>OU744276.1:15290000-16540000 GCA_916610125.1 Cheilosia vulpina | reverse complement strand
GTAGATCGGTTCAAATGACCCCACACTATGAGTATTGGCCTTGTCTACATCACTTTGTGCATCTAAATGTTTTGGACTGGACTTAATGGTGTTCTCCTCCATGTCGGTAATAATGACTCCTTCTTGATCGATCGCTAGCAGGGCCAACTCAAGTGCTTCGTTTATCTGGAACAAAAAGTGCGAAAAATTGATTAGCATCTTTTGTGAATTGGAATGCTGAACGCTATAGAGTGCGCTAGGAAGAATGCACATGCTATTTAGAACAAGAACTCATTGCACAACAAAACCAACAGAAATAAACAAAGCTCACATAAAAGGCAGAAAATCACACGTAAAACGGGGGAAAACAAAATAAGTAAAGTTTTTTTAGGATAACATTAAATTGAGCAGCGCAAAGCACCGGACACACAGTGCACCTAACGAGTGCAGAATATCAACTGAACGCGAAATGGCCACCACTTTCTAACCGGCAAAGGTGGAACTCATTTTTCCACACATTTGACCAGTAATCCACTCTGTTCTGCAGTTCGCGTGGAAGGTAGTCGTCTAGATTACTGAACAAAGTCGGTTGGGGAATGGAGCGTACTGTTGCAAGCATCAAACATTGGCTTATCGTATATAGATCTGCGATTATTTCTTCTTTTTGTTTATACTTTATACACATAAACCTAGTGAGTAAGGTGCGTTAATTAATTAAGCTAAATGCGATAAATATAATACGTGAGCTTTTATAAAATAGTTCCGATGGAAGGTGTTTGCAATAAGCTGTCTACTTTCGATGGGTTGTTTTCTTACGTTGGGTAAGGGATGAAGATGTGCTACGAAATGTAACGATATATATCGCTGTGGCTCCATCTGTTGAGGCATCGAGGAAGCAAAACTCAGAATTTATTTGACGAACACTTTTAAATTATGACGGCGATTTTGAAATGGATGCGTAAGCATAGTCACTGAAGGGATCAGATGCCATTAACGAGAAATTACTACCCAAAAAGATCCAAAATTAGAGATAAACTCTGTGACATAGTTGAACAGGACTGAATGCCAAAGGAATCTTGTGTCTTAAGTAGTCCTCAGCATTTAGAAATGACCATTTACCAGACAGCAGGTGGATAGTACTGGTAATAACGGCAGTCCAAGAATGCTGTACTGTGAAACAATTGATAAGGCTCATACTCAGCAGTCTGTCAAAATTACCTTGACGAGGTACATTTCCGAATTTTTCAAGTGAACTACTCCTAGTTACGAAAAACTTAAGTTTTTGTAAGAGTCTCGTCGTCTTAAGTAACTAACTCCACTCTTACTACTGCACACTTCACAGACATTCAAATTGAAATGTCAACTGAGTACTAAGTCGGTTATGCCTCCGTGTAGCATAAAATGAAATTTAATCGACTGGTTCGTATAGGATATTATTTCTATCCCATCGAGACCAATAAGAACTGGCAGATGTCAGAATAAACTTAATTTTTATTAAAAGTCTAGTCGTATTATGTCAGAATTAACTACTCTTTTAAGGGTACCTATGTCATTGTAGAAAAGAACAATAACTTGAAGGATGACAAAAAACAGATTTTATACGGCTGCAAGAAAGTGTTGTTTAAAGCTTGGTAAAACCATTAAAATAAAGTTCATTTAGCTATGAAAGTGATTCGAAATTAATCGAACTTATTTTTGATCCGATCGATCCGAGCCCAATTGAACAGCAAGAATTCGAGAGGAGTAAAAAGCGACACTGCATTCAAAATTACGGGGAGAAGATTATCTATTCTTACAGCGAGGAAGAATTTCATCGGCACTTTCAAAAAGAACATTTAAAAGAATATTCAATTATATTTTACCATTGATACCATTTTAAAATTTTCCAATTCTTACACCAAGAAATTTGTTGAGTAAAAAGTCGTAACATTTGACAGCGATAACGTCAGAAATGGTCATAGTTGAAAAACTTGACATAATTATCATGACAGCTTTTCGATTGATTTACGTGTTTACTAAATGCGATTAAAAAAAAATTGCGCTGGTCTGTCATTGAAGACTTTAGCAACACATTTCTTACAAATATAAATTAACGTCTATTGTTAAGTGTCAAAAGACTAAAGCGTAAAATAATATCTGCGTGATGTAAAAACTTATAAAGACACATCTTTTGTAAAGGTAGCTTGGAGCTCTTACATTTCTTTAAAGTATGGCTTCTCCTCCAGATTCATTGATTCTTTTGAGATGGAACAATCATTCTTTTAGTGAATGTTATCAGTCTTCCATACCTACCATGAATTGGAAAGCTTCATCAAAGTTATTGAGTTATTATTGACACTTATTGAGAGACATGGTTTTGAAACTTCCTTTAGAAAGGGATTATGCAATTTCTTTGATTTCAAACTCAGCGGTTTTCGAAGTGTCATAATATTAGTTGAATTTTTGCCATTTACGATAATGGATCGATTAACAATCGAACAACACGTTAAAATTATTAAAACTTAATACAAAAGTGGATTAATAAATTTGCATTTCTCTATGTGTTTTGACATGCTAAACGGTCGACCACAAAATAATTACGTTGGCTTTAGCTAGATTCAAAAATTGAACTTCAATAAATAATATTTTTGCTATCCAATATGACATATCCCGTTTATAGTTTACGACATAACAAAAAATTAAAAATAAATAAGACGGGAAATTCAATTCGTTCAAATTATTGACAGTGACAGAGACGCATAAAACAAAGAAAATTCACTTTACCACTCTTAAAAGACTTATTTTTTTGAGGGAAACATAAAATCTATAAAACTCTTCCGCCTTTTGACGAATAATCAAATTGTACTAACAATAGTATTAAACCAAATACCATCAACAAAAACAGGCTACGAAATTCGCCCTTCTAGAGGACTACCTATATACAGAATTGCAATAAAAAGACTTTAATAACATATTTCATAGAAAAAACAACTATTAGCGCCGTACCAATAAATAATTATAGTCTCGAAATCAAATTTATGGAAACTCATAATTGCAAAATTTGTAAATGTAGCCATTGCGAACTCCTTAAATTTAGAGTCGAAACTAGAATCTCTTTATTGGTAAAGGACTTCGTTTTTACAATTCAACGACTTAATTCAAAACTTTTATTTGATTGTTTTAGGTTAAATTAAAAAAAAAAACACAACTAACATCATGCTATATGCGAAATAAATATATCATACAATTTACTTGAGAACAAAATGCACTATATATTGAAAATAAAACAGGAATCTTACACACCAACAAAATCCAGATCCTTACCTTTTGTTTCATAAATTATTGCGATACTATTTAGTGCGTATAGATATCATAAATATTCGATAGTAGATTCAAATCAGCTTATAGAGTAAATATCAACAGTTATTGCCACTTTCCAAAGGCGTATTATAATGTAAAGCGGTTCCATTTAATTTTCTTGTTTAGTGTAATTTTCTTTGTAAATAAATTTAAGTGCACTAAAAACACCCATAAATTCGTAAAATCGCATATTTTTGTTTGTAACTTTGTAAATATTTGTTTGATATCTTTTTGTTTTTTATCTCAGAATGAAAATAGACTGTGAACACACCAAAGAACAGCTAGAACACACATATACGAGATAGAGTACATCCAGATCATAATTGAAATATGAACAAAGCCTTATCCTTTGTGGAATTTATTTGTTTTTCTATTTAAGTTTTGTTTATTTTTTTTTTTTTATATATTCGTTTGATTTTTACGTTGAGATGACTACATTATTTGTTGCTGCGTGAGGAAAAAAATCCGAAAAAAGTAGAAAAATTGTTAATTTTGATTTGATGAAAAATGAGTTAGGTTTTTATGAATGCATAACGAAACAAATTTGCTAAGCCCTAAGGGTACTTGAGTGTGACCATCAGTTGTTGGTGACAGAGTTGAGTTAGAATAGATGAAATGATGATTAGAATAATGAACTTTTTGAAGGCATCTGGCATCACTCTGTAGGTTTGCTCCCCTTGAGTGTTTAAAATAATTATGCTATTATATTGTGTAGAAGAATCATTTTGCAGCCTATTTACCAATGTTGATATTGCAGTACTTGCTTTAAATAATTGTCAGCCAGTGAGGTTCAGTCACTGGAAGCAGAAGAACCGAAACATTTACATAATTTGCTTGCTTGCTTCAAACAATATAAATTCATCTACAACAGTTCATGGGAAAGAATTCTGTTTCGCTGTAAAGTTGTCAAAAACCAAGCTATCGCTGATGTCAGATCAGGCTGCTTGGCATAAATAACTCAAAACAGCGTGCACAATAATTTATCCTACAAATTAGGTTTGTTCCTTTACTTTTGTAGTAAGAATTTAAAAGACTGTCAAAATGGCAGAGGTGACACATTTACAAAATAGATATAGAACGCGCGCTTTTGTACAAGGTGGCGCAAAAGTAATCCTCCTATCAGAAAATGCTATAAATTTTGCGATTGGCCCCTAATGTCAGTTCTGTTTTGACATTTGTGTAGTAAACACATGCGAAATACACGTTAATAAACAATGTTACGCTACACTGCTCCAGAACGCGGAATATTGGTGACTATTTATTTGAGCAATAATCGGTCGGTGACTTTGGCACAACGTGAATTTCGTCGCAGATTTCCTAGCCGTCCAACGCCTACTGGTGAAACACTGCGACGTTTAGCCGCTCGCCTCGAAGAGACTGGCACAACACGAGACGTTGCCAAGAGTGGCGGGCCCCGGAGCGCCCGTTGTGCCGAGAATATCGCCTCTGTTGACGCGGCCATTTTTTTTTTTCGAGAACGCCGCTGGTCAAACGACAACAGTGAACGGTGTTTACCGATTTTTTTCTACCGCAATTGGACGATTTAGGACTGGAGGACATGTGGTTCCAACAGGACGGAGCTACGGCACACACTGCGCCAGCCACAACCTATATTCTGAAAGCGGTGTTCCCGGGTCGTTTTTGGCGATTTGCACTAGCCCGCAAGATCGCCTGATTTGACCGCTCCAGACTTCTTTTTGTGGGGCTTTTTTAAGTCGCGGGTTTATGTCAACAAGCCTCAGACTCTTGCAGCTCTTAAAGACAATATCCGTCAAGAATGTGAGGACCTATCGCCGGAAGTTTTGGCCAAAGTGATGGAAAATGCCATAAAAAGGGCTCAAATGACAATCAACTGTGGCGGCGGCCATTTACATGACATCATATTCTCGACTTGATGTAAAAAAAATTAAAAGACCAAATAAAAATAATCCACAAGAAGAATCAGTTTTTCATTTTTTTTTTAAATTACAGCCAAAAAACATCGGAAGGTTATTTTTGCGCCACCTTGTAGTAATGTATGAAAAATGACAGATACATAATTCAAAAAGTGGTACGAAAAGTCGTTAAAATAGGTCTGTTCCTTTAGTTTTAACTTTTACGAATTTTTATTCAATGTCTTCAAATCGTAAAAGGGAGAGTCATCGAGAGCTAGATATTACCCTCCACTGAGAATCTTATGTCGTTTTCCATTGGGACAAAAAAATCAATTTTTTTTTATCTAAATCACTTTTGGCGTTCCATTGGGAAAAAAATCAATCTTTTTTTGATTCGGATCACTTTTTGCAGATCTCGATATTTTTTCAGATTTACACATACTACCACAAATACAGCACAGCTGTTTTAAGGAAGTTTGTTTTAAAACAAATGTGCAAAGTTTCGTGAAAACCAAAATAAAGAAATTCATAAACAGCAATGGGCATATTTTTGGAGGAATTAATATCTTCATTGTTTTCCTCATCATCTGGAAACTACGAATCACCGAAACTACTCCATTTGTATCTACAACAGAGGAAACATTATTCAAGCCGATTTCCATGGTTGATTTTACCAAAAACAAATGCAATATGAACAGGTGATATTGTTGTCAAATAACGCACTAATCCATTCACAAAATCAGATCAATTTCGTTGCATGTTCCATGATCCGCATAAAATCTGAGATCTGAAAAAGATTTTTGGTGGTCCCAATGGAAAATGACATTACTAAATTTTACTCAACAAATTTTATTGATGTAAGAATTGGAAAAGCTGTCAGTCACCTGACTATTGACAGATGATTCGAAATACGGATGCATATGTTTTCATTTCCTGCGTATTAAAATTGTATCAACCAGCAGCAAAATAAAACTGAATGTTCTCCTCAAGATTCTTTTCGAAAGTGGTGACTAAATTCTTCCTCTGAAACAATCTCCACTACGCAATTTTTAATGCAGTGTCGCTTTTCCATCTTATCGAATGCTGGTACTTTCACTTTCATCTTAAGAGCATTGAGTACAAATTCGTAAGAGTTGGTAAAAGTTAAAAGTTAAGGAGCAGACCTATTGACAAATATGGCGAATGACAGTGAAACGACAGAAGCATTAGGTGCATTTAGTTATTCGTAAATAGAGTCATACTTGAGAGAACATTTTTCAGTTAAAATTATCAATCTATTGTGCGAACACGTTACAGACATTTGAAAATGATTTTAACTAACTAATGTCGTCGCACGCTATCGCACACATTTTCCAAGAAAATATGTATCATGAATAGTGTATTTTTTTGCAGTTATTTTCCATGCATTGACAGTCGTATTTATTTCATTAAGTTAGGAGTGACTAAACTCGTTCACTAAATTTATTTCACTTTCATTACAGTACCTACTCAAAAATCTTTATTCATAAAGCCTTATACGCTGCAGCAGCAAAACCGAATTCGTACGTGGGTGGATTGATACTTTCAGACTTCAAACGTAATGGAAGATTTATGGTTACTTTTATGATTTAAAAAATGTTGCACGAAATTAATGTTCCGCATGAAAAGCAAATCTACTTAGAGACTTTCAAAACACCTATAAAAGATACAATTGTGTGAACGTTCTATCAACTAATTGTAGGTACAGACACAGACAAAACAAATAGAGGTTTATAGTACAGCGTAGCTACGTTGGTGCCATACAAAAATTAGATACAAACTCGATTGAATGTGAATTGGACATTAAATGTAAATAGAAGCGTGTTGGTCCACAGGAGCTTTTGTTTTACAGTCTTAATGACTTTGATTTATACCCACAATTATCAACTACACTTCACAAATTAGCGTTTATGTCCGAGGAGAAAACGTTTTGAAACGATGGCGGCGCAAAATGGACTAACTGAACAGGTAAGGCTAAGTAAACGGTTTGGCGAGACAGGATAAACCTGTAAATGCCTCACTTAAATCAATGTTGTGATGCCCTTGGAATATATGACCCCCACACTATGGGCAGTTATGAAACAACATTCCTAAACATTTACAAATTTAATTTAATTTAATTAATGTCTTTTATACCCCTTTGCTAAGATCTTCTAAGTCCCCGAAAAAGTGTCTTTCAAGAGTTTTGTTTCTGATGTGGCAGAGTAGATGGCAGTGGCAAAGAAAGCGTGAGGTGTCCTCATGGACCTCTCCGTCAGCGCATCCTCTGCATAGGTCATCTGTGATGATAATCACTGCCTAATTATGAGACTAAAACGAACTATATGCTGCAATCAGCATCGGCGACTTGGTCAAAATGGGCAACTTCTAAGAAGTTAAAGAAAATTTCTACCAGGCTCTATACTACTACTTCCCAAAATGATACCGACGCAGAGAATAAGCGAAGAATCACAAACGAGAATTTATTCAGAGTCCTTAATTTCTCATTCTAAGTTTAATCAGTCGAAAATAAACCTTCACTCGCATGAAATTCTTACGCCCACATACTTACGCGCCCTATACCTCAAAGCCGTCACTGTGTCCAAGGCCAACATGAAGAAACGCATTTAAGATAGAAGAAACGATGGCGCGCGACGATCAATAGGTGTTTTCCTCTTCCCGTTTATAGGAGAGCACTGAACAGAGCTCGAGGACTTAAAGCATCCTCTGAGCCGAGCCGGTGTAGACTTTAGATCGATCTGATTTATTTATGAATATGTCAAAGTACTAGTTCTCATATGAATTTGACTATTTATTGATCTACTACAGAGCTCGAGGACTTAAAGCATCCTCTGAACCGAGCCGGTGTAGACCTTAGAGCGATCTGATTTATTTATGAATACGTCAAAGTACTAGTTGAATATATATTGATCTACTACAATTTTTTAGACTCCTTTCTTTTTCCGTGTCAGCATATCTGATCAGCAATATCATATGGTTAGCTAAAGAAAAACACCTTGCGGAAAAACGGATGAGGCTTCTTAATCACTCGGGTTCACCGTCATTTGAAAGCGTGAAAATCTCAGCTGTCATTCTCTTTACACTATGAAAAAAAACACGTGTTGCCATTGTAAATTTTTTTTTTTGAAATGATGATGGACCTACCGGTAATTACGAAAGCGGTGGACATAACACAAAGACTTTTCAGACTTTTACGTATCAAAATCATGCGTAACTATTGCACCCATTGAATGTGAAAAAATGAATGAACTCTTAGGTGAACCAATTTACATGACACAATAAAATTGTCCATTAAAAGGAACCCTCTGCAGCCTCTAGTTTTATTCTTCACTCAAGGCACTTGCTTCTAGTTTAAATGAAATTCATTGGTTCAAATATATATACAGATCCATAAAGAGAGTCCCTAGTCTGTTGGCAGTGACTTAACAAATGCTCCTATGAAAGTCATTCTCAAGTACCTAACCTACAAGGCTTGAAATATTTCCTTTTAACTCTTGTTAAATAAATGAATGATGGATATAATGATAATGATAATGATAAATAACTGTAACTAGACAACTTTTAGTTCAAAAATTGCATTTCTTTTCATTTTATTTAAGAAGTTTAAAAAAAAAATAAAAGAAAATAAAAAAACAATATTTGTCGAACAAAACAAAAATAAAAACACATAACAAGTACTATAAATAATAAATATTTGTATACATAAAAATATATAAATTTAACACATACTATTTCACTGGTAAAGAAAAATAAAAAAAAAGATTACATAAAAACATTTTGTTTTACAAGAGCACTTCAATTTTTTGAAATATAAAAAAAATGAAAATAAATAGCAATAAATATGTATATTTGCAAATTCGAAATGTTTATATCATTCGAGAGTAGATTTGTGTGAGAGATTGATATTCCTATATACAAAACACCTATAGATTAGCGTCTTCTACAACTAGCTTTGATATTTCCTCGTCGAGTATCTCATTAATCTCGTCGGTTAAGTTCAATTCGGAATCGGTTTGTTCGACAATCGAATCCGTTGTGATGGTCTTGATTATTTCAATATTTACACCGTTATTTGTTTGGGAATCCGAGGGGGGGCTAGCTTTACTGGTGCTGCTAGCGATCGCATCTGAAGGCACATAAAACTTGGAATTATCTACAGAAATCGGTTTGAACTCCTCCATGGCAGGTTCAGCTGCTGCGTCAGGCTTCGATTGAAAGTTCTTTTTGAGGAATTCGAATATATTTTTCGGTTTCGAATTCGTAGCAGATTTCCGATTAAGTTTCGGTGATTCGACCACCATTGGGGGTGGTTGAGACTCGGGCACAGCTGGTGGTGCTTCTGCGTCGTTAGAAGTGGTCACTTTGATTTTAGTTTCAACCACTTCCACGCGGGCGATAAGGAAGTTTGGCTTTTCAACCGAAGGAGACGAGGCTCGACCCAACACTGGACTAAGGGGTGGAGTATTTGATATTTCATCACAGGTTTTTTTGAGAACTTCTGCGTTGGCTTTATGCAGCCGTGAAGTGGGTGTAGACGGCGATGATGGTCGCGACGGAGTGGCATTGCACTCACTCAGCACCTTCTTGTCTACATTAATGCATGGGGTGCGAATGAAATTCGGATCGGGTAAGTCCTTAACATCGAGTTTAAGGCACGGATTCTCGTGAACCGGCTGCGGAGGATTGCGTCTACCCGCTATGGGAGAGTCAACTCGATTCGCTATTTGCATAAGAGACGACTTGTTGGGTGTGGGAGATCCCGGAGTTGGACTGGCGTTTGGCTTAAAGATTACGGTTATCTCAGAAGAAGGTGAACTATCACCGGCACTCGATGTGATGCTATCACGTAGTTGAATTTGGGAAGATTGTGTTACACAATCGACATCAATGCAGGGTGTTCGAATGAAATTCGGATCAGGTAGATCTTTGACATCAAGTTTCGAACATGGTACTTCAACAACTGTCTCCTGGCGGAGAAAAACATCTGACGGATTGGATTTCTTTACAACTTCGTACTCATTCGGGTGAGCGGGTACAGCGTGAGAGCGTTCAGCTGCCAAAAACGATTGCAACATATCAACACAGCTCTCAAAGGGCAGCGGGTCTGTGGATGCTACAGTTTTGTCGGGAGAAGGAAGTTTCGAAGCAGATTCGAGGATTTTCTTCTTCTCTTTAACCTTAGAAACATCGTCTGGAGTTCGTGAATTTCCAGGATGCTCGTCGGATTTGAGAGGTTCACTCGGGGCTACGTTGGTCTTTGGAAGGTTTTTCTTCGTCTCTAAAACTTTGGAAATATCATTTTGCTTTTCAGGAGTAAAGGGACTTGCAAGGGGCTCGTCGGATTTGGGAGGTTCACTCGGGGATACGTTGGTCTTTTGAACGATTTGTTCGGGACTTTGAGAGACCGAATTTTTAGAGACACTTTCAATAGGAGCTTTTTCACCACTGTGTTTCGGCTGTTCGCCGACGATTTTTGGCTGCCAAGACTCAAGGTCGCCCAAGAAGTCATTTAGCGCAGTCTGCTGGAAGTCCTTAGACAGAATCTCCGACTTGACATCCTCAGGGGGATTCGGTTTTATTCCTCGGGGTAAGACTTCCGGCGACTTGGGCTTTGATGGCATGCTCTTCGAGTTAAATATCTCTATGCGGCCGTTGTTGTCCGATGAAGAGCTCTTTTTGAGACCTGCAAGGGGAACATTTTCATATATTGGACTGGAGTTGACTGGGGTTATGGGAGAGCTTTGTTGGCTCTTTGCCGCAACAGGAATCATCGACTTCTTTTGATTGTTGTCAATGTTTAAGATTAAATTCGAGACCAGATCGTGAGGTTTAGCACCATATCGGCTGACATTTTCAACTGCAGCTGTCATTTTTCTTGATGATATAGGGGATTCCAATTTTCTAGGGAATAAGGGAGATCCTACTGGTGTTCGAGGCTTACCTACATTACTTGGAATAGACTCGTTCGGCTTAGTGACAGGCTGAACCTTTCCAGGAGTCATGTGAGACTTCACTTGCTTTGGCTCGGATACTTTAAGGCATGTATTTGAGTCTTCTTTCAAAATACCCTCGATAGATTTGATTTTTTGCAAAACAGACGTTCGCGACTTTTTTTCCTGTAAAGTGTTGGCTTCTTTTGTGATCTCTGACTCTGCCTGAGGGTGTTGGACAACTGGTGCCACTGATAGCGATTTCTTTACAATTTCTACAACACCTAAATCAGCTTGAGTATTGATTGGAATTTCTATTTCTACCTGATCTATTTTCGGCGAGGAAATCTGTGCCTTTGAAACGCCCTGCGGTATCTTGGAAGCTTGTACAACTGATTTCTTCGTGTTTTCTTCAACTTTAGCTGCACTTCCTTGCGGAATCTTCGAGGCTTTAACTACTGCCTCTGACGGCTTACGCCACGGCACACTAGTATCCTTGATTTTTTCTTGATTGATCAGTCCAACCCCCTCTGACTTGTCCCTACCTACAACAATCTCTGCGGCCTTACTCTCTTCTACAATATCGTCTGCATCGAAGGCCATCTTAAACATTTTCAACAAATTCTGCGCATGATTCACTTCACCATTCTTATCATTGGGGACAATTTTACTTTTATCACCACCGCCACCACCAACAACATCAACAACAACGGGCTTATCCACCAAACTAACTACAGTTGGAGTGTTTAGAGGTTTTAACTGCAAAAAACTTACACTAGAATCAAATTCTCCTTGAAAATCATTAGTACTAGCTGATGGTGGTACCTTTTCTTCATGCATTTGAGGTCGTCCGTTGCTGCTTTGCTTGTCATCGTCTTCTTCCTCCTCCTGCTCATCGTCACCGTCTTCGTCTTCTGTTGGTTCGTGATCAATCTTCTCATCGGTTGTATTGATGCCACTATCATCGGATGGGGCCTTTTCAACGGCATCTTCCTTGCTCGTGTCTAATTCTAGCTGCCTTCTGGCCAACTCCTCGTTTTTCAGCATCTCCAGTTGATACTCATCGACCAGGACAACAGGCTTCTTTACAATTTCCTCTTTGGTAACAGCATTTTGCAAGCTGGACAGTCGATCCTTGAGTGGTGGCACTGCTACCACCTCGGCAACGACTTTACTTGTATTTGGCTTTGGGTTGACTGAATTCTGTTGCTTCTGTTGTTCAAGGCATTGAAGGCGTTCCTTAATGCTGGGTGGCGTTTCCCCCGTCAGAATTCCAGTCGCGGTTTCGTCTGTGGACTCGGGTTTCTTCTCCAAGCTACACATGCGATCCTTGATCGATCGGACGTTAGCAAATTCACTGGGAATTCGTTTCTTGTCGATTTGTTCATGGCTCGGAGCGGTAAAGGGGTTCACTACCTTTTTCGTTACTTCCGGTTTCTCAAACAGTTCACGTTTCTTAGAGATGTCGATTTTAGGCAGATCCTCCATTTTCACCGCAGCCGCACTCGATTCAGTGTCGTCGGTTGACTTTCGATCTAAAACCAGATTTCTGGCGGCGGAATTTTCGTCCGCTTTCCGGTAGATGCTCGATGCTGTTGCTTTTGACACCCGACTTTTGTAATCCTCGATCGCACCCTCGTATGTGTATTCGTGCGGGTCTGGCGATGCAACTGGAGCTGTAGACGATGTCTCATAGCCCGGTGATGAAATTCGACCTCGACTGTCGTTATCATGACATGGCTGACAAGAGTTGTTCTCAATATCGAACGAGGAAAGGTTTTCCACCTCGGCAGGTTCACTCTACAAATGAAAGCAAAGAACGTTTGTAAACATGGAATTCAACTTAGGCAAAGTAAGTCGAGATAAGAGATAGTGTTGCGCGATCCACTCACCACAATACTATGCACTTCACAATCTTCGGAGATGCTACTCTTTCCACTGGCACTGCTGGTGCCAATGCCTAGGTCGCTCAAATCGTTTGCTTCATCCTCGTTGTACGATGCCAGAGACTGTAGTTTGGGGCGAGTTCGGCCACGTTCACCTCTAAAAAGGATTAGGTTTTGTTAGCAGTGTTTGGGAAAAGTAAGTTTATTGTGATAATTACCGTTCCTCCATCATTTCAGAAAATGTTTTCGATTTTCGTCTCGTTCGGTCATGTTCCTCTTCTTCGAGCTTTTTCACTTCAACTACTCGTTCGATTATGTGCTCGACGCGTTTTCGTCTTGAAGATTTCCAATTGTCCAAGTTCTACAAAAGAAAGAACATTTCGTGAATATTATGATCGGGAGAAATATAAAATAGAAAACGTTAAGAGTAAAAATATGAAAAGAAACGCAATAAGCTCTTAAGACGACAGCGAAATGCGCCGGGGTAGTAGTAAATTTACAGCAATATCCCGTCGACAAAGCTGAAACAATCGAAGGCAGATATTTATAGAGATTGAGGGCGGCACGATTCGCGCGCAAAATATTACACTTGGACACTTCAAAGCAAACATCAATTGGCTATGAAGATATATACTTCGAATACTTCGACATCTACATGACATAGTCCATTAGCAACACAATCGTATTTGGCGCAGAACCCTTCAACTCTGCAAAACCTTCTCCATGGCTGACTGGTTTTATTTGTATTAAGTGATTTATTAGAGGATTCCTTTGAATTAAAGGCGTCCCAAAAATCTAAACTTTTCTCAAAGAACAATATTATTTATGGCCTTACTGATGACAGCAGTCCTCCTTCTCGAACAGATTTAATGTTGAGATGAACACGAAATAAGGAAAAGATAAGTTAAAAGCTTGATCAAGGCTCGATTTCTGCTCACATACATGGAACTGTGCACACATAATGAATCAAATTTATTGAGTTAAATGCCAGCCACAATATACATTGTAAGACTGTCACGAAATTTCACTTTTTAGGAGAAGTGTGCTGTCGCTTTTGGCAGAAGATCACGTATAACGATAACCATCTGGACGATATCGTTTTCCAAATTTCAGCTGCCATAATAAGCCATTTTTTTTTTAAATTATCTGCCGATCTATTACATTCGTGCAGACTTAACTGGACACTGCTTTCAAATTTAGCCCAACTTTAGCACTGAGTTGCCAGTCTTTGAGGTCCATCGTTTCGACGATAAAACATTACGTGCTTTGGGCCCTGGTAATAAAACAATTAAAACAGCAAATACAATTTCTTTTTTTTTCTTTTTTACTCAAACATAAATCTGCAAGCAAACGTAATGTCAACTGCAAATCGCACTTCGACCACACACACACCTAGGTTTAGGCTACATAATAAACTAAGCAAAATTCTTTTCTGATTTCCCATGACTTATGTCGTTCATGTTCGTATTTTGTAACGGGTTTAAATGCTGCAAGAATGCTACCATTTAAATAGCTTTATGATAACCATTCCTTTCGCACCACTATGATAATCATTTGTTTGACGTCTCGGAATGAATCTTGATAATGGTTTCCCTCCGACTGCTATTAGTGTGTCAATATAAATGTTTGTCAGCCAACTTCCTCTCGCCGCTGTTTCTTGTGGTTTCCATGACATCTTATCAATGGAGGTGTTGTGATACAATGTTACGGTAATTGTAGGACATAGACAGGCTTCGTTCTTACGAAAGTCTGTTCAACTTGTCGAGAATTTTCGAGTAATTATTGACGTATTTTAGCACGTACGTAGCGTAATTATTTCCAATTACGAGAGATTCTCGGTATCGAAACGACGAACAAAACGAGTCATCGTGTTGTACTCGTTTTTTGGTGGTTTTATTTCACCTGTCAGTAGGTCAGGGAGGTCTGGGTTTTTGTTGTTTCTTTTTTAAGGAAACTCCCTATACACCTACTTTTTGTTGTGAGATATTTAAATTAATTTTATTGGCTTTTGCGTTAACTTAACATATTTGGGTATTCGATCAGATTGATGATCATCGACATGAGGGCGTTGTTAATGACAGAAATGCATTATTTCTGTGCAAACTGTCTTATGGGATGTGGGCCAAGGTGCTACATTATCGGTTATCCATATTCGATTAAATCCATAATAGTAAAAATAAAGTAAAGTTCGATATTGAGAGACAATTTGTGTGGTTGCATCTTGAATGGGGTAGCCAGTCGTTCATGATGATCGCGCTGCCTTAAGACACAGCTATTTCAACAGATAAAATAAAAGAAGCTGAATAGGAGAACTGTTTTTGCCTGTTTTTTATTTTCAATTTTAAAAGAGGGAAACTAATGTGAAGCCAACATGAAATGAACGCATACTACTTTTAAGTCATTTGGTGGCGGAGTTGTCATCAACGTTTTTGAAAGTTGCCAGTTTGAATATATATTTCATGTTCTGGTAAAATAAACAAAATGATGAATCAAACAATTTAGAGCGATTTGATCCGAATCAGCCCGAATGTATGCAATCATTTATTAAGTGTATGTCTGGACTTCTAGTTTTTGAGCGTTCTTTTAATACTCGGTCTCACAAAGTGAATGATTACTAGCGGTATCATGAACACAACCTACCAGAAAGGTGTCAACATGAATTTCATATTCCCATGAGCGCTCACTTTGGATAAATACACTGGAAATGGAAAGTGTCAAGTAGAATGTAGTTGAGGTGAGGAATCGACTTTAAATTGCTTTACTGTGAAAAATGTGCATTAAGTAAGGATGCGGTTAGCTATCAAATATTACATTAGATGGGAAGAGATCTACAGCTCAGTTTTCTCGGCATGTGTGAACTGTATTTTCTGCTTTATTATTTGTTTAATGTGAGAGATGCTTGCCCGAATATGTGGATCATGAACGAGTTGAAGACTTTGCTTACGAAAAGCAATTTTAATAAAATCAATAATTTAAGCAGCATGTCCTTATATATTCCTAGGACAATCTTTAGTTTTTGTGAGTTTTTATTTGAGTATTTATTTGCGATGAATGAAACCCCTTGGGGAGTCCGACAGCAGAGTTGAGAAGCTTCCTCAGGACAGCAATACTCCGGCCATATTATTCACTCCCTTTAATCCAGGTTAAAGGTTACACCCGGGTTTAAGTGAGTTTAACCCAAAAACTAAGCCCAAGTCCATAATATTCGCTCGTTAAACCCGAACATAAACCCAGTTTTTTTTAAACTTAATAGCGTTTAATCCGATTGGATTTAAACACAATCCAGAGACCGGTTTAAGTACTTTAACTCGGGTTAAAACTCAATTTCTTAATATTGACATTTCTTCGCTCGCAAGAAATAAGAAAAGTAGAAAAGGGGAAGAGAAAAAAAAGTCAAGAACTAAAAAAGGACTTCATTCGTGAAATGGACGAAATTAATGCTGATGTCTTCGTCGTCAGAAGACGAATTTGTCGAAGAGCTGATGAAACAGCAGCTGATTGTAAATTAACGCCGTCCTTGTCGTCGAATATATCGATTGCACAAGCGGGCTTGCGTCAACGATTACGATGTGGTATATTTTCGAAAATATTTCTTGCTGAAAAAGAGTCATTTTGGAGGCTACATTCGATGATTCGATAGAAATTTCGGCATAATTAATACACCTTAAAATATAACTGGGCCCAAAATAAATGAAATCAATTTCCAAGTGACAAACAAAAAAAAGTCATTATTTGTGAAATTTGACATTACTTGGGTTTAAAACAGATTAATAAGGTTTAAAGTGTTTTAAATCCGCATTTAAAACCATATTTAATCCAGCGGGTTTAATGCGTGTGTCAGTGAATAATATGGACATAGGTTTAAATTATCGGGATTAAAAATTGCGGATTAATGATCGGGTGTAAAATTGCCTTAAGCCTAAGTTACACCCGGAGTGAATAATAAGAGTCATTTTAATCACTATCGTTCAACTTTCAGATAACTCCGAGGTTGCCAACGTGGCGTAGTGCAAAAAATGTTAAGGTGTATTTTTTGTACTTTCCGGGGATCGAATCTGAGAACTTTTTCGCAGCAGGTTTTACCAAGACAATTACCACTCAGGCACTCCGACTTATGCTTTTGCGGTTGTGATATTTGCAATAGAGACTGTGTTATGATTTGGACAATAATGACGAGCTCATTATTTACTGAAAAAATGATGTAGAACAAATGACGCCCGGCCCGAGTCATATATTAGTCGGTATTGTTGCATCCGATTGCATTAAATAAATCGCCCATCTTGTACTGCATTATTTTTGATTTTTCGAATGCCTGTGATTCAGCATTTTTCGACAATCAGATACTTCCTGATTAAATATTTAAGAGCTAACAAACTAGTTACAGTTAACTACTAATATTCAATACCAGTGTCAGATCTAAGACCAGTCTTATATTTAATAATTTAATAGTAATAGATCACTAAAATTGTAAAAGAACTTGTGACGTAATTAATGAAAAATATTTTTGGAAGAAGAATGTTAAGTGGTAGTTATCTTGTTTCCCCCCATCACGGCTTCTCTGGGCAACTTTAAACAATTCAAAAGAATAACTTAAATGTTTACATAGAGTACGCTGTAGATAAGTGTCACAGAAAACAGCTGTTCTCTGAGAAAATTTCTTTCAAAAATAAAATGTTCTCTAAATTTAACTATTTGAGATTCTAGGTACTTATTATAATTAAAAAAAAACTTATTCTTACATACTTTTTCGCAAGAGAACTACTGTTTTGACATAAACCAAGTAATAAAAGGCGACGGTAAAACGTTATAAAATTCCTTTATTTGATGGTAAGCAAATCAACGGGGTTTACCCAATGGTTCGTTGGGAGATGTTGCCTTGTTGGTGGTTGCTAGACGAAAAAGAGTGAATCATCTTTGCTTAAACGCGTGAAGCCAATTCTCCAAACTAAACCGTTTCGCCCTTTCCTCTGTTCTTCTTTGTGGGCATCTTCTTCTTGATGAACGATTATTGCATATTGGGCTTACGGGTTAAAATTAGCAGATTACACGACTAACATAACGCGGCTTATGTAATGAAAGTGCAACGACAATTCTTTGGCAAAAGCAACATCAGAAAGCTAAATGAACCATAGGGTACGTGTACAAATATGTTACTAATAAATTTAAAGTAATGAAGTTAGGCCAATTCAGCAAGAAATATAAGTATAAAGAATATGTAATTAATTAATAAGAAACGTAGCTTTCTATTCTTAAACATGCCGCCTCCCACTGAAGGAATTTCAGGAACTAGGTAGGAGCGCCACTCTCGTAATTGGCCTTTTGTATATAGCGTTGTGAGTGCGAACCGACACAACTCGTACCTGCCCATCTGACCCCGGATGAGTGGCTTCGATACGCCCTAGAGACCACTTAGATGGGGGTAAATTAGGCTCCTTAACCACGACGAGATCACCAACCCTTAGGTCTCTGGTCTTCTGCTTCCATTTGGGACGTTGCTGAAGTGAGGTGATGTAGTCCGTATGCCACCGTTGCCAAAACCCTTGCGTCATATTTTGAATCAACTGCCATCGTCCTAAGCGGTTAATTGGTACCTCCAGATAACTTGGCTCAGGGATCGCTGTATACGGTCTTCCTATAAGAAAATGAGAGGGGGTTAGAGGATTCAAATCTGTATCAGAAATTGCGCAGAGAGGCCTAGAATTAAGCAGGGCTTCGATTTGGGAAAGTAAAGTGGTCATCTCCTCAAAGGTGAGAACGTTGCTTCCTACGACACGATGAAGATGTTGCTTGACGCACTTAACCCCCGCCTCCCAAAGCCCACCGAAATGAGGGCTATGTGGTGGGATGAACTCCCATTTTATATTGTCCGTAGCTAAGGCGGTAGATATCCTCTCGTTATGCTCCCTAGATCTCACTAACTGGAACCAATCGGAGAGTATCCGCGATGCACCTTGGAAGTTGGTGCCATTGTCGGAATGAAGAACACTGCATTTGCCTCGCCGAGCAGTGAACCGGCGTAGGGCAGCTAAAAATGCATCCGTTGAAAGATCACTCACTACCTCCAAGTGAAGCGCTTTCGTAGCCATACATATAAATAATGCGATGTATCCTTTCCTTAATTTTGGGTTTCTTCCCTTTGATAATCGAAGAGTGATCGGACCGGCGTAATCACATCCCGTGTGCTCGAACGCGTACGATGAATTGAGTCGAAAAGCAGGTAGGTTTCCCATAAGTTGAGCTGACGTACCCTGGCGCAAACGAAAACATTCCTTGCATTCAAAAACGACTTTTCGTATCAAATTTCTGCAGCTAAGAACCCAATATTCTTGCCTTACCAACGCAAACAAATGTGTGACTCCAGCATGTAGAAACTTCCGGTGAGCTGCACGAAGAATTAAAAGAGTTATTGAAGAGTTTTTTGGCAAAATAATTGGATGTTTTATAGTTAGCGGAACATTGACAGCATTCAGTATTCGTCCACCAACTCGTAGCAAGCCTACGTTATCGAGGAAAGGAGATAAAGACGACAATTTGGAACGATCGGGGACTGACCCTTTGGATTTCAGAGCGGTGATTTCATCCTCAAAATCCTCTTGAATGAATCGGATACAGGTTTGTTTGGCGGAAAGAAGTTCGGACGACGAGACAAATGTTTTCCGTCGATCTATAGCAGGAAGCCGGCAGTTATTCACAAAACGAAGAATGTAGGCAACCGTCCGGATTAGTCTGGTCCAAGAAGAGATTTTGCATGCTAGATTGGCCAAGAAATGCTCTTTGCGACGCGATAAGTTTACCGTAGCGCGAATTTTCCTTTCCTCGGGTATCTCTTCAAGATTTTTCTTTACGAATTGTGGCCAATAAGTGCAACCCTTGGAAATCCAAACAGGACCCTTTCACCATATTTCTAGCGGCAACAACTGGCTAGGTTCGATGCCCCTCGAAGCACAATCAGCCGGGTTTTCTTCAGAGCGAATATAACTCCAAACTTTCCGAGGGAGAACATCAAGAATCTCTGCGGTGCGATTAGCGACGAAGGTATTCCATCTGCGAGGAGGAGAAGCAAGCCAAGCTAATACGATTTGTGAATCGCAAAATGCGAAAATATTGGATGGAGATATGTCTAATGAGGAGCGAATCACCTGAATCAGACGGGCTAATAGCAGAGCCCCACACAACTCAAGACGGGGGATAGTCAACTGCTTTATCGGCGCGACGCGGGTCTTAGCCGCAACAAGATGAACTTCAATTTGGCCACGTTCCGAGGTACTGCATGCATAAACAACGGCAGAATACGCCTTTTCTGATGCGTCTGAGAATCCAACAAGATCATAGCTTCGCGAGTCCAACGAACACCTTCTCAAAATCTTGACCTTTTCGAAAAGTTGCAGATTATTCCGATAGTGAATCCACCTTTGAGCTACCTCCGTCGGCAACGGATCGTCCCAGCCTATTTTCGATTGATGCAACCACAACTCTTGGAAGAGCATTTTGAGTAAGATAGTGGATGGGGAGAGAAAACCCAACGGATCGAATATTTTGGCTACTTCCGACAACAGCTTTCGCTTGGTATATAGTGACGAACTTTCTTTTAACGAAATTTTAAAGGTGAATATATCATGGTATGGATTCCACACTAACCCCAGTACTTTTGTGCAACCTTTCTGGCTATCCAAATCAAGTGAAACGATGTCATTATGGTCGATACCGCTTAAAATTGGCCAACAATTCGAACTCCATTTGCTGAGCTGGAACCCTCCACAAGAGAGTAGCTTAACTAATTCCTCCCTCAATTTAACCACCTCAGCCATAGAATCGGCACCGGTCAGGAGGTCATCCACGTAAAAATCACTCAGAATTGAACGAGAAGCCGATGGAAACTGATACCGGTAGTCGACCGCAAGTTGCTTAAGAGTCTTCATGGACAGAAATGGAGCAGGCGAGGTACCATAGGTCACGGTACATAGCCAAAAGTGTGAAATCGGTTTCTCCGGACTCTCCCTCCAAACAATGCGTTGAAAATCGCGGTGCTTTTCAGCTACCCAAATTTGTCGAAACATTTTGACGATGTCCGCACAAAAAACGTATTTGGGAAAACGGAATCTTATACACACATTTACCAAATTACGTTGCAGAGGAGGCCCTGTATGCAACATTTCATTTAAACTAATTCCATTAGAGTCCCTATGCGACCCATCAAAAACGACCCGTATTTTATTCGTAACGACGGCATGATGCGGCAAATAGAAAACCTGTCCCGATGTAGGTTCGATAAGATTATCCGGAATTCGTTGCATGTGACCCAATTCCAGGTAAGTCTTCATAAATTGGCAGTACTCTATTCGAAGGCTTTCATTGCGAGCGAAACGACGCTCCATGGAAGATAAACGCGACAAGGCTCCTGAGAGTGTGCTACCAAAACGAACCTCACTCTGTCGAAAGGGTAACTCAACAATATATTTGGAATCCGGGGCGCGCGAATAGGTTCGAGAAAAATGCGATTCGGCGAAATCCTCATTTCTTTCCAAGGATAAGTGGACAGGAACCTCCTCAACTTCCCAGAAAGATTTAAGCAGCACGTCTAACTCCTCGATCCCAACATGTAGTGAAACTATGGATTGGTTAGGCATATTTCCAGTTACTACCCAGCCAAAAACAGTATTGTGGGCCACCAAATTACCCTCGTCATCGATACGACGGCCTTCCCGCAAAATATTCCAAGCTATATCGGCCCCTAGTAAGGGATCAATAGGACCCGCTTCATTAAATCCAGGATCCGCCATTTCCAGATTCTCCAACAGCGACAGATTATTTAAGGCAAACGAGTATAGAGGGGTTTGCGAAGTGATTTCTTTCAAAATATAAGCGTTAACTTGGACTTGAGTCGAATCAAAACGAGAAAGTAAGTTAACTTGTACAATACCATGAGTAACCCCAGCTGATTGAGACGAAATTCCAGTAATTGGGATACGAGCATGGCGCCGACGAAGACCTAAACAGTTTACCAACCGTTCGGTTATAAGCGAAACTTGCGAACCGGTATCCAACAGTACCCGACAAAGCTGTACCTTTCCTGCAACATCCATGATCTTAACGAGCACCGTAGGTAATATGCCGGACGAATGCATTGTGTTTTTAATATGATGGCTCACCACCGACAACGGATTCATAGGAAATGAATTTTCGCTATTGGCAGTATCGATGTTATCTGCAATAGCCGACTGGTTTGATTTTTCCAAATGAACCAACGTGTGATGTCGAGTATGGCAGACCGAGCAACGAGCCTTTACTCGACATCTGGCGGAAGAGTGGTTACTGCCTAAGCAATTGTAGCACAACCGCTCATCCCTCACAAAATTACGACGCGACTGTATCGACATGGATTGAAATTGAGAACATTTAGAAAGTAAATGGTTCCCTTTACATTGGGGGCAAGCCACATTGGCCACGGTTAAACTTTTCACATGCGAAGTACCGGAACGCGGTGTTGTTTTGTTATTACGACCTTTCGGCTCACAAGATTCTAACGCTGAACATCTTTTATCCAAAAAGTCAATTAACTCCTGAATCGTGGCCTCTTCCAACCGTTTGTTTTCAAGAGACCAGGCTTTACGCGTTTCGGAATCAGTTTTATTGAGTAAGAGATAAATTAACCAAGGATCTCTACTCTCAGAAGAAAGAGCTTTTAGGCCGCGAATAACTTCATCCGCATTGTCCGTTAAACAACGTAAACGAGCACTATCCGCGATTATAACCGTTGGCAATTTTAGGAAACTCTCAATGTACGCGTTAATAATATAAAGCGGCTTATTGTACCGATTTTCGAGCTTCTCCCACGCTTGTTCGTAATTGTTATCCGCGATCTCGATATAATTTAATAATTTAGCGGCATCATCACGTAGAAACGATTTTAGATAACGCAATTTTTGAGCACCGGGAAGGTTTTTCTTACAGTCAATGCTCCCGAGGAACATGTCCCGGAACCCTGGCCACTCGCGATAATCACCCGAGAATGGCGATATTTTAAATGGTGGTAACTCTATTTCGGCTGGAGATTTTTGAACCGAATTCGAAGAGGTTGGTTTATTAAGAAGCGATTCGAATAAAGAGACTTGTTGCTTTAGCACGTTCTCAGAATCAGTATCAGCCGAGGAAGGTGGAGGCGCGGGAAGTTTTTTACGAATCGCCTTCAATAACGCGCTTTTTGCCGTGACGTATTTTATTTCGGTGCTCTCAAAGTCAACCTCCGGATCACCATAACCTTCAACACCGTGAAAAACGAAAAGTTCCTCTTGGTTACGACAAAACGCTTTCCAAGTGTCCTCCAATCGCTCTAGACGCACCTCTAACACCTCAAGATCTATCTGGTCGGTACTATCCGCAACGAGATTATACGACCGTGTAATAGTGCCCTTTAAATGACCCCGGGCCTGTTTGAGTACTTCCATTTCGATGCACGTGTATATATATAGGTACAACCGAAGTTTACCAACCGAGAACCAATCCTCAAAGCGAAGCCTTCAACTACCTCACCAGCGATAAAACCGAAAGCCCCCAGCAACAAGAGAATGCAACAACAGGCAGCAGCAATCACCCAAATTCCCAAAAACGACAACGGACACTTTCTCAATACCACCTGTATGCAGCTTTCCGAATAATTTTCCAGCAACCACCCAAAAACTGTATGCGCGTTAAAACTCGAAATATTTATCTTAATAAGTCGCGACTTTTCTTCAAACGAATCCGTTTACTCGAAGGACCATGTTTTGACATAAACCAAGTAATAAAAGGCGACGGTAAAACGTTATAAAATTCCTTTATTTGATGGTAAGCAAATCAACGGGGTTTACCCAATGGTTCGTTGGGAGATGTTGCCTTGTTGGTGGTTGCTAGACGAAAAAGAGTGAATCATCTTTGCTTAAACGCGTGAAGCCAATTCTCCAAACTAAACCGTTTCGCCCTTTCCTCTGTTCTTCTTTGTGGGCATCTTCTTCTTGATGAACGATTATTGCATATTGGGCTTACGGGTTAAAATTAGCAGATTACACGACTAACATAACGCGGCTTATGTAATGAAAGTGCAACGACAATTCTTTGGCAAAAGCAACATCAGAAAGCTAAATGAACCATAGGGTACGTGTACAAATATGTTACTAATAAATTTAAAGTAATGAAGTTAGGCCAATTCAGCAAGAAATATAAGTATAAAGAATATGTAATTAATTAATAAGAAACGTAGCTTTCTATTCTTAAACAACTACAGAACACAATGATCTGTCAAAATGTGCCGACCCAGCATTCTAAATTTAGACAGATACATGAAGTACCTGTCAACAAAAGTTGGATTTTTTAGCTCGAGCTGCGTATCACTCAGCTAATGGGATTCGCTTAAATTTATTTCATCTAAATTTTGAAGAGAATTTTGTATGGGAGCTAAAATTTTGCTCGAACAGCGTACTAAGCTTGAAGGTTAAAAGTGATTAATATCTAATTCTTAGCTACGATTACAAACAGCTCCGATCTATAGTGATTAGGACACGATTTTAGTGATGTGCAAAACATTTTAAATTTTTTAGTGATGCGTTTAAAAGTTGTTAATATCGAAAACGAAATTCAACGTACCGACAATTTACAACATTCGTTTTATATTTCTTTAAACGCATAGCAGATCGATTTATCATTCCATATCAAGGTAGGACTCTCTATTTGGCTAATCCAAAGACGGCTGTACCTACTTGCAAATTCTAAATCATCGAATGGCGAAAACCATTTGCCTCTTGTTTGTAATTGTAAAGCTCACTTTGTGAATGAAACAAATATTGACAAATGGAGCAATCAATGGTAATACAATTCTATTTGCTGGTAGTACTTGAGAAATGCATTTATCACATAATACGTGCGAGCACTTTAAAATATCAACTTTGCCTGTCCCGTTTTGTTTGTTTAAGCGAGAAAGACAATACACCTAAGCCTTAGGGCATTCTTTTTTGCCCCGTATACAGGGCTTAGTCTTAACAACTCAGTCTGATAATGATCGAATACGTTAATAGGTTTTTGTAATACTTCATTTGAAATACGTCTGATAACATATTATTGGAATGCGGACCAAACCTCTATTTACTTACTATATTGACAGCATTTAATATTTTATATTAATGGGTCTTAGATAGCGAATTTATTTTCTTTTATCACACCATTTCAATGCGATTCAGTGGTTGATTAGATGCTTTAATAGGCTCATTTTCGGTGTATGCGAAAATTAATGATTGCGCAGTAAATTCGGGAAAGATACCAGTTTTATTTGAACTTGTCATCGTTCATAAACTGCTGATATATCGAAGTTTTCAGTGATCTAGGTTGGGAATACTGGTAGCTGTCTTATAGATTGAAATACGCTGTATTTTGCCTGCAAGTCACAAGTGTCGCCATATGCATCAACTAGGCTCATATATGCGAACATGAAAAGCTTCGCTCGATGAAAGGAGGAGTAACAAAAGCTGAAATGAGTAAGAAGTTGGAAGATCCAGAGAAGACTTTAAGATAAAGAACCCATTGCAAGAAGAATGCAGTCAAATAGACTCAGTTAAAACTGAAAAAAACCTGCAAGTAACGAGTTGATTCGAATGGGTTCTTAACTACACTTCGGGCGATCTGTATATAAGTGAAACTAAAAACAACGAGAAGGTGGCAAAGTCTGGGGAACTAAAACTATTTCGGTTGTAAAAAGTAACGAGTTGTCTGGTATAACTTTCTAACTGCACTAGGAGTGTATTCAGGTGCCTTAAATCCGGTTTCCCCGGTGAAAGAGGAGGTAATAGAACTTAAAAAAATAGAACTATGGCGGTCCTTAATAAGTAACGAGTTGATTGGAATGGCTTCTTAACTGCACTACTGCCCGTATGTATATAAGTATGAGCTTCACTATCTCATCCAAAAAGAAGCTCGAGAAGCAAGTTCGATTGTGAAAAGTAGCGAATTGATTAGAAAGGCTTCTTAAGTACACTGTGCTACACTATTAACCATTGGGCTATGATGCCTTAAATATAGATCACAACATCATCGGAAAATAATGAAAAAGAAATCTGCCAGGGGGTCAATTATTATTCAGTGAAAGAGTGAATCGAATAAATCGTTTTCATATTCACTCTCACACATTGCTTTTATTTCTTTGATTCACTCGGTTCTATAAAAAACGATTCTCGCTCAATAAGTGAAACTATCGTGGTGAATTCAATAACGCACACTGTGTTGTACGAAATTGGGTTCTCAATTTTCAAACTCTGTCTAAAAACATTCACTTACAAATGAGAACGGAAAAAAAAGTATTATAATTTCACATTTTCGTATAACGAGAATTGAAATTGCGATGAAAGGGTAAACAAAAATTCTCTTCACTTTTGCACAGAACCAGAATTGACCCCCAGGTAGTATTTCTTTGTAAATAAGTAATGATTTGATTTAAATGATTCCTAAACTAACTACACTTTACATGAACATCAAAAACAATTATTTACTCACATATTTTTGACGCACGCAAGTGTGAATATCTTTTCAAAATATACTTATGTCAAACGCTTGCTGATGAAATTGCCGGTTGAACACTGTCTACTTAACGAACTATTGACGACTGATCTTATGCGGAATACGTGAATCACACACACCCCATGAGTTCCTGATTTGCATTAATCAAATCATTTCAGCTATACCAATATATTCATTTTAAACAATTACACTTTTACGGTGTATAATCGAAACCAGAAACAGAAATGATGGCATTTACTATAATAAGCAAATACTTCATTGTTGCCTTCACATCATTTGTAAAACAAAATTCCAGACTCTGTTGACTAACACCAACCTTTAATCACTTTTGAGTGAACCTGTTCGTCAGTTCGATGAAGTGTGATTAATTCTGCGAAATTATTTCGAAAACTAATCACGCCGCTGCACCTTCGTCGTTCGGCCACCATCTGGCTGCAGCACACACTGACAGCACCTGTCATATGCAACATCAAAAATGCCAGGCAGCTAGGAACTACCGAGTCGACTAACATACGAAAACGAAACGAAACGAAAACTCGTGCGGCATCTATTTCGCTGCGAAAAGGCTTTCAGAAAACTTCAACAGCGCACAAGATACTTCCTCCCGTTGTTGAGCGTCGCACAAGGCACAACTCGACTCTTGTTCGTCGTAATGGAATAATAAACACTTTCTGGGTATCGCCCCATCCTGTACCTGACTACATCTCCCCCCTCCCTCGACGGACTGTGCGAGCAAATGAGTTGCCGTTTAATTTACTGTGGGTAATAAACCGTCGTCGTCAACATCTTCGACGGCGTTTCCCATGCTACCGTTGCGCACTCATTGTATACATTGTAATGTGCCCCCTCCCACTTAACCTGTCGTGACATTTTATTTATATTTCCAGTGTACTCGAGCACAAATGCATCAGCCGTCAGTGTAGAAACAGAATAAAAAGTGAAAGTTGCGCGCTTATCCAACGAAAATTGTATCGCTCCGATCTAATTGCAACGTTTGTTGCGGTGCTCGTATAATGTAGATAGCACCGCCCTCGAAATTACGCATTTTTCGATGTCGAATACGGGATCGTTTCGAAGACCATTCAATCAGCTAGTTTGTTTTTGATTGTTGGGCTTGACGTTGTTAATCAGATGTTTCTTCATCTGCGGTGGGATCGATGACCTTGAGATCGTTGTGTTATGTGAACGTATCTACGAATGTGTATTTCTCTTTAAAATGCCACACAATTGAGACATGCATGAGTGGAGATCTGGCCACAGAGGAGGCGAAGACGACGACGACGACGATAACAACATAAAGCAAAGGAGGACTAACAACAACTGGTTATGTCAGATTCAATGAAAACTAATTAACTAGATGAGTGTGTTCCCAGCTTCACTTACTATTGGGGTGGAGGAGATGCAAGCAAACGTTACTTATACAGATTCCGATGATTGTTGTTGGGAATTTGTTTGTTTCCTTTTTTTCTGTAAAAATAAGCTGAAGACATGATTCAGAATTATTCAAATGACATAGGTTCAACGAAGCATAACGAGGTATATTACAGTGGAGTCAATCGAAACGGGCAGACGCACGAAAGGAAACATTGTAGACATTCGACAAATCTTTTTGACGTCAAAAGTATTTAACTCTACACAAAAGGTGACAGCTGATGCAACTTTTACACCAAAACAGTGATTTGGATTAAAATAAGGAGGCTGTTGTTGTCCTAGAATGTTTTACTGACAGTTGAATTAAAGACCACAATAACGATAAGTGACGGATGATCATTGTGATGGTATATATTGGGAATGAGCGACAGCTTGCGGATAGCCGCATTGTACACGGGTGTGGCATTGATTGCGTTCGATGCGTTACGGTCCTAAGGAGTCAATCACAGTTTGGGTGAAACTTTACGAAAATTTGGTGTAGAGATATTTGTCAAATAAAACTATCTGTCGTTACATATAAAATAATGATACTTAGCAAGGTCCTGTGTGAGTTGGAGAAATGTCACGTAGCTACTCAGATTTTCTATTACTTTTTAAGAATCCGCTTTTTTCTGGATCATCAATACAAACTTACTTTTCTTATTAACAAATATGTTTTTGTTTTAGTTATGCGGTCTTTATCACATTAAGCACGACAGCACTTCAGAAAATTATACTAAATGCTAGTTTATCTGTCACTATAACTACTTCCAGATCATTCATGATTGAAGAAATGTAGGACATTTGAGGACCTATCTGGTTTTTTCGAAACAAATTTCTTGCCTGCTCTTAATTGAATCAATGAAGGTTAACAATAATGAGTGTTATATAACATTTAACTTAAATATTTTGTACGTCACAATATACATTTTTATGTGTAAAATGTACCATTGTAAGTAGGCATGTAAAATTTAGCATTCATTAATAGATCCACCATAAAAATATTACTACCACACTTTGTTAAAGTAAACGAAACAATCAGCTGTCAGTTTTGACAAACACTTCTTAACAAGAAACATGGAGTGAATGCTAACAATTCATAGTCTTACAACTTCTTCCTTGCGATCAATTGTTTGATTCATAAGTGATGCTTCACACACGTCAGAATGAGAACACACATTTTTAGAAAATATTTTAATTTAACCTCAGTTAACACGACACCTACAGACGTCAAAAATCAGGAGCGCGTTACAGGCAATGTAATCGTGCCTCGGCAAACCATTGCAACCTTCCTCTATAGAAAAGCATAATTTTTTGACAGATGCGCAGAACTTAACAAAAATTAAACTTATTCGCATATATCTTGACCGTAGATACCTTCATACGCTGAATTCTACTAGTTTTCTCGTCAGCAAACTTCACTGAAAACTAAAAAATTTCGTCTCATTTTTTTTCCTAGATCATTTTCATTTTTATTTGACGTTTACAGAGTATTCATTTGACACTTCGATATTGAGTTGCCACTCCGGCGTGCATGACTTTAACGTATTATACAAATGACGACCAATCTAGTTTTTAGGTTTAGAGAAAATATAGTCCAAACAAATCTAGCCGACATCAGATGACAAGATTGATATATATGTGTCCATTTATTTATATCTACTATACAGGTCAACTGTGTAAGCTCGGTAAACTTATCAAAATTTAAAGTAGATTGTCATTAGATGTCTGAAAGCGAATAAGTTTTTATTCAATTTGCCGTTCGTTGGAAAGTTCCCACAAGCGAATTTAACCTGCTGAATGCGGCCAATTCAACAGAAAGGATACAAAATTACAAAAATTGTGTTTCCAATTGCCTGTCAAATGACTGCATGAAATTTTTTCAATACAAATTGCGAAAATTAGATCCCGTTTGTAGTCTTATCGTATACCAACAGAAAATTGTCAGTTCAGATGGTCGTGCTAAAATAACAAAAGAGGTACTAGATTTAGGAACTCTCAGCTAGACCTCAAGCGTCAGCAGAATAAAATTACAGCGTGTCAAATCAAATAATAAATTGCTAACTTTGTTTGTTTTCCTCTTGCTGTATTCTGCGCTAAGTTGAAAAAAATGTTTCTCACTTAAATGCTGATAAGATAAATGCAATCACGGTTAGAACTCCATTACAAATGGCAAAACACGAATTTTTTGTTATCGTCCACTTTCATTTATGCGGAATCGTACAAACAGTATTTATGACAGCATTTGCACACAATATTCGACAGCAATAATGTGGAGATGTTTACAGGAGAATTCAACAAAGCAGTGTAGAGTTGACCTTAAGTGAACATTTTAACTAAGGCAGTGCCGTCGAAAGTGGAGTCTATAAACCGACTTAAATAATATTAAAAAAAAAAATGACAATCGTAAATCTCAAGAATCTTGAGCGAGGAAAGGTTTTTCAAAAGCCTGCCCTAAACAATCAATCGACTGAGTTCTGTTCATAAATAAAAATTATGGGTTGTCAACCTACACACACAAGACACACTCGTTGGTCGTTGTTGTTGTTGATTATGAAAGATCGACAAAATTAATTTTAAAGCTTTGCTTGAGCGCAACAATCAAATTTGCGATCGAGCACTTGATGTACCTCTTAGTGGACTTAGTGGACTGGGCTAATAATAGAACTGTAAGTGCATTACAGTCTAGCGTTTATATACTTTAGTGAACTTTAGCCGGACTTTTATGGTTTTACGTGACCGTTTTCAGAGTACCTACGGGATTTTCATTGATATATGATAAGCCCTCCTGATCGGTTTTTACAGCCCTGCTGACGGACAGGGAATCCGTCCCATTTGTCTGTTTTTTTTAAAGATGCATCAATGACAAACCCCAACCACACAAAACTCACCCCAAGTAGTAAAAATATTTGCGGATTTGGAGATCTCACAAGACGCACATTTTAAATTAAACATTTGCTTGGCTCATATAAATAACCCCCAGATGGTGCGTCGTCCATAACCAATAAACTCCCCCACTAAATAACCAAATCCTATACACGATTACGAAACTGAAAGCGAAAACCATATTGGCATACTCAAACGCATTTGACACGCATTATACTTAACAGACGGACATGTCCAAAAAACACACCTTCATCTTGTGGCCTTTTGGCAATCGATTGGTGCCACTGTTATGCGGCCTCATTATTCATCCCAACACTTGCGCTTGCCGCCTGCACAAAATAAGTGTGGTAAGTGAACACTGCCTGACTTAACGAGCAAGTGTGCTTGCTTCTGTGTATTACTTAACCGAAAGTTATTTCCATTTTTATCACAGATTCAGTGCGGAACCCCGCACATAACACAATGCACCGTCGCGTCATCTCGTTTACGCAAATATTGTTTGTTGTTCAACAGAAAAAGGAAGACGAACACAAAAACTAAAGCAGAGCAATAAATTTAAGGCGAAGGCGCCACCACCTGCATAACGAATGCGAAGGCCCCCTTCACCCGGTTGAGGAACCTTTAGCACACATCAGCTTCATGTCGTTGGTTAGATAATTTTCGTTTATGGTCAAACGTTTTTTATAAATCGATTCAAAGTGCCGATTAGAATGCTAAACAAATAAAAAATGTGAACGCGCGCCAGTGGTGTACTTACATTCTGCCAATCCTCGGGTTCCTCTTTCATAACCTCTTTGACTTTTTTGATTTCCTCGGCCTTCTTCAGCTGCTGTTGTGCACTTTGATATAAATTGCACGGTTTTATCTGTACAAATTGCATCGGATTGCAAGAGGGTTTGGGCGGCGTTGGCCGTGTAACACGAGCCCGCGCTACGTATGGTGTGTGATCATGTGACATGGTGGACTGTAATTGAAAGAAGAAAACAAATATATATATAAACAACAAGAAACAATTAGAGATAGATAAAGCAAAACTTGTTGAGTATGTTGTGTGTGGCCTATAGACGTGGTCTCCAGTTGCAGTCTTTGCGCGATACGAATGTGCTAACGTCAGTGTGGGGTATTGCAAATGGCGGCACGATACGCTGTCCACGGAATTAAGTGGTTTTATAGTTATTTTGTCGTTAATAATACTAAAATGCAAGATAAGCCAATTGTATACTAAATGAACGAGTGCAACGCGACAGTGTGGGTGGGTGATCTTCGTATGATCTTCGGTTGCAAAAAGTCGTGCCGAACTGTGGGTGCGGCACGATCAATTTATGGTTTCGTGTATGCTAGCTGCTAGGTGACTCACGAAGGAACTGGCAAGAGAGAAACTAGGGCAGTGGTTAGTGGAATATTGATTGATCGATCAATCGATCGATCGCGAATTGCTGGGTGCAGGGGAAATGCCGTTCATCGCTTCTGTCGGCTGTGGATCGGATTGGTTCGAAATTGATGGGGCCGCTTAGTCCATGGACCATGATAGGTTTTCAGTCTTCTCTGTAACCGGGAAATAGATCCTATACCCAATCTACAGCGAGGGAAGGTTTAGATGTTAAGGACGTTACTTTTGTGTTCCCAAAAAAATGCTGTCCAAGTTGTCAACTGGAGAGTGGCAAAGCATCACTGTCAGATCACTGCTAAATATTTTAGAAGCGTTTAGCTTGCTTCATAAGTAACTACAGAGTTCCTGCCCGACTAAGAAGCTCCTTCTCTTCTTTTCTTAGTTACATTCGATTACTCCCATTTATTGAAGATTGTATCTTAGTTACCATTGTGTCGTTAGGTAACCGCAGTTAAGGTGCCTTTTTTTAATGAGTTTTTACAAGGCTTTGATAAATTTGACTTGGACTAAGTCTAGCATTCAATAAAGTTGTCATCTTCCAATTTTCTGACTTTTAGGTAAATGAAGCTTAGAGCCGGTGAGAGGGCGCTTTCTTTCCCATAAATTCCCAACGTTCTTTGGCCAGATCTACGAGAAGATTAAAACAGTTTCGAACCAGCTTCAAGCCGATCGAAAACGGTTTAAGGGCCTTAAGAGCCGATGTAGTGTCGGTAAGGATCTAGACCTTTAACTCTTTAAAGCATGGGCTTCGGGCTAAAGGATGTTGGTGATTTGCATCCACGCATCTATGCAGACTCCAACACTAAAGATCAAATCAAATTTGACTTTCCATCAATAAACAATTTCCCTTCAATCCAAATGATTGCATTTCAGCTTCAATAAGCAACAAAGTTCTGTTTACATTCCTCTTCTACACTAAAATAAACACTGTGATTAAACGAAAACAAAAAAATAAAGTCGACAACCCAACCAACCTTAGCAGTCAATTCATTCCCTTCTTATCGCTGGCAACTCAAAATAAATATCACGGCTTATTGCATAAACGCGTGTGCGGCTCTATTGTCTTTCAAAATAAAATGTAAACAAAAAAAATATGCAATCAAACCGACAATTTTTATTTACTCGCGACGAGTGAAAACGAAAAATCTTTAATTAAAAAAACCCCGGCAGTAATCCATTTTCAGTATTTTTGTTTGGCATGCACATCATGAGGTTCACATAAAGCTCAGCTTCACACTTGCACTGTGACAGCTTCATTTGTTTCATGTGGCTGCTGGCTGACAGTTACCCAAGTGGTAAATAAAAATCATAATCAGTAGTTTATCCATCAGTCGCGTCCATTATATGCGCTGCGGCAAAGATGCCATCGATTCTTGCCCAATTTTTTTGGTCGTTATGAAGACAAAATCGACAACACCCCGATTGAGTGACATTTCAGACAACGATCACGTTTGCGCGGTGCGCATGATGCGACAACATGAGCATTTTTCACACGATTTGCGTGTCCAGCTTAATGTATTCTTCTTCGTTGGGTTTTCTTTTTTTACGGTTGATTTGTAACAACGTATTTGGATGTTTGGCATTTTTTGTATTTTTTATTTCGTGATTGGCAAATAGCAGAGCTTTTCCTAAGGATAAAGACGAGACACCCAATTTATTCGAAGAAGTTTACGAAATGATCTTCTGGTCAAATAAAACTTCAGATTTTATCAGGCTAGTAAATGACAAGTAAAAATTTGCATAATTTGGGAGAGCTGGTTTTATTCAAAGTGCCAGACGAGTCACACGTTGACCTATTCATTTATCAAACGCCTAATGTTGTTGCGGTTGAATTGACATTTTATTTAACATTTGTCACTAAGCCTTAGTAAGTGCGAATGACCGTTAAACCAGTTCTTGTGGGTGGCCAGTTGAGTAATCTTCTTGTAAGATATTTGTTGCGAAACTGCTGTGACAGATTACAACGGACGATGGTGTAGTGGCATCTATGGCTACTTTTGGAGAGTAAATTTAATGACAGTTGGTATTTAGTAGATAAGATGGCGTGAACAACGTACAGGGTGGAAATATTAATCGATCGACGGACTCGCCTTATATGGATGGATGGTTTCAATTTGGTGATAAGCGAAGCAAGGAAAATCTGACAGCTGTAAAAGAATCAGGAGCCGAAATTGTACATTCGCCGTCGTTAGCAATAACTGGACCTCTTGACGATTTTGTCTAGAGATGTGGCTGTAGCTATATAGTGCCAACTAGAATGTGGTTGTGACTTCCTAAACCTGTCGTGTCAAATGGTTATTCACACTTTTATGTGACGCTTATGCTTCGGTACCACCGGTAACAAATTCCGAGATTAAGTACAAGTGGTTTAAAATGGATCTTGAAGTGTTTCCACCAAATTAAAGAAGATTAAGTTGACGTATTCTGTCTACCTATCTCTATTCGATGCAGCTCTGTTTGTTTTACATTTTTGACATTCCGAGCTGTGGGGAGTGTGTTCACAAACCGGACTCTACATGCAAACCTGGTCAGTTTAGGAGATTCATTTTTAATCTCCTTTAAATGAGATTCATTTTCGTATGATCGTGATCGAAATTTACACGAGATTAAGGGAAATTAATTCGAATCTCCGTTGGAAAAGAAATCAAATAGTGTAAACCCAAGGATCAAGATTTGGCTCGATCCTTTGCAACTTTTATACAATCGAGCACAAACGGCCCCTGTTTTAGAGGATAGTTTTTCGAATTGGCAGCACTTTTTCCAGTGACAACCAATTTGACAGCTGACATCTATTTTCTGCTAATTTTATCTCGCCATTTTATTATGAGTCCAATACACAACCCCAGCTGCTTAAAAAATCAGTCAAAAAGTAGACTTCCACGTTGCGTTTTGTTCTGTCCAGCCCTAAACAGCAATAGCGTTAAATTGACTTTATAAAAAAGGTGATACCCAAATGGCTACACTGATTTGCGCGTGTTTTATTTCATTTTTAAGTTTTATGAAAAGAAAGGGCCGATCTACAAATCACGGATACTGACACAACCGGTATACGTCACTTCGGACGAGATGTCGGAGGATCATAAACCTAGGGCACATACTGTTTCGGTCACCCCTCGTCTAATCGTAGACATACCGTCTAATTTGGGGTCGTCCAAGGTTCACGGGCAAGGGGTAAACTGCTTTGGCACCCTTCCCCCTATCCAAGGATAAATCACCCCACAGCCATAAGCATTAGGCAGCAAAAACGTATTTTATTTTTATACAGCTCTCATTGTTTTCACAAAATCTTCCTACTACGACTTTTGTCGCATATTTGTTGTGATCCGTACTGTCGTTTATTTAAATTGATTGCTTGACACATTTGTAACGAATTGAATTTCCACGCGGTCTTATAAATAAACTGATAGCCTTTCAGGCCCCCATCAGACATGCTAAACAGAACCTGAAACGTAAATAAATTAACAAGCTATCTGCAATCAACGTCCGTCGCACATATGTATATGATTCAAGTCTATTCTCAGTCGTTAATTTATTATTTACACTTGGCGGAGACGTTTTTAAATTTACAGCAAATGTTTAAATAGCAGTTAAGTACTCGTATTTCGCATGATAACGATGCATCATCACACACCTCGTATTCGAGTTTCACAATATAAAACAAAAATCCCTCTGTGAGCACGCGATGTGTGTTTTCTGTGTTTCAATTGTATTAAACAAGAAACAATACAAATACAAAAAAAAACACCATAATTAACGATGAACAGTCATCGCATATTTGACTCTAATTAGTGTATATGACTGGAAGTGTTCCCATATATGGAATCTATTTAAAGTTGTTGCCTTTTTACTGTTTAAATGTCATTCGTGTACCTATTGGAATTCAAAATCACACTAAGCCATAAGACTGTGCTGTCAATCGAGTATTATCTATGCTGCAAATAATTATGCAAAATATTTTCGAAAGCAAAAAAGAAAAACAAACCCATTTTAATGCCTGATTTGACTGTTCGTGTTATAGGAAATGCCACAAGGAAGTGGTTTGCTGACTAACGTTTAGAAATTGGGCGGCTCGGTTTCAAATTAAAGAATTCCAAGGCGGAACATAATAAAAGTGCAGTGTTAATTGTTTTTTAATTAATTTTATGGCAAACCCGAAGAACGCGGTACTTTCATTTAATTACCGTTTTATTTTACACTGTCGAGACTCGAGAAAGTAAATCATTAGACAGGTGTCTAGTCTAGTGCTGGATAGTATTTAATTCACATCGAGTATGTAGGGTCACATCAACACACGAAATTAAAAGGCTACACTGATGGTGTCAAATTCGCTTTGTTGAGAAAGTGCGTATACACATGAGTGAACGAACATATACCTCTGCGGATTTGACCCCTTTCTGAAATGACGTGCAACCAATCCATTGCTGTTTGATAAAATGTTCTGGTTTTTCTTTTCAGACAGTTATTCTATTATTATATTCGATGCAAAACATCCGGTTCTTAAAAAAAAAACTCCCAAGATAACTGGTATTTCACACTTCAATCTAATCGCAAGACAATCTTAAATTTAAACTTCCAGTCCATGACTGACTTTGAGTGGTCCAATAAAACCGCTTATGCTTATGCTCAATAAATAGCTAATAAAAATGTTTGCAATCAGTTAGTAGTGTTTTCCTAAGTAAAGGGTGACCAGATTGTAATGATACTTTTTATAAATATTTGTTATGTTTCAGCAGCTGTCAAAGTTACCAATGACATCCAGCTGTCAATATAATCAGTAAGGTTTGCCATTTCATATCATGCATCGTTCCACGCTTGCTGAACGTGCGGAAATTATTAAAAAATATTTTCGAAATTCCGGGTCAGTTAAACGCAACATAAAATTCGTCGTGAAGTTGGTCGTTATGATGGTTTCAGTTTGCAAGCATTCATCGCACGGTGGAAACGACGCACACTCCTTTGGACCCAAAGCCAGCAACCAGACAGAGATTGGCGCGAAATAAAGAAAACATAGCCGCCACCGCGGCCAGTATCAAAGAAGATCCAGAAATGTCAATTCGGCGCCGATCAACTGAGTTGGGCATAGATAGAGAGTAGTCAACCCGGCTTATAAATCCGTATAAGGTTGTGCTGACTAAGTGGGCGTTGGAAATGTTGGCTATAAATCCGAAATTTCGCAAAAAAAAAATACATCGACATCGACTGTTTGGATCGGGTCATTATTATATATATTATAATTCTAATTAATTGTATAATTATAAGATTGTTATTCTAGTACTTTTGTGTATCAGCTCTGTTAGCTTTTTGAGAGTTTATTGTTGGGTATCATAATTGTTTACATTCGAAGTTAAATGTCAAAATGAATAGTCACAAAAAAACGCCGGTTTTTTGGCGGTAAAAATGTTATATATTATCAATTTTTATAACGAGAGGTGCGTTTTTTATTTCTTTGCAAGAAAGTGTAAGCGACTTCGAAAATATACATGAGCTTTGTGCTGATTTCGGTATCCGGTTATTTTATAGTTTTCTTTGTTTTAATTTTTTTTTTTTTTTTAATTCAATATTTTGACATCTTCTGAACAGACTTTACTCGACTGTTTGGGTGAGTTTTGTAGCTTAAATATAGCTGTTTGTTTTAAAATAAGTTTGGATAACTCATTCGCAGAATCGTAGGAGCAATATCAAATTTAGTCGAAAATGTTACTTCTAGCCCCGCTCTCCCCTACATATTTGTGTTTGTGGATTTGTTACCGCATCACGCTAAAACTACCCATCCAAGAAGAGTGAATTTCTCAGACTTTAAATATGGCTTTGAAGCATTATTTGGTTTTTATTTCATCTCAATCGGTCCAGTCATTCAAAAGATATACGAATAGGGTACAACTAGTTCTGAGCCACACACGACGTCAATTCACTCTGTACCGCCTTTGTCCAAAGACAATCTTCACAGTAAAAAAAATCTTTCCACAAGAATTAATTCTGACATCTGACACGAAACACCAAACATAACCTATTTAGAAGCGCCTAATATACACAAACAATACACAAACAGGAAAATCTTCTCCAATTCACGTTTGTCCACCAACTCGCAACGGTCTGTTGCTAAACAAACTCCTAAATAGGTCCCCCAAACGCAGTTATATGTGTAAAATATCATCAAGAACCCAACCACCAATTAGTACAACAAGTCTCATACTCACAGCTTTTAATGCGCAATCCTTTCCATGGCCATTTTTGGCAGAGTCGTTATTATTATTGTTGTTTCCATTTGCGTTCGGTTCCGGTGATGTTGCCGTTGACGATGAGGCCGACAACGATGATGCCGACGATGATGATACCTTTGCGGATGACGATGATGAATTGTTCTCCCATTCACTCGGCATTTTGCGTAGATTTCTGTCTCATATTTAGATGATTATAACTTTCTTTTATAAACACGGCTCTGTTTTTCAGCCGTTCCTCCGCTTTTCCCCTATCGCTTCTCTCTCTCTTTGTCAATTGTTTGCTTTTAGTTTAGTTTTCTTTCATGTCTCGCCACTCAAAACAACCTGAAAATGGGAAAAATGGAGAATTTAAATAAACTTTGTTGTAATCATTGTTTTAATATTTTTCCTAGTAGTTTTGTTTCCTCAATTTTTCCCACCACACAAAATGTATATGTAACATTTTGGAGACAGAGAGTACGTAGCGCCCTTGTGTCGCGTTTATGTCATGCTGTGTCGTGTCACACCGGAACATAAAAGTCGAGAGGAAAAACAATAAAAGGTTCGTTCACACTTTTGTCGGGTGATTAATGTTTTGCATAGAACTCGTCTTTTTTTTTCTCCCCGCCGACAATAGTCTGGAAGTCCATTAGTACTGGATGGGATTCGATACATACGCTTGTACACTCGAATAGGGTAGACATTGTAGTTTGAGGAAGCTAGGAATGGTGAAAAATAAAATAGGTATCGTGGATGCACCTAGTAATGCGAGACGAGAACTATAGACTGTTATGGGTTCCCTCTGTACTAATGGAATGACAGCGTAAATTATTCACCTCCGTTCAGGCAATCAGTGATGGAAGGAAGAAGCCGGATCACATCGGGCGAAAACAAACAGGTCGGATCAATCAGATATAAGGTATGTGACGTTAGGTTTTAGTATACGAAAAAGTACTGAGAAATGTCAAAATTTTGAAACCAACATAAAATTCAAACATTAGGATGCAAACTACGCTGTATGAAAACCAAGCAAATTCCAAACATTGGGTAGGGCAAAAACATACCCTAATGTCAAATTAGACAAATATGTTCAGTATTCACAATTGGCCGTCAGGTTAGTCACCCCTCTGCCAGACCAAAACAGAAATGTCAGTCTAAGGAAAGACATCATAATCGTAAAGGCAAACGCATAAGCCAAAAAGATTCCTCAAGATACACCGCACGACAACATCACGAATAATGATAGAACGAAAGAGAAAAACACAACACAAACTTTTAATAATAATCTATTACAATGTTACTGTAAATTTACACTGCCTACCCAGCACACCACAAAACATCATAGGAACAACGAACGAATCAACCGTTTATGACCTCGACAAGTTATGCATTATAGAAGAGAGGTATATATAGTGAAAAAGAATGAAATGAAAAATACTGTGCCAGAGATATATATATGAATATAATTACGGGCAGCAGCATAGGTAAAGCGTAGAGCAGCGCAAACCGTAACAAGTCGGCCACCATCATATTCCAAGCACGAACCATCACACGCCCGAAGGCCATTCATAGAAATGGTTACATCTGAAAACTGCGGCGTTAGATCGCTCGCGGCTCATTTTCAGTACAGTGTTCCCCCGCTGTCAATGCTGAGATCCAAAAGGTGATCTCATGAGACAAGTTGTTTGCGTGTGTTTTTGTTTTCTCTGTTGCTGTGTTGCAACAATCCGAAACCGAAAATGCAATTTTCATTTTCCGTTGGCGGATATAATATTCGAATTTGATTGTTTCTCTCTACAAAAATTGTTGGATGTGTGTTTTGCCGGTGGTGCTCCGTGCACCTTGTGTCTTTTGTTTGGCTTTGCCGTTTTCTCACACACGGAAGGCATTAATTAAGCAGGCGAATTCTAATGTAGTAAATTTCAATGCAGCCGACCGGTGTGCGAGTATATTTCGAAAGCCAAAACTGAAGAACACCGGCGTTGATTTATTGTGCTGCGTTGTAGGTCAGCACCTGTCAGTGGAACAAATTTGAAGAGATATTATTTTATTTAAAGGATATGTCAAGGCAGATTCATTGTATTTATCGCCAAAATGACATTGGATGAGTTGAGGATAGCATTTTGATAACCCACGCATATCGCTATTTTGGGCGGTGTTTACATTGGCCTGACTCTTTTGGATTTGTTTGTGTCAGCACTCTGTCCAGAGAATGTATACACAACAGTTCTCATTTATTTGAGAAATTTCAGAAATTCGATTAACATGAATGTGTATTTGATAAAGCTTTATGTCATCAGAGCTTGAGACATCACTTGAGGTCTTTTCACACAATTCCTTTCGCTAGATGTCACATTTCTCGTAGAGGAAGAGATCTCACGACCTGCGGTAAAATAATTACAACGCTTTCACGAAATTGTTATATTTTTATTCGTTATCAGCGTGAAAATTTGAATGTGATGAAAAGAAAGAAAAAGATGCTTGCATCTTTTGAAGACTTCCTACTCCTTTCTGCATCGATTGTATAGTAAAATGAGCACGAAAAACAAAAAAAAATAGAATGTTTTGAAAGTCGCTTGACAGTTGAATAACGAAGTAACCCAAATGAAATTCTAGTACTACAATTCGCTAGCAATATAATGAAAGGTAAGTGCATTGGTCTTTTTATCGTTTTCTTCTGTCCAACTTTTTGGTACAGGATGTTTCATATAATTTTGAAAAGCTGAGGATGAATACGGGAACAATGGTTTTGTTTTAAAAAAATGCAGTCAATTGTCTATTTCACATAAGTGACACATTAACTACAATTATACGTCATAAATGCCATTGTGATAACTTTTAACAAAAATTCTGTCAAATCTGATTTGACGGCAAAGGATATATCTGAAATTCCTAAAGTTGATTTAACAAAAACATACATCATTTTATCAAATAAAAATAAAGACGAAGCGATTTCTGGGAAATTAAGTTTTACGGATAAATGTAATAGATTATTACTCAGCTAAATCAAAGGCAGGGCCATGCAAGTGCAAATGTTCACTTAAAACACCTATTTCATAGTTAGAAAGCGTGTAAAAATAATAAAAAAGATAAAGCCAGCTATAGAAATGCATTTAAAACGGAAAATATTATAGCGCAACAATCATTATCTCCTTCCAAAAGAGTGCAGGCCAAAAATACTAACATTTCATGACTTTTCGCATAATGCAAGTTCTTCGAAGTGCTAAATCACTTAGAAGCCAATGGATCTATATTAAGTATTGTACAATAACGTACAAAACGAGTAAAAACTTTGAATGCAATTATGGTTCAGTTAATTTCTGTTACGAATCAGTGCTTCCCAACTTCCTATACTTAACCAGTAAGTACCTACTTCTGCAAAACTCATGATCATGACTATCTATATGCTAAACATTGATGGGGTTTAATGGTCAACACTTTCCAGTAAACAGAATATGAACCGATACAGTTTCCTGTTCACTATTTCGAATAGAAATTTGAGTCGCATTTTTCGTTCCTCTCAATTCAAAGATTTACATTTTCGTTTGTTTTACGTGCCAATCGTGTGCGTGTCAGCGTTAAGTGCAGTGCTGCCATGTCCATTCGAGAATTTTTCCCTTAAGCAGTTTCCACAATAGTGTTTTAAGGTTTTTAAACCTCACGTCAATTTATATAAAAATCAATCGATTTATAAAAAAATATTCAGAAAACAATTTTGAAGGTGGTTGCGTACTGTTTAGAGGCTGTTGTACTTCTGTGAACGTTTCTATTTTTGTTTCACTACGTCGACTCTTGCGAACGTCTGTCAAATATATCTGGAAGTTTAACTGTTTGAAAGTTTCTCAAGGTACCTCTCCAATTTCTGCTTAATTGTATAGGTCATTTCAATTCGTCAACAAAGTAAAAACTCACATAATTGGTTGCGAAATTATAGGGTTGCCAGAATTTATAGGCTTTTTCTTAAAGTTCCTCAATTTAGTAGACACGATAGAACTGTTCACACATCACAAATCAGCAAGAAGTCTCCACTATCCAGGACCGCCCTTGTATTAAGCTTAGTACGCTGCTCGAACTAAAATTGTATCTGCTCTCCAACTCTTCTCTCCAAACATAGAGTACACCATGAATAAGTGTCACAGAAAACAGCTGTTCTTTGAAAAAACTTCTTTCAAAAATGTAATTCTCTCACACATGAAGTGCATGCTGAAACAAAAGTTTGATTATTTAGCTCGAGCTGCATACCACTCAGCTAAATTAGTTAGCTGTAATTTAGCTCAGCTAAATTTTGGAGAGAATTTTGTATGTAAAGCGTAGTATGCTGTTCCAGGAAAGCTAAAATTAAGCGCCTCTTCAATGTTTCTCTCCACCACTTCGCTTAAATTTGACAGTGTAAGTTCCGTAAAAAAAAATGTGTTGGTAAAGCTGATTGACTTTGTTCTGTTTTTTTATTTGTACTTCTACAGCTCCCTCCTCAAAAACCTCTTCCATTACTCCTCGTTAAAATATTCCATTTCTAAAAAAAATTAAAATAAACAACAACGAATTTTTAACCAATCTCCATACTGTTAATTTGCTTTCATTTGAAATTTCGTTGCGAATGCCGATATTTTCTCTGATCTATCAAAATTTAGCTTTGGAAAAATGAATTTTGCATTAATACGCTTACTAAAATTGTGTAGAGATTTTTTGTACAGTGGCTAACAAATTCAGCTTGAACTGCGTACTGCTTGGCTTAACTGCTTTGCTTAATTTTATCTTTGGAGATATTTTTATATGGGAGCTTAATTTAAGAGCGAGCAGCGTACTAGGCTTAAGCGAAAATTTAGCTAGAGCAGCGTACCAAGCTTTAAGGTCTACGATGTGTTCTATTATAGTGTCAGATGGTTTAAAGTCAGTAAAGAAATATTGGGAGTTGTACTTGGCATCCTGTGCCAGGTACCATTGTAATGGATAAATGTTTGGAAATTTTTAAACTTTGTTAGAAGTCTCAATCAATTAAATGGACTGCACTGCACACCGTCTCCAACACTTCTACCGACAATTTGTTCAACAAAGCCCAGTGCAAGCTAAATGCTCAATATGAAAAATATGAATTCACTTCGTAACGCTTTCAAAAATACCAAACAAACAAAAAACACAAACTGGGCCATAACTGCTATTAACAACTGCAAAATTGCCTCTCTCTGGCGCAAGCGCAGTCGGCATTTATCCAAAAAAAAAAATTAAAAGAGGAGTGACAATGTGCGCGCGATACCCAATTAAATATGTGTTCATATGGCGAACACAATTCCCCTGTAGTTCCCGTTCCCGGTGGCCAACAAAATTCGGCCTCACAACGTTAAATGACTAATTTAGAAACTTCATTTGATGAAATGAAAACATGAAAGAATGTTTTGCGATGGAAAATTATCCAAAAAGAATACAAACAACTCCAGCAGGCGGTAGCGGCGGCATGGAGCAGCCATACCCAGCACCAGCCACAGTTCCATGCCATTCAGAACACGTAATTGTTACACCCTGATTACGCGGCATTGTTAATGAACAAACCTGCACTCTAAGGCCCGCAAATGGGAAATCCACTGCCACTAAAGCGCTTTTAGAGTGCTGCGCCAGTGTAGGCAAGACAACAAGCAACAAGAAAAACTATTTTACAATTTTTACAATCGAAAAATTTCTTTTTCGAGGTTGCACACAGATGTACACGTATATTCAACATGAAGGGGGAGGCGGCCGGGGCCAAGACCAACCGCCACACAATCCCAAACCTAGAGAAAGTGCATTCGCGAGCGAGTTGCTATAATTTTGTGAACATAAATCGTTTTCGCTTTTTTTTTTCTCTCAGTTTTTCCTTTTAACAGTGTTTTACTTTTATACCTCAATTTTTGGCCATTTTTCGTGGCTAATTATGATTTTATGTGAGCGCGCTAGCGTTGAAGCACGACACACAATGGAATGGGGGTGATTTAAAATTTTCCCATATAAACAACGCAATTTGGAAGTGTAAACACCCAGTCAAAAGAGGTGGGGGGGGGCGACTTGGTATGTTTGGCGCCGTCAATTCCGTCGGAATGAATTTTATTATTCTTTTTATAAATAAAAACATTCCATTCGAACAAAAGATAATAGCATTGCAATTGGAAAACGAAAAGTGCACACAAAACCACCCTTGAGCGGAATGGCATTCCTCGTAAAGCATTTCTGCAGTATGCGGCCCGTGAAAATATTGTTTTTCTGGCTGGCTGGGTGAGTGGGGCATTCTTTGTAGTTGTAGTAAATGCATTTGGCTGTTACACTTTGGGTTTATTTATTTTGCTGCCATTTTTGACGGTCATAGCAAAGTGCGAGGCTGGAGAACCGAGAGTCCATGACGTAAAGGCTAATTTCCAGAAATAGCCGCGAAACGACGACGCCATAAATATGAAATGTTCAAATTCAAACAGCGCAAATGTATATAAATACGAACTTGACATTACGGTCGATGAGTTTAGCACTTTCGGTTTTACATTCTGTTGGCCAGTTTTATAGCTCAGTTGTGTTTATCCGTTTTATTGGTCGATTTCCATACATTACCGGTTTACTGCCAAAGTACGAAAGTGTGAAGAATCGAGCATCCGCGCATAAAACCACAATTTGACATACAATGGCGTTTTGTTTAAGCGTCAGTTATTTACACTCGTACTGTTGCGCGGATTTAATTGAAAGCTGATGCTGTACAATGAGCACATTAGGATGATGAATGTGTGCTGTTGCGTGGATTGTTCAGATCGATGGGGGGAAAGGTCAAGACACCCCGCTTAGCTATGTTACGTAACAAACGAGCAAACGAACAATTTATGTATCGTATTAGTGATTTTAATGGCAGACATGAAATATGAGGCTCGCCTTTAATAGTCAAAGTCGAAATAGCACTCGAAAATGTGCAAATCAGTCGTAAATCTGTCACATGTACTCTGTCAGTACTCCATGAATTATTGACCTTTTTTATAAATGGCGCCAAAAGCGGACGCAGTTTACAAAACAAAAAGTCAACTTTAACAATACTGTGGCACAAATTCTATTCGTTTTTGATTCAAACTGTACCGAATTAAATTTCCATTGCAGATGGTACAGTTTGAATCGAAACTATGTTGGAATTCAAAGCCTGCACTGGGTACCATAAATATCGGGGAATTTAGAGCTGTTTTGTCCTCTAAATCATTTATTCCAGTCCTTTGAATGTTCTTTTTGAGGAAGTGAACGTATGTGTACAGGCCGACGGCTTTAATGCCATAATTTTGCTCCCGAATGTGTTAAGGCGCAAATTACTTATGATACCAAACAGAAAGCGAAAGATATTTTCGTTTCGTGTGAAAGGAAACTAATGACAACTTTTTTATTGACGTTTTTCACTTCCAAAACGAAACTAGAACCGAATTTTCGCTTCCGCATGATCTGTTTCGTTTTTTAAATGCGAAAATGTATTTTCGTTATGTTTTTTTTACAAAATCCCACTCTGGATCAACAAAACGTTTGGTTCAGAGTTGTCGACGTGAGGCACTCATCCAATATGATATCTATTATAAATGCTTAATCCAATTGTGACTTTGTGAAAAAATTGAGCATAACTCACAAGCCGATACAATTACTTCAAACGCGGAAGATATTCACATATATGAAGAAGTCAACAAGGTGTCAAATGGCTGCGATTAAAAATGATGTCAGAAAAGCAGCTTTGAATGAGAGCAAAACCAAGTAACAAGAAGAAACACATGGCATCGGCAAATCGGGCTATATATTAGAAAAGACACCTATAATTTTAAGGCAAGTATCCGCTATAAACTCTGATAATTGCATCACAAAATATAGCGAAGAATTTCGTTTGCCAATAGCTTTTTCTTTGGACTTCAAAGACAACTTTAAAGTATCATCTAGTAAACCATTAGGCAGACGACCCTGTAAGTTAGGTTATGTTAGAAGGGAGGCTTACAATTTTTATTTCAAAGCACAATATTTGCTCTCGTCTTATAGGAACCAGTTTTTTTTATCTAGAAGTTAAAGAGAAATATAAAAATCGGAACTACATCGCAACAGAAGTTGGAAGAAAAGAGTGAACAAAATGAAAAATATTACATGTATGAATAAAATCTGAGCTACAGCAGCTCAGATTTTTTTTCATTCTACAAAATTTCTAGAAGCAACTTTATTTGTATTTAGATCAAGTGTCACACTGAAGGCGGGCCTTTCAAACTTAGACATTTTATTAATTCTTCAGACTGGTGGCATCTTTATATAGTTGGGGGTTTTATGTCTTTTGCTGGATCAATTTCGACGGCGCAGTGGTTAGTGTGCTGGACTACTGAGTGAGCAGTCGCAGGTTCGATTACCGGAAAATATCCGAGACTAAGAACGTCAAGAAAGCGCATTTTAATAAGCTGTTCGGATTTGGCATAAAATGGTAAGTCCCTTTCATTCGAACCAAAAATAAAAACTCACACAAAACGAATGGTTGCGAGAAAATACGCCTGGGGCACCTACAGCAAACTTTTGAACCGACGATTTATTTAATTGGATTTCCGTGCAATTTTTTTTAGAAATGTTTCTTAAGACTAAAGGTTAGAGGCTATGTTGTTCATTGCCACACTTACTTTTTGAGAGCGTGATCAACGAACATATCAAAAAACTTTTCGACTTTACTGCCTTTAACTTGTTTTAACTCAAATAAATTGTTTAGTCAATATAAATATAAGGACAACAATCCTTGGGGGAGACAACACTTCATTAAATATTTTAAGCTATCAATCAGACTTCTGCTTCATTGGGGACGTTCAAGGATCTAGTTTAGTAAGTCTGACAGCTCTCTCACTAGATGTATCTCGGTTTTGATTGGGGGAAATCGGTCATATAGCTGTTTCAGTTGGCGTTTATGGTGGGGTAGCCGACGATTCTAGTCAAGAAATTCATGACTGAGTACTAATTTGACAGTTCGCGTATATGGATGACGTAGGAAAAGGGATCAGGTTATATCTCATCCAGACAACTGAGATAACTAGATTCTTGAATGCGGCCATTGAAAAGATGAGCTACAGACCAAAAATCTATATTCAGATATATGCCATCAAATTCAAAAATGTCAGCAACGATTGTTCTTGTAGTTTTGCCAAGGTGTGGTGGGGACAAATCGAAAGGACATTCACTTGAACACTGTGTGTCGTTTCCTCTGTTTGAGCGGAACGAAAATAAAAGGAATGTGATGTGCATTTAGTTGTAGTCAACAGCGACATTGTTTTTTGAGGACATGCACTGATGACTGATGCAGAATTTCGTCGTCAAAGTGTTTCTCCATGTTGTTTCTAAAACAGAACCACTCGATTTAGTGTGAGTAAAAATAACTTTCAACTCAAGTTTAATGAATTCGATGCATATCCTAAACTTAATTTTCAAACCCAACCATAATCAGCGAATTGTCCCATCTGCTCACTGACATTGTCGAACTTTATTATCTACCGCCCTGAGAACATAGAAACTTCCCTCGTTAACAAGACCACGCGTCTGAATTTGTTTCTCATCCTATAAACATGGGTAGAAGATATCGTTGCCTGCCAAATGCTTGGTATATTCTCCATCTTATTGCTGATGTCATTAGCTGAATTTATCCCGCAGTTCCCACAGACATTGCCTACTTCAAAGTTATAATCGCTAACTGAACTTAAATCAGCATAGGTCAAGAAACCCAATGTAAAGATTATAAATCTTCCCAGATAAGATTGCTCTTTAAGATCTTATCTGGTTGTTTCCACCTTGCGATTAAGTTGAACGACATCGCAGTTTGTTTCTCTGACAGTAAACTTTAAAGTTAACTGCGTAATGATGGCGAATCCACTTGTTCGTTCTGATTCCATTTCTTGACATGTGACCGTTGTGCTTAGTCAATTTTGCCATTTAATACATCTGTGACACACTCGTCAATTAGGGGTACAAGATGTTTCGTCGATTTCTCACCAGTTAACGTTACTAATCATTTAACATCTGGTGGTGCTAAAGATGTATACCCACAAAAAATAGCCGTTTTCAATCCCGCTCTCAAAATTAAATCTAAATGTATATCAATTGAACTTAAATTGGACTAATTCCCTTCAAAGGCAACTCGTCATTGATATACTTAATTATTGTGTCATGCCGGAGGGAGAAGACGCGTTGGTTGGCTTGTCGGCGGCAGATGCTCTGAAGACCGACACAACTTTGATATAAACAACAAAATTTGTTCTATTAATATTCAAAGGAATTTAATTTAATTCAATTCAATCGATTATGATGTCGCTGCCGCTGTTGACGATGCTCGCTGGTGCGCTGCGTGTGTGATTCATTTCGATTAACATAAATAATTATAAATTCGGTCGTTAACGGGAGACGGAATGAGTGCGCGCGACTTAAAACTTATTAATTTTGTTTGTCAAATGCGACTGACAATTTAGCGACATGTGTCGGGGTCGCCTCTGTTATTACACAAAAAGATTGGAAACTTGAATGTAATTCAGTGCATAATCTCGGCTGGACTGTAGGTTTTATCCGTTCCGTCCCGTTCCGTTCCCATAGCGGTTAATGGTTGTTGCATAGCAAACTCGACTACCGCTGATTCATTTCGTTGACAGTAATATCCAGCTCGAGAGGGGTAAACAAGTTTGAAAGAACTGCACTCATTGTTGCCTTGAATTCCAACAGTAAAATTTTATTCACCGCCGAGCGCAAGGTGACCCTCCTTATGCATTGAATATGATTCCGTACTGTTTAATCTGCTTATCCCTCCTTTGCCCAAGGTAAGGAGGTAGATGTTGTAAGTTTCTTTTGAGGCGTAGGTATGTCAATGATTATGCACGACGGCATCTCTTGACCAGGTATACCTAGTAATCTTTTCCGAAAACAAATATCTGATGACTAAGACAGGATTCTGTATACAGAACTTTGAAGGTTTAAAAGCAGCGAGTCGATGGATCCGATGATCATTATCATCTCGACAAATGATCATGTTAAGTTGGGTATTGTGCGGGTATAGCAAGGCAAAAAACCGTTTAATACGTTGTTTGTTTATTAATCGCCAACTTATTATGCTAACACCGGATCTGAGTCATATGATTTAAGACCTAGCTGACAGGGGGCAAAATTCTCCATCCGACAAAGGGATTATAAAGTTGAGAATATTATGCATATTTGATGTTCTGAAGCGGCGCTTAGATTTAAATTTAAATTTCAGCATTTTAAGTTTTTTTTTATTGCGGTTAGTGCGTACTAGATCTAAGTATGGCTAAAAAGGAGTATTCGTCTTTAATTTTTAGACTATAAGCCGCATTGCTTTTCTGCCGGGGTAGGATCGTCAAAAATAAGCATCTCAAATTAAACCTCATCTATTAGGAACTTCCAAAGCTCCATTAAGATGAATATACGTTTGGGTATCACCTTTAAAAAAGGCTCTTTTCAGATGATTAAAATTTCCTACAATTTAAGTGTCCACATTGCATGTGATGCAAATTTCAAACTCAATTTAATCCTTTAATTTAAGACACTCGGGCGCATGACACGAAATATTTGCATAGCAACAGTTGTGTCCAGAAAAAGTGGACAACTTAATTTTAGTTTTAGGATTATTTGTAAATTTGTGCGATTGCCGCACAGGGAATTGTTATACATCGACAGCGACAACCTGCTTCACTTAGCATCTTAATCTTGTGTGCACAAAACTTATTGCAGAGTTATAAAAGCACATTGAATTAAATACATAAAGCATCATTTGCTTGAAGTAAGCACTGCAGCAGAGAATGATGTATATAAGTCTAAATGCATTACACATTAACACAGTGACTAAAATTGAATATACTTGGCAGCATCGATTTTTCTGTCCAAAGTTGGGTACATTCGGAAACACGCAGCTGAAAAGTGCTTGTTCCAGCGTAACCCAACCTAACCTAAGCAACGAGCGAACCCAGTTCCTTTACACCGCGTCTCCGTGAGCAATATTTCATAGCATGTTATGTGTCAATTTTCATAGAAAGAAAGAACGATAGTGTGCAATAAAATGTAGGGTGGGCATTTCATAGTTTACTATTTCATTCATTCAAATGTCGCTGAGAAGAGCATGTCGTTGCATTCTCGCATTACATGCCTTAATACTTCATCCATTCGACACTCAGCCATCGTGGAAAAAAAATCCAATCCACAGAAATGACAGCCCATAGCATACTATCGACAGCATGAGATGAGCTGGCAATTTTCATAGTATGATATATTGCATGCTATAAAATATTGCTCGTGGAGACACCGGGTTAAGGAAATCAAACTGAACAAAATAAGAAATTAAAACTGTTTTGAGTTATTTTGTCAAATATTTGACTAACAGATGGCAGCACTGAGAAGGGTCGGTAGTTGCAAATACAATACAGTCTCCGAGCGAAGGAAAATAGTACAGTTTTATTTTTGAGCACACACTACTCAGTTAAATATTTCAATCATTGACGTTGACGTTGTCACGTAAAAACACTAACGGCCGTGAAGACGACAGAGTCCCGAGTCCACTTATTTGTTTCTATGAATGCTTCGAAATATGCTACATATGCTCTAAAGAAGCTGTTGCTGTTACGAATTTAATCCATCGATGTCAAACCTTGTGACATTCTTGCACTTTTTCACCCTCTGTATCTTTTTAAGCCAAATTCCGTTTTCGTTGAAAAGCCTTCGTTTAAGGCCAGCGATAATGTGAGCACTGCTTTACCGGACAGTATTTTTTTACGGCTTTCTGAACCCACTTGACTCTGAACGCGTTCATTTATTAACCATGCCATTTTGAATTTGAGTTATTGTTTGAAATAAAATATGATCTAACTGTTATCTAGCCGTAACATAAAAGTGTTGGGTCTAGATATAGTTTTGAGTTGACATCACTAACTTAAGCAGATGGAGATCAAGATACTAGTCCGACAATTACTTAAAATAAGTTTTCGATTAAATAGTATCAGCCGTGTCAATCCCGAAAGAATAACTTGAACTACTTAAGTGTTGTAGTCATATAAAGAAAAGCTTACTGGTCTTCGGATGCACCCATCATCCGAAATAAAACTTAAATTTCTAAAATTCAAAGGAAAGAAGATTTGTTCGGAAATATGTGACACGAAAATATATTTCCTTAGTTTAAGTTGGTTTTTAATAATTCTTTTTTACAATATGTCTTTATGGAAAAATTGGTTAATTTCAAAATCTTGACAAATATGTCATTGTATTGATCCGTCTTTAATACAGATATATTTTAAATCTAAATAATTTTAATGTTACAAGCATTAAAAACCCACATTAAAATAACAAAAGAATTACTAACTTTGTTGAATACTTTAAACATACACACAATAAATATATTTAATGTCAATTTACCATAAGACTCTTTCAAACAAAGGAAGACCGCTCACCTGAAAGAAGAATAAAATAAAATGATATATTGTTAGATTTGTACCAAATATTTAATTTATTTATAATTTGCATAGTTATAACAAATAATAATTATTTAAATTATTCCTTAACTTCGTAGTCGATGGTTTTTTAGATGTCATTGAACGGTTTTTACTTCCCGAATCGTTGAATAATGTTGTGTAGATTGTTGTTTATTCTCAATAATTATTCAAGTTTAAAAGACACAGTTCCGATGATAGAAATGAGTTGCTGTATGATATGTGCTGCCTATTTCTAGACTCGACTTTCAATTTACGGAAACTTGCAATTGCAAAATTTATATGAAATACTTAGAGGGAATCTGCTCCCTATTGATACATTTAAGTACGTGGAACTATAAAAACAAATAGCGAGTACCCGGCGTCCATTGCTGCGCCTAATGTGTTGTATGGAAAGTGCCAAACCTCAATTTCCAAATCCGCTCACATTTCTCACTTTATTCGGAAATGCACTGAAATATTCCAAATTTCAAAACTTTAAGTCTCATGAGTGTGGAGAAAAAGCGTTGCCCCTATGTCGAATTCCTCCCACATTATGTTAAATGCAAAATGCTATTTTTATATGTCCCAACTTTGTAAATCTCATGGCTAAAGCTTTAATAAATGTCAAGATACAGTGTTTTATATAATTTTGTTGTATTGGAGCTGCCACGCCCCTTTTTACAGTTAACTTTAAATCAATCTACCGACTACTTTCGAGCGGAAACACACGCAGGCTGAATTTTTTAAACATATATAAGATGATGTCATTGTGAACTTGTTAAATTTATTTATTATTACATTTATTAAATCGAATTAAATTGACCAAATATTTTAAAAAATTAGGCAATGGGGTTAATCGCTTCATTTTAAGTTATTTAAAAAATGTTCATAGGCATAAGGGACATAATCTGAGACAAGGTACGAATTGTTTTTTAATTAGGCGTCATTTGCCCATAGCAGCAAAAATCAAAATACTTTCCAAAATCATTGAAAAAGTCAAGAACTTATTTCTTTACGATAGTTTTTTGCAAGATTCGCTTAAAATTGCAGGTTTTTCCCAAAGTTGCAGTTAAATTTTGTCGTACGAAACTCCGCGAGATGGCGTACCCCATCAAAGACTATCTAGCAAAATGAACACGTACCACGTTTACACCTTAAGTTGATGTAAATTGCAAAATGCAAAACCCGAATGTGAACCGCAAAAAAAAACCAGTGCCACAAGTTAGAGTTAATGTGGGCCAGAATATTAAACAAAGTTCAGAATTATCCAAGACAGCTTAGTTGAACAGAGGATATATTTGTCATATTTTTGGTCATGTTTATAAACCTCAATAGCTTCAGTCTCATCCTCGGTTTTAAAATTGCTCAGCCTATTTTCAGCGGCATTCCTGTTCGGCTCAAGTTCAGTGAGCTCAGATCCAAAAAGAAATGTATTTTGCCCCAAACCACTATCGCTGGCTTAACAAAAAATTATAAAAGTCGCTTTAACCACTGTGCATGATTAAATTCACTTTAATTTTGGTTAGTGCGCCCAACTCCAACGTTCAACTCAGTTCCATAGTAAACATCTCACTCCCATTGGCAGACAATTAAATCGATGAAAAATAAGAATGAGTTCGACTGCACCCATATTCGACTTCGCATCAAGGCTAATAAGACAATAAAATCAAAACTAAATAAAAATCCCCGCCTAGCTGTAAGCATCGCACTTCCGTGCAAAAAATTTATTCATTTAGATAAAATTCCAGATTTTATTGCAACAATTTATTGGCATTTTATGAAGTCTCTCGTACACAATAAAAGTTTATGCTAAACATAACCATAGTGAAAATTATGCATGTTTGCTATTTCGAAAAATATTTATTATAATAGTTTGCAACAATAATATTTATATATACACATGTGAACTTGTGAACTCTGTCTCACCTACTCAGATAGCGCAAAACTATTCTCAAAAAGCAATAACCATCATTTTGTTGTTGTGCGCGTATCATTTTGTGATGTTTTTACAGCTAATCGTATTTGACGTTTATTGTTATGTAAAACTTAATTAATATTTGCTTTTTGGTTTTGTAATAAATTATTTTATTTGAGTATAGATGATTACGCATACAAAAGCGGAGAGAACAAAACGATGACTTGACCTTCATAGAGGAAAAGAACCAATTAGTTAGCTTTTAGCTATCTTTTGTTTGGACTGTTGTACAACATTAAAGGTGGGTCTGTAGAGTTTGATCAGCAATCATTTGTAGGGAATTTGACAGCTTTGACAGATATGGCACGTTGAGCATTATTTTTTGCCATATAAGAGAACTCTAATCTAGAGATATTGATAGAACTTTCCGGATTTTGAAGGAGGGGGTGGGGGGGGGGGACCACGATGTTGTTAACGTCAAATTGAGACTGACAACTCCCTTTGAATTAAGCATCAATCACAAGACTAGTGTGATTCTAGTCTTGTTATTTGGTGTGGAGTGACATGTCGTGACAGTTACTTACACATTGCGATATGTTGCAAATGCCTCGTGTTGTCAGAAGGGAATAGAGAATAGGAAAAAGTATACTAAAGACTGAACCCTGCGGTACGGCAGTAATTAAATTACATAGTTGCACGATGCACGCGATCCGTTACAGCAATTAAAGGGTGACGATATGGAATTTATTTTTAAAACAAAACACCAACGGTGCGAGATATAAAACTGATTCTGGCTTAATTTTGAAACTACCTACATACATGCGAATACGTGAGGAATAGCACATCATTTAAATATCCGCTTCAAGCGGTCTGTTCAATTTTTGATGACTCGGTCCATTACGGTCGGCTTTATTCCGGAAATAGCATCAGGAATGTTGGTTTTCTAATCGTAGACTAAGGACTTGACGTAGCCGAAAAGAAAATAATCCAGTAGTGTCAAGGTGCATAATCGCGCGGGCCAATTGATGATTGCTCACCGTGAGGTAACACAGTCGTCAAATTTCTTTTTCACAGCTTAGAGCTTTGTGTCACTTGGCGTGTAGCGGCATCTTCTTGGGGCCACACCTCCGGTCTATGAGATCTGTGCCTATGTTCTGTAATTATCGCATCGATATATCTATAACTAAAACGATATGAATTGAAACAAAATGCCATAATATCACATGACGCTTTCTGTAACTATGTGAATCGAAAACTATATCACATGGAACATTGCGATATGAAAACCCTGGAAATCTGTGATATATTCAAGTTCCGTAACTATCAAGGGCGATAAAATATTCGCTTCAACTGTCGAATTTTATCACGAAACACAAAGCTTGCGGTTATAACGTATTAAAAGAAAAAATTCAAATGGCTGTAAATCAAAAAGTAAGAAATAATAATAAATAAATAAAAACGCCTTAAATAAGAATTTTTTTTTGTAAAGGGGCTCAATAATCTCCAAGACTCAAAAGCAAAAGCTAGTAGATTGGCTGCTAATTTCGACTTTGCCATAGGCCAACATTTAGGCGTCAATGCCAACACCAAAAACAACACCTAATTAGGAAAAGATCTCTTGTGAATTTTATTTGATGGGCAATAGCAATAAAACTACGGAGCAGTGGAAAAAAGTTTGTGCATGTTTGTTTGTTTACTATTTCATAGACTAATTTCGGTTCTTAATAGTGTTGGATTGACCTAAAGGCTTCTGTGAATAGGCTGCTCTCCTTTTGTTCCTCCAATATGTGTTCCGATTATTTTTTATTTGTACTATATGAACTTCTTATAGAAAATAAACAAAATATTTAGTTGTTTTTGATATTTATTTTGTTTTGCAAAACATCAGCCACTTCCGTAACCACTCGAGAAACGATAGTTCTACTAAGAGCCGCAGAAAAATTTTAACCCACATTTCTCTGAAAGGACCCAGTTGCAAAAAGATGTAATGCAGCATAGACCCGAATCGGGATTGGAATAAATGTATTCCTTTGCCTTTGCACAAATGTGGACTTAGCTCGTTAATAAGTATCCGATCTGAACCACGGGAAAACGATACAAATCCGGAAATCTTGCTTCCGGCATTTCAAAAGGGTTTGTGCTATGTATAAGTACACGCCTTTGAATCCGTAACAATCCGTAACGTTACGCCGATCGTATTCTTCGCCCAAGATTAGTGAAAAGCTAAAAGCTAAACAACGATACAACTAACTGAAAATCCCTGTGAAATCATTTTCAATTTTTATTGTTTTGTTTTGACAGGCTTTGGAAATTTTTTTTCGAAATTCCCATGAAATAAAAATTAACTACAGAATAATTATCGCATACAGTTAGAGAACTCGAATATTTTCCAGATGCGATAAACAACGGAATGTTTTGTTTCTAAGTTTTCGATGCAAAGAGTTATCGCATGAGTTACAGAACATGGGCACTGGTTATAGAAAGTCTGTAAACATCACTCTATACCTTAGGCCGTGACGGTAACAGTGCCTCCTTCGTCGTTTCGAACGAAATAACGTCCGATAATGCCGCCATATGCCATAAACCACCTTCACAAATGTCAAAGTAGAATTGTTATTTGCAGAAACTTAATCGTAGCATCTCATTTTGCGTCACTTTATATAACCAAAAACAAATTCAAAACTTAAGTGTGCACCAATTTAATTCGCCGCCAGGGGTATCCGCTTCCTGCTCGTAATTCACTTCCAGTGACCGGAAAGACATTTTCTGGAGCGCACTCCGCATCCGAATGTATCTCGAAATTCAACGGCATCCAATTGACAGCCATTCAATACGATTTCTCACATCTCACTTAGCAAATCACAGCACAGTCGTCTCAATTAACACACACGGATCTGTGTTGAAACCATAAGTTGAACTTAAAATCGCCCATGTGCAAACTATTCGCTGTAACCGTTAAATTCGCATTCACGCCGTGTTCCGATTGTGAATATATAGCAAGCACCCTGCGCCCAACTATTCCCATTCTCCACCTCGCCGGGTATCTCTTTCTTATATGCATTTCCTTTGCTTTCTTCGCGTTGGCTTGTCTTTTATGTATTATTTTTGTAAATCAATATCAGAGAAATGGTTAACCTATCATTCGATATGCAATGGTAACACTAGCTGGGCGAGAAAACCCATCAATCAACCCTAAGAAGACGAAAAAGACATGAGGATACGCGAGTTACAAGACTCCGCCATGATGCTGTTAATGATGGCGGAAGGAGGCACTCTGGTGGTGGTAATGAAGAAAGCCGATGGCGCGGCGGTATGTGTAGGTACCTTCTCGTACGTTGTCGTTTGAAATTTGATATCGATTCCTTAACGAGTGACTAGAGATTTGCTCGCATGTATGTCTCCATCCGGATGGATCCTTTGAAAGTTTAAAGCTTATAGACCTAGAGTATTATGATGATGATGATGTACCGCGCCATCATCGCCAATCCGCACCACCACCGCCAGATGGTGCGGCATTCGAAGAGATTCTGTTTCTTGTTAGAAAATTGAAAAAAACGAAAAAAGAAAATCTGCGGTTTCCTTTTCCACACACGTACCAAGATAGACAGATAGATACATCATTATAGGAGAAGAGAATAACAATTCACCTCTGCCTGACTCGGTGCGGCCGGCGCGGCGCGTACATGTGAAGCCACGCTAATCGATATGCTTCAAATATTATCGTACTTCCGGTTAATTATTACCTCCGTCGACGTTATTGGCGGTGCGGATTGTCTGTGTACTACGGTTACACGGGGAGCATAGAACAAAACAGAGAATAAAACCCAACCGAGAATAACACAGTTCAGTGAATGCTCTTAGGTATGTGACCAAACAAGCGTGCTGTATACGGCTCCCGGTACATACATGGCCGCGTACAAAAAATGCGGTAATTCTATGGGGAGGCGCACGGATGGATGGTTGGATGGATGCCGGTGGTTATGGTAGGGTGGGCTGGTGCGCGCCTAGTCTCTGATTATATTTGTTTGTGCTACTCGACGTGTTTGTAAAACAAAATATCTAAATTGTTGCCGAAGTATAAGAATGTTTCTTAGTAGATTCATGTCTAGACGATAATTTTACTGACCTTGCCACTTTATTTAGGTGCTAATTGACAGGAAAATAAAACACATTTAGCTAAATTAAGGCGAGAGAATTGGATGTGATTAGAGGGATTGCCAGCGAGAAACCTCTACATGCGTCCTACATTTTCTAAATGGATGTTGAAAAATGTACGCTGATAACTGATGCAGCTGCGGGCCTTTTCCTAAAGTTTGTTGTGACAGAACTCAAAACTCAACTCAGAACTTTTCAAAAAATATTTACAATTAATACACCGTATAAGTATATCTTCAAATGTCCTCGGAAGGTTTGGTCAGGCTGAGTCAATCTTGTGACAGCTAGGTAACTCTGATGTCAGGACTAAACTTGGTGTCAAACCTAAGTAATCGATAAACTTAATTTATAAGAATGATCATAGATGACATTTGCTTTTTGTGAATAATTTTTAGGGCGCATTACATATTCAAGTTAACGTGCAAACAATATCATCGATTGGAGATATTTTTTTCGGCCGCAATTACATAGAATGCAATGACCACAAACACAATGAATGCAAAGCCGCCTAGTGACAAGCAACAGAAACACGATCAGCAACAGAATAATTTTGTTGTAGCAACAAAATGTTTGCCGAACAGAAACAAGTTTAGTTGTCAAATGTCAGTGGGGACGTTCGGATTTCTAGTTTACTGACGTGATGAATTTCATTTTGTATTGGCCCACAGTGGTCGCGTGAAAAGTTTCTTTTTCATTTGACTTTAATGGAGGGGTAGATGACAAATCTAGTCAAGCAAATGGACACATTTAAAAATGTAGTTATTCTTTAATTTATTTAATTTAGTTAAAGTCGGCTAGATTGGTCTGGACTAGATGTAACCTGAACGCAAAAACTAGATTGGTCGGGAACGTCACTTTTTCTACGTCAGCCACATATGCGAGCTGTCAAGTTAGTACCCAGTCACGAATTTCTTGACTAGTTTCGTCGGCTACCCCTACATAAACTCAACTAAAACAGCAATTCAAATTACCGATCTAAGCCAATCAAAACTGAAATACATCAAGTCAGACAGCTGTCAGACTTCCAAAACTAGATACTTGAACGTCCCCAATCCTGCCTGCATACCCATTTGATATATCCAAGTGTCAAAATTGAAAATATTCAAGTTAACTATAGTCGGCGCGTTCGTATATATATTATATATATAGTAAATATCTAGTTGACGTTTTACATGAACTAGATAACCCAACGTGCCCAATGTATCGTTTTTTTTTCATTTGAGTTAGCTTCTCATTTATCAATGAGTTGTAGAAAAACGAATAGAAAACTTACTCCACACTACTCGGAATGAAAAACTGCCCAAACTGAAAACAATTTGACAGAATAGCCGAGGAACCATGTTTTTTTAGCAGCCATATTTTTCTACATATATGTTCCATAGTTTTGTATTTGCGGAGCGAGCAACGTAAACAGAACCACAAATTACTAGTACACAACGAAAAAGCTTTCTTTGACTGGTTCTGTTGTTTGTCACTAGGTGGCTAAAGAAGTCAATTTATCAGTAAAAAAAAACTTTTGCATAAAAGCATTTATTGTACCCGCCATTTTTATTTTGCAATTAATTCAAAACAATCAACTTCAGGTATCAGTATATTACATCTCAAATGTCTGTCAACGCTTTTATTAACAAATTTTGGGCAGCACACTTCAGTCGTAACTTAACGCAGCAATTTCTCCATAATTATACGTCAAATTACGAACCAAAGAGCTGGACTAATTTTACTTTTCTTTTTGTTATTTATGGAATATACCCCATGGCATCGCTGAAAAAGATGAAAACGATTGATGTTGACGCTAGTCAACAAATCCATAGCATCAATTAAGCTATCAAATGGAGCGCAAGACATCAAAGACCAAAAAGCTGTGTAAACATCAGGGAGAGAGCAGTCTTTGGCGCACAGATCACTGCTTATGTGGAAACAATATCAGTCTATTAGTCCACAAAAAGATGATTTAGGACACTGAACAGAGTGAGCACTCTCGCTCGAACTTATGGAGACTAAATGCTTGCGTCTAACGTCACGGACTGTTCGACAGTATAAAAGTGCCAGCCAGAATGCTAAGAATCCCGCTCTTCGGTATAGATAGTCGCATAAATTTTATATAAAAACGAAAAGTTAAGAAGCCCTCTCTCCAAAAACAGATTATTCATGAGAAAAAATAAAAGAGAAAAAACAAACAGGCGGAACATTCCGATTTCCGAGCGCAGCGAGCTACTCCACTACTTCACAACTTGACTACTGTGTGCGGTTGTTGGAAATGTCATAGGTGTCTATTTTTACGTTGAAAGATACGTTTAATGTTTCCTGCGCTATAAATCAAAAGACGTAAAGTTTTTTGTTTTCATTTCTTCTTTTTCCAACACATACTCTCCCTCGGACAATTTTTGGGGGAAAACTACATAAAAACGTACTTGTTTGTTTTTTTTTTCTAGTACGTTTTGGTGCAAATTCTTCACCAATTTAGCATGTTTAATGAGCTAAAAATATACGCATTAGTCTTTCGTACGATGTGGCTAGAAAAATCCACTTAATCTGAAACGCTGCTGCAGCATATTGCACGGACCCGGTGTAGTACATATCATTCGCATATATGTAAATATATATTTGTGTACCTAGTAGGTTTTTGTGTCATCATATTTTGTTTTGTTTGGGCTTTTTTTTTTGCCAATTATTTAATTTGGAAGAGAACAGAAACGAAGTATTGGTTGGTGTGTGTTTGTGTCGCATTTTTGCATTGGAAAGTTTTGTAATTGCTTTCGTTGTATGTGATTTTATTTTTGTTGTTGTTGGTTCTTCTGATGGATCGCATGACATGCGAATTACTTTTGGATAAAACGAAAACAAAAATAGTCTAATGGATTTAGACTGTCAGCAATGTCATTGACAGTTCTAGTTTAGGCCATTAACAGATTAGAGATCACTGAATAATGTGCTCCGTGAATTTGAAGATCGAATAAAATAGCAGAATATATTATGTTCACATATGCATTTAGAAACTGGCTGACGGACGTGTCAAACTGAAATGTAAAGAGAACTGCTTTATTTAATCAAAGATCATATTTCAAACGCAATATTGCGTCTAGTCAATCGTCAGAAGGAATTTACAGGAGCGACAGAGCTGATCTCTTTTTCCAATGGAGAGATAAATTAATGTCAAGCGTCAAATTTGAACCCATCATGCGCCATTTTCGGGGTGCAGATGTGCAGAATTTTCTACGCCACGAATTAGTTGAGACGAATGTCAAACTGAGTGTTTTCAAGTCTCTTCCATTTGAGGTTTATAGACAGCAATAAGAAACTGAAAGGAATTCGAGAACTCCCAAAATATTCTCCATAACTATGTTATTGGAGAATTTTTCTTTCTGACACATTACGTTTCTCGAAAGCTTTGCAAGAAAACTTTCGTATATGTTCGGAAAGTTTACTTGAGAACGTTTAATTTCAAAATGAATTGACTATGGGTATGTCAAATCGATTTCATTTAATTGTAACTGAAAGAAAATCTAAATATATTGTTTATTACTTTACCTCAAAATAGAAGTTGAAACTAGAAATTGACTAACGAAATTCGCAAACCGTGACCAACCAAAAAAAATGAGTTCATGTAAACGAATTATTGAAATTCAAAAACATTTAGATACTCGTTCGGAGTTTTCAATGCACTTTTAATATTTATAAATATTAAAAAGGAATAGGCAGCAACATTTGGAACAACTTTGAAAAACAGAAACCAAACTTAAATGACAGCCAAACCACGACCAGGGATGCTAATCCAGAACAGAAAAAAGTGTAGCAGATTGGAATTGAATGTAATAGATGTAATAATAATCGTCATTGCTGATTTTTATATTTATCTTTGTTTTTTAATCAAGACGTTGACAATGAATATATCTATGTACATCGCACATTTATGTTCTTTGTTGAACCAGGTTGGTTATCTGACAGTGACACAATAAGTTCACCACTGTATTTGCTATTGAGTTTTTTTTTTTTTGTTATATCATTTGAGAGTTCAAAAAAATGTCAAATACTGTTAAACGACACCATAAACACTGTAATTGTACCTTTATTCTACCGTTCGCTTGAAAGCAAGCACATTCGTTTAAAACTGTCGTAAGATTAAGTGTAGAATGCATTGACATCAGTTTTTTTTTTATTCCGAAACATTCCTGCGGGGAAAACGCAAGAAATTAAGCCGGCCCTGTCATTAGGTAAATTGAAGAGACTGACGTAATTTCAAAACTCAACATTACCAGTCATTTCCCAATACCACGCAGTCTATACGTATGCGTAAGCATTAACTTCATAACGCCTAATACCTATTTCTCATTATCATCAGCAACACAAATAATTGACACAAGTTTTGACTAAACTGTCAGTCAGTTGTTTAAAAATTAACAATTATTGCAATAATAAAACTGATTAATGGTTTGGAAAATTGGGCATTTGCTATTCCGAAAAGAAAACAGTTTACACAAAATGAGTATCAACGAAAATACACACATAATTATGAAGCTATAATCTCTTTATATTTAATAAATAGCTTTGCCTAAAGTACATTCGGGTATATTGACAACTCTGTCTTGTTATGTAAAGCAAAAATGCTCACGGATCTAGCAGGCTCGTATATAATTATAAATATATTTACGTTTCAAATTATGTGCATGATTTTCAATTATTATTTTACAAATGCTTCTATTTTACTCTTATTGTGGTGGAAAATCGCTCTAAACAAAATAATCATAATTGTTTAACTAATTAATTGAGTACCTAATCCGCTGGTAGCTAGGGTAATTGCGTTTACCGCTTAATTGGTTTGGAAATTGAACGGTAAATGGAATTGAAAACAGGTTAAAGATTTTATTGAAAATGGTTATATGCGTTTTAAAATGTGTTTCATGGGTAAGGACGTATGCGAATTGGATGAAATTGGAGGATGTTTTTATCCCCCACCGATCATTTTTGTTGGTTTTGATGAATTTTAACTGCGCAAATCGAGCTATGGACATCGTTTTGACATGATGTATTTTGCGCAAATTTGGTGGGAAGTTTGATTCATTTCAATGGTATAAGATTCTGACGCATAATTTGCACGAAGGGCGTGCTCAAAGAGTTAATGAAGTGTAAATACTGGTGAAGTAAGTAGTTATAAAACATGCAATAATTTAATGACTGCCTCTATAAATCTTGATAAACTATGAACCTGAGCACGAACGTATAGTGCTTTTGAATTTAGTTTAATAAACACTTAAACAGTGAGTGAGCTGTCGGTATCAATATGTCAGTTATTTAAGTTAGTTCTAGCTTAACTCGTAAAATAATTTATTTGTGTTCGTTTGTGATGCTTATGTGCTTGGAGAACCTTTTGTGGACAAATCAAAAATACCTCTGAATTGTTCTCTTATTGCAGTTTGCAACCCTAATCAAGTTTAACTAGGTTTGCTGGGTTAAAGATAGCAGACCCTGGACATAACCCTTCCACGGATTTTCGGTTAGTCTAAAAGTTTGGATGAATTTATCTCCTGTTTTTCTACAGTTGAAATTAGGCATGTTAATTTGTTTATAAAGTGCATTTAAATGCCCACTATCTGACATATGACTTTTTTTTTGTATTAGCATTCACAATCCCGATCAACAATCATAATTATGGTTTGCTGTCAAATTGTGCTTTGTTCAGATTTTTACTCAGCGCTAATTGACTGCGCTGTTATCGAAAGAAAACACAAATTTGGACCTTCTTTTGACATTTCAGATTCTGTCAAAGGATAAAATTTTGTTCACGTATTCACTTCCAAAGAACACAGGTAAACAAATTGAGAGTTCCCGCGAGTGAATTTCATACGTCAACCTAAACATTAATGTCACAAAGAACTGTCAAATAATAGATTCAAAGAATCAGGTAACAATTTAAGTATACCTATCTGCGTTCGAAAGGAACCCTGACCACAATCTTTAATCACATCACAACCGTGAACGCATATTGTCATTCCCATTTTAAATGTAGATCAAACTTCGAAATCGCAAACTTAAACCCGAATAATCGATCTTGCTTAATAAGGTTAAGCTGCAATATTTAATTGTTAATAGGATATTCGAAGTGACTATCTACGAAATATAATATTTTGAACCTTGACTGAACAACCTGACATGACTCACTGCTATAATCATTTGATTTTATTCCAATGACCACCTGTCAAAATGTCGTTAAATCCAGTTGACATCTAGCGCAATATAGAAAAACAAATACTGTTAGGTACTCGCTAACAAGAACTAAAGCTTACCTAATCTCCACCAACAACAACATTCATCATAATCATAAACAAACTAGTTGTTGCTTTGTATAGATACATATTTGTATAAATATTTCTCTGACACTTTGCAATACGATTAAGAACGCCCAAAGTCTAAGTTATACCAGTTTGCTAAATTACCATAAATTGTTTACATAAATTAACTTCTCAGTAACCTTGAAGATATAAAGTGTGTTAAAAAGAAGAAATAAAATCGAAAATCGAAAGCACGTTTAAGATATATCAGTTGATATATGTTTCTCTTTTTTTTCTGCATTTAATGACCATGATATTCGTATCATTCGTAATTGAAAGGTGAACTAAAAATAGGCGATAATATAAGAAAGTGCAGCAAACGAACTTATATGGGAAAAACCGAATTTTATTATCTTCAGGGGGATTTCAGTATAAAAACTGCATATTTGGACGGTGACAGGAATTTCTTGGCCTTCGGAATACGAAATGCAATATCGAAAATGCCGAAAGTATGGTAAACTATAAACAGTTTTGGGTCCCACTCGCTGTCATAAAGCGAATACCAAAAAATGTTATTATTAGTTTCTCATAGTAGTAAAATAAGAAGAGGGTTTCCAGTGGAGTTGTTCTGCGTGTGTTTTATGCAAATGGCAATGAAAATATTATAGCTAAGGTATAAAATATCTCCATCGTATATCTCGTCTGGTTGAACAAAACCCTGAAGACTCAGGCTAAGGTTCCTTGTGAGAAAGTCGTCAACTCTACGTCAGTAATAATTTTGACAGTTGCCGTGGCAATTAAAATGTAATAGATTCCTGGAAAAACTCGATGTTATTAACAACTATTTTAACTATTGTTATTTGCACCCATTTGTCAACCATTTTAAGATAAACATAACAATGCAAATTATTTTTCTTTTATCGTCATCACTAAAGTACATATAGAAGCATTAGTCCAAACACTCAGCCTCACGTTCCATTACAAAAATGTTCAGCGCTACACATTTATACCAAATTCATTGTAAAAACCATTAACAAAATAATCTCGAATTGAGGTAAATACCAGTTTGTCGTGAAAAGTTATGGAACGCACTATCGAATGCATTAAAGCGTTAACACATCGTGACTTTGCATCACGACAACCACAGTACAATCACCATATGCGCATTGTTTTGACAATTTGTCATCAGAAATAGTCAACACATGATCATGTTCGATTGTCTTCTAGAAATAAAATCTAATTTTCAGTTCAAAAGGAGTTACTTTTATGGCAGACTATACAAAAATAAAAGTGGTCAGCTGTCAGTTGTCAGAATTGATCACATTTGAGGGCGGTAGAAAAAATATTTATGGTTTGTCGAAAAAATGGACAGATCATAGCGTTTTCTGTTTTAATTTGCTCAAACAGCTTTTAATTTCAGTTTAATGTCAATTGAAGGAGAGATAACGTGAGAGAGCGACGAAGATAGGCGTACACAATGGGTACGTTCAGGTATCTAGTTTAGTAAGCTGTCTTAATTGATATATCTCAGTCTTGATTGGCTTAGATCGGTCCTATGAACTGCTGTTTTAGTTTACGTTTATGGAGGGGTAGCCGACAAATCTAATCAAGAAATTCGTGACTGAGTACTAAGTTGACAGTTCGCATATGTAGCCGACAATCTAGTTTTTGTGTTCAGGTTACATCTACTCCAGACCAATCTAGTCGACTTAAGATAACTAGGTGTTTGAATGTGCCCAATCTCAATTCAAATTGCTAAATATGTATGTAAGAACCGATGTTCTAATGTCAGAAAATGCATATAAGGGGTTCAAAACTAACTAAGTCGTGTTTCTGGGTTTTTATAGATCTATAGATTAATCGTTCACGTGATTAGTTTTTTTTAGTTGACCTTAATAGAGTTAGGCTACAAGTCTAATAACGAATTTCTTCACTTAGTACATTTCTGACAGCTGACGGACTTGATTTGTTTCAGGTTTTCATTGGCCTATATTGTTCACGTGAACAGTTTTTCTTAGTTGAAGTTTATGGACGGATAGCTAACAAATCTATGCGTGACTGAGTACTAAGTTGACATTTCGAATACATGTGCCTGTGATTAGAGTTCTGAATGTGCACGTTTGCTTTTTCATTTGAAAAGTCGATGAGTGCATTCAGTTAATCGGATTTGTAAGATTCCTAAAAAAAAGTTATTATCCTTCGAATATCGTCTTAAGTGGGCTTTGCTTGTTTTTTTCTTTACTTTTCAGGATTTTGTGGTCACGCTGACATCTAGTGAAGATATTTTGAAGCGATTTTGATGTTTCTTCTAAGTAATCAGGTTAACGTTATCAACTGAAAGTTAAGACGTAACAAAAATGTAAATCTACACGTAACTTCTTACTCATTTTATATTCACTTCATTTCAAAAGTTGTTTGTCAACACCCTTAATCGTATTCGTACATACCTTCGATGTTCTGCCCGTCATTTCACTATTAAAATGCTTAGACATATGTCATATCATGACAAAGAAAAACGTTAAAAACCTGCTAAAATCACGTACTTACAGTTAATAAAGCCTGACAAATTGTCTGCGTTGGTATTATTTTTGTGACACAATTATCCACAACAGAAAAAAAACTGCGTACCTTACGTCGTACTTAAGAAAAACCAAAATTATTAGAGGTCATCAAGAGTCATTACGATTTACAAGAAACCAACAAAAAGAAAACAGACACCTTGTGTAGTGTGCAATAAAATACAAATTCACGGGTGGTCTGATCCGATTTGAACCGAATAGCACTGACAAAGGTCAAGAACAGGTAAACAGAACAGTGTGCAGTATTTATGTAGTTGTAAAAGTACGAATAACAACAAGTTAGCTGTTCGGTAGCTGCTGAAAAAACCGACAGAACTTCATAGACTAAAGAGGCGTGGGAAAGTAGGAAACTTAAGCATCTGGGCTGCATATTTCTGTGGGAAAGTATGTATTGTGTTGATCTTGTTCGAGGATGAACGGATATATCGCTTCAAAAGAACACAATCAATGAATAGAAAACAGCGCCACGCAGAGATCAACAGTAGTCATGCCCGTAAAAGGGTCGACTAGGTTTGGGTTTGTGGACAGTTAATTTATGAATGGGTTTTGTTTTGATAAACATATTATTTGCATCTGTTGAAACAAATACAAGCGTCAGTCGAACGAATTTTCTCACGCGCAATTTGCGACTGCACCGCTTCACATTGAGTTCGGCCCTGGCCTTAAAAAAGCTATTGCTGCACTTGTGCTTTCTGTGGTCGTTAACTTTTGCGAGGTCATATTCTGGGCAAAGTCATGCAAAAGATAATTAGTTGACAGTTTGCTGATGAAATGTACAATACAGTGATCTAGCTGATGAAAATGTAAGTCGAAAAATATCGATTCTTTACCCGAGTTGATGAAATAGTTAAAGCTAAAGCTATGATAACCAAGTTAACTGAAAACAGCACGCAACTTCTACAAGGACTATTATTCCAACATATATTTAAGCTGATTCACCAGGAATAGTTACCAAGTCATTGAGGTGACTAAGTGTCTTGTGTCAGCTATACGCATTCGCAGCCCTGAAATAGTTGCGGTGATTTTTCGCCTGTCAGACACGGAGTTGACACTTTTTAGCAGCTGTGTCAAGTTGCACTGAAAGTCCAAAAGTAATATTTAATAAAACTACTCGATCCACATAACTAGTGACAGTCTGGGGAGGATTTTGGGCTACCGATGTCACAGTTACAGTTACCAAAAGATGCAGTCTTGCCTAAAGTCGATAGACTGAGCGGATGATGTTTATTTTTAACATGAAGACGCTACAAGGCATACAAGTCGTGAAATCATCACATTAGCAATCGGCACTCTCGGGAGGAGATTATTGTCACTTGCAATTGCAATAACATCTGCGTATACGCATCTTTTGGCTCTTTTAAAGAGCCCAAACCTTTGATTCGTGTGTCGTGTCCGTCGCGGCAATGTATTATGTATTCAACTGACAGATGAATAAAATGAACGCCAGCTAAAGGCAGTTCTCTCATAACCAACGCATATGTTAGATGCAGCTGATAAATTCGATTTTCTTTCTACTTTTCTATACGTTACCATGAAGATTGAAATAAGCTGTCATTGTCAAAATTGAGATAAACCACTTTCATTGGTGGAAACCTTGTAATGCCGAAGAAGGGTTATAACGAAACATTTGGGACGTTTAAATTACTAGTTTAGTAAGTTTGACAGCTGGCTGACTTGATGAGTCTAAGTTTCGATTGGCCTATATCGGTCACATAAACAGCTTTTTCGTGCCTCAGGACTAAGTTGACAGTTCGCATTTGTTCCTGACGTAGGAAAAGTGACGTTACCGACCAATATAGTTTTTCAGAACACGTTTTTAACTCCAGACCAACAAGTCGAATTTAGATAACTAGATTTTTAATGGGCCTATTCTGCCTATGAAATAGAGTAATTCCCGAAAACGTCACTGTGACAGCTAAAAACAACTGTAGAAAGCAGATCTAATATGGCTTAAGCGTAGTTAATTTGAAAATTTGTAAAATAAAATTGCCTTACCTTCCTATATGCTTTTTTGACGTTTAAACTAAACAGGTCGCTCATCTGTGATAGATGGGCTTTACGAACCATAATATATATTGTTTTTGCCGTTGAATACGTTAACGTTGGTATAATCACATATCTATGCAATTGACACGCTGAATTTTATTGTGTTGGGCCCTTAAATTGTAGGATCTCTTTTGCAAGCTGCTACATGCATCTTACTTTAACTGCACCATACCCAAAATATGAGTACCAACGACATAAGCATTGCTTTAATCAATTTCACATCCATTTATTCAGAATATGGCTATCACCAGCATGCCTGTCAACAAAAGAAAATTATTTTTTTTTCCTTTTTGTAAATAATAATACCAACTGATGACTCTATTTATCTCTGCGTCACAAGTTTAAATAGCTTTCTTTCTTTAAAAATAAATACACGAACGAAAAATCACTGAAAAACATCAGCGCATATTTATAGTAGGTATTCTGGTCTCGAATGGCGAGGGCGTCAAAAACAATCCACCCTCACCCACCACTCTCACTCTTTTCGTTGCTTCTCTATTTCAAAATTCAGTGTCTTGACGATGCGCTTATCGTCGCGCTGCGCGTCCTTCAATTCATTTTCATTTTTTCTGTAAGAAGCAGTGACAACAAATAAGTAAGTTTGTTGAATTATTTTTGGGGATGACCAATGAGGATGACTCAGATCAAGAGACGAATGACGGTTCCCCACCCACAATCGAGAAAAAAGCTAGGGAATAGTTCTTCTGTTTTTCACACACAAATTCGACTTTTTGTGGCGAAATTTTTAAAACTACTGTTTAAAGAGTGGGTATTTTTAAGGGATTTTTCACTCTACGTAGGCGCCTGGTACTTATACTCGTAACCAACCAATCACCGTATTACCACAGTGAAACAATAATTTATCTTTTCTTGTGCATACATATTGTTATTATTATTCTCCAGCAACCTTCCGCCCACAATACCCGCCTTCAATTAGAAAGACATAGGTATACATAATTCCATCGAGTTTTACGGGTTATTCGTGTGCTAAAGCTGAACCTACATTTATGTATATATTTCTTCTCTTTCTCTAGTCAAAGTTTTTATGGAAAAGAAAGGCAAAACGAAAAAATTCAATCGAGATACACAAGGAAAATGAAGAAAATCGAAAACATTCTGCGCCGCTATATTTAAAACGAAAAAATGAGTGAGATATTTACGTCCGACACGGAGAAAAGCGCACATAGCGCACACGAAAACATATAGGGAAGCTATAAATCATAAAAGATATCTACAAAAAGAAAAGTTAAGTAGGCATCTTGTAAGTGATCATGAAGGTGTGAATTTCGGATTTACATGGTGTTTTAATAATATGGTGTAGAGGATGCATGTTCCTCATTTATGAATGAATATATATACCTATTAGGGGGACGGAACACTTTACAGCTCTTTGTGAAACTTTTTCTGAAAAACAGCTATTAGGGTTATTTCCCGCCTAGAGGTTTTTCTTTTCGTTGAAAGTTTTGCCTAAGGGAATCGCTTTCGAGTTTGCATTTTGACACTTAACGAAGTAATATTCTTTAATACATAACTAAATACCTAGTTAGGAATATGAATACGTGAGATGGATTTGTTTGGTCTGTTTTAATGGTTGTTTGGAATTTAAGACGCCATAACCTCATTGACCAGCTCGAACCAATCGATTCGGTTAGATGCAAGTTGCATCCAGTTCCTGCTATTACGAGTGACTTTTAACAGTGTAAAAAAATATTATCTAGATTTTGGGGCAGATTTGCCTTTATTATTATTCCTAAAGTTTACCTAATTTGATCGATTATTTCAAAATGTTGACATTTCATTACCATATCACTGCCATTGGCACATTGGAAGCATTCAGTTGTAAAATAAGAATAAGTTCCTTCTTTCGAACACCAGCATTTGTCAATTTGGTGAATATTGTGATGAACTGACAGATAATGGACCAGAGGCAACTATTCGATAAATTTGCATTCTCTCCACAAATTTCAATTTCTGTCAGTTTTATCGCTCAAGTTTAGTACGCTGCTTTAGGTAATTTTTAACAAAACCCTATCCAAAATTTAAATGAGTAAAATTTTAGCGAAGCTCTTTACCCCATTGGTACGCAGCTCGAGCTAAAAAATCAAAATTTTGTTTCACAATGTACTTTATGTATCTGTCAAAATTGAACGTTCCCATTTATTTTGTCGGCACATTATGTAAATTTTGTCAGATCGTTGTGTTCTGTTTTTGTGTTGCGGCAAATTTACGAAGGATGAGTATTTTTGACAATTGACGAAGTTAGATTTTTTAACACATAACTACTACCTAGACAATTGAATTTTTAAAGGTTTTTTTTGCAAATCTGTTTTTTGTGACACTTATCAACATACTCTTTGTCAAAATTTAGCTAAAATTTTATCTAATGCATCGAGCATCGTACTAAAATACCTACTATTCACATGAGGGCGAATTGCGAATAGGCGAATAGCGAACAAATCCATTTAACTGTATTTATGAAGTTAAAACTGCTGTTTGTTCTACAAAAAAAACATTATATTTAATAAATCTTACATCTTATCTAGAAAAAAACCTGAGTCTTAATTGATTTAAATAGCAAAATTTACAATTCCAGAAATTTTACTGCGAATTAAAAATTCTTGCCGCGAACTGTCACACTTTATTTATAATCCACTTGCGACTAAGAAATGTTTTCATGTGAATGAAATGTCAGAAACTACGAATATTCGATTATTGGCTGTTCGCAATTCGCTTTCATATGAATAGTTCTTAAGCATTAAGCTTAGTATCCTGCTCGCGCTAAATTTTAGCATCCCTAGTCTCCACTTCGATTCTCCACACCAAAGATAAATGGTCGCTAAATTATCAAACATGATATAGATGGGACAAAAACCATATTCTGTTCATGGTAGGTAGTCCCTTCGTGTCGGGTAAAATCCTATTTGCATTTGAATTTTTTTGCAATCTCCATATTTCTGATTTCTTACAAGCCCCGCAAGTTTTTTTTTTGTTTGTTTTTTCATCGCATTAAAAGGAATTGTTGGTCTTGCTTCTTCTTTTATTTATTACGCAAATGTTTTCTTCGGCTTCCTCCAAAAAAAATCCAAAGTAAACACAACACAAACGTTTTCCTCCTTCTTCTGTCAAAATTTATCTTCGATTTAATGTATCGGACATTTATTTCGCGAGCTAAATGAGTGGAGACTTGTCATCGGCCCATCTATATGAAGTTAAGCATTTAGCGAGCGAGCTGGATACTGCTTTGCTAAACTGCCTCGCTAAATTTTATCTTTGTAGACATTTTTGTATGGGAGATAAACTTTTGCGCGAGCAGGATAGTTAGCTTTAACAAGGAAAATATTTTAAGAAAGACTTTCACAAAATGTTGTCATGTTATCTAATCTTTAGACTGTAAAAATAAGCGTACATTTAGCTAGATGGAGGACAGAAATATTGGAGGGGAGTTCAGTTTTTGCTTTGCTGGATTTACTTAGCATTTAAAGGCATTCGCTGTTTGTGGAACATGTTGAAAAGATGTAGAATATGAATTAAATCTAACATTTGTTGGTTACAAAAATGAAAACATTCATTCATTCATCTCTAGTCTTCTTAAGTCGACAACAAAATTTTTAAATTGTCGAGCTGTATAAAATTTAGTTTTGGAATTGCAAACAATTATTGCAGAAATGACAGTTGCTTGCGAAAACATGGGCAAAGAAACAACGATTGTTTTACTGGTTACCTGTTGGAACCTGACAAAGTGTGCGTGCGTCTTCAATAAAAAAATGTTGAAACTCAGAACTGGCCGCTTAGTAAAACGAATTGTTGAAATTAAAGTAGTAGATCAATTTTGATTAGAGCCAATTCTAATAACTTAAGCAAAAATACCATCAAGAGTAAGTCCTGTTTCATTTTATATGAGAGATCTAAGTTAAATACGTTTGACTGCAGTGTGACGCCTACCTTTGCGTAAAAGAAGCCCATTTTTTTGAAAATCAAATGAAATTGCCAACAATTAAGTATACTTTGACAACGTAAATATGTTAAAATATCTACCGCTTTTCAGTTACTATTATTATTGAGTAATCTAACACTAGTAATTGTGAGTAACCTGTCCAATTAAGATTATTAAACACTTCAGGTACAAAGTTGTTGCATTTCCACGACAAGTGGAATAACTTCTAGTTGACTCAAAAAATGCTGTCTGTGACAAAACATTTATGAATTGCAAAACAGTTTAAAAAAAAAAAAACAACGTTCATTTGTTGACTATCCACACTCGCATTAAGTAGTTCGAAATTCTTTCTTCGTCCATTTTTGCCGCTGTAACAAATGCAACATTCCCTATTTTCTACACGTTTTAAAACAGAAATACAATAAAAGACCAACAAAACAGAATGCAATCGCTTAGCTGGGATATAAAAATGCTCACATTATACCTCAATCTGCAACGACTACAAGAAGTACTTTTTGATGTGCTGCTCCGTCCAACTGACAGACTATAACAAATGCCATTTACCGTGCGGCACCCAACCCAGCTAGAGCATCGAGACTTTTTTCTTCATGTTTTGCTTGCCCAGAACTCCGACACCATATGCCATGGTAAACATTTGCTAATCCATGGAGCAACCATGATATAGCCTTATCTATCCAAATAGTCTTGACTTTGGTTCAGAGAGACTTTCACGAGAACACTACCAGAAGAGGCGTGATCTGTGTTGCTTTTAATGAATTTTGTTCATACATAATGACCGGGTTAAGTGCTCTTATAATAATTCCTGTTAGTTTTGTTTGTACTTTTCGTTATCCTCCTCTTATACTACTTGAACGAGTACTATAATACTAGTTAGTTACTTTGCCGTTTTTACAGTGATAATTATTGGACAGACTGCAACAGCATTGCGCTTTCCTGTGAACAGTTTAATCGACGTAATAACAAGGTATGTGCTATGCCTATGGTCAAAAGCAAAAAAACTGGGAAAATTCACACATAAAAGGAAACTCACCTTATTCCGTAATGAAAAACTAGAGAAGAAAACGCACCACAAATGTATTTCAAATGCGACTGGTACTGGCTGCTGTTGCTTCTGGCTCAGGCGCTGGCTCTGGTTTAGCTGCCGAGTTGCGCTGCTGTTGTTGTTGCTTCTAGTGGATGGATGATGATGAAAGCAAATGAATTTGTCGTGTATTGAACTGAGGAATTGAACTCTTTGGTGGCGACACAACACTCCACACACAGATGATCAAAAAGGAGAAACAAAAAAAATTACGTCAAGGAAAAGCAAATTGATTTCCTTCTTTTCCAGAATTTTTAAGCAAACACCGAATGGACACCTTAAAATGCTGTACAAGCAATCGATCTTATAAAAATTATTTTTTAATATTTGACGAATATTAATTTAAGGACAATCAATTTAAGTCGCACAAAAAAAATCCCGTTTTCCGATAAAAATTTCTCCAACACACTTTACTTTGACTTCCCAACTGAATTTTTCTTTTTATTTTTTTTTTTTTGTTGTAGGATTTTCCTGAAATAATTCGCACGGTGTGCTAGGAAAATAGAAATAGATTTTTTTTGCTTTTTTACGTCACTGTATAGAGTGGATATTTTTGTAGCTGCCCAATTGTTCGTTCACAGAAATCAAAGTGCATAACAATAAACAAAATAATAAAATAAAAATACCATCCGACGGTGACAAACAGCGACGACGACGAATACGCTCGCAAAACACCACGACCACACGCTCTTTCCGAATAACTTCTGAAACTGAAATAGAAAAAAATGCACGTCTTGCTTATTGCTTTGGATTTGGTTTGATGGGTTGACTGATGGTGGACCGACGACGACCGAGTTGAGTTTAATATTTGTGTTGATGAGGTAACACTTGAAGACTAGCAAATACTGAAATGGTTTAATGAGAAGTTGCATGGGCTAGCTTCGAGCTGTCATCTTGTAGTCGATCGAGTGACGTTCGTTTGGTTACAGTTCGTGTGAATAAATTGGTTAAAGGTTTGTTTCCGTCATAATGAATAAAATAGCTAGATAAAAAATAATATTGTACCAAAAACATTCGAAATAATTGTTTCCATTATTTTCGTAGTTATGATCTTTTATATACTGAATTTAACAAACAAATTTATTATTGTTTCGAAATGTGTTTAAAATGAAGAAAAGTAAAAAAAATTAGTGAAAAGGTGTGACAACCGAGTAAGTACTCATGAAATTTGATGCGTTAAAATTTTCTGTACAATGCTTGACATTTGTACACTGACGTACTAATACTAGTAGTAGTTTTATCAACTCCGAAAGATAACTTAATTTGGTTATTTTATGAACTTGGGAATCGTTTTTGTTGAAAAATACCTACCAATCTTTGTGTGTACTTATATAATTTCTTGTGCGTGGGTGCAATTTGAAGTATGGCAAGGTGAGATTAAACTGAATGCCAAGTGGTCATAAAATGCACTATATTGACATTTCGTTATGGTATTGCTGGCATTTTTGACGGAAAAAGGAAAAAAGAATTATTTTGTTGTCGTCGGTGTTTGAGTTCGCGGAATTGCGATGTATTTTAATTTTCGTTGTCTTTTTTGTACTTCAACTTCAAATAACAAATGTCTTAAATGACCATCAAGACAAATAGGTATAACCATATTGGTAATTTTGGTTGTCGTTTTCGATTTGGCAAAAAGATCAATATTTATGAGAAAAAATCATTTGTTTTTTTTTTGATTGAGATTGCTTTTCATGTTCGATTTGCCAAAAAAATTAATCTTTTTTTGATTTGACTCTCTTTTGAGAACTCGATTTTTTTTCAGATACGTACGACACACAGCTGGCGGTTACAAATTGTTTATCGTTGGAAAGATTGCTTTTTTAAATGAATTATTAATTTTTCGAGTATGGAGACGATTTTTTATATTAAATTATTTCGAAATGAGATATTATAAATGGGTAAAAATCAATTGAAATGGATTTCCAGTGCAAGTGAAAAAAAATATTTTTTTTGCGGCCAACTCAATACATACAAGAACTAATAAAATTCGAATTTTATGTTCGATTTGGCAGCAGAAATCTGAAATCTCAGATCAAAATCTGAAAATCAGTTTTGATAATCCTGACATTTTGGTCATTTAACAGCTAATCTAGTCATTTGCCTGTTGGCATTCATATGCATAATTGGCAAACAGTCTAATCTCAGCTTCACAACCATTCGTTTTGTCCGATTTTTTTTTTAAATTACAGCCCTTTAACCTATTCAAATTCAACAATTTTTTTCTCATTTGGTGACTGGTCTTTTGTAACGATCTGGCAGCCCCACTCAACCTAACCTAACCTAACAACGGGACAACTTGAAACTGACACAACACATTCTTGTGTTTCAACCCATTCAAAAGGTCCACAGTTCTAGGACCCCTACCCCTTTGCTTACTTGGGGAGAATCCAATATCCAAATAGACCCGAACAAGCCCTGGTCCTAACCTAACCTTACTTTCTATCTATAGGTACTACAACTATTTGAGAAAACTTGTTATAAAACGATGTGGGCTAGATCGCTTCACCCGAACCAGCATCAAAAGTAGCGAGCCGATTCAAGAGGACGACCTGTCACCCTTCAAAAAATTTAGCTTTTAGAGACTCAAGATAGCAGTAAAGCTATCGTACAGTTTCAAATGCAAAAGCACCGTCATGCGTTAACATGACTTGTTATTTTCCTTACTCGTTAGTTTAAGGCACGAATGTTTGTAGTCTGTCCGCCATACACTATTCTCTCGCCGACAATAGAAAGTGTGACTTATGTTTTAACTAAAAAGTTCAGTCGTCAAACTAAGCTTTCTTAACACAAAATATGTATCGGCATTTTTCTACAACACTGTTTGTTTTAATATTAAATTTCTGTCAATATATTCAGAACCGATATAATAAGGAGACCATTGGATACGAATTTAATGAGCAAATTTGAAGCAAATACTACCCTACACAAATGTTGGCAGGATGTTTACATAAACGAAAGCAAAAGATTTACCAATATTGTCATTTTTGTACCTATTATGTTTCGCTCTTGGAGCTACGGTTCTGTAAGAACAGAACGAAAAAAAAACAATGTGAAACCAAAATCAAACAGAACTAACAAATTATATTTTGCAGAGACAAATGATACTGTCTCTGATATTTTGTTTCTGTTTGAAAAAGCTTTTGTCATTTGCATTTGCATTGCATTTACCATTAAAATAAAAACACGTACACTTACCTACGTGCCCAGTTTAGTTTACATTACTCTTTAGTCTTTACACAAAAAACCGAAAATGTACGGAAAACCGCCAGTAACAGCCCTTCAGGAGTATTGTGCAAAAAAGGGAACTATTCTTCCCAAATACGAGTGCATCGATTCAAGCGATGGTACGAAATCGTTTATCTGTTCGGTAGAGGCTCTCGACCGTACTTCCTATGGCAATGGCCGTTCCAAGCAGGAGGCGAAACATGATGCCGCTGCTAATCTAATTAAGGATGTTCGATCAACTCATCCCGATATCGTACTTATCCCACAAGCACCACACGAGACGATACCAACTACTGATGCTGTAGTCACACTTCGTGATGTCTGTGTCCAACAGAATCATCCGATGCCAATTTTCGAAATAATCCAACAGTCAGGTCCGGCTGAAGCTCCAGAATTTACTGTTCTTTGTCAATTAGCATCTATCAAACGGTATGGAGTGGCAAACACTAAAAAAGCCGCTCGTCAGAAAGCTGCTCTTGAAATTTTGCGCATTGTTCAGACGGTAAGCCCATCAAACTACTCACTTTGAAATCTGTTTCATGGATTATCCCATAGGCTATCCAAAAAGATGACCTTCAATTAGCAACAATTGATATGGAAATCCATGCCGGACAGGAGGAGCGTTATAAAAAACTAAAAACCTATCGTGAGCTTACCGAATCTGGAGCCGACGACAAGCCCGGCGAATTGCTACAAGACCGACATTTCTTCTTTGAGAAATTCTACGAAAAGTTGAAGAAGGAAGCTAGGCGCATACTGGATGAAAACTCTACCCCTTACATAAGTGAGAAGGAACGCGTGGGCGATCTATTCAAAGCGCTCAGTATAAAGCCAAAAACTAAGCCAATTTCTGCGAAATCATTGAATCAGGTCATATTCATAGACTTGAACTTGGAGTTTGATGTTTGTTTCGCCGGTAACGAACAGGAGATTTATCACGAAATCTTGGCATACTTCAGAGATATGATTTAATGGCATTTGAGAGTGTTTTGTTTATAATATCGTGTCTGATTTTATTGTAACATAGGTTGCGTCTAAATTGCAACTGTTTATATATTAATATTGATTTAAATTTTCCCGGAAAACTATTGTTAAATACCCCATTAAAAAATTACCTTACTGGTAAATATTGACGTTTTATAGCTACATAGCATCAAGTAATTGAAATTGAGAGTACACCGTTGTTCTACTAAAATCAATGGGTAGGAGCTCTTAGTCATCAATGGGCTGATGTAAGCGCTTTTCGATTTGTGTAAATCTTAAAGTAGAAAAGGTGGCATGCGCTAGGCTCCCTGATTAGGAATACGCTTGCCCGGTGCACTCATATGTTTAGCGGTGTCTATCGCCATAGTAATAAACACTCGGAAAATATCAAGGACGTATTTGTTGGTGAGTCAATTATGGGAACACTTGAAACAATAGTTGGAAGTTTATTCTTGAGACGACCACTCATTCCTTGAAGTACCCTTCCCAAAGCACTATCTGCACTAGAAAGAGATTTAGGAAGTCTAATTTTAATTCAAATTCACTTCATGTTTGGAATTGTTCGGAATAGCTGCTTTTTATATGCACTGCTCTAATTGATATTTTGCAATGCGTGAAGAGCTGTTAATCGAGTGCAAAGGAAAAGGGAACACATGTCCCCAATATGGAGGTTGATCTCACCACAAGATGAGAGCTGATTAATCGAGTGCAAAGGAACACATATCCCAAATATGTAGGTTGATCTCACCCCATCACACTCCCCTTGAATTCCGCTGTTGCCGTTTCCTTTCCAACCTCTGCGTGCTTTGCCTTGACCAATGGAATGGACCTTCCGTTTCGTCGTGGATCACAAAAGAACGACTTGCGTTTAACGTGCCCAGTGTTTTAAATTTTCATATGTCTTAACTTGTAGACTCTGCTCCACGTGCATTTTAGAACATTTCCTGTAAGAGTCACAGCTTGAAGTGTTTGGCTGCCGTTGGATTTATCGACAGCGGACGGCAACACTCACTATGCTCGCGACCAACTTGATTCCAATTGGACCTCAGCTCGATAAATGCGGTGTCTATTCTCTCTGACGGCCCCGTTTTTTTTTTGAGAATAAAACAACATGTGGTTTTGTTTAAATGAATGTCACAACAGTATACTTATTATTTTCTTATCTCATAATCAACCATTTGTGAAGTAATAATGCTTTGATAGCCTAACTAAAAACAAAGATAAACCAAGAATTTGGCTGCAAGAAAACGACACGACGGTCTTCCATGAAATTCTCCATTGTCCTTTTAAAAAATAAATATTTTATATTTAGTTAACTTATATTTATTTTCCAATTACATGGTATTCTGTGCATTCAAGTCTAGTTAAAATTCTGGTTTTAGTTACTAACTTTAAAAGTTATAGTTGTTCTTAATAAACCGTATCAAGAAAAAAGAATAAACCGTGCGAGAGAATTTTCGTCGGTTCAGAATGGTTAGTTGTAAAAAGTACAATGTACACATTCCGTATCTTTTTTCTTGTATAAGCATTTTTTTTTATTTTTTATAAGTAGTATCGAAAGGAATAGTATTATAATATACTTATTTAACCTGGAACAAAGAAACAGAAAACAAAACGTGACTTTATTAAGCGATAATTTACTTTTTGTCGTTATACATTATATACGATATATTATTAATTTATTGATTGGTTGATTTAATCAAAGTCATACTCTACGTTGCCGTCCTCGAAGGCTAAGACGTTCGGGTTCTGACTAGACCTGGCGGCAGTTGACGCTGAACCCTGAGCAGCTTGCGAAGCTGTTGCTGCTGCTGAGGTGTCCATCGGCTGCGGTTGGCTATAAGACCTGGTAGTATTTCTGCCAGTCGACTCAGAGGGTGTGGTGGTTACGGTAACCGATACCGTGGCATTGGATACCGGCATTTCAGAGAATCCAGATGATGAGGTGGCTCCGTTGTGCATGGAGCAACTAGTGCTGGGCTCCAGTTGAAGCGATTTCCGGCAAATGGGACAAGTTCCATGCAAATCCAACCACGGTACTATGCAATTCTCATGGTACACATGCAAACAGGGCAGCTTTCGGACCGCCTCCTGCAGTTTGAAGTCCTCCCAGCAGACAGAACACTTGAGTTTCTGTTCCACTTCAGTTTCATTTATCTCGACTGTTGGAATTTCGGCAATTTTCTCTTTTGGCAAGGGCGGGGGGCCAGCTGTGTCCATATGATTTAGTAATTGTGTAACTACTGTATCGATGCCTTCACGACCCCATGCATAGTCGCCTGGATTGCCCATGAAGAACATTTGTGAATTGCCAAACACACCGTCTTCGCCGCTTGAAAGCGAACTGAGAAATTCCAAGAAAACGTTATCCAGTCTATGAAAGTTTGCCTGGCGTTGTCGTCCAACGCCGCTGCCTCCTCCACCACTGCCACCAACCACACTACGTCGATTGCCCGTGCGTCCACTGCCACCGGCGCCGCTGCTGCCACCACTTATATCACCAGCGTCGATTGATATTTCTAGTTCCGATGTTCCTGGAACACTGCGCACCATTGGGGTGAGATCACCACGAGCCATCAGCAAAGTTGCAACCAACTCATTAATTCGATTTCTAGGTATTGTTGTGGATGGGTCATTGAATGAATGGCCAGTCTCGGTACCACTACCGATGGCACTTGCCGAGTTATTACCATCGCCGCTACCAGGAGTGAGCGGCGGAAGTTCCTCAATAAAGCCACCGCAGCAAAGGGGACAAGTGTAATCATGGCTGAATACGGTAATCTCGAGATTGCACATATGACAGTAGAATCTGGTTGGGCATGATGTTTGCTCTCCGACAACTGCTTCGGCCATAACTTCTGTCGTCCAAAGGCCCGGTTGTCTTCACGAAATTCGACTGGGCTGACGTTATTGTAGTCGTTTTAGCCGTTGTTGGGTGATTTTGTTTGCTGCAAATATGATGTCGAATAAGTTATTTGTAATTTTTTATTATTCCAATCGGAAGAAATATGACGAAAAAAGAAAACTTGGATAAAATGAGCAATGCACGATGAAGGGTGTTTATTAACTGCAAATCTGGCGAATTGTTCCGAATTTAACGACAAAATGTCATTTTCGCATTAATGGTGAGGTTGCATTTAAAGTTGTTCAGTTTTTTTATGGGGTAAAGAAACAGATCTTTTTCTTAGAAAATTTACCTTCTGAATTGTATTTGCATCGAAAGTGGGCAGGTCAAAACCAGAGATGAAGGAATAAAAGAGATGGATATCTTTCGCACGTCTATCCCCTCAAAACCCATTTGTTTACATTGTTGTTTTTGTAATTTCAACCCCCGTCTGTGAATACGTGTGAGGTACAAAAAAGGATGTTGCTAATGGCCGGCCAATATTCCTTTTGCTTTTATGGGCATCGCGTTGTTCAATTGTTTTTATTTAACTTGTTTGGTTTTTGTTAACGCTTCGATTAAAGTAAAAAAATAGTGGAATATACATTTCGGAATAGCGAATTCTTGCATTAAAGTTCAATTCATGAACTCACATATACTAGAAAAGAAATGAGCATATGTGCGTGACTTCATGAATTTTTCGGGAAAACAGCTTGTAGGCAGCCGCTTTTCCACTGGAAAGATATATATCTCTGTATTCCATTATCTTTGGTCAAAACTAAGTGACCGAGTTTCGTTCTCGTTTAATCCAGCTAGTATATTTCAAATCCTAATGCGTGTTTTTTTATTGTAGACTCTGCTTAATTCGTCCGCAACGTTGCTTTAGGTAACGCAACTCAAATACAAATTTGTACCCCAAGATGCATAATTTCTCTACGTTAAATTAAGACTCTATCACAAAACAAAAGAAAAAACTCTATTCTAGATCTGGATCCATTTTTCGAAGTGTCAAGTAGAACGTATAGTTGTTGTAATTACGTGCTGAAAATAATACACGCCTATCGTTGGAAGAATTGCTTTTTTAACTGAATTATTAATATTCCGAGTATGGAAAGGATTTATTATATTAAATTATTTCGAAATGAGTTAGGTATTATAAATGCGTAAAAATCATTTGAAATGAATTTTTTTTGCGGCCAACTCAATATACACAAGAACCAATAAAATTCGGATTTTATGCTTGATTTGGCAGCAGAAATTTGAAATCTCAGATCAAAATCTGAAAAGCCAAATCGAAAACGACATTAGTTTATGGCTGGGTCCAACAAAATCCAACCAAATGTTAAGACTGCCTGCAGTTTAATTGGAAATAAAGGACTCTGAATTGATTGTTTGAACTCTAGGAAAAATAAAGAGCGCCCAAGTTTGTTGTTTAGAAAACGATAGCCTTCAGAGATGATCACCGTAGTATCTACTTGGTTTCAGTAATTAAAATACTGAACGCGACTGGTAAATAAATAGTGTTCTGAAGTCAGCCTACAAAAATTAAATTTTTCCGAACTCCTTCCAAAATTTGACAGTTCACTTTTTAGTTCGATTTGTCTTGATTCTTGTTGATTTTCTTTAATTAAAATGAATTTTAATTCGAAAAAAACATCCAGGCAGAACTCAGCTTCATCACTTGGCGGATCTGGACACAATGATAATTCCCAACAGCAATTCAACAGCGATGAACCAGTCGTGAGCTTAATCTCTGAAATCTCGGATATTATGCGTAGCTTTGGAGACTGTGACCAGCCCCGATATGAAAGTGTTAAGTTGGTTGAACAAATTCTGCAGCAGCAATTGCGGGGCATATTCCATGAAGCAACAATGATTTCAATGCGTCGTAAAAATGCCGCTTGTCCATCTCAAGCAGACTTTGAATTCTTGATGAGAAACCATCCTGTGAAGATAGCCCGAATGCGTAAACACTTAAAAGACATGCGAATACTAAAGAAATTTCTCAGTATTCGTACCCGCCGACCACAAGATGTTCTAGAGGAGTTCGAGAGTCAAGAATCAGAAGACGAACTCAGCATTGACATCCCAGATAAGTTTGATGAAGAACGAACACGCCGATTATTTCGAGCAGATCGTATTTCACAAATTCTAACCGGACAACAGTACCATGAGTTCAATGAAGCGCGCAAGACATCTTTTTACTGTCGGCATGGAGAGAAAATTAAAAATAAATTTCATAAGTTCTTAGATCTGCCAGCGGATTTAACAATCTCCAATACTTGTATGAATATACTGGCATATTTTTCGCATGAGACCATTGCCGTTATAGTGGACTATGCGATATTGACGCGCTTAAATTCGAACAATCGAATCACTGAACCCTACAGTAGGGTGACATCAACGGGTGCATCATCAGCAATGCTGCATATATGTCCTGAGGTTACGCAGGGCCGAGGACAGGAGGCTGTAAAGCCCATAACAGTGCAGGAAATAAATGAAGGCATTCGACGACACCGACAGATGACAGCGAAGAAGATAGGCTTCTACAGGAGTACTATTGATTGTGACTTCAAGAGGTCATTTCTCGCAATATAGGGTAGCTGTAGTTAATAAGATACCAAGATTCAATAAACAATAAAACCCAAATAAGCTATTTCTTATTTTTGAAATCGAAAGGACCAACTGTAGTTTCAGACTGACTTCATGCAAAATGCATTTCTAAAGGGCAAACAACCGCCATTGGATGGAATTTAGATTTTGTTAGTCAGGTTTTGGTTTTGTTGGAAGTAAGCCCTGCATAAAAAACAGAGGAAGGTAATAAACACCTTAAGCGACAAAGCACAGAGGAAGTCAATCGCTGGTGCTATATTCTTAATTGGTTACAAGCAAATAATTGTTTCCTGTATAAGGCACAATCAAAATAAGGTGGTCAAGCAGTTGGAGAGAATCCAACAAATAAAAAAAAGGCGAAGTCCCTTTTTTACAGATGTAGCACGAAGAACTAAAACAAAATGTGCGATCCCAAGCAAAAAGAATCATTAGATTAATAAAACAGTTGACGCAATAGGTCTATAAAGGACGTTAGCACGAGGGAGTGCATTGGAAAAAACGCTTAAGATGCATTTTTGTGTTTTTCAGTGGATCCATACTGAGACAATAAACTAAGTATTAAATTAATACTTATGTGGTTTTAAATTGGGCTTTTTCAGATTCGCTCTCAGATTTCAGATTTCCTGTGTCTAATCGAACATAAAAACGTCACTTGCTCTTTTTTGTGTTGATATTAGTGCGATTCGATTCTTTCGACACTTTTCTAAGCATTTGGCATTCACTGCTTAAATTTTATATTATAACGTTCTGAATTTGCGCCTAGACTGAGTTCTTAACATTTGTGCATAAATAATAAACACAAATAGATCCACCCGATGATCTCAGTTGAAAAATTTCACGAAAACGTACACACTCTCCACTAGTTGTCAACTCATCTGAGGCAAATCTGAGAAAAAATCCAGATTCGCAAAAGTGCTCTGAAATCTGAAAAAGATTGTTTTTTTTTTGTACCAAACGTTTATGATGAATAGTGTGAGAAAATTGTACGAACATAATTATTTAGCGCAACGACTGTTACGCTTGCTCGGCTTCGTATTTATTTATATTTTGTTTGAACGATTTCCTTTGACAGGTCGTTTTTTTCTCTCAATTCAGTGGGTAGTTTTGCGCTAGATTTCCCTGAAAGGAATATTTCACAAAAAGTGCTTACATCTAGCGCAAATGGTGAAATGTCAATTTTTTAACATGCCGCTAGTCATCTAGCGGGCAGTGGAACGCGGCCACTGATACAACAGTTTTTCTCTACGCAAATACCTACGGAATGGTGTAAAATCGAAACATCCATACGAAACTTTTTTTTGAAGGTACATCTATATTTTCCGAGCAATCTTTCCTTCTCTGTTTTACTCACTCAAAATCTACCTGTCTCGCTGGGCACAACGTTCATGATAAGGCCATTGTAGCCACCGTCGAACAGAGCACATTTTACCTGTTTGTATGGAACTGTCATTCTCTTTCTAGTTAAGTGTCTCTGAATAATTTCCCTCTGATTACTCCATTTTTGTAAACAACTTTCGACAAAAGTGTGAATTTTATTTTCAATCTCCTTTTATAAAAATGAAATATGAATTGGTCTCGGATGCCTGCCGTGTCTGTCTTAGAAAAAGTCGCTCCTGTCGCTCCATATACGAGCCACACGATGGTGACGATCTGGCTCCAAATGAGAAATTGAGACTAGTGTCTGGAGTGCATGTAGTAAGTACAAAAATACCCGGATTTTAGTTACAGAATTGTGTTTTATCATCATTTGCATGTCGAACTAGATCTACGACACGGATTTGCCAACTTTGCCAGATTTGATTTGCAAATCATGTGAAATCTCCCTCAACATGGCATTTTCTTTGCGCAATAGAGCACGTAAATCTGATCATATCGTACAAATTTATTTGAACAGACTCAATAAAGACAATATAATTGTTGAAATGAATACGGGACGTAAATTCAAGCTTTCCAAGGAGATAACACTAAAAGTGGTGCGAAAGAAGAAGTCACCACCACCGCCAACACTGCCACCATCACCGAAAGAAGTGTATATCGACACAAAAACCAATGTAGAAACACAATACGATGAATATTTTATGGACGAAGAAACAAAGTCCGAAGGGTACGTCGAAGAGAAAACCGAAGAAAGGGGACTTCACTCTAACGATATCCACCTAAAGGACGAAGTAACCGACGTAAACAGCGATGCGGTGTCGGACTCTGGCGATAATAATGATGTTGACGCCTATAGTTGTGGCGATGTTGATAATGCCAGCGACGACAATCTAAAACCGAACCACAACATAAAAAAAAGAGCAACTTTGCATCAACAAATGCCCGCTATGTCATACAATGCGGCGGAGATAGCAAAACAATTAGACGCATCGGATAAATACGAAGTCATCTCGTGGAAACAACCTCGTAACGAAAATGAAGTACCAATATTTAAGCTGCGACTTAAAGATGTCCCTATCAAGGAGCTTACAAACGACTTTATCTGTGAAATATGTGGCAACATGTATCGTCAGAAGCACAGACTTACGGAACACATGCGAACCCACAACAAAGAAAAAACTCATGAATGCGAGTAAGTAGTTTCCGAATATAGTACCTGACATTAGAAACTAGAGCTGTTTCTTTCAGAATCTGCAAAAAGGCTTTTTCCACAACCGAAGGTCTACGCAGACACATTTTAACACATGGAGGTCACAGACCGTTCAAATGTACGCGATGCACGCGATGTTTCTACAACCCTAGTGCAAGAAAAGCCCACGAAAAGTAAACATGCCAATTAAATAACTGATTTGATACTTATTTGCATTGTCCACTTGCAGAGTTCATGACGGGGCGAAGCCTTATGTCTGTCGTATATGTAATAAGGCCTTTGCATATTCATGCGCGCTGCGCAAGCATATGCTCATTCACGAAAACAGAAAGCTCTACCAATGCGAATATTGTAATAAAGACTTTCGTCTTCAGCATCACCTCAAGCAGCACAAGGAAACGCAGATTCATAAGGACGCTGTTGCAGAAGCATTGTTATTGAGAAGAACTACGATGCTCGAAGAATAGTTCTAGGCAGTGCTAAAAGTTTTGTCCTTTTTTGTTGTTTTGAAAGTTTAAATACAAATTGATAAGATATAAAAGCTTAGCGTTTGATAAACTACGATTGGTCGTGTAAAAGTCGTTCTTTACGGGTGTCTATGTCCAGAGAACACCGACTTCCTTAACCTACAAATAAATTTGACCTTCAAATAGTTTGAGTTTTGCAAAACATTTATTTATTAACGATATTTACACGCTACTAGGTGTCTAACAAAGATCACAATTTTTAATGGATGTACTCTGCGCGAATTCTAGTCGCTGTCGCATTTCTTCGAGTTTGTACTCACATTCGATTTTAGTCAACAAGTACCTAATCGGTCGAGAATACCCTCAAGATCTATAGCTACTTCTAACGTTTGCGTTTTCTTTATGTCCAAAAGAATCGCTTTTCGTTTATCATTTAGCACCTTCGCCCTTTTAGCCACATTTCCTTCTGTAGTTTGCAACAGTTTTCTTATTTTCTTTCTCAGGAGCAGATCCACTTCATGAACCACGTTCACTTGTTCATAGTCAGACGTTTCATTTTTATTAACAGCTTTCAAAGGATTCTGAATACACATTTTAAGAAAAGCGTGCACTTCTGCGATCACGACGGAACTATTCATGGTAAATGTGTTCGACTCCCATCTGTTTTTTTTAGAAGGTGCTTCCAAGCGGTGATCCATTTTCTCTATTACACGAACAGGCAAAGCGTAGTCACTCCGAGTGGAATTTCGAGACAAGGCATCTTCGAGGTCTATTTGGAAGTACATTTGGCCGAACGATATGTTGTGATTTTTGCAGATCTTGTAAATTTCATAACGCATTCCAGCATAGTAGTTGTTATCATCACAAATGATAATAAAAGGTTTAGAGTACGCATCTGCAGCCGGCCACTTGTTTGACTGAATGTATTCTATTGTTTGGCCAATTCTCTGCAGCACCTTCTGGCGTTCTTCCTTAAAAGCTACTTCACCATTTTGCGGCACAAATGTGAACATTGCGTCGTAGCATATGTGTATAATATTGAATTGTGTTGCTGATTTGAGAATAGTTTTGCAAAATGTTGTCTTACCTGATGCTGGAAGCCCCACCAAAGCAATAACACAAATGTCTACCATTTTAGAGCGAATAAACAATTATTAAACTTGAATCTTAAACTATTGCACAGGGTAAATGCTAAGCTAGGACACGTTGGTTGAATTTTCAATCACTTGTCCTATCGCTGTGCTTGTATTGTCAGTGGCTGGAGGATTATCTACAGTTGCTATAGTTGCAGACGCAGCGGAAGCTGCCGCTTTAGCTTCGGCTTCCTTTGCTGTAGCTTCGAGCTCTATCATTCGGCGATTATTGATATCGGTTTGTACTTCTACGTAAACGTTCATCATAGACTGATTAAAGCGGGCAAATTTTGTTACACACTTGTCGACGCATGCAGACTGCAAGAAATTAATTTTATTAGAAAGGGTTTTCATTAAAAACTCATCCCGCGAATCACCTCATTGGCTCCAAGGTTTCGGCTAAAGAAGTTGTCTACACAACTTGAAAAACACAGCTCGGTGACTTTGTTGTATAAGAGAAGGAAATCTTTAAACTAAAAGTGAGTTGATTCTATATGAAATTTGCAGGAATTTATTAGGAAAGATTTACGTTTCTTATTTGTGAGTCCATTGGAGCAGAATCCATTCTTCAATGTTGTAAAATGTACTTTTTTTTATAAGTCGATTAGTAGGTCTAGTCTGACTGCCGGATGATTAGATTGACATATTTTAAATGTCAATTTTATGTTCCACAAATTTTGATTGAGCGCACTCGCAAGAATGACTGCGTTTCGAGCATAAACTAATTATTATTATTATTATTAATAGTTAAGTTAATAGTTTCGAACTGCTGCTATATATATATATATATGTATTGCTATTCGCATTTAATGGCTTATCTCTTTTTAACTCTTTAACTCTTTTTAAGAAGCTCACATTCTTATGTAAAATTTTATATTGCTATAAAAGAAATTTGCGTATAGGGTAGTTGGCGACAACGTCAGTGTCAAATAAGAAGAAAAAAACCAAGTGACAGCAAAAAAACTTGTAGGAAAACAAAACAGATTTTATGTGTCTGTATAAACTGTAAAGTTTATAATAAAGTGCAAAGCACAGTATTATATCATTGTAGAATTGAAAAATTATGTTTATCAAATGTATTAAGTAAAATACGAGAAGTTAAAGAACTAGGAATTGTGCGCTTTTGAACAATATTTAAACAAAATACTACTCTGGCGATTGCAAATCAGTTTTGTTATCCTGCAAGAGAAAGGATGGGCTTCGCGAAACACTCTATTGTACAGATTCGCATATTCTTCTATTTGGTCTTCGTCGTAGCATTCACAAAAGTAGCCTATGCTATGCTATAACAGCACCATGAACTTACTGGACGGGTCCATTATAAGTTCTCCCTTACACTTCCCGCAATGCCATTTCTGTGCATAGAAACGCACGCGTTTACAAATGTCAAAAACTTTCAAACCGAAGTAAACTTTAAAAATTGCTCGTGTTTATTGAAATTAAAAGTTGTTTAAGACTTATTTAAAAAAAATGGGTCTTACCAAGCAGTATTTAGCTTATAGGCTCGATAGCACCTTTAATATCATTGCCAGCGGACGTCCAAACATCAATTTCATAATTTATAATAACATAGAAGGCCGGTATGTTGTGGTTGGAGGGGCTGAAAATGCTCTCGTTTGGGATTTGAGGTATGTTACTTTTGAAACAAGCTGTTCCTTATTAATCACTCCACAACTCCAGATTAGGTGAGCAAGTGCTTTCTTTAAAACGCGACAAACAAGAAGTGACCGCAATTCGAGCAAGTCCCGATCGTCTACACATAGCGGTTGGCTACTCCGATGGGGTTGTAGAAATGTTCGATACTTCTACCAGATCGTCTGTTTGCTCTCTATCACTGCATAAAACAGCAGTGACGATATTGCGTTACGACTCCATGGGAATTCGTCTGATCTCGGGCGGCTTAGACACTGAGCTGGTGGTCTCCGACATTGTCACACAAACTGGCAAACAACGTTTGATTGGTCACAATGCTCCCATTACGGATGCCCATTTCTTGGAGCGACTTGGTGGTAACGATGTAGTTGTTTCCAGCTCTAAGGACACGCAGATCAAGTTCTGGAACTTGGAGACGCAGACATGCTTCAAAACTATCGTGGACAATCGCACCGAAGTGTGGGCTCTGGCATTTGTTAAGGATCTTATGATTGCTGGCACTGGGGAGAGCACAATGAATGTATATCGACTAAGGCAGCGAGACTCTGTAGGCGATAGTGTGTCAGCAGCTGTGGAAGGACTCAGTTTGGATGACGACGACACAATAAGCCCGATAACGGTGACGAACTGTGGTGCGATTCAGAGATCTGGACGTGGGAGAACAGTGAATTTGGTTGCTGATCCAACAGAAAGAGTCATCAGCTGCCATGGAACCAACGACGTCGTTGAGAACTTTTATATTTGTTCCAAAGAAGAGGCGGAGAATCGTTTAACTAAGCGATTGAAGAAAGCTTCGAAATCTGGCACCGAAGGTACCGATCTCTCTAAGGAACTTAGTCTATCGGACGAGATCAAGCGTTTGCCCAACATCAAGGTGAAGAATAAGATCAAGTCAATCGACATACTAATGGGCGTAAACAACGAAATGAGAATCATTGCAAATCTCGCCAACAACAGTTTAAGTTTATATTCTCTGAATGTGTTCGAAAAGCAGAGTGAAGCAAAGCTCCTGCGCTCTATCACTCAATGTGGCCACCAGTCCGAGGTAAGGACTGTCTGCTTCAGTTCGGATTCACTGGCAATCGCGTCAGGCAGTGGAGAGTCCACAAAAGTCTGGAACAGAGAGTCAATGCATTGCTTGAGGACAGTACCGACTTCGTATGTGTTGAGCTCGTGTTTTGTACCTGGCGACCGTTATGTTCTTCTCGGGTTGAAGTCGGGTGCGCTGCTGATTGTAGATGTTGGTACTGGCGAAGTAGTCGAGGAGATAAAAGCGCACGATAACGAACTGTGGTCAATGTGCCTACTGCCCGACCAGAAAGGATGTGTGACTGGTAGCAGCGATACCACTGTGAAAACTTGGTCCTTTGAACTGATTGACAATCCAAACAACGACGACACTACGACCAGGCCCAAACTGCTGTCACTCTTGCATAAGAACACACTCAAGTTGGAGGAGACAGTGTTGTGCGTCAAAGTTAGCCCAAATATGAAGTTCCTTGCTGTCGGTCTGCTAGATTCCACAGTGAAGATCTTCTTCTTGGACACATTCAAGTTTTATCTCTCGCTGTACGGCCACAAGCTACCTGTTTTGTGCATGGACATCTCGTATGATTCTGCGATGATCGTCACCGGCTCAGCAGATCGTAACGTCAAGATTTGGGGTATGGACTTTGGTGATTGTCATAGATCGCTCTTTGCCCACGACGACTCGGTAATGGGACTGCAATTCGTACCGAAGACCCACTTGTTCTTCACGTGCGGGAAAGACGGCAAGATCAAGCAGTGGGATGGGGACTCTTTTGAGAAAATCATAACTCTGGCTGGCCATGTCGGAGAGGCATACAGCTTAGCCGTGAGTCCAAACGGGCGGTTTCTGGTCAGTTGTGGTTCCGATCGAACGTTGCGATTGTACGAACGAACCGATGAGCCAATAGTTCTGCAGGACGTCCAGGAGGACGAACGTGAGGAAATCGAGAATCGCACACTGGCTACCGGCGATGACAATCAGATTCCCATGTTGCCTGGGCTAAAACTTCCATCGCGGAAGACAGTTGGTTCAGAGAAAGCCGCCGAAAGTATCTTGGAGTGCCTGGAAATACTCAAAGAATTTGAGTCCGACGATGCCCCTGAGTTGCATCCGCTGATGATAGCCTACGATGCAAAGACCGCAGATGATTTTCTCCTCGCCGTTCTGCAGAGAATACGCGCCTCAGATATGGAAGAGGCGCTTGTCCTCCTTCCGTTCTCCAATGTTTGCGATATTCTCGAGAGAGTGCCAAAGTTAGCCGAAAACCGTAAGGATCAGACAGAGATTATTTGCAAGATTGTGCTGTTTCTATTCAAAATTCATCAGAAGCCGATAACAAGCAACCACACCCTGTTGCCTGTGATCGGAACAATCATTCGCTGCTTAGAACAACTAACCGTTGAGTGTCGAGACATGGTCGGCATGAATTACTATGGACTGCAGCTGCTACAGCACGACATGGAACAACGGGACGGAGTAGAATTGTTCAGAGATGCGTCACAGGCGAAGAAACAACGCGACAAGAGAAGGAAGCACGTCGCTAAGAGAACGCATATTCAAATGGCTTAAATAAATTGTATGATTGTATGATGGGGGTTTTAACGTGTTGACCGCAATGAAATAAAGTTAAATTTGTAAGGCTCGGTGTTTTATTTATTTTACTCGTTCCAATTTATCCACAGACAGCGGCTTTTGGGTAACTTGTTGCTTGTCCGCTCTTGTTTGCACAGCAACAACCTGGAAAATAGGGTAAAATTAGAATCAGCTTTTGTTCGATGAACAGATGAATGGGAATGGTTTTGAATTCTAAAGATACATAACGAGACAACATTACAAAATACAATTGCTTTACGTACACATATTGCTCGTTATGCAGAGGAGGTTAGTTTTTGTACCAATCATACAATATATAAACATGTTGAAAGATCAGGAGGACATAACAACCTTTCTGTTGTTGGTTTTGGAAAAAAAAATAAGGATAAAGCAGAGACGAAAGAACAGCATTAATATTAATACCGATGTAAAGTTTGTAAGCATAATACCCTTCCCCCAACCATTCGCTTTGATTCATATTTCATTTTTTTTTTTATAATGCATACGGGGAGGAGATATTCATATATGTGGGCATTAAAAAATTGGGGACAGATAACAGATCAGACGGATCGGTTTTAAATGTAGTCACCAAACAAGTTCCACTTCCAATTGGAGACTTTAATCTGTCAAATAAGTGGAGTGAGTTAATTCCAGAACCATCGATTTCGTTCGGGACGAACTGGAATGCACTAGAAATTTCCAGATAGATGGAGGAGCGGATATAAAAGGGCAGATTTAAGAACAAGGAGTGAACCAAAGATAATTGAATACAGAGATATATATCTTTCCAGTGGAAAGGAAAGTGCCTACAAGCTGTTTTCCCGAAAAATTCATAAAGTCACGCACATATGCTCATTTCTTTTCTAGTATATGTGAGTTCATGAATTGAACTTTAATGCAAGTATTCGCTATTCCGAAATGTATATTTCACTATTTTTTTTTACTTTAATCGAAGCGTTAACAAAAACCAAACAAGTTTAACACAAAACAATTGAACAGCGCGATGTCTATAAAAGCAAAAGGAATATTGGCCGGCCATTAGCAACATGCTTTTTTGTAGCTCACACGTATTCACAGACGGGGGTTGAAATTGCAAAAACAACAATGTAAACAAATGGGTTTTGGGGGGATAGACGTACGAAAGTTATCCATCTCTTTTATTCTTTCATCTCTGGAGTGAACAGTTGACTTTTAAACAGTGATTGGAAAAGTTCGAAATAGTAATCGGTTGTGAGGGTAAAGAAGTGTAAATTTTGTAGTGAATTAAGTATTGGTTTGAAGTGAATTATTAGAATAATTTAATAAAAAATGATTTTATTAGAAAAGTTCAACAGAATAGCATTTTATCTTTTCGAATCCCAGCTCGGATGTAACAATTTCATCAGGGAGAAAAAAGCTTTGTTAGGCTTTCCACATTCGTTTCCAGTCTCTATATTTCGTAGCACGGACAAAAAGAGGGTTAAGGGTGAACTGATTCGCATTCCTAGCACGACGAGTGTTGCGGTTGAACTGAAAATAGCCATCAGTAATATCTATATTCATTTCACTTTTGTGTGTGACCTTATAGGTATTTAGAATCCGGGTGGATGGATTTACATAATTTTTTAAATGAAAGGGGACCATTTATAGATGGTTTAGAAATTAGAAAATTGAAAATCCGCCCAGCCGAAGTTAGGATAAAATTCAATCGGCTTAGTAACATTACCAACTAATTTTTGAGTTAGTTACTGACTAGAGCCTTCCTTGATAGTCGGCAAAAAGTATATCAGCATGTTGCGGTGAAGGAATGCAGTTGACAATTTAGTTTGAGCACTGCTTGTTAAAATAACGATAGAACAGTGTACGACACGTAACATTTCAACGATTTTGAACTCTTTTCAGTATGTTTAATGTGGTTTCCGCCTTACCAGACCAGATATGGAAGTTGTAAGCAGTGTTCTGGCGACTTCGTGCATTTGGTCATTCGTAGAAGAAGAGTTTTTCGGTTTCGGTTTCGGTGATTGAAGGGATAATGGATAATGGCTATAAATTCAGGGGTCAGATTCTGTAAGGCGAAATGATCAAACGTTTATGTTACACAAGCAAATTTCTTCGTGCACAAGACAACGTTTGAACGAATCGCCATACAGAATGCCGACCCAGGTTTCACTTTAGAGTAACCAATTCTGATTCTGTGACAGGGTGAATCGAAAAAATCGGTTTCATACACTGCTTTCATTTTTTAATGTTGTTTTCCATTGGGACAAAAAATCAATCTTTTTTTTTGATCTAAATCAGTTTTGGCGTTCCATTGGGAAAAAAATCAATCTTTTTTTTGATTCGGATCACTTTTTGCAAATCTCGATATTTTTTCAGATTTACACATACTACCACAAAAAACAGCACAGCTGTTTAACGTCATTTAAAGACGTTTGTTTTAAAACAGATGTGCAAAGTTCCGTGAAAACCAAAATAAAGAAATACAGCAATAGACATAGTTTTGGAGGAATTATTATCTTCACTGTTTTCCTCATCATCTGGAAACTACGAATCACCGAAACTACTCCATTTGTATCTACAACAGAGGAAACATTTTTCAAGCCGATTTCCATGGTTGATTTTACCAAAAACAAATGCAATATGAGCAGCTGATATTGTTGTCAAATAACGCACTAATCCATTCACAAAAGCAGATCAATTTCGTTGCATGTTCCATGAGCCGCATAAAATCTGAGATCTGAAAAAGATTTTTGGTGGTCCCAATGGAAAACGACATAAATATGTATGTATTAGTTATTACATATCGAAATGGCTGTAAGCCAGAGCATTTTGCCTTCACCAGAGAAATATACAAATTCTTCTCAATTAAACTGGCTCTGTTTAATGTCATCGACATCAATTTTGTCACTCGTGTTTCGCTTTGTGATGGCCTGTCAAGCGTCGGTCTTGCTTTTGTCACTTACCACTTTCACGGAATTAAAATTCTAGTTAGCCACAGATTATGGGAAAAAATGTTACGATTGACACAGTGCGATCGGGTTAGAAGCAGTATTGACACTCTCACGCGAGACACCATCATGTGAGAACATTTTTGTGACTTTGCAATTTAAATATACCTACTCTGCCTTACAAAAATTGTCGGGGAAGACAGGATGTTTCCCTGTCAGTCTTGTTGCAACAACTTGCATAAACCTCTCACTGGGTTGCATGACGACGTGTTGTCACCATCTGCTGATGCAGGGGGCGTATGTGGACTATTTTAAAACAGAGCAAACTAATATCACATTTGCGAGTGTTCTGTTACTCTTTCTCGCAAACTTTTCTTTATCTGTAGGGTAACGCAAAAGTAAGGCAGAAGAAGCCAAAAAAAGAGAACAAAACATTTCCGCTCCATATAAAAACTGCGCTCTGCAAATATTATCCAAAGAGATTTCTTTGGGCTAGTTGGTTATAGCTGACAGGTTGTCAAATAGTTCAAATGCGAACTTTTTAATTCCTGTAAAAGAAGCAATTAAGCTCTTTTAAATACAAACTATTGTGCTTTATTCTACTGATATTTGAACATTCCCGCTTAGGAAAAATTCACATTTTTCAAATTTGCGGTTTAACGCGTTCTCTTTGTTAATTTTCATTTAGGTATTCCAGAAGCTGCTCTAAGATTTTGAGATTAGCACTTAGTAGTAGTGGTAAACTAATGACTAATGAATTCAAGGACATAAAAGAGAAATTAACTCTCACTTACCGCAGTTACTTTTGCGGGTTAATGTACCCGGCGCTCCGTAGCTCAGTTTCTGTATTGTGCAGCGTTCTATGGGTGCTGTTGGGCGGACACATGACGACTTGCCAGCCCACGGCAGGTGCTCTTTCGGAGGGATTGGCACGGGCATATAACTCAATTTGTAGGTAGTACATTTCGATAGTGGTGCTTCAAATTTGCTTAGGCCGGGCCTCGGAAGAATCGGCGAGCTCTTGATGGCATTACACACAGGCAAGTAGGACAGCTTGTTGATGGTACACTTTTCCATTGGACAGCTGGGTGTACACATGGACGTAGGCGGAACAATGAGGCCTCGCCGGCTGCATGGTTTCGAAACAAAGTCATGTTTCTGCGTGGTCATCGTTTGAATAGGAGCGTTTGATTTGCAAACATTTCCTTTCGGCCGAATTGGTTCCGTGCGTTCGCTGCACGACTGCGGCAAGTAGGACAGCTGTTAAAACATGAAAAACAAAATTTTGAATACGGCATAAGTGTTATGACTTCTGCCCTTACCTTATACACTGTACACTTCTCCATCAAACCAGATGGAAGTTGTATTCCCGGCTTGGGCATAATGGGATCCGGCTTGGTGCCACACGACCGAAGGTAACTGAGTTTGTAGACTGTATTCTTGTCAGCCATTTCGGTGCCAAATATCTTGATGGCGGATATTGGTGCAATTGCGGGGATCCTCTGGGGATTGCAGTTTGGAATGTAGCTCAGCTTGTAGGTGGTGCATAATGGACCGCTTCGGGGTGGTTCGACGCGCAATTCCTTCGCCCAGGGCATGTCCTCCTTTTCAGGAAGTGGGACCGGTAAATAACTCAGTTTCTGGATGGTGCAGCTTTCGCCTGGAGCGTCAGGACGAATGTAATGACCAGTCTGAACAATAGGCTTAGGCGGCGGGTTATTGCAAATGTCGTACGGCATGTACGACAGTTTGTTTACGGTACACTTTTCCAGCGGCGCACAACATTTCAAAATTCCATCGGCCACCCTTATCGGAGTCCTTTTGCTGTAGCATTTCGGAACGTAGTCATGCTTTTGGCTCGTTAAGTCATGATAAGGTCCATCGAAACGAAGCCCATTCGAACGTGGTCGTATCGGTTGCACAGGAGAAACATCGCAATGCGGTGGATAGGAAAGCTTTTGAATGGTATTCGCGTCCATACGACCTTCAAACGGCTTAATACTGTCGCTTACCCGAATCGGTGTAGCACGACAGCAGCCATCGTTTCCAATGTAGGACCGCTTGTAAATCGTGTCCGTCTCAATGGGTGCCGTTGGACGGACGTAGCTCACTTCTGGGCGGCACATAGCTTGTCGCGGAGGCTGTTGATAGCAACAATCCATGGTGCATGAGCAGTTGCCACCTGCAGCGGGCTCTTGACATGGTTCGAAGGCTGACGGTACATTGCAAGGTAAATTGTTTGTCTCCAGAGGCGTTTCGCAGTAGTTTGCAGTTGGAACACCGCATGGATTAATGCAGATTTCGCCGACCACACTGTCAGCTGGAACTTGGCCGATAATTTGTTGGTCACCCATGGCAAGTTTGGACTCAAAAATATCCCTCTAACCAAAATAGTTTAGTGCAGTTAGCGAATTTTGTCAAGCAGTAGCAATGGGGGAAAGAAAACAAAAAAGAAAATAAAAAACGGGAAACAAAATTTTAAACAAAGAGTTTCTTTTGAGGACCAGAAATAAAATTTTAGATGTGAAACTAGCTCAGAATGTTTGAAACTTAAAATGCTAGGAATATAGGACCTAATCAATATAAGAGAGTTTTGCAAGTACTCATTTTTAACTTCAAGGTGTTAAGCACATTTTTTGGGCACAAGCGATTCGGGAGATGTACATCAAAGAAGTTTCGGCTGCCAATAGAGATCAGGGGTCGAATCACCACTTCCGTAAACGAGCTATACGTTCACGTAATTAAGTTGGTTTTACATGTGAAACAGAAAAAATTCCGTCACGTAATGCTCGTTCACGGACACCACGATTCAACCCCAGAAGCTCGAGGATGCCCACTGTCAACGATGGGTTGATGCCTTTTGAGTGCCTTTAGATGGATTATTTTAGTATCTGCTATTTCAGTTTCTTTCAGGGTTTTCGTTGTTTACCCAAATACCTTCCACAAAGCGTTCAACTTTTCTATGAATGTTTTGACATTCGGTGAACAGCTCCCCACTTGATATTTTCTTTAAGCTTTAAGGCTCTATATAGAACCTGTTATCCCTGATATCATTAAAATTGCAGATATACTCGGAGATGATGTTACCACCCAGAAGAAGAATTTGAACATCTTAGCAGGGAGTGAGAAACTGTGCATTCACTTCCCACCAACGTCAACAACCAGTAGGACCTGTATTGAAACGGCATTCGAAAGAACAGTAGAAAACAAATAAATTTTGTTAACACGCTGCGGCGCAAAAGGCAAATAGGCAACTAATCGATCCAGAAAAAGTGAGGAAGAGGTCCTGTTCAAAATAGAGAGCTTTCACAACAAAAGTAAAGAAATTGGCAACACTGGAAAGGTTATTATCACCTAAACGGGAAAGAAAACATGCATACATAAGTCAACGAAATGCAAGATCTAGTAGATATAAATGTTAAAAGCATGATTCACAGCAGATGCCATCAAAACGGTGATAGAGCAAGAAGAGAACCTACGTCCTGTCATCAGTAAAGATCCACTTCCATTATTGTATATTTAAAAAAAAAATGGTGATCCTTCCTTGAATAAACTTAAGAAGGCAATTACAATTACATATGTATTTCATAAGTTTGATATATTTTTGATGTCATTGCCGGAATACAGTTTTACATGTATAGCGAATTGCGAATTGTGAACAGGCGAATATTCGTACCTAGTTTCTGACATTTCATTCACATGTTTTTTGGTCGAAGATCAGTTTAATTTTTTAAGGTTAGAATTTTTCATTCGTGGGTTTGTGGATCGCGACAGTATTTTGTGGATTGCGAATAAAGTGTGGCAGTTCGCGGCAATAATTTTCAATTCGCGAGACATTTACTGTAGTAAATTTCGCTATTTAATGTTAGATTTATTATTATTATTATTTTATTAATTAGTAAGTAAATTTCAAAATTAATAAGTAAGTATAGCACTAGCTGCCAGGGCTTACGGCTAATCTAAAGTACCTTAAATGATTAAATTAGTTCTTAGTACTATGTTGTATACGGAGTTAATGTTATCGATGGATTTTGTGCTCAAAAGTTCGGTAAGGTTTTGGTAGGTGAGTCGTTTGCAGATATTGTTAACTTCCTCGCATTTAGATGCTCAACAGTCAACGAAGTTTGATCGGCACATAGATGGCAAAGTGGTGGTGGATCTTTGGTGAGGAGGTGAGAGTGCGTTGCGTGTGTTTGTCCCATCCTTAATCTTATGAAAGTTTGAAGCTTCTTTCATTATGTCATTATGTGGGTAAATAGACTTCTCACCGTTGGGGTTAAATTGTTTGTATAAATGCTGGTGATTGGCCCATGATGTTTTCCATCTAGATTTCCATATTGAAGATATGTAATTTTTTAAGTCCTTCTTGTTGTAGGCGTAGAATGTCAATAGAGGTTCTTTTAAACCCGACTTCGCTGCCACATCCGCAAGTTCATTGCCTGCAATGCCACAGTGTCCGGGGACCCAGAAGAGCTTTATTAAGTTGTCTCTCAAAATTAGTTATCTCGATTGCACTCTATAATTTGGGTGTTGTTATTTGTGTTTTGGATAGCTGAGATGGTGAAAAGGCTGTCAGTAAAAATTATTGTTTTGTTTTTGTCCGTGTGAACTATTGCGCTCAACATTGCAAACGCTTCGGCTGTGAAGATTGATGTAAATGATGGAAAGATACCTTTTGAGCTGTCCTTCCATTTGCATCAACGACGGCAAAAGATGTTCCATCTTCAGATTTTGAAGCGTCGGTATAAAGGAATCGCCATCCAAGTTTCTTGTATTCTTCTACAGCTTCTGCGAAGAGTTGTTTGTAGGTGTCATTGGTTGTTGCGTTTTTGGGATGCTTTCTTAAGGTTTTACATATTATGTTGTTTGGTAGTTTCCATGGGGGAAATGTTTTTCCCTTTTTTGGTTTTATTGTTGAGATGTATTTCAAGATTTTTGTGCGTTTTAATATTTTTACTGCATCAGTGTGGATAGGTGACATCACAGGTGAGTTGATTTTTTGTGCAATAAATGCAGTATTGTAAGCACTCCTTTCAGAGATATAATGCAATCCAGAGTCTGTAAGAAGGTTCGCAATGGGGGTTGTCCGAAAGGCTGGAGGAAATGAGTTGAGTGGATGCCTTCGAGCATTTACTATAGATTGCAAGACCATAATCAATTTTTGAAAGTATAATAGCTCTTATTACATTGGTAACTGTGTTAACGTTACAGAAACTATTTTTCGCGGAAAGGTATTTAATTATATTAACTCTAGGTGTGAGGTTTTGCCTTAAGTACATGCAATGATCTTTGAAGTTGTATTTAGAATCAAAGATAATACCAAGAATTTTGGAAGAGTCGACGTTGTTGATGTATGTACTGTTTAGGTTGACTGGCATGAATTTTCGACAACTGTATTTTCTGCATACCTACGTGTAGTAATTCACATTTTTCCACCTGAAAAATCGCCCCATTTCGATATGTCGCCGAGAATGCATTTTCGAGCAAATTCAAATTTTTGCACTTAGAAAATAGAATTAGATCGTCTGCGTATAGAATGTGTTCAGTTTGCTTATATCCATCGACTATTTTACTAATTTTATTGAAGGCTATAATGAAGAGGGCAACCGATAGGCGCAATCCCTTTGGGATGCCATTTTTTAGGTGATATGTGGAAGAGTAGGTATCATTTACGTTTATACGACAGCGTATTATTAGAAAAGATTACTTAGAAAAGATTTTCGGTCCAATTTTCCAAATCGGTAAGCTGTTTCGATGGCTAAAATAGATTCCTGGCTTTTCTCCGATAACGCAGAGGAGATGAATTCGTCTAAACTTAGAAGAGCGTCTGTGGTTGATACTCTTTTTGAATGCGACTTGTCGGTTGTCGATGAGTTTATTTGTTTCAAGAAGCCAGAATAGTCGTTTGGCAATGATTTTCTCATTGCTGGCGGTAGCCAGCTACAGTTGCGCTATCTTTCTTCGGTTTTGGTATTGGGACTATTGTCGCGATTTTCCACGCTTGTGGGCCAATACCATTGTTGAGTATTTTATTGAACAGACCCAATAGCCTAATTTTAAAAGCAGGGGAACAATTCTTGAGCATAACGTATGATATGCGATCAAATCCGAGGGTTTTGCCTTATTAAATATAATGCTTTTGTGGTAGAACAAATGGTAATTTTCAATTCACAAATTCAGGTTTAATTGATTTGTTTGCAATTCGCTTATTAGCAATTTGCTCTCATGTACCTAAATAGTGCAGGGAATTATGGTTCTTGCTGTAAGATCCCTTTGCTGTGGCTGTTGCGCCTTTAGCTTCCCTGTAGCAGTTTGCCTCGTCTGAGAGGGATCTGTAGCACGGTCACGGTGGTTTCAGCGAGTTGCTATTGAAACACAGTCGTAGCGTGACCTCTCTAAAGGGTGTTCTTCATTATTTCAAAAATCTTAGCTTATATACAAAAGTTTCACTACTTATAATCTATACTTAATTCGATACTTGAGTCGGCATTATATCGAATATCCACGTGAATGGCCCAACACTTCAAATGTTTTTGCGTATTTTGCGTATATCGCCTAATCAGCAGACTCTGGGACTCTGGCCCTTGCAACTCCAAAGCTGGATATTAATGTTTCTCCCAACAACATAACATATAACATTGTCCAAGTGTCCGCCGCACGGTGTCACCGATTTAAGTGCTTCAATTTTTAAAGACCCTGCCACATAGATCTGCCTGAATTTGAACGATAGCATTGGTTATGTTCACTTTAAGGGAATCGGTTGATTGCGGCTTATGGGCATGGACCTGCCGCTTCAGGAAACAATAAAAGTCTACCGCACTCAAAATGCACGATCTTGATGGCACATTCATGTCACCTCTGCGAGTGATACCCTCAAACCAGTTATGCAGAATCTCCAATGTGGCGTCTGCTGTGTGGAGCGTATCGTCGTGCTGTCGTCTACCTCCATATGGTTTAGGATTGAATGAAATCGCTTATTATCGTTGATTGTAACCAGTGTCATTTTCAAAAAAGTAAGGACCAATGACGCCACCGGCACAAAATCAGCATCCAAGCAGTAAATTTTTGTTGATGCATTGCCTCCTGATGATCATTGTGTGGGTTGGCGTCGTCGTATATACGAAAATTTTGCTTGTTAACATAGTCATTCGTCAAAACATGCGCCTTATCGCTAAAGATGATTTTTCTGTCAAAATTGGGGTTCTCTTCTAAACGCTCCGAAGCCCAGTCAGCTAGGTCATTCATTTTGAGCTTATCTGTTGTTTGTTTGGACGGGTCCCGACGCGAAGTCGAAGTTTGTGTTAGGCCGAGTATTTGTGTAAGGCGAGGAATTGACAGCCCCGTACACTTTCACAGACTGTGGCAATGTTCTCGGCCGATCTGGCGTTCCTTTGACGTACGGGTGTTGGTTGATTGTTTACCGAACCGGTTGTCTGCAATTTGGCCACCAAACGTTGGGGAGTCTACTCTGAATGACAACTACTTTGGACGTTTGGACTGACGAACACTCGTTTTCATAAAAAGAAGAAGGCTATCATTTGGACGTGGTGCTCCATCGTGTAACTAGGCGTGGTGATTTGGCATCAGTGACTAAACAAAAAAAAATAGATAAGACAGACGCCATCAAATCAACAAGTGGCTGCCAACATCGACCCGTCCCAATTGAAAATCCCTTGAAATTTACATCAGTACCTTTTGAGCATAGCAATATTTACCAATATCCAATTCTGTTTCTGTAAAACAATAGAGTCATATCCAGGTTCCTACTCTGTATATCGTTTCGAAAGTAACATTTTTTTGAAAATGAACGTTTTGTGCCATCTATTGCGAAAGCCGTATTACTAAGTATTACTGAGTACCAACTTAAAAACGGAACGGAAAGCAACTTCGAATAGGATTGACTTTCGGTACGAAATAGAGGGTAGGGCCTCTGGTGACCCCCAGCAACAACATACCACTAGTTTTCCTCTGCACTTTGTTTTTCGAATCTAAATTTGAGCAGATCGGCCTTTGCAAATGCATGCAGAGAAATACGAAACGTTCCTTTATCAGACACATACATATATATATATATATATATTTATTTATTTATTTGTATACTTTATATGATATTTCAAGTTTGATTTGCTGTTTGATTTTGTTACGCAATCTTGATGAATATTTTATGCATAATATGTGCTACAATAATAATTAATACGGAAATACAACACGCGAACTTAAGAGGTTTTTTACATAATCTTTTGTGTAGGTATGTATTTGTATTTACTATAACTTCCCAGAATGTCATACTTCTTACAATATTTAAATAATAAGAATACAAATTTATTTCAATTAAATCACGAGACGAAATGAGAAACATTCTTAATTTTTTTTTTTAAATATATATGGCACATGCAAAATAATGTTTCAACACAAAAAAATGTACGACATATTATTTCCTACAAGCTGAATTAATTGAATTTTAGCAACTTTTGTTTGTTTATCTAAAGAACATTGTGAATGAAAAGAAAATCGAATTTTCCTAAGTACAGCGTATAATTAGATATAAATGAAATGAACAAAAAATATCTTCCATAGAAGATCGCCGAGAATAAGAAAACATATTTATAAATATATCTTACCCCGCGCTTAAACAAACAAAACGTAAATAATAAAGAAACTGTGTGACAAGTGTTTTATACATAGTGAAGATATGAATGAAGTAATGTAACAGAACACGACTACAATATGAAAGGAAAACTATGTACGAGGAGAAAAATGTGATAACAATCATTAATGTGTGGATGGGAAAATAAAATAAAACTCAATAATATGATGTTAATGACTTTGCATTCTTTTCTCTTATTCTCTCTCGCTCTTCCTCTACTACTAGGTTTGAATTTGTTTTTCTTTTTAATTTATTAATGTTTTTTTTTTTTTTTGTTATTCTAAAGATATATACGCTTTTAGACTGGTACACCCAGGGGACCGGGTCATAACGTACTAGTTGTATCTTTGGTTAAATGGGTTTCGATATCGACGCGACATATGGGACAGTGCTTGTTGGTGACCAGCCACTGATCGACACATTCTGTGTGGAATAGATGCATGCAGGGAAGTCGCCTGAAATGAAAGAAAAATAAAGTAAGGTGTTATTCAAAAATCTGGATTTTAGTGCCTCGATCGAAGGTGGAACGGTCTTTTAGTACTGAACATATGTAATGAGAATAACTCTCTCTTATGATAATTAATTAACACGCGCTAAGGGAACACTTTAGACTACTCCTATCGTTAGAAGCACACAGCGGATGGAATTCGTTTTAAATAAATGTAACGATGAGGAAAAACAAAGTTCAGTCAATTTTTCATTGAGCATCAGAGACAATTTCCCCGAAATTGCTCTTTTCAATAAATTTCGTTGGAGCACTTTTGCAATAGTGGTAGACCCCATGTACACATCATTATTTGAAATTTGGTATTCTGTTCCGTCTTTTTTTTCCACAGGCCAGATAAACATATTTCAATTTTCACGCATAATTGCATATTTCCGGATCACATAGCGCAAAATATGTTTCCAAAAACACAACAAACTTTCCAATCTGACATTTTGCTAGTGTGTGTTGGTGAGTTTAGGGCAATTCTTCAAATATATTCTGTACCCTTGTGTCTGCCATCAGTGCAAGTTTTCATAAGGTTTTCGGGCAAACTGAGGAACATTTCTAGCATGACAAGTACTGTAGGTAGCCCGAAAGTCATCACCCTATCGGAAGATGCTATAATTTTTGGAAATAGCGGCAAATTCCAGTTCTACTTTGAAATTTGTGACGTAAACAGATACAAAACGTCAACAACTCCTAAATAATGCGGAATAATTAGCAGGTGGTGTTGGCCCAGCGTGAATTTCTCCGCCGATTTCCTGGTTGCTCAACACCAATTGGGCGAATACAAAGACATTTAGCTGCTTGCATAGAAGAGTATGGGACAAAACGAGATGCTGCCGGCCCCGGAGCAGTCGTTTCGCTAAAATCATCGCAACTATTGCTGAAAATGTCGCAAAGTACCCCCGGAATATCGACCAAACGACGTGCCACGCAATTGGGCATCAATCGGCGATCTTCACAGAGAATTTTGGTGAAAAACTTGAAGATGTCCCCTTACAAAATACAGACAGTGCATCAGCTGCTAGCGATTGACGGCCAAGTAAATTATGCACAGTTCATCCTGAATCTGGAAAAAGAGGAAGACAGCTTTTCACAGAAAATAACTGGCCGGCAAGATCGCCTGATTTAACCGATCCAGACTTCTTGATTCTAAGTCACCAGTCTATGTCAACAAAGCCTCAGACCCCTGAAGACCCCTCAAAAAAAAATATCCGTCTAAAATGGGAGGACCTTCGCCGGAACTTCTGACAAAAGTGATGGAAAATGCCTCAAAATGACGATTCTGACGGCGGCCACTTAGCCGATTTCGATTTCTCGACTTAATGGAAAAAAAACTTAACACATCAAATAGAAATAATCTAAAAGCAGATTAAAAGTTTTTCACTCATAAAAAAAAATGACAGCCAAAGAACATGGGGTGACAAATTTTGCGCCAACTTGTCGTTGATCTGTCGAGGAAGTGAAGAAAGGTGCTCGCTATTTCATTTGAGTAGTTTGTTAATAAAAAAAACACAGAGCAATGAAAGGCATAGCTATTTCTAAAAAAAAATGCCCAAGTCGCAAGACATACAACTTACTGGCGACACCACACCCACACCATTATTCCATACAAAAGGTTGGTCTCCCAACGAAATTGTGCACGAATTAATCATTTGGGAGCTGACTGCGGATAACACCGGCACGCGGTTAGAGTTGTGCCAATTGCACTGGTGGTACACTGAAATGTCTTTGAATGATTAACGACAATCTTGGTTTCACCAGAGAGTTTAGTGAACCTTTTGCCATGAAAATCGTACTGCTGGTCGTAAGGGAGTTTGCAATGGCTGGATATAGAAGCCACATGCGAGAAGTGTGTTGTCTGGCCGAATACAGTACACCAATCTCTTATATATTATACATACAACATTATTAAAGCGAACTCAATATTTCAACACAACTTAACAACTTACCGGACTTCGTTATCAATTTCAAATAAGGATAGACAAATTGCGCACTTTTCGGCATCCTCATCAGACTCACTTTCACGACGAACACGTTTATATTTGTGCGGTAGGGTGTTACGTTCAATTATTTCCTAAAATGAAAATAAGCATGAACGATTTTGTCAATCCCTCTGAGAAGAAGAGAACTTACCAATGATGCGCCACGATTTGGTCTCAAAGTTGATCCGAAGACGATTCTAGAACCGATATCCTCAATCGATCGCAAACTTGCCAATGGTGCTCTCAAGCCGATTTCCAAACGTACAGGTGTTGGCAGTGCATAGTGATGGATCATATGATGATGTACAGCCGGAGTAGTCCGCTGCCTCGGCTGTGGATGGCTTGTGGGTGGCGGCTCGAATGAGCTAGACAAGCTAACCATTTGATAGGCCTAGGAAATAAAAAAAACACAAAATCAAATTAGAATGTGAACTGGGTTGGAGGAACTTTCAAACTTACCGGATCCAAACTAGAAACAGGCCCGGACCTGCTGTGCACACACGCGCACATGTTTGCCATCGCCCGAGAGCGGTAGTTAGGCAAACTCCGGTTCGATGACAAATCAATGGGCGTTGGCGTTAAATGACGGCGATGTATCTCCTGCATGGTTTGCTGACGGCACCACAGATTTTGATGAACCAAATATGGCGGTGGCACACCCACGCGATGATGCTGGTGATGCGGTGCCGACCCGTTGAATGTAGGATAGCGACGTGTTGGAGCCCGCAGTGGCCCATTAATGTCGCGTACAAAGTATGGCGGATAGTTGGAACTTTCTGCTGAATGTGCTGCAGGCGGGGATCGAATATTGGCACGACGCGGTGGCGGTGGGTGTTGCTCTGGTGCTAATTCAGATGATGATCCAACTTGAGAAGATGGAGGCATAGGTGCCGCCGCTACACCTGCAGAAGTAACAGTTGGAACAGTATTGTTGATAGTAGTTGAAGATGCTGCGGTGTTGGGTTGTGCTGGTGGTGCCGCTGTGGTAGTCGTTTGGGCGCGAAGACAATGCGGCGCGTGTTCCGGGTAGTAATCAATCTGCGGCGAAAAGATATCTCGCACAGAATCCGGATATACGTATGTTGACATGTCGCCGTGGAAACGTTCACGTTGACAGAATGGAATTGATCGATAGGCATTGATGGGCATTGGAAAATCTGGCGGTGATACTGTCCGAAGTCTTTGAGTGCGTGGCTGATAGGGCCCAAGTCGCGGCGGTCCAATTATATTACCAAAGACATTGGGCCGAATACGATTCACATTGTAGCGATAGCCGTCGTATGAGCAACCACCACCAGCGCCTCCATTCGCTGCTGCTGCTGCCGCCGAAGTTGAACTGACCTCATTCCAACGGCGACCATAGCGATAATCTTGGAATGCTACTGCGGCTGCGGCGGCTGCTGCTATTGCTACATCACTTGGTGTTGAAGTGGAAGTGACTTCAGTTGGTGCCGGTGGAGCTTGCTGCGTTTCTCTTTGAAGAGTCGATGACGTAGATGCAGACGATGATGAGTTGGTTTGTTGCTAAATGGAAGAGATAAAGTTTGCATTAAGAAAAAGAGACACGTCATATTAAATAAGTAAAAGCACTCACCAAAACCGATGGATGATGGAACTCGTAGCCAGCGTCATCGTCACTTGTAAGGTCAATCGAAACAATTGGTTCCCGCGTGGAATGGACAAATACCACATCATCGTCGTCGCCGGTTGAATCCGATAGCCAATCCAATTGTAAATCGGGTGCAGTTAGAACATCATTTGAACGTGAAGAAGACGAACACTCACCGCCATTACTTGAACGTTCAGCAGCACTGGCTCCGCCCACATTGTGACTTGTCTTTGCAACCTTCTTAGCCGTGCAGTCCTGTGAACTATGATGGTAAATGTGAAACTTTTGCCGCGTTGTCTGCCCGGGAACATTGGGCGTATGTAGGTTAACCACAACGACATCATCGTCATCATCATCGGATGAATCTACATCAGCTTTCTGTTTGTACTGAGAAATTCTCTTCAAATCGTTGTAAGCCGCAGCTCTTCGCTTAGCGTTGTTCACTATAAAACTCTGGCTTCTCTTCTGCAGTCCACTTGGCCCTGGCAATGATCCAGCATCGTAGTAACTTGTCGAGGCTTCGGCAACCGGTGGACCGCTTGGTAAAATTGTGCTAGATGTGGTCGGGGAATCTCCATTCAGAGTACTTAGGTTGAAATCATCAGTCGTTTCCTGCTTTTGTTGGTATTTAATTTGAACGCCTTTGATTATGGTACTGCTACTGCCGCCACTATTTGAGTTAAATTTTATTGCTGCTGCTGAAGCTGGTGCAACTTTATTGCTGGAACTACTGCTACTTGCTATTTGGCATCGCTGAACTGAGTTTTGAAGATCTGCCGTCGAAGCTGCCGTTGCTGATGCAGTCGCTGCCACAGAAGCGTTCGCTGGTTGTTTCTGTTTTACACCCGCATATGCAATAGTCCGGGAACATTCGACATTATGTGGTTGTTGATAGCCGTTCATTGCCGGAGGTGGAGATGCATTGCTGCTGCTGTTACTGCTGCAACCACTGCTACTGCTGCTGCTGCTAATGTACATTCCATCGGGATTTATTTCAGTCTTAACCAGATTGCCACTAATTGTCGTAGTCAGTGGCGGTGGTGGTTGTGGTGGTTGAGTTGGCGGCGGCGGGGGTTGCTCTTGATGCAGATTGTGCAAATGATGAGATAGTGCCGGTTGCGATGGCGGCTGATGATGGTAATGATGATTATAATGTGACATAACGTGAGGTGGATGTGTGTATGAGTTGGCCATGCCACCGTAATCATAGCCGTTAGATGGTGTCCAACACGAATGCTGCGGTGGATTGGAATAATCAAGATGATTTGTCACATCATCTATCATTGACGTCTCTCCACCACTGCTGCTGCTGCTATTGTTGATGGTACTGCTGGTGCTTGTGTTACCTGCAAATGGCTGGTTCTCGGGCTGACGATTCCTCGAGGTCATTTGGAAGGCAGAGTCTCTGCAAAAAATCATGAATTCTCAATACGAGGCAAACAAATTAAGCGACATTCCATCGAATACCTTGATGAATCGCGTGGGCAATTGCAAGTTTCTGGCTGACATTTTCGGCAAGATAGCCACGGATCACGGCTCATCAGATCCACCTGGTAGCGTTCTTGTGCTCCGCCCATGGGGTTGCTTCTTTGTATGTGAGGTGACATCATTTGATTGTGATACATCGGATACATATATGGCTCCGGATGCATTGTATTCTAAAGAAAAGGTACGAGTGAGTTAATGCTTCTACGTAGAGTTTTATTAACTGACATATTGTAACCCAACCGGATCCCGCGGCGAATATTGATTGTAGGCGAATAGATCATATGCTGTGGAAAGAATTAAAACTGTAAAAGCGAAACAATGGCATTCGATATAGCTTACGTTCATCAGCTGGGCGTGGTTCAATGTCGTAGCTGTTTGATAGACTGGATGCCGAAAATGCAGCTTCGAAGATTTCACGAAACGGTAGATCATGGTGTTCTTCGTGTTCATTTTCCATTTTACTTACGCGAGAAGTATTTTCGAAGATGACCTTAGGAATGCACTGTTCCTGATGGAGTTGGCTGAAATTGAGATTACAAACTTGTTTCTTTAGCAATAGTTTCAATTCGATGATGTTCTACAAATGGGCTTCCAGTCAGTCCTTTGGAGGACTCCCCGTTAGTGTCACCGACTTATTGCAAATGATATTAATTACCACAATCTTACGCCTTTAGGTCTGTTAGGTACTAATATGCGGCGAGTCGACTCTGTGATCAAAAAACAAACAAAATCTTTGCAAATATTTTGGAATTGGTGTGGTTCTTTGTCGGCAGCAAGGTTTTTATCTTTTTATTGAGCCAATCGGAGCTCTCAAATAATACGGAGGATAAAACACTGCGAGTCGCAACAAAATACGAAACACATCTTTGACAAAGATAAGTTCACTACCGTGACCAAACCGATGTGAAACAAGAAGGTGATAAGACTTATGACCTATTCCTGTGGAACTTTAAAGTGGGTTTTGTCCACTTCAAGGGGAAGCTTCGAACACCGAGAGCATCTACGATGATGGAAAATAGGTTAAATTCATTTCGAATGGAAATGGAGAACGAGAACTGAAGCTGAAGTGTATAAATATGGGAAAGCAAAGGGGTACCAACGTTTTTCGCTTAAACTGTATAATTTTTATTTTTAATTTTTTAGATTATTTTTCATGATAATTTCTACTGAACACGTACCTATTTTGGACGAGTGGCACATCATTTCCCTATAACCTTAGGTTGAGCATCTTTACTTAAAAGATGATGTGAACCATACCTCGATATACGGAAAATGCCAAGAACACAAGAACATGGCACAGAACTTACAAGTAAATGAAGTGATACATTTATTTCAGAGGAAACAAGCAAACTACTTGTCGCAGACAAACTTGTCACATCTATCTGATAGAATAAGAGAGCGGCTATAACATTTACATTAAATGTAATTTAACATATTTGTATGTGCATGTGGCTTGTATTTTGTAAGCAGTTATTTTGAAAGGTAACAATAACAATTCAGTCAATTGAAAAAAGCTGCTTCAGCGAATTATGCATTACGAACTAATTTTATAGAGGAAATAAACTATGTAGAGCTTACGACGTGATATACCTATGTAATACACTTTTCTTCTGTGTTTTGATGTGTGTATATTACGATTCAATGAGCCTGTGTAGACATTTGTCCAAATAAGAACAAATCCGTCACATCACACTTGAATTGAACGACTAAAACGATGGAAAATACAATGAATATAACAGTACAATGATATTTATATTATGTACACAATATCTATAATATTTAAATGTATACCTAATATGAAAACAATTTCCTTTTTATAAAATGTTTGTATCTATCCCCTTTATATGGATTTTCTGTACAAAATTCTTCTTTTTCCCAATCACGTATGGGGAACTGCATCGATTTTGCCATCAGCTGATTACACACCGAGACAGAATGGACGGATGCAGTTTTCACAGAACTTACAAATTTCCAACCACCACTACTGCAATTTTACCCCGCTGTAGCCAACAACCTCCTCCGCTGTTCCACTATTAAATGGAAAAAGTTTCTTTTTCGAACCATCCTACTGGAGTGCCATTTCCTAACGATACCAATTATTAATAAGTTTAATCAAATATTTATAATGACCTTTTTTAAACCAGAAGTTGATGCAGAAAAATTATTGTTTGTGGCTTTTTTCGCTGTTCAAATGCTCACTTGTATTTTGCTTTCGTGCCGCAGTAGATAATGAATGTCCCACATCTTTCTGGGAAGTCTGTCCGTCCAAGTTTTTAGTATGTTTAAGAGGATTTTGTAGAGTTTGCTACTTGTGTATTGAGAACCAGTGAAAATTTTTCAACGAAAAGAAAAACAAAACGATAAACGCGACGACTGCTGCACACAGGAATAGTGACTTTTATTCTTGTGTAAATTTGTAAAGGTTCTTTTTCTAACGAACGGCTGCAGCAACTACAAAAACAATGGGCACACTTCGAGGTGCGGATTGCCGTTGAGTGCGTCCAGTTGGAATTAAATTACATATTTCTATACCACAAATGGTCTAAAAGCACCTTAACTTGGAATAAGGAATACAAAATTTTGACATTAGGCTCGAGCTAAATTTTCGCTCCCATACAAAATTCTCTGCAAAATTTAGCTGACCTAAACTTAAGCGAACCTATTTAGCTGATTGGTACGTAGCTCGAGATACATATTCAAACTTTTGTTTAAGAATGTACTTTATGTATCTGTCAAAATTTAGCGTGAAGCGTAGTAGTTACTCCACTAAACTAAATTCTATCTGGTCTCCAACTTTTCTGAGAAAATGTGCCGACCCATTAAATGGGCACGCTAATTTTGACAGACACATGAAGTACATTCTGAAACGAAAGTTTTATTTTTTAGCTCGAGCTGCGTACCAATCAGCTTAATGGGTTCGCTTAAGTTTAGCTCAGCTAAATTTTGGAGAGAATTTTGTATGGGAGCGAAAATTTAGCTCGAGCAGCGTACTTAGCTTGACCATTTAATGGGTCGGCACATTTTCTCAAGCTTAATTATGACGGGTCGTTGTGTTTTTGTTGTTCTGTTGCGGAGAAGTGGATGAGCTTCTGAAGAAAAAGAGAAGTGGGTGAGCTTTTTTTAATTATTACATGGACGAGAAGTACCTACAATCAGAAATAGTAGAAATAGGAGAGAATTACATTTTTGATGGAATCCAATCGAATACCACATGAGTTTAGCCAGTCACTTCCACTTGGGATAAATACGAAGTGTAAATCTCAAAAACGTCAAATAGGATGTAATTGTTGTAAATGTGTACTGAAAATTATACTTTACTTTGCAGAGATAGATCCTCAAAAAAAAGCCGCCTAACGTTAGTATCGTTAAATTTAAATACTTCATTAGGCGTGTTTTTTTTAGCTTCGTTCTCAGCAAAGCAAAGTAAAGTACGATTTTCAGCACACAAATTACAATACCTACTGCGAGTCTCGAAGTGTCAAGTAGAGCGTAGTTGTTGTAATTGCGTGCTGAACATCCTACTTTACTTTGCTTTGCTGAGAACGAAGCTAACAAAAACAGGCTATTATAAAGGTTGTATTCAAGTTCCTATCCCATTCTGTTCCACTTCTAGCTTCGAAAATAAACATTAAAATCTGGAACTTGGCATCACTACTTATAAAATATAATGCCTTGGCCATTTTTAATCGACTACCTCTCTCTCTCTTTTACTAGACTAAATTCGAGTTTTCATAAATTCTACATCCCTTTCATCGCGAACACTCGTTTTGGGAAAGTCTTCTCACAAAGTTCAAGCATTTTTGTAAGTGAATTTCTTCAAATTTATTCATAAAAAAAGTAATATTCAAATCAATAAAATCAAATTTCGCCACACAGGAATTCTATTAAATTCATACGCCACAGTTTTAAATCAAATAGAAAATGCCGAAGAACAAGGGAAAAGGAGGTAAAAATCGTCGTCGTGGAAAGAACGAAAATGAATTCGAAAAACGTGAATTGATTTTCAAGGAGGACCAGCAGGAATACGCTCAAGTCACTAAAATGCTTGGCAATGGTCGTCTCGAGGCGATGTGTTTTGATGGTGTTAAACGCCTTTGTCACATTCGCGGAAAACTACGAAAAAAGGTGTGTAATATATAATTTCTTAAAAAAAAAAATTGCAGGCGGACATTTTGAGATATTTGTAGAAAAAATGCAGTAATTATTTTTTCCCCAAACGAATGGAATGTGAATATGTTCAAGTGAACTTGTAATTTCCAAGGAAAAAAAATTATAAAAAATCGTAGGTAAATTTTCAATTTCATGCGCAGTGGTCTTTCTTTGTCTTGGGACTTCGTGCAGATGCGAAGAAAAACATGAGTGTCGATTGAAGGGGTAGGGGTACACGTACAGCGAACCGATTTGGAGATGAGTTCGATTTATTTTTCCTTCAAACAGTGCGTAGATTATCTTTTAAACGTAGATAGACCGCCTTTTTACAAACTGTGCTTAACCTTCTCATTCAGAGAGCAGTCGACAAAGACTTTATTTGTCTTGGGGAAGGCAAACCAGCAGATTAGTTATCCTAGTATCGCCTAGATTACACTCTTATTCAATCGCTGATGTTCTGAAATCAATCCATCTCGAAGTAAAACCACCGCAGAAGGCATTGGAACCCCTTTTCCAAATTCCCCAAACTAACCCTATCATTTTGTTCCTCAACTAAACATACCTTCTGTATTCCAGTTGTATTGTTAATTGGCCAATCATCGCCCTCTGGGATTTCATATGTACAGGCCAGTTCAATGGGCGGAATATGGTTGATTACACCTTTGGTTAAATAAACATTGAACCTGCTCGCCAAGATATATTTCCTCATACAATCGTTTTCGTTTTACAAATCTTTAAACCAGACCAACTTTAAAACACAAGCTATGTACTGTTTCAGTGTAATACTTTATGCATACCTTTAAAGCATACGACTTTCATGTACATTGTGCACAGTTAATTGCTAGCAAATTGTTTTCGTTAAGAACGAAATTAAAATATTCGAATTCTGACTGTTTTCTGGTTTATTAATATTAATTCGGGTATCAAGACATAATTCTAGTTGCTAAGTAGAACAATATCAGTAATTGGATAATGAATTAGTATTCTGTCGGAAAGCTCACCTCAACCAAACACAGGCAGGCCTGTTTTATATATTTAATAGACGGCTTTGAATATTGCTAATTAAAACACATCTAATGACGATGGACAGCAGGTCGTATCGTCAGCTTTGAAGCAGTATCTTGAATATTCAGTGTTTGCCGCAAGTGGCATTTATGGTGATGCCTTATACTAAATGGGAAGACATGATATGTTGTCCACTGTCGTCCCAGTTCCTGAGCACCCCAATAGACAATCTACTAATGCAAACAGCCGGCCTTAAATATGTCGTCAAACATTCAAGTTTGATCAAATCACAGTCGCCGTCTTCTGCGTAACCTTACAGTCTAACACAATTGAAATATAATCATTAATACGAATAGACCAAGCTTATGAAAGGAATGACAGTTTCGTGAGACCTTAATAAATTCAATTTGTTCTCTTATTTTACTAGGTCTGGATCAACCAAGGCGACATCATTCTTGTTGGACTTCGTGACTATCAGGATTCAAAGGCTGACGTCATCTTGAAATACACACCCGATGAGGCCAGAAACCTGAAAACATACGGCGAGTTCCCCGAATCAGTGCGTATCAATGACACAGTCACATTCGTCGAAGATGGTCTCGATGAAGATATCGAGTTCGGTGATGAGATTAGTTCAGAGGATGATGCAGATTCGGTCGATAACATCTGATCAGCAAATTAAATTTAAGTCAACAAACAGAAACAAAACAACAAAAACATGTGTAAAACCTTTTAAATTAACTTTTTTTTTGTTAACTTATAATATATTATAGTATAAACAAACTTAAAAGAAGAAAAACAAACCACAGACATTTTATTTTAATTATGTATTCCCCACTTTTTATCTGAACATCTATTTCATTGAGTCACACACAATGCTGCGTATATGCATCCTCTAAATCCACTGATAATTTTTTTTTATTTCTTTTTTTCTCGGAGATATGCGCTGTGAATTGCTTTGTTCTCAAAATTTGTTGTACGAGTTCAAGTAGGTTACAATAAATTCAAATAAAATCGTTCTAATTACCAAAAAAAGAAAGCAAACAAATAAAACGTGAAAAAAAATGTAAAATCCGAGGAAAACCAAGAGCGATGTTTTATTTTTATCGTGAAGCGTTGGATGTTTAATCAATCTTATCGCGAATAAATTTTCCAAGAAAGATACGACTTCATCACTTCACTGCAAATCCAGAAGTTAAACTCCATCTACAAATCAACAGTTTCTCCGTCGGCACATGTTCCTCGAAACTCTTGCAAGTTACCGACAAAAAAATGTTTCATCGTTTTTACCGACGGATCAGAAACTAAGCATGTTATGGCCTTCGCAGTCATTGACTGAGATGGCAAAACATCATCCAAAGGACTCGTCTTTCAACTCCCAATGGTACTGTCACCAGAAGCTGTGACAATTCTAAAAACCGCTGAACTAGCAATATTATTTGAACCGACAGCCTGTCAGGAATCAAATCCATTCAATACGTCAATAATAAAACGGAGATAATTGCAACTATCTAACTACATAACCAACTGCTGCAAACACGTACTTCTGCAACTCGGAAATGTTCGCACCCAAATTTGAGTGCATTCGACTCCAGCTAGTTAATTGCCTTTTTTTTACGAAGTGGCTATTCGCACGTTATTTTTGTACTGACTGACGTTTGTCTGCGTATTTGACGTAACGTAATAGTATTTTCATTAAAAATAGTATTTTAAGAAATAAGTTGGGCCTTAAAACGTACAGGATCCTGCCCGCAAATGAAATACTGGAATTTAGATTCGTTTAAACGAGCGTAGCGAGCCACACTATACCCATATTTGCCGCGATTTAACTTTGACATTTCGTTACGTGTCCCGAACGACGTGCGAATAGCACCAGCCGCAATTTTATGTAGGGAATATTAAAATAAGGTAAAAAAAACTCCAAAACCGATGACAGATTTAAAATTTAGGACACCTCTTAAGTGTAAAGATGAACTCTAAACATAGGTTTGAACTGAGTTACAATTACCTGTCAAATAATCAATGACTAAACCGACCCAGACCATGTCACAGGACTGTAGCCAATAAACGCTGGCTTGCAAATTATCTCTACGGCAGGTAAACTTACTCGGAAATCTGGAATTTCAATTCGAAACGCTGGAAAATAAAGACAAGAAGTGCTTTAGGCGAGGTTCTGTCTCCATTTCTTTTGAAAAAGTATATATCTAAGTTACCATCACAAGCGGCGGAAGAATTTTTCACAAATCCATTTCTCGATTTAGTTCATAACATACAAGATATCTGCGCATCGATCAACGCGTACCTAGTTAAGTTATTGGGGTAGGTATAGGAAACGAAACATTTTATTCCACCTACAAGACTATCGCTTGATAGTAGTCAACCTATTTGAAAGTCACAAAACAGCCAAGCGAATCATCAAAGGATGCCAACATTAACTACTTTGCTCGTCAGCTCCACTGCAGCGTGACAAAGAACTTTCACTTCAAAAATCCCAAAACCATGCTTACCAACGTAAGTGTTATTGCTCACATTTTAATACTTCACTACAAATTCGAAAAGCAAACTTGATCGCACTGCATCACAAATAGCTGTTCGGAAGTAGGTATAACTCGAAGCAAAAATCCTGCGAATCGTATTAAATTGGAGAATTTTCCATTCCGAGTTCCATTCCACCAGTCTGAAGTAACTATGGCTGTCACTAAATGCAAACCAAATGTAGCAATGGGTGGGAGACCTCAAACAACTGCTAACAAAGAGGAACAACTTCCACGCCAAACATCTATCAGAAAGCTATCTACTAACCACAAATCGGCTATAAGACAGGTAACAGATGTCTGGACTATAATAGTGGCCTACATGATGTGGCCCAATTCGAAACTGAGGACCATCACGAATAGACGAAACCTGCTAAAACAACAATAACGATCCGCTATAAAAATAAAACAAAAGCATTCCAATTTACACAGATCTTCGTTTATTTATTATTTCAGTTTTGTATTTAGTTTATACTTAGAATATCAGAATACAGTTTATGTTAGTAATATTTCCTATAATTGTTCCATTATTCACGAATAACTCCTTTTCTGTTTTATTTACACATATGTATATAATATGTCCATGCTTCGTTTTATTTAATTTGCCCTATATATTTGTATTATAAAAGTTGTTCTTAAAATGTTCTGTAATTATGATTGTTTTTTGAAAATGTTATGAGAAAAGAAAAACCTAGAATTCTGTGGTAACAAGCGAACATCATTTATAAGTCGCTAGTATTGTTTTTCTTTTTTCTTGAGCAAATATTATGTATAGTTGACAATAATTATTAAAACGTTGTTTTGAAAGCAAGCAAATTATGGTTTTCCTCTAATCTGATGAGTTAAAACGATAATTTCGTAATAAAATACGTCGCTTGACATCACAGAACTTGTAAACGAAAAATAAATACACATAATTATACAAGTTTGTAATAAGCCTAAAGGTGGAAGATTCGAGGGAGTTGGGATTTTTTTTTTTTTTTTTTTTTTTTTGAAAGATGACAGGAAGTAGGAATGTGGATAGGACCTTAGGATGGGATGTGAGAAAGAGAGGGTAAGAATGCAAAGAGCGAGGAGCAGACGGACATCCGCAGCGCCTATCCAGGTGGTGGACGTCCGTCCGATTCCGGTACTAAAGCCAACGTAAGTACCTCTTTGTCTTCTTTTTGGCATGTTATATGTTTTGTATATATGTATATATATATATGCAAGCATGCCATGCTCCTGTCAGGAATCAAATCCATTCAATACGTCAATAATAAAACGGAGATAATTGCAACTATCTAACTACATAACCAACTGCTGCAAACACGTACTTCTGCAACTCGGAAATGTTCGCACCCAAATTTGAGTGCATTCGACTCCAGCTAGTTAATTGCCTTTTTTTTACGAAGTGGCTATTCGCACGTTATTTTTGTACTGACTGACGTTTGTCTGCGTATTTGACGTAACGTAATAGTATTTTCATTAAAAATAGTATTTTAAGAAATAAGTTGGGCCTTAAAACGTACAGGATCCTGCCCGCAAATGAAATACTGGAATTTAGATTCGTTTAAACGAGCGTAGCGAGCCACACTATACCCATATTTGCCGCGATTTAACTTTGACATTTCGTTACGTGTCCCGAACGACGTGCGAATAGCACCAGCCGCAATTTTATGTAGGGAATATTAAAATAAGGTAAAAAAAACTCCAAAACCGATGACAGATTTAAAATTTAGGACACCTCTTAAGTGTAAAGATGAACTCTAAACATAGGTTTGAACTGAGTTACAATTACCTGTCAAATAATCAATGACTAAACCGACCCAGACCATGTCACAGGACTGTAGCCAATAAACGCTGGCTTGCAAATTATCTCTACGGCAGGTAAACTTACTCGGAAATCTGGAATTTCAATTCGAAACGCTGGAAAATAAAGACAAGAAGTGCTTTAGGCGAGGTTCTGTCTCCATTTCTTTTGAAAAAGTATATATCTAAGTTACCATCACAAGCGGCGGAAGAATTTTTCACAAATCCATTTCTCGATTTAGTTCATAACATACAAGATATCTGCGCATCGATCAACGCGTACCTAGTTAAGTTATTGGGGTAGGTATAGGAAACGAAACATTTTATTCCACCTACAAGACTATCGCTTGATAGTACTCAACCTATTTGAAAGTCACAAAACAGCCAAGCGAATCATCAAAGGATGCCAACATTAACTACTTTGCTCGTCAGCTCCACTGCAGCGTGACAAAGAACTTTCACTTCAAAAATCCCAAAACCATGCTTACCAACGTAAGTGTTATTGCTCACATTTTAATACTTCACTACAAATTCGAAAAGCAAACTTGATCGCACTGCATCACAAATAGCTGTTCGGAAGTAGGTATAACTCGAAGCAAAAATCCTGCGAATCGTATTAAATTGGAGAATTTTCCATTCCGAGTTCCATTCCACCAGTCTGAAGTAACTATGGCTGTCACTAAATGCAAACCAAATGTAGCAATGGGTGGGAGACCTCGAACAACTGCTAACAAAGAGGAACTGTGGCGACAACGACGACACGAAACCTGAACGCGAACGATGGAGTAAAAACCTGAACCGAACGAACACGAACAGTAAGGTTAGGTTTCTCTTTCTCACACTCCGCGTTAATTTTCAGCAGTCAGTTTTCTTTATTCTCTGGTCTGCGGCGGTGGCACGAGGTGGTGGCTTTTACTGGATGGACTGCTGCTACAACCAATAATATATATATAATAATAAGAGTTACAAATAATAGTTCTTATCGAATAATAAAAGTTCTGTAATCCACCTATCAACTGCAGTGCGTTTTCTTGTATGGGTCCGGTGTTTGGGCCTATAAATGGTGACCCCGACGTGATTGAAACGCTACCACACCACCTCATGTACTTTGTGCCAGCCGCCGTCAATTTCGCCAACGTCACGGCAGAAGTCAAACAGCAGTACAGTAATTGTCTAACGGCGAATCAACAATTATTCCACTGCCAAAACCACGGCAGACGCCATAAAATCATAATAATTGCGAATCCAGATATAAATTTCATCGTAAAAGCCACAGCAGACAGTAGACAAAGCAACATTTTAATCCATCTTTAACTGAAAGCAGTACAGTACAGTTAACACGCCACCACATCCCGTTCGAAATCCAACAAACGGAACAACGCTTTACGGATCAGGAGCAAATCAACGGGGGATTTTTGTCGAGCCGCATCATTTGTGTTTGTGTTGTTTTATGTTTTGTGTTTTATGTGCTAAGGAAATTATGAATTTTTTTTTTGTGTAACATAATTTTTCTTTTTATCCAGAGTGTAAAGCGACGTCACCATAAACGCCACCACCATGCCGAACGAGCAAGAGCACATGACCAGACAACAACGAGACGCAACGAACACATCACCTCCATGTCCAACTCCCGCCAGCGTAGCAGCAAGCGCAACTGAGTCTGCAAGTCAACAAGTAAGTGCACTAGCATTTAAGAATTTAGTTTTTTGGCCGGATAACCCTGACGTTTGGTTTGCCGTATTAGAGGGGCAATTCGCGGTATCTCAGATCAGGTCCGACAATACGAAATATTATACTACACTCGGGTTACTAGATGCACGTACGATAAATATATGTAGGGATATCATACTAAACCCACCCGCAAGTGGATTATACGAGAATTTAAAAAACACCGTTCTGTCGCGTTTAACGGAATCAGAAGACTCACGGGTACAAAAACTTTTACATGAAACGGCACTCGGGGACCGGAAACCTAGTGAACTGCTACGAGAAATGCTTATTTCCAGAATCAGTTTTAAGAACCATCTGGGTGAAACGCCTCCCGGCTACGGCTCAAGCTATTTTATCATGTTCATCCGAGAATTTAGATATACTAGCGCAAACGGCAGATAAGGTCGTCAGCGCGCTTCCCGTGTGCGCAGAGATCGCCGCGACCTCTAGTACTAGCGGCGAGTCAACGCAGTCTATGCAAAACAATGCAGACATTCCGTACGAACGGACGCGCGAAGCTCTAGAGCTAGAGATCGCAGCATTGCGTCGCCAATTAAATAATCGCGCACAACAAGAGGGTAGGCCGACGGTACCGCAGCATAGTTCTAGAATGTCCGATTTTCGGGAACGTAACAGTTCCCGTTTTTGTTACTTCCACCGACGTTTCGGCTCCGCAGCCAGGAAGTGCGTCCCACCTTGTAGTTTCAGGGCAAACAACAGACACAATTCGGAAAACTAAGGACCCAGTCGGTGGCGACTTACGATACGGGTTCCTTCTCACCAAATTGTCGTTTATTCGTGCGCGATCGTAAAAATAAACTTGAATATTTAATAGACTCCGGCGCCGACCTGTCGGTTTTACCGGCAAACGCAACACAAAGGAAGGTTTGTCGTAGCAACAGTCAGCTTTTCGCAGCCAATGGCTCGCCGGTGCGTACATACGGATGTATAAGACTTTCAGTCGATCTAGGTCTCAAACGAAAGTTTTCTTGGGTTTTCATTTACGCCAACGTTAACAAACCCATTCTAGGGGCTGATTTCTTAAGAGCGTTCGGATTATTGGTCGACATTAAAAATGGGCGACTCCTTGATCCACACACCGCTAGATGCACGCAAGGTTCTTTAGAACGCGGTTCAACACCAAAACTCTCCATACTCGCGCATAACTCAATCGACTCTGACATCCATGACTTAGTCAGACAGTTCAACATCGTCTCCAGCCCTAATGTTTTTGTACGACCGGTACCACACGGCGTAACACATCCAATTATAACAGGCACTTCGCGACCCATTTCCAATAAACCCCGTCGCCTCTCACCCGAAAAATTGAAAATTGCGAAAAATGAGTTCGACTTTTTGATACGACAAGGCATCTGTCGCCCTAGTAGTAGCCCTTGGGCAACACCATTACATCTCGTCAAGAAGAAAAATGGTGAGTGGAGACCGTGTGGCGATTATCGCCCGCTAAACGCGGCAACTCAACCGGACAGTTACCCCATTCCGCACATACAAGATTTCGCACATCAGCTGCACTCGACCACCGTTTTTTCTACTATCGATCTGGTGAGGGCCTATCACCAAATCCCTATCGAGCCTAGCGATATTCCCAAAACAGCCATTGCGACACCATTCGGTTTATTCGAATTCACGAGAATGACGTTCGGTCTCAGAAACGCAGCGCAAACATTCCAGCGTTTTATGCATATGATCCTCAGGGACCTACCATTTTGTTTCGTGTACATAGACGACATCTTGGTGGCCTCGAAGGATCGAAGGGAACATTTACATCACCTTCAACTACTTTTTGGGCGTTTGGAAAAATTCGGTCTCGTCATAAACGTCGAGAAGTGCAGGTTCGCGCAAGACAGTGTTTTGTTCTTAGGGCATTCGATTTCCAAAGACGGGCTTAGGCCTTCTCCCGAGAGGGTGCAGGTCATCGCGGGTTGCGATCTGCCCAAGAACGTCTGTGAATTAAGACGGTTCCTCGGTATGTTTAACTTTTATCGTCGGTTCATACCGAGAGCAGCCGAGGCGCAGCTGCCTTTGACCTTATACCTAAAAGGAAAAAAGAGAAAAAGCGACAACACAATAATCAAGTGGTCAAACGCGTCAATTTCTGCCTTCCAACGGTGTAAAAAAGAACTTTGTGAGGCAACCATGCTCGCATTTCAGTCACCTTGTGCCAAACTATCCCTGTGTGTGGACGCATCCGAGTCCGCAGTCGGCGGAGTCTTGCAGCAGTGGAATAACGTAGCTTGGCAGCCCCTTTCATTTTTTTCAACCAAATTGAACACCGCGCAAGGCAAATATAGTACTTATGATAGGGAGTTGCTAGCCATATATTTAGCCACCAAGCATTTCCGCCATCTGTTGGAAGGGCAGGTTTTCACCATCTTTACCGATCATAAACCCTTAACATTCGCCTTCCGGCAAAAACCCGAAAAGGCTTCTCCCCGTCAACTCCGACACCTTGACTTCATCGGACAGTTTTCAACCGACATCCAATATATTCCTGGCAAAGAAAACGTGGTGGCAGACACACTCTCTCGGTTGGAGGAAATCGCCCTGCCACCAGAAATAGATTTTCAGGCTATTGCTAGAGCTCAGGTCGACGACTCGGAACTAAAAGCCCTTCTGACATCCGAAACGTCTTTGAGGTTTGAGAAAGTAAAAATCCCGGGTGCCAAGGAGGCGTTGTTCTGTGACGTTTCAACTAATATACCACGACCATACGTCCCAAAAGAATTTCGAAAAACGATTTTCGAAAAAATACACGGTTTAGCGCACCAAGGGGTTAGAACCACAGTTAAAACGGCAACCAAGAAAGTAGTTTGGCCAGGTATAAATAAAGATTGTCGAACATGGGCACGTGCCTGCATGGATTGCCAGAAATCGAAGATATCCAAACATGTCAGGAGCCCGCTCGGAAACTTTCCGCCGGTATCCAAACGTTTTGACGAGATCCATATCGACTTGGTGGGCCCCCTAACACCATCAGAAGGATATCGATATCTTCTAACTGTAATCGACAGGTACACGCGTTGGCCAGAGGCAATACCGATTCACGATATAACAGCAGAAACGGTAGCGAATGCCCTGTACAGGGAGTGGTTTTCACGTTACGGTATTCCTTCTACAGTAGTGACAGACCAAGGGTCCCAGTTTGAGTCAAGCCTTTACCACGAGCTCTGTAACAAACTCGGAATACAGCACCACCGTACCACCGCGTATAACCCGAAAGCAAATGGGTTTCTGGAACGTTGGCATCGCACGCTCAAGGCGGCCCTGAAATGCCACAACGACATACAGTGGACGAGGAAACTCCCTCACGTCCTGATGGGACTAAGGTCAGTCTACAGAGAGGAATTCCAATCAACCCCAGCGGAATTAGTTTTCGGTCAGAACATACGGTTACCCTCAGATTTTCTCACGGCTAGCGATACCTCAGCGTCTCAGTCCGATTTTGTTAAGGAATTAGTTAGGCATTTTGATAACGTTCGACCAGCGGCCCCGTCACGGCACAGTAGTTTTAAACCGTTTATTTTTAAAGATCTAAAGCATTGTTCGCACGTTTTCGTAAGGGTCGACGCGGTACGAAAACCCCTCCAACGCCCGTACGAAGGGCCCTTTAGGGTTTTGAAACGCGACGCGAAAACTTTTCAAGTTGCAATGAACGGAAAAAACACGGTAATCGGGATCGATCGTCTCAAACCGTGTTTCGGAGAAATCATAGATGAAACAGATTTGAGGCACTCGCAGTCAGTACCACGCGTAGGCGACCGCACAGCCCCAATCAAAAAAACCCTTACGGTAAACCAAACAATTCAGGAGAAAGTCACGCGAACAGGTCGGACGATTAATTGCCCTAGCAGATATCGTTGAACCTGTATAATTCAACTGGCGGGGGAGTGATGTGGCGACAACGACGACACGAAACCTGAACGCGAACGATGGAGTAAAAACCTGAACCGAACGAACACGAACAGAAAGGTTAGGTTTCTCTTTCTCACACTCCGCGTTAATTTTCAGCAGTCAGTTTTCTTTATTCTCTGGTCTGCGGCGGTGGCACGAGGTGGTGGCTTTTACTGGATGGACTGCTGCTACAACCAATAATATATATATAATAATAAGAGTTACAAATAATAGTTCTTATCGAATAATAAAAGTTCTGTAATCCACCTATCAACTGCAGTGCGTTTTCTTGTATGGGTCCGGTGTTTGGGCCTATAGAACAACTTCCACGCCAAACATCTATCAGAAAGCTATCTACTAACCACAAATCGGCTATAAGACAGGTAACAGATGCCTGGACTATAATAGTGGCCTACATGATGTGGCCCAATTCGAAACTGAGGACCATCACGAATAGACGAAACCTGCTAAAACAACAATAACGATCCGCTATAAAAATAAAACAAAAGCATTCCAATTTACACAGATCTTCGTTTATTTATTATTTCAGTTTTGTATTTAGTTTATACTTAGAATATCAGAATACAGTTTATGTTAGTAATATTTCCTATAATTGTTCCATTATTCACGAATAACTCCTTTTCTGTTTTATTTACACATATGTATATAATATGTCCATGCTTCGTTTTATTTAATTTGCCCTATATATTTGTATTATAAAAGTTGTTCTTAAAATGTTCTGTAATTACGATTGTTTTTTGAAAATGTTATGAGAAAAGAAAAACCTAGAATTCTGTGGTAACAAGCGAACATCATTTATAAGTCGCTAGTATTGTTTTTCTTTTTTCTTGAGCAAATATTATGTATAGTTGACAATAATTATTAAAACGTTGCTTTGAAAGCAAGCAAATTATGGTTTTCCTCTAATCTCATGAGTTAAAACGATAATTTCGTAATAAAATACGTCGCTTGACATCACAGAACTTGTAAACGAAAAATAAATACACATAATTATACAAGTTTGTAATAAGCCTAAAGGTGGAAGATTCGAGGGAGTTGGGATTTTTTTTTTTTTTTTTTTTTTTGAAAGATGACAGGAAGTAGGAATGTGGATAGGACCTTAGGAGTTCATCTTTACACTTAAGAGGTGTCCTAAATTTTAAATCTGTCATCGGTTTTGGAGATTTTTTTACCTTATTTTAATATTCCCTACATAAAATTGCGGCTGGTGCTATTCGCACGTCGTTCGGGACACGTAACGAAATGTCAAAGTTAAATCGCGGCAAATATGGGTATAGTGTGGCTCGCTACGCTCGTTTAAACGAATCTAAATTCCAGTAAACATTTAAGAATGTTTTATCAGGAAGAAAAGATAACGTCTCAAGGTAATTGAGAATGCAAAAGATGATTGATCTGTGTAGTCCTCTAAAAATGTGAGGCAACTTTCGTACTTTTCTGTTTGTACTAGAAAAGATGACAAATCATCGTTCCAATAACTAAATATACAAGTCAAAAAAGTAACTAATAATTATAAAATTCTTTACTTGTTCATCTTAAAATTATAAAACTGTGTAATTCATATTCTGAAAATTCTTTAGGAAACGTTAAGGATATATTAATTACGGTCAAGAATAAATCTTGTATAACCTGAGATAGCACAAATAAAAAAGATGGCTTCTTCTTCAAACAATATGTCTTCTCTAACAGCAGAAATGCTGAATAGGACTAAAAGAGTTCCAACAGATCCCAGATCTAGTATGAAAACAGCGATCTTACCCATTGCAAATGCTTACAATGATGATATTAGGTTAACAATGATCAGACCTTCTGACAATATGGTTAAGGAGTCCAATATTAATCAGATAAATCCTCTTCTATCTCTTTCTTCTACAATTGCTATTACAGAGCCGGAATACGAGAATCCAAAAATATCTGTTGTATTGTTTAAAGGGAAAAGGACCAACAAGTATGATGCTAAGGTCGCTCTTTATCATTGGATATGCTTGCTTGACAAAGAGCTTCCCTATGATTCAAATGATGATAGATATTTATCTATGTTTATCGGGTTAACAGTGAACACTCTAGCTGCAGATCAGATCAATAGTTTTTCAAGACACTTATCAGATAAGGGAAGAGATTTGGAGTTATTAGAGATGGATTACGAAGATTTGTCATCTTTTCTAGTACGAAAGTTGCCTCTTCTCTAACAGTAGAAATGCTGAATAGGACTAAAAGAGTTCCAACAGATCCCAGATCTAGTATGAAAACAGCGATCTTACCCATTGCAAATGCTTACAATGATGATATTAGGTTAACAATGATCAGACCTTCTGACAATATGGTTAAGGAGTCCAATATTAATCAGATAAATCCTCTTCTATCTCTTTCTTCTACAATTGCTATTACAGAGCCGGAATACGAGAATCCAAAAATATCTGTTGTATTGTTTAAAGGGAAAAGGACCAACAAGTATGATGCTAAGGTCGCTCTTTATCATTGGATATGCTTGCTTGACAAGGAGCTTCCCTATGATTCAAATGATGATAGATATTTATCTATGTTTATCGGGTTAACAGTGAACACTCTAGCTGCAGATCAGATCAATAGTTTTTCAAGACACTTATCAGATAAGGGAAGAGATTTGGAGTTATTAGAGATGGATTACGAAGATTTGTCATCTTTTCTAGTACAAACAGAAAAGTACGAAAGTTGCCTCACATTTTTAGAGGACTACACAGATCAATCATCTTTTGCATTCTCAATTACCTTGAATTGTGTAATGTTCCTGCTTATAGGGAAGCAGATAAACCCTAACACTAGTGATGATTACTTCTTCAAGAGATACAGAGCGTTTGCAGTCGCTTCACAAAATCCGAGCATGGCGAAAGAGCTAGAGACGTTATCTTTTCTTCCAGATAAAACATTCTGCTCTGAGGCTTATATGACAGTGTCTGGAGCACACTCGATCAGGAAAAACATTTTCGAGACTATAAGATCTTATGTAGCTATAGGGAAAGGGAGATACTTTGAACCCCTAAAAGTAGTTATGGGATATCTGGCCTACACAGAGATGACTCATATAGATCTTATAAACACATAAAATTTGTAATAAGCCTAAAGGTGGAAGATTCGAGGGAGTTGGGATTTTTTTTTTTTTTTTTTTTTTTTGAAAGATGACAGGAAGTAGGAATGTGGATAGGACCTTAGGATGGGATGTGAGAAAGAGAGGGTAAGAATGCAAAGAGCGAGGAGCATGGCATGCTTGCATAGCGCGACTTAGCTCGCCGGACGGGGAGGTCCTTGTCCTCGCTACTCTACGACCTAATATAAAACATATAACATGCCAAAAAGAAGACAAAGAGGTACTTACGTTGGCTTTAGTACCGGAATCGGACGGACAGCCGCAGCGCCTATCCAGGTGGTGGACGTCCGTCCGAAAGTTGCCTCTTCTCTAACAGCAGAAATGCTGAATAGGACTAAAAGAGTTCCAACAGATCCCAGATCTAGTATGAAAACAGCGATCTTACCCATTGCAAATGCTTACAATGATGATATTAGGTTAACAATGATCAGACCTTCTGACAATATGGTTAAGGAGTCCAATATTAATCAGATAAATCCTCTTCTATCTCTTTCTTCTACAATTGCTATCACAGAGCCGGAATACGAGAATCCAAAAATATCTGTTGTATTGTTTAAAGGGAAAAGGACCAACAAGTATGATGCTAAGGTCGCTCTTTATCATTGGATATGCTTGCTTGACAAAGAGCTTCCCTATGATTCAAATGATGATAGATATTTATCTATGTTTATCGGGTTAACAGTGAACACTCTAGCTGCAGATCAGATCAATAGTTTTTCAAGACACTTATCAGATAAGGGAAGAGATTTGGAGTTATTAGAGATGGATTACGAAGATTTGTCATCTTTTCTAGTACGAAAGTTGCCTCTTCTCTAACAGCAGAAATGCTGAATAGGACTAAAAGAGTTCCAACAGATCCCAGATCTAGTATGAAAACAGCGATCTTACCCATTGCAAATGCTTACAATGATGATATTAGGTTAACAATGATCAGACCTTCTGACAATATGGTTAAGGAGTCCAATATTAATCAGATAAATCCTCTTCTATCTCTTTCTTCTACAATTGCTATTACAGAGCCGGAATACGAGAATCCAAAAATATCTGTTGTATTGTTTAAAGGGAAAAGGACCAACAAGTATGATGCTAAGGTCGCTCTTTATCATTGGATATGCTTGCTTGACAAAGAGCTTCCCTATGATTCAAATGATGATAGATATTTATCTATGTTTATCGGGTTAACAGTGAACACTCTAGCTGCAGATCAGATCAATAGTTTTTCAAGACACTTATCAGATAAGGGAAGAGATTTGGAGTTATTAGAGATGGATTACGAAGATTTGTCATCTTTTCTAGTACGAAAGTTGCCTCTTCTCTAACAGCAGAAATGCTGAATAGGACTAAAAGAGTTCCAACAGATCCCAGATCTAGTATGAAAACAGCGATCTTACCCATTGCAAATGCTTACAATGATGATATTAGGTTAACAATGATCAGACCTTCTGACAATATGGTTAAGGAGTCCAATATTAATCAGATAAATCCTCTTCTATCTCTTTCTTCTACAATTGCTATTACAGAGCCGGAATACGAGAATCCAAAAATATCTGTTGTATTGTTTAAAGGGAAAAGGACCAACAAGTATGATGCTAAGGTCGCTCTTTATCATTGGATATGCTTGCTTGACAAAGAGCTTCCCTATGATTCAAATGATGATAGATATTTATCTATGTTTATCGGGTTAACAGTGAACACTCTAGCTGCAGATCAGATCAATAGTTTTTCAAGACACTTATCAGATAAGGGAAGAGATTTGGAGTTATTAGAGATGGATTACGAAGATTTGTCATCTTTTCTAGTACGAAAGTTGCCTCTTCTCTAACAGCAGAAATGCTGAATAGGACTAAAAGAGTTCCAACAGATCCCAGATCTAGTATGAAAACAGCGATCTTACCCATTGCAAATGCTTACAATGATGATATTAGGTTAACAATGATCAGACCTTCTGACAATATGGTTAAGGAGTCCAATATTAATCAGATAAATCCTCTTCTACCTCTTTCTTCTACAATTGCTATCACAGAGCCGGAATACGAGAATCCAAAAATATCTGTTGTATTGTTTAAAGGGAAAAGGACCAACAAGTATGATGCTAAGGTCGCTCTTTATCATTGGATATGCTTGCTTGACAAAGAGCTTCCCTATGATTCAAATGATGATAGATATTTATCTATGTTTATCGGGTTAACAGTGAACACTCTAGCTGCAGATCAGATCAATAGTTTTTCAAGACACTTATCAGATAAGGGAAGAGATTTGGAGTTATTAGAGATGGATTACGAAGATTTGTCATCTTTTCTAGTACGAAAGTTGCCTCTTCTCTAACAGCAGAAATGCTGAATAGGACTAAAAGAGTTCCAACAGATCCCAGATCTAGTATGAAAACAGCGATCTTACCCATTGCAAATGCTTACAATGATGATATTAGGTTAACAATGATCAGACCTTCTGACAATATGGTTAAGGAGTCCAATATTAATCAGATAAATCCTCTTCTATCTCTTTCTTCTACAATTGCTATTACAGAGCCGGAATACGAGAATCCAAAAATATCTGTTGTATTGTTTAAAGGGAAAAGGACCAACAAGTATGATGCTAAGGTCGCTCTTTATCATTGGATATGCTTGCTTGACAAGGAGCTTCCCTATGATTCAAATGATGATAGATATTTATCTATGTTTATCGGGTTAACAGTGAACACTCTAGCTGCAGATCAGATCAATAGTTTTTCAAGACACTTATCAGATAAGGGAAGAGATTTGGAGTTATTAGAGATGGATTACGAAGATTTGTCATCTTTTCTAGTACGAAAGTTGCCTCTTCTCTAACAGCAGAAATGCTGAATAGGACTAAAAGAGTTCCAACAGATCCCAGATCTAGTATGAAAACAGCGATCTTACCCATTGCAAATGCTTACAATGATGATATTAGGTTAACAATGATCAGACCTTCTGACAATATGGTTAAGGAGTCCAATATTAATCAGATAAATCCTCTTCTACCTCTTTCTTCTACAATTGCTATCACAGAGCCGGAATACGAGAATCCAAAAATATCTGTTGTATTGTTTAAAGGGAAAAGGACCAACAAGTATGATGCTAAGGTCGCTCTTTATCATTGGATATGCTTGCTTGACAAAGAGCTTCCCTATGATTCAAATGATGATAGATATTTATCTATGTTTATCGGGTTAACAGTGAACACTCTAGCTGCAGATCAGATCAATAGTTTTTCAAGACACTTATCAGATAAGGGAAGAGATTTGGAGTTATTAGAGATGGATTACGAAGATTTGTCATCTTTTCTAGTACAAACAGAAAAGTACGAAAGTTGCCTTACATTTTTAGAGGACTACACAGATCAATCATCTTTTGCATTTTCAATTACCTTGAATTGTGTAATGTTCCTGCTTATAGGGAAGCAGATAAACCCTAACACTAGTGATGATTACTTCTTCAAGAGATACAGAGCGTTTGCAGTCGCTTCACAAAATCCGAGCATGGCGAAAGAGCTAGAGACGTTATCTTTTCTTCCTGATAAAACATTCTGCTCTGAGGATTATATGACAGTGTCTGGAGCACACTCGATCAGGAAAAACATTTTCGAGACTATAAGATCTTATGTAGCTATAGGGAAAGGGAGATACTTTGAACCCCTAAAAGTAGTTATGGGATATCTGGCCTACACAGAGATGACTCATATAGATCTTATAAACACATAAAATTTGTAATAAGCCTAAAGGTGGAAGATTCGAGGGAGTTGGGATTTTTTTTTTTTTTTTTTTTTTGAAAGATGACAGGAAGTAGGAATGTGGATAGGACCTTAGGATGGGATGTGAGAAAGAGAGGGTAAGAATGCAAAGAGCGAGGAGCATGGCATGCTTGCATAGCGCGACTTAGCTCGCCGGACGGGGAGGTCCTTGTCCTCGCTACTCTACGACCTAATACAAAACATATAACATGCCAAAAAGAAGACAAAGAGGTACTTACGTTGGCTTTAGTACCGGAATCGGACGGACATCCGCAGCGCCTATCCAGGTGGTGGACGTCCGTCCGAAAGTTGCCTCTTCTCTAACAGCAGAAATGCTGAATAGGACTAAAAGAGTTCCAACAGATCCCAGATCTAGTATGAAAACAGCGATCTTACCCATTGCAAATGCTTACAATGATGATATTAGGTTAACAATGATCAGACCTTCTGACAATATGGTTAAGGAGTCCAATATTAATCAGATAAATCCTCTTCTATCTCTTTCTTCTACAATTGCTATTACAGAGCCGGAATACGAGAATCCAAAAATATCTGTTGTATTGTTTAAAGGGAAAAGGACCAACAAGTATGATGCTAAGGTCGCTCTTTATCATTGGATATGCTTGCTTGACAAAGAGCTTCCCTATGATTCAAATGATGATAGATATTTATCTATGTTTATCGGGTTAACAGTGAACACTCTAGCTGCAGATCAGATCAATAGTTTTTCAAGACACTTATCAGATAAGGGAAGAGATTTGGAGTTATTAGAGATGGATTACGAAGATTTGTCATCTTTTCTAGTACGAAAGTTGCCTCTTCTCTAACAGCAGAAATGCTGAATAGGACTAAAAGAGTTCCAACAGATCCCAGATCTAGTATGAAAACAGCGATCTTACCCATTGCAAATGCTTACAATGATGATATTAGGTTAACAATGATCAGACCTTCTGACAATATGGTTAAGGAGTCCAATATTAATCAGATAAATCCTCTTCTATCTCTTTCTTCTACAATTGCTATTACAGAGCCGGAATACGAGAATCCAAAAATATCTGTTGTATTGTTTAAAGGGAAAAGGACCAACAAGTATGATGCTAAGGTCGCTCTTTATCATTGGATATGCTTGCTTGACAAAGAGCTTCCCTATGATTCAAATGATGATAGATATTTATCTATGTTTATCGGGTTAACAGTGAACACTCTAGCTGCAGATCAGATCAATAGTTTTTCAAGACACTTATCAGATAAGGGAAGAGATTTGGAGTTATTAGAGATGGATTACGAAGATTTGTCATCTTTTCTAGTACGAAAGTTGCCTCTTCTCTAACAGCAGAAATGCTGAATAGGACTAAAAGAGTTCCAACAGATCCCAGATCTAGTATGAAAACAGCGATCTTACCCATTGCAAATGCTTACAATGATGATATTAGGTTAACAATGATCAGACCTTCTGACAATATGGTTAAGGAGTCCAATATTAATCAGATAAATCCTCTTCTATCTCTTTCTTCTACAATTGCTATTACAGAGCCGGAATACGAGAATCCAAAAATATCTGTTGTATTGTTTAAAGGGAAAAGGACCAACAAGTATGATGCTAAGGTCGCTCTTTATCATTGGATATGCTTGCTTGACAAAGAGCTTCCCTATGATTCAAATGATGATAGATATTTATCTATGTTTATCGGGTTAACAGTGAACACTCTAGCTGCAGATCAGATCAATAGTTTTTCAAGACACTTATCAGATAAGGGAAGAGATTTGGAGTTATTAGAGATGGATTACGAAGATTTGTCATCTTTTCTAGTACGAAAGTTGCCTCTTCTCTAACAGCAGAAATGCTGAATAGGACTAAAAGAGTTCCAACAGATCCCAGATCTAGTATGAAAACAGCGATCTTACCCATTGCAAATGCTTACAATGATGATATTAGGTTAACAATGATCAGACCTTCTGACAATATGGTTAAGGAGTCCAATATTAATCAGATAAATCCTCTTCTATCTCTTTCTTCTACAATTGCTATCACAGAGCCGGAATACGAGAATCCAAAAATAGCTGTTGCATTGTTTAAAGGGAAAAGGACCAACAAGTATGATGCTAAGGTCGCTCTTTATCATTGGATATGCTTGCTTGACAAAGAGCTTCCCTATGATTCAAATGATGATAGATATTTATCTATGTTTATCGGGTTAACAGTGAACACTCTAGCTGCAGATCAGATCAATAGTTTTTCAAGACACTTATCAGATAAGGGAAGAGATTTGGAGTTATTAGAGATGGATTACGAAGATTTGTCATCTTTTCTAGTACAAACAGAAAAGTACGAAAGTTGCCTTACATTTTTAGAGGACTACACAGATCAATCATCTTTTGCATTTTCAATTACCTTGAATTGTGTAATGTTCCTGCTTATAGGGAAGCAGATAAACCCTAACACTAGTGATGATTACTTCTTCAAGAGATACAGAGCGTTTGCAGTCGCTTCACAAAATCCGAGCATGGCGAAAGAGCTAGAGACGTTATCTTTTCTTCCTGATAAAACATTCTGCTCTGAGGATTATATGACAGTGTCTGGAGCACACTCGATCAGGAAAAACATTTTCGAGACTATAAGATCTTATGTAGCTATAGGGAAAGGGAGATACTTTGAACCCCTAAAAGTAGTTATGGGATATCTGGCCTACACAGAGATGACTCATATAGATCTTATAAACACATAAAATTTGTAATAAGCCTAAAGGTGGAAGATTCGAGGGAGTTGGGATTTTTTTTTTTTTTTTTTTTTTGAAAGATGACAGGAAGTAGGAATGTGGATAGGACCTTAGGATGGGATGTGAGAAAGAGAGGGTAAGAATGCAAAGAGCGAGGAGCATGGCATGCTTGCATAGCGCGACTTAGCTCGCCGGACGGGGAGGTCCTTGTCCTCGCTACTCTACGACCTAATACAAAACATATAACATGCCAAAAAGAAGACAAAGAGGTACTTACGTTGGCTTTAGTACCGGAATCGGACGGACGTCCACCACCTGGATAGGCGCTGCGGATGTCCGTCTGCTCCTCGCTCTTTGCATTCTTACCCTCTCTTTCTCACATCAACATGTGATATGTTAAACTTAATATATCGGAAGTATTTAAGTTGGTTCTTAATTAAAAGTACATATTTTGACAAAAGTAAAAGGAATTTACAAAAAGGAGCACAAGGGAAACGGAATGGAATGGAATGACTGAATAACAAGTGGGGGAGGTTGATGTAGCTAGATGATGTCTTAAAATAAATCAATGAGACTAATACGTTGTTCTCTGAGGTTGACTTTTAGTATATGAGGCGTTATGTTGAATGAACGATATAAGAATGAGTTGTTTGGTAAAACTAGTAAGACCGCTGAGCATAGCCCTCCTACACCGGACTAGCAAGAATCGGTAAAGTCAAACGTCTCATTCAGTGTGAAGTATAAACATTATGATGGCATAAATGTAAAATAAATTAAAGGAAAATTCATCTCTTTTGAAATAACGCAGTTCGTCCACCTAGTAAAGTGCAGTAAAATCTCTCTGGTCTCTGATACTGGTCTTGTCGATTTGCATTTGACTTGCTTATATGTAAGTGAGTGTTGAACACGAAGAAAATCGAAACATAAGCTCTGTCGGCATGACAGGTTGAATAAATCTAACATGAGCTCCTTAGAAAGAAGATGTACGGATGAATTCACTGCGAAGCAAAAGACAGACTTTCTAGGTTCGAGGTAGTATCGTCGGTGTAACATTCCAAATATGTTAGAGAAGCCTCGGAAAATTAATTGAAAACCAGCCCAGGACGTCCATTGACTGCGATCTGAAAGTATCTAGGTGATACTCAAGAGCTTGGATCTGTCCTCACGCTGTACAAGCTTTTATAACTGCGATTCAGGAGATGCTATGAAGAGAATTGAGTATCTAATACTAGATACTATTCATTTTTTTAAAACAAACATTCACGGTTTCAACCGTGCGACTAACTAAGTTACTAATAAAATGATACATGTAATCCTTTTATTAAATGAACTACACGGCTATGAACGAAACAAATGTGCGACGGGATAGATCGGCTCCTATGACTAGTTAGTTCCTTCAAAAAACACATTTTGTTTGAACTGAATTCTATGAACATAGCCACGGCCAGTTTTATGTCTTAAAATACTAATTTACGCTTTATTTCTTTTGTAAATGAAAAACATTATGCCTAACTGGCCGTTGAATACCGCTTGAAAAAAAGAGAACAGTCTCGAGATAGTTAGCAACACAGAAAACAAACAAATGCTACATTGCCTGCTCCTTTACTTATTTTACTATTGAATGATAAAAAACAAAAATGTGTGGGAAAAAAATTGTATAAAATATTAATGTTATAGAATAGATAACATGGGAAAATGTATGGGAATACAATTGTATAAAATAATAATGTTATAGAATAGATAACAGTAATAGATATATAAAATATGTATGTATAAATATGAGTCCTTTTAGTGATTAGGTTATGTTTGATTTTTTTCTCTGCATGATGTGAGGATTTTTACTATCAAAACAAAAGTAACAATCAACAAATTCTCTTCTAAAACAGTTTTCATGTTTCGACTTATTTCGGTGGCTTACCGTTCCCGTTAGCACCATGAAAAGAATGGGCTTTTATTTTGGAAGCGCTGGGTAAATGAGAAGAACCTGCTATTCGAACCATTTTTACATCTGCAAATGAGAAGAGACCATATGAACATAAGAACAGATCGCACTATAATCGCTTCGATTTAATCACCTTTCAATGACAACGGCTGGCATTTGGACTAGCTGTACGGGAGATTTACCATCCTTGAGGGCTTGGGTTAGATTTAAAATTTGGCCACGCATCACAGACATTTGACGTTCGTATAGTTTCTTGTCAAAACCCTTATCTTGCTGTAAAAGAAGCTGCGACTTTCAGTTCTCTGTAACAGAATATGCAACTCAATGACTCACCTTAAACAGCTGATACAAATCACTGCACAGTTCCTCCACAAAATTCATGTCGGATAACAGGGGCAGCACAAGCTGCTTCGTTTCTTCACTAAAAGGCACTTTAGCCTGTGGCAACCACGCCCAATGGTATGGGTAAGCACGCCAAGAATCCGGATGTTTGAATGGAAAGGCTAATCCATTGTCGATGGCGGCGATCTTCACCTCGGGCAATTGAACTACATTCCAGTTGGCATTATCTGAGTTTCTCGTTTGTTGCTGTTTGCTGTCGGGCACTTGGTATTGCTGACTGGTACCAGGCTTTGTTTTTTTTGTTTCCACTATCACTGTTGGCGACTCACTGCGGATGGGCTCTTTCGATTTTGTTGGTGTTGCAGTCCCGTTTACCTGTTTCACAATTTTTGGTTGATCGTATTTTATCAGCCAGTTATCATTACCACGGTCCGTGTTACGTATTATGTAGTCCAACACAACTAATCTCTCGAATTGAAGTTGAAATGATTTGGCGAGGTTTGGCGCGAGCGCTTCATTTTCGAAGCGTCGTAACCAATAATCCGCATCCCTGTAGCCTTCCACAAATATTTGAAATGATCCTTTCTGTAATAAAGGGAAGGATGGTGACGTGCTTGTAATTGCTTTGACAGTAAATGTACCTTTAGTGGCAAACTCATTCGATTAAATCTCGCCGATGGGAAGTGCTCTTTGATTTGCCTTTTGAGTTTCGCCTTTCGCCGATCAATTCGGGCATAGTTGAAGGTTTCAGCAACTAATCGAACGATTCTCGTTTTGGGTACGACATCTAAATTTAGTTTTTGGTCCACTAGACTTGCTCCAGCTTCGGATAGGTATCTGTATTCCAAAAAAAAAAAAAAAAAACAAATTCATAATGAAATGCAGATTGCGGCGGATTTTGAACGTACCCTTGGTTAGGAATTAAGCAAGCACGGCCGAAACAACACGGACAGCATAGCTTGTGCATCCATTTTGTCCATTTTGGATTCATTCGGCCGTAGGGCTCCTCATCTTTTGGCTTGAATACCGCTAGGATTTTCTGCAATTCAAAAAACACTGCATAAGACAAAAAGTATTGCTGATACACCTAAATTAAAAGAAATGTTCAATTCTCATCCAAAATTCTTCCAATGTGTTCCCATGGACGAATTCCCCGAATTGGAATCTATTTATTTAGGCTTCTTGCATGAACGCATTCGACTTGTGACTTTAAGAAGAAAAGCGAATTTTGAAGCCGCATTAGAGGAGTGCACTCGGCAGACAACAACTGCCCTGTTGAGTGCATTCAACAAATAAACATATTTTGAAAACTTACCCCCGCTGGATTCTTGACAAAATAAGAACCACTGCTTCCTTGGTATATTCTTTCCGGATGTATACCATGTTCAATGGCGAGCTCGGCTTGTGATACTACTTCGTGAAAGTCTGGATCATCTGTGGACAAAAAGGGAAACCAGTCATGAAAAGACGAACAAGTTTAGCGAATAAACTTCAAATCTACTACAGAGTCTTTAATTAAAACCCGCCGCACTCTCGATGCGTTAGTTCTGTAGACGAATTACGTCATCCGTGGGCGAGGAAATCGTGACGATCGTGGTGTTCTTGCTTTGCATCCTTAATTCAACTTTGATACCAAGTTCAGCACCAAGAAGATCTGAAGCAACAGCCAGGCTGCTGTTATGGCGCACTTGACTCCTAAATCAGTTAATCCAAACTTGTATGGGAATGACTAGAAAAACTTAACGAAGTGGGTAGGAGGAACCAATTAACCCTCTGTTGGGTGCCTGGTCATGTGGGAATAGAGAGTAATGAAACGGCCGACTCTCTAGCAAAAAATGGAACATCAGAAGCTTTTATAAGTCCTGAACCATTCTGCGGAATAAGAGATCAGACCCTCAAAGACGAATCCAGGAAACTAGAGAGAAAAAGGGGCAAGAATCTGGCCTAACCCTCAGAGCATGAGGCAAGTCAAGAAACATTCTTCCGCCAAGGAGAAATAAGAGTTTAATCTTAAAACAGAATTCCGAAATATATTTCTCGCTTACAGAAAAGCTTCTGAAAGCGAACATATTCGAATAAGTGTCAGACCAAATTTTCGACACCTTTTTAAGCGTTTTTTCATTCACTGGTTAATGTTGCATTTACACCATCACACATTCCTAAAACGGAAGAATAAAGGGATGCTAAATACGAAACAGCCGTGTGGCTGAAGGGGACAGCATTACATAACACGCAAAAAAACGTGACACGCTATGCATGTTGATATATTTATATCGATGGCTTACGAAATTTCGCTTTCCTATAAAACAGAATGGCTTCCGGAAGTGATGAACGGACAATTATTAATTTATTTCGTATAACTGATTAATGAATTGTTGGTTTAATTTACTGAAATTAATTACCACTCTCATTTCATATGTTTTGAATAAGAATTAGGAAAAATCTAGTTTCGCAAAAGTGCTCTGAAAATCTGAAAAATATTGCTTTTTTTGAACATACAAATTGCTCTGAGAGCAATATAAGTGCTCTGAGAGCGCCCAATCGAAAGCGACATAAACTAGATATTTGAACGTCCCCACTGTCACATGCTTGACGAGTTTTTGAGCTGTGTATATGCCGCTTAAAGCCCGTATGACAATAAATTAATTTTTGCATTTTTTTCTGCTTTTGAAATGAAACTAGAGCAGTATGAAAAATTAAAATGAAAATTTCCGACGTTGTGACATTTCAAAATTAAGCTTAGTACGCTGCTCGAACTAAATTTTCGCTCCCATTCTAAATTCTCTCCAAAATTTAGCTGAGCTAAATCTAAGCGAACCCATTTAGCTGAGCGGTACGCAGCTAAATAATCAACATTTTGTTTCATGTGTCTGTCAAAATTTAGCGTGTGAGTTTAATGCGTCGGAACATATTATTCTCAAGCTAAATTGTGACAGGTCGTTGTCTTTTGTTCTGTTGCGGAACAGTACAAGGATGTACTTTTTTAACTATTATGGACGAGAAGTACCTACAATCAGAAATTGTTGAAATAAGAGAGAATTCAATTTTTCAAAGAACAGGTTTTTTTCTGTGACACTTATCCACGGCGTACTCTATGTCAAAATTTAGCTAGGACTTAATCTAATGTTTGGAGAGGAGATAACATTTAGTTAAGCTCGAGCAGCGTACTTATATTTGATAACAAATTCGTTTGAAAATTTGTGGTTGCTTTAGCTTAGTATTATTTGGTTATTTAGCTAGAGCTGCATATTTACCACCCAGCTAAATGGGTGCTCTGAGAAGTCCAATCGAATAGCAACCACATCAGAAAACGACAACAACGACATGTGAATTTGGGCCGAAAAGTTAAAAGCACGTCAATATAATGTCAGACTCCATAGAAGAAAAATACATCCAAATAGTTGTTGTCGTTATTAATTTGTGCTAGAAGTAATGTTCTTTTATATTTAATTTCACAATAATTTGACGTGCCGCTGGTCTTTTAGCTGCCAACATGACGCGGACAATCAAAAATAGTTATTATTTAATTATTAAGCTGAATTTAACTACACTGACAGGTTATGAACTAAGATAAGAAAAAGTTAAATACATATGAATAACACTTTCCAGTTTATTTAAGTTTAGACGTCTCATCGGAATGTACTTCATTTAGCGGATATTTTACGAGCGAATTATACTTCAATAATATTGTGACATTTACGAATATTTGAAGTCGATTTTTTTAAGACAATTATCTACTCACTCGTACGGAAGAAATTCGTCCGCAAAATCGTTAATTTGCAAGGGCGTCGTCGAATTACAAACAAGTCGGCATCGATGGGAAAAATCCTCATTCCCATATTAATATTGTTTTCAATTATATTCTCAACCAGTTCGTGTGGATTTATTGCAATCACTGACGTCTAACAATAAATTAATCAGTTTTTACCACTGAAAACTACTACAAACGTACTAATCGAGGAAAACTGAAAAGACACACAAACCACGAAGTTATTTTTCATAAATGGCAGCGGGAAGCTCTACGACTTATTGGTTTGACATGGATTATCTATTTCTATAGTCTACGTGATGTACTCGTGGGTTGTATGGATTAGGAGAATGGGGAAAACAATTTTTATGGCGAAGGGAAATATACCACCTGGATGTGTGAACTTGAAGTTGTTCAACTCAACAGTATCGAATTTAAATGTTATGACTGGCAGTGGAGAAATAATGGTGGCGACGACGTTTTAAGTGATGAAAGTCGTTTACTTGCGAAGTGCATGATAAATCATAAGGGTTCCACAACCTGGCGCCTATCCATTCCACTCTAAATTTTTACATTCAGGCAAATCCTGGAAATTACCAACGACTTTCAAGTCGATACTCGCCACCTTTTCATCTACTTCACATCCACATATGACAGCATTCATCGCCAGCTCTATATGGCGCTGGTCTAATTCGGGATAGCGGCAGTACTGACCCAACCGTATCGCGTGACACTAGAAAACAGGCGCAGTATTGAGCAGTTTGGAAGTAGCTTAAGACGATTTCAAACATGCGACTAATTTCGACAAGGAGATGCGCTATCGTGTGACTTCTCAAGAAGATCTTCTAATCCCATCGCCCAGGTTCGAAATGTAAATGTAAATCTCCGTTTAAAAGACCAAACCATCGCGGATGCCAGAGCGCTTGACCTGGATAACTGGAAGCACAATATGAAAGACTGCAGTGGCTCAGGCAGAGACTCTTTACGGGTCTGCCCATTAAATAAACTAAATTAAGTTTTCGAACTCGTTCGCACGACGCCATGCGGTTTATCGCATTTTTTATGGATTTTATGCTGAAGTGCTCCAACAATAAAGTTGGAATAAGTACTAATGTATGCGTATGTTTAATCAACATTTATGTGTTTTCGCAATGGCTACTTTGGGCAATATGAGCTCCGCATTTGTTCGATTGGTAATGAATCGGTTGCAAATCCGCATGGAAAAGGCAGACGAGTACAGTTTGAAGAGAAATTCTCGTGTACGGATTTCGAGAATTGCTAATTTCAGTTTTTCGCATCGCATCAGAGATTTTGACAGATAAACGTATTCGAACATTTTTGAGATTTGGGGTCCTGTATACGGGATAATAAGTTTCTCGAACATGGGGTTTAACTATAAGATTTTACTGAACTTAATACAATACTCACTGTTCTATTCCAAAAAAAAAATCACATATACGAGTGCATAAAAGTTATACGAAAAAAACATCGGCATTTGAGTATACTTTTTCAGGAATGTCTTCAACATTAGAAATGGGAATTTGCAATCACCAGCAAATGGGATTTGATAAGATTTAATCCACGGCACATATACTGTTAAGATAGAGGAATTAATATACAACTCATAGTTCATATTGCAGCCAATTTGCATAGGGAATATCGCCATTGTGAGTTTTGCAAAACGTAGCACGACTTTTAGTCCCGCCCAGAAGGTACCTATGGACGAGCAAATACCGTATTTCATTAAGATTGTTATGGTAAAATGTAGCTTATCACAAAAGTTCACTAAACATGTCGAACAAACAAAAAACGCATGTAATTATCGCAATCAATTAAATGCTAAAGCAATAAAAGAACAACACGATCTTATCGCGTCGCAAACAATTTTTTACCGTCAAAATGCATGCACCGAAATATGGCGTAGACCGATGAATCAATTTGTTCAGCGCTCGTAAATGATGTACTGGTCCATGAACTAAGCACCAAATGCTGCCGATCTGCACTCAAGTCGTTGCATTCCAAATTTCTTTGTATGACACTGACCATTTCCATTTTAACCGATAAACTGTTGCCACTCGACATAAATGTGGCGTAAAAAATGCAAACAAATTCACGACACCGCAACGTTATTAACTTCCCAATATTAACGTTCTGTGCGGGCAAGGAATGGTGAGCTAGCCAAAGGTTTCGTTTCATTATCACTTCGCCACTGGTGTTCCTAATCAAATTTAGATAAAATAAAGTGTCTATAGGGAAACGGCGACCTATATCTGCGCTGGTGTCGTGTCTTACGACAGTCGCAGTATTTGCAGAATGGATCGTATAAATGGGGACGTTCGGATTCCTAGTTTAGTAAGTCTGACAGGTGACAGTTGACTGACTAGATGTATTTCAGTATTTAATGTCGTTTTCCATTGGGACCACCAAAAATCTTTTTCAGATCTCAGATTTTATGCGGCTCATGGAACATGCAACGAAATTGATCTGCTTTTGTGAATGGATTAGTGCGTTATTTGACAACAATATCAGCTGCTCAAATTGCATTTGTTTTTGGTAAAATCAGCCATGGAAATCGGCTTGAAAAATTTTTCCTGTGTTGTAGATACAAATGAAGTAGTTTTGGTGATTCGTAGTTTCCAGATGATGAGGAAGACAATGAAGATAAAAATTCCTCCCAAACTATGTCCATTGCTGTTTATATATTTCTTTATTTTGCTTTTCACGGAACTTTGAACATTTGTTTTCAAACAAACTTCTTTAAATAACGTAAAACAGCTGTGCTGTATTTGTGGTAGTATGTGTAAATCTGAAAAAAATATCGAGATTTGCAAAAAGTGATCCGAATCAAAAAAAAGATTGATTTTTTGTCCCAATGGAAAACGACATAAGTATCTCGTTTAGGATCTCGATGTTTCAGTTGACGTTTATGGAGGGGTAGTCACAATTCGAAGAGTCAAATTCAAAATAAACAAGGTGGCCGCTGCAGAATTCTCAAAAGTAAAAAAAGGACTGTTAAGGGGAAAGTGTCATTTTTGAAGAGGATCTGCAAATTTAAAATTTCGCACGATATTTAACAAGCATTAGCTTTGCACAACACTATAGCTTCGTTGTGATGGGAAACTCTGTTCCGTTTTAAATGTACTAATTTGGAAAACAAATTGTTTTTGACAAATTTCCAAATAAAAAACGTCCAAAATGGCAAAAACTTGTGACAGGCTCTTGAAAAAAGTGCCAAATTTTGACTTTAGTCGCACAACGGTTACGCTGACGGTGAGAATACAGAAAACAATTCATGTTTCAGTTCGACGTTTTACATGAACTAGTATTTGTCTCGAGCAAAATGGATGTAGCAAAGTAAAAGCCCAGAGCAATAGCTTGAATCGACAGAATAAAACCTACTTTGCTAAAGTAAGCTCGAAAATTCGAACATAGCATTTACTTCGCTGTACGTGTACTTGCCTTGCAGTTTCTGTCAAACCTGACCAGTAAATTTTAATTTTCCTTGAGATTGTAACGACTTTTGTGGAAATTGAAATCAACAAAATTCAGCAACATGCAATTTATAGCTTCAATTGTACCTGGAAATATGGTTTTAGTTTGCCAAAAAGCTCGTTGATGTTTCATTTCGCCTTCATGTGTCGGGAATTTTATCCGATCATAGGCTTTTTGACCAATGTCAAAAGCCGATGATGCCAAATACTTGAAATTGCAATTTATTTTCATTAGTGTTGTGGAACGATTGAATTTTGCAGCAAATTTAGAAATAGACATGTTGCAGTGCTGCGGTGAGTGCAGAATTTACGTGTACCTATATCCATGTAATCTTCCCGCGCAGTGAATTCTGCACATGTGTTTTAGGCATTAGAAATGATTCTGTCTAAACATTTCCATCTGAAGGAAATAGTACACAGTCCATACTTCGCATGACACGAAACACACAAAACAGAATTTAACTTAACTAAAAAAAAAACAGAACATTGAAAATTCACAATGCTTAGATTGTTTTATGTTAAAAATGAGCATACAAAATATTTAGAAAAAGGTCTGAGACAGCTAAACAGCAGACTTGGATTTTCGTAGCAATTGCTACGTTTTATTGGGCACATTCAAGAATCTTGTTATCTTAACTCGACTAGATTGATCTAGATAAGATGTAACCTGAACGCAAGAACTTGATTGGTCGGGAACGTCACTTTTTCTAGAAAAAGTGAACTTCGGCTACCCCTCCATAGACGTCATGCGAAACAGCTGATCATATGACCGATTTCAGCCAATCAAAACCGAGATACATCTATGCAGACAGCTGTCAGACTTACTAAACTATATACTTGAATGTCCCCATTCATACCGATCTGAGTAAAATGTAAGTGGCGCCGCTTTTCGAACATGTCAAAAGTTAGTACTAACTCAAATCAGCTTTTATTCGTATGAAACGTAGCAAATGCTTCGGTTTAGACATTTCGTTTGAGTAAAAGCAATTGCTACGTTTCATACCACCCAATGTATCGTATACTCACAGAAATTCTGAATGGGACAATTAAAGCAGCAACACTTGATCGGCACTGTCGGAGTATCACACCCGTTCCTTGTTTTTGCAGTTAAGCTCGTTAGGGATATTCCGGAACTGAGTTTAGATGGATCTGCCTTAAGCAGGATCGGACAGCTGCATTCGTGGACTGTACACGCGCACACATCTCTCTTAGGCGCTAAGTCAGATTCAATTGAATATAGAGAATGTGTTGACATTTTATCAAACTTTAGTGATTGAGCAGTGATTCCTTAGTTTTTGGCAGTAGCATTATATTCCAAGTCTAGTCAATTTACAGGCTTGACGTAAGTGACTATACCTTCTAACTATTGAGTCTCCGTGTTGGTTAACTGGTGGGTGAGTTTCGTCAGACTGGAGTTTGTTTGGGATATCGGTAGTAATATATGCGAAAATAATGTCTATTAACTAAAATGACCGTTGAGTTCTAGAGCTTCATTCAGGTTGAACTCTATTGCAAGAGTTGATTTGAGCAACGAGGGTAGGCCATAGGTTAGACACAGAGATGTGATAAGAACCGTCACAAGACAACTCGTCCATCGCAAACCCAAGGGGATCAAACATCTGATTAGCAAGTCCTCTAAAGCACTTCATTTCCCTCCAAAAAGAATCTAACTTTGGACTATAATCCGTGTCTCTTTTATTCTCCTAAAGAAGTAGTTTCCGTTCGAAGCGACCAAGGAAATCCTCATCCGGCTTTACTAATTTTGAATGCTACTGCACCAAAAAGCAGGACCGCGATGATGAGGTAGTTATTTGTCGATGTTGTGTATCTCTTCTTGTTGACAGGACATATTTTGTTTTGCCCTCATTCACCACTAAACCAATTTTTGCCGGTTCTGATACTTGCAAACGCAACAGTTACAGCTCGCTCTATTCTGTCAGCGTATGCAAGTAGTTGCACAGACTTTGGAAAATTATTGTTGGCTTGCGAACTTCGCACAGTTTTCTAAAAAATGATATTAAAACACATACAACGGCGCATCAACTTGTCTTAATCCTTTTTTTGACATCAAAGGCCTCGGTTAGATTGATTCAGTCTTCAGCACTTGATGCTGTATAGGTTGAGGGATATGCGATCGGCAGAACATCTGGCGCTTTGTTGCGTTTGTAGCCGTACAATGTAGCCGTTTGATCTTCTCGTAGTATATCCTCGTTGATGTGGCGTTTTGGATATTCGCATTCGTACGTTGGCTTCAACAAGGTAGGGGTCCTAGTCTATGTAGGCCTCTCGGAAAGTTCGAACATGTAAAATACTGAAGGAGCGCTTTTCGTTGATCGCAACATGTCCAATTTGATTGACGGTTTGCTGGTCTGGTGGCCGCCAGTTCCTTTGAGGTAAGTAAGCCGTGTGCTAGCTGTAGTAGCATTACGTTCCGCAGCAAAGCAAATTAGGTTAAGTACGTTTCCAGACGTGGTGTCGTGTAGGCTGTGCTTTCCGATTGTCCTACATAAGATGTCCTCGTATCCTATTTTGACGTTAAAATCACCAAGACGATTTTAACGTCCTTAGGATATTGCTCATATGTCTTGTCGGGGAGCACATCATTGTCTTCTGTGGGCGCGTAATGTTAGACTGAATGTTGCCGACTTTAGCATTGATGCGGGTAGTTGCTTTTTCTATCACCTTAGCAAATGTCAGTTTTTCAGCCTTCTTTAGGCCGGCCCAACCTAACGCACTTCATCTGTAGGTAGGTATGCGTATAAAGTTGTTTTTTCACTATTTTTCCTAAATAAACATGGACATATGTTTTCACTTCAATATTTTTCTTAATATATGATCCTTCTTGATCGAACAACAATGACCTATGTGAATACATATACTACTTCTTTTCACCATTGCAGGATACTACCTCAACGACGTATCCTTATCATGCATGGATGTTTGTCTCGCTCTCATCCACCTATCCTGTTTGGGCGCTACAGACATTGGAATTTAAAAACAATTTTTTGATTTCCCGTAATCCCAAAAGCAGTTGTTAAAAAAAAAATCCCCCCAAAAAAACAAGTAAACACCTAATCTCTCACATGTTCCACAAATATCAAGCCAACTAATCCACTCACAAATAACAGATGCAATCATCATTAACGACAACCGCAGCACTACACTGCAGCGATACGAGTCTTTGAATTTGTTTAACTCATAAATCACTCAGGTTGTCCGGCTGGTCGTGTACATTCATTTGGACGAGCAGCCTAAAGTTGGATACAGAAATTTATAATTCAACTTATAGAGATTATATTTGGCGCGACCACGTTCATATGCCCGGGTAGCTCAGTCGGTAGAGCGTTGGACTTTTAATCCAACGGTCCAGGGTTCAAGTCCCTGCTCGGGCGGCCGTCTTTTTTTTTCTTTTTCTTTTTTACTTAAATTCATTATTCAATTGGTCTTTTTATAAAAGGATATGGCCGACGAGGACGCCCTGTGTTTTGTGATAGGAAATGTTTGAGAGAATTAATACTTTCCATAACTAAGAGGCAAACATTAAAAAATCTGTCACCATTTAAAACTACTGTTCTTATTTTATAATTTATCATTCATAGCTTACATCACTTACACGCGACGCATTTCTACGTCATCAATTAAGTTGGAGAAATTATTATATTCCCCGCTCTAAAGTACAATTTCATCACTTCATTACTTCATCCTACACGAAAATAGCATCAACCGCAAATGAGTCACTTAAAACAATAACGGACTGGAGTTACTTACAAGCCTTTCAGGGCCAATCGAATGAGTGAACTTATAAAAAATGAATGGAAACTGCAAAATGTATATCGTCAGCAATAAACTTGTGGGGTTTCTAGTGCTCTCATTTGCAGCAACACATTGCTAACATATCACATTCGCGTCTTATCTCCAACACGAACAAAGCGAATGATGATTAATAATATAAATGTGTTTGTTTATAAATGCACGAGTACTTGCCTGGGAATGTATTGCCAGCAAAATCGGCATGATCAGTGCTGCCGCCAGCGCCATTGCGACCCCCCAGTAGGGGTTGCGATTCACGATTATCAAAACTGTTATCCAGAGTGATGCCCTCAAAGTCGACGTCTGGCACTAAGCAGATTTCCTCCTCCGTATTCGATAGGTCGCAACACGAACGCGGTGAACTGTTTTGAGTGCAACTGCTTCTGCTACTGCCGGTAGCACTGCACGTTGTTGGACTGCTCTCCTCTGCGCCACAGTTACTGTTCGAAGATAATGAAATTATGCTGCTGCTGGTGTTATCGATGAGATGCGCAGCAACGTTATTACTATTGCCAGGGCCAACAACGTTACCATGTGATGTCTCAATGCTAAGTAAGGTGGTTGCTGCTGTGCCCGGATTATGTTTATGATGTCGGTGGTGACGGCGATTGTTTGACAAGTGTGCTGTGATCTAGAATGAAGAATGATAATTGTAATCTGCAAAAACGAAACGAAATGAACAAATAAAGCAAAACAGAACTCTGTGCAAACGGGAAAATTTACTGCAAAATTGGCTACACTGCGGGTCAAAAGTATGCAAATGAAACGTAAATGCAAAATAAATAATAAAAAAGGTATTTGAAGGATTTTTAGTCCTGTGTGCGACAAGTGCGAGAGGATAAAGAAAAGATTTTTGTGATTTCTGCAACACCGTGCAGCACAATGCGATCAATTCCCTGAATAACACATTTTTGCTGTCTTCAAACAAAAGATCCATACCACATGCAGAAGCGAATGCATTGTAATGAAAATGTGCAACCAATTCTCACATAATGGCAGCGTCTAGTGGCCAACGATAGGCAATGTTACCAACCTGAGGTCTGTGACAAGAAGAGAAACATGATAATCAAAGTACGATGCTAGAAAAGCAGCAAATTCTATCAAGCATCACAGAGCTGACTCGAAATTACAGTAGTACAGCAAAAGGTTGTTCAAGTTGGCAGGTCACAAATCACAAAAGCCAACTTCTTTTACACCCCGGTATAGTAGTGGAGCTTGCGATAGAATTTTCTAAATGCAAAAGCCAACTACTTTGCGGACAAAAAGAGTTGCCTCCAAAACAAGAGTAACCTCAAATTAAGTCCATACATAAATTTGATAAGGCACTGAAAATGCTAAGCACTATACAATACAAAACATCTTAGACAATTGAGGACAAATTCTGAACACACACTGTAACTCTACTGACAAATCAAAATCATTCTACGCAACACATACACTTACCTCCAAGTGTTTGGGTTCTTCGCTGAAGGAACTGATTAGATCGTCGTCCAATTGCAAAAGTGGTGGATCGGCTGTAGTCATGAGGACAATTTTCCAAAATTTAACAAATTCCCAAACTACCAACTGCGCACTGCACAGTTATTAGAGGAACAGCTGCGTTCTAAAACACCTCCCGCTACTACCCTACACAAAGGAGGGACTTGCAACTAATTTGATGAGTTCTACGCCAAGTGCGCTCTCGCGTACCGACTTATTTAACAGATTACAATATGCTTATGTTTAAGACACCCCTTTTTAATGTTTTTATCATTTTTTATTGTGGAATAGTTTATCGATTTTGCTAATTAACGACTATGACCTTTTGTGTTTCTTATCATGCCCAGCGAGTAGTTTGTTCGCCTTCTTCGTGATTCGTTGATAGTTTTGCAGAATTTCAGTTCACCATTATGTGGTTGGATTGTTTTTGGGTGGTGTTTTCGTTTACCTTTACACTGCACTTAAAGGCTCTTTGTTAAATTTTTTTCACGTGAAAAAATATTTAAAGAAAAAACCACAAGAAAAATCACACAACGAAGAAAAATTCTATTCGCTGAACCAATACAGCAACAATAAGTTGACTTTGGTGGTGGCCATGAATATTTGTTGTTGGTTCTTATGACAAATTAGTTATGTGATAAATCGTTGGTTTCGAATATTTAGGGGGAGTGCGCAATGGGTATAGTTCAGCAAAAAAGAATGTTAACTATATAGCCCAGAGTTCTCTGAATGTTTTCTAGGATTCAGACTCAGAGGGAGCAGTTTTTCGATTGTGAACTTAAAATTTCCGATTTAATTTTTGAATAACAATTTTAAATTTTAGTGTTATTCATAATATTTGCTAGTCAAACATTTATGCTAAGGCAATTTAAGACAAAATTTCTTTCGATATTGCAAAAAACAATAACAAAAAGAACGCCCAATAACATTCACAAAAAATTAGAAAAAAATGTGGAGGAGAAATTCGTTGATAAAATGACGTGAATTACAGGAGTTAATTATCTAATGGGAAATCAAATTATTTTTATAATGCCAAAATGTAGACAAAATTATATTTATTTTTGACTTACAAACCTGAATATCTAGCAGACTGTCCCCACTGCGGTAACGCGTGCTAGTGGTCAGTGGAATGTATCTAATGTGAGACTCTATTCCCTAGAGAACGGTATGTTTTTGCCACTTAAAATGTAGTTTCGGTTGTTAATCACGTTTTTCCACATTGATAGGGTAGTTCGGGACAACGTCAGTGTCAAATAAGAGGATGAAAAAACCAAGTGACAGATAAAAAACTTGTAGGAAAACAAAACAGATTTTATATGGCTGTAGAATAATTATGTTAAAAAATTACTGAAAAGTTTATAATAAAGTTAAAAATACAATAGCAAAAAACCATTGAACAATTGAAAAATGATTATGATTAGGTAGGTAAAATACGAGAAGTTGAAGTAATGGGTATGGTATGGTGCGCTTTTAAACTATATTTAAACAAGTTACTACGCTAACCATTAGCCCATCTGTAAAAGGATGGGCTTCGCGAAACACTCTATTGCACCTCAAAGGCCAAAGATCGATAATATTGTAAGTCAATTTGGCTGCCAGTTTAAGTTGAAAAAATTTAAATTTTCACTCAGCCATACCTGATTTTTTAATCTTATCAACTGCTTGTTCGAATTTCGAAAACAGATGGCAAACATCAATCAGCTGCTTCTCGCAGTCATTTCGCGGACTTTTCTTTTGTACCCAAACTAAAACCAATATTTTAGATTTTAATAAAGATGAACGACCCTAATAGAAAAATAGATGTTAACCTTTCATCGCTGCTAAGTCTTAAAGCCGAACTCCTGCGCAAACAAGCCGAAGTGAGTAAAGTCAAGGCAACACGCTCCAATGAAACATTTGTTCCAAGCAAAACGAAAACCTACATGAAAGATACTATAACCGAGTCTTCAACCGCAAATGCAAAAGAAAAGGACACCAAAGTCTATGAAATTGAAGATTCAGCCCTGCTTGCTAAATCACAAAGAGTTCTTGAAGCCAAATCCAAGTACTACGATCGTATGGCCGCAATGGGTGGCAAACTCAACTCTGATGATAACTGTCTTGTGCTATTCAATCGAAAGAAGCAAGAAGATCCAATTCCAGTGCGAGAAAAACCTAGTTGCTCATCCTCATCGGATGATTCAGACTCTGAAGAGAATGGTGATGTTGGACCTGTCCATCCAGATGATGAGTGGGTGGAGTACACAGATTGCCTCGGAAGGACTCGTAAATGTCTACGCAGAGATTTGGAGCTAATCAAAAAGAAGGACTCTGATCTTGCTGCGAGTATTCCGGAACGTTTGGACCAAACTCAACCCAATTGGATGATCGATGTGAGTAAGTCCACAACTGAGTCCCGCCCTCCAGAGTCGATTGATGGGGATATTCTGTCAGTGATGTCCAAACATGATGAGATGCGTAATAACTGGGAGAAGAAAGAAGTAGAGAACTTGTCAAAGGAGAACGTACACTACCAGGATGTGTTCTTCGATGAGGCACGCCAACATGGTGTAAGCTACTATGCCTTTTCCACAGACGAGGAGGAAAGAGCTCGCCAGCAAAAGGAATTGGAGGCAACTCGAAAGAAAACACTTGACGAACAAACGCAGAGGGAAGCTCAGCGCAATTATCGCGAGAAAATTATAGCCGAAAGGGTGAGAGCAGCGAAGAACAGGCAGCGAGCCCGCCTTGGTCTGCCCCCACTGGAAGAGGAACCAATAAAAGAACAAGACAAAGAAACGCCTAAAGAAACTAAAGAGGAACGGAAGCTTCGCAAACGAGAGGAAAAACTGCAGAGAAAGAGGGAAAAAGAGGACAGCATCCGCGAAGAGGAAAGGAAGACTCATGTGCGTCCATGGGACAAAGAGAAGAAGGGCCTTCATCAGACTGTTGCAAAGTCATCAGATTCTGAGGACGAACCATGGGCTTATCGACCTGAACGCGATCCAATGTCCCAAGAAGAATGGAATGAACTAAAGCGGAAAGAGCGGAAACCCGAGTTCGCACCACATGCCGAGAAGCCGTCGCAAAGGGGACACAAGCGTAAGGACATGTCTTCGGAGTTCGACTCAATAACAAATGAGAAAACGCAAAGAACGAGCTTTAGATCAAATGATACAACGTTTCCAATGGGTCCTCCGCCAGCTCCATCCCTATCAGCAGAGGGCATGAGCAATTTCGCTACTTTCCAGTCCACAAAGAGGACAAAGCACTTCCACAGGAAAAACTCAAATGCCTTTACAAGTGACTCAAATGCTGAACCCACGGAAAGGCGGGGCGGTGCTGAAATACCACCGCCTGCGGATTTGGATCCAGAACCGTTCACAAGGCCAAAGCCCACAACACAGTCTCTACAGAACTCCATCGAAGCTGGGCTAAGATTTTTACGAAATAACTTCGACAAGACGACCATGTCGAACAAGTCCAGCTGGACCGCGAGATCGGATTATTAGATTTGTTAATGGCGAGTTTGAAAAATAAAATTTAAGTTATACAACATTTTTCTGTTTTTTTTTTTTTGTTAATTGGTTTGCAGTTGCGCTCATATCACATCGCATCGTAAGTATTAGATACGAACCGTTGGATGTTTAGAGTTAGGACAGGTTCATCGAATGTTGCAAACTTTTTAACAGTAACATTGGAAAATGTGCCGACCCATTAAAGCGTAGAATTTTGTTCGTTAAACCGTTGAGGTTCAGGTGTGTTTTTTTTTTTCTTTTTTTTGTTTTTTTATGCAATTCAATTCAACAATTTCAATTCAATTTTTTTATTTTAGTTCTTTTCAATTTAAGTTTACATTGGTTTTTCTGCAAAGCCTTAAGGGCTTGTCTGCAGAAGACTGTTTACAATTTTTGTTATACTATAACATCAATTAATTTTAACAATATTTACAAAAATAATTTAATAACAATTGCATATACGTATTATGAATACATATAAAATTCTTTGGCTTTTTTAACAAATTCTTTTCTAGAAAGTTTTAGAAGTTCTCTTGGGAGTTCATTAAATACAGATGGAACTGGCACGTTGTACGTGGAGTAGATGACGCCATAAGGATAAAAACGTTCGGATGTTCACGTGAATTGTGAGTGTTCCTCGCGTTTTCAGAAGCGATGCCATGGTTCGATGACATATGGTAGTGTTGGTGTTACCCTATATTTATAACCTGACGACTAGTACGCTGCTCGAGCTAAACTACATTTTATCTGGTCTCCAACTTTTCTCTCCAAACATCAGCTAAAGTCCTAGCTAAATTTTGACATAGAGTACGGCGTGGATAACTGTCACAGAAAACACATTTTTTTTTAAAACTACCTATTTCTGATTCTAGGTACTTCTCTTCCATGTAATAATTAATAGAGCTCATCCTTGCATACTTTACCGCAACAGAACAACAGGATTTGTCACAATTTAGCTTGAGAAACTGTGTCGACCCATTAAATGGGCGCGCTAAATTTTGACAGACACATGAAGTACATTCTGAAACAAAAGTTTTTGATTATTTAGCTCGAGCTGCGTACCACTCAGCTAAATGGGTTCGCTTAAGTTTAGCTCAGCTAAATTTTGGAGAGAATTTTGTATGGGAGCGAAAATTTAGCTCGAGCAGCGTACTAAGCTTGACATGTAAACCCATCCTACTTTACTTTATATTTGACAGATAATAAACTATCTCTCCTTCTTTCATTTATACTCTACTAGAAGCATAAACTAACTATTAAATAATTCCATTTGAAAACAACTGCTTCAGCCAAGAATATAAGTAGAGCTAGTTTTTAATAAAAAAAATACGACTCAAAAGTTTTTGGTAGACATTTTATGAATGAAAATAATGTCTATATTTATGTGAAAAGTAAAATATAGTTGCAAAATGATGACTGCACATCTATTATTGTTTTTTGACAATTTGTTTTCTAGGAAACTGACGATTTTTTTTACTTTATTTTTTGTTTATAATTTTTCTTACACTTTTTTAAGTGACAGTGTTGTTTAATACTGTTGTTAATAGTAGGAAATTCTATGGCAAACATTTGAACAATTTTTTTATATCGAAAATAATGTATCCAAAATTCATTATAAAATGACTTAAAAAAATATTCCTTTTCTTTATATCCTGTAATTTCAACATTAATTTCTATTCAATTATGAGAAAATCAAACAAAAATTTATATAAAAAAGTAGCGATAAATGTCAACCAGGAACTCAGAAAAACTATGGTTTACAACACAGCCCTCGATATTGAAATGAAAGTCCACCTCAGGCTACCGACATGGCGGTTTAAACAGGAACCGGAAGAGTGTAGGCTGGTTTTTTTCAAGTATGAGTGAGTCCCCTTTGATTAACATAGGCACAAATACATGAATTCAAACTGGGCTACATCCAAGGTCAAATTCAGCTTGTATGCAATTTCAAAACTGAACACGTATAGCTAATGATGAGTTGCTACTTTTGCTAAATGGAACCACAAAGGATAGAAACTTACCAAAGTCAGAGTGCGGTTTGTAGTAAAAATCATTTTTAAGGTCAGTGACACAAAAATACACGATCTCCACCGATCAATGAATAAAACGCATTTTTCCACTTAATTTTATTACATATATTTCGAATATTATTAGCTCTTCTTTGTTTTTTAAATATCGTATGTTGTACAAACATCTTTTTCTTAATAAAATAATAATTAGTCCATAAATGTTCCTTCTCATTGTTTCTTTGCAAATTAGTAAAAAAATCAAAAGATTAGACAACTATTAATATTTGTGTTGTCACACATAGACATATAGTATAGGGATAGCAATTATTCTTTAATACATACATATATATATATATTTTTTGTAGAAAAATAATAGAACATTGTTTTAATACACACTATTACACTACACATGTATCACAAACAATAGACGTGTTTTTTTTTAGCTTCGTTCTCAGCAAAGCAAAGTAAAGTAAGATTTTCAGCACACAAATTACAATAACTACTGCGAGTCTCGAAGTGTCAAGTAGAGCGTTGTTGTTGTAATTGCGTGCTGAAAATCCTACTTTACTTTTCTTTGCTGAGATCGAAGTTAAAAAAAACAGGTCTAATATTTCAATTTAACGCTGTTTGTTCGATTCATTTTGTATATACAAATATAATATATAAACCTTTGTGATTAGATTTGCAACAAAAGTCATTCATTTACTAGCTAAAAGTTAATTTTAAATAAAATAAGCAACAACTATAGTTGTGTTTTGTCTTCAGAGTGTGTTTTAGTTTAGAACAGTTTATTGTTGGTTAATTTACCACTCAATTCCAAAGTAACATTGACTATTTTAATTTCTAAGTTGTATTTGAGGCCTTTTTCTAGTTTTATAGGTTAGGGATTGTTTTGATTCTGTCTGAATTCATATGCATTTATTCATTTACGTATTTGATTACATTTAATTTCCTTTTGACCGTATGTTGTAACTACTACAACTGAACATATTACATTATGATCAAGCATATTATATTTTTTTTTTTGTATATATATATATAATATAAATATATTTATTTCAGTTTGAGTACATAATTATAGAATGAAAACTGAATAATTCTTAATATAGATTAGAAGTCTAAATTATAACTTATAATAATGAACACACAATTTCAGTTAGCAATTTGATCAACAAAAATATTTTATCTTTACACATAAATAAGGTTAAAGAAAATTCCTAAAACAATAGATTCCTTGATGTTCTACCATCTACAATGATTTGCAATTTTTTTGAAAATAACAATAACATATGTTTTTGCTGGTTTTTGAATCTATGTCTACAGCTTACGGCTTATATACTGTTAACACTAAGCCACGCAGTTCCGGTGAATTTTATAGCCCTTACGCCTTTATGGCATCAGTGTGTCATTTGATACATATGTATTATTTCTTCTTTTAATAACAGTGAATGATTTATTATGAAAATTCGGCTTGTTTCATAACCACTACCACAGCGTCCTGTGTTGGATGCAACACAGGTAATTAAAACGGATGTTAAAAATATTCAAAAGTGTGAACTCTACTTTAGAGTGCACAGATTAGAGCAATATCGCAAGACACATGAACTTCGGAGACAAGAGCAACAATCCGTAAAAGAACCACGGGAAGAACCAAAAAGAATAAAAAGAGTTAAGAAAGTGCAACAACGGCAGCAACGAGTGGATCTGCACAAAATAATACCCATTACAGTAGACAAGAATCAAAAAGGGGAGCTAATAAATCAGCTAAAAAATCTACGAAAAAACTACAAGCAGACAACAGAACCAAACACCACCATTGGGCAAAGCCAAACTAAAGAGGAAATAACTAACAACAATTTAAACAGTACCAGCCTGGTAGGAAGCAACGGTCAGAATTATATTGTTAGCGATTATAATATAAGAAGCAGTTTTTTAGAAATAAAAAGTAATCTTCAATCGTTTTGCTGATGTAGAGACAGCCGAGCGACAGAAGCCATCAGCAGCCCCAGCATAGCAGGACAGCTATCCGCCACAGTGCCACCAAAGACAGAGTAACGAGCAGCTCCATTAGCATAGACAGCAGCAGGGAAATCAGCAGCACCACCAGCAGTGCCACAAGCAGCGACAGCAGCAGCGCCTTCAGCAGCACCATCAGCAGTGCCACCAGCATTCCTCCCAAGTCATAAAGGTCTTGAAGTGAAGTCAGCGTGTGACCAAATTCGACTAACCTCTGTAAATAGATTCAGACTGACTGCCAGAGTATTCCAAGGATCCTTAACAAAGTGATCCGTTCATTTTAACCACACTTCACCACAACAAATTCAAATTGAAAACGAAGACACTTATACTTAATTGGAGTGAATTAGCAACAGCCTACCAGAACGATGCGGATGCAGCCGACACAGAGCTGTATTTTGATCTCCAAGAGCAATTGGATTTAAGGACTGTTTGTCTACCGAGTGAAACAGAATCAAAAGTGAAAACAAATGACTTAGCAGAAACCGCCTTCAACGCAGCAATCAATCTCCCAAAAATTGAGATACCCACATTCGATGAAGTTATTTGAATTGGCGTCAGTTCTTCGAACTGTAAATGGTACATAAACAGCAGATTGCCCAGAAATTATACTTCCTAAGAACCAATGTCAGCGCCTAATTCAACATTTTTACTTGTAGCAGTAGCCGTGACTCCGAGAAAGAGCAAAGTAATAAGGATATTTCGGTATCGCTTAATGAATATGGAATTGTGAGGCAGATGAGTTGGGAGTTTCTCTGAGAACTCTTACTCTGGGGAAGACGATTAAAAAGGAGCTCCCGCCATATATACCCTCCAAACCAGCAGAATGTTTCATCAAGATTCTGAATGGAATGATCTGTGAGGCAGCTATGAGAGGATCCAGGATTGATCGATTCGAAATCAGAAACAAAGAAATCATAGCCCACCTAGGCACAGACAGGGATGCATTAGGAGATATTGTCGACATCCTAGGGGAAGAAGTAGATACTCAGGAAGCAGGGACATCAACTACTGAGCCTATCGTTCCCCGATTGGAGACAGCAAAATCAGCCCCCAAACATCTGGTACTCCCAATCAAAGGAAATCCGGCTCGAAGGACCAGTTTTATGTACTCGACTTAAACGAGCGAGTTGAAATACCATGAAAACAAATGCGAAAGTTGTACAAAGAAATGTGTTGTATTATGCAATTTATATGAAATAATTAACAAGGAATTTATAATAAACGATTATTTTTTTCAAATAGATTAACTAAAGTCATATATAGATGTTGATTGTTGATCTGAATCTCAAACACTATGAAAACCTTTGGCCTTGTGGATATGGACAGTGTTCCTAGAGTGTTACAAATTTATGTAAGCTCTGTCAATTGCAAACTTTCAGCAAAGTGGAAACGTAGTGTGCCAGATCTAAGAAGATTCCGGAAGGACAATGAAAATGGTTGAATAAGGAGATTAAGTTGCCGGATGCGTTCTACAACCAAGTTTCAACAACAAGTACTAAACCGAATCGCGGACGACCTTCAAAATCGTTCGGGGAATGTGTACCCAAAGTGCAAAAACGAAAAAAATATATGAACTGGTAAGCACTAGAATGCCAAGCGAAATTGCTGTTGCGGCAGGAAGTGACTTCGTTGTAAAGTGCACCACTTGACGCATACCAAGCAATTTACAATGCCCAGCATTTCCGACCTACATAAACAATGTTTATGCATGGCTTATTCTTTTCCATTTCTTTTAATTGTACAGTTTTAAAAAGATTAAAATTAAGGAAAAGTTTATATTAATAAAAATTACGAATCTAAGTTATAACATCGTGTTTTACTATTTGGACATACCAAACAACACCATCAAGGTAAGTGTTAAGCTATAAACCGCAACCGCAACCGTAAGCGCAACCAACACAAACATAAACACAAAAAGCACGACAAAAAGTGTGCTCAGTTTTTTTTGGTGTTGCGCCTACGGTCGGCAGCTGCACAGGCAGTCATGTTTCGTTAAAAATAAAAGTTAGTCGCATTTAAAGGCTCACAAGAGCAACAGTAATAAATTGTAACCATTATAAAACGCAGTTATCACCACCCGATACAGCATATCCATAAAAATACATAACCGCGAATAAACCTGTTCCCACTGAGTCAGCAGGTCATTGGACACGTCCCATACGATAACGGAGTTAACACGATCGGACATGCGCATACCTTAAAAGTATGCATCACCACTTTCCCACCATAAACCCAATGCACCCTGGACACCGGATACACGCGCCGCATTGTTCTGACGACTAAGCGGATTGGCCATGGTCAATGGGACTACCCATGGCACAATATTAGGAATAAGTTTTTAGTCTTAGTTTGGACTTGGAATAGAACGGTGAAATACAGTAAAATATTATAACGTAGTCTTGTCTTTCTTTTACTCGAACAAGTTGGACCAGCCCTAGGTTGGTGTTCGAGTTTTTTTTCGAGAATCCTGAACAGGATGTTCTAACTAACGCAATAAAGACTTCATATTTTATTTGTGAAATAAACAAATGCTACATTAGCATTAGTGTCAACAAATTGGTTATTTCATTTAATACAGTCCACTGTTCAATTGCAAAATGGAATCATAAACTGTAAACCCAACTGAGAGTAGTGCCTCTCAGTATAAAAGACAAAAAGCACTACAACTTTGTGATGAGCTGGTAAAAGGCATGCAGCAAATTATGATTAAAGAACTTGTTCTTAGTTCTCCTGCAAGGGCTCCAAGCCTAAGAAGGGCTTATTAACTCAGCATGAGCCAAATAAAATCATTTCTCCGGAAGCGCTTTTGCTGATGGTTAAATCAAATTTAAGTACTTTACGGTACATAACTATGCGCCAGCAGCTTAAAACAATGAATGCAAATGTATGCCCGGCTTATTATTTAGTTCAACAGGCAAAGAAAGAATGCTACCCTGAAGACGAAGCATATTTACTGTGACTGATGTTTCTGCTGAAGTAGGATTGCAATAAAGCGCAATATCAATGCTTGAAACGACTTATCTGAACATCTAACATCATTAGGGTCAAGTGTTTGATGAATCTGATTAGTTTACGAATAGGAATAAAAATAAAATCAAAAATTATAATGTGTTTCAATAAAGAAAGCTTTAGTTTCATTAGTTTATAAAAAACTTCGAAAGGGGTAAAGTAAACTTAAAAGAAAATAATAAAAAATACGTGAAGCTTGTAGGTAAGTTCCATTGGTAAATAAATAATTTAGTAATAATTACTCCAAGACTTGTACGTGTATGAGTATGAGGGATATTGTTAAGTTTAGCGACGAAATAAGAAAAGCAATTTTATACATGTGGGATTCGAAGCCAAATCATCCAAACAACGCCCTACGAAATCACACCACACAACAGAAAGCAAGCCAATCGGTTAACACGACAGACAGAACATAAGACACAGAACGGTAACGAAGAAAGCCAAACGGACGAACAAGAGCCATTTTTTCCTTTTTCTGATTTTAAACCATCAGTTTTTTGGTCAGCCGCCCCCAAGCAATCGGAGAGTGCAAACGTAGAAGTCAACAAGACATAAAACGTGAATTTAATTTAATGTACACTAAATCGTGCAGCGTTTCCTTTCATTTTTCCTTAAGGTACAGATTGAATTATTATTTCCTAACTTAATTAAACTGTTAAATCTAAATTTAGAGGTATTATTTCAATTTCTGTTGAAGATGCCCTAAATCCGCTTGGAAAATTGTTTGACAAGGCAACAAACGCGTGCAGAAAAATGAGAAAAAGAAGACCAGCTGCTGACACCAATATCAGCGTATTGCTGTTTGTCAATTATTAATAACTAAAGCAGGCAGTACGAGCTCTTGAAACAAAACTCTAGTGAATGAAATAGCCCCATAGAACCAGTGATTTTGGTTATCGGTAAGGAGATCACAACTCTCAAAAGTTTTTACGTCCTTGTGGACAATACTTCGTATAAGCTAAGCTACCAACATTTTTAAAGGCATTTGATGTTATATTTAATGTCGTCGCCGAAGAGTGTCAGCTACGCATAACGAGCTAGAATACAGCAGAGGTCGCTGCTACAAAATAGAATGTGGCGGCTATCGTATCACAGGCACAAACCCACTGTCAAAACAACAGCGTTAACCAACGAGTAATTTAGTAATCTTCTTTCTCTTTTTGTTTAGCTGTCACTTTTTACTTTTTCCTTTTATGACTCTCTGTCACAGGTTGTCTAGCCACGCGCTTTAAATTATTTTCTCCTTGTAATATTCTTACAAATAAATACATTTTGGATTAAATAAATAGTTGAACGCATTCAACGACTTTTTCTCTTTGTGGGCAACAGCAATAAACCCCCCACAAGAACGCCGTTTTTGGTTGGTCGGCTAATCAGAAAATTCGTTCTATCGGAAATTTACAATAGAAGACACGCACAATGACAGAATCATAAAAACCATCGAGGGCAGCGGAAGCGATCAGAAGTCGAAAATATACAATTTTAAAACTCAACCATACACTGCTATTACAAATAGTCTATTTTTTTAACATGAACATTTTCCACAAATTTGCCTTTTTAATTGTCCAGACATTTAATGAATTTTGATGTCCTATGTAATGAATTTTATGTATGCAGGTGAATCAACATTTTTTCATGAATTAATGGTGTAGTGCCTCAAAAACAACTGAAAGCACTAATTTTGTAGTCCACGGATTGAACGCCATAATCAGGGGGCTTTGGTCGTGTAGTTCGACAAATGGCGTCGTACTTATAACAAGCCAACGATTTCTTACAAACGCAATTGTTTACCTTATGTAAACCTATAATTATTATATTTGTAAATATATTTTGTTTTCGCCTGTACTCGGTCACTGGTTGTCTGAACGGTTGATGTTGGCGTAGTTGGCTGAACTGAACCGAAGAGGAGAAAGAAAGAAAAAAGATGGAGGCTGAACAGTGCCTCTTATTGCCTCTATCGCCATCTACAGCCGAACACAAGCTGTAGGCATTCAGCACAGGTTTTAATTTTAGCACACACGCATTTTTGTTTTTTTCTGGTGTGGTAATTTGTATTTTTCGCTTTTTGTAATACTATAAATTTAATAAAAAATTCAAACTTATAATTCAAACTTATAAATCAGATGTGGGGTAAATCTCCATTCCAATATAATTAGCACAGCCAGAAAAGTACCACGATTATTAACCACGTTGCACACCATATAGGAGACGCCATCTTAAGTCCACAATGGCTAGTCGAATGCTACGTGCCGAATTAATTGAAGTATTACAAGCTGCTGGAATTGAATTTCCCGCGTCCGCCACCGTCGCTATATTACGCAGACTTTATGAAGAAAATATTCAAGACAACAACATTGAGATCCGTCCACCATCACCGGCACTATCTGAACCAGATATAGCAGACAACCGAAGCCGTAACCCATCACCGGAAAACCGACCAGCCGCACAACCAGAGGCAGCAGCCAACCGAAGCCGTAACCCATCACCTGAACACCGACCAGCCGCACAACCAGAGGCAGCAGCCAACCGAAGCCGTAACCCATCACCTGAACACCGACCATCTGTACAAAACAACGATGATATCGATGCTGAACTGATCAAGTTAAGAAAATTAACTGAAATTGCCAGACTACGAGCTGAGTTACGCTCATTGCAAATTGACAACATATCGGTGAACCAGGACCATCGACGCCGGTTAGAATTCAGCGACATTGAATATGCTTTACAAAAATTCAATGGAGATGACAACTACCGAATTCAGAAATGGATTACCGACTTCGAGGAAATTTTACAATCTGGTCGGGCTGATGACCATGACAAATTGATATTTGCTCGCCGAATGATGGACGGAACAGCACGCAAATTCTTGGCAACAATCCAAGTTCAAGACTGGAAATCGCTAAAAGAGAAACTGATGCTTGAATTTGATCGTTGCCGCTCTCGACAAGATGTCTATGCCGAATTAAATAACCGACCAATCCGCCGTAACGAAACCGTCCGTCAATACATCATTGAGATGCAAGGGATAGCCAGCTATTCCGATATCACTGAATACGAGCTGATTCAATTTATACTCGATGGACTAGGAGATATTGGACCGCAGGGATCGATCCTATATAATGCCCGTACCATGACGGAACTCAAGGATTCAGTTATTCATTATGAACGTCGTCAAAAACGAACTGTCAGCAACCGAACAACCCTTCCGAGCCGTACACTAATTGCTAATAGCTTGTCAAATCGTTTAAAACCACTGAATAATAACAATCCGAATCAACTAAATGCAGCTAACCGTCAACCGATAGATCCGAATCGTTGTGCAAATTGTCGCATCATAGGGCATAATGAGTCAAAATGTCCAAAACCACGTCGACCGTCAGGCAGCTGTTTTCACTGTTGGGAAGTAGGACATTGGTATAAAGATTGTCCTAAGAAACACCGATTAGCAGCTGCAGTAGTAGCCGAATCAGCCGTCGCCAGTTCAACATCAGCCGTTGGGCAGTCACTGACCGACCAGACCGTTAGTAGCGCCGCTGAAGAACTTGCCGCCTTGCAGATGGTAAGCATTTCTTTTAAATTTGGGGAAATTGAACATGAAACTCATTCACTTTTTCTTGCATTATTGGACACGGGCAGTCCAGTGAATTTTATTCGTAGATCACTCGTCCCGGAAGAATTGCAAAGTGCTCAGTTGATTTACACTAAATATAAAGGACTAGGAAACTCAAAACTATTTAGTTATGGTAACGTAAATTGTTCTATTCGACTACAATCACAAACATGCTCAAGTACATTTTTTATTGTCGCAGATAATGTACTACCTATTCCAATTCTCATTGGTCGTGATTTACTAACGAAGTTGGGCATAACGTTGTGTTATTCCACAATGAATTCTAAATTTGGCAAAACAAATGTAAATGAACTTATTAACACGTGTCTAAGTTGTAAATGTATTTTAACTGTATGCAATTCTTCCGATTTAATAAACCTTCCGTTTCGTTCTTATTATCGTATGTTCAATTTGCCTAATCGTCTGCAGATGTGCCCTATTGGTGATCTGCCATCGGACTCTGAATCTACGTCTTCGATTATTCTCAATGAAAATACAAATTTTATATCGTCGTTCGATGCACTCGATGAGTTACCATTCTCAATGGCAGTTGACCGTGAACCGTTTAGCAATTCTGACATAGATATTGGACATCATTTAGGCGACTTTTATTATACTAAATGCTATCAACTAATAGAAAAGGAATATATTTCTGCAAAGCGACCTCTAGAAGTACCTGTTCAGAATGAAATGACCATTCGTTTAACTACTGATGTGCCTCTTTATTGTCCACCCCGTAGATTATCTCACCGTGAAAAAGAAGAAGTTACTCGTATCATAGATGATCTGCTTGATCAAAAAATCATTCAACCGAGTCATTCACCTTATGCTTCCCCTGTTGTATTGGTTCGAAAAAAAAATGGGGAAATGCGAATGTGTATCGATTATCGTTCTCTAAATAAAATCACCATTCGTGATAATTTTCCCTTGCCTCTCATCGATGACTGTCTTGAGTATCTTGATAGTAAAAATTGCTTTTCACTGATTGACCTGAAAAATGGATTCCACCAGGTTCCTATGAACAAAGAGTCCATACCATATACATCGTTTGTTACTCCATACGGACAATTTGAATACTTGAAAATGCCTTTTGGTTTACGAAATGGACCATCTGTTTTTCAGCGTTTTATTTCTACCAAACTTAGTGATATGATTCGTGCTCGCGAGATTGTTGTATACATGGATGATATCCTTGTCGCTACCGCTACGGTAGACGAACACCTCGATGTCCTCCGCAAGCTTTTCCGCCGATTAGTCGAAAACAAACTAGACATTAAATTAAGTAAGTGCAGTTTTATGCAAAGATCAATTGAATATTTAGGATACTTAGCCGATAACCGAGGGATAAGACCAAGTAACTCTCATATTGAAACACTTCGAAATTATCCGATCCCGACTAATGCTAGAGAACTCCAATCCTGCCTAGGATTATTTTCTTATTTTCGAAGATTTGTCCCCTCGTTCTCGAAAATAGCCGGCCCATTATTGAATGTTTTGAAGAAAGGATCAACTTTTAATTTGGATCACGAATGTAACAAATCCTTCTATACTCTTCGTGATGCACTTGCCTCCGCACCTGTGTTGGCTATTTACAATTCCACCCGAGAAACCGAGTTGCATACTGATGCTAGTTCACAAGGGTTCGGAGCTGTTTTATTACAAAAACAAATCGATGGAAAATGGCACCCCGTGTCATATTATTCTCGACGTACTACTCCTGCAGAATCAAAATACCATAGTTTCGAATTAGAAACACTTGCCGTCATTTACGCTTTACGCCGATTCCGAGTTTACGTCGAAGGTATACCCATCCGAATTGTTACCGATTGTAATTCCCTGGTTCAAACTTTATCAAAAAAAAGTCTCAACCCCCGCATTGCTCGATGGGCACTCGATCTCGAAAATTATAACTATGTTATAAGTCACCGGAAAGGTACTGGAATGGGACATGTTGATGCCTTGAGCAGAATACCGATTACTGTTCCCTCGTCCGTGAATGATTCTGATTCATCTGTTTTATTTGTTCAAGATGATGATATCGATTTTTATTTACACGCTACTCAGTCCCGAGACCCGAATATAATAAGTTTACGTAATCAGTTACAAACTACTGACGTCGATCCCTTTGAAATGCATAATGGTCTTGTTTACCGTCGAATGAGGGATGGTCATTTGAATCTTTATGTCCCTTGTGAAATGGAAGTGCATGTTATACGGCTTATACATGAAAAATTGTGTCACTTAGGAATCGATAAATGTTATGACCAGATTCGCTTCCATTATTGGTTTCCTTCTATGCGTCCTAAGATAGAAAACTATATTCGCAATTGCATTCAATGTATTATACATAATCCACCTCGCCATGTTAATGAACGAACTTTGCATAGTATCCCTAAAGTTCCCCGTCCCTTTGATACCATTCACATTGATCATTTTGGACCACTTCCCAATGTATTGAATAAGAATAAGCATATCTTAGTTGTAATCGATGCCTTTACCAAATTTGTTAAACTTTACCCCGTTAACACTACAAGCACCAAAGAAGTTTGTGCTGCTCTCGATAAGTATTTTGCCTATTACAGTCGACCTCGACGTTTGATTGCCGACCGGGGCACCGCTTTTACATCCCATGATTTTGCTCAATATATTTCTAAGAATAATATATTGCAAATTAAAAATGCCGTTTCTTCCCCCCAAGCAAATGGTCAAGTGGAGCGAGTTAATCGGGTCCTCGGCCGAATGTTAAGTAAATTAACAGAGCCTATTAATCGATCCAACTGGTCCCAATTACTAGTAAGAGTTGAGTACGCAATCAATAACTCGGTGCATAGCTCCACAAAACAAACTCCTAGTATGCTTCTTTTTGGAATAAATCAGCGTAGCCTTGGGGACGACGAATTAACTGAATATTTAGACGAGAAGCAATCCGTCAATTTAAAGCGTGACCTCGAGGCTCTTCGATCTGATGCTTTAGCTGCAATTGAGCGCTCTCAATTGGCAAACGAAGTCCAGTATTCTAAACGAAGTGTCCCGCCACGAAAGTACGAAGAAGGCGAATATGTTGTCATTCGTAACGTTGACACCACTGTAGGTCAGAATAGAAAATTTATACCTAAATATCGAGGCCCCTATGTTATCCATCGAGTGCTTCCGAACGACCGCTATATTATTCGCGACATCGATAATTGCCAAATAACTCAACTGCCATATAAAGGAACTCTAGAGGCAGCTCGATTAAAACCGTGGATTCAGGCCGGAGGTGTGTTACTGGATGGAAGGGCGGGAGATGATAAAGAGATGCTTTAGATCGAGGTCGATCTCATTGTCAGACTGGCCGAATGTAAATATATTTTGTTTTCGCCTGTACTCGGTCACTGGTTGTCTGAACGGTTGATGTTGGCGTAGTTGGCTGAACTGAACCGAAGAGGAGAAAGAAAGAAAAAAGATGGAGGCTGAACAGTGCCTCTTATTGCCTCTATCGCCATCTACAGCCGAACACAAGCTGTAGGCATTCAGCACAGGTTTTAATTTTAGCACACACGCATTTTTGTTTTTTTCTGGTGTGGTAATTTGTATTTTTCGCTTTTTGTAATACTATAAATTTAATAAAAAATTCAAACTTATAATTCAAACTTATATATTAAAACAATAAAAGAAGATTACTTTAGTGTTTACACAAAACATCACAAATGGAATCCTAATTTTTTAAAATTGGAATTGCCTCTAACCCCAATCTAGTTCATTTAATAAATGTGGCAACACTGTTTGAGGTAATCTATTAGTTGTTCTGTTTTATCTTGCTATCTTCTTATACCCTGTTACATTTTTCATCAAACCCTCATGTATGTATGTATGTACCAACACCCATGTAGAACATAAGAAGAGTAGGCATGCCAAAAGAGCATGCGGATAATCTTGAAGTATCCGCCGAAGGCGACAGACGTGTTTGAGAATAAAATAAATATAATCAAACGGTGTCTTTGTGTCTTTTTTGTACAACGGTTTGCTACAGATATAACAGACATAAAAAAAATAATAGAACATGAGTTAGAGGAAGTTCCAATAATAAATATCCTAGAATATGCAACCATATCAATTGCTAGAACAGAAGAACTTTTTATAATAATATATAAATATCCAAAATTAAAAATACAATGTAAATGCTATAAGGTAACCCCGATAAGTTTCAAACATGGGAAAATACAAACAGACGAATTAATAGCATTTTGTGACGATTACATTAGAGTAAAAAAATGTCAAAACTATTTAGGAAAAAATATTTGCGAAGAATATATTGAAAATGAAGAATGTATAATTCCATTAGTAAAAAATAGAAAATCTAAATGTAATATTAAACAAGAATATAATTTTGATATATTAGAAATAGTACCAGGAGTAATATTAACTCATGGAAATCATAAAGTAAATAACAAGACCATAAACAATGTGAAATTAATCACATACGAAGATATTGTAAATATAGATGGAAAAAATTATAAAAATATGGATGGAACCATTAAAGAAATAATAGCAAGAAAACATAATAATGAATTTTTTATAAATACTGTTATATAAACAGAAGGGCTATATGCATTCAATAATATTGATAGCCTAAACAAAATAATGATTCCATTTGAGGAACATCCTATATTATCAATTTTACACACAATCATAATCATTGTGATAATTATTGTTATAACTTATGTAATAACGAAAATCATGAATTTTATAATCGAATACAAAAAACAAAAAACTAAACAAAAATTCATTGAATCATATGAAAAAGAAATGGCAAAAATGAAAATGAAACAATTAGAAAATCGGGACGATTAAATATTGTAATATAATAATGTATTGTAATGTGATAAGTCCTTTATACTTTTCCCAATTTCCAATGTAGTAGAACCTTTACACTCTAGCGAGTGGTGCGCCCTCAGCGAAAAAAATGTGAACGAGAGACAGCGGCGAGACGAAAAAACACGAAGAAGGCGGAAGCGAGGATCATCCATCTTGTGGCGCTGAGACGAGTAGGACGGGTAAAATATTTTTGTAATCGTAACCTTGGTTAATCGTTAAAAATAAAAGGAATCTTTGTTGAGTTTAAAATATAAATAAACAGGACTATTAAATCCTAAAAAAATATAATTTGTTTTAATTACGAAATATACGCGAGTGTATTTAATTCGAGGCCACGCCATCTTCTTCGATTCGTTCATCTTGGCTTTTTACTTTCAACCAACAACCTCGGCAGATTTATTAACACACGAAACGTGCAGAAAAATTCCAATTAGGGGAAAAAAACCTGGAAAATAAATAAATCATTGAATTGATTTACACCAGGTATGTAAAAAGTGTACCAATTAGTGGTAGTGGAAATGAAAATCAGTTTCGTTTGTTCTAGGAATTTCCCCACGACATTTTTTTTTTGTTCACGTGCAACCGTTGCGTCGTCACATGGATGCGATTCGATTCATCGACGTCCACGTGCAGCAATAAGGATGTAAATCACTATTTTACACCGCTTCCCTGGTAACCAACCGCGAGTTGCGTTGAGTTCCAGATGTGCACACCTTCGTTTCGGCAGGATTACATTCGCCGCATCGAATAGTTTTTTTTAGTGTTCTGGTGCTAGTGCATCGGGCCTATGTCTCTGCCCTGGAGCGAGCACGGCATCCACGCGACCACGGCAAACCACCACCCCATGATCGAGGCGTTCTGTCAGTCCCTTGAGACTGCAGATTCGACTGGCCATCATTTTTTTTGTACCACGAAGTGTCCGTGACTTACATCCTTCACCCCAAACACCGAGGCTACGCACCTAGTGCCTGCGCACCTCGCAACAACCCTCCGAAGGCGGGATTTCATCGCACTTGGGAGAGACGAATTTTATCTTCATGAGAAGAGGAAACCCCCCCCCCCACACAACCCCCCGAATTGTGCTTCAACATCGAAGGGAATAGATCCAGAATCATCAAATCAGCGCTTTACTGATATAAGAACCATAATTTACCAACGCCATTGGCGTATCTATCCATAGATCAGTGTGGGTGCTTCGCTCTTGTATTAGAATCGTTTGAACGCATCTTCCATGCAAAGCAATGATTATCGTTGTTTCTAATACCCTTAAGGTAATTCTTTTGGACCAATATCCTGCATATATAAGCAGTTGATATCCATAAAATTTGAATTCTTGTGTAAGCTAACCGAGTGATCTCTAAGAGTAGTTTAAATAGAAAAGAAAAATCATCGTTTAGGCTCATCGTTACAACGACGGCCGGCTGAATGTGCGCACAATCAACGGACTTCGAAGATTCATGTAAGTACGAATCGATTTTCGTAACATAAACATCATAAACACGGTATAAAGTAGAACATGATAAGTCCCGTCAAGGGCATCTTTAGTACTTAAATATCACTCACTTAGTCTGATAGGATTTCCTTAGTTAAAGTAATTAATGTTAACCTAATACCCCTAGTTTAAGGTGGAATCTTTGTAAGATATAGAATCGTTTTTCGATAATAATACCGATAAACAGATCGTTATTCTGAGAAAATTGCCTTCCGCAATTAGCAAGCACCAAAACATGAAGTATCATAAATACCTGATCGTTAAGTGAAGTAGCGTAGGAATAAGAACTCTTGTTAGATCATAAGATTTTCTAATTTAGTAATAAATATGCTGCTAAGCATAATGCTGGAGTATAATTGTGATTCGTTTGATTATTTCGTATGAGAGATTAGGGTTATTGAAAAGGTGAATGTGAGGTAAGTGGAGCGTCTCATATATACGAGGGGCAATATCCGGTGGTTGGGTGTTGTGTGAATAGGGATGGGCATCTGATTGGCATCAACTTGGCGATGTCCCCGTGCAGCTATAAGCCAAAAAACTGAGTCAGCTGTTGTCCTCAGAGGCGGTCGGCAACAGTCAAAGATTCCACAAGGAGTACCGCCTTTACATCTTCGACAAGGAGACAAACCAAAAGTTTTTGCTCGACTCTGGATCTACCATATGTGTCTTACCTCGTTCCAGGGACTGCAAAAACAACAGAGGGGAAACAACACTCTTGGCAGCGAACAACTCACCGATTCACACCTACGGCGAGAAAATCCTTACACTCAACCTTGGTCTCCGGCGAGCTATCACTTGGCCGTTCGATATTGCGGATGTTAAAACTGCAATAATTGGAGCAGACTTGCTCGCACACTACGGTCTTCTTATTGACTTAAAAGCCAGACGTGTCATCGACAAAACGACATCACTAACGGTGCAAGGCGAGGTTCATTCCAGAGATTTGTCAAAACTTCTGACTATCAATGGCCCTGAACCATACATAAATCTCGTCAACGAATTCGTTCTGGCCAACAACGATGCACCTGATCCCAAGTCAAATAACAACACCGTACAACACTGCATCGTAACAACAGGCCAGCCAGTTGCGGAACGACCACGACGGCTCTCCGGTGACAAGTTAAAACATACCAAGGCTGAATTTGACGATTTTCTGAAGAAGGGTTACTGCCGTCTATCCAGCAGTCCTTGGGCAAGTCCGATTCATCTCGTTGAGAAGAAAACCGGTGGTTGGAGATGCTGCGGTGACTACCGTCGCCTGAACTCTGTAACTCAACCAGACAGCTATCCAATTCCTCACATCATGGACTTCACCGAACAGTTGAACAACAAAAACTGTTTCTCAATATTGGATCTTGAAAAGGCATATTACCAGATCCCGATGACACCAGAGGATATCCAAAAAACTGCGGTGACCACGCCTTTTGGTTTGTTTGAGTTTACAGTCATGCCATTCGGTCTCAAGAATGCTACTCAGACTTTCCAAAGACACATGGACATGGTGCTACGTGGATTGAATTTCGTTTTTTGCTACATTGACGACATCCTCATTGCCTCCGACTCAGAAGATGAACATCGTCAACACGTCCGTCAAGTTTTGCAACGTCTCCACGAACACGGACTCATCATAAACATCAAGAAATGCATCTTTGGAAAGTCTGAGGTAACCTACCTTGGACATACCATCAACCAAGCCGGATGCAGACCACCTGAAGCCAGAGTTGAGGCCATCTCCAACTATCAGAAGCCATCCAACATCATGGAACTACGTCGTTTCCTTGGAGTCGTAAATTACTATCGACGATACATTCCCAATTGTGCCTATATTCAAGCACCATTAAATGGACTCATTAGGGACTCCAAGAAAAACGACAAGCGACCCGTTCCCTGGACTCCAGAGGCAGAAAAAGCTTTCGAAGTGTGCAAAGCCAGTATCAAACACGCCACGTTACTGAATCACATTGATCCGAAATCTGCACTTGTCCTAACGACGGATGCCTCGGATATCGCAGTTGGTGCCAAATTGGAACAGAAACAAAATATCCAATATCAACCGATCGGACTGTTTTCGTGCAAACTGTCACCAGCACAAAGTCGCTATAGCACGTACGATCGCGAATTGCTGGCGATATACTTAGCTATCCGATTCTTCAAACACATCTTGGACGGTCGACACTTTGTCGTGCAAACGGATCACAAGCCGCTAATATATGCGTTCCAGCAGAATTCGGACAAGGCGCCGCAACGTCGTCTAAAGCAATTAGACTACATATCGCAGTACACTACGGACATTGTTTACCTACCCGGCGACGACAACACGGTAGCAGATGCATTATCGCGACTCAATGCGATAACATTGCCGATAGATTTCGATCTGCGAGAACTACACCTATCCCAACTACTCGACGTTGAACTTCAATCCATCTTGAAGCAAACAAATTCATCGCTTCAGTTAAAAAAACTTACGCTGGAACCTGAAGTAAAAATCTACTGCGATGTCTCGGATAGCACAATTCGACCTTACATACCCTTTTCTCTGCGACGGAAGGCCTTTGAATCCATCCATGGTCTTTCCCATCCAAGCGGAAGAACAACCAGTCGACAACTCAGGCAGAAGTACGTTTGGCCGAATATAAGGAAAGATGCATTGGAATGGTCACGCACCTGCATTCAATGCCAACGATCCAAAGTACATCGACATACTAAGCTTCTGCCCGAATCAATTGCAGTTCCAGAGCACCGTTTCCACCATGTCCACATAGATCTCATTGTCCTTCCACTCTGCAAAGGCAATAGATATTGTCTAACAATGATTGATCGCTTCAGCAGATGGATGGAAGCAGTACCTCTACAGGATATGTATGCGGACACAGTGGCCACGGCGTTCTATACGCACTGGGTTGCTCGTTTCGGTTCGCCAATAACACTAACCACCGACCAGGGAACTCAATTTGAGTCGGCACTCTTCAACGCACTCATCAAACTGATTGGAACGGTGAGGATAAGAACTTCACCTTACCACCCAGCCTCTAATGGACTTGTTGAACGTTGGCATCGTTCACTTAAAGCCGCATTGATGTGCCACGAAGAAACGAACTGGATTGATGCTCTTCCGACAGCACTGTTGGGACTACGAACAGCATACAAAGAGGATATCAAGGCCTCCGCAGCAGAGATGATTTATGGAACGAATCTCCGAGTTCCTGGTGAGTTCTTTACAGATGATGACTTTGTTTTGGATCCACAGATTTTCGTTGAGAAACACCGACAAACAATGCGCAAATTCCGTCCGACAGCGACGGCAAACCATGCAAAGAATAAAATGTTTGTTTCATCAGATTTAAACAAATGTACACACGTGTTCCTGCGCTGCGATGCTGTGAAGAAACCACTTCAACAACCATACACTGGACCACATCCAATAATCCACCGAATTAGTGATCGACTTTTCACTATCAATGCAGATGGCAGAAAAATAAACGTTTCGGTGGAGCGCTTGAAACCAGCTCACCTCCATGCTGATTTTATCCCAGAAGTTCATCCAGACAAAAATAAAAATCCAAATTTGTTAAAGAATTTGCAAAACAAGAATCAATTGAAACAAATTTCATCAGCTGCTAAGAAAAAGTTTCATTTGACAGCTCATCGTAACTTCGTTACTGGAGGGGGAGTCATGTGGCGATTCGAACAGCAAGTTGAAAAGCCACCAACAACAACTAGATGTCGCAACGAATACTAACGAGAAATTCAAACAAGAATTACCAACGGCTGGAAAAACCAAGCCGAACAAATTGATAACTGTTTGTTCTTTCGACGTAATCACACATTCACACCAACAGTTAATTATATTGTGTTCTTCTTTAATTTGTAATAAAAAGTATATCTGTTAATGAAAGTAGTTGTTTTATTGTGGACATAATTCTGTGCACACTCGCGTGCCTACACGAATTTGTGGCAACATTCAAGTACCGACATCAAGATGTCGCTGCAATCATTTTAGAGAATATAAATGATAACGAACGCATCCAGTAAACTAGCGACTCTTCTCTCGTGTCTCGATTGCGCCAAGTAACTAGCTATTCAGTTCTCCGATAATAATTAATTTTTGATAATAAAGAGTATTTATATTTTATGTGGAATTGTCGTGTTTTTATGTAATCAACAACGACAACCACCACAAATTCTTTCTCCTGGAGCTTTGGGAAGAAAAGTTTCAGGAGCTGCGGGGAAACAGGAAAAATAACCATATCTATAAGGAGATGGCGAACTCTTATATTATCAAACCTTTGTATTACTGGACTTGAACATTGTATAATTAAATGAGAACATACTGAACACACTCATAGCAAATACCCAGCATGTTTCGTTTAGTGTTCTCATTTATTGGAGCGTGCCAGTGTTAGCCGGACACACTTTTGTAAGGAAAATTATACTTGTTCATTTCATTAACAATTTACAGAATATTAAACAACACAAAAATAAATCCAAAGTACATTTAAATATACCAATGTCCGCAGCATAGACACAGCCCCATTAACCCTAGAAAGATAATCATAAAATAAAGAGCGTAAAAGATAATCATACGTCTCATACGCCAATTAGTGTATTTAATTAAACATATGAACTTCTTATTATTTATAATTAATTTAAATAATTATATAGATACTATTCAAAAAAAATAAATTAATGATTTTTTTATATATAGTGGACACGGTCAACGCGCTGCGGTTTAGAATTTAAAAGTTATCACACAATTGTCCCGCGCCATACGTCTCGTGGACGTAGATTATCTTTCTAGGGTTAAGAACAGTTATTCTTTTTTTTTTTTTTTTTTTTCAAATGGTTTAATTTTTTGAGAGCTGTTTGAGCTATTTTGTTCAAATAGGTACCTAGATTTGCTGGTTGATTAGGCTTAGAATAAAGCATAAAGAAAAAAAAAAATGTCCTGGAATAGAACAGGGTGGGCAATTGTACATTGCTGTGCCACACAAATGAATGAATTTCCAGATAGAAAATTATTTAACTTCCCTTAAAGAGGAACAGCTTAACCCTAGAAGGGTAATCTTCGTCGATTCGACGAACACAAATTTTATTTTTTCAATTTCTCTTTTTATCTTAATTCCGATCGCATTTTCTCTACGTGTCAGACAAGGGATCCAAGTGGTAGTGTGCGGACGTTCTCTGGGAAAGCTGTTTGGGTAAGTGTTGTTTTTATCAAAAAATGGCGAAACTGAGAGTAATAATAATACTGATAATATACCTAGTTTGTTGCAAGAATACGGTAAATCAAAAATAATTCAATTTTCTAAGCGGGTAATAAGGGGGAAAAACAAGCATATATGGGCCACTAAAAAAGGAAAAAGTTACAGTTATGGTATTGTGCATCAACCACGAGGGCCGACGCGTGAAACAAAAGGTATTACTGACCCATTATTGTGCTTCGAGAAATGTATAACAGATGAAATAATGGAAGAAATCGTGAAGTGGACAAATGTAGAAATAGAGACGAATAAGCCAAACTATGAAATAGAAAGTGCCACTGCAAGTTTGACGAATAGTTCTGAAATAAGAGCTTTGATTGGAAGGTTTTGTTTTGACAGCCGCACTTAAAAACAATCATCTGACAACAGAGGAACTTTTTGATTGCTCCTACTCTGGAAACAGATACACTTCCACAATGAGTGAAGCTCGATTTAAATTTCTTTCCAGGTGTTTACGTTTTGATGATAAATCAATGAGACAAACCATTATCTATGACAATTTTGCACCCATAAGAAAGTTGTGGGAAATGTTTCTTCAGAGATGTCGCAGAAACTATACTTCGGGTCTCTATATGATTATAGATGAACAAAATACATGGCAGATGCAATCCCATATTTAGGAAAAGGTACAAATACTGGTAACCTACCGCTTGGGGAATACTGCGTAAAAGAGATTACCAAAAGCATTCATGGCTCAAACCGAAATGTCACGATGGATAATTGGTTTACCTCAGTTCAACCAGCAAAATCGCTTCTCTGTGAGTCGTATAAGCTAACCCTGGTGGGAACCATGCGCTCAAACAAAAGGGAAATTCCGATAGAAATGGCCAAATCTAAAGCTCGGCGACATCAATGTTTTGTTATGACAAATAATTGACGCTACTGTCTAATAAGCCAAAACCAAATAAAATGGTTTATTTATTATCATCTTGCAATGAGGAAGGAACCGTGAATGCAAACACTGGCAAACCATATATGGTTGAGTTTTACAATCAAACAAAAGGAGGGGTGGACAAATTTGACCAAATCTGAGTATGTTCTACGGTATTATGAATATGGCATTTATAAACTACGTCCACAACTTAGTTATTAAAAATGAAAAGCCCTTGAAATGTAGGGATTTTATGAAAAAACTGCACTCGAGCCTGGTAGAGTCTTGCATGAAGAAGCGGTTAGAGGCCCCAAGCTTGCAAGCCAATTTAAGGGCAAATATCAAGAAAAATATCGCTGACAATACCGGAAAAATAAGAGAGGAAGCCCCGCATGAAATAAAAATAATGGATAATAAAATCTGTTCCTTTTGTCCGTACACTAAACGGCGCATGACCAAATCATCGTGTGATAAGTGTAAGGTGAGCATTTGCGGGGAGCACAAAGTTGAGCTGTGCAACAAATGTTCCAAAAAAAAAATTTGTTTTTTTGTGATAATTTTTATTTATGTGCTTTGATGGATGAATTTTTATTTTTCCATGTTTTTATGTATAAGAATATAATGTAACCACAACCCCCGACACTTGGTGAACGCACTCAATATCTGTAGCTCGAGTTGCGCCACCTAGTTGTTCTCTCTAGTTTTAAGTGATGAGGAAAAAACGAAGTAGCCGTGGCTAACGTCACTTTTTTAAGAAGGAAATAAAGAGAAAAAGACACGAGGTTTTGTTCCACCATTAAATAAGTTTACAATATCAGATGTGGGGTATTCTCAGAATATACTAAGATGCCCAAGCCAAACAAATCTGATTTAATGGAAATACTACGTGACCGAGATGTCGAATTTCCTGCGTCGGCCACCGTATCCCAATTACGGGCACTACTGGATGCCACTTTGACGAGGGAGGAAAACGTACAAGACATTCAAGAAGACGAGGAATTGTCCATGCCGATGTCACAGACTGAGGATGAGTTTCGTCCAGAGGTAAGCCATTTGTCGTATTCCGCTGCGGCGAGCACTTCTGGATTCGAGTCCGTTAATGCTGCCACCGTTGCTACTGCCGTTACCTCCGCTGTTACTGCTACCGCTGCTACTGATGCTACTGCCGCCACCACTGCTGCTACCGCTGTTACTGCTGCTACCGCTTCTACTGCCGCCACCGCTGCTATTGCTGCTACCGATGCTACTGCTGCTACCGATGCTACTGCTGTTACCACCGCTTCGGCCGCCTTCGCTGTTACCACCGCTGCCACCGCTGTCACCGCTGCCACTACCGCCACTGATGTCCGCACGGCCACCGCTGCGCCTATCGCTACCACTGCCGCCGATGTATTCGTTACGAGCACAGCCACTGCTTGGAACACCACTGCGCCTGCTGCACAGAGAGAGCCAGTATTAAGCGCTGCCGATTTTGAGCTGGCTGCCTTGGAGCAGCAGTTGACCATACTGCGCAGGAAGCAAGAGCTTATTCAGCTCACACGCCAATTAGAACAAATGAGTCCTGAACCTGTAACCCGAGCTCGAGTAGAGGACATCGTGCGGGTAGTACCAAAATTCAGTGGAGACCGCGCTTCGGGCTATGACGTTAAGCATTTCATTAACGACCTGGAACAAATTTGCCAAACATACAGATGTGACGACGCATTCAAATACATCTGCCTACGCAGTTTGCTGACAGGTGCTGCTGCTGACTGTGCCAAGCAGAGTGATGAACGAGATTTCCGCGGTCTAAGGGCAGCTCTAACCCAAGAGTTCGACCACGTGTTGAGTCACACCGAGATAATCAAACGTCTACGTGGGCGCAAATGGAATCGGGAAGCTGAGGAAATGCATCACTACGTTCTCATAATGAATGGTCTGGCAAAACATAGCCAACTGCGGGAATATGAGATAGTGGGTATAATCGTAGATGGGATGCATCTGCCACCTGAGGACGCTGTTTTACTATTGAGTGGTACGTCTACGATCGAACAACTGAAGGCCGCAGTTGGAATACATCGGGAACGCATCATGGATCATATCAAACGACTGACCACAGCCCGACCGCGGCCATCGATGCGATCTGTCCCCGCTGCTGCTGCTGCCAGTCCGGAACAGAGAGACGGCGATTTAGTCCGATGTTTTAACTGCAGTAAGATGGGGCACTATCAAAGCAAGTGCCCATATGAAGTACGTCCGGCAGGCTCATGTTTCAAATGCTGGCGAATGGGCCATGATCACCGTCGTTGTCCGAATCCATCGAAGCTCCTGACACCCCGAAGCCTGGCTGCTGCTGTTGAGACCACTGAACGTGATGGTGCTGATGTTGCTGATGTAGATGTAGTGGGGTCTATGAACTGGGTAAGTGTTGCTTTCAATTCTGATTCTGCTTTCGAACGCGATTTTACGAATTTTATTTCTTTGTTTGATACCGGTAGTCCGGTTAGTTTTGTCCGGTGTTCTACAATCAACAAACGTATTTTACCTAAGAAGCAAAAAACCTCATTCCGAGGCCTGGGGAACCAGGTTCTTTCATCATTTGGCTGTATCGACTGTACCATCAAATTTAGAAAAATGTTCCTTAAGCATAAATTAATAATACTTCCTGACGAACAAACTAATATTCCACTTATTTTGGGTAGAGATTTTCTAGAAAAATGTAATATCAAACTATGTCAGTTAAACGAGAAACTTGCTCATGTAAGCAGCGATATAGCCAATAAAAATATTCTTAACGAAGGTTCGTATTTTTGCGTTTTTGAACCAGGTGAAAACCCACCTAATGAAGCCAAAGATGTAAAGAAGCCACCGGTGGCTAAAGTTGGGTCGTCTGTGTTGTCTGACAGTGGTGACGGTTTGAAGGTCGAAGAAGATATTTTCGTTTGTCCCGAGGTGCACACGGTCGAATTAAGTGATGATGCTCAGGTAGAGGAGTCGTTAGCTATCAATGAGTCGCTGACGAAGCAAGAGATAGATGCTATTAGACGCACTATTTATGAACAATATTTGAGCCCTGCTGACATAGAGATTAAGCCGCATGACTTTGAGATGAAAATTAGGTTAACGGATCAGACTCCATTTCACACATCTCCTAGACGTCTCTCATACTTTGAGAGGATAGAGGTACAGAAGATTTTAGACAGATTGTTAGAACAGAAGGTAATTAGGCCAAGTCAATCTCCTTACGCATCTGCGGTAGTCCTGGTTAAAAAGAAGTCGGGAGAGCTTCGTATGTGCGTTGATTTCAGAACACTTAATAAAGTCACTGCTAGGGATAATTACCCGCTGCCTTTGATAGAAGATTGTTTGGGGTATTTCGGGGGAAAGAACTACTTTTCCACACTAGATTTGAGAGATGGATTCTTCCACGTGGCGATGGCACCTGATTCGATTCAATATACTTCTTTTGTCGTGCCGCATGGCCAGTTCGAGTACATCCGAATGCCTTTTGGTTTGAAAAATGCCCCTGCCGTCTTCCAGCGATACATATGTGAAATCTTTTCAGACCTACTATCTTCTGGGCAGATCTCGGTCTACATAGATGACATAGTTCTGGCAACGGTAACCCTAGAGGAGCATATCAAGTTGTTAAAGAAGGTTTTGCGACGTATGACGGAAAAGGGGTTAATTTTACGTTTATCCAAATGCAAGTTTGCTTATAATAAGATAGAATATCTGGGTTATTCGGTAACTTCAGACGGCATCCGACCGAATGATGATCATATCGAAGCAATAAAAAGACTGCAGCCACCCCGTAACTTGAAGGAGCTGCGTACTGTTTTGGGCATGTTTAGCTATTTTCGGATGTTTGTCGAGGGACACAGTAAGATGGCTAAGCCACTGACTGAGTTGACTCGTGAAGGGACACCTTTTTCCATGACTACAGAGCGAGCAAATGCTTTTGAGGTGCTAAAAAACAAGTTGATAAATAGCCCAGTTTTGGCGATTTATGATCCAACAAAGGAGACCGAGCTTCACTGCGATGCCAGTTCATTGGGTTTTGGGGCAGTGCTGATGCAGAGGCAAGACGATAGAAAGTTTCATCCTGTCTCGTTTTTTTCGAAAACGGCGTCGCCAGCCGAACAACGATACCATAGTTTTGAGTTGGAGTCGTTGGCTATTATATATGCCCTTAGGCGGTATCGGGTTTATTTAGAGGGACTGAAGTTCAAGATTGTCACTGATTGTAATTCACTTAAACTGACGTTGGAGCGTAAGCAGCTGAACGCTAGAATTGCCAGGTGGGCGCTTGAGTTGCAATCTTATGATTACACCTTGCAGCACCGTCATGGTGTTGCCATGGGACATGTAGATGCTTTGAGTCGATTACATCCTAAGCCCGAAGAAGCTCTGAGACCCGTGAGGGTGCCCGACTGTTCCAATGACGTATTAGCCATTGATGATTCGGGCATCTGGGGTGGCGAGGCGCCCTTAGATATGTTTTGCCGCACTATCCATGCGATCGATGGTAACGAGGTCTGCTTCCGGGTTCAACTCACCCAGGGCCGGGATGAACGCATCGTGAGGGTGCGAGATAAATTAGAGGATGGCCCGGTGGATAGGTTTGAGATGAAGAATGGTCTTGTCTTCAAGGTGGATGAAAGTTGTGGGCGTTTGTTATACGTAGCAAGTGAGATGGAGGAAAATGTTATTAGGTTGGTGCATGAGAAATTAGGACATTTGGGTGTTGATAAGACGGTGGATGGCCTCCGCAGACATTACTGGTTCCCGAATATGAGGGATAAAGTTTGCAAGTTTATTAAGAATTGCATTCGCTGTATAATGTACGCAGCCCCCGTTCGGTCGTCTGAGCGGACGCTATATAGCATCGAAAAAAAACCCGAGCCATTTGACACACTTCATTTAGACCACTTTGGTCCACTTCCCTCCATAAATTCGAAGAGAAAACACATTCTGTTAGTCACCGACGCCTTTACCAAATTTACTAAGCTTTACGCTGTTAACTCTACTAGCACCCGGGAGGTTTTAGCTTGCCTTGAAAGGTATTTCTTATATTATAGCCGGCCCCGTCGCGTTATCACGGACCAAGGCACGTGTTTCACCAGTTTAGAATTCGCGGATTTCCTTAAGAGGCATAACGTGGAGCATGTCAAGATCGCTGTCGGGTCTCCGCAGGCCAACGGCCAGGTGGAACGGGTGAATAGGACTCTGAAAGCCATGTTGGGAAAACTGTGTGAGCCGGTTAGCCATGCCGATTGGGTCCAGATGCTTCTACCGATAGAATTCGCTTTGAACAACTCGAGGCACAGTTCGACGAAGCACCTACCAAGTGAATTGCTTTTTGGGGTGGCCCAGCGTGGAAAAATTGTTGATGAATTTTCGGAATATCTTCAGGCGGAGTTTGGCTCTGCGGCCACTCGCGATTTAAAGGCTATACGTTCAGATGCTGACGAGGCTATTCAAAGGTCACAATCCTATAATGAGGCATATTCAGCTAGACAGTGTTCACCGGCCAAGAAGTATGCGGTAGACGATTTCGTTGTTATTCGAAATGTGGACGTCACCCCCGGGACAAACAAAAAACTAATCCCTAAATATCGCGGTCCGTATGTAGTCTGTAAAGTATTGGGAAATGATCGATACGTAGTGCGCGATGTTGAGAACTGTCAAATAACGCAGCGACCATATAATAATGTTATTGAAGCCGCTCGTATGCGGAAATGGGTTGAAAAGAAAAATAATGATGAGATTTAAAGCAGTTTTGAAAGCAACACTAGGTATATGATAATTTAGTTCCTAAGCAGAATTGTATGTATGTAAATCGAGGTCGATTGTTATGTAGATTGGCCGAAGCTATAAGAATATAATGTAACCACAACCCCCGACACTTGGTGAACGCACTCAATATCTGTAGCTCGAGTTGCGCCACCTAGTTGTTCTCTCTAGTTTTAAGTGATGAGGAAAAAACGAAGTAGCCGTGGCTAACGTCACTTTTTTAAGAAGGAAATAAAGAGAAAAAGACACGAGGTTTTGTTCCACCATTAAATAAGTTTACATATGCAATATTTTTTATTTATTTTTTTAAAAAAAAATTTAAAGAAAAATCAACTGATCTCAAGAAACCGATGTTCCAAGAACTTTTTAAAGAATAAAGACTTAATTTAAAAAACAGTACAAAATTATATTTTTTTATTATAAAGAAATAGACTGTGATGTTCACAATCTATTAGAATTAAGAAGAATTTTGTGCAGACTTTTCGTAAAAATAGGAGTTTAATACTACTTCGTCGATTCGACGAATGATTACCGTTAATGTATCAAAAAATATGATTACCACTCTAGGGTGAATACTAAGAATGGCTAGCCTTAGCAGAGAAGTCTCTGGAACACATAAAAAATAAAAAAAAATCTTAAAACACCCTATGTATGCAACAATCATGTAAAGAATAGCTTCATAGGGAAACAAAAATATTTAAAAAAAATGCTTATCCCACTCTATTTTTGAAACGAAGTGAGAAACTTAGTCTTTCTGATGACGATTCCGTTTGCTTTGATCCAAACAAAACTAATGTTACATATGAGAACCGCAAAGAAACAGTGGGTACTGAATTCAAATGAAGTCACAGAAGAAGACTTAAAGTTAGATTTAAAAAGATTGTCAAGCAAAAGACCTAATTATTGAACTTACTTGCGTAAACTGTGATGCTCATATTAAAAGGCAATCTTGCTGCGGATTTTAATTAGGTATAATTATGGAAAATTTTGTAGTATTGTAAGCACTGTAGTGAACGCACCCTTTTGCAGATGTCAAAAAATAAACCACTGAACTATGTGTCTCACCATGTTTCACACAAGTCACTTTCTGGTCGACCTTTGCAAGGGAAAGGACACACAAAAGTGTTAGTTGAAAAAACTTTATTGTAATCTAATATTATAATTATTCCTTATAGGAAATAATAACACATCGAAACAGCCGAAAGGACGTGTTATTATTTGTCTTCCTTTTTATATTAAGAGGCTTAATGGGCTTGGGCTTTTAAGAACGAAAACAAATGAAAAAAATTCGTTGCTTAAAGAGGATAAGAAAAGCCTACAACCGCACACGAAGTAGAGTATTCAAGGCAAAATTGATTTACTTTTTGGTGTAAAAAAAATACAAGGACGTTTTCGAAGCTTATTCTATCATAGAGTACGCCAGAATACATTGAAGATGAAAAATGGGTATCGCAGTTGTTACGGATGTTACACCTACACTTCGTTATTTCGTTTGACATCCCTGCCACTACGTATGTGGAATTCAATATTTCAAACACAGCGAAAATTCCTACTTCGCTTAGTCAGCCATTTTGAGTAGGTTCTGCCAACCTCAACCGTAATTACTCTCAATTTGATAACCTATAGCAGCAGCAACAACCTACAAAAATGGATATTATACTACGCCATGTATTTTATGGATCTGGGATTGTCAGATAAATCTCCCTACTCTGCTTCCGTCAACCAAGATGTGCACCTGTTTGTTCACACTTTAGGAACATCGCAGGAGATTCATTATGTCATAAATAATGCTATGGTCATCAATTATGTAGTCATACATCACATTAGAGCAGCGATTTAATTCTGACGGGACAGAAATCAAAAGAAGACAAATCATTTCCTCTGAGATCTGGGTTGTGTTATGACCCAAAAACGCATATGTAGGAGCCGTGGCTAACTGAGTCATGGTTGCGTCAGTGAAATGGCTTCCAGTGGAATTAACACAATAACAATAGCATTGTTGCCTCTATGGTCATGTACGTTGTGAATAACACAACAAAGATTTGCTCGACCAAGAAGAGGTGGAATTTCGAACCGGGTTCGTGACAATGTACGGAATCCAGTTGTTGCTGTCGATGCTCTGCCGACTGGGCAACATCTCTCTAAGACTACCTCGGAGCTCAAGAATGATCCGTTATACTTAGAGGCTTTCTTTCCTTCTCCTTCAGAGGAGTTGCGACCGGTGGCCGAAGAATTAAACCATTTTTGCGGGTTTGATGGTCTGCCCACCTTAGTAAACGAGAGTTATGAGAATTTCGCTGCTCATAGTCTCAATTTTAAGAGATCAATTTGTTTATCAGCGTATAATTTTTACATTACGTATTTGAGCCCAATCATGGACAAAGCAGGGCGATTCGGCTCACAATCGCAATCGGGCAAGCCATCTCCCAAGCTAAAATTTTATAAGTTTCTCTTTCAAACCATTTTCTAAAAATGAAATAATATATCTCAAATTCATGTGTAGTATCTCTTATTCTACTCTCTAATGAGTACTAAGTCGGGTGAAATATATGTACACATGTTTCAATTTATTGAAGCAAACATGTTCCATTTTCGGTCCGCTTCCTTAACAACCGATTTCGAACAGAACCTTCGAAATGCAATTCGAAAAACCTATCCTGCTTCTGAGATTAGAGGTTGTAGGTTTCATTACCTAAAAGCACGTAGGAGAAAGGCGTCAAGAAACAGCAATTTTATGACAACGGAAGGACAAGGAACATTTTAAACTCTTTCATACGTTTTTCGTTCTTCCCTTACTTAAACCAACATTGATGAGAAAAGCGTTTGATTTGCTGGAAATAACAGCACGTAAATACGCTTGTTTTGCCGAGTTTATAAAGTATTTTAAAAGACGATGGATACTGTGTCGAAACGGCAGCGGTATATCTTTTGTAAAAGAGCAACTAGACCAGCATACTCATACTATGGAATGTGACGCGAAACGACAATGGAGTGATGCAACGTGCAGCTATGTATGTGTCACGGTATAAAGAAGCAAAGTCTGCACTCAGTTTTATACATCCTACTTTTTACTTGTTAATTTTTTTTATTTATGAGAAAGTTTAGAAACTTAAAGATTTTATTTTTAATTTGTTTGGAAAACCAGAAGATTGAAGTCAACAAAAAAAAATAAAGAAGAAAAAATAACAGAAAAATAAAGACGTTTTCATGACGGCACTTCTTAGGGTGTGTTGGAACCAATTATTAAAATAAAAATAACAATGAAATCAAAATGTTAATCAAAAAAAATCTAAATGAATTCTTGCTATTGTTACTTAGCCTTAACTCTCCAATTGTTTGAATTTCGCGCTCAACAGCCATATTTAGATAAATAATGTTAAGAATCAAAACAGAATAAGCGATAACTTTTTGTATAAAAGAAGAGGAAAAATAAAGCAAATCTTCAGTTGTAAGCATTACATCATCGACACTGCTAGTTTTCTTTTTCGTTCGCTCCATTTCTCAGTATTTGTCGTTGCTTTCGCGAGTTATGTACACCACACAAAATATAACACCAAACATAACAACAGATAACACACAACACATTGTGAGCGGCCTGCATCAGGAGATAAGACTTTTGCTGATACCAATGAGCTTGGGGAAATTAGTGTTACATGTTGTAATTGTAGAATGCTCTGCACATAGACGCCAAGCTCATGGTACGAGAAATGGATACAGCTAAGCGGCAGTCCAGATTTGGCGGTCAGTGTACAGACACCGAAATAAGAAAAAGAAAAGATAAATAAAATTGTTATAAATTGATTTTCGAATCGTGTTTTTTTTATTTTTGAAAGGTGCGAAATTCGTATCCCATAACTGGCGCAGTCGAGACTTTGTCAATCCGGAGGTCGCGTATCCATAAAAACAAATATTTTGGTCATAAAGTGCAAGTGCATATTGCAAAAAAAAAAAACTATATAAAAAATAAAAAAAAAATACAGACTATACTTACGTGAATCTCGCATCAAGTGCAAATTGGTGTAAAGTGGATTGCAAAGAGGACCAGGGCACACCGACAACGTGGAGGATTTTCATTCTTTGGCCCAGGACGAACATACAATTAACATTCCAGCAGAATCGTAGTGAGTCAGAAAAAAAGATTATAATTGCAAACTCATCCCTTCACTCTTCATCCCTATCCCGTGTATACTTTAATATATGCCTAAAAGACATAATAATAGTAAATCAGAGTCAAATCGAAAAAAAAAATCGTTTTTGTATAGACCCTATTGTGTGCAAGATAGTGATATTGAGGAGGAACAAGCATTTAATAATATGGCCCTAAACGCAAGCATTAGCGGAGTTTCTGGTACAGGTGTAGGAAGTATTGATGCAAATGACTTATCGTTAAACGGTACCGATGTAAACGGTGCCTTAGGTATAAGTAGTAATATAAGTCAATATTTAATTAACGGTGTAGCTTCTTCAATGCCTACCAATTCTAATATTAACTCAAATGCAGCTGTACCAACAGTTACATGTACTAACAATAGGGCAAATTCCAATTCAAATTCGAATGAATTAGAAGCCATTAATTATATTTTTAATGCTCTAAAGATACCAGATGCCATAAAAGACCTTCCACAATTCAATGGTAATCATAGATTATTGTACGAATTTTTAAATAATGTTGAAGAGATTTTAGGCGTAATGGAACCAATTCAAAATTCAACTTATAGTCGCATCATAATGAGAGCCATACGGAACAAAGTTACAGGTGAAGCAAACGAAGTCTTGAACATGTTTGGAACTCCATTAAATTGGCAACAAATTAAAACAAATCTAGTCCTACACTATTCCGACAAACGGAATGAAACGTCGCTCATTAGGGATCTCCATCAAATTAAACAATCAAACGATAGCTTGGAAAAGTTCTATTCTAAAATAATAGAGATTTTGTCAACTCTTAATAACCATTTAAAAATTCATGAAGTTGATCCTAATGTTATTTATGCAAAAACTATGCTTTATTCGGAAATGTGTTTGAATACATTTTTAATCGGTTTAAAAGAGCCTCTTGGGTCTACCATTAGAGCAATGAGACCAAGTACCCTTCAAGAAGCCTTTAACTTTTGCATAAAGGAACAAAATTCATATTACATGAAATACAATAACCCAACATTGAATATTCGACATTTTAGACCACAATACACACAGTTATCTAACCAGCAACCTAATACCAATAATCATACAAACACTTTTTACTCAAACCAAAGGCCACACATGTTTACTCATTCAGAAATTTTTCAACCAATCTCTCCAAACAATAATATTTTCCCTATAGGCCCAAATAATTACCCTCAACAACAAAATAAACAATTATACAATCCAAATGTCTATCGTTTTCCGCAAAATTCGCAAAATCAAAATGCCTTTCCTATTAGGCCTATAAATACCGCTCAACCAATTCCTATTCCAATGGACACATACAGCGGGAACACGCGGAATTCTAGAACCCAACAATCAAATATGTCACGACCATCTACCTTTACCAGCCATAACAATAACGCATATAATAATAATAGCCCTACTCCAAACCGTAACGACTACTCGATCAGAGAGGTTCATAATATACAGACATATCCAACTGATTGCCCTAACCCAACATCTTCATTAAGTATAAATCAACATAACCCTGCTAATTTATACCCAGACCAAGAATATTATTCTCAGCTAGATCAGTATTTACCTTTTCAGCAAGGAACAATAGATGATATTAACAATAATTATTACCAAGATCATGAAAAAAAAAATGAAATAGACGACGGAAATTTTCAATAAACTGCCTCGGACAACAAATTGGATACCTTGAGATTAATAAACATAGTTCAGGTATATTGCCCTACATTAATATTCTCTCTCATACTGGAAAAGTACTTAAATTTTTGATTGATACTGGAGCTTCAGCAAATTTTATTAACCCTGAATTAACAAACCTAAATGAGCATAAAATCATAGAACCCATTTCAATAAATACAGTTTTTTCCAAATATAGTTTAAATAGACAGATAACTCTCCCTGCATTTGAAGAATTTAAATCAGATGAGAAGTTTAAATTTCTTGTTTTCAAATTTCATTCCTATTTCGATGGTTTAATAGGTCTAGATATTTTGAAACAACTTAAAGCCAATCTCAATTTAAAAGACAAGCTTTTAGAAACAGAAAACACATTCATACCTTTACATTTCAAACCAAACTACATATCAAACATTTTTAATGTTCTTCCAAATTCAAAAATTATAGCTAAGCTCCCAGTTGATATTGAAAAGGGTGACATTTATGTTCTTCCAACTATTGTAAATACGTTTCTTAAAATTCCTGAAGGCATTTACAAAGCGGAAAATTGGTACAGTAATATCGAAGTTATCAATTTATCCGATCAAGAACAGAAATTATTTCTAGAACAACCCTTAAAGGTCGAGCTTTACAATAGTTTTAACGAAGTAAACAATATTAATATAATGTACAATTCTGACCAATTAGAAACAATCCCAAGCAAAGATTTGTCAGATATACTTAGAACAGATCACTTAAATTCGGAAGAAAAAAAAACCCTCTTCAAGCTATGTAGCCATTTTGATGATATATTTTTCAGAGAAGGTAATATACTCTCTTTCACAAATGCTATAAAACATCGAATTAAGACAAATGACGACATACCGATATATACCAAGTCATACAGATACCCTGAAATTCACAAGGCAGAGATAAAGTCACAAATCCAAGAACTTCTTAAGCAAGGTATCATACGACCAAGTTACTCTCCATGGAGTAGTCCGATATGGATTGTCCCTAAAAAGAAGGATGCTTCTAATAAACAAAAATGGCGGATGGTTGTGGATTACCGCAAACTTAATGAAAAGACAATTGGTGATCGATACCCTCTTCCTAATATCACAGAGATTTTGGACAAACTGGGTAGATCTATTTATTTTACAACCCTTGACTTAGCTTCTGGTTTCCATCAGATCGAAATCGATCCCAGAGACGTAAATAAAACAGCGTTTACGGTAGACAACGGCCACTATGAGTTCATTCGTATGCCGTTTGGCTTAAAAAATGCCCCTTCCACATTCCAAAGAGTCATGGATAATATTTTAAGTGACTTGCAAGGAAAAATATGCCTCGTCTACATGGACGATATAATTGTCTTTTCTACCTCCCTGCAGGAGCACAAAGAAAATCTTTGGAAGGTATTTTCTAAATTACGCCAGTTTAATCTGAAGGTTCAGATGGATAAATCAGAGTTTATGTGCAAAGAAGTCGCATTTCTAGGCCATATAGTGACTTCACAGGGAGTAAAACCTAACCCTGATAAAATACTCGCAGTAAAGAACTTCCCTATTCCTCGTACTTCAAGGCAAATTAAATCTTTTCTCGGTTTACTGGGATATTACCGAAAGTTTATTCAAGATTTTGCTAAAATAACTAAACCTCTTACGGAATGTTTGAAAAAGGGAAGAGAAATCAAATTAGATCAAAGATATATTAGTTGTTTTGAACATTGCAAGGATATTCTAAGTAACGATCCACTTTTGCAATATCCTGATTTCCAACGACCATTTAATTTGACTACTGACGCAAGTAACTTTGCGATTGGTGCAATTCTAAGTCAAGGTCCTATTGGAAACGATAAACCAGTATCATATGCGTCACGTACTTTATCAGAAACAGAAACCAAGTACAGTACTGTAGAAAAGGAGCTACTAGCCATTGTTTGGGCTACCAAATACTTCCGCCCCTATCTATATGGACGTCAGTTTCTCATAGTTACTGACCATAAACCTCTGACTTGGCTCTTTTCGCTAAAAGATGCAAACTCTAAACTAATTAGATGGCGTCTAAAACTCGAGGAATTTCAGTATGAGATTCGCTACAAAAAAGGTAAAGCAAACACCAATGCTGATGCATTGAGTCGAGTAGAAATTAATATAAACGAGTCTTTAGAAAATAATGTATCTGATTTAGAACAATGCTCTAGTCTTTCGACTGTCCACTCTGCTAAAGAAAATCTGGACGACGGTATACCCATTTCCGAACGATCATTAAATGAGTTTACCGATCAACTAGTTCTAGCCAGGACAAGCCAAGTAATGCGTCAACCTATGATTTACAAAAAACTTTTTGAGTCAAAGCATCGTACAATTTTTCGACAACCAAATTTACACGAGGAAGAAGTAATAACAACGATTCTTAAAAAACACCTAAGTCCAAAGAAGCTTACAGCAGTGTTTACTGATGATGAAACTTTTAAAATAATTCAAAACGTTTACGCGAAGTTTTTCGCAAACAGTAAAATTTTTAAATTGATTCGTTGTTCAGTAAAGCTAACAGATTTAGTTAATAATGACGACCAGGACAAAGTTATAAATGATTATCATGAAACATCTAATCATAGAGGAATAAATGAAACGCTGCAGCATCTTCGACGAACATATTATTTTCCAAATATGAAAAATAAAATAACAAAGGTCATTAACAATTGCGAAACATGTCAGTTATTAAAATATGATAGACGCCCTCCAAAAGTGAAGTATGAAGTAGTAGAAACACCAGATTTACCTTTAGATATCCTACACATAGATGTCTATGCCATACACAATAATCAGATCCTTACTGTAATTGATCGATTTTCAAAGTTTGCTTCAGCTTTTATCCTATCAGCAAGAAACAGTATACAAATTATTCAATCTATAAGAGAATTTTTCGCTCACCACGGCACTCCCCACAAAATAGTTTGTGATTCAGGCACAGAATTTAATTCAAGTTTGTTCAAAGAATTTTGCAACCAACACAACATTACAGTACATATTACGACACCTCAGAATTCCACGGGTAACTCGCCAGTAGAAAGGTTTCACTCCACTCTGACAGAAATCTATAGAGTAATATATGAGAAAAATAAAAAACAAATATGTCAGGACGTTTTAAATGAAGCCCTCACCACCTATAATACAAGCATCCATTCAGTAACCAACCTCACACCAATAGAACTTCTTACAGGCAGGACCCCTAAGTTCAAACAATCCATAAACTACGAATCCGAACATGATTACTTAAATAAATTACAACAATTCCAGAGAAGACTATACGAACAAATTAAAGGAAAAATAGAAAAACATAATAAAATAATAATAGATAAACTAAATAGGGACCGAGACACACCACCAATATTTCATAAAAACGAAACGGTTTATGAGTTTAATAATAGACGTAATAAGCTTACGCCCAGAGCAAAAAGATTAAAAGTAAAGTCCGACAAAAAAGTAACAGTTATAACAATAAATAAAAATAGGAAATCCCATAAAAACAAAATCAAAAGGAAACGTAAATATAAGATTTCTAACTCAGAATGTGTTGATCAATTAATTCATAATGTTAATGAGGAAGATACAAGTTAGGACTGTTTTATCACAACAGCAATGCACTAGCAAGATTAGCTAGTGGTATGTCACTATGAATACAATATTTCTGTATCTATCCCAGAAACCGCATATAGAAGATGCTTTCAAAAACAAAATCCTTACACTTAATATTTTCTTACCTTGTTTCTTTTCAATTCTGATAAGCGCACAATAGCTAATGAATCTATAATATGTACCTACTAAAAAAAAAAAAAAAAAAAAAAAATATTAAAATTATTATTATAGCTTTTCGAATAATATAACAAGTATACCTACATAATTTGCCCTACAAAATTTCCCCATACCTATTTTCGATCCCAATTCCTATATGAGTCACTGCAATTTAATTTTTTTTTGTTGATGATAAAACGCTTTTGCTAATGGATGTTAGTACAAGCAACATGTATACGAGTAGAGCATTGATGCATCAACATTAACCTCAAGACAAACCATCATACATAAGCATCGCTTCAACATCGCAACATCGCAACATCGCTTCAGCTGCCCAGACTTCATCTCATTTTAACTGAGCAGCCTACACTTCAATCTGGGGGTGGAGAAGTTATGTACACCACACAAAATATAACACCAAACATAACAACAGATAACACACAACACATTGTGAGCGGCCTGCATCAGGAGATAAGACTTTTGCTGATACCAATGAGCTTGGGGAAATTAGTGTTACATGTTGTAATTGTAGAATGCTCTGCACATAGACGCCAAGCTCATGGTACGAGAAATGGATACAGCTAAGCGGCAGTCCAGATTTGGCGGTCAGTGTACAGACACCGAAATAAGAAAAAGAAAAGATAAATAAAATTGTTATAAATTGATTTTCGAAACGTGTTTTTTTTATTTTTGAAAGGTGCGAAATTCGTATCCCATAACTCGCGCAAAGAAAGCATTTCCCACCCACCGTCACGTCGCTCAACGTTCGCGATCACGCAGTAAGGCAAGACAGTGGGCTCGACACCTTGTCTACTTATCGCCAAAAAACCAACTCCCGCACACTCGGTAACTTGTTGTTGTTGCTGTTGTCGACTGAATTGCACACCCGCTTGCTTATTGTTGTTGTCGCTCGCTGTTGCAGTTGTGCAAGCATAAGTCGGTGCATAGAACAACGCCAGGAACGTTTCTCCGCTCAGGGCATTGACCCTCACAATTGGTTGTGTTTTGGCTAGCATCAGCTATCAAATCAGCTGCGCTATAGCAAATCAAACAGCAGTGGATCTCGTTAGTCGCTGATCGATTTGTTCAAGGACCGCGATTCCATTGCCGATTGCAAAAAATATTGCATTCGTTTAGGGTGTATTAAAATAGTAACAACCTTACAGTCCATTATTTTTACCAGCTGAACTTTCGATATCAGTCAAGTCTCACTTATATGAACTCTCAGTTATATGAATTATTCCAATATATGAACCACAGAATTTTTGTACTGGAATTCAGTTATATGAACTGATACTCTTATAAATGTACTGCAGTGTCATATAAGTGAATTTGTGTTGAAATTTTTCTGAAGTAAAAACAGTTATTTTGTGTAAACAGATTTTTTTACGTTTTATTTTACTTATTTGTATTTGGACGTGCAAGTCAGTTCGTGCTCATTTTCGAAGAAGCAACATCGGTTCGGTGGTGATTTGTTTTTTTTTGTGTAAAAAATACTAACGTTTTAATGTCGATGGTTGCGCGGAAACAACGAAAAATTCGTAAGTGTTTGAATATGGAGCAAAAGGGACTGTTGACGATTATGAGTCAACAAAGATGCAAGTGTACTAAACGCACCCACTCAATTTGAAATTTCCCCAAAGGGAAATTATGCGAAATGTCAAATGCCAAATGTCAGATGTAATATAATGTAAACTAACTTTGTGTATAAGAACGTTGGCTTCACAAATAAAATTCTAATTCTGTTTATAACGTTTTAATAAGCGGTGGTTTTATTTTACGGAATTGTTTAAAGCGTTTTCGTTTCTTATAAGAACAGTTGCAACTGCGAACAGTTTTTTTTGCTATTGTTCCATACTGAACAGGGACAGATTATAATGGTATTACAAAAGGGGCAGTCTGCTAAAACTCTCTCAAATAAATTCAACATTGCAATGTCCACCATTGTGGGAATAAAAAAAAACAGTGCAAACATTAAATCTTTGACAGCTAAAATGGTTTCTGGAACCGCAAAAAAAAAAAATTTCACCAAGGAGATTTTCCGGAGATGGAAAAGCATTTGTATTACAAGTGGTTTCTCAGGCAAAGAGAAGCCAATGTGCCCATTTCAAGTGAAATCTTACGAAATCAAGCTTTAATTTCGTTCAAACTCAAATACGGAGAAGAAAAAACCTTTTCTGCCAGTAACGGCTGGATGGCGAAATTTAAAAAGAGGTTTGGCATCCGATTGTTGGCTATATGCGGAGAAAAGCTATCGTCTCAGCCGGAACTTATTCCTCCATTTAAGCTTGAACTTGACCAGAAAATTAAGCAACTTGGACTAGAAAAGGAGCAAATCTATAATGCAGATGAGTCTGGGCTCTACTTCAAAATGCTTCCAGGTAAAACATTTGTATCCGCCTGTGAAAAAACTGCCCCCGGAAGGAAAATAACAAAAGAGCGAATAACATTCTTAGCATGTACTAATGCTACTGGCACTCATAAATTAAGGCCTTTAGTTATTGGTAAAGCCAAAAAGCCAAGATCATTTAAAAATTTTGAAATTCCAATTGATTATGATCATTCAAAATCAGCTTGGATGAATGCTTCGATTTTTAGAAATTGGTTTCATAATTCTTTTGTAAAAAAGGTTTTTAAACATTTGTTAATCGAATTCAAAGTTAATTCTCCATTTTTTTCAGGTCCAAAACCATCTAGTGGAGAGTGGATATCCTCCAAAAGCATTGCTTCTTTTGGATAATGCTCCTAGTCATCCTCTGCCGATGAGCTGATTAGTGCTGATGGTCAAGTTACAGTTATGTTCTTGCCACCAAACGTCACCGCACTTATACAGCCCATGGATCAGAACATAATAAGGCTGACAAAGCTGTATTACCGCAATTTTTTGCTGCATAACATTATAACACGAGGGGAGAAGAGTATGTACGACCTTTTAAAAGCAATAACTATAAGAGATGCTATTTTATATTTAGCCACTGCTTGGGAGAAAATCAGAGCAGATACAATCGCGAAATGTTGGCGAGAGATATTTTACAATCCTGATGAACAGGACTTTACTGTAGAAGATGATGTGCCTTTGTCTAAGTATTTTCAAGCAATTCAGCCCAAACTAGCTGATGCTGCTCACATGAGCTTAGCGATCATGAAAGAAGTCGCCCCTGATGAAAATGTCGGCAATCAAGCTTGGAAAGAGTAAGCAGAGAACCCCATGCCTATAACAGAAGATACCGATGATGATGATGACGATTCACTAAGCCATGATACTCCAGAGGATAAAACAACAAAAAGAGTTCAGCTTGGGGATGCAATGAAAGCTCTTAACACACCGATGGATTGGGCTTCAGAAAATAAGCGTCCTTACGAAGAACTTCTGATGCTGAGAAAAATGCGTGAAGGAGCTATTGAACTTGGATTTAAAAAAAACTGCTCAAACAAAAATATCCAACTTCTTCAAACGAGTTTAGCTCAACAAAATTAAAACGAATTATTTTCTGTATTGTAATATGTAATTTAATTTCATTACATTAACCGTTTCAATAAAATATAATTTTTGCTACATAGTTCCAATATATGAACTTTTCGGTTATATGAACTAGCCCAACATTCAGTAGTTCATATAAGTGAGATTTCACTGTATAACTTTCAACAAAATCCCTCTATGTAGTTTGAAATTCATTTTACTTTTCCAGGACCCATTAAAACAGAGAAGCAATGTGTATTAATAAGAGCATAGTGACAACTGTAAATGGCAACGACCATAGTCGTAAAGAGGGCCACCTGCCTTGAAATTATATATAGCGTATATACAATACAGTCACCCTCCCTAGCATTAAGATATATGAAAGACAATATAAGAATAATAAACAATGCTAAAGAATTGTAAACATATAAAAACCATTTTTATGAAAAAAAGCCGAAAAAAATATTAAACAATGAAATATTGAGAAATTATACTTCGTGTTGAGCTCTTTAGAAAAAAAGCTGAGTTTCGGAACACTGACACAGCTCACCATGGTGGATACATAATTTCACGCACTTGTCAAATTGTTTATTTACGCGGGATTTTCTTTTTATAAGAGACGTAAGTGGAGTGCAAGTATAAATAAATTATTAGTAAAATATTCAATAAATTGTTTGAATAATTAATCTTTATTATAGGAAAATGAACGACGGGCAGCCTCTCACAAAAAAACGGAAAATGACTTTGAATTGTGTGCTGGGGTGCAATTCAACAAATAGCACTTTTAAAGCCCCAGCCGACGATGCTAGGTAAACCAATAAATAATTTATTTAACCATTATTATTATATTAGCAATTGTGATCTTAACTAAAAAAATATTTAGTAAACGATAAACTTTTTTCCAAAGTAGCAATAAGCTGCAATCGCGAGATTTGCGGCGCGAAAAAAAGTGAAAATCATTCGCGAATATAATTTGTAAAATAATTTCACCGTAAAGCGGGTGGTAAAAATTTAGTGATGTGTTTGCTAAAAAAAAAACCCTTCCAAATAGATCGCGAAGTGATTAGAAAATTAGCATATAATTAACTTCAGTTCACCGTATGGAAAAACAGACAACGTGAAGTGTTTAGTGATTTAGTGGAGGTTATAAAGAGAAAGAGTGTACAAATGATAGAAAAAAAGATCCGACGAACAATAGTGAAAGAAATGCTGTGGCGGGATTGACGAGTAAGGCAACAGGACAGGCGAAGATAACAACTATCAAAAATACAATTTGTGTCAGGAAATGTTGCCAGAATATGGCTGTGGATCTGGGTTTCATGTTTGGCTGCCCCAGTGGAAAAGCATCCAGAAAATGTACAAAGTCGAGGGGAATATGCAGCGCACCCTTATGGTCACCAAATTGAAAGGCAAAGCAAAACAGTGGCTGTTCTCTCCAAACCAAATTTTATTGAAGAAGAAATTGATAGTGTTTAAATCAAAATAGGACTGAGCACATCCACCAACTTTGCAGTCGACTCCCTTTGCCTTCCCATGGGCCTGGAAGCTAATGCTGGCTGTTGGGAGTGAGTTTGCTCTGTGCCATTTTTTATATAGTCTTTGACGTTAAGTTAAATCTGGCACTTGTTCTGTTAATGCCATCTATGGCCGACTAGCGAAATTTGTAAGCTAGTACAATTTCGGCCATAGATCGCATGGCCGCACCTCCACTAAAGTTACACACCTCTATTCTATACACATATATATATACCCGGACAATGCGCTTCGGACTTCTCTCTTCTTTTTTGTTCTTCTGCACTCTGCGCAGTGCGCATCAACAATTGTAAAAACCAAAACTTGTGGCTCATTAATAAAAATAAAATTTGTACGCCAACATTTGGTCCGTCAGAGCCGGATAAAGAAAAAAGAAAATAATAAAATAAAACTTAAAAGCTAAGAACAAAGTGGGAAAATAAAACGTGCTGAAACGAAATTTATTCAAGCGGCGTGCTTCGCAGTTACGGTGTCCCCAACCTAGAACTTCGCCATTTTTTTCGTCGTAACAAAGGATTCAGCGGCGACAGCAATTTGTGATTAATCGTTTCAAGCCAGGAAACGAAATACAAATCAGTGCCTGCTCGTAATAAACGCTATTCCTACGACCACCAAAAATCGCCACAAGGCGAAGCTTACTCGGAGATGTGGGACACTCTCTACTCAAGCTGACTGCATCATCAGCGCGAAAACGCACAACAACAACGCTGCTGCAACTGCAGCCACTAACGAAAAGATTCGGACATCATCATCAAAACAACCCTCATCATCAACCCCAGGAATACCAGAAGTAAAGAAACCAGCATACAACAACAACGCTGCTGCAACTGCATCCACCATTGAGAACATTTGGACATCGTTATCATCAACCCCCAGGAGTACCAGGTGTGTATCATTAATTCAGTGACCAAAAAAAAAAAAAAAATAAGAGTTTAATACAAATATACGTATTCATAGACAACCGTTCATTCAGGTAAAAGAAAAAAAAAAAAAAACGTTTAAACTGTAGTTTAGCGGGACTTATTTCGATACATATGTGATATATATATATATATGAGATTGCGTCATGAGGATTTCGTTTTTTACATATTATTTTTTGGTTTTGAGTCAGTGTTGCCGTCGGGTTTTTTGATAAGACTTTAATACTTTTTGCTGAAGTTGACGGAAAGTGTTACCGATTGAGTTTGGGGTACTTTTCCTTTTTTTTATATACTTACGCGGATCTTTTTTGTGAAACAAATTTTATATTGGATGTCTTAATGATTGTGTGCTTCCATCGTGTCTCTGGGGATAACCGCAATAAAGAGTTTCTGTTTTAACGGGATAAGGCTTTCTGTACGGTATTTTATAATCGCGTGTTCGCCGCGTTGATGAACAAGTCTCAACCAATCCATGCTTTTGCCTTTTTGGTCTCTTCATTTACTTATGACTCACTATTGAGTTTTTAACATTGCCTCTTGTTGGACGTCATAAGAGAGCTACTTAAAAGGTTTTCCCGGACTGGCGTTCCCTGTACGGAAATTTCTCACGTGGTCAAAGCCTGGGTTAACAAATCGTAAGCATTTTTTATGCTTCTTTTTATTTACACTCTTAAATAAGTTGTGGGAAAAAACATTTGTTCTATCATTTAGTGCTGGTTGCTTGAAATCTCTGAGGTGATTAAGTCACACTAATTTTCTATTAAAACTAATATGACCACTGTAGTTGATTTCATCCATGCGGCTGATCAATTGGTCAAATATGCTGCCACAATTCGTGAGATACCAGAAAAGCAGCATACCTCGACCACATTAACAGCTCGAAAGATCGAGTTAAAAGATTTGTGGGTAGAAGTCAAGGTTAAATACGCGGACTGTGCTCGTCAAGGGGCCGACGATGATGAGGCATTTAATAGCGAGGTTTTCGAATCCAAATACAGATTATCAAACGAGACCTACATTTCATGTCTCGGCTTGCTCTTGGAACACGAGGATAAGCTATCTGCTGACCCTGTTTTAAGTCCAGTTGTAAGTCCAAATGCAAGTATGTCACATACCAATAAATCAACTTCACACTGCATTAAATTGCCACCCTGCGATACTGAAATCTTTTATGGAGATTATCTTTCGTGGCCGTCATTTAAAGATATGTTTGATGCGATTTACATTAACCATCCCAAGCTGGGTGCGGTCGAGAAGCTCTTTCATCTCCGTTCCAAGACAAGAGGGGAAGCCTTTAGCATTATCAGCAAGTTCCCCTTAACGAACAATAGTTTTGACCTTGCCTGGGAATCTTTGCGCTCCACTTATGAGAATAAGCGCATACTGGTGAACAACCAGGTCAAGCGGTTGCTCAATCTTCCAACGTGCCCCGAGGAATCATCCAAGGGGATTATAAACTTGCAACGACATATTAACGACTGCATTGCCGCATTAAAGGCTCATGGTGTCTGCGTCGATAGCTGGGATCCTATTCTAGTTTTTGCTTGTTCAAATCGCCTACCAGCCACTACACTCGCGTTATGGGAACAATCCATACCAAAACCGACTGAAGTCCCAACGTGGAAGCAACTTGACCATTTCTTAAGTGCTCGTTTTCAGGTTCTGGAAACTATATCTGACGTAACGTCTTCTACGACCGGTGATAAACGAGAGAAAGCTCATAACCCCAACGTTTCAGCTAAAACCCGTGTAAATACATTTCATTTTAAAGGCCAAGACTTTGCTTGCCGGCTTTGCTCCGGTAAACATGCGATACGCAAGTGCTTTCAATTTATAGCAATGGCAGTGCCTTCTAGAATCGAGTTTGTTCGGCAAAATAACATTTGTGAAAACTGTCTCTCAGTAAACCACAAGAGCAGAACTTGCACCAGCCAGTTCACTTGCAATACTTGCAAAAAGCGTCATCATTCGCTATTGCATATAAATACGAATACCGCTATCCCCTCACTGTCTCCCAACGTGCAGACTCCGAGTACATCGGCAGCTGCTATTGCGGCGGAACCTTGCGCCCTTTCTCAATTACAGTCCACTTCTCCAGAATTCGTGCCGCAGACATACAATCGCGCACATTTTGCTTCTACGCAACGACGAGTATTGCTTGCCACTGCTTTGGTTAACATCATTGGCAATGATTCAAACCATTTGGTACGCGCACTGATTGACCCGGGATCTGAAGTATCCTTTATTTCCGAATCGGTTCAGAGGCGTTTAAATCTACCGACTTCGCCAATCAACATATCGATCTCCAGCATCACTGCAGCTCATGCAGCAACCTCGAAAAAACTATGCGCTTTCTCTATCCGCAATGGAGAGAATGAAGCCAACCCTATATCTGCTCAAGCAATCGTTTTGCGTAAGATAACAAATAATCTACCAAGCGCTTCGTTTTCGTTAATTGACCACTCGCAACTTGATTGCCTCCGACTAGCCGACCCAACCTTCGATAAATCTTCTCAAATCGATCTGCTTATCGGGGCAGACCTCTATCCGGCAATTGTCCGAGATGGTCTGCAAAGAGTTTCTAACTCCCTTGTCGCACAAAATACCATTTTTGGGTGGGTATTATCAGGACCTATCCCGTCTGCCGCCAATACATTCAGCACTTTTGTAGCGGACCCGCAGCCTCCCGCGTTAGATGAACAGATCCGAAAGTTTTGGGAGCTGGAAGAAATTCCGAATCGTAAACAGATTCTTTCTGCTGAGGATCAGGTGTGCGAAGAGTTGTACGAAGGGACCACCACTAGACGCCCTGATGGCCGATATGTGGTTAGACTGCCATTTAAATCCAACGCATCGTTACCAAAGTTGGGGTTTTCAAGAAACATCGCCTTACGGCAGTTCTTACGGACCGAAAAGCATTTCACGAAAAACCCGGTTCTCCGAACACACTACTCGAAGGTAGTAACTGAGTATCTTACGCTGGGTCATATGCGCGAAGTTAACGACTCTGAAATAATCAAGAGCGGTACTGTAGCTTCCTATTATCTCCCGCATCATGCTGTGCTGAAGCCTGAGAGTGTTTCAACGAAGCTTCGCGTCGTGTTCAACGCTTCAAGTGCCTCTTCCAGTGGTACAAGTTTAAATGACATCCTTTACCCAGGGCCAATTCTGCAGCGTGATCTTACCTCTTTAATTATCCGTTGGAGGTTTTATAAATTCGTTTTCAATGCCGATATAGAGAAGATGTATCGGCAGATACTGGTTCACCCGGATGATACGTCATTCCAAAGAATCTTATTTCGAAGCTCACCCAGTGCTACTATAGACGATTATGAATTGCTGACAGTCACATTCGGGGTCAATTGCGCCCCCTATTTAGCGATCCGAACCTTGTTGCAATTAGCTAAGGATAGTCAGGTCCTGTACCCACTCGCCTCACAAATCGTATCGTCTGAGTTCTACGTCGATGATGTGCTCTCCGGGGCGCATGATCTGAAAACCGCTAAGAGAGCTCAAACAGAGCTTCTAGAGATGTTGGAGTCGGCTGGCTTTCCTTTACGAAAATGGACTTCAAATAATCCATCACTTCTCGATCACTTTCCGCCAAACCATGTTTTAAGTGAGCACTTCCTGGAATTCGATAAGGATAGCACCACTAAAACACTGGGGATCCGATGGAATGCTAAAGAAGACTATTTTTACTTCCGTGCCCCAGAAATCCGACTGTCAATGACTCCAAGCAAGCGAGAAGTTTTCTCTCAAATCGCACAGCTTTTTGACCCCGCAGGATGGCTGGCCCCAGTAGTCATTGTTGCGAAAATGTTGATGCAGCGCATCTGGGTGGAAAAGACGGATTGGGATGAGACACTACTGTTGAGTAGTCTTACTAAATGGAAATCATTTGTAACTGCACTACCGGACATTAATCAGCTTCAAATACCACGCTGGGTCGAGTACTGTCCGGCCTCGCGATTGCAATTTCACGGGTTCTGTGATTCATCGGAACTGGCATATGCTGCAGCACTGTACGTGCGGATTAATAATACCGACGGAACTATCCGAACTCACCTTCTCTGCGCAAAATCTAAAGTAGCGCCAATTAAACCAGTGTCGGTGCCCCGCCTTGAACTGTGCGGAGCGGTACTCCTTTCACAACTCATCAAAGCCTATCTTCCAAATCTTCCGGTCGAAAGTTATGAAACTTTTTTATGGACGGATTCGGCCATAGTCCTCGCGTGGTTAACCAAGCATCTAAGCTCGTGGAAATCCTTTGTGGCCAACAGGACAAGCGAAATAATCGACAATATAGGGAATATCCCCTGGCGGCACGTAAAGTCAAATGATAATCCGGCCGACATCGCGAGCAGAGGGATCTGTCCCGATAAGTTGCTTAGCAATCCGTTATGGTGGAACGGCCCATCGTGGTTGCGAGAACCCCAAGAGCATTGGCCAAAGAGCCTTCCGATATTTCCGCCTGCTGCGGAGCTGGAAATGAAAGCCACTTCCTTTGTAGTTCAGTATAGTCCCGAAGATATTTTGGAAAGATTCTCCTCGCTTCCTCGAGCCTTGCGTGTTCTGACTTATGTCTTTCGTTTTTTCTCTCGATTACATAAAACATATTCCGACGTTTTTGCTCCAAGTCAAGACACATCCAACCTGGCTCAAAAGGAGATAACCTTTGTAAAGGCGCGATTGGTTTTGCTCTCACAAAGGTTTTATTTCCCTAAGGAATACAAAGCGCTATCCGAAGGTCACATAATTTCTACCAAGAGCTCACTTTTATCCCTAAATCCATCCCTGGACTCGAACCAACTTCTACGCGTAAGTGGAAGACTTTCTAATGCAAACCTCAATTTTAGCGAACGTAGTCCAATTATTCTACCTTACACCTCTCACTTCACGAGATTACTTGTTCAATTTGTTCATGATATCACTCTTCATGGTGGTAATGCGCTTATGCTTCGAGTGGTCAGGCAAGCCTTTTGGGTTCCAAAACTACAAAATCTAATAAAGGCCTGCATTCGACAATGTAAGACATGTGCTGTCCATAAAAAACAATTACGTACACAACTAATGGCCGCTCTACCACCAGAAAGATGTACCTATTCACCACCCTTCACCTATACAGGGATCGATTTTGCTGGTCCATTTACTCTCAAGAGCTTTAGCGGAAGGGGTTGTCGAGTTTCTAAGGGATACGCTTGCGTGTTTGTCTGCTTCTCAACAAAGGCCATCCATCTAGAGGCCGCCAGCGACTTATCATCCGAAGTGTTTCTTGCAGCCTTTGCCCGGTTTGTTGCTAGAAGAGGGCTACCCACCAGAGTTTTCTCAGACAATGGGACTAATTTCATCGGTGCAGGCGCGATCCTGCAACGGGAGTTCAAAAAATTCCTAGCGACCATATCAAATGAAACTAACAAAAGGTATAGCGTTCAGGGCTTAAGTTGGAGTTACATTCCACCCGGTGCGCCCCATATGGGCGGTTTATGGGAGGCCGGCGTGAAAAGTTTTAAGACCCACTTTCGGAAACTTGCGATGTCACATAAATTCACCTTTGAGGAGTTTTCTACGCTGTTAGCGCGCATAGAGAGCTGTCTTAATTCCCGTCCTATTTCCCCGATGTCAAACGATCCGTCTAATCTTTTGGCCTTAACTCCAGGTCACTTCCTTCGAGGTAGTCCATTGTTGACTTTTCCTGAACCGGAACGCGAAGTAAGCCCACTTTCTTTAATTAACCGTTGGGAGAAGCTCAAATGTCTCCACCAACAGTTCTGTCGTCGATGGAAAGACGAATATTTAAAGGAGCTCCACAAACGCTACAAATGGAAATTTTCTGAAGAAAACGTTAAGGTAGATGACCTCGTTGTGATAAAACATGAAAATCTACCGTCTACTGAGTGGCGGCTGGGACGAGTTGTTAGGATTTCTCCGGGGACCGATGGAAGGGTGCGCGTAGCAACTATTAAAACTCAATATGGGGAAGTAACTCGACCTATCGTAAAACTTTGCGTCTTACCCGCTGCTTAGCCATCACTAAAACGCATTCTCACCGGCAACCCTGTATGTCAAAATAAAAAATAATCAACCTAGAGGGAGTCTCTATAAACTCTTACTACGTGAATGAACAGTTATAAATGTATCTTTCATACCATTCTTCAATGAATTTTTTGTCGTATTTTTATCCAGAACGATGCACTGAATTAATGAACTCACCTTTTAGAATTAAGTTATTATATTGGTAATATTGTATTTTTTTTTCTATTTGTTGGCGGCTATCCGCCAAGGGGGCCGGTAATGTTAATGCCATCTATGGCCGACTAGCGAAATTTGTAAGCTAGTACAATTTCGGCCATAGATCGCATGGCCGCACCTCCACTAAAGTTACACACCTCTATTCTATACACATATATATATACCCGGACAATGCGCTTCGGACTTCTCTCTTCTTTTTTGTTCTTCTGCACTCTGCGCAGTGCGCATCAACAATTGTAAAAACCAAAACTTGTGGCTCATTAATAAAAATAAAATTTGTACGCCAACATGTTCTTTTGTGCTTAAAATATAAAGTTTGAGTTTTAACTTTGTTCTCATGGCGGCAAGAATGCCGGCACCATTTTGTTTTAAATAATAAAGAAGTGAATCTTTAAAAAAGAAAGTTTGTCGTGCCTTCCTAAAGGAGTAAAATTTAAAAAGAAAACTAATAATGTTACTTATTTAGGTCTTAATAAAAGCAAGCTTAAGGTGTTTGGTAAAATGTGGTGTTTTGTTAATTGGAATAAACACAAAATTCGGGTTGAATAATTCGTGGTTGATAACGAGTCAATGGGTTATGAGGTAATCTTGGGAAAGATTTGTAAAGGCTGGTGTTTTAGAACGACACAAATTAATTAAAACTCTTCATTAAAATAAAACTTTAAAACTATACCCTACGAATTTAACAAAGTGCATACATATTAACATATATATTATGTTTGTCTAACAACACAGTTTTTCTTTGATTCTTGCCTACTCTCTTAATTCAGCTAACGTACATAAATCATGCATTCATTCATTCCAACTGTTTAATACTCTTTCTCTTGCTAACATTTTGTCTAATTGTGTGCATACATTTACTGCAATTTGATGCGATCGATGACTCTCGCTGGCTGGCTAGTAGGCACTTGAATTCATTGGTGCGTACACAGTCAACGAGATCGGTTAACCTCCTTTTTGTTTTCTTATGGCATTTTTTTTTGGATTTGTATATATGAAAATAAAGTTTATAACGTTTATTTGAAACAACACTCTTATTTTACACAACACTACACACTACACAATCATTCGGAACACATACAAAACATAAGGGAAAGTATAACACACATAAAACATACAACATTTATCCTAAAACATTATTTAACACAAAATTTATACATTGAACAATCACACATATAAAACGCAATCCTAACTCCAACCAAACTCATTTATTAATTGGTCCTTCTGTAGCCGGATTACCCAGTGAAATCGTGAATTTTGACATTTTTTGCTCTTATATACATACGTATAGTGAATCTCGTGTTTCACAAAGCCATAATTACGTATATACAAAACGCATGACAATTTACACAGCATAGAGAAAATCGCGTGTTTTTTGAAAACCTATATACATACATAGATTATATACATATAGACAGTGTGTGCAGGAAATCACGTGTTAAATATTTGGTCAAAGGCTATTACTGCTTACGGTTTAAGCAGCTGTACTTTATTCAACAAAGCCTAACGGACTGCAGTATACAGTGAATATAACACGGTTTCCTCTCTAGTCTAACTTTATTGCATTATCACTATTTCTGATAATTTTAAACTTTATTTTCGAAACCATGAATAAAATCATTGCAAAGCGTGGTCGTGCAAAAGGCTGCATCACACTTGCCGCAACATTCGCGAACACTATCGACTCTAACACGACCTTAGCTAACCTTCAATTTCGCCTCGAAAAACTCGATGAAACGTGGAAAGAATTCGTTACATTACAAGATCAGTTATTAGAATTTATTGATACCGATGGCTATGTAGATCGCGAGCCTGAATTTGCGGAATATGAGGCCAAATACTATGCCGCGCATTCAGTTATTTCCAACGCGATACTCAGTTTGGAAAACCAACTCGCAGAAAATAAATCCGTTGTTCCGCCTGCTCCGCCCTCGATTGACTCAGAATTTGCCGCCACTTCTAAGACCGTAAAGCTACCCTATTTAACAATAACCCCGTTCTCAGGCGATTACAAAGACTGGCCAACTTTCCGAGACATGTTTTCGGGAACAGTTGATTCGAACTCAACCATAACGTGTACGCAAAAACTTCAATTTTTAAAATCATTCCTCCGTGGCGAAGCTGCAAATCTGCTAAAACATATTTCATGTTCGGAAAACAATTATGTTGAAGCATGGGACCGACTAGAGAAAAGATACGACCAAAAACATTTAATCGCGCAATCGTTCATTCATTCGTTTATATGCCTTCCAACATGTACCATCGCAAATCTTCAATCGCTTCGGAAGATAACTGACAGTGCTGATGAAGCCATAAGAGGTCTTAACGCGCTAGACATGAATGGCAGAGATCCTTGGCTCATCTATATTCTTGTGCAAAAGCTTGATCATGAAACGAAGCGAGCTTGGTCGGAAGAAGTTGGCACACGCGATGACGCTACTATAGATGAGTTCCTCGATTTCCTTCAAACACGCTGTCGGTGTCTAGAATCGTGCATCTCTTTTTCTCGGTCCAAGCCATCTCCTCGAGCTGTTCAAACTCATCTCGTTGAAACATCGTCCGGTTGCCCAAAGTGCCAGGCAGATCATACCTTGTCGCACTGCCAAGACTTTAAGACATTGAATATTGTCGCTCGCCGCGAGTTCGTAAAAAACAAATCGCTTTGTTTTAACTGTCTCCGCAAGGGACATTCATCTAACCAGTGCCGTTCTAACTTTCGCTGCCGCCAGTGCAATTCGCGCCACCATACCTTAGTCCACCAGTCGCAAACCCCAAATACTGAATCATCACCGCAAAGCCCTGCCTCTGAAACTCCCCTCGTAGTAACCCATACTCTTGAATCTAGCCATCGTTACACATCCATTCTACCTACAGCTGTCGCTCAGATACGGGACAAAAATGGGAGTTACCAAATCGTCCGTGTTCTTCTCGATTCGGGATCCCAAGTCTCGTTTATAACTGAGCAAACAGCTCAACGCTTGGGATTACCGCGTAAACGTTCTCGGGTTCCAATCATCGGAATCGCATCCACATCTGCGGGGGTTACCAATGGATTGGTTTCCCTTGACCTATTTTCTCGTTATAGTGCTGACTCAATTCACATTAATTGCTACGTCCTACAAAACATTACCTCTGCTCTTCCACCATGTTCCGTCGATACAATCCCTGAAAACTTCGTCTCTCTTGAGCTCGCGGATCCCAATTACAATAAACCCAATTCTATCGACATTTTGATAGGAGCTGATAAAGTTTTTAGCATCATCACAGGGTCAGCTAAATTTGACCCGAAGGGAAGTCTCACCTCCATTCCAACTATTTTTGGCTGGGTTATAGCAGGCCACCATGATCAAAATTCCTCTCTTACAACTCATCACACTCGGTTAGACTATGAACAAGAATTTGATCTAGAAAGATTCTGGAGGCTAGAAGAAGTTTCCAGTGAACCGCCGTTGTCTGTAGAAGAGCAACTTGCTGAGGAACATTTCGCCAATAACCACATTCGTCGGCCAGATGGCAGGTATGAAGTGCAATTGCCCTTTAAACCCTCAACTCAATTAAACTTCAGAGATTCCCTTGGAACAGCTCTTACTCGGTTTCATTCAATCGAACGCAAATTGAATTCAAACAGCGAACTCAAATCCCAATACTCAGCCTTTATAAATGAATACATTTCACTTGGGCATATGGAAGAAATTCCTCCCAGTGATATTTTCCGATCCACAAAACAATCAAACTACTATATGCCTCACCATGCCATTTTTAAGAGCGACAGCACTACGACCAAAATTAGAGTTGTTTTCGACGCATCTGCGAAAAGCAATAATTCGAGATCACTCAACGAAACTCTTCTAGTCGGTCCAACTATCCAGCGCGACATTTTCTCCATTTGCTTAAGATCCCGTCGCCACATTTATCTTATGAGTGGAGATATTGAGAAGATGTATCGCCAGATCTATATTGCACGAAATCACACTGACTATCAGCGGATTGTTTGGCGTGAAAACCCAGATGAACCGCTGAATCATTATCGATTGCTAACTGTGACATACGGGACATCAGCGGCCCCATTTTTAGCAGTTAGAACTTTAAAACAACTGGCCATGGATTCATCACTGACACATCCCCGTGCATCTGCAACACTACAAAACGACTTTTATGTAGATGATGTCATAACAGGTGCGGACACTATTGAAGATCTCATCACCCTTCGCATAGAGCTGATTGATTTGCTAAAATCAGCTGGGTTTAACCTACGTAAATGGTCCACCAACTGCTGGCCATTGCTAACCTCATTACCGGACGATCAAAGAGAACTGTCACCAGTTGACTTTGAAGAGTCCAATTCAATTAAGATTCTTGGCTTGCAATGGTGCCCTTCGAAGGATTGTTTTACGTACAGGGTCAGGTTAAGCCCTTTGGGGTCCTGTTGGACAAAACGTCGCATACTGTCAGACGCATCGCGCATTTTCGATCCGTTAGGATTCCTTGCCCCTATTGTAATAGGCATAAAAATCTTGCTACAAGAGCTGTGGAGAAAACAACTCAAATGGGATGAAGAAGTCCCAGAAGGCCTGTCTCATCAGTGGATCACAATTCGAAACGAGTTGCATCTTGTGGAAACATTTTCGATCCCTCGAATAATGCTCTACAATAAGAGCGATTGGGAATTGTATGGCTTTTGTGATGCATCGTTGGATGCATACGCAGCAGTCGTCTATTGTCGCAGCGTAAATCCAGACAACACCATTTCAGTCACGCTTGTAGCTGCAAAATCAAAAGTTGCCCCTTTGAAGGTCCTATCACTTCCCCGATTGGAGTTATGTGGAGCCTTATTACTAACCCGTTTGCTAGACAAGATTAAGCTATCGTTACAGGAACCAGACATAAAAATATTCGCTTTTACAGACTCATCCATTGTACTGCATTGGTTCTCAGCCCCACCTAAAAAATGGTCTGTCTTCATTGGGAACAGGACATCTGAGATACTTTCATCGATTCCTATCAAGTCATGGAGCCATGTTCGATCGGCCTTTAACCCTGCGGATGCCGCTACACGAGGGATGTTACCCTCTACACTATCGGATACTCATATTTGGTGGAAGGGACCCCAGTGGTTAAGTGAAGATCGAACCAAGTGGCCTCTATCGGAATACCAACAGGAAGACATTGACGTAACTCAATTGGAAAAAAGGAAGGTATCTTCGCCACAGGTACTCATAACAAATATCAACACAAATAACTTACCCGTGCTTGAAGAGCTTTTGCACAATTCCTCTAACTGGCTTCGATCGGTACGCGTCACAGCATATATATTTCGATTCGTTCAAAACTCTAGACCATCTAAATATGCTCGTAAGGGACATACCCCCTCAACAGAAGACCTTCTCTTTGCAAAAACGGAATTAATCAAAAGTGCTCAATTTTCCTTATTTAAAAATGAAATCGCTTGTCTCAAAAATAATTCGGAGCTGCCCTCAAAAAAAAACAAACTCTCGTCTTTGTGCCCTTTCCTTGATTCCTTCGGTATTCTACGCGTCGGTGGTCGTTTAGAATATTCAAACTTAAACTACTCCGAAAAACACCCAATCTTGCTTTGTAAATCACACCCAATTGCTAAACTCATCGTTGAATATGAACATAAAAAACATCTCCATTCTGGCGCCTCGTTATTATTTGCATTAACAAAACAGAATTATTACATAATCGGATGCAGAAACCTAGTTCGAAAGGTTGTGCATGATTGCACTACGTGTTTCCGCCAGCGACAAACCACTACCAATCAACTGATGGCAAACCTCCCCAGTGAACGAGTAAGATATTCGCGGCCATTCAGCAGAGTTGGCTGCGATTATGCTGGCCCCATCACTCTTCGTCTTAATTTAGGAAGAAACCCGAGGTTCGTAAAGGCGTACATAGCCTTATTCGTCTGTTTTGTAACCAAGGCTATACACCTCGAGCTTGTTGGAGACTTATCCTCAGTAAGTTTTCTTCAAGCATTGGATCGTTTTGTTGCACGACGTGGAAGGCCGTACGAAATTTGGAGTGACAATGCCACCAATTTTCACGGTGCAAAACGAATGCTGGATGAAATGTTTAAACTGCTGTGCAGTCAAAACCACAACACACTTGTCGCCGATCATCTATCAAAGGACAACATACAATGGAGATTCATACCACCCTCTTCACCACATTTTGGAGGCCTATGGGAGTCTGGAGTTCGATCTGTTAAGCTGCATTTAAAACGCGTCATAGGTGAAACAAAACTTACCTATGAGGCAATGTACACCCTCTTGGCAAAAATTGAGGCCCTACTCAATTCGCGACCAATGTGGCAAACATCTGATTCTGATCCTCTTGCCCTTTCACCTGCTCACTTTTTAATTGGTGAAGCATATACTTCTGTTCCCCAACCTGATATTTCTCATCCTATTGTAAATATGAAAACTAATTGGTCACTTTTGCAGGCAATGTTTCAAGGTTTTTGGAAACGCTGGCATAGCGAATATCTTACCTCCCTGCAGCAAAGACCCAAATGGAGACATTCGCAACCCAACCTGGAAGTCGACGATGTTGTTCTACTCAAGGAACCCAATCTACCCCCATCGAAGTGGATTCTCGGACGAATTCTTAAAACTCACCCCGGAGCAGACAACAAATGTAGAGTTGTAACCATACGTACAAAGTTCGGCGATTATGTACGACCTGCTGTTAAGGTTGCTGTTCTGCCTATTTCTGAAAGGCCTTAGGCTTTCAGGGGGGCTGGATGTTTTAGAACGACACAAATTAATTAAAACTCTTCATTAAAATAAAACTTTAAAACTATACCCTACGAATTTAACAAAGTGCATACATATTAACATATATATTATGTTTGTCTAACAACACAGTTTTTCTTTGATTCTTGCCTACTCTCTTAATTCAGCTAACGTACATAAATCATGCATTCATTCATTCCAACTGTTTAATACTCTTTCTCTTGCTAACATTTTGTCTAATTGTGTGCATACATTTACTGCAATTTGATGCGATCGATGACTCTCGCTGGCTGGCTAGTAGGCACTTGAATTCATTGGTGCGTACACAGTCAACGAGATCGGTTAACCTCCTTTTTGTTTTCTTATGGCATTTTTTTTTGGATTTGTATATATGAAAATAAAGTTTATAACGTTTATTTGAAACAACACTCTTATTTTACACAACACTACACACTACACAATCATTCGGAACACATACAAAACATAAGGGAAAGTATAACACACATAAAACATACAACATTTATCCTAAAACATTATTTAACACAAAATTTATACATTGAACAATCACACATATAAAACGCAATCCTAACTCCAACCAAACTCATTTAGCTGGTAAATTTAAATGTTTGTCAATGCTTGTTGAAAAGAATGAAGAATCTAAAAATAGCGCCAATGATGGAAACATTTATGTTAATTTTGAAGGTTTAAGAGATGATAAAAATCGACTACCTTTCGAATGATTGTGATAATGAAACAATTGTTGTAGGAAAAAATGGTCACAGTATTACGGAAAAACGATTGTATAATGTTTATAGAAGGCATTACTTGGAGCCCCAGCGTCCTACAGAACCAATGACGAAAACAGAAATGGAGTTGAGTTTGAATAATGTTAAGCCCTTTTATGGTCCACCTCGTGGGTTATCGTATGCGGAAAAGTCGGAAGTAAATAAATTATTAGACGAGTATTTAGCTAAAGGATACATCTGGGCAAGTGAGTCAGAATTTGTGTCTCCTATAGTTTTAGCGAAGAAAAAAACAGGAGAGCTAAGAATGTGTGTCGATTATCGAACTTTAAACAAAGTGACAGCTAAAGATATTTTTCCTATTCCACTGAGAGAACAAACGAATATTCACCAAACTTGATTTAAAAAATTTGTTTTTTCACGTTCTTGTACATGAGAATTCAGTAAAATATACGTCCTTCATTACACTTCTAGGACAGTATGAATTTTTAAGAATGCTGACATGATCAGAAGAGATGAGGTGATAATATATTTGGATGATAGAATGATAGCAAGAAAAGATTTTGATGAGCATTTTACAATATTGACAGAAATTTTCAAAAGGTTAGTAGAGAATAAATTAGAATTACGTTTAGATAAGTATGAATTATTGCAGTCGAAAGTAAAGTATTTAGGATATAGTATCACTGGTGAGGCATACAAGCGGATGAAAGTGTGCGCCCATGGTTGGGTGCAGATTGGGGTACCAAGTAGTTTTTGTTTTTATTTATTATTTATTATTTTGACGCATAAGAGCAGGAGATCTTCAATTTTTATCAGGACGGCCGAGTTGTAGTAATAAGAGCAAAGTGACAACTATAAATGGCAACGACCATAGTCATATAGACGGCCACCTGCGTTTAAATTATAACGTATATGCAATACAGTCACCCTCTTTAGTGTTAATTATTTTCATTTCCAACCATTCCCATGTATCCACATGTAAATAATCCACTAGCATTAAGATATATGAAAGAAGAGGTTTGGGGACATAATCCCGAAAACCGAAATACCGAAAACCTAAAATTCCGAAAATCCAAAATCCCGAAAACCTTAAATCCCGAAAATCCAAAATCCAGAAAACCTGAAATCCCGAAAAGCCAAAATCCCGAAAAAAGAATCCCGAAAACGTTTTCGGGATTCTTTATTTTATTTTCAATGTAAAATAGACAAGTGTTTGTCCATTCCATTTACCGTAATAATGTTTTGCAGTTTTTTGCGTTGTAATGTTTTGCAATTCGTAATGCATTCAGTTGTGCTGATCTCATATAGTGTGATAGCTGACCGACTAGATTTTTGTTAGCCAGTGAACATCGTAATACAAAGTGAGTATCGTGCATGCCTTTATAATTAAAAACTTTATATTATCAGTGACATTTTGTGTTTGAAATCTTAAGTAAAAATGAACGTGTCCATCGTGAAAACCAACAAACAGCGTGAGAAACTGCTTATTGACGGCTACAGTTACCATGTCAACAAAAAATAGAAGGATATATTTTATTGGGAGTGTGAGCAGCGAAAGGAAACATTGTGCAAATCACGCCTGACCACAATATTTAAGAACAACTCGCACAATATAAAAAAATTCCCCACAGACCATTGCCACGAGGCGTTATCGTACTCGAAAGCGATATATGTAACAAATGAGTACGTGAAGGAGAAAGCAAAAGCTTTTCGGGATTTGTGGCTTTTCGGGATTTTGGCTTTTCGGGATTTTGGATTTTCGGGATTGTGGCTTTTCGGGATTTTTGGCTTTTCGGGATTTTGGATTTTCGGTATTTTGGGCTTTCGGGATCACGTTTTTCGGGATTCTGTCCGACTCCCGAAAGAAGAACATGAAATAAACGAAAGACAATTCGGCTTTCTCATGCAACTGCATTCCTGACTATATATGCGAACTATACAAGTAAGCTAAAAGTATATAATCAAAAATTGGGACAAATATTGCCAAACCATGGTATTTTTGTTTTAATTTTAAGACAGTTTTTTGGACGAAGAATCGAGTGGAGAAACTTGGAGGATGTTCGAGCGCCCAAATGGAAAATTTGAAAAAAGAAAAAAGGAAAGCGTTCATAGACACCTTGACTAATAAACCAGATAAACAAAGAATCACGATTTCGGAATTTGTAAATCAAATGATGTCGAAATGTTGTGTTTGTAACCAAACTCAAGAAAGATTTTCTGAAGTGTAATAATAAATTCACTCTTAACACTAACAACGCCCTCGGGGGTTTCCTCCTAATAATAATAATAAGTATTGTAGTTTGGTATTACTTTTTTTTTTTACTTTGCCGATTTGTTTGTTTTTTTTTTTTTTGTTTGTTAAATATTTGGTTACATTATATTGAAATGTTTTGTTTGTTCTATTTTTGTTATATATGAAATAATTATAACTATCGTATTATCTCTCAAATTGTGTGTTTAAATTTCAAATTTATTTTGAACAATTGCAGGTATAGCGGTAAAAGGGTTGGATGCCTAATGGAAACTCACAACGTTTTGATATTTATTATCGCTCCGAAAATTTGGACTTATGTCCCGATATAAGTCGATTATATTAGTCGGTATTTGCACCTTGTATCGAACTACATGAGTATGCAACTCTGCTGTCGATGTATTGAGCGATTATATAAACTTAACGAAAGCCCGAGAAAGTTCTGAGCATTGTATGACGAAAGCCAGTCTTTCAGCAGGAACCAACGAAGCATGTTGGGTGAGCAAGTCAATAAATAAAAGTGTTTTTTTAATAACATTTTTCCACTATAATTGCGTTGTTTTATTATTTGTTCTGGCGGTTTATATTTCTAAATCAGCGTGTGATGGTTTGCATTTTTTTGTCTTTAACTTCCCTGAGCTACGATACACATATGACAAAATGAAACAGTGGTGTCAAATTGATTCAGAACGCGATAACTTAGACAAAGTGGAAATGGGGTCGTTTCAACCAGAAAATGGCCGCATATAACTCGCGAAAGGAACCAAGCATACAGTGCGTTGGTTTTTTGTGGTAAATGGTTTTGTAACAACCAACCCCCGTAAGCGTGCTCCGCCTTGGGATACTATACATAAAATTATATAATTTGCCACCCTAAGAGTATACTATGTAGACCCTTAGGGTATACTGTAAAATATGACTAGAAGTTACTGTGCATTCAAATGTAACGAACATTTCTGTATCAAACGTTAACTTTTGCATTCATTTAGGATTCACACTCTTCTAGTGTTAAAATTTAGATAAGGCAAGAGACCAAAATGTTTTATAGCGATTCTGATTGTTCTAAGTTTATTTTAAATAACCAAATATATTCATCGTGTGCTGGGAGAACCAGAAATTTTGTGTTTTGCTTAATCATTTTATTCTACGGGGCGTCGCCTGCAGCCGAAGAAATGCCACTGCATAGTCCCGGTAAGCGTCTCGCTAGACAGACTTCATCATCGTAAGGGGAAAGAGTTGTCACTACGTTAGGCGTCCCGTCAGACCAGTGATATTCTTTTCGTCCCCTGTGGCGACAACGACGACACGAAACCTGAACGCGAACGATGGAGTAAAAACCTGAACCGAACGAACACGAACAGAAAGGTTAGGTTTCTCTTTCTCACACTCCGCGTCAATTTTCAGCAGTCAGTTTTTCTTTATTCTCTGGTCTGCGGCGGTGGCACGAGGTGGTGGCTTTTACTGGATGGACTGCTGCTACAACCAATAATATACATATAATAATAAGAGTTACAAATAATAGTTCTTATCGAATAATAAAAGTTCTGTAATCCACCTATCAACTGCAGTGCGTTTTCTTGTATGGGTCCGGTGTTTGGGCCTATAAATGGTGACCCCGACGTGATTGAAACGCTACCACACCACCTCACGTACTTTGTGCCAGCCGCCGTCAATTTCGCCAACGTCACGGCAGAAGTCAAACAGCAGTACAGTAATTGTCTAACGGCGAATCAACAATTATTCCACTGCCAAAGCCACGGCAGACGCCATAAAATCATAATAATTGCGAATCCAGATATAAATTTCATCGTAAAAGCCACAGCAGACAGTAGACAAAGCAACATTTTAATCGTCTAACTGTTCCATCTTTAACTGAAAGCAGTACAGTACAGTTAACACGCCACCACATCCCGTTCGAAATCCAACAAACGGAACAACGCTTTACGGATCAGGAGCAAATCAACGGGGGATTTTTGTCGAGCCGCATCATTTGTGTTTGTGTTGTTTTATGTTTTGTGTTTTATGTGCTAAGGAAATTATAAATTTTTTTTTGTGTAACATAATTTTTCTTTTTATCCAGAGTGTAAAGCGACGTCACCATAAACGCCACCACCATGCCGAACGAGCAAGAGCACATGACTAGACAACAACGAGACGCAACGAACACACCACCTCCATGTCCAACTCCCGCCAGCGTAGCAGCAAGCGCAACTGAGTCTGCAAGTCAACAAGTAAGTGCACTAGCATTTAAGAATTTAGTTTTTTGGCCGGATAACCCTGACGTTTGGTTTGCCGTATTAGAGGGGCAATTCGCGGTATCTCAGATCAGGTCCGACAATACGAAATATTATACTACACTCGGGTTACTAGATGCACGTACGATAAATATATGTAGGGATATCGTACTAAACCCACCCACAAGTGGATTATACGAGAATTTAAAAAACACCGTTCTGTCGCGTTTAACGGAATCAGAAGACTCACGGGTACAAAAACTTTTACATGAAACGGCACTCGGGGACCGGAAACCTAGCGAACTGCTACGAGAAATGCGCGCGCTATCAGGTAGCTTATTTCCAGAATCAGTTTTAAGAACCATCTGGGTGAAACGCCTCCCGGCTACGGCTCAAGCTATTTTATCATGTTCATCCGAGAATTTAGATATACTAGCGCAAACGGCAGATAAGGTCGTCAGCGCGCTTCCCGTGTGCGCAGAGATCGCCGCGACCTCTAGTACTAGCGGCGAGTCAACGCAGTCTATGCAAAACAATGCAGACATTCCGTACGAACGGACGCGCGAAGCTCTAGAGCTAGAGATCGCAGCATTGCGTCGCCAATTAAATAATCGCGCACAACAAGAGGGTAGGCCGACGGTACCGCAGCATAGTTCTAGAATGTCCGATTTTCGGGAACGTAACAGTTCCCGTTTTTGTTACTTCCACCGACGTTTCGGCTCCGCAGCCAGGAAGTGCGTCCCACCTTGTAGTTTCAGGGCAAACAACAGACACAATTCGGAAAACTAAGGACCCAGTCGGTGGCGACTTACGATACGGGTTCCTTCTCACCAAATTGTCGTTTATTCGTGCGCGATCGTAAAAATAAACTTGAATATTTAATAGACTCCGGCGCCGACCTGTCGGTTTTACCGGCAAACGCAACACAAAGGAAGGTTTGTCGTAGCAACAGTCAGCTTTTCGCAGCCAATGGCTCGCCGGTGCGTACATACGGATGTATAAGACTTTCAGTCGATCTAGGTTTCAAACGAAAGTTTTCTTGGGTTTTCATTTACGCCAACGTTAACAAACCCATTCTAGGGGCTGATTTCTTAAGAGCGTTCGGATTATTGGTCGACATTAAAAATGGCCGACTCCTTGATCCACACACCGCTAGATGCACGCAAGGTTCTTTAGAACGCGGTTCAACACCAAAACTCTCCATACTCGCGCATAACTCAATCGACTCTGACATCCATGACTTAGTCAGACAGTTCAACATCGTCTCCAGCCCTAATGTTTTTGTACGACCGGTACCACACGGCGTAACACATCCAATTATAACAGGCACTTCGCGACCCATTTCCAATAAACCCCGTCGCCTCTCACCCGAAAAATTGAAAATTGCGAAAAATGAGTTCGACTTTTTGATACGACAAGGCATCTGTCGCCCTAGTATTAGCCCTTGGGCAACACCATTACATCTCGTCAAGAAGAAAAATGGTGAGTGGAGACCGTGTGGCGATTATCGCCCGCTAAACGCGGCAACTCAACCGGACAGTTACCCCATTCCGCACATACAAGATTTCGCACATCAGCTGCACTCGACCACCGTTTTTTCTACTATCGATCTGGTGAGGGCCTATCACCAAATCCCTATCGAGCCTAGCGATATTCCCAAAACAGCCATTGCGACACCATTCGGTTTATTCGAATTCACGAGAATGACGTTCGGTCTCAGAAACGCAGCGCAAACATTCCAGCGTTTTATGCATATGATCCTCAGGGACCTACCATTTTGTTTCGTGTACATAGACGACATCTTGGTGGCCTCGAAGGATCGAAGGGAACATTTACATCACCTTCAACTACTTTTTGGGCGTTTGGAAAAATTCGGTCTCGTCATAAACGTCGAGAAGTGCAGGTTCGCGCAAGACAGTGTTTTGTTCTTAGGGCATTCGATTTCCAAAGACGGGCTTAGGCCTTCTCCCGAGAGGGTGCAGGTCATCGCGGGTTGCGATCTGCCCAAGAACGTCTGTGAATTAAGACGGTTCCTCGGTATGTTTAACTTTTATCGTCGGTTCATACCGAGAGCAGCCGAGGCGCAGCTGCCTTTGACCTTATACCTAAAGGGAAAAAAGAGAAAAAGCGACAACACAATAATCAAGTGGTCAAACGCGTCAATTTCTGCCTTCCAACGGTGTAAAAAAGAACTTTGTGAGGCAACCATGCTCGCATTTCAGTCACCTTGTGCCAAACTATCCCTGTGTGTGGACGCATCCGAGTCCGCAGTCGGCGGAGTCTTGCAGCAGTGGAATAACGTAGCTTGGCAGCCCCTTTCATTTTTTTCAACCAAATTGAACACCGCGCAAGGCAAATATAGTACTTATGATAGGGAGTTGCTAGCCATATATTTAGCCACCAAGCATTTCCGCCATCTGTTGGAAGGGCAGGTTTTCACCATCTTTACCGATCATAAACCCTTAACATTCGCCTTCCGGCAAAAACCCGAAAAGGCTTCTCCCCGTCAACTCCGACACCTTAACTTCATCGGACAGTTTTCAACCGACATCCAATATATTCCTGGCAAAGAAAACGTGGTGGCAGACACACTCTCTCGGTTGGAGGAAATCGCCCTGCCACCAGAAATAGATTTTCAGGCTATTGCTAGAGCTCAGGTCGACGACTCGAAACTAAAAGCCCTTCTGACATCCGAAACGTCTTTGAGGTTTGAGAAAGTAAAAATCCCGGGTGCCAAGGAGGCGTTGTTCTGTGACGTTTCAACTAATATACCACGACCATACGTCCCAAAAGAATTTCGAAAAACGATTTTCGAAAAAATACACGGTTTAGCGCACCAAGGGGTTAGAACCACAGTTAAAACGGCAACCAAGAAAGTAGTTTGGCCAGGTATAAATAAAGATTGTCGAACATGGGCACGTGCCTGCATGGATTGCCAGAAATCGAAGATATCCAAACATGTCAGGAGCCCGCTCGGAAACTTTCCGCCGGTATCCAAACGTTTTGACGAGATCCATATCGACTTGGTGGGCCCCCTAACACCATCAGAAGGATATCGATATCTTCTAACTGTAATCGACAGGTACACGCGTTGGCCAGAGGCAATACCGATTCACGATATAACAGCAGAAACGGTAGCGAATGCCCTGTACAGGGAGTGGTTTTCACGTTACGGTATTCCTTCTACAGTAGTGACAGACCAAGGGTCCCAGTTTGAGTCAAGCCTTTACCACGAGCTCTGTAACAAACTCGGAATACAGCACCACCGTACCACCGCGTATAACCCGAAAGCAAATGGGTTTCTGGAACGTTGGCATCGCACGCTCAAGGCGGCCCTGAAATGCCACAACGACATACAGTGGACGAGGAAACTCCCTCACGTCCTGATGGGACTAAGGTCAGTCTACAGAGAGGAATTCCAATCAACCCCAGCGGAATTAGTTTTCGGTCAGAACATACGGTTACCCTCAGATTTTCTCACGGCTAGCGATACCTCAGCGTCTCAGTCCGATTTTGTTAAGGAATTAGTTAGGCATTTTGATAACGTTCGACCAGCGGCCCCGTCACGGCACAGTAGTTTTAAACCGTTTATTTTTAAAGATCTAAAGCATTGTTCGCACGTTTTCGTAAGGGTCGACGCGGTACGAAAACCCCTCCAACGCCCGTACGAAGGGCCCTTTAGGGTTTTGAAACGCGACGCGAAAACTTTTCAAGTTGCAATGAACGGAAAAAACACGGTAATCGGGATCGATCGTCTCAAACCGTGTTTCGGAGAAATCATAGATGAAACAGATTTGAGGCACTCGCAGTCAGTACCACGCGTAGGCGACCGCACAGCCCCAATCAAAAAAACCCTTACGGTAAACCAAACAATTCAGGAGAAAGTCACGCGAACAGGTCGGACGATTAATTGCCCTAGCAGATATCGTTGAACCTGTATAATTCAACTGGCGGGGGAGTGATGTGGCGACAACGACGACATGAAACCTGAACGCGAACGATGGAGTAAAAACCTGAACCGAACGAACACGAACAGAAAGGTTAGGTTTCTCTTTCTCACACTCCGCGTCAATTTTCAGCAGTCAGTTTTTCTTTATTCTCTGGTCTGCGGCGGTGGCACGAGGTGGTGGCTTTTACTGGATGGACTGCTGCTACAACCAATAATATACATATAATAATAAGAGTTACAAATAATAGTTCTTATCGAATAATAAAAGTTCTGTAATCCACCTATCAACTGCAGTGCGTTTTCTTGTATGGGTCCGGTGTTTGGGCCTATACCCCCTTACAGTTTCATTTAAAGTGCACTAATGTGACATGGAGCGAATGCAAGAAAATAAGAACATTTGTTTTCTGTTTCAAATGTTGCGGGTTTAATCACAATTCCGATGTATGTAAGAGCAAAGACGATGTATGTGTAAAAAGCGGCGAAGAAGGCCAAGTAAAAGAGTGTACAAGTGATACCACGTTACTCACCGATGTCCTTTGGACGTCGCGAGTTTATTACGCAAGTACTACCCGCGATTTACTTCAACTAATCCCCGTGAGCGTTCAGTGAAGGTAGTAAAATCAATAAACAACATTCCGCAGATTACAAACACCGGGCGAAAACAAAACTGGCGGTGGGCTTTTTAAGAAGGTGAAGCTCACACAATTTCAAAGCAGAGCGGTAGAAGTTGCTGCATTAGAAGCCGCTGTTAAGGGCATTAAAAGTGCAAAAGAATTTGTTTCAGTATCGCAAGTGGTAGCGGACAGAATATACTCAGATACACATTTATCAGTGTCACCAATTATAGCGTTGAACAAAACAAAATAATATAAACTTAATAATCAATGCACAACAATCCGAACAATCTCGAAGATTTTTTTCGGATTTTTCTTAAATTTACACAATTCTCCACATCGCTGTCATCAATATCGCTTGCTTTTAATAAATAATTCGCCAGCATATTTTTGTGAAATAAAAATAAATCACAACCACTAATTAAACAACCAAAAATAATGAGAAATGTCAAACAAATAGTATTCGCTGTATTCCTTTCGCATGAAACAAAAATGTCTTTCGTTTTTGAGTTTTCGGAAACTCATGTGACAAAAGAAGTGCGTAGAAGTGAATTAAGTGTGGATACCTTTACGTTAGTGTTGGAACATAGCCGAACTACCTGAACGCAGTCCTTACTGGAATCTCAATTGAACGCAATAATGGGGCTGTCAAACTTTGCCACGTTTTGCTTCGCTTCGTTATTTCTCTCTCTCTCTCTTAATAGCTGAACCGAAGAAGCCTGCTTTCCAAATAATCATTGCACATTCAAGTAGATTAAGTAGATTTAGAAATAAAATGAATTTGTAACAACATTGAAGTACTTAAATAAAACAGACAAATTACAACAGTTAGTCAACAGGTGTGACACTGAATCAACACATACAGGTGGTGTTTTAGTATATGTAAGAAGTACTCTTAGAGCCTCGAAAAAGAAAAAAAAGGAAAAAGTCGATGAAATTGCTTTCGCGAGTTATGTGACAGAAACACAACACTCAACGGTACTCTACTCAGATATATCTAGCTTATTATGCATTTTCATATTATTCAAAAGAAATTATTTCCATTGTAATCAAAATATCAAATTTTTGTAATTTAATATTCTTAATAATGTACATTCCATTCTCACGATGAATACTGAAACGTCAACAAGAAAATCGCATAAAACCTCCTGTAAATTTGATCTAGTTGTTCAGTCTTATCAAATAAATCATCGACGGCGAAGCTCTGCCCGAATGGAAAATTGTTTTTTTTAATTAATTTTGGAACAGCTTACTTAAGTCGCGCAAATGAAATTTCCTTTCGTTTTCGAAGTTACTGTTAGATACTGAGGATCTGGCAATTCCTCAACGAAAAGAAGATGGCGTTATATGGTAGACTAAATTGGTTCTTCTTGTAGTTTTTGTGTAATAACTTTCAGATAATAAATATCTAATAGTTACATGAAGCAAAACGTTCGTTGTGACTGAAAACCATTGAACGTTTTTATCTTACAGAGTCCCACCCCTGCTCTTTGAAGGCAAATAAGCGTCTGAAGACCTTTAGTTGTATGTGAGGTGTCGCGCCCCCTAATCCGAATCGTATAGTGACGGAAAAATTCGCAGAAAAACCACCGACGTTCAAGAGTTCATGGATATAAACGTATAAAACAACAACAGACGAGTTGCATTTACTGCCATAAAGTAGAAGACGATAGATATCGACGTCAACGACAAGCTGGCAATATTGGGATATCTCAAAATGTGTTGACAACTTTTCAAAACAGAAGCAACAAAATGTTGGTTGTTATTATTAAAATAAAACTAGTTATTTACTTGCATCTACTTTTATCTTGCTCAAAGAACTTTATATTGTTTGACATATTAACCATTGCCAGCTCATCGTCTAAATAACCCTTTAGTAGAGCGGGTCTAAATTTAAATTCTAATAAATCATTCACCATTATTAAAAGAACACTGATCACAACAAGTGTTTTTTTGTTTTTAGCTTAAGTAAGACAATTCTTTTTTTGATTTAAATGTTTGTTTGTTGTGTTAAGATCAAATTTCTGTATGTTTAGAAAAATATATGCATTCGTTAAATAAATCTACTCCTATCTCGTTTTCTGTTACATATATACTATATATTTGAACTCGGTTCATTATTTTTCTGTTTTTATTGTTTTTTGTTTGAAAGTAAAGGTAGTTTGAGTTTGTTTTTTTTTTTGTTTTTTAGGAATAAGAAAATTGTCAGTTGTTGTTTAATTTTTTTTTGTTATACGTCTACCCTATCTAACCAATGGCACTTGTCTCACTTTGTTTTCTAAATAAAATTAGATCTATTACCTGTTGAAGACGTTTGATGTCTCTTTTTTTTTATACAAAACTGTATTGGTTGTCCACGGCTCGCCCGATTTCGTTTTCATTGGTTGTACCACCAGATGACTGTGATTGCGAATGCTGGTGGTGTGATGACGGTGGTGCTGACGGAGTAATTGCTACATGATGTGATTGGTGTTGTTGCTGATGGTGGTGATGATGATGCTGCTGTTGTTGCTGAAGATGATGATGTGACTGTTGTTGGTGATGATGTGCGGCGTGATGATTACCCGCCATATGATGAGAATTTAATGGCGCGTTTGGAGAGTTTCTGCTGTTGTTGCTGTTATTGGGCAAGTGATGCGTCAATGGCAGTTCAATATCACAAGTTCTTAGGCGAACACTTCCATTCATTGTGATAACTTGTTGATCCTGTAGAATTAGAAAAAGTGAAAGAAAAAAAAAAACAAAAGGCTTACTAAGGTATTGTAAGAACGAGAAGTAAGGTTAAAGTTGAAATATTTGTTGGTTGCCTACACTTGGTCGTTTTCGTTTTAGAGATACAGTTGTAACCATAGATGCAGTGGCAATGGAAATGAATATGTTTGACTATTGCTCTGTCCGTTATACGTATACCTACAACCCCTCAGCGATAGGAAAATAACCGACCGGAATTATTTCCGAAACTAATCTTACAGTGAACCTCTAACTTACAAGAAATTATAGTTATAGAAAACAGGGAACACATGAAATTCGTATTCACCGCTATCGGGAATAATATTTTCCACGGAATGTTTTCAATTCAGCAATCTGATTTACATTGCTGACAAGGGAAACATTTCCATCGGAATTTGTTCACGATACCCCTGATTGTATCCAGGTCTAAGACCAAAAAAGCTCATAAACAACGTAAAATATCAACCCCAAGCGCATCTGAAATGTATGTATGCAATAGATCGAGCAGAAACCAACTTTTTTGTGCCGTGATAGAGATCGTTTCAAATAGAGCCCTACTAAGCCGGTTTCTTGGGGACTCCGGTTGGATGCAAAATTCTCTTCCAGGTAAATTGATTCTCATGAATAATGCAGTAATTCACTATTTAAGTTGGAAACGAAAGAAAAGACTTAAGACACCTTCGATGCTTTACAATAGGCTGAAATGTATGCAGGCAATTGCAATCAATAGTAGGTTATCTAACAGGTCGCCGCGCGGTGATCACGGTGATCATCTTAATAGAAAGCAAACAGCCGACTCATTCCTAAAGAAGATGAAAAAGCTGAGCGTGAAATTCGTGAATCACCAGTCCCGTTTGTAGTGTTAGAGGAGAACTGTGTCCCGAAGAAACAGATAAATCATCTGTTCGTAACATTATCAATTATATACGAGAAGGAGAAACTTTCTGTCTGACCCTTAGGGCGCAGACACGCAGCGAGCTACAGAGCGAATGAGCGGCGTCGCTCTAAAAAAAATTAAAACATATCAAATCGTATCACGTAAGTTTTGAAGGATTAGCGATTTTTTTATAGGCAGATCGACGTCGCTCGTTACTCACTGTATGGCTGCACCGACATGGTACCATAGATCTTCCGTGAAATTTTAAACTAAATATGAATCAATGCTCAAGGCATTGCTCCACCTTTGAAACAGCTCTAAGACACGGCATATGAAGAACTCTTCAAACGCAGTCGATTGGCTTCACTCAGCCTTGTCGGTTCCCCACTGAAATCACGAGACACGAGAACTCTAATGGGATTCTTTGAAATCGCTCTGTAGAATGTTTGTCAGGAGGACCCAAACCTGAATCGTGCAGTTTGCAATCGCGGTCACTCCAATCGATGTGGTTGTACCATTTCATATTAAAGTTCTAGTGCAAAAATTCGTTCGCTGAAGAATGATGACCCCATTTCCACATAGCCTTCGCAACAACCGCATCATTACCATTGCCCCATGGTTACAAAAGATCCGGCAAAAGAGGAAATCCAACGGAAAAGGAAAAAGGCGTAAATTGCTTTTTTCGTGCAAGAATGACACAAGTATCAGTCAAGTCAACGAAGTTCTCTTCTTCTTCATTTTAATATAAAAAAACAATTTTATAAATAAAGGTCTTACAACTCAAATTCAAAACAATTCGAGGCAAAACAAAAAAAAAAATCTTTTAAACAATTTTGCTTTGTCAAACGTAAAACTAATGTATGTAGGCGTAGTTTAGTTGGTAGAATAATGAAACAAAATCAAAAAATCAAATGAAAAGAAATAAAAACAATAAAAGCATCACTGACACTGAATTGACTCCAAAATTTTGGCTATCTCACATGTCTGGGGGATGGATGCTGCTGCTGCTGTGGATGGATACTCGTCCCGGCATCAGAAATGAACGACTCTCCACCGTATGGCACTCCGCGGTTGTACACCCAATCAGTCAGAGTAACATCAGATGTACCGCCCGATTCCAAAGGAATGGGATTGTGTCGGAAATGCTCCAGCATTTCCTGTATTGAGGGAAACCAGAGGTGTTGCACACGACACTGGCCCGACTCGGTGAGCGTCATGCGCAAGTGCTTTGCTCTGCCTTGAAAATTGAAGGTGAGTACAAACTCACCCTTGCGCGTTTCACTTTGACGCACTAGAAAGAATCCGTGGCCGGCTGCCTCCGAGTGCAGTACCATGCGGGCTGCCTCTGATCGCGGCAGTGTTCCATGGAACCATGGATATTGACGCATTTCGGCTGTTAAGTCGGCCACATTTAGATCGGAGCCCTCTAGATCACCTTCGGTTAGTTCAAAGTTGCTCGATGCAGATAGTCGTTGTTCACCCTGACGGCGTGGTGGTATCTCGGGTACTGGACTGCTGGCACCACCTTCACTGCCGGTGTTCAGTGTTTCGCTGGTCGTCGATGTTGTTGGAACATTGATGTTGATGGGCAGTGAGGTGGCATTGCCACCCGTGTACGCCGATGTAGAGTGCTGTTGGCCAGCCGATGTATTAGTGGAGCTCGATGTGTTGACATTCGGCGAGTTTTGCTGCAATCCTGAGGCCTGCATACCCGCATCCGAGGACATGTTTAGTGTGGGCTGTTGCGTTGGAGGGCTACGCATACAGTAGCGAATTGTCGCTAGCCAACTGCGCATTTCATCGGTGTCCTGCGCCTCGATTACATACTCCATGTTGTTGTCGGCTTTGAGTACGAACGTATTCTCACGGTCGGGCATTTCTAATGCGGTCGTCTCACGAGCTTCGGATATAAGAAAGCAAAACACTCCACTGCGTGGCTAGAAGAGAGGGAGAAACAAGACAAATTGTTCGATAACGTAATGTGTTTGATTTCGTTTGCAGTAAAATTGTGGGAACGATTTGATTTTGTATGAGGATGATTGGAGATGTGTGATGCAAGGAGATGTGCCGGATGGAGGCAGTTGTGCAGTTTGGTCTACGGTATTCAAACTTCCCAGCGTAAATCGATTCTGCTGAATAACTCACTATTTGAGTTGAAACCAAAAGAAAGAGTCAGAAGACACCTTCGATACTTGACAATAGGCTGAAATTCAATAGCCAAGTCAAGTTGACAAGCGCTCACAGATCAGACAGCGTTCTCTCGGACGTGGTAACGTCAGGAAATCCTAATGACCAAAATGGTCAACTTAGTACATTTGCGTAGCACCAGTCTGGTTGAAGAAAACTACCGCCAGGATACAGACTTTGTGCCCTAAGATCTGTGACCGAATTTAGAAGAATATTTGATGAACTAGGAACAAGTGTAACCGAAATAGTTCCCATCAACATCCTGCTAGGAATTTTCAACATCTGGGAACCTTCTTCAAAAAACCGTGTCGACCCGAGTACGTCAAAGAAGCCCAGATAAGGTCAACGCGAAGCTTCTCAATACCATTGAACTAGGTTGAACTAGGAAGGATAATCCCTCATTGCATCGCTTAGTAGTCCAGCACACCAACCACAGAGCGATGTGTTCACTATACGCATATTCGGAGACGAAATATGCACCAATGCATGCAATGATCCCGGAAGTGCCAACCCGACATACACAGAACACATCTGACTGATAATGTAAAGATTTTGAAAAACATCTCACCTTTTGTGACTTTGGCGGCGAATAAAACTCCAGCATGTATCCACCCACAGCTTTCACCAACGCTAAGCGACATTTTTCCCATTTCTGCGCACCAGACGGTTGATCCAAACTCTCTGGCGTTAGATAGTTGACAGTGCCTTCCTTGCGGCATTCCACAACGATTTTCGCTAGTTTAGTTTTGTTTGCTCGACTACTACTGCTGGTGGTGGCATCCAAGTCGTCCGAGTTCTTATGGAATAGTGCCTGTAAGAATAGAAAATTCTAAATGTCAATTGCGTAAGGACGCCACTGTTCATGTGCTTTTTGTTTGCAAGAAAGCAAAGCAGATCGAACCTTTCCCTTGCGTAGTCCCTTGAACGAGAGGCGTCGGAAAAATGTCTTGTGGAAGATTTTCGGTGATTCTCGCTCCTCAGACAGATCGCTTTCTTCTGGAACGACTGCGGTTCCATTGCCAGCCTGAAAACAGCAGGAACATAAATAAATAAACATCTATGTAGGGATTTGCAAACATGTAATCAATGAACTAAAATATTTTCACAGTGGCGCTGGTGCTATTTTCGTTGTCGCCGACTGTCTCTGGAATGGCGAATGGAAATAATAAAAATAATGCAGTTTTTATTTGACATACCACCCAGGCAGTAATACAGACAACAGTTCGCTTTAGTGTGTGGCTAGCATATTTGCGGGGCTCCCAAATGTCGCGCCGATATGAGCGTATCGCACAACGTCAAATAGAAATCTTCGGCAGCAGATGCTATCTGTTGCCACACATTTCTTTTTGGCATGTAAAGTCAGTTTTACCAGAGTTGGACATTTAGTTAGCGTATTCATGGAGTGAAACAATACAGAAATGCATACGCCAGAGATCCCAAAAACTCTTGCTCTTCGTACAGAGTACAGCGCCATAAAAAAGCGCACATCCAATATTCAAAATTTCTGAACGACTGTCAACATCCATGAATGAGATGGGGTCACGAAAAACGAACACGAATACTACTAGGAACTTTTAATACTACTACCGTTAGAGCGACGCGGAAATAAAAAAAAAACACCTAAGGATAGGTAGTAAAAGCGAATAATAGCGATTTTGTACGAGGGGATGTAAAAATCATCACCCTATCGGAAGATGCTATAATATTTGCAAATGGTGGCAATTGTAAATTATATTTTGACATTTGTGAAGATACGAAATACACGTCAAAACAAGACATGAACCGCAACAATGCTAAAGTGGATTAATTGTTTTGATATCATTGATTTTCACGGTTTACAACAGTACAAGATCCAACTTTTGTTGTATACCATGGAAATCAATGATCTATACAGATCATGTGAGCATAATAAAAAAGGCCTATTGTTTGGGAAGAAATTCGTCGGCGGTGTTGACGCTGTGTGAATTTCAATTGCATGGATTGAGACTGAAGTACTCGTGGTTCCAACGTGAGGGAGCAACGCCGCACAACCACAAGCCAAACCAGAAATTCTGAAGGCTTTATTCCGGGTCGCCTCTCTCGTTTTGGCGATTTGCATTGGCCAGCAAGATCGTCTGATTTAATGTTGCAGACTTCTTTTTTCTTTAAGTCACGTGTCTAGAAGTCCTGGCAAGAGTGATGGAGAAGGCCACAATGGAAAATCCCACAAGTAAACCCGGCCTGAAATGAACACAGTTAACTTAATGAATACATTCATGTGAGCGTTCTGAAACGCGGCCCATTGATCGATGTCGAACGTTTCTAATCAAACGCAGTCTCGACGGCAAAACCGGAAGTGGAATGGTCTTTCCAACGAAATTTTGTCTTCACAGATGGCATGGCATTCAGCGCGCACTCGAAAGTTTTGCCTCCGCCTGTGTCTTTTAGCTGAACTTAAATTAAACACCTCCTGTTTAATACTTTCTTCACGTTTGTGGAATCCCATTTAAACATGTGCACTAACTCCAGCAGCTCGTGGTACAATAAGTTTGTTTAGCGGTGTCGGTGCTGGACGTAGAATGTTCATGTTGGTATGCACACAAATTTGTGTGTTTTTGTGCGATAATGGAAATGAATCACCTAGCTCTTGGCAGATAAATACTCTCGGATGTTTATCAGGCATTTGCAAATGGCGGACAGTGGAAGAATACCTTTTTCTAATTCATACATCGCCTTAGTGCCAACATTACCGACCATAAGCGACCTGTTAGCAAACTGACTTAGGGTGTTGAGCGGACAAAACAATGCGGCCTTGGGGTCAATCGCCAACAAAACTGAGCTTGTCTCGTTCACGACTAAAAGAATAATAGCACAATTCGAGCGACAACTCGGCAGACAATGCCCCTAAGAGTGGCGGATAGTTCGAAATATCTGGGAATTATCGTTGATGGAAAACTCAATTGGGAGCCGAATGGCAATAAAAGAGTGAAGAAAGCAGTGAATTCTACGCATGCAACCGCATCTTTGGCAGGAGTTTTGGACAAAATCCCAAAATTATCCTGTGGATGTACACGGCGAACGTGCGACCAGTACCAACATATGGCAGCGTAGTCTGGTGGCAAGCCGCCAGCAAAGCCAATGACTAAAATACAAAGAACAGCACGTATAACGACAAACAGGGCTATAAGAAAGCAACAATCCTACAGCTGGACTAAAGGCGATTCTCAATCTGACCTGCACATTGAAGTCTGCTGCCAAAAATACCTTAAGAATCAGCCACACAAACACTTGGAACCCTTGCAATTTTGGACATGAACATTAGAGAACGTTGTCACTTCTGAGTTCTGGCTAAACGTCTCCCCATCTGGACTTTGACAGACCTTTTTTGTCCGAGTGGGGAAGTATGGAACTCAATTGACGAGAAAATCAATATCCGTCTACAGAGATGGATCGAAGACGGACTTGGGAGTCGGTGCCGGCATATTCTCCAAAGAATTAAATGCACATTGTACATCAATCAGACTACCTGTTAGCATTTGCGTTTTCCAAGCGCAGGTTCTGGCAATCGCGCAAACGGCCCGTAGGTCGTCAACATTGGCAGCGATATTACCATCTTCATTGAAAGCCGGGCGGCCATAAAAACAATTTCTGCCAATGAAATAAAATCCAAACTAGTCCACCACTACCGCGAAGAACTCAGGGCTCCTTGCTCGCAGTTCCCCACGAATCTCTACTGGGACCCTGGACACAGAGACATAACCGCCAATGAGAGGGCGGATGAAAAATGGGCGAGAAATGGGTTCGTAATTGGACATGATCGAGTACTTCAGTCGATCCAGTCACCACTTTGCAATCTCAGAGAACAAAATTCGAAGGAAAATCAACAACAGGTGGAAAGAACTCTGCGGAGACGAAGGGGTCCAGCAGGTCATCACAATGGGTCCCCGAGGACTCAAGTGTGGTATTGTAGGGTTCACCCTGGTCTACTTAACCAAACCTAGTGCACACTACTTGTGCTTTATTTTTAGTGCTGCTGCCGTATGTAGAACAATTTGGGCTTGCAAACCCTGAACTTGTTTCTTCATAAATACTGTGCTGAGTTTTAGGTGTCATATCACTAAACAGTAGCCTACCCAACTCTGTTCGCATGCAGGAAAATAAAGATCCATTCTCGAAAGACAGATCAAAACTAAAACACACACCCACAAATATCATGCAAAGCGGCAAAAGTCTCCGAAATATATTATCCACCACCATCCATTATTGTTTCACTGAGTCGCTTCATCCATCCAGTCGCCCGTGTGATAAGAGAAATAAAAAACATCGACAGCGCTACAATTCATTCACATTAAATCAACAGCAACACCACTAACGAAATATAATCATTATACCCGACTAAAACAGAAAATAAAATTTAATTTTAAGTCAGAAACACACACAGCCACCCACCTTTAAATTATTCCTTCGCCGAGTGAATTCCACCTCGAAACAATCACCAAACGAGTCGAGAAACTTTTGCATAAAATTGCGATGCGAAATAATTCGTGCGTCGTCAATAAGATTTGTGTTGATGTAGTTGATGCAGGATTTGGCAAAATCAGTTGCTGCCGCCCTGGCATGTCGGTCACAGAACTCTTCCCATCCTGTTCCGATTTGATAGGAACTTCCACCCAGTCCGCTGCCGACAACACCTCCGGCCGTGGCAACACCGAGGCTATTTTGGAGTGTCGCCGAACTGTTGTTACTATCGCCACTTGTCGGTCCCATAGAGGCGCCGTGTTGTAAACTACCACTGTTGGCAGTCACTCTTGCAGTACCTCCTCTGGAGCCTGCTGTATTACTGTTGCTAAAGCCGCTGCCACCCACAACGACTCCCGTCTCTGCGTTGGTGTTTATGTGATTTCGAACTAAATTTACAGCTGATGTTGTGGGCTCGCCCATTGCCGAGTAGTCCTGTTGCTGAATTTGATGCTGGTGTTGCTGCGACTGCTGCTGTTGCTGCTGTAGCGGTTGTTGGTTGTTGTAGTATATTGATTCTCCATCGTTTGGCGATGCAACAGCCATAACAATATTCAGAAGAACCAAACTACACTTGCAGAGAGATAACTACTTTCAGTTTTATTTTCTCTTGATTATTCTTGTTATCTGATTTTTTTTCTTCTTCTTTTTCTTTTTACTTCTATGTGTTGAATTGTGGGTATTCTATTTTATTTGGTTTATTTTGTGTTCTTGCAGAAATTTCGCGATCTCTGTGGAAAAGAATGAAGAATATAAATTTAATCAGTTGGCGCTGATAAAAATACATCAACCTATGAGAATGCACGACTACCGCCACACACGGGAATAATGTGTTTGCTTTCGTGTTGATTGTGTGCCTAGACGGAAAGCATAGATGAAGAAAATTCGCCCCCGAGAAACAAACATATACAGCCGCTCAGAAATGTGTTTGTACAAAGGGATGACTTGACCTTTGTCGAAAGTATTTACATTCTACTTTCGTTTGTGGATTTTCGGCATGGAAATATGACAAAACGTCAACTAATGACTGTAAGGGCGAGGCATGGACACACTTGAAAATGTAAAACGAAAATAATCGTTGATTGATATCAAATCGGTTAATTTATATTATCAGAGTGGGCTGATTTGCACGCTCTCTTCGTTTGGTGAAAACTACACAAGTTCAGCTCGCATTGGGGACGTTCATGTATCTAGTTTAGTAAGTCTGACAGCTGTCCGACTTGATGTATCTCTGTTTTGATTGACAGAAATCAGTCATATGAGCAGCTGTTTCAGTTGAAGTTTATGAAGGGTTAGCCGCCGAATCTAGTCAAGAAATATTCGTGACTGAGTACTGCGTGGGCAGTTCACATGTGTGGGTGACGAAAAGTGACATTCCCGACATATTTAGGGTTTGCTTTCAGGTTAGACCAATCCAATCTAGTCGAATTAGCATTACTAGATATTTAAAATGTGCCCGTTGCTAGTTCTTTTAATACCTTCGGGGGACCTCGTGAAAGTGCTAAGTGGAAAAGTTGGAAAGCCACTGGAGTTCAGAGATACAAAAAGATTACTTTAAATGTTTTTTTTTATAAAAAAAAACACACAAAACGCTGGACATTTTAAAAGGATTGAACATTTTATCAACTTTACGTTTAAATAAATAGTAAGTATTGAAGGATGGATAAGCATTTGTTCAATTTTATGGCACCATACAAATTATCGCATGGTAAATACTTCAACTGTCACCCATTTCAATTGTTTTTATCTTTTCGTAAGTCGGAATCGAAAGTCAGCGAGAAGAGAATTGCGAAAAAATTACACGAGGGGAAATCGATTTCTATTTCGTTTCTTTCAAATTACAAAATAAATTGATGGCGAATTTAAATTTTTGTATAAGCGAAAGCACTTTCCAACGTCATTTTATGATTGCATTGAGAGAGATTGGTGTTTAGGTGACGGATTTCTGGCGGATAGTTAGCGGACCTAATCAAAATGTGGTCGAATGGAAATGTGTGTACGTCTTCGCAGTTTCGTACTGTTTTGACGTTTCAGAGAAACATAATGTTCACATTTTTCGGAAAGGTTTGGTTCACTGTAGTCTCGTTCTTTTGCAGGCTATTTTTCCATGATATAATTGGCAAGTCAAAGAAGCTAAAAATAGAAATTAAGAATATTGGAAGAAGGGACTAAAGACGATGAAGATGAAGCTGTTTGTTGTAGCTAAAGCGGGCCGATGTTTTGTCAGGAAATATCAAAAATGGATTTAGACAAGCTGATGCGCTGGCATATGATTTATTCAACATAATACTTAAGAAAATTATGTGAAATACGCCAGAAAAAAAAACAGAGGAACAATTTCCCAGAATCTGTTTGCATCGGCTGACATAACAGAACAGGTGCAAGGTGCAGTTTCAGTGCAAGAGTGGCAAAAATTGGTTTAGTGGTGAATGATGGTAGAACAAAACAAAAGCTGTCAACAAAAAATGCACACAGCATCGGCGAAAAGCGCAGAACGTCACGATAGACAGCTATAACTTAGGAACGTTGTCTATCTCGTCTCCGCTATTATCTCTGAAATTGGCATCACAGCAGAAACTCAAGAAAGACTTACCCTTGCCAACGGCTGTTACAACGGTCAAAGAAGGCAAATGAAAGGACTTGTCGATAAACACTACGGACACTCTGCACAAGATACTCATCATCTAGATTCTACTTTATGGATGGCACCGAAGCATGGACGTTAGCAAAGGCAGATGAGATTATTCTTTGTCGCTTCGAATGCAACATTCTTCGAGAGATTTTAGATCACCTTTGCTTTGACGGACTTTGGAGGAGAAGATTTAACAACGAACTTCACGATATGCATAGCGACATCGATTTGGTTAGAGAAGTCTGCATCAGTATTCCAATATGTGGACAAGTTTTTTTGAAACGTCACTTCAGTGGAATTTTAACCTCGTACATAGAAAATAGTGGTTCAGTTGTACATCATCGAAAATGAAAATATAATCACCAATATTTTTTCTGCAGCGAATGTTTGAAAAATGTCTGAACGGTTACTGGTTTCAACAAGACAATACACCATACCACACTGCAAATCAGACAATGCAGTTTCTGCAATAAAAGTTCCCTGGACGTGCTGCCAAAAAATGGCGACATGGAGTGCCCATCTAAAAATTTGAAAACCCAAGTGTTCGACAGCAACCCTCAGACCATTCACGAACTGAAGGCAAACATTCTTCCCGAAAACATGACTATACCTACGGTGACCATATTTTTAAGAGTGAAACCCAGGACAAAAATGTGAAAATACATAACAGCACACCAATGGTCAAAAATAACACAAAAAATCGTTTTGGAATGTCCCGTATTTATAAAAAAAAAACCGGGACGGACTATTGAAATACGGGACTGTCCAGGAAATACGGGACGTATGGTCACCGTAACTATACCGCCCGAGATGCTCGAAAAAGTGATGGAAAACGCAGCAAAAAGGACACACTTAGTTTTGGTCAATAGAGAAGGCCACTTTATTATTTTTGTATTCAAAAACTAGTCAGAATAAATTATAAACGATCAAATTAAATAAAAATACCTCATATTTAGGTTATTCAACATCACACACTACATACCGACATAACCACTTTTATAAATTTAAGCTTTGAGAAGTAATACTGAAATACTTGGATTTTTAGGAAAACTAATTGTCTCTTCAAAACAGGGAGATGATGCAAACGAACGACACAAGTCTCAGAGACTATCGCCAGCATTTGCATGGTGATATCCGAGGTCATTTATTTGTATGCCGATTTTATCATGTACTTTCCGATCTATAAACGCCGTGAATCACGTAGGTATCTGTTATCGCGACCACAAACAAAGTAGTCTCGAAAGCACCAATTATGACATTTAGAATGCCAGTTTGCAGAAATAAGCAAAATAAATAATGTTTCTTGGTTCTTTTATTTGTAAGCAATAAATAAATAAAATAAAACTGAAACGTAGTCTACAAAGAAATAAATACATAATTGGAGAGCGATGGAGGCTCTCGTGGGAATGAGACAAGAAGAACAGACAGATCGTGTTAGTATTATTTCTCATGAGTGAAATTCTACATAGAAGTAGGCTTTAACAGAACCGGCGCAGCGTAGTTTATCACTATCAAAACACCCGAAGTGTCGAAGATTTCAACCTCTTTCAACCTAACCTTCTACCCTGGGAAGCATTGTGGAGTCGCTCGAACAGAAATCACAGCAATAATTAGAACAAGAGAGAGGGGTATTTCCATATACATACATCGACTGATATTAAATCTATCATCCGTTGTTATAAAATCGCCTTCTCAGCGACTCTTTCAAAGGACAAAGCTATGGCATTGAACTGTCCCGATTTAAACCACTGAGAATACAGGAGGTAAATTAAACCATAGATGGACATGGCTGAGATCATCTGGCGAATTCCAAATCCAAAGACGGCATTCATCTTCGGTTAGGTTAGGTTGAGTGGGCTTGTGCGGTCGTTCAAAAAACCTGGAGGACACATCGCCTTTCCCAGGTTACACATGCGAAATTACTTATAGAACACCGCTTACGTGCTGAGCTTTATAGATGGTAGCAAATCACTTTCATGAGCCATTAAAAAATTGAAATTCAATTTGGTTTTGGTGGCTCTGGCATTACAGCACTTAATGTCAGCGGTGTCGGTTACATATGCGAAAACAGATCATCGAACAAGGAGATGGTAAATGCGAACGTTCTCGAGTCATCAATCGAATTATGAAATCATTCACCAGACGCCAGTATGTAGGTATTCACCCAATTTCTTTACTGAGTTGACATAGACCTATCGCAACAGCTTTGTACTAGTTATGCAATCAAATTCTCCAAGTCCCGACCTACAGCATCTAACCTGGACAATTAATCTTTTGACCGACTGTATAGTTACTTATCTGCAGAAAATATGTAAGAGCTACTCGCATTTTTTTTTTCATTCTCATGATTTACGTTGTAAAATTCATCCTTGTGTAAAATTGAAAGCGAGATGCATTCTTAGAACAGGGATAACGAAAAATACAAATATAGAACTCACCTTCGTGTGTGAATTTGTTTCCAAACTTTTAACAACAAATTAAATGTGCTACAGTTTCTAAATGCAAAGAATGCTGCAGTTTTACAAAAATGAATACAAGTTTTTCTTTTGGATGCTGTTGCGGCTATTTGTTGCGACCGCAGCCATGCGCACACCCAATATTTTTTTACTGCTTCGATTTGCTCAAAGAAAATGTATATTTTGGCACATTGTTGATGAGAATTGTTAAAAATGTAATTCAATTCAAAATCACAAGAATTTCAAGTGTTAAATTATTCAATTTTGCACATGTTAAAAGCAATATTTTAGAAATTATTTTGCACAAAACACTGCCGCGACAAACGAAAACCGCTCTATTTGATTCAACGACGTCTCAGTTTTCCTTTTCATGTCGTTCTTTTTAAAAATAATGCGATAGATAGAGTGATGCCAATTTTACTTTTTTGGGTGTGTTCAATGTGTTATCGTTAAGGAATCGCGTATAGGTAGCATGTAGGTAGGTACTTACATACTTTTGAGCAGAGATGAATGAATAAAAGAGATGGATATCTTTCGTACGTCTATCCCCCCAAAACCCATTTGTTTACATTGTTGTTTTTGTAATTTCAACCTCCGTCTGTGAATACGTGTGAGCTACAAAAAAGCATGTTGCTAATGGCCGGCCAAAATTCCTTTTGCTTTTATGGGCATCGCGCTGTTCAATTATTTTGTGTTTGGTATTAAACTTGTTTGGTTTTTGTTAAGGATTCGATTAAAATAAAAAAAATAATGAAATACGCATTTCGGATTAGCGAATTCGTGGATTAAAGTCCAATTCATGAACTCACATATACTAGAAAAGAAATGAGCATATGTGCGTGACTTCATGAATTTTTCGGGAAAACAGCTTGTAGTCAGCCGCCTTTCCACTGGAAAGATATATATCTCTGTATTCCATTATCTTTGCTTTTGAGCAAGGATAGATACCTACATAATTTAGCTAGGATTTTAACTGATGTTTGGAGAGAAAAGTTGGAGATCAGATAAAATTTTCAGCGCGATGATGGCAAACCTCACTGATACCTTACTAGTCACAAAATCCTCACAAGGTGCGGTTAACCCTTAAATGCACAATGAAACCGATTTTGATGAAAAAAATATATTATAAGTAAATGGACACAAAAACAAAAAAAAATATTTATTTTTTTCGAGTTATTAACAAAAAAGTGGTTGTATTTTTAAAGATACACTGGGCATTAACTCGCCACAGTAGATATACCGCATTTAGTTAAAATAACTGTATTTTATTTCATAATAAATATTCGTTCATTAGAATATATTTTTTCTGATCCAGCGGTGTCACATACTTTAAAATTATTAAATAAAAACAGGTGGATACATTTTGAATCAATAAAGCTAAACTAGTAAGCAACAAGTAAATAAAGTCAAAACAAACGGAAAAATGATTTTTTTAATGGTTGTATCTTCAAAGATACATTAGGCATTTAAGGGTTAAATTGATTTAGTGAGATTTTCGTATTCTGGTAGCACACTCACAAGTTGTGAAACACACAAAACAATCAAAATCGTGATCTCCTATCGAGCTAGTCACAAAATAGAAAACTAGTCCATAGACAAATCATACTTTGTCTCTTAACTAGTCAAAACTATAAGCGCTCACTAATGACAATATTTGTATTTAATGCCATTGTTTCCCTCTTAAAGCAAACCTGATATTTTGCGCTATATTTATTAACGTTTCGGGGAAAATGGATATTTGTTTTAAAAAAAACTGAGGAATGTGGAAACTTTGATTTGTGACAAATGTCGTTAATATTTTATTTTCTTGGTTTTTAAAACATTTCAGTGTCAATATTACGCATATGTTCTTAATAAATTTGTTTTTCTTTGTTCAATTAATGGTGTAGAATGTAGATATAATATTTTGTTTTGAGCATTATCGGAGAATACAAAAAAATGTTGATGAACTTCAAACCTCACAAAAGTTTTGACTTGTGAGGCCTCACGACAGAATCGGGTTGTTAGTTTAGCTCGAACAGCGTACTAAGGTTAAGCTTCAACCAGAGACAAATCATACTATTATTGTATTGTCTCTGGCTTCAACCATGAAGCGTAGTAACATAAACTAATGTCGTTTTCCATTGGGACAAAAAATCAATTTTTTTTTTTTGATCTAAATCACTTTTCGCGTTCCATTGGGAAAAAAATCAATCTTTTTTTTTTGATTCGGATCACTTTTTGTAGATCTCCATATTTTTTTCAGATTTACACATACTACCACAAATACAGCACAGCTGTTTTACATCATTTAAAGAAGTTTGTTTTAAAACAAATGTGCAAAGTTACGTGAAAACCAAATAAAGAAATACATAAACAGCATTGGACATAGTTTTGGAGGAATTATTATCTTCATTGTCTTCCTCATCATCTGGAAACTACGAATCACCAAAACTACTCCATTTGTATCTACAACAGAGGAAATATTTTTCAAGCCCATTTCCATTGTTACCAAAAACAAATGCAATTTGAACAGCTGATATTGTTGTCAAATAACGCACTAATCCATTCACAAAAGCAGATCAATTTCGTTGCATGTTCCATGAGCCGCATAAAATCTGAGATCTGAAAAAGATTTTTGGTGGTCCCAATGGAAAACGACATTAATTTAATCAACTGATTCAGTAGTCTAGTGTCTGTATAAAAACTAGCTCTTAAATTTTATAGTCTCAGGTTCAAATCCTGCTTGAAACTGAAGTTTTTTTTAATTTTATGAATTTAAATTCGAGAGAATTCACTTCAGTTACCTCGTCAGATCACAATTTGTAATACATTCAGCAGTTCAATCCCCTCAAGCGTACCCATAGAAGTATCCACTTCAAAAATTAAGTTGAGAGCATTATAATGTTATGTCTCGACAACAGCGCCACCTATTGGTCCCGATACTATCTTATCATTTAAGCCTAGTATGCTGCTCCCGCTTAAGCTGCCATACAAAAATGACTCCAAAGATAAAATTAATATCGTTTTCGATTTGGCTTTTCAGATTTTGAAAATCTTCGTTGGGTACTAAAAAAGCTCTTTTTTCAGATTTCAGAGCACTTTTGCGAATCTGGATTTTTTCTCCAATTTGCCTCAGATTTACCAATACAAGTACTTTTGAGTTTGACAGCTAGTTGAGTTTGTTTACGTTTTCGTGAAATTTTTCAACTGCAAAGAAACGCTTTGCATCGGATGGATTTATTTTTGTAAAATTTGCATGTACAAATGTCGAAATTAAGCTAAGCGAAGTGGTAGAGAGAAATATTTGAGGTGCTTAATTTTAGCTTTCCTGGAACAGAATACTAGGCTTTAAACTGCAACCAACCATGCGCATTGCGCATCCACAAAGTTGCATTGCAATCAGTTGATTGCATTTGAAAATCAACAACACTATAATTACACTCCATATACGCACAAAAACATATGTTCACTAAAATGCCTATAACTCGTGAACTATTTCACATAGAAAAACGCGTACAGTGCCACCTGTTGAGAATTTTCCTACTTTTCTTTTGTGCTGGCTTTAATTAAACCAGATTCATTTCCGTGGTTGCAATATACAGAAACATGAAACCACATAATCGGTGAAGAGTTAACGACGACGTACGACGAGCTCCAATATCTTCCCCACTGCAATACACCAAGCCAATGACAGTCGGCCCTACCCAGCTGTAATACATAAACTTTAGTCATTTTTTTTTTAAATAACAGTTAAGCTAAACAAAAATAACATTTGCGTAATGCAAAGCCCTTCTCAGAGACAATACGAATACCAATACTAGAGACTATCATTTGTCTCTGGCCCTCCTAGTCTTCGCAGAATATTACATTGCTCCTAGAATAACAAATGGTATACAAAATATTGTTGCATTGACGTTACCCTGACTTCCGATTTTAAATTTTGTATTAATTTCGTTCAGTTATTTATTCAGCTGCTAATAACGTATATCGTGCCGATCAAACAACATTTCACGAAATACATTCACCTGTCTAGTCGGCCACCTGTCAACTTACTTTCAATTTCAAAGTGTAGGTAAACAAATTGACACAAGTTCTTTAAATAAAAATCTTCTTTATTTCAACTAGAGTAAATATACTGTTACAATATTTGTTCTGTTTTTATTATATTCTTTTATTTTTTCAGTTTGTATTTTAATTACCTTTGTTGTTTGTTTTAATTTTTATTCATTTTACATTTTTTTTGTTTCTGTTTTATTTGTTAAACAATTCTGTTGTTTCTAATAATAGTAATAAAAATACTTGCAATACAAAAATCACTTAAGTCTTTATTTATAATACAATATATATATATTGTTGTTTCATTTTAGTAAATATAAGAATTTAATTAATATACTAATGTACTTTAAATATATATATCTACATATATATAGGTATATATATATTATGTTCTATGCTATGTGTCCACTTTTGAATTCAATGTATTTTGGTTTCTTATTCATTCTCAAATAATAGTTTTTTACAACATTGTTTTTTTTTTAATTCTCTTTGATTACTTAGTTTTACTAATTCCTTTTTGTATTTAATTTTAGCTACAGTTTTTCTTATAATAAGTATTTTACAAAAACTTAATAGAATTTCTTCTGATCTTGCCCACAAGTCAACCATAATGAAAAGAAACGTGTATTTGTTTAAAAATGAGATGTTGTGATTTTTTTGTTTGATCATGTATGGATTTGTTTTCAATAGAACAAATAAAAAAAAACATAGCGAAACCAGAGAAAAACTACGCGAAATGAGTTAGATGACGAAAAGAAGATGAACACAGTCTGTAGTGGATGTTTTTCTTTTATTACAAGTGATTTAAGCGATTGAGTAAAGTGAGGGCATACTTTTCGAAAGTCGAACCGTTGACAACAAGCTTGGAGAGTAGACCCAGATTGTACTTCAACAGAAGATAGGTACTAGCTACATAAGATGCGAATGCAAAGCATTCGGAACGTCAAAAACTCTAGTTTACTAACAAGCGGTCGTTGGTTGATAAAGTGAACAGTTTACATGACGTTTATGATCACAATTAAAACGTGCAGGGCAAATAGGTATAAAAATGGTGTACAAGTTTGAAAAAGAGAATCCAACAACCAACATTCCGCTGTTAGGCAGAATGAATCACAATGGCCCCTATTGCCCCTATTGCATTTTGTCGATCGTCAATTGACTTGATAATTATTGGCGATAGCCTTTATCAAGCAACACAAATCAACAAACGATGTTCGACTATCAATAAAATCTCAACTTCAAGGATGCGAAATCTGCCCGGATTATCTTGCAAGCTGTTTAGAGCAGTTGGAAATCGAAGTATCGAATTGAGTAAGTTTGACAGCTGGCTGACTTGATCTGTCGCAGTTTTAATTGGCCTAGATCAATAACATGAACAGCTTTTTCTTGTTGACGTCTACGGATGAGTAGCTCTAGAGTAGGCTGACGTTGGAAAAGTGGCGTTTCTGCATTCAAGGAACCTTTAGGGCACCTCATTAAAGTCGACAACTAGCTTGTTGAAGGTTCGCAATGACTTGGAACCTCCTTAAAATCACGAAGAATAACCGATCAGCTGAATTGTGTGAACGCCTTAATTACTTCTTCAATGATCTGGTTTTAGGCCATCGAAGGCCACCCCGATCAAATTCGTATACAGACATAAATCCAAAGAAGCCAACATTTACACTACCCATGACAACATCTACATAAACTATACAGTCTTGTATAACCCTCGATCAACTTAAAAATTACTGTAACTTTTTTTGGAAATATTTTGGGACGGAAGCATGCTAAACCTATAATAAATAGAAGTAAACAAAATAAAGAGCATTGAGAGAGTTACACAATAAAAACAATTAAAGTTACGAGTACTTATCACATGAGAAAATCAATCAAATTGTGTTTTGAGAAAGATGATGAAAAAAATGCTTATTTTGTTCATTAAAATTGAACTAACAACTACTACTCATAAAACAATTGACTTCAGTTCTTTTAGCTTTTATAAATTATATAAGTGTGTTTAGTTTTTTTTTATGCGCGAAAAAGGTGTAAATCACAATTGTGCGACGAAAAGAATACGAGCGTTTTTATTTAATATTTTTTTGAAACTTGAAAATAAGGTTGTACAAATCGTGAACAAATTAATTATACAAAAATAAAATGAATACTTAATCTGAACAGATTGTTGTTTGAGTTATTGGATGGTGGGGTCTTAGGTCATTCTACCGCCGAAAGTGGTCACAAAACACGACTAGTGTACGACAATGTTAACTTTTAAACAGCAAACAAATAAAGTTGATCGAGTAGTTAAACTATGCCCGCTTTGTCAAAACGTTAGCAACAATAGTCGTGTTTTGTTGAGCTTCGTTCTCAGCAAAGCAAAGTAAAGTAGGATTTTCAGCACACAAATTACATACTGCGAGTCTCGAAGTGTCAAGTAGAGCGTAGTTGTTGTACTTTACTTCCTACTTTACTTTGCTTTGCTGAGAACGAAGCTCAAAAAAACAGGCCTAATGACCAAGGTCTCTCAAGTCGAGATCAACCAGATGTATTCTGTACGTTTGGCGCCTTACTAAGAACAAATTCTCACTCTGGAAAAAGTGCTACTGAGCATTACTTATAACTTTTAGTTTCGACTCTAAGCTTAAGGTGTTACATAAAAATTATGCAATTATAAACTTTTGAAAATTTTAGGTCTAGACTAGAATTTGTTATTAGTAAGGCGCACAGTGAAATCCTTAAATTTAAAGTCGAAACTAAAAAAAGTTTGTTAGTAAGGTCCTTTGAGAGTTTTGGCTCAAGCCGCAATTCAGAAAAGTTAAAAAAAAAATGCAAGTTTTGCTTTTTTTCAGTGATGATAAGACGGTGAGAAATATTAAAATGTGTTTTGACAGGGATGTCATAGCTATTTTGTAGTAGATTGCGGTGGCTGCGAGGGGTCGATTAAAATAGCTTAAGTTATTACCAAAGCTTAATGGCGTTTTCGATTGAATAAAAGAATTGCCGTTTCTATCAAAACATCAAATCAAGAAGTGCTCTTTTTATGAAAATAAATTTTTGAACTACGAGTTTCTCATTTTTGGGACGAATGGAAGGGATCTGCAATTTTATGCCGAGTTCAATCAGCTAATTGAGAAGCTCTTTCATGTCAGACGTTCGCGAGTGGCAAAAACCATAATTTGGAATTTGATTTTTTTCGGAATTTTCTCCGATTTTTACGAAATCAGAGAAATTCCAATCGACGTATCCATTCCGATACAACTTTCGGAAAAATTCTCTAATGACATGTAGCGCACCTTGACGCGAGGAACCGCTTTATTCCACTTATTTTTGACAGCTACGCTGCACATTTTATCCAAAGCTATCCGACAACTTATTCCTGCTGGAATATTTTAATGTGAAATGAACGAATTTTTTCCAAATGGATACCTCGACAGGGGTGATTATGTCTCTCATCCTCCGATGAGTCCGTTAAAATCGTTTCATTTACCGTCGAAAGTTATTTGCAAAGTAAACAAACGACGAGAGTGTACTACACCTGGCCACACGTGCAGTGAGTACACACATAAGTGCAAGCGCAGCTGAGTTAGCATCAGAACGCACGTAATACCATGTTCCCACCAACGTGATTTAGCTAAATCATCTCATAAATTACGTGATTTATCATACATGTTCGTGATTTATACGTGTTTAAATTTTAATTACATATATGTCATCGCAAATCCACACAAAATGAAATCGAACATACCGATTATTAACGTAATTTTTGTATGCTTTTTTCGGAGAACATTTCTTCTGGTTGAAAATGCTTAGGTATATCATTTTTGGCTTATTTGTGATAGATGGAAATGATTTCCAAAGCATTTGAACTCATTTTAACTTTTAATTTGATGTAAGTAATTTTCTTTTTGCACTTTAAAAGTTACGATAGGTATTGAAAGTTGGTCACCTAATGTCAAAGTTGACGTGAATGTCACACTAAAACACTTAAAGTTCGGTGGAGGAGACATTGTGATTGGTTATAACTGGAGTAACAACAAATAAGTACAGCAATCAATTCGTACAGTAATTGGGTTTGTTTAAGGAATAAAATTCACCAGCTGAATTAGAAAAAAAAAACAAAATAAAGGAAACGCGCATTCAAAATTTGGAGACGAATTAAAACCTAGGTGGCAAACCTGAGTTTGCTAAAAAACATACACCCTTATTGCGAGTGTCAAAAACTAAACGATATACGATGGTTATCAACAAATTGTTGTGGATGGTATTGCGATTGTCAATTGTCAATAAATGACTATCATCAACTCGTATTCAATTTTCATTTTGAATGGAGTCAAAGTGGTATTATGATTGTCAATTGAGATCAATTTTTTTAATAAATGTCAATTGTTTTGTCAGTTGCATTTTTGTGGACTATATGAACAGACGCCGCAAAAGAAAATAAGTTTTTTAATAATTCAGCGTACCTATGTTATTTAAAGCTTTTGGTTTTAGGGCAAAAGTTGTCAGCAACAAAAAAAAGGTAGAGCGATTGGTTCAATTGATCAAAAAAATCATTTTGCAACAGAAGTAGAAACTCTTTTCATTTGAAATGCAAAATAAAGAAAATTAAACGACAAATATAACTAAAATTACTGCAACAGCAGCTGGCCCGATCCGTTTGCATCATTTAAGTGATATGGAGGAAGCTGTTGTTCAGTTAATGGAAACTAACACCTGCATAAATCCCCCAGGACGAGAGCTCGGCTGTGTAGACGTTGATCATGATGTTAACACAAATACCGTGGGTGATTGGGCTGATAACCAATCTCGGGAATCAGCGGAGGAACAACATCCAAGCAATTTAAAAGCTGAACACAGAAATCCGAATACATAAATAAAGGAAGAACGGAACAATCTGTTGGCGGAGCAGCAGTTTGCACAAAACACAAAAATAAATAAATGCTCTTGGCAAACTGTCAAATATCATGCCGCATTCACAAAAGTCAATTTATTCACAATAACCATAAATATTATCAAATGAGTTAAACAATGGGGACGTTCAAGTATCTAGTTTAGTAAGTCAGACAGCTCTCTCACTAATGTCGTTTTCCATTGGGACAAAAAATCAATCTTTTTTTTGATCTAAATCACTTTTCGCGTTCCATTGGGAAATAAAATCTATTTTTTTTTGATTCGGATCACTTTTTGCAGATCTCGATATTTTTTCAGATTTACACATTAAAGCACAGCTGTTTTATGTCATTTAAAGAAGTTTGTTTTAAAACAAATGTGCAAAGTTCCGCGAAAACCAAAATAAAGAAATATATAAACAGCAATGGATATAGTTTTGGAGGAATTATTATCTTCATTATTTTCCTCATCATCTGGAAACTACGAAAGATCAAAATTTCTCCAAAACTATGTCCACTATTGTTTATGTATTTCTATATTTTGATTTTCTGTGTGCAGTTCACGAAAGAACAAGTTCAACAATGCGCTCTGGCATGTAAATAATGTAATAAACAAGTTCAATGGCGCAATTTAGTTAGATTCATTTCCATTTCATGTCGTATTCTTTCTTATATTTTGGCTCAAATTGTGCTTCGAAGTCTGAAGTAAGAAGGTTTGATCTTAAAGGACAAACTTAAATGAGAGTAGTCTCATTATTTTCATCATTTCATCCACAAGCCACAACAAACATTTAGTATTTCTCGCCATCACAAAAAGTAGCAAAACTCACTTCATTATCCATGTTTTTTGTTAAATTAATTTGCAGTTTTAATACTAAAACTTATTCACATTTAGTCTTGGGTTTTATTTTATTTTTTCCATTCAACACTTATTTCATTTGTTTTGCTTTGTAATACCTACCTTATTAGATTTAATATTTTTTACATGTTGAAATATATTTTGAAATGATATTACGACTATATACACGGATGGACAGAGCAGTTGGTTCAAGGAAATGGGCTGATTTCTATGGAATTATTCTGAGTTTTTCTTGTTTTACATATTTTTCACACTGGCAGGAGAGGATTGAAATTAATTCCATTTTGATAAAATTCAAACAAATTAAAACTTAACACAACTCTTACAATAGAAATCGATTTATATGAGACAAACCTATAGGTAGGAGAAATAAAAGTGAAATTTCTTATAAATAAATTTTGTTCTTTCTCTTTAATAATACAAAAATAGCAAGTAGCGTACTTTTAGTTTAATAATAATAATTAGTTGCAACGATAATCATTATCGATAATTTTACAGTTTTTATATAAAAAATCTATATTATCGAACCACTTAAAATGTAAATTATATTTAGCATTACACATTAAAATAAAACTAAAACACACTCAGACTTCCAATTGTTTTGATGGTTGATGCGATATAAATGGTTCACTCCACATCCGTCGTAAGTCACCCTGAAATATTTTTGTTTACGATTTACATTTAATAAAAAAAACTGAGGGCATCTATTGTCAGTACAATTTTGCTATAGAATATGTCATAGGAAGGTTCTTAACAAAAAATAAGATGGTCTAACAACAGCTTGAGTTATAACATCCATAAGAAATTAACAAGCATGGTTGGACCAAATTCTTCATATTTTCCCTTGGACTTGTTCCTCAAAGGTTCAGCCGTAAAGGAGTTTACAGATTGAGAGAGCTTTATATATTTTATCCAACGTGTGACAACAGAACAGCTACATCGAATTATATAAGGGGTTATTTGACAGCAGCTTATCATCGCATAATGCGTGCTCGTGAAATGATGAAATGAAAAACTGCTGAAATTATAAATCACTTCCGTTTCACAGATAGCAATGGTACTTTTTCCATTTGTTATTTTTCAGTAGCTGTTAAAGTTACCGATGACTGGAGCGAACACGATCCACAAGTGTTCGACTAAGCATCGATGCAGCCCCAAATGTTGACTGTTTGGTGCGGGCAACAAGATGGCGCTAAATGTCACACAAGCGACGCAACGCTCAAAGTTGTGAAGGAGAAATTTAACGACTACGTTATCTCACGGCGATCGTTCATCAACTGGCCGACGCGATCGTGCAACTTGACACCACTCGATTATTTTCTCTGGGGCTATGTCAAGTACTTAAGCAATCCAATCATATTGGACAAGCTCGAGACGCTATTGCCGGAATAGCCCCGTACATATTGGACCGAGTCATCAAAAATCGGACCGACCGCTTGAAGCACTGGCAGCGATGCCGAGGCGGCCATTTAAATGATGTGCTGTTCTACACATAATGACACTGATGTAGGTCGAGGGTAAAATTCCTTTGCATAGGATAAACATAGAGTGGAACCACGTCTGGCAAATTGATGGGCTTTTTCATCCTTCTGCTATGGCCGGGAACACAGACGAAAGTGGTTTCAAACCGATGACACGCACTGGCAGTGTCTCCCTGCTGTCCACGACAGCTTGGACGTAGACTGGAATCAATCCAGAGCCTTAATGGCAGCCTGACTGCCGACGATGATACCTATTTATTGTTTTCTAGGAGTCGCTAGGTTCATCAGCGTGTGGCGTGTAGGCTGCCTCTCTGATTGCAAATACTTCTGCCTGAAAAACGCTGGCTGCATTGGGAAAGCGCAAAATTTTGGAAATGTCTAGTACTGTTGCGAAAACGCCCGCTTTCATTCAACAGTTCATTTTAGAATCATCTGTGAAACATTTGTCAAAATCGTTTGCGTGTGCATTCTGCTCCCCACCTTATTTAACAAAGCTTGTTGAATACACTGGTCAATATTGGACGTCTTAAATGCCGCCAACATAACCCTCTTCACAGGTTGTACAGGTGCCCAAAGCTTGGATTGTGACAGTTTGCCTAGAGAAGCAGAACAGATATCAAACCCGTTCAAATGAATAAACCTCTGATATTTTTATGTGCTTGTAATTGAAAAAAAAAATACAAAGCTTCGTCGGCAAAGTGGATCTTCCAACCAACGATTCTGTATCAGGAGATGGGAATGTGGTAATGACTATAATAAAATCTGTTGCATTCGGTTCGGTTTGAACGTCTCGCCTTACACGATGCCGACCCTGTTCTCAAGAGGCAAGAACCCACTCATTGCTGTAGCATGTTCAGCATTTCATGCACATTTTGTGGGAACCGTGTGCATGCTGTTATAATATAAAATTAGAGTTATTCGTTCAGAATGAAAAATGGTTCTAACCCTTGAGTTGATTATTCCGTGTGACTGTTTTTGTTAAACAATATTAAGTGTCAGAAACTTACCTTTAAATATGCCATTGTTAACAAGGGCAATAAAGTAAACGGTACAAGGTACAATAGAGCAGGCTGTGCTGCCTTAAACACTTCAGAGCTCACAGTTGCTGTGAGTAATCCAAGAAAATATCTGCAATGAACCGCGGGTTTATACAAAGTCACACCAGCCAACAACTGCATTACTTACCCTAACAAGGAACAATGAAAATACGTTAGTTTCGAGCCCATTCCTCTCGGTGGTGGTATTGATGGATCTGACGTAACTCCTTGAGATTTCTTATAAGCATCGTAGCGCAACACAAAACACAATAACAATCCCGGCATTACGATATCACCCAGTCCCAACATCGAGAAGTGTCCGCTGTTGTGTATGCTGGGGAACACCAATTTGCCAGGAAGATTTAGCTTTGGTGGTTCCTTGACGATTCCCCCCAAATTCAGTTTACGTGCAACAATTCCAACTGGATTTTCGGCGGGTCGTGTCGCTACTTTAACCATAACGTTCGTGCTGAATATGTATGACGAGAAAAACACCCAAAATACATCGTAGATCAGCAGGCCGGTGAGTAGGAGCGTGGATACTTTTAGGCTGGGTAGCCGCACAAATGCAATGAATGCGACACATAGACCCATGCCCATTGCTGCAAGGAGACAAATTGTGGATTATTGAATGGAAAAACATCGACATATTGCAACAATTACCATCCATGAGGAGCCAATGACCGGTGAGGACCCAAATACAAACAATTGACACCGATAATGAGAAACTAAAAAGTTCAGCAGCCGTAAAACGACCACAAACACCGAATGATATGCGATTGCCATCCGAACAGGGACGAATGATATATTGACACATGGGCAGAAGAAGAAATGCTAAAGCTACAGTGGCTATAACTGAAAAGACAACAAAAAAAAAGTGAACATTAAATATACAAATAGCAGCTAGATGGGTCTGAAAATATTTAGGTTAGGGTAGAAGTGTTTTCCTTATAAATTGTAAAATGAAGAAGATCTCAGTTCTAATTTCACAAAGGGATAGTGTGTGTTCAGCTATCTCGTCTGTTTTAAGATTCAATCGGCAATAAATTATTCTGGGCCGGTTAATCGGTCTTTTCGTTACCTTTAAACCGTTAATTTCCAGAAACCTAAAGGGTGATTTTTTAGCTGGTTTGGTTTTGGCAACACCGGTTTTGACAGCTGACGTGTGTTTAGTACCTTGTGTCACTGTCAAACAGCTTCAGTTTGGTTTGCAATTTAACCATGGATCGTCTTACAAATGAACAACGCTTCCAAATTATTGAATTTTACTATCAAAATTCGTGCTCGGTTAGAAATGTTCATCGCGCGCTGCTTCCATTTTATGATCGGCATTCTCGACCTTCTGAGCAGTCTATTCGGAAGATTGTGACCAAATTTCGTACCAAATTTACTTTGTTGGACATTAAACCACCAACACGTTTACGTACTGTGCGTAGTGAAGAAAATATTGCGGCCGTATCAGCTAGTGTGACAGAAGACCGCGAAATGTCGATTCGGCGCCGTTCCCAGCAGTTAGGCCTTTGTTACAGCACTACGTGGAAAATTTTGCGGAAGGATTTGGGCGTAAAGCCTTTTAAGATACAGCTGGTGCAAGAACTAAAGCCAGCCGACCGAAACAATGGCGCAATTGCGAGGCGAGTTTGGTGAACAGTTAATTTCACGTTTCGGGCCGGTCAATTGGCCGCCTAGATCGTGCGATTTGACACCATTAGATTATTTTTTGTGGGGGTATGCCAAGGCTAATGTGTATAGGGACAAGCCCGCTTCGATTGACGCACTGGAAGCCAACATCCATGCATTCATTCGTGAGATACCGGTCGATATGTGTGAAAGAGTATGCCAAAATTGGACTCAGCGGATGGGCTACCTGAGACGCAGCCGCAGTCAACATTTGCATGAAATTATCTTTAAACATTAAATTGCAAGGTTCAAACTATCGATTCAAATAAATATTTCATTCATTTTTTCGAATTTTTTGTGTTTTTTTTTTAAAAAAAGTTCTAAACCTCTTAAAAAATCACCCTTTACAACTTGCTTCAATTTTGTAGGCTGTTGGAGTACTGCTAGACTGACTTAGATAGAAAAGAAACTAATTTACGTAGGGCTGCTGGGTATTCGAGGAGTACTCCCAGGTCAATAAGGACCCATTGTGATGTTCGTTAGGGAAAAATATGTAATCACCAATTTCTTGAAATTTATTCTTCTGTCTAATGTAAACCCGCAGAGAATTGTCCTTTATCTATCTTTCCGTATAATACTCTCGGTCATCACTTCATCGACGCAAAGTTTTCTTCTGATGCCAGAAATTTCTTTTGTGGATATTTCCCTGCTTCAGGCTTGAGTCTAATTCATCCGCTTCCTCATTGTCATGTATGCCCTCAAGCTCAGGGCGATAATTTGCACTGAGTTCTAAAAACCATGGAGTTCTTCACAACAGAATCGCACAAGCTTCGCTAAGTAGTAAGATTTCAGATGAGATGTCACTTTCACATGTGACAGCAGAGTCAGTACTTCCCATCGCACTTCGTGAATAGCAATTTTATTCGCCTTGAAGCAGTTTGCAGTCCTCATTTCGGCTGTACGTGGTCTATACAGTGTACGTACACTCAAAGTGCAGGTCTACAGCTTTCCGTAATCAAATTTTAGTTTGCTGGGTGCAGATGTTTTTGGACTTGTTATGGAACCTACCCCGCACATACACCAACCTTGAGTACCAGTTCCACATCATACTTCTAAGACGAGAGTCGAGTTATTGCGCGTTCTCGCATAAGGCGATTCCATCAGGTTGTGTTTAAACGTCTCTTGTGTCATCTGTGCAGCAATTACGTGTTGACCGATGCTCAAGATAGTTTCTTATTGCGCCAGGAACTACAATGAGCTGCCACAGTTGTAACGCAACACTGTTCAGTAAACAAACAATTTCCATGCCCGCCTACCTAATGTATCAACTTCGGAGAACCTCGCATGAATGGGTATTTCTAGCAAAAAATTCCTTATCAACTTCATCTACTGGTTTGCAGATAGCAGAAAACAACAAAAACATAATCACTACTCACTTGCTGTACAGACGGCAAACAGCAGTTGCATGGAATCGAAAAAGAAGAACATCACCAGCAATGAGACCGATGCTCCCAGGGGCAAGCACAAAGCGTGCATCGTATCCAGTGTCGCAAATTTACCTAAAACGAATAAATAAAGAGAACGATAAAAAGAGGCATTGAAAATCAGTACTCTCCAAACTTACATGGCTCGTTTTCAATTGGTTCGCCGGTAAGTAAATTTGTCATCGACTCATTGCGTTTCTTCTCCTGACGCTCGCGAGCCTCCTGTTCGATATTTAAACTTCGAAAGCTGCCATACACAATTAGCAACATCGATATGAGACATGTCGATACCCTTGACGAATCCATCACGGAATAGGCCCAGTGATATTCACGAAACTCTCCTTGTGTGCTACTGCTGTCAACGCCTGCGTTCCCTGCTGAGCCGCCTTGCGACATTTCTCATAGAGCACAATAAAAAAACGCGCACAAGTGCCGATTGTTTTCCTCCGCCCCCTCCTCCTGCAATCGTTTTTTTAAATACCTCAACAACGGTGGCACATTCACCGGACACAGGAGTGTCACGGTGTCGCGTTGCTTATCTGAGCGATCGTTATCTCTGCGTCTTCTATTCGTTGACTCGGAGGACGATGATGATAGAAGCTACCTCTCGATTTATTGATTTTTGTTTATTTGCACGGTGACCCTACTGACGTACGAATGATCTGAAAGAGGAAAACATTTTTATTTAAATTTACTGCTATCGAGTTAACCATCCTTATCAATGTTTGCATTTGACTTGTAATAATTATTGATAACGTGCGAACGGTTCACTATCGCAGGGTTATTGTCACAAATTGATTTGCTGTCGGTCGATATATATCAGAAGACCCGATCCATATGCATATAATATGCGTAAGATAAGATTATCTAGTTGAATGGCAGTCGACATACACGATTGGAATTACAGTTTAGCTGCACCCTTGTTCATTTTGTTTGTTTGATTTTCTTGCCGGTGAATATAAACGAAACTCGACGTTATCTGTTATCAACAGAAAAAAAGAGTGTTGAAAGTGTTTGTTTAGGACAACGTATTATTAGGTCAGCCGAGATTATGCTAGTTAAGGTGATTTTAAGGTAGTCTAATCAATATTGGTTGTAGATAAGTTTATTTGGATGCCAGAACTTGAATACAGGAAATGATATTGGAAGAGACTAATTAAGGTATAAACTAAATTAAGATCTCGTACATAAATCGCACAATTCTCCAACCGGAATACTAGCCCAAACCCAACTTCGGCAGTCTGTTTTAAATTGATAATGTCAACTATTGACTTTGTAAGACTTTACGGCTGGTCCGAGAAAGAGCCAGATAAAAGGACTAATTTGACCGTTGACGATCCCAGTAAGCGTTTCAATTCCGAACTGACCGCGTGCGGCTTATAATTAAGCAGAGATATGAGAAAGACATTCAAACATAACCATACTTTTAAAAGTTTAGGATGAACTTTTACATTTACCTGGAATATCTACGGTAACTGCTACTACGATTATAGACAGCTACAAAAAAAATATTAAGCTTCATTTGTGCGCACACAGACATCTAAGAGACAGCTGAGACCCTTGCCAGCGCACTATGTGAAAGAAAACCGTACACATAAATACTGTGCGAGTGAGTGAATGCTTAACAATTTAGTTCGCCACTGCAGCCTAATTGATAAGACCCAATCCTGTCGATATGCATGGCGCAGGAGCATAAACTTTCTTAAGGTGAGATGAAAGCTAATTTCTACCTTCCTTTATTGCTCCATTAAGGGGGTTTTAAAGGTTAGATGAGCTTCAATTGCGAACTATATTTACAGGGCAGTTGGATAAAAACGCACGTATTCCAGGCAGAGCGGACGAACACCAATGCTCAATCTGGGCTATGCAGAAAAAGAGACTTCAACATTATCAGTATCCGTAGAACAAATAAAAATTGAAGACACAAAGCGGAGTGCGACACTTTGCTTCAAGTCCAAAATAATAAATCGAAGCAGCGTTGCCACTTTAGGACTGTTTTTTCGCAGTAGATTCTCTAAATAATGCAGAAATTTTTTTTTCAAACTAAAAAGAGGTAAATAACAACATATTACATAAAAAATACAAAATTAATAAAAACGAGTATTTAAACAAAACAAACGGAAAAATTCAATAATTCATTAATTTGGTTATTTTTTCTGCTAAAAGGGATACCTACATTTTTTCGATTTAGATGTGCATACAAGCGTACTTCAAAAATGCAGTAGATTGATTTTTTTGGCAGTAGATTTAAATTTCAAAAAAATATGCAGTAGATGTAGGTACATCAATTGCAGCAAAGTGGAAACGCTGATAAGAAGATGATGTGCCTATGTCCAGAGGCGGATGAGGTTGCAGGAAATGGATAAGAAAAGCCACTTAGCTGCAAGAACTAGCAGGAAGATTGACATTCAATGCTTAAGTAATAGACTGAACCAAAATGTGTCAAAATTACGATTTTAATATTTTTCGGCTCATTTTCCACAAATGTAATGAAAACTGACGATAGTAAAACAAATTCGGGCAGAACATAAGTTCTAATGGTCATCACAGTTTCAAAAACGATATCGTCCCGACGATTATTGTTATACGGAATCTACGCGCTAAATAATCTGAGCGAAATAAATAAATTCAGTATCGAACTGAACCGCATTGCGGTCGGACACTCGCAGTACTGGGCAGGGACACCGTTTGATAGGCGTACATGCGGAATGAGTGGCAATAGTGGCTATTACTGAATCTTAAGGAACGCGAAAGAAATATAATCTTTTCGTCACAAATGCAGTTTGTGAATGTTTCGCGCCGAAACAGATCAGATTCGAGAACGTCGATCTTAAAGAACTCCTGCGATTAATACTTAAATGCAGGTGATTATAATGAATAACTGGAGGCAGCTAGCAATGGACCGAGCTGGCTGGAGGGGCATTTTGGTTAAGGCCATGGCTCGTCCGGACTGTAAGCCAAGTCAGTAAAGTCAGTTATAAAGTTATAATAAGCACTTTATCTCCCCAGTTTTTACTGCTACGACCAACTGTAGCATATGAATGTAATATGAAATAGAGATTTAAGAACTCCGGCAATACCAACCAAGGAAAACCGGTTAAATTTCGTTTTCCAATTGGTATTTAATGAATGTTTTCCATCAGACCCAACTGATGGTCTAAGCGAATCTGTCACAAGAGCATCCATTTGTGACAAGCTACGCCATAGCGAACCAAAGAAAATTTCAATTTCTTTCAGTGGAGTTCACTTATTTATCTAAGATAATTTATTATAGTTCGATTAAGGTAGTCATTTAACACTTATTGTAACTTTTAACTGTGTTACTCCACTTTACTACTACATACCTATAGTCTTTTGAACATGGAGAACTGGAATTCCAACATCAGTGAATTTTACCATAGCTAGGTAGGTTATGTACCTACAAACTTGTCTTTTTTTCTGTTTTTAATGTTCTACTGTCAGACTTAAGTGTTTTTTTCTACCTACCAATAATTTATTTAACTAATCTCCGTAAGTATAACAAAACTTCGTCACATAATGCTTATTTATGTACAGCTATTTTCATTTGCTATACAAATTCTAATCGGAATTTATTTCCCTCAAGTGTTTTGACCCCTTAAAATTCCAATAAGTGTGTAGGTACACACTTCCAATACGACATTCGGTGTCGGTGCTGGGTGCTCCGGTGGTATTTTCAACCAAAGCACACTTTTCCAGCCGCTTCACTCCTCTTCTAGCTCTTTATCTGAAGACACAATATAACTTTCGAAAGGTTGACTTCAGAACTCAATTGTCTGACCGTCTGACAACACATTTCTGCGAAAAAAAAAATTAGGCAAAGCAAAGCAAAAAAAAAACACTTTTTACAACCTACATTTGCAGACAAAAGTACACAAAACCACCTCGGGCAACAACAATACCTATGAGCGATGTTCAAAATCATAATTCTATTCTCCTCTCGTGCATAGTACATTTTTTTTCACTTCGCTACTGATTCAAATTGGAGCACAACAAATCGATACCGATTACTTCATTTCATAGACTAATTAGGAGCAACAGAAGGTATCAAGTTTTATGTTTTATTTCATTTTATAATTTACCCAATCCCCCTGCCCACACTCTGATAAGATGGACTTAACCAATAGGATTAAAAAAAAAATAAGACAACAATAAAAAAAAAGTAAATTGATTATGAAATTTAGATTTGGAATGTATACTAGTGGACTGGTACTAACCAAGTCGCTGCTGCTGATGATGATTTTTTACAGAATTTTCCTATGCAATTGGTGGTGCATTGGTCGTTAATTTGCCGATGGCGTTAACCGTGCTGCTAATAATGATGTTGATGAAATTGTGCTGCTGCTGTTTTGATTCCAAAGAAAGTTTTCATATTCTTCTAGCATTGGATTCCATGAGTATTTGCTTTGATTTTCCACACTACACGAAACACACGATTTTCGTTTAGAGTTTTTGGAGATTTTTACTTTTCTACCACTTTTCGTTTTTTTTAATGAAAGTAGAAACTTTTCTTTGTTTTTTTTTTCACATTATATCTCCCGCACGCCCATCATCGACATGAACTGAACACAAGAAGAAAAAAGGAGAATTCGTGCAAATGCAATAAGATGTGTTTAATTACTCGCACCGCCGATGTTGTGATAATTTTTTTGTTCGTTTCCACTTTCAAGTGAAATCGGAGGGAAGAAAATACAGTCGACGATTTCGGGCCCAGGGACTGTCGAAAATTCGTCTTTTCTTTGAAAAAAGTCGCTCTTCTCGATTGAACGACAACGACGACGGACAACGATGGAGACAGCAGCACGACACAAATGAGATAACTCACATAACATACTAAAAAAAATATACATTGAACAAGGTGTAGAGAAAGAGCGATGGCTTTGCCAATAGAGAAAACGGATAAGGAGCAAGGGAGATGAAGGCAGATGTTCCCATTTACTCCGAGTTGTGCAGTGTGTTTGGGTTGGTGTATTTTTGTGGATTTATTTCATTCTATTTTGATATTTTTGTTAGAAATGAGAATGTGTATCGTGTATTGTGTTGCACTGGAAATTGTTTGGAAGGGTTCGGCTGTGGTGTGCGTGAGGCAGAGCTCGCGAGAGCGAGATACAGGAGACAATTTTGTTGTTTTGTGTTTACCAGAGTTGCCACTTGCCACCCCATTCGCACAAATTATTGAGGCATCCTATTGCTGTATGTCAGGCATGACAGTTTTATTGACTAACCAAACTTTGATATATGTTTTTCGATAACAAGTGCGTTTGAATTTGAAAGCTAATGGAGTTTGTTTAAGCCTAGGATGCTGCTCGCGTTTAAATTAAGCTCATATACAAAAATGTTTCCAAAGATAAAATTAAGCAAAGCAGTTAAGCCAAGCAGTACGCAGTTCAAGCTAAATTTGTTAGCCACTATACGAAAAATCTCTACAAAATTTAAGTAAGCGTATTTATGCAAAATACATTTTTCCACAGCTAAATTTGATAGATCAGAGAAAATATCGGTAGGGTCATGTCTCCAGTAGTCGAACACTTAGTGGTTCATTGTAAAATAAACACTAACTGTAAGAGAACCGTTGAATGTAATATGCCACAAAAAATTAATGAGCTGTTATAACTCAAACATTTTCAAATAAAGTTTAGTTTTTCCCTATAAATGTTATTGTTTTTTTATAAAAAAATAAAAACTAAAAAAAAAACATTATTCCCCAGTAGTCGAACACTAGCTTCCTAAACGCGAACATGAAGTTTCCTTACTTAATAGTGTATATTTTAATTTAAGAAAATGAGAAGAATTCATATTTTTGTTTTTATTTAAAACATAAACAACAGTAACAAAACAACTTAAAAGGAAATAAATAAATAGAATTCTCAAACAATTTAAAATTAAAATTGTACATTAATTAACACTAGTGTTCGAATAGGAAACTCGAAGAAATTTGGTTCCCTATGATCGAACGGTCAAAAAATAATAATATTATTAACTTTTCAGTTAAAAACAAGACATAAAATAGATATAAACTAATAAAACGAGCATTGAAAATGAAATTTTATCTGCATTTTCAAAAAAAAAAACATACCTTCCTTCGACACTTGCAACAGTTTTTTTTTCTGCAATTTTGAAACGTTAACAATAATATTGTACTGGTTGATATTGCAACAACGATTAAATACCAAAATGTAGTAATTATACAGTTTACACAGCTTTTAACAAAAAGTGTTCGACTACTGGGAGTGTTCGAAATATTCGCAACAAAGGAAAGGCGCTTAGTTTTAGCATTCCTGGAACAGCATACTAGGCTTTAATGTTTATGTTTTCAACTGCAAATTGCGTTGCATCGGGTTGATCTATTTCTGTTAACTATTTATGTAGGTACCTACAAATGTTTAGAAATCAATCAAACGCCAGGTGTTTACTGTCAGTCTTTGTGAGCTCGAATTTTGAATGTTTGCATTTCATCCTATCAAATGTCAATCATTTTCCGCATCTATGGAACCTCCATCTGCACCGGACAGAAATATCGCTTTAACATAAACATCAACTAAAATAACAGTTACGTGACCAATCTCGGTCAACAAAAACTGAAAAGCACTTACACTAGATTCTTAAAAGTCCCCACTGCTTACTTTTATAATCCTCTGAATTTCGTTGCATATTTGTTGGTGTTTATTGTATGTAAATGCAAACTGATAAGAAAATTCGGTTTAAACGTAAACAAAAACATAGAGAACATTTTTCGGTTGTTAATGAGCTTAATTTTATTGGCATAAATACGACTGAAGTTACATGGACTTTGGACTATATGGTCAGTCGGTTTAATTTGTGATTCCTTACGAACTCTAGTTGAGGTCTGAAACATTCAACACCCATCCCCATCATCTGCGCCTTGACGAATTCAAGGAAGAAAATGATAGGTTCGTGTGCAAAATACGTATAGTAGTTTCAGTATTGAATTACATACCCTAAAATCTGTTTTGTGTAATTGGCTCTCCAAAGCCAAGATACATGCACCTTGCATTCTTGCAGCACGAACTACAGCTCTGTTGTGAGAGGCTGAACAAAATGCCCAGACTCACTCTTTATGAATCATAATCAAAACATTAGTACGTCTGGCAATTTGTTTTACCATTTAAAGGTCAGATGTCAGAAGAACGAGATAAGCTTCCCGCAGACGCGCGTGCCATGTACAATTTGTCTAATCACTTTGAAAACGTGACTGCCTGCTGTCCGATAGAAAAGAAAAGAACAGGACCAAATGATTGCTCGTCATGTAAAATTATATATTACTCTTACAGATAGGTAATCAAATTAAAAATACGAACTAAATGCACTACTGGCTTTCCGCTGATACTGCCACCTAGATCAGTCTTTCAGTTACTCAACTCCTTCAAGATAGCACCAGCGATTACTAACTTCTGAATCTCCGAGGTGCCCTCATAGATTTCGGTAATCCTAGCATCGCGATAGTACCGCTCAGCAGCCATATCAGTCACGTAACCCATTCCACCTAGAACCTGAATGGCCTGATGTGCGTTGAATGTAGCCGCCTCGGAGGCAGCCAATTTTGCCATAGCTGCTTCCTTGGTGAATGGTTTTCCGTTATCCTTTAACCAAGCCGAACGCCACGTCAGTAGACGAGCCGATTCGACCCTCGAGGCCATATCAGCAATTTTTTGCTGAATCATTTGCAATTTGGAAATCGGTTTGCCGAATGCTGTCCGCTTGTTGGAATAGTCCACTGCCAATTCGAGCGAGGCCTGTGCGATGCCCAGAGCCTGTCCAGCAATACCAATGCGTCCGCCGTCAAGTGTCTTCATGGCTATTGTAAAACCGTAACCCTCTTGGCCGAGCAGGTTTTCTTTGGGAATTTCGCAATCTTCGAAAATTAACTGGCAAGTCGACGATCCACGGATGCCAAGCTTATCTTCCTTCTTTCCCAAGGTGAATCCTTTGATGCCCTTGGGCACAATAAACGCAGAGATGCCCTTGTGTTTCAGCGCCTTGGAGGTGGTGGCAATCAGCACACCTGATTCTGCTTCAAATCCGTTAGTGATCCATGCTTTGGTTCCGTTGAGTACATATCGGTCTCCCTTGAGAACAGCTGTTGTAGATGCAGCACTAGCATCAGAGCCGTTTCCAGGTTCAGAAAGTGCAAAGTATCCCACTCGTTCGCCAGTTGTGAAGGGCGTGACGAATGTGTCTTTCTGATTTTCATTGCCAAAAGCGAGAAGAGGAGCCAGATAGAGAGAATTATTGACCGACATTATAACCCCAGCTGAGGCACACCCCCTTGAAATCTCCTCCATGGCAATAGCATACGCGACTGTATCCAGGCCAGTGCCCCCTATATAATAATATTCATTATTTGACCTTCTACGGGGTGTATCAATTGAATATATTACCATATTTCTCGGGCACAGCAACGGCCATCACTCCCAAGTCACCCATTTTTTTTATCTGTTCCGCGGGATACAAGTGCTCGCGATCGGTTTTTGCGGCACTTGGAACGAGTTCGTTATCGGCAAAATCCCGCAAAGTCTTCTGGAGCATTTGATGGGTTTCAGGCAGTGCCGACAAGCTGGCGATGTTCCTTTTCAGATTGCATGCATTTCGTGCTAAATTTAGAAAAGAATACTTTTTTTCTCTGCGTGCAAATTCCTAATTGGAATCATTTATATTTTTTTAACTTACCTAACCTAAGTGGGCTTCTTACGAGATTGTTCATCTTGATGTTCTATGGTAGTTCGAGATCAAAATTTAATAAAGTCACAGATATAATTTCAAGGAGACAATAGTCCACCGTCGAGCGCTATCAGCGGAAAGCTAAAATCTACAGATACAGATTATGGTATAGTATGAACGAAGTAATTAACCAGGTGCGGTAAGGTAATTGGTTTGATTTGATGTCGAGTCGAACGAAACGAGCAGTAGTAGATGCGCGCGATCATTTGATATAGTATAACAGTTTGTGCACGTACTAGATGTTTGAAAATTTATATTTTGTGTGTTTTTAACATCAGTGCACAGTAAGTACCAACGTATCAATCTCATACTACGACATTTGCGATGATTGACAATTTTTCTCAATAGCAGTATTTAATATATCATTTTATATTTCAAAGTTTACCCGGTTAAAAATTGAAGAGTATCAAGCGCCAATCTTCAAAATAAAACAAAGACCTAAGTATATGGTATTTGATTTTGAGGAAAAGAATGCTGAGTTATCTGAAATACATTTTGTTTGAGTTGCCAAACTAAAGGAGTTCACACTTTACAGAGTAGAAACACCGATGAAGGGCTTTGTCTATTTTAGTTAATTAAAAATAATTTACAAAGGTTTATAAATTAATCTGGGTGCATATTTCGCATATTTAAATACAAAATTTAACAAGTGAATAAAAAATATATGAATAAGTTTTGACTACTACAAATATTTTAAACATCCGAATATAAGCATAACATCATTGCAGGAATCTGAAATTTAAGCTTTTTCTTAAACCGTTTTAAGAATTCAAAAATTAATCCGAAAACTTTCTAAAAAAAAAAACAAATTGTAATAGACAACCCATTTCCAAATTGCACAACACTTTTGTATACCACATGAATATAACAGAAGAAAAAATTCCTTTCCACTCAAACTTCCAGCTGTCAAAAATGTTACTATTCCCAAGTGCAATCGTGTCGTATCAAAATACAAATTATTTTTTCACAATTCCATAGAGAATATCGTCAAATTAAATAGCCAAAAGTGCATTTATAGTTTTCATAAAATCACACATTTTGCAAGTGAGCTAAATTCAGTGAAACTCCTCCCCCGATTGAACGTCAAAATACCATTAACAACACAAGTGTTCTCGTCGCCAGAGCACTCAAAGCGAATTATGTTGTTATAATCGATCTGTTTCTTCGTTTATTATTATTTCTCGTTTGCATTTCACATTCTTTCGTTGGACTTGTGTTTTCGGATTTCGATATATTCAACAAAATACAGGTAAGCTATATTGGAACCTGTTTTCAGTTACGTCGCTGTGGCAATGAATACCTCCAAAATAAGTCTCTGCCACCACCCCCAAAGAATGAAATTTGTTTTTAGATTTCTCAATAGCGGGGAGGAGAAAAAGTAAGAGTGATTCGCGAAAAAGAAAGAAAACATAAATAAATATTCTGTATCTGTTTGAAAAATGTACATTTGTTGTGATTCCATTCCGAGCCGAACGCAATGCTAAACGAAGACAATTAACGTCTCATCTCCGTAGGTATTATGATATAAGCGTGAAAAAGAGCAGTATAAGCTATGGAATGCACAACGGCGTTGGGGATCCCACACGTAATTTGCATATTATGTGCTTGTTGAGTCGTCATAACACCCATACGGTGATCAATGAGACAACTGCACGGAAACTCGCCTGGGCCCTGATGGCGCAGTGCTAATTGAACTTATTAACAGTCAATCAGCTCGGGAATGTGTCGCATATCTTTGCTGTTCAATGTCTGTTTTGCGAGATAAGATAAACGGATTGAATACTAGTACTCGTAGATAAAGCAACAAACGAAACATCATAAATCCTTGATAGAACCCGCAATGAAGTGTGACTAATATCCAAATAGATAGTATGAGTTGTTGTTTTTGTTGCTGTTATTGACTGAGGAACCACGGATCCACGGTATTAGCATTCGAAATTGGCTTGTCAAATGAATAATCCGAATGGCAACGTACGTAATAGTTTAATTGTTGCTATATTAATTTGTTAAGTGTATTTCCTTCTCCGAATGCGATGTCAGTGAATATAGACAGCTCTACACCGCAATTGGGTGTGTCGTCTGTCGGTTCTGGAGGAGATTGCCATTACTTACGATGCTTTATGTCGCAACACCAATACTGGATACTGTGCGGGGATTTTCATTGTTATTTACGAGCTGAAGCGAAGGACGATTGGTGTTTTTCTTGGGAGACGATGAGGCATCCAAAGTTAACGCGAGTTTTTGATTGTTTTGGTAGTTCTGCCATTCTGATTCAGAATTTGGCTTGACCTATATTTATCACATTAGTCAGCTGAAGGTGTTTTCTTTTTTGTTTGTTTATCGCCGTGATAACAATTTTAGTTTGTTCAGAAGGGATTGCATTAAGAACGGAAAATCGGTGAAATAATTTACTGAGCCGGTTTTTCTTGGTATTCGTGCAGGCACTTACATTAGAGAAGTGTTAGTGAACCGTCACAAAGACGAGACGAAGTCCAGTGAGTTGTCTTTATTTCTGCCACAACGATAATCAATCGAGTCTGACTGATGCCGATAGAGGACACGTCCAACAGAAATGTTTCCCGGCACTCTAAAGCCTTATCAATCTGCAGCCGTTTCTTTTGTTAACCATGTGCATCATTCGGGTTTTCGTGACACTCCACACAGTTTTTTCGATAGGTACCCAACTTTATAAAAGATTGTTGGAGACAAGAGCCGGGCTAACCATGCAAAACAGGGTTCTCAGCAAGTCCGTCATCAATAATAAAAGATGAATAATGTAATGTAAAGTAATGAAAACAGAATCCAAACGCGCATCGAGGATATGGAAATCCCGGCGTTAACAACTAGGGCGTGTCCTTCCACTACTGCAATCGTCCCTTGTCATTTAAGACCTACTTCAGTCCCTGGCAGGCAAGGGTACGCCGATGACGTAGCAATCGTTATCGGTAGAAAATTCGAAAGCAAGGTCTCAGAAGTAATGCAATACCTAGGAAAGTATTTCTGTAAATCTAGAAAAACGGAGTGAACTAGACCGCCCTATCGGCACCACTTTGGGTTTGAATCCATTGAATTCTTACGGGAAGCCAAGTACCTGGGAATGATCCTTGACATTAAAAAAAAAACAAACGCCATCCATCACGACTCGACCTCGTCTTGTACACATAAGATGGAGCCATGAATATGTGATCGGGCATTTATGTAAATTCAGCTCAAGCTAACTATTCAGTAAGCCTTGGAAAAAGCTGATCCATATTTATATAAAGTCCTTGCCATTAAGCATTGCGCTAAAATAAAGTTCTAATATACGTAGCAAAACTATATCTTGTCAGACAGCCAAACAGCTCTTAAAGATCGGGGCTTGTCTTAGAAACATTAATAGCTATCTACTAACTTGTTAAGAAAAACCTAGTCATTCTCCACTGCAACGAAACAGCTGAACCACTGGCTAAAATCGTCGCAACAATACCACTCATCGGACCTGAAACCTTCAGTGGTGCCAACAACAAACGTTTCAGGAGCTACATCAATCCGTTGTCCCGTTTCGAATCCATGAAGCCTGGGGTCAGTTTTTGTACGGCGAGACGTTGAAACGTTACCGAAGTCAATCATTCGTGCCTTACGGAATCCCGACCTGGCTTAAATCACTTGGACAATTCTTCGCCGAAGTCTCCCCCCTCCCCCCTCCCAAACCATTTTGCTGCCTCATTAATCTGGACAAAAACAAACTGACAGGAATAATGCCTCACCGGTCTGTGACGAATACTCTCTTCACATATTCATGGAATGTCCGGCTCGCTTTTATCTCAGAATGAATATTCTTGGCGGGGAAATTTGCACTTCAGCAAATATTGCTGGAATACTGTCAGAGAACAGCCTTGTCTTCATCCGGAGTGAAAAGATGGCTCTAAGACCTCACGAAGGAAGGCACAATAGGGTCCATTGAAAACAGGCAGCAGTGCCAGAGCTCCATGAGGGTTTTCTTAGCCATCAAATCCATCTCCAACAGCTCCCACAGTTTTGTTGAATTTCGATTTGTTTTTGTTAGGATAGTCATTTGTTAGGTTAGCGGGATTGTTCTATACCAAAGAAAGATTTACTCAGCTTGACCGTGGAATTTTCGTCGCAATTGCTTTTTAACAGTCGACAGTAGTAAAAAAAAATATAAATAGTTGGCGCAACAGGTCCGTAGGGATCCTAGGCCTAGCTTCTCACAACCATTCGTTTTGTGTGAGTTTCTCATTTTTGGGACGAATGGAAGGGATCTACAATTGTATGCCAATACCAAACGGCTAATTGAGAAGCTCTTCTATGACAGTTATCTCTCGCGTTTGTTAGACGTTCGCGAGAGGTGGCGCAGTGGCGAAAACCATAATTTGGAATTTGGACTTTTTTCGGTATTCGAACCTGTGACCCGTCGCTTAGTAGTCCAACAACTGCTGCGTCGACAGTAGTATTTGTTATAAATAATCAGCCGGCTGTGACAAAATGAATCCTTATTCAGTTCTATTAAGTTGCTTCTCCAACATAAGTTTCTTGTTGATGGCAGCCTGGTTTCAGCTACAACGTCCGAAACTAATCCTTTTGTGGCTTTCTGAGCGCACGCTGCCTTTCTTAAATGGTGACACAGGAAACTTTGATAGGTTAAGGTAAAACGCGGCAGTGAAAGGTTCTGACAGTCTTGCGATTGCAGTCGTTCTTTGACGGGGAACATTGTCAAAGTATTTTCTCGACCTTGGATTGTCGCAGAAATCCGCCCGCGTCGGAATCATCCTCAGTCTGGACAGGTATTAAGTTTTGCTGGCTTCCAACTGCTGGAACGACAGTTGATAGCCGCCATATATTTGAATCTAGATTTCTGTCAAATAGGCGTTCAATGCAACCCGAAAAATCATGAGGTGATGTGAGGTGGGGTTTTCTAAAGTTGCAGGTCTATGCGAATGAGCCACGAACCACAGCGACATAACCCATACCATCGTTCAATATCAGCCAGAGTCATGGAAAATTGGACATTTCGGATGCGCGCCACCCAGGGAAGCTGCGGCGGACGTTTGAATTATTCCATACATAATGGCACCAATAGGCCTTTCAGACGAATGAAAGATTTCTACAATATCTCACCCAATTTTATTTATTTAAATTAAAAGATATGAAGCGCTTAATGAAAGACTTTACAGTGGGTGACTTGCTACAGCCGTTGCGGATAATGTGGGAGGTTATCTCTTGGGACCGATGAATGAAGTGTCATCACTGCATTCCGTTCCTTGTTCTATTTTGTGTATTTAGTAATTTTTACGTTCAAAGTTCATAAAGTCCGCCCACGGCTTTCGCACACCGATGGGAGTACTTTCTGTGTTTTTGTGGTTTAGAACGTTCTCCGGTACTTTTTCCTGCATTTGCTCCTTCTAATCTTTCCCATCATTGTTCCAGGTACGCATAAATGGCGACATCACCACGCTCCGCAGACACAATATCGTTATGTTCAACGGTATCGAGTTGTCCAGATCGTAATGGTTTCTATGGGGGCTTTCAGCGCTCGGATAAACCCAAAGAGCCACTCTCAAAGGCACAGATATTGGCCAGAGAAAAGAAATGGCTGCACATGATTGAGAATTGGTCCATTTACATGTCGAAAAATTACAAAAAGGTAGAGTTTCCCATTGCACTAGCCGTGCTATACAATAAATATATTTCCGCTCTATTCCAGATAAGAGAACGCTGTCGCAAGGGCATTCCCAAATCCGTACGACCGAAAGCTTGGTTCTATCTCTCCGGTGCTTACCTATTAAAGAAGAAACATGGCAATCTTTATGAGAAACTTCTACAAAAGCCAGGCAATCCGCAGGTCATCGAGGAGATCAAACGAGACAAGCATAGACAATTTCCGTTTCATGAAATGTTCCTCGACGAGGATAAAATTGGCCAAATCGAATTGTTCAATGTGCTGAAGGCGTATTCCATATATAATCCCAAAGTGGGATTCTGTCAGGCGCAAGCGCCGATCGCAGCTTTCCTTTTGATGCATATGCCAGCCGAAGAAGCCTTCTGGGTGTTTGTCAGCGTATGTGATGTGTAAGTAGAAGATTCAATTTTATTTTTCAAAATATCGATAGAACAGCGTGAGACCGGTGACATCGAATTATTAAATTTAATTTTATCGCGCGCATCACCAGTTTACCTCAAGCACCGTTTAAGGAAACTTTTGGCCGCCTTTTGGCGACTTCCTGTCTATGGTTGTTCCAACGAACAAATGCAAGTGCAATTCGCTGTGCGTCTTAAACTTTAGAGACGGCAAACAGCATTCTGTTTTGGAAGCATAATTAGGGCGTAGGGCTTTCAGAAAAATATGTGAAAAGTTGAATGTGCTGCCATAAGCGGAGGAGTGAATTGTACTAGAAGTTGCAGACAGAAGCCCCACCAAGACATCACCTTCTCATTTGATGAGCTTCGCTGGTAAACAATCAGAGTCGGCGGACTTAAGCTTTTGGGTGCTTTTATTCGTTTTCGCTGCCGTTGTGTTTAAATTTTCTACCCACGTAGAAACATTTCGATCTTCGTCGACGTAAATGTGCATCTCGATCGCGCAGGTTCTAAGCCTCTGAAGATATTTGCTCAACGAATTGAAACTCCAAGTAACTTTACCTCATTTGGAATATTTTCGTTTGCCTCTCGTTCACAGATATTTAGAGGACTACTTCATCTCTGGCTTGGAGGTGCTGCAAAACGACGCCGGTATTCTCGAGGGCCTGCTGAAAAAGACCTTTCCCTCGGTCTATCGACACCTACAAAAACACAAAGTGGAACCGCTGCTCTACATGACCGATTGGTTTCTTTGCGCTATGACTCGAACACTACCATGGGAAACGCTGCTCCGCGTCTGGGATTGTTTCCTTGCTGAGGGTATTCGTGTTGTATTCAAAGTGGCCCTGGTTCTCCTCGGTGCTACTCTCGGCCGGCAGAAGGTTCGCAAACAATGCAATGGACTCTGCGAAACGCTGGAAGTTCTGAAATCGCCTCCAGAAAAAGTTCTCGAAGAAGACTTCATCCTACACAATATGCAGCGGCTAAATCTAACAGTACAAGATTTCGAAATCGAACACACGCGTCAGAAACAGCGGCGCGAAAAACTACGCAAATTGGAACAACAGCAGACCAACGGTGGCGGACAAAAGTAGTAGAAGCTAAAATGACAGAACATGCTGCAGGACTAGCACACAACAGAATAGAGATGCATTTCTATCGAATAACATACACTTAAACTATATTTATACAAAAACAAACAAAAAAACGCACACAATCACACTCTCCTCTCCTCTATATATATATATATATATCTATTTCTTTCGGTCTCCCACACTAAACATGCACAAGAAGTTAATTATATTTGCCAAACGAAAATCTGGAAATAGGACATGTCAATTACGTAGAACGGACGACGACTAACATTGCCATATCTAACAGAGGAAGAAACGACAACAAAGGAATCTTTTAATTTTCGAACGCGCACTGCATTTTTTTGTTTCTCTAATAAATCTAAGTTGCAGCAGCTATATAAAGAAAAACAAGAAACTAACTATAAAACAAATGTGTTAAGCGGGACGAACTATACTGCAATCGATGGAGAAGCATAATCATATCATTAACTTAGTAGATAATTACTTAAATTTAGCGAATATTTGCATTTGTTTTATCGACTACAAGTCGAACATGTAGACATTTTGTTTTTCATTGTAAATATTGAACTCTAAAACGCACCAAGAGAAAGTGTCTCTGTTTTTTTTTTGTTTTTTTACCCATTATGGAGTATTTATTTTATTTCTTACTTTTCATACAATCAAAGCAGATAAAAGTATTATTCAACCCCAGATAGAGAACTAATAAATCACACAGTACAATCTTTCAATATTTATATAGAGACGAAAAGAACATTAAAATTAAAATAATTAAAAAAGAAAAAAGAAAAAGTATATCTTCCATCATCATTCCATTGCCTAGTTAATGACTTCTAAAGTATTTTACACATCAAAGGAATTCACTATTTATTGTAAAAACAAATGTTTAACGAACAAATTTTCATCACAATCCTTCTTCCTTGTGGAATGGGATTTTTCTTGAATACCACATCTCCGCATGCACACGTTTTACTAACGAATTTCAATGGTGCAATGTTTTGTTTCCCCAATTGAAGCAAAAACAGCATTTTGCAATTGATGAGATGCATTTTTTTGTGCAATTTTCTTTAGAAAAGAATATTTTAAACTACCTAGAATTTGTTGGTATTTTTTTTTTTTTTTTGTGAAATATGTATTTGATTTTTTTCTTGTTGTTTTTGAACAGATAACGGAAACGGAAGAGCAAAAGAAAATGAATACAAATATTATAATGATAACGAATATAGTAATATATTTCTTATTTATACAGTTAGATGATGAATTGAACAGAATATTAATATATTATACAAGAATTAAAAATGGAAAAACAAAAACAAACGAAAAATACGTTTTTTTTTTCCGATTAGATGATAAGTTTTTAACAAGTAGTGTTTTTTAAGGTTGAAAACAAAATAATTTATACAATCATGCAATATTTAACATCCAGATCTTTTTTTTAAAAAGAAATATAAAATACATACATATATTTAACTTTGGTGTTTGTTGAGCATGGGTTCTTTTCACCGAAATTGTGCTCCCTTGCTTTAAAAAGTCGACCGGGTGAGTTCTACTTTAAACGGTCATCCAGAATGACTACCTGACGTGACGTGATTGGTCCTTCGAACGTAATCTTTGTTCCATCTCTGGAATTGAACCCAATTACAGTAGGCGTGTTTTATTGAACACCTATATTAAACAAAGCAAAGTAAAGTAAAATCAGCACGCAATGGAGACGTTCAAAAAATTAGTCTAATAAGCTGACTGAATTGATGTGTCTCAGTTTTGATTGGCCTAGATCGGTTACATAGCAGGTTTTTAAGTTTATCGAAGGTCAGCCGACGATGATGTCGTTTTCCATTGGGACCACCAAAAATATTTTTCGGATCTCAGATTTTATGCGGCTCATGGAACATGCAATGAAATTGATTTTCATTTGTAAATGGATTAGTGCGTTATTTGACAACAATATCAGCTGTTCAAATCGCATTTGTTTTTGGTAGAATCAACCATGGAAATCGGCTTGAAAAATGTTTCCTCTGTTGTAGATACAAATGGAGTAGTTTCGGTGATTCGTAGTTTCCAGATGATGAGTAAGACAATGAAGATAATAATTCCTCCAAAACTATGTCCATTTCTGTTTATGTATTTCTTTATTTTGGTTTTCACGAAACTTTGCACATTTGTTTTAAACAAACTTCTTTAAATGACGTAAAACAGCTGTGCCGTATTTGTGGTATATGTGTAAATCTGAAAAAATATCGAGATCTGCAAAAAGTGATCCGAATCAAAAAAAAGATTGATTTTTTCCCCCAAAGAAACGCGAAAAGTGATTTAGATCAAAAAAAAGATTGATTTGTTGTCCCAATGGACAACGACATGAGTATTAAGATGACAGTTCAAATAATGAATGGTTGATGTATGAAAAGTGACGTTAGCGTCAAACTAGTTTTTGCATTCAAGGTACATCTAGTCCAGACCAATCTAATCGGCTTGCGATAACTAGATTTCTTGTGGCCATAAAAGGTCCGTTCCCTAACGATAATACGAATACATTAGCCAACTTCAATCCTTTACGCGAAAGTTCGGTAGAAGGGCGACCGAAGATAGACTAAATTTGACTAATGTGTTGGAATGCATTATCGTTACGGAACAGACCTGCTTGACATTTGGAGATTAGCAGGAGTAACTTATCCCAAGTAGGTATCACACAGAAATAAATTGACAGCACCAGTATAATGGTATAATTTCGACTTGGAATCTTGCACAACCGAAATAACCGACGCAAAAGCATGATCTAAACGTCATTTTGTTCACACAAAAAGTGACTTAATAACGATTTGTTACTGATTGCTAGTACCGAGTCTCGGTATCGGTATGTCATATATGACATATAATAAGTATTTTAGTGACACAATCTCGACTATAATTAAAAAATATATTAGATACACAAATTACTAATAAAGTGTCCAACAACTAATACCTATATTTACAATTACAAACGGTTTATATCAAATTGTACTAGATGCGTCGTAAGAGTTTTAAAATAATATGTGTGCCTGTTGAACACAGTCTGCTGTTGAACGAGTCTCCAATATTACTTTTTTCACAATCACAGCTACCAACTGACAACAAATAACTGACGTTTATTATCACCGCCGACTCCGAAAAGCGTGGTTTTGCGTCGTTTCACAAGTAGAATTCATTATTTAAAGTGTTTACAATATATGTCTACAAATATATCGCATTAAGCAATAAATCCACCGATATGTAAGCATTACCTTGCATTAAACTGCTAATCAGCTTACGGACTATTTCTTCCAATAGGCGAGATTTCTTTAAAGAACCTGGGGACGGCGATGATTCGGACGATAGCCTGGATTTGAGCGACGAGAATCCGTTGGTGTATCCAATGGTATTTGCAGACAGCGATTCAGATGCCTCCATCGATATAAGCTATAATAATGATGGATCCGACTTTGTTCCCAGCGACGATTCTGATGATTCCGATGACGATGGTAAAGCGCCTACTGCTTCATCTACTGGAGGAACCTCCGCCAGTACTGATGACAAACCTTGTGGTTCAACAGCGTTAAATGAATTGAACGAAGACGAAGAAGAGGATGAGACAGTCCGGGCCATAATTGCTGCCATTAAAAAACCACGCACCTCGCCACCAGAAATAAAGTTGGACGACTTTATTGCTGACATTTGCTTCCATCCTGATGAGGACATCATTGCGTTGGCCACTATCACCGGAGATGTTCATTTATACAGGTATGCCAATGAGCTGAATACTCATTTAAAGACAGTTGAAGCGCATACGAAGGCTTGTCGCGACGTAGAATTCACTGAAGACGGCAAATGTTTGGTGACATGCTCCAAAGACAAGTCCATAATGATCACTGACATGGAGACGGAAAAGTTGAAGCAGTTTTACGACACTGCACACGAGGACGCGATCAACAAATTGCTCATTATTGATGAAAATATGTTTGCAAGTGGTAAGCGTGTCATAATCACATCACAGAAGAGACCACCGATTTGCTATATAAGACATTTGTTATAGGTGACGACAGTGGAACAGTTAAACTCTGGGACATTCGAACTAAGGACACTGTATTCTCTCTCAAAGAGGTCGAAGATAGCATCTTATCAATGCTCACCAACGAAGCAAAGAAATTGCTTCTAGTCACGAGCGGGGATGGTTATCTTACAACTCTTAACTTGGCAGCACGGTGAGTTAAATGCGGTCTTTCTGCATGGGCAGAAGAATGAAATTGTTGATTATTCTAGCAAACTGTTTGTGCAATCTGAGCCATACGAGGAGGAACTCACCTGCATGGGCACCTATCGCGGCGACTCCAAGTTAATAGTGGGCACATCAAAGGGGCGCATCTACACCTTCAACTGGGGTCAGTTTGGCTACCATTCGGACATGTTCCCTGGTGTAAAGACGCCAATGAGTGTAATGATGCCCGTCACAGACCGGATTGCCTGCGTTGCCGGTGAGGAGGGCGTTATTCGTGCAGTGCACATTGCTCCGTTCAAAAATCTGGGAATTGTCGGGCAACACAGCATGCCCATCGAGTCGTTAGACATCAACAACAACGGTGAGCTGCTGGCTTCCAGTTCACACAACAACGATGTTCGCTTCTGGAATGTCAAATATTTTGAGGACTTTGCAGATATAAAATACAACGAGAAGCACAATGCTCACAAAGAGAATCGACACAATCTGCCATCGTCCAAGTTTGCAAATGCATCTGACTTTTTCTCCGACCTAGCTGGAGGCGATTAACAGTGTTTTGTTTACAATGCGCGTTCATAATTATTTCATATATATTCGGATTAAGTGTTTTTCGAGATTTTTTTAGCTGTTAAATATATACATGAGACATTTAAGAAACTTTTGCTTTTAGCTTTAGAGGCAGTTACATTTTTTGTGTACTACGCTGACGACTCATTCTTTAAATAATTAGGCGTTAGGCCTGCTATAGCTGCTGGTGTTCGTTGGATTTTATACTAATTTTGTTCGCCAGATAACAGCGTGGTCTCTTCGACTGAAATGCCCGATCACGATGTATTCCCTCTATCCTCTCTACCTCTATCATAGACAACTACAGATTTGCTGGGCTGATTGCTAAGGCTGTATCAATTTTATCCAAACACCACTGTACTTAAAGGTGTAAGCTAACTTTTATATGCATGACTCTATTAGCTGTCACTTTTTACGCTCTGCTGCGTTTTAAATAAAACCGACGAGAAGTCTTACTTTTCTGTGTTAAATTATGAACCGTATTTTCAATACATATGTATTCAACTTTCAAGTTAGTCAAGTAAGTCTTGTGAAAATGCAACACTAATTGCATTTCTAGGTTAAGTTAGGAGGTTGTCTAAAAGGAGACGCTTTTGGCGTTTTGAAAAGAGAAGTGCACTTTCTATGATTCATTGAAAAAAGTTCTTTTTCGGGTTAATTCCTAAAACGACAGAAGAGGCCGGAATATTTTTAAATAATATCCCTTTAGACCTACCTAGGGCTCTATTTCGAAAGCGCAGTGAACTATGCAAATGCTGGATTTAGAATTCCAAAAGTAGAAGGTATTGTAGAGTACTTACAACCCACTTAAAAGGGGTACGGAAAACAATTAGGATTGGCTTTCGAAACGAATTAGAGATTAGACTCCCAGATTATTAGATCCTTTGTAATACCACATAAGTGGGATGAAGGGAAAATGGGTAGAGGAACTTTTAGTATTTTGAGCCTTGTTGCTGTGTATGTATGCTTGGTGCCGATTTGTCCTCTGGTAGGTGAGTGGTGACCGATTCAGTCCACCCCGTCTGAAAGAAGAGATTTGTGCCTGGATAGATCGCTTTTCTAACTCACATTTTCATTGAAGAACAGTTCATAAAACACACATTTCAAAAAGTCAAACTTCCATAGGTTAACATGCAAAGCAATGAGAAACTGTTAAATGTTGCCTCTTTGGAATGTTCGAGCATTTACAAAACTGGTTGATGGTTTGGTTACAGCCAATAATCCTTATGAATATTGACGTGAACCTTGTGCTAGCCATAGTAACGTTACGTTCGAAGTACCCAAGTATTTCTGCACTGTTACGCTGCACATTATCAGTATTCATATTTATATAGGTCTTTATTTGAACAGCATTGTGTAACAACAATAAATAAGAAATCTACAAGTACTTAAACTTAAAATATATACGGCAAATCTGTTTTATATAACATATCCCTCTAGTCAGCATCATCCACCATTGGCAGTACAAAGAATTGTATGTACACCTGCGCATCATCATTTGAGTAAATCATAAAATGGAATTCCATTAGTCCGCTGGATTCTGTTTTAATGGCTACTTTTGTCGATGCAGACAGTGCCTTTGAGGTTAGACGAATGTGCGAACATCTGTACCGCGCAACAGTTGTGTCGCGACAGTTGAACATCAGCATCATATCACTTGTTTTGGCCACTTGTATATTTGACTCCGATTGCATGACACCGATTGTAGCCACACGAAAATGAGGATCCTTCGGCGATAGGGTGATTTCCAATTCCTCGGCTGTTTTATCGATGTCGGAAAAAATCTGTGCCATATCCGGGCCACGGATGAAAATAAGATTATAACTAGAGCTTTCCTCATTCAAGGAGTATTCTGTGAATTCCTCGTATTGAGAAGTTTTGATTGAACACTCAGTTGTGACGTCTTGATCTGCGTTGTACTCGATGACCAACATTAAAGGAGCTCCATGACCCTTGTAGAATATTTTGAGGCTGCATTCGCTGCTGGCGAACAGACTTATGCACTCGACGAGGATATTCATATTAACACTGAAATGGATATCGCCATCGAGATGGAATTCCTCGAAAACTTCGCGCGTTAGGAACAAACTTGCCTGGATGGACTTGCCATTTTCCACCATAATACGAAAGCCGTTCTCGTTGACTTGGAATTTAGCATTCTGTTGGAAAAAAAGAGATTGATGACAGTCACAACTTATAAAACACTACTGTAATTAAAAATCATTTGCGTCAAACATGGAACACACCTCGGAAAAACTGATGGCCTTAATTCCCGCATAGAATGCCTTTACTTTTTCCAATCGACCAACAAATCTAAAATTCGAATACTGGGATTGTGTCAGCATGTTTAGATTTTTGAGTACACCCTTCTCGTAGAGTATTTTCGAGTTGTGCATTTAGTCTGCAGCAATTTGTTTCAGCAAATAATTATACGTCTGCTTTGGAATGACTTCCACATTAAGTTTGTCGAGAATTCTAGCCAAACGAGCGGCTAACACATGTTCGCATGTGTAGTACAATTTCTCAACTGCATTCAAAATGTGGTTAGTAAAGAATTTGCATTTACAAAAGTTAACATTCGGAAATAGTTTGTACACTATCGGAGATCGCCATAGGCTCGTTTGTATTTCAATTAATTCGCTTATGCCATTTTGGGGAACGTACGATGTCACCAAACCTGTGTCGATGATATGGAGCGCTCTGAAGACGATGTCCTCTTGGAAAAGGTATTTCAATTCAATAAATTCTTCGTTTGTAACTGAAAAGAAATTGGTACATGAGTATTATAAAAATTGTAAACAAACATTGTGGTTGATAAATGCTTACGTTGTTTGTCGCTCAGTGTCGATAAACGATTTGCAATTCGATCGAGAACTTGCTCAATTAGTTCAGAGATAAATGTTGGTTCCAGTTGTTGCATTTATTTCATAAAACATCCAAAACAAATATGGAAAACATTGAAATTTGCTGGTTTTTTGTTTTAGTCTATGCAATGTAGTAGATGAGATTAAGTAGTTTTGACAATCTATCATTTTAAAGGTATGTTCGAAACTGCGAACCACACATCTGCCGGAGCAGGGAAGTTTGTGATATTCGAAAAGTCTCCAAAGCCCATTGACACTACAACTTTTTCTCATTTTTTCCTCATATTTATCATGTTGAAAAGTCAGCTGTGTGTAAAAGAGACTTAAAGTGTATTACGAAAGGGGTAGCAATTATTTGTAAACGCTTAGTACGCTGCTCGAGCTAAACTAAATTTTATCTGGTCTCCAACTTTTCTCTCCAAACATCAGCTAAAGTCCTAGCTAAATTTTGACATAGAGTACGCTGTCGATAAACGTCACAGAAAACAGCTGTTCTTTGAAAAAAACTTCTTTCAAAAATTTAATTCTCTCTTATTTCAACTATTTCTGATTCTAGGTACTTCTCGTCGACGTAATAATTAGAAAAGCTCATCCTTGCATACTTTTCCGCAACAGAACAACAAATACACAGCGGTCTGTCATAATTTAGATTGAGAAACGCTAAATGTTGACAGACCCATGAAGTACATGTAGAAACAAAAGTTTGATTATTTAGCTCGAGCTGCGTACCACTCAGCTAAATGGGTTCGCTAAGATTTAGCTCAGCTAAATTTTGGAGAGATTTTTGTATGGGAGCGAAAATTTAGCTCGAGCAGCGTACTAAGCTAAAGCAATCACAAATTTTCTAACGAATTTGTTTTCAAATAATCTTGAAATGTCAAAAAAAAACTGTCAACAGCTGAAAAATTTGAATACATTTTTAATGATTTTTTTTGATGTTTCTAACTTTATAAAGTTGGTGTGTACGCACTCACTCCTATCGGGAATTTTCGTTGTAATTTTTCGTACTGCTCTAGTTTCATTTTAAAAGTCTGAAAATGCAAAAATAAATGTAGTGTCATACGGACTTAAGTGATAATTTATAATGATTTATAATGAAAAACAAAGAATGGCAGTATCACCGAAATTTACATCACTTGAATAGTTAAAAATCCATAATTAAAGCGAAGTTATACGAACTATGCGGGTGCAACCATTTCAGTTTAGCACTTATATATTCAATGACATATACTTTTTGAGTCCCAGAAGTTTTTGCGTAACGTTACATTTGTACTTTTCGCTGTTTTCGATATTTCTTGAGCCAAACAAATGTAAAATTGGCCTAATCCCCTAACTTGTCAGGTGTATGTTGTCGAAACAATACGTCTCCAAAACAATCAAGAAAGTTCAAAAATTACAAGTTAGCTTTATTTAGGTTCTCCAGTAATAAAAAAAATCAGCCAAAATATAACTTATTTTCGTCATCAAACTTTCAAAACCAATATCTTCCAGACGCTCATCGTCATACGCGATCTGCCCCCGATGGTGAAAGTAAAATTACTGGTTTTTGACTAATCATATATCATTCTAGTTTAAAAGTATAAATTCAATAATTAATATATTGACTTCCTGAACGCATAATGTAAAACTGCAAGTTCATGCACACCCAATTATCTATTGAACACACTCATCACGTGTGTGATCGATAAATCTCTCCAATTGCCATTTTTCTCCACAACGTTTTTCAATCAACCAACAAAACGGACGAACAGACGTTTTGTTCGTTGGTTTTTTTGTGTCTACCGCTGAGTCGAACTTCCAAAAAGCTAAAGAAAAATCGAAAAAAAAAAAATCTGTTCGGTCTTAAACTTGCTTAAATAAAAGAAACCGTCTAAACACAGAAATTTCTCATCTGCATTTCAAGTTTAGCACAAAACTCATCAAATCCACCCAAAATCGATTCTAGAGTAGCCTCCAGAACGAAATAAATAATAAATGTCTGAATTGCAGTCATCCCTTTTGCTGAAAAAGCAGTTAGGTGGTAAGTTTTAATATCGTAATTCTCTCCGTTTTAGTGGTGCCCTGTGAACATTTATCTACAGCCGTATTTCTTTTAAAAACGCAAACAAAAAATATTTTCGCAAAATGCCGCAGAACAGACAATATTCGAGGTTAATTCCCCCTTTGAATTCTGTGCTCCCATCCACTCGTTCGCTCGTGAAAAACGTGTAATTTCAAAGCACATTTTCGGAAAAATCAATTTTGAAACAAAAATCGTAATCATTTACAAAGAAAAGGAACAAAAAAATAAATTCTAAGATGATGTGCAAAAGAACGAGAACTCCTTTGTGTAAGGTTTTTTTTTGTCTTTTCTTCTCGAATGTACAGAAGTGAACCGGGACAACGGGGGCGACAAATTGTGTGTGAAAATTACATACGTATGTGCTAAATGCAATTTTGTGATGGCGTTTCTTAGCTTTTTCTTACCTAAAATCCCTGATTAAATGGGGAAAACTCATTTTAATTTATGTATTTGACCATTTTGATGATTTCGCCGTGTATCGCCTTTCGTTCGATGCATATCCAATCCAAACCATACGAGTATATCAGGGTCGCACAGTAGGCAGCCGACAATAGGTACCAGTAACATGAATGTCGTTGACTTCTTCTATAAAGGCGAGATGAGCGTTTACTTGTGTTCCACCCCAGTGTGTGTGTTGTGAATCACTTTTAATTTTTTTTTGGTTCTTGGGTACTTTGGGTTGGTTTTTTATTTTTTTTATTTTTGTTACTGCTGTTTTGTTACTTACGATACTGTGAATCTGCAATGCTCTTATGGTGTGCCTTCTTTGTTTTTTTTTATTTTTTTGCAGAATTGAACAAGAACCCTGTTGAAGGTTTTTCAGCTGGACTAATCGATGAGAGCGACATATTTAGATGGGAAGTCCTTATAATTGGTCCACCGGACACTCTCTAGTAAGTATCTGTGGATGAGTTTCATTTAATTAGGCATATAATATAATGCGGGTGTAGGGTATGTACAATGTATATGAAATCGATATGTATTAACTTCTTTCGTGTATTATAGCTAAGACGCAGGTAGTAAAATTAGTCAATCGAACACAAAATCTCCATGCAATGCATACAAACGTTGTTTTTGCACACTTGAGACGCATGGGGTATCAGAGCAGTTGCTCTTTCCACCTAATTAGTTCCACTTTGATGCTTGTACAGAAATTGTAGACAGGCTCCTTCGTATGTTGTGTATATCTACATATTTGGAAGATGATGGGTGGTAATGAAGTAAATAGAAACATTTGCAGTGGATTGCTGTACTCCTGTTACCTTGCGGCCGAGTGTAAAATATTTACAATCATAAACGTATGTAGGTATGCTTTGATGGATGTAATCTATCCCAAGCTGAGGCCGATTTAAGTCAATATGTTATATGAAATATTTAAGTATTGAAGAGTAACAGTATTTAATAGAACTGAGTTCGTGCAGTGCTGTTCCTGCGGTAGACCAGGAGTCCTTGTATTTCCAAACGATGTATTGGACAGAGGAACTCTGGTTGAAGCGATGACCGAATGTCAAACAAGCAATTTAGCTAACCAAAAGTTCTGAGCTTTAACCGCAAGGGGTTAATGACCGCGCTGCATTTGCGACGACTAAAGAAATTTGATGCGGGTGACACTAACCGAATAGAGTCACAAGCACCAGACGAACAAACGATAACATATGAGTGAATGTTTATTATTTGGCAAAATATTTACACACAATTCTTGGAGCCGGTCTGTTCACAGCTGGTTATATCCGTGGTTAGGTTACCATCAATTTAGATTAACCCATGATTTTAAATTCGTGATAACCGATGAGTGTCTGCTTTGCGAGAAATCGTTCCACATTTCTAGTTAATTTGTCAATTCTGTGATTGACCGAATCTATGGTTACATTTTTTTGTTTTCCGGGTTCGTTTGCTTTTGATAAGTAATTTGTTAAGGTATTCTATTAATGTATTTATTTTCAGTAATCTAACTAAACGCAAAATTTGTTTAGCACAAGATTGTCATAATCAAATGATACAGGTGTTTTTTAAAAACAAAACCGAAATAAAGCCACAACTAATACTATTTTACAAATGGATCATCTCAATTCATTCAACAACCGTCGCATTTTCTCATTAATTCAATATTTGCTCCAATGGTGCGCTTTATTGCAATGTTTGTTGTTGTTGTTGTTGTAGCAGCGTCATTCGTCGTTTGTCGGTTCGTCATTCATTTGGAGTCCTAGGAATTGGGCCACTTCGGTTGGAAGGGTCCAGAGCATTTGTGGATTTAGAGTGGTAGGTTTGGCCGGACAGCTAAATAGGTGTTGTACATCATGTGGGCCTAAGTTGCACTGTGGATTATTTATTATTATTATTATTTAATTATTATTTATTTATGATTATTTATTATTAATGTAGGTTCGAGGCGTGCCATGTAGTCGTTCAATAGGTGACAAAAACCCGAGACGAAGTTGTGCCAAAGTAGTTCTGGTTGGTCTGGGGAGTAGCTTCTCTACAGAGGCAATAGGTGGGGTCTGCCGCCAAACACCACGTTCGCCCTGTAGTTGGCGGTCGTGTACGAAAGTCTGGTGGATATGATTTTTGCCAACGTGGTATAATTCAGAGTTGAGGTGTGGTTGTTGTGTGAGGTGGTTTATGTCAATGTTTGAGAGCTGTCATCGGCTAAAAATGTTGAAAATAATCTTACTTTATCTTTGCATCCATTGCTGTGTTGGGGACCATTACTCTCTCAGATAGATTTTATTGATTCAGTTTACTACATCTTATATATACGTTAATTGTATTATTTTGACTACAATATTGTACAAAGAGTTGTTGTGCAACGTCAAAATTAATACCTACGCAGTCCTTAAAAAACTTGAATAAACGAAATCCAGAAAATCATTGGGTAAATCTTATTAATCTCATTAAAGTCGGCTGGTTATCTAGCCAAAACAACGATTCTATGGTTAGTATTTTGCAAAACAAATACATTTAATGATTACCAGCTGGAATAACCGATGATGAAGGAAAACCAAAATTGAACAAAGCGGCTCTTAAACTGTTAAACAAATTATTCGTTATTTTAATAGTTTTTTTTTAACAAAATAATAAAACAATATGGGCGCATACAATTTTTAGGCGCCAGATTTGAATTCTGCACCACAATATGCAAACGTTTTTACAAGCTTGAAGGGTCTGCATCTCTAATGATGAAACTACCGACTGTTGTGCTTTTGTGAATTTTACTCACAAAGTTAGAACCCGAGTGTGGACGTTTTTCCCTTTGTTCTAGTGCCGGTACGCTTTCATCCACAAGTTGTTTGCGTTTTCTGGCAATAAAGCATGGCGCAGCCACAGATGTTAAACGCCAACTGTTTAGCAGAATGTATGCCTTAGTCGACTCGCTCTTCTTTCATCTTGTGGTCAGTTTGTAAGAGCTACGCTCATATTATGTGAAAAGTTCAACTTGAATATCCTTACGCTATCAACAGCATTTTATAAATCAATGAACAGCATCGTATTCATGTGGAAGAGCTAATCACCCCTATCGAGGTATCCGTTCGGAACGGAATTTTTCTCTGATTTGTAAGAAATCAGAGAAATTCCAATCGACGTATCCGTTCCGATACAACTTTCGGAAAAACTATCCGATGACATGTAGCGCACCTTGTCGCATCGCGAGGAAACGCGTATACCACTTACTTTGACAGCTACGCTGCACATTTTTTCCGAAGCTCTCCGACAACTTAAGGCGTTTTTCTTTTTTAGTTCAGAGCACAACCTGAACTGTTATACAAAAAGTTCGTGTTTCTTTTTTAGCTCAGATACATCAGAGCTCAGATTTGTGTTTCTTTTTTCGATCTGAGCATTATCAGAGCGCGCTCGATGAGCTCAGAATAAATTGACTGAGCATGCTGAGTAAAAAGCACAAATCTGAGCTCTGATGTATCTGAGCTAAAAAAGAAACACAAACTTTTTGTATAACAGTTCAGGTTGTGCTCTGAACTAAAAAAGAAAAACGCCTATTGCTGCGGAATATTTTAATGTGAAATGAACGCGTTTATATGCTTCATTTATTTTGTTCCGAAACGGATACTTCGAACTCAAATTGAGTTCCGATCAGATTTGACTTTCGTATCGGATTTTTTTCCGAACGGATACCTGGATAGGGGTGATTAAAAGCGATTCAATTCTGCTTGTTTGGCATCGAGTGTGTCCCCGAAAAGTCATTTAAATAGCCTCAGTATTTATTTTTGGAGGAAATACGCATATATCTTTCTCCTTCTCGGACTGCGAAATGTTTCTTTTCTAAAGTGCTGGTTTCATTAGGAAAGCTACCCAAGCTCTCTTTACAAGTGGTGTACTTTTTTATCGCTGATTGCGCTAGTTTTCTAGGCTTGAACGCGGTTGTGATGCGTATTAAGGTTGCTCACTCTAATGGCGGTTTTCATTGAATATCCAAGGGAATTGCCCCGAAATTCAGAATTGTTCTTTTTAATGAAATTCGTTGGAGCTTTTTTTTTCAGTGTAGTGGTAGACACCATATGCACATCATATGTGAGACTTTTTGTTTCACTAAAATCGCTCTATGGATAGGAAGAGCTATTGTTTTCTTCAATCGAAAACGCCATCAGTTAGGAGCATGTCATGTTTAATACGAAACAAAAGATATGATCAAAACCACTTCTATTATGACTTCTAATATTTATTGGTTATCAAACGTGCGATCCTTTTTGATCGAGATACTAAACTGTAATAGCTTATATGAATATGATTATCCTTTCTTTTTTCCCCTGTCCTTGCCATTATTCTATATTTGTCTCGTTCGCAATTACTTGTCTCGTTTCAGCGCTACATGTTGGACAGTGTTCAACTCCGCATTAGGCGTTTTTCTTTTTTAGTTCAGAGCGCAACCTGAACTGTTATACAAAAAGTTCGTGTTTCCTTTTTAGCTCAGATACATCAGAGTTCAGATTTGTGTTTCTTTTTTCGATCTGAGCATTATCAGAGCGCGCTCGATGAGCTCAGAATAAATTGACTGAGCAGGCTGAGTATAAAGCTGATTACACACTTACAGGCACATTTGACAGAAAAATAAAAGGATAAACAAAATAATTGAAATGGCGGACGAACCTTGTTGTTCTGGAACTTAATGTTAACCAATTTAATAAATAAAAATTAATAAATTTTCAAATTATACATATATTTATTAAAAATGTCAGCTACGTGCTCAAGTGTGTTTCATAAATACATCAGAACGATCTGAGCACGCTCGGCTCAGAGCGCGCTCATAATGCTCGAGCTCGGTTCAGAGCTCAGCTCTGAACTAAAGAAGAAAAACACCTATTAATAATTCAGATCGATATTAGTCGAGTCGGCTTACGGTAGCCAGACTCTCGACTTAGATGTGACATTTTTCACTCGGTTTTATAGGACAAAAGTTAATAATCTATAGATGCCCGATGTATTGTTAAGTGCGAATTAACTGTGGCAATATGCCGCGAACTCAGTTACAGGGGTATTTGTAATATGTCACCACAGATTGGCTTTGAAAGTCCAAATAGAATCCGTTTCCTTAATTTGCTGTGGCACTAAGGACTTTCGTATTGCTTGGTTGTTTTAGGCTGCAGCCTCGCAGTGAGCGACTAAGCGGTATAACAAAATCGCTCAGATTTTACGTGGTCACCACCATACGACTTCATATGATTTAATTTTTGTTGTCGCTTGGCCACTCTGTGGCCGAAACCTAAGTCGCAAAGTGGAATAAGCTTTCAGCTCCAGCACCATGCAACCAGAACATGTTTCACCGTTTCCTTAATCATATTTATAGCTACATACGAAGGACGTTTTTGATCAAAAACCGAAGCCATCTGCCGATTATAAACGTTCACACTTCTCTACAGTCCCCAAGGCCCTCGGTGACTTTTATTTAAGGACCTGGCATGCGAACTTTCTACAAAAACGTATACGGTTTACGCTACAAATTTTGCAAGGCAATTTGATACAAGAACTGCCAATGATGGCACTGGATTGATAGCCCAGCGGCGATAAAAACAATTCCTGTCGTAAAAATAAATCTGCCCATTCAAAAATCTAGTTCTCCTCTAAATTCGTTTGAAAATGTGTCCTACTCACGTAGGTTCTGTTTATATAATCAGATAATTTGAGCAGCTTCTTTAAAACCACCTCTTAGTAAAAATACCGTCCCTTTTTACGTACTTTTTGTCTTCCAACTTGCCATGTCTACGGCTGAATCTCGCTTTGGTATTTTTAGCTTGAACTTTGATGCCGTTGTTGAGAACGGTTGCCTAACCGTCTATGATTCGGCATCCATTGGTTTCTGTCCTGTCGGTTGTAATTAAGGGCTACTTCAAAGTCGCATTTTATAGGCAGCAGAGCATTGATTTTCATAGAAAAACATGTGCGAGAAGCTTCCTAGTTTGACTATACGGGTATGACTTGCTTTTCATGGTTTTTGTAAAGCAAGGACGTTTTTTTATTGCACGTTTAAAACACATGTCTCTGTGCTTATCGTATTGTTTATATTTATATATCTAAGTCTACGGTGACACCAGGGGTGTGGTTGTTAACAAATATTTCATTTACACATGTCGCATTCACAGCTAAACATTTTTGTTCTTCTCCATTTCCAGTGAAGGAGGTTTCTTCAAGGCACATCTGCATTTCCCAAAGGAATATCCACTCAGGCCACCACGCATGAAGTTCGTCACAGAGATCTGGCATCCAAATATCGAGAAGAACGGTGACGTTTGTATTAGTATTCTTCATGAGCCAGGCGATGACAAATGGGGATACGAGAAAGCTTCCGAACGTTGGTTGCCCGTACATACGGTCGAGACCATATTGATATCAGTGATATCGATGCTAGCCGATCCGAACGATGAGTCACCGGCCAACGTAGACGCAGCCAAGGAATGGAGAGAGTCTTATCCAGAATTTAAACGTAAAGTAGCTCGCTGTGTCCGAAAAAGTCAAGAAGAATGCTCGTAGAATTCTTTGTATTTATATAAATTAAAAGAAATTATTTAATTAATTTTTTTTTGTCATTTACTATTATATTAAAAAAAAAAAAAGAAATAATAAGAAACGTAATAAATAAAATAAAACATTTTTAAACAAGAAAAACAAACAAACAACAAGTACTATGCATCGTTTTGCTTAAAACCAGCCAATACCGCAAATGAGGAGATTCGTAAATTTATAAAGTATGAAACATCAAAAACAACAACAACAAAAACCTAAAATTATATTCAAATCAATTAAAATTTCCTAAATTAAATAAGAACAACAAAATAAAATAAAGTTGAAATAAAAAATCATTGCTTCAATTTATTTATCCACTCTCACTCTTTGTCTCGCTTTTTCTACCTCTGTTCTACCTCCCCCTTGTTCTTCTATTACATGATGATATCTTTGTTTCTGCGCAAAAAAAAACCGCAACCCAAAAGATGAAAGTTTGCCGCGTAGACTTAAATATCTCCGTAGCGAGAACCTGAAATTAAATCAAGATTTAAATTAACGCGATAAAATAAGGAATTTCAAAAGCAAATCAAATTAATACACAATCTGACTGACAACTACAGCGAAAACTTATTCTTTTAAGAATGTGTGGAAATGTACATTCCACTTTTATTAATAGGAAAATGCGTAATTTTCCTTGAATACGTTATTTTATTATAATTAAAGCATTTAACGAAACCATTTTCATTTGTCGAACAATAAATAAAATATTTGAACGAAATATTGAGGATTTTAATAATTTGTCTTAGTTTTATTTCAAAGCACCTCGATGCTTTTTAATGACCATTTCGTTTGGAATTGGCTAAGAGTCAACTGTATGTGAATTCAATAGATTGCATCAAGGTCAGGCGTACCTCCAGGTTGAATCATAAAGAGCTTGTCTCCAGGGGACGCGTCCGGGCGGGCAAAAGTAGGACGAAAAACTGAGACAAACATGCTGATAGACCAGAAAACATTTTCTGTAACTCATGCGATAATTTTCGCATCGAAAGCTTGGGAACATTTTTTTCAATTCATATTGTGATAAAACACAAACCATAACCGCTTAAGTCGACTTAAGACGAAATTGAGATTTTGATGCCATTAGATTCAGCGTACCCAAATCTGTTTTGTAAATTTTTTTCAGCTTTACCTTTAAAAACTGGCCACAATTTCAAAAAAAAAAAAAAAAAAACAACTAGAGTCAATGGAGTAAAAACACTTTGAACTGCTCTCCTGAACATACTTTAGCGGTTTTGCTTTGTGACCACAGATCAATCGATGGGATAATTGCAGAACATGGGCTCAGCTTAGAAGCGAATTTGACGTGAGAGGAAGACCTAAGGAGCGTTAGCGAACGAATATCAAGAATCAAGGTCCCAATCCCAAATAGACTGTTAGTTTATTTACAGAATATATAAACAGTTGCCTTAGCTCGACTTTTAGTTAAGGACGCTACAGATTTTGCAAGACTATTGGATACAAGAACTGCTAGTTTTTGCTAAATAGGTTGCAAAGATCGCCACCTCTTTTATTGATAGCCAAGCGGCAATGTCTTCCATAGAAATAAATCTGTCCATTCAAAAATCTAGTTATCTTAAGTCGTAGTCTTATTATATATGAACTGCTAGTAGCCAACTTCGCGGTAGCGCTCTTGGTTCAGAGCGGAATAAAATAAAAAACAAATTATAAAAAGCAGAAATAAAGTATTTTTTAAGGACTCCATTATTAGTATGAGGAATTTAAAACTAAATTTTTTAAAATACATTCAAGACAAAAAATGCTAAGAATACTTTTCGTAATAAAAGGTGAACAATAAGCTTACTTACTTACTTAGGTGGCGCTACAGTCCGGGGTGGACCTGGGCCTCAACCAAAACGCCTCTCCAGTTAGCGCGATCTTTGGCTAACTGCCTCCAGTTGCGCACTCCAAGTTGGTTGAGGTCCCCTTCCACTTGCGCGCGCCACCTAAGGCGAGGTCTTCCTCTACTGCGTTGTCCCTCCGGGTTTGAATCGAAGACTTCGGGCCGGAGCGTTGGTGTCCATTCGCTCTACATGTCCTAGCCATCTTAGTCGACTGATGCGTACTTTTCTGACCAGGTCGATGTCGCTGTACAGCTCGTAGAGTTCGCTGTTAAATCTCCTCCTCCAAAGCCCGTCAACGCAAACGGGACCGAAAATCAATCGAAGAATTTTGCGTTCAAAACGACCAAGGAGATCTTCATCCGCCTTAGATAGCGTCCATGTTTCTGCGCCATAGAGTAGGACTGGGATGATGAGGGTCTTATATAGAGTCTCCTTAGTGGTTCTTGACAAGGCCTTACTTCTCAATTGCCTTCTTATGCCAAAGAAACAACGGTTGGCAAGTGTAATTCTTCGATTGATTTCTGATATGATGTCGTTGTCAGAATTTATAGCGGAGCCGAGGTAGACAAAATCCCTAACTACCTCAAAATAATAAGCAAGTTTATTAAATATCTACCCTGTCCTAAATTTTTAAAATTCGGAGGGAACTCCATCTGATCCCGCAGTCTTTCTTCGTTCAAATACTTTGGAACCTCTCCCAGAGCTATGAATCCATCCAAAATATCATTTGAAAATTTGTAAAACCGTTCAGAAAGCTTGTTTGATTAAAAATATATGTAAAAGCGGTATTGCATAATATTTCCAAAACATAAAACAAATATAAAACAACAGAAAAAACTCATTCGCCAGCAATATACGAAAATTGAGCAATTTATGGATCAATAAATGCATTCCAATACGATTTTTTATTAAAATTTTGTTGGTTTCATCTATTATTAACAATTTGAATTACCACATTGCCGATGCGACATCTATTTTAAACATTCCCCAAACAATTTGAATTTGAACCGTTTTACTCAGCAAATCTTCCAACACCAATGGGTGTCTCTAGCGGCTTACGGGCAAATCCAAGACGGTTGGAATTTTGTTACAGTTCTTATTCGCTTTGAACCAAGAGCGCTAGTTATATTGACGACTTATTTTGGGCAGAACTTTTATGGAACTGACATTTCACTAGCAGTCCATATATTGTCCTTATGTCAAAATGTCTTAAGTGTATTAAAGTCGTTTTCCATTGGGACCACCAAAAATCTTTTTAAGATCTCAGACTTTATGCGACTCATGGAATATGCAATGAAAATGATCTGCTTTTGTAAATGGATTAGTGCGTTATTTGACAACAATATCAGCCGTTCAAATTGTATTTGTTTTTGGTAAAATCAACCATGGAAATCGGCTTGAAAAATGTTTCCTCTGTTGTAGCTACAAATGGAGTTTTTAGTTTTGGTGATTCGTACTTTTCAGATGACGAGGAAGACAATAAAGATAATAATTCCTCCAAAACGATGTCTATTGCTGTTTATGTATTTCTTTATTTTGGTTTTCACGATACATTTGTTTTAAAACAACCTTCTTAAAATGACCTAAAACAGCTGTGCTGCATTTGTGGTAGTATGAGTTAATCTGGAAAAATATCGAGATCTGCAAAAAGTGATCCGAATCAAAAAAAAGATTGATTGTTTTTCCCAATGGAAAACGACAAAAATGTACCCAAAAATTAGATTGATCGGTAACGTCACTTTTCCTACGCCAGTCGCATATACGAACTGTCAACTTCATAATTCAGTCACGAAATTCTTGACTAGATTCGTCGGCTAACCCTCTATAGAAGTCAGCTAGCTGTCAGACTTAAGGACTGCTTCGTAAATGATAGCGAGTTTCTGACATTTCATTCAAATGAAAACTTTTGTTGTTGTGGGTCACAACTGTATTATGTGGATTGTGAATAAAGTGTGACAGTTCGCGGCATGAATTTTTTATTCACGGGAAAATTCCTACTAATGTTTTTTTTTTTTGGATTAGATGTTAGATTAATTAAATTGAATTGTTCGCAGTTAGCTTACTGGCAGTTCGTTCTCATGTGAATAGTATTTTACTAAACTACATTCTTGAAAGTCCCCCATTTAAAAAACAATCCATTCTCGTGGCACATATGGGAATTACCCATATTAACCTTGATTTTATCGACAAAAGCAATTCGCTTCGACGTAATTTCGTCGAACAAAGTGCAAATCGCTGATCGAGAGCAGTTGTTTTTACAAAGAAAATGTAAAATGTAGAATTAAACGAAGAAAATTCGTCTTTTATTCTTTGACGTTAGGCAAAAAGGTCTTAAGTCAGAAACTGCAGTTTTTCGTAAAACCAAATTTAAAATAGTTTAATTATTTGCAAATCGGGATTAAATTTGTTTGACAAAAAAATACTAAATTGTTACGACAGGAGGCAGTTGTGCTATAGACTTAAGTCGTTAGTATCAAACGAAAGAGAATAAAAAATTTAGTTAAGCCCAATCAAATATCCAAAATGCATTTTTTGACTTAAGACCTTTTTGGCTAACGTCAAAGTATTTATTCTATCATCCAATTCCGCAGTTTTTCCATTGTTTTCGTGGGTTCATTTTATCTGAAAAGAAGTGCGGTGGCTGAAAGAAATATAAAGTTTTCAAATATATTTCACATATTTACGTGCGTGCATAAAACATCCACCTCTCAGATTCGCGCATTGTTCCCTAAATAATTTTTCCGCATAAGTTTAACCTAGATATTTGTTAAATCTCCTTCGAGCGGAACTCAGCGTACGATGTGCGAGTCGCTTGAGCTTAATTTTTGTATATATACGCTCAGTGTGCCCATTGATTGTTTATCGCTACTGTCTACATTGAAGAAGAATGCTTTTAAATGCCATTTGCCTTAGATCAAGTAGGGGCTTTAAAGAAATGCTATTTCGGGAATACTTATGCAAAAGCAGTAGATTCAGTAGTCAGTTTAAGCGATAGGATTGCATATTTATGGTGCGAGGTAAAGTCAACAAAAGTGCATTCAATTCACGAATGCGTTATAATTCAATATTAAAAGGATTTTTGTTTTAGCTATAGAGCTCTGTGGAATGCGTTCATTTTACTTTTAATGGTAATGTTTTGGATTCGGGTTTCCAACTTTTGGAGCCTCCGTGTCTAAATGACGTTTAAATAAGACCATCTCTCTATCTGACACAAAGTGCAATAAAAAACTTTATTGAACAAATAAATTAATGCCAATCATTAATAATAAAAGGAGAGACTCACTTTAAAAGTAAACCTTAAAATTAATCTTCATACCATTTTCATTTGGATTGGGAATTCCTTTCATCCAATGTCTAAAAAGCTGTTTTGATTTGTCTCGACTTGAGAAGACAAAAATATGCCCGAAAAATTAAACTCCTTAATTTTATCTAGGAAATACTCATTTTGCGACAAAATAAATATGTATACATGGGGATTCATTAGGTTCGTTCGTGTACCTTCACCATAGAAAAATTAAAAACGTCAAATATAAAAAATCTTGAGAGAAATCTCTCAATTTGAAGAGAACTACCTGACCGGTTTTCTTACAAAAAGTTTAAGATATGCCATTTTGAAAGCTAAATAGCTTTAAACTTACCATTTTGAAAGCGCTGATATGTTCTACGAGAACATTCAATTACAACTTCTTCGTCCGACATCGTTGAAGATGAAAATAAATAGAGTTTTACTTGTCAAACTTTTGAGCTGTCACTTAGTTGTCATTTTTCGTAGAGTAGAAATGAGTAGAAAATTACGAAAAATGGATTTCTGTCTCATTTTTTTTTTAAATTTTCTTAGTATTAGCAAATTTTTAATAGTTTTACGTTTACAAAAAAGTACCCGAACGGACCTATTATTAAATACTAAATTTTATCGTTTCAGATTGGCATTGTGGACGTTCAGGTATCTAGTTTAGTTAATTTGATTGGCTTGGATCAGTCATATGAACAGCTGTTTCAGTTGACGTTTATGGAGGGGCCCCCGACGAATCTACTCAAGAATTTCGTGAGTGAATATTAAGATCACACTTCGCATATATGGCTGACGCAAGTAAAGTGACCGACCGATCTAGGTTCAGGGTACATTTAGTTCAGACCAATCTAGCCGACTTAAGATAACCTGATTTTTTTATGAACCCAATGTACACTTTTTTATGAACCCAATGTACACCCCATTTACACAGCTGTGCAAGAAACAGGTAACAGTAAGTAACAGACTTATTTTAAATTTAACGTATTTTTAAGAGACATTTCTCTTGCCACAACAGTATTCTCTTCGCAAATTGCCTTCCACTTGGGTTCCAGAACCACTTTTCCATATAAATGAGCTGAGAAACATTACTTTTCGATTCAATTCGCCGCACTAACGACTACATCATCGCAGACATAATTCAAAGTTCAACCCACCGTCGCAGTGTAGGAAATAGGAATTGGTAGTCCATCCAGCTCACAGCAATGAACATCAGGTGAACTGTGTCAAGTGGTGAGTGAACCGGTTGATGATGCTTCGTCTCCGTGAGAATAAACCTCACGATAAGCAGCACAGAACGCACAACCATAACAGCTGGGTGCAACTTTCTCGAGTATACATTTCTCTCGAAGAGTGTTGCCTGGTGCTGGTGAATGATGAGGGTGACTAGTGCGACGACCAACTTACTCAATTGAGTTGGGTTTTGTTTGTTGTTATGTATACGCCACCGAAATTCGCCGCTGTCGCCTCATCATTATCATCGCACAGCTGGTGAATAAATGTGACAGCAACGGTGAGAGCAAGCAGATGGAAACAGATGAGAGTTTTCCTAATGGTTCATAATGTGTGTTGTACACGTCACAGAGTATTAAAGTGAGTCGAAGCGGAGTCCCTCGCCTTGGACAGAGCCAGAGCCAGCCAGCGACACCAAAGTCTCATTCGGCGTGAAGGTTTTTTTTATAAAACTCAAAACCCGTTCTGGTCCGTCTTCAGTTCGTGCTGGAGAATTCCATTGGAAAGTTCGCGCGCGGCATGTGAGTTATAAATCTGCTTTTGGTTTTTTATACTGTGATTTTTCCTTCTCACTCTCTTTGGCGCGGTGCTAAGTATCGCGTGTGAGAGCAATTGGTTGTGTGCTTTGTGAATTATTTTGTTTGTTTATTGTCTGAATTGTGCGAAAAAAATTCAGGAAATTGTCCTTAAATCGGCAAAAGCCAACAACTTGAATGTAACCAGGGTTTGTGGCCTATAAATACCCGTAATTAGGTTTATCTCAGCACAATAAGTACCTCTCTACTTCGGCGGAGTAGTATAATATTCATAGATACAAGAAGGAAGTTTTCTCGCACGGGTGCCTTTTTTTCATGCTCAGGCCCAGCCTCCTCTCCCGCCCCAAAAGTGTGTTGAAGTTGAGTTTGAGTGAGTGTGGTGAGAATTGATAAGATTCGGAAACTACCATCACTTTTCCTTTTTATTTCCCTTTTCTATTGGTTGTGCTTTTGCCATCGCTCTTATCTCATGACGTATGTGTGTTGTCCTTAGGGAGAAAAGAGAAGAACACAATCGTGTGTTGTGTGCCAAAAATCTGCATTGCAACCGAAGTGCGAGTCGAGTAAAGTGCGCGCTAAAAGCGGATATGAGCTGAATGTAAATATTTATTATTGAAACGACGAGACGTATCCAGTGCTAAGCTGGGTCTAAGTGATATGTGATTTGTTATAACGTAATAACGATAAAAGCTTGAATGTATCGTGCGCAAACAAAAAATATAAAAACGAATGTAAAACAGAACAAAGATACGAAAAACAGGCGCGCACACACGCTCTGGTGTATTTATAGTACGACGACAGGCAGTTTGTCCGTAGTACCTACCAGCAGGAGCATCCTAGAGTCGAGCAAGGCATGAATCAAACCATCAAGGAGCACCTACACTCATCGTTCTCGTAATTTTATATTTAAAGGTATGTACTTATGCTCTATCTTCCTTTGTTGTTTTCGTCGTAATTTCTTTTTTTGCTGACTGTCGGAACGCATGTATTTTAGTGGTTTTCTTTTTATAGCTACATTCGGTGTTGTGGGCCTTCGCAGATGGGCGATGCACTGTCATCAAAGTTGGATGTGTGTGTTGTTTTTATTCGCTTTTTCTATTTTCTTCGCTGTTTAGTTGTGCGTGACGTGGGTACAGATTAAGCCAACAAAAGCATCTCTCGCATTTGGTTTGAGATACAGTTGAGTTCCGAACAAATGAAACGAGGGACTTAATGTACTGCCAATGAGGAAATTTGGCAAGTATACGTCAGAGTGTGCTCGTTGAGATGCTTAAGGTGGATATGTGCGGTGTTAGAGGTGGAGTATGCCTGCGTTGAATTTAAATGGGTATCGTGGGCCTCAGGTCTTCAAAAGCAATCTACTTTTAGATAATTCAAAAAGTAAGCAATAAAGTGGACGAGTATAAGGCGAATTCGTAAACTAGAATATACGTTATCTTGTTATATGTGTTGGAAGGTTGGCTTCGATGTGCGATGAACTGCGAAGATAACACCTTCAGTTGGGGAGACCTTGAGGTCCATTTCATGGTTTTTGGGAAAAATCGATTTCAAACTTATGTTGTTAGATCCGGGACTAACAGAACCTTTCATCCCTTCAGCTAACTAGACTTGTTAAGCAAGTAGGCATGTGCGGAGTCATTCTTCATGTTGGTAGGACGAGAACAAAGTGACATACAAAGCATGTAGATCAATTGATCCATTTCATTTTGCACCTTAATAACAATGAGTTCTGTGGGAGCTGCAGCGCTAAGTACAAACAGACCATTCCCCATCAGCTCTGTATATATGCATTATCTTATCTTAAGGGAGAATGTTCCACATCCAACTCTGTCTTATCTTAAAGGAGAATGGATACTTTTTCCCTGGCAATTTTGTTGAATTGACAGCCATAATCTCATTTTTCTACTGTAGCTTTATAATTAGCACGGCCTGGTTCAATTATTGGGTAGGCTTAGTTTGGCTAAAACAGTACGTAGACAAGGGCCCTACCTACTGGAATATTTCCGTCAAAACAAAGTAATTTCAACACGCTACACTTGGCTTGACCCTTTTGGGGTTCACATTAGCCCACGCAAAAATAAACAAAAGGTACACACGTTAGTTAGCCAAAGAAAACGTCAGTAAGTGTACAGTTGGACCCAACTGATGCAAAACCAGTTGATAGGTTTATCTCAGTCTTTATCATTAAACTTGGGGAATTCACAGAGGAATGTGTGGTTTGGTTTTCCGCTTGTTCCTCCTCGTCTCCGCATCTTCTACATATATCCTCATTTTTGAGATTTAATTTCCTTGCGTGGTTTCTAAGGAAGTTATGGCCTGTGAAAGCCGCCTTCAGTTTATATAACGACGTTCTATCAAATCGCATAAGCTTGTTAGTCCCACTTAAATTATATTCTGGTCATTGCCTCTGCGATATTTCGCATTTAGTAGTTGGCTTTCATGCGATTCTTATTTTCCCATCTCTCCCTGAGTTTATAGTGTGCTGGCTTGATCGACATTACGGATCCATTCCTGGCCAATGCATACACAAAGATGCGTGGTTTGCTGCAAATTGTGAACCTTAAGCTATAAGGTACAGTATCAAACAAACTTCGATTTTATTTCAAAAGCAGATACTGCTTCTATAGCCGCTGTCAATAAATATGCTTATGAAGTTGCCCTATAAGGAGATTTGGTTTTTCTGTCTCTCGCTCGTAACTATAGTTGCTTTTTACATGTATTTGAAATTGTTTCGACACCACAGTCCACAAATGTGAATCAAGTTGATCCCAGGATATGCCTGCAGTCTATTTTGTGAATGTCAACCATGTGCCCAACCCATAGAATCCGTTATATTCGTCGCGTCGACGGATCCGTTACATTTAATCATCGATTATTCCAGCTATAACCAGAGAATCTAGTTATTTAGTTAACCCAAGTAATCGATAAACAACCGATTTTGCGCGATTTAACCACTGAATTTCTAGAATTTCGTTTATTCAAGATTTTGTGAGGACTTCGTAGGTATTAGTTTTGGTATCTATCTGATATATAACTTTTTATAGAAGATTGCGAGCAATCTTGTGGGAAAAAATATACAAATAATAAAATAAATAAACTTACTTACAAGGCCCTGACCAATAAAATCTGTTCGGTTATGTTTACCTTTTCAACTGACAGATGAATACAATAAACTGCACGCCATTCTATAGAAGGTGATTCGGATCACTTTTTGCAGATCTCGATATTTTTTCAGATTTACACATACTACTACAAATACAGCACAGCTGTTTTACGTAATTTAAAGAAGTTTGTTTAAAACAAATGTGCAAAATAAAGAAATACATAAACAGCAATGGACATAGTTTTGGAGGAATTATTATTTTCATGTCTTCCTCAACAACAATCAAATAACGCACTAATCCATTTACAAAAGCAGATCAATTTCATTGCATGTTCCATGAGCCGCATAAAATCTGAGATCTGAAAAAGATTTTTGGTGGTCCCGATGGAAAACGACATAGGTAAGATTACTTTCAACATTTTTTTCTTTTGACAGTTTTCATAAATTGAGGAAATATTGAAAGAATAAGAAAATTATTGCGACGTTCGAAACGAAATAGAGATGAGGCCCAATAATGGGTCAACAATTTTAATTGGTTGTTGTACTGATTCAGTTTTTTTTTTTTAACTTATTGTCTCACACCAACAAAATTTTATTCCTCTGTTTAAAAAAAAATCCTGTATCATTTGACATTTGACATTACATTACTAAACAGTGAAATGATTTTCATTAACAAATTACCTAGACAAAACCACAAGGAGCCAGAAAAAAATGTAATCAAAGATTCGGCTTATCACTGAATTGACAAATGAACTGGAAAAATGGAACGATTAATCCCAAATCAATGCCCAATCGAATACAACATTTTTTTTATTGATATCTCACTGTAAATGTTGAATCGAAGATCAGGCCTGTCAACTATTCCACATTCTACAGCTCTCCCTACTGCATGTCTTTAACTTATCATGAAGTAAATGAGTAAAATCCTGTTGCCCAAGTATTTTCCTTAAATTGCCAGCAGCACCTTCCAACAACTACCTACCATAGAACAAGTACACTAATTTGCATCAACTAGAAGGGACTAGAATTTGTATTCACACCAACCAAAGACAGAGTGTCAAGTGTCAGAACTCACGACATACTTCCCAATGGATTTAATTTGAAATAATAAGAACAACATCAATAATAAGAACAACGTCAATATTATGTTGTTAAATTTGGTAGATCCTCATAAAACCCTCAACACCAAAACTATTCTTGGCTAATGGTTGCACTGCAACCGAATCATAAATAATACCTAGACAACGGATATGGCCGTCGCTTTGCTATCACTGCCTCCATGTCATGATGAGTTAATCATCATCAATCATTTCAGATCTTCACAATGCAAATATTTGCGAGCCAATTTGCGTATATTTTAGGATGAGGCGTCTCTACATAGTAAACTACGACCACAATGAAAAAGAGGGGAAGTTCAAAGCATTGAAGTGTCGAACTCGTAGTGTGGCATGCCTTCTTTCAACAAATCGAGCAAATAGTTTTGAAATCTAACTCATTTTAGGTAAACAGTGAGACTTTGTAATTACTTTTTTGCTTTTTTTCCGCTGACCAACCAAGTGAAACAAATTTTATTTGAACAGCAATATTATTAGAAAATCCTGTAAGTCATACATGCGACATTTTTCTCTTCTTGTTCAAAGTAGAGCGCCGAACAGAGTTCCAGAATGTCTATGACAATAGAAATACCCCATGAGACCAGTATTTGTTGTATTTATTTTTTCCATCTGCTACATTATTTGTCGATCTACAACATTATTTACAATCTAACAATTTATTTTTCTGTACTAGCATTCGCATTCATGATCCTGATCAGCAATCAAACTGTTAGCTGTCAAAATAAGCAGTGGTTAGATTTTTACTCAGATTGGTCAGCCAATTTATTCTCTGTTTATAGAGGGCGCTTTGATCAAAAAAGAAAAACAGGAATAAAATAAATGCAGAGTAGGTACTAATGATTTGGAACTAATGTCGTTTTCCATTGGTGTCAGTTTTTAGGGGATCCGCTGATTATGTTACAAGAAACCTGCTTCTGTTTGCATCCACAAAAGTATTGGTGAAATGCGAAAAAATAACCTATGTTTGCTGTCAGCTGACTTCTTCATCATCAGAAGAGTATTTTTTATGCCAATGGAACGGTTATGTGATTTTTTTCGATTTCGGACTCTCCCGGACGCCCAATGGAAAACGACAGAAGAGGGAAACTAGATTTATTTTTTGACAGTTTTGGTTCTGCTCTGGACTGAGAGTGGATAAAGCCCATCGCGTGCTCTAGTATTCAAAAAGTATTTTTTTAGGACTTGCAATACGTAGATTCGAAAATCGAGTGCTCAAAGGAATCGAGAACGGGGGGACATCCTCCATCATTTTCTTAATAGTGAACAAATTTCGCACGACCTATAAAGTTGACAACAGAATTGCAGAATTTTATCAATCACGTCATTTATTTCATGAATCTTTGTTTAAAGCAGTGATTTCCGACGAGGTGGTGTGGGTGATATTCCAAATTAGAAACAGTGCTCGACGAAAGCAGTTCTTTACTTTTCCTAGTGATGAAAACCAGAGACAAACTGAGACGACCAACTCCGGCCGATTTCCCCTTACTTAGCCTAGAAGCTATATTTTTCGTATTGACTAATGTCACGTACTTCAAAAATTCTGAGACCCCAACACATTCGAAAAAAAAATATGAGCCACTTCCGCTGTGGGCAAAGCTGCTGGCAGTGTTCATAGAATTTTATCCGTTAAATTTGAAATTATTCTTTACGTTTGGATAAGTGGAATAAGTGAACATAAAATATTTATGAAAAATTGTCATTGCAGAATGGTTGCATGAAACCAAACCTTTATCAGTTATTTAAGAAAAATGGAAACATGAAATCGGTCTTAATGATATCGAAAAGTGGTAAATACATAACCGTGCTTGTCCTAATATGTTTCTTATTTATAAAACATGTAGATAATTTTATTAACTAACAAAATCGAATTATTCGCCTTTTAACAATATATTATTACTAACCAATGGCATTCAGTAATGTAAAAATGTGGCATTCCCGAACTCCAGCACATTTCCCCACGGTTGCCGAGGTTGGCAGCATTTATTTTTGTATTTTCTGTATGTTTTTGCATGCCACGCGGATTCTTAATTGACATAACACCGATAGGAAAACAAAATGGCGAATGGCAAGAGGATTGCGAATTGGGGGTCTCAGTATGATTTGTCTCTGATGAAAACAGCTAAAGTAGTTGAGCTCAATATGTATAGCTCGTAAAGCCCGTCATTCAATCTCCCCATTCACAGTCTATCAATACCACCGAAAATACCCCTAAGAACCTTTCTCTTAAAAGCAGTCGATTTTCCATAGGAATCTGCGTATTTCAAACCCTGAAAGGATGCTTATACTTCAATACAAAACAGGGATGACCAGTATTTGTATACTATTTCTTTGATATTTTTAGGGAGGTCTCACAGAAACAGCGATTGACAAGAGCTATTCCTCGCTTGATCTATGCGCCGATGTCATTTTGCGAGGTAATTGTAGAACATAAACTAAATACTAAATAGACTGACAGCTTTAGCCTTCAGCCAAAAAGAGGGATAAGCTGAATTTGACCTTGGATGTAACCCAGTTTGAATTAATGTGCCATGTTAATAATAGGGGGCTCACATATACTCGAAAAAAAACCTCCTACACTTCCGGTTTAAACCGAATGTCAGGTAGCCTGAGGTGGATTCTCTTTTCAATATCGGATGCAGGGCTACTACTGTACTTCAATTGAAGTAAAGTGGTATCGCTGATTCACAGATAGCAAAATTGTGAGCGGGAGGGAGGGGGTATAATTGAAAAATTTGCTGGCGGAATCGGGGAAACGTAGGAAGGCTGTCTTCCACTTTGTCAGTCTATTTCATACTTAGTTTATGTTGTAGAACCTATTTGAACACGAGAGCGAATTGTGAATTGCGAACAAGCGAATATTCGTAGTTACTGTAACTTCATTCCAATGAAAACTTTTTTTAGTCGCATTTTTGAAAGTTAAGTTCGAACGAATTTTTCATTCATCGGTTTGTAAATCGCGAATTTGTTATGACAGTTCGCGGCAAGAATTTTCAATTTCGCTTTTAAAAGACTCCGGTTTTTTTTTAGATTAGATGTTAGATTAATTAAACATAATGCTTTTTTGGTAGAACAAATAGCAATTTTCAATGCATAAATACAATCAAATTGTTTTGTTCGCAATTCGCGCTCATGTGCTTAGTTCATTAGACGTGCGACATTCAGGCCCATTCGCCGGGGTTGTCCATCTTCATCTTCGCCGCCTCCATTTCAATACTTGCAAACGCGTCATTGACATCGTGAATATTCCCCTAACCAATCACATAAATGCTCAAGTATTGGGCGCATTCAAAAATGTATTTATCTAAGTCGATTGGATTGGTCTGGTTTAATGTACACGAGAACACGAGAACTTGATTAGTCGGTAACGTCACTTTTCCTACGTCAGCCACATATATGAACTGTCAACTTAGTACTATAGTTACCAAATTCTTGACTAGATTTTTTCGCCCATAAACGTCGCCTGGAAAAAAAATGTTCATGTTACCAATCAAAACTGAGACACTTCAAGTCAGCCAGCTGTCATTATTACTAAACTGGATTCTTGAACGTCTCCATTCATGAAAATATTTTCTTTTTTAAGTTACTTCTGAATTTCACTTCGTCATTTTGACAACTGCCAACGAATTTACATAATTTCACATGTGCTGCTTATACACTCTGCATAGTCTGTCACTGTGCAATGATCTACACACTTAGGCGCCACACATTCCGCACATAAAATCAAAGTACAAATTGCATTATTTAATTGCGTTGTTTTTTATTCCCGTAGCCATGACCATAACTGGACTCAAACCAGACCTTAAAGATGCACATAATCAGTTTTTGTCTGGGAAGTGCGCACTTTTTCTATACGTGACACTTTTTGCCTATTTGCCCAGTTTATACACTCAGCAGCAGCAGCACATAAAAAAAGCAACAAATGTAAACAATTTCCACCTCCTTTGGAGTTATTTACCCATGAAAACAGCACTTAGCACAACTGTCAAGGTAAATCGATTCATTACTTCCACCCGAGCAGACAAAAAGATGCGCATCGTCAACGAAACGAAATTTACCGAGGGTGTCACTCGTTCCTTTAGTCCCACACCGCAGACGTCTTAACATGCATTAACAGTTAATAAAAAGAAGATGTTGCGTTCAGCGTTGCTATCGTATACACGTGTATACATTTATGTATATGCGTAACAGCGGACGCGAACAAAAAGAACTGGATGTACAGATTTAAATTCAATTTATTTGAATTTCCAAACGCGGTGGGAAGCTGCAAGATAAAGTATCTTTTCACAGACATGAAGTTGGTTATGGGCGCCAAGTCAGTGTGCAAGGGGCGAACTCGCATTTAATCTTATTTCCATCCCTCCATCAATTTCCACCGTTTCTCAATAAAGTGTTGTGATTCAATTAATATAATTGAATTTATTCTTTCTCGCGAGCGCCTATACAACACACGCATATACACAGTCGCATGAGTGGGAGCTGTAAACGTTAGACACAAACGTTGGGTTAAGTCCACAATCCATTGAGGGCCAAATTATATTATACGAGTACCTTGTCGGTACCATGTCTGTGCTAAGCCATTGGCAAATGATGTTCGGTACGGAATTTATTCAACATTAAAGGAACCGTGTAAGCTCATGTTATATTGGGATGGAATTCGATTCAAATTGGGTTATCCCTTCTAGGAAAAAGAATGTGGAAAAATTCTTGACCCACGTAGACTTTGTTATGTTCGACCCAAGTCTGAAGTTTAAAGCGCCTGTGTCCAGTTTAAGGCTGGGGATCTATTTTTAATTATTAACGACGACCCACTTTCATATTTTAGGTCGCAGTGTCAGCCATTGGGCAGGGAATTTAAAAAAAAATGACCGGGACAATTCTCACAAATTTCCTCTAGTTGTTCGCATTTTGTTCCATTGCGTAGGTTTTGGCGAATCGCAAATCTTCCATTGATATTCGCCGCTATATCTACTTTTTCACCAGATGCTTGAATGTATCACCTAAGATACTTAGAGAAAATTTTCGAAAAACGAAAAACGATTCGCCTAGTTCGCATGTAGAAGTTCAAAAGCTCAGAAACTATTTCCACTCATCTAATGTATATTTAGAGCTTTCATACTTGAAAAGAAAAATTCTGATTTGCACATATAACAATCTATAGGCCAATTAGACTATTAAATTTTGACAGGAGAACATTTTTGAGGGTCATAGAAACCACTCCAAGGAGCACTGTCAGTAGTCCCGCTGTTCAATCGCCTTCGTTTGATCGAGGTGAACTTTATGACAGCAAAGGTAGCTGCTAACTTACGCCCACAGATTTAAGCAACTTGGACCTTTTTATTGTACTTATAATTCAGAGATTCTGCTCGTTGATATTTAAAGGCTATTGGCCACAACTGCTGCTATCAATGAATCATGCTCGCCTGTGCTGCGGATGTGTAGTCGGAATAGCAGATAAAAGCCTCTGCATTTGCATGTCATATCTGTTTCCACGATAAGCAAGACTGAGTCCACATTATTGCTTTATGCAAAACATGTTTCTGCAGGGATTCACACATCTTCTTCTGTCAAAACAACATTTGACTAAAATTTATATACATTCCTTTATGCATGGACGTTCGTACCCCAAATCTACACTTACCTCGCTTCTATGACATACGTCAACGTTAAAATGTGCGTATAGATATGTACCTATACAGACTCTAATTAAGTCGGTATACTACCACACGACACTCCAATCTTCTAACGAGAGGAAATAAATTTTTCGTGCATTAGATGTAAAACAGGATAACAACAACACTGCCTGGCAAAACAGTATTTTTTATTATTCTTATCTGTTTGAGGATTTTTTTTTTGAAATGTTCCTTCTTCGTTTTCGTTTTGGTGTGGATCTATAGCTGGGGCGCGTGCTAAAGGGAAACTCTTTTGAATTCTCAATTACAGTCGCTTACATTTCGGGCACGTACGAAATGGTTCCTTGCTTCACTGAACCTTTTTTATTTCGTACCTCTATCCACACGTATATATACCACTTATCCTTAAAAAGGATATACTTTCTCCATTTTATGAGTCGCTGTTTAAGGCACAACAAAAACCCACAGTGCGCGATCCTTTTATATCCAGTTCGTACAGATATTTTATGGAGAGGAAATGTTGTCTTTCCACTTGCTCTCCACTTCCACGTAGTGCATTCACTTTAATTTATACAATTCTACAAGGATGACCTATATCTACAAATCAGAATAAAAAAAGTGTTGCTGGTTGTATTTAACTGCAAAACAGTTCGAGTTTCAAATATTAAGGAGTAACAATGAGTGCATTTAAAAATAGTTGGTTGATTTTTGACAACTGACAACATCAGCATCGAACTGTCAGACATCCAGCCATAGTTAGAAACAATTATGATTTAAAACTATTGTTGTTACTATTCGAGTTCATTTTATAACATGAACACCATAAAAGTGCGAAGTTTTTTTGTCATATGACACATTGTGAGAAAAATTTGTAATTTTAAAATACTACTGCTTTTAATTGCAACTTTATTTGACGTGAAAATTATTACTGTTTATTTAAATTTGGAGCAATCTAGAAAGAAAGAAATTTAGAAAGTAAACTTTTAACGATAAAACTCTGTCCCATTTGAAAGATAGCTCAAGTCTGGCTGTGTTCCCAAATGCATTTGATGGAGTTTAACTGGAAAGTCATAAATTCCAAAGTTCAAACAAGTAAATGTTAATAAAGTCGCAAGATTTAAAGCGCATTTAAAAAGTCATCGATACGTATTAACAGAGCAAAGCAAACTGCGCAGTGATAACTTGATGGATGCTTTCATGTGTTCAAATCAAATTATTTTCTTTTCCATAATTATTCTTTGTTTTTGGGTGATTATTTGTTCCCGTTTTGTTTTTCATTGAAATACGATGGAAACACGAACAAAATGTGTTTTCTTTGAATGAAAATGCATTTCGAAACGTCAAACTAATGCAAAGTAATATATGTATGTGAAACATCATCATTGCATTGTACATGCGTATGGCAAGTGTAGTGGTATATGTGGCATCTAAACTTTATTTTACGTTTCGTATGGCGTCTATTCCTTTATTTGAGTGAGCAAACGAATATTTCGAATATTGGAATACGTATGTCAGCTCTGCTTGAATAAATAATGTCCTAATTCATTTTTGGCCCGTTCACGCCCGATCAATTATCTAACTCAAAAGGTCTACAATACGTTTCGTAATGAAACTAATGTGAAAGTTAAATGATTGGTAGATGTCTTCTTATGACTTGTTGTTTATCGAGCGCTCAACTGAATAGTGGCTCAAGGCTCAACTAGAGCTGTTTAGAATTGTGAATGCAGCTTGATATTTTCCACTTTTTGAGGAGCTGTTACTGACAGATATCAAAATTGCATCGTATGCTACAGATTATTTCATTACAAAAATTTTCTGTTTATGTAAAACCAAAAGAAATATCACAGTTTTCACCAAAACTAGAAAATTATTCTGCTCGGTGTGGTTTACATCCGATGGCATCATTGGACTATATTTCTTTAAACATGGTGCCATAAAGTTGGCTTTAATGACATTTAACCATTTGCGGTAGAGCTCTAGTACGAAAGATAAAATCAAGCTCGAAATTACCTGTTATATTGAGAGAAAGGGAAAGATCAAACTAAATGCCAATGTCATTTGAATAAAAGTAAAATAAAAAAAAATGCACAAAAGAAAAAAAGAAATGACATAAATTAAAAGCTGAAATTAAATAATTACATCGAAGATAAGTTAATACTTGGAGTGCAGAAATGAAATAAACAAATCGATATGTCAAATCTCCTCCGCTTTGCTAGACGTCAATCGATAAATAGAACGCGACCATTGTTTGCACTATTTTCGGCAGAGGCAATAGTATGAATTGTCTATGATTTTCGGTATTATTAAATTTGTTACCAATACTTTTATTCAGCTAAGAAAATACTCCGTAACAGAACAATAAATAAAGCTTTATTTATTGACTTACTTTGAAAGTCATCCACATGAAGTGTCAATGCGACTCGCAGTTGTCCGTATTTTTGTATCTTTGAAGAGTTATTTTCCAACTTTTCACTCTACTGACATTTTATTTAATATTCGCTGGTGAATAATTAATAGCCGCAATCACTGCAAACTAAGTTTAAATGTCAGTATTTTCCAATGGACAACAAAATGTCATTTTCACGTTGACCCCCATGCTCGATAACTTATACACCACTTGTTTGATGTTCCATCAGCGAAATGATTTCATGAACAAATTCTACTACCGTCGTTTAAATACAAGTTAACGACAAGCAAATAACTCGCCTCCTTGAAAATCATTAAGTTCCGAAACCCGGTCACTCACATAATCCGCCTTTTCGAAAATAAACTTTATTTTCCACTGCACAGTTCAACTTTACTTTGTTCGCCAAACAAATGGGCGAATTTGCATTGCGACATCCGAACAAGCGTCGCAATAAATTTATGCAAAGCTGTAGGTATGTGCATCTTTCTGGTTGCAACTGCTTCTCGACGACGTCAGAAAATGTCAAATGCAAATTTCAGTAATTTTCTAATTATGTACAACCTCACGACATTGCTTCGTAACATGACAATGACAACACACATCTACTCGTATATACACGCACACCAGCCAGGGTCGAATAAACTGAAGTTCGTACAAATAGTGAGAACTTCCGCACAAGATGCCATATGGTTATAACACGGAACACGACCTACATGTTGGCGTGAGGGCGGCAAGCCAACACGAAAAATTGCAATCACTTAGGTCAATATCACCCGGTGTTGAGCCCGAATGATAACAATCGTATATGGCCGCCCTACCCTTTTCTATACAGCTGTTTGCAGTGAGAAACCGACCGACACAATGTATCCATACCGTATAATATACGATTTCGTTTCTTTTTGTTGGTAAACTCTAACGTTGTCCTTGACATTTTTTCCCTCCATCAGTGCGTTTTATATATTGTTTTCTTTCCGATTTCACCCTCTATGCGAGGGACTGCGTCGTCCCGTCGTCCTGGACAGGCCGACTGACTAGCGTTTGCTATGTGTGCCAGCCAGGCAGCACGTGTATGTAACAAGGTGCGTATAAATTACCTTACATGCTAGCCAAGCAGTTTGTGGAGCATACAAATTTGTGATGTGCGGCACCTTTTTCGCTTTCTCCGCTGAAACACAACACGAACCAGTGGGAGCTGTGTAGAATTAACGAAACGAAATAAGAGGGAATGACTGGAACAACTTTATGAATTTTACTTTGAGTGGTTGGCTTTTTGTTATTATGGGGTCTCATGGGTTTTTTTTTTTTATTATTGAATTGAAACATCAAAAGGAGACTTTGAAGGGCGCATGGTGGGAGGAAACCAGTGTCGACAAAGGCAAAAGCGCTTGAGGTAATTTGAAAGATATTCGAGGTGAATTGTGTTGCACCCTATGTGGTTTGTATCAAAGGTCGGGCGGTTTGGAAGGTGAAGCCAGGTCCAAGTGTTTTTATCAAGCGAATGACTTTTGGGCTTTTCATAGTAGGACGAATAGAATAGAATAGAAGCGTGTGCCATGAGTGGAATTTAATGACATCAAGACATAAGAACCAGTCCACCAGAATGGGACAAGATGACAGCCGATGACAGTTTCTCTTATTCTGTTAATATTTGCACGAATGAAAGTGCTTCCTCTCACGTTGTGCTACCTGCCAAGTGTCAACGTCAACTTTATCCGTCGCATCGGGCACGTGTCTTGCTTATGGGTCACCCTCTGTGTATTCTATCAACCTGTCAGTCGACGGACACTACGTAGTCTACGGGTCGGACCCAGCTCAAAATTTCGGCTTTTACCGGGATTTCCAACATGAATAAATATAAATAATATTTTGAATTTTTTATTTTTTTTTTAACTTTTCTGATAGCTGTCAGAAATATTATTCAAATATGGAGCTGTTACTCAAATTATGTGTGTCAGTTTTACTTTTTGTATAAGGAACAAATTGGCAGCGGCCCGCAATTTAGTACCATATCCCAACTGCTAAATTGAGCAAACTTTCACATGACAGTTGCCCCCATCCATTTAATGAGCACTACAAAGAAATGCTACCGCGTAAATCAGTTAATTAAATTGTAGAAGCTGCAATTGAAATGCATTGCGATCTTCGTATACTTCGCAGTCAAGTGCTGTATTGTTTTGAAAGATGCGAAAGTATATTGCCAGTCATTTTAATTGTATCGCGAAAATTAGATCGTAAGCAAGTCATTTGAAGGGTCAATCTGGCTTGGTTACATAATGCCATGGGGCGAACGATATGACACGCAATCTGGTAAAACACGAATAGCGTGCTGAAAGATCCAAACAAGCTGATCAGTATCGGGCTATTCAGAGATAATATATCGGAACAATAATGATGTCATGTGAGATGAATTGTTGCTATTCACAGCTTTTTGTTTTGTTGATGTGTACTAATTGATTGGTATTTTATTTACTTGTCAGTTGGGCGTTTATAACATGTCAACGCCAGTTATACGCAAGGACAATGTACTGTCAAAATTCTAAACTATTTACTATTATTATTTACTATTTATTTATTCTAAATTATTTACTCAATCGCTTAAAAGTTAACGCACGTATTCATTTCCCCAAAAGTTGTGTACATCGGCAGCTTCATAGTCATGGCGGCGTTCTATTTGCTAATCACCGAAGATAAACGCTTTGATTTCTTTTCATTGAGAGCGAAGGTGCTTAATGAATTCAGTTAAATCTCAAATGTACACCTGAATGAACCCAAATCACTGTCAATCAATCACATTTTCAACTACTGAGCGAGTCCACTGAATCGTTGATCGAAAAGTGTGTTTATATTTGAACTTCTGTTTGATTGGTATTTGCGCTAATCTGTCAGTCACAAATGCCGGTGTTATATCATTAGTTATCTTGATATATATTATAGAATTGAATGGAAAGAATTTTTTAGCATTCCTTTCTTCTTTAATTTTTTTTAAGGATTGTGTAAGAACCTCGGTATAACCAGTCACATTTTTAGTGGATTATCATATTTTGATCTAACATGCCTGAGAGCAAGACTTTGTTAACATAGTTCTTAGACTCTCAAAAAGAGATCAACCAAACAACATATAAAAAATGTCTATCCATTGTCTATGTCAATACCCGGGATAAGAATGGAAGACTGTCGGTGACCAATGAAGTCCTTTTCGTATCAGAGCAACCAACCAGAAACAGTACTGAGACCACCAACTTCGGCCGATTTCCCCTTACTTGCCTACAAGCTATATTTTTATGGAGTGGCAATTGCTAAGTGTGCTAGTATTATTACATAGAAATTCGCATTGACAAATGTCACGTAACCTAAAAAAATCCTGCTCATCAACACGCTATCATATTGCTTTAAATATTCATCAAAAATTAACAATGATCTACATTGTTTGAAGGAGAATAAAAATATTTTGAGCAAATTTTCTTCAGTTATCTAAGACAAATTTACACATGAAATCGAAGTTAATGATATTCCAAAGCGCAAAATACGCAACCAAGTTTGTTTTAACAAGTTTCTAGTATATAGAACATCTCAATTAGATAGTTTTATTGACAATATATAATAACTTTTAACAATATATAATAACTAATCAATGGAATTCAGTAATTTAAAAATGTGGTATTCCCGAACTCTAGCACATTTCCCCACGGTTGCCGAGGTTGGCAGCATTTATTTTTGTATTTTTTGTAGGTATTCTTTGCATGTCACACGGATTCTTAATTGACATAACACCGATAGGAAAACAAAATGGCGAATTGAAAACAAATTGAGGGGGCCAGCGGCAAGAGGATTGCGAGGTGGGAGTCTCAGATCTCAGTATGACTTGCTATGCTACCAACTTCCTTCAAACGAATATTCACAAGTTTTGACACCCTTGAATTTAATGAATATGCTAATATAATTGCAGTGGCATTTGATCTTGAGGTTAAGCACGAACGAATTTCTTAGCCGCTGGTTTGTGGATCGCGTTTTAATGTTGTGGATTGTGAATAAACTGTCACAATTCGTGGCAGAAAGTTAGCTGTTCAAAATTTGGCTATTTAAACACTTTTAAACCGAGTTTTCTCAATACATTTTGATAGATTACTTCAGTATTCTACTCTTAGAATAAAGAATAGTTTTCTGTTTGTAAATGCATCAAAATTGTTTTGATTGCGTCTTGTTACTTCGGTTGTTCGTTCTCATATGAATAGGCTTTAAGACTGCCAAAGACGGACACATAGTTTTGTAGAAGTGTGTCGAGGAGCTAAGGTGAAAATTAACTTACGAAATATAGCATCTTTATTTATAATCAATTTTATTAAACTATCTTTAATAGAATGCCAAATAAAAATTTTGGTGGGAAAGGAAATTCTTAAAATGCTTGACGAATAGAATGACAGGTTGAATAGTTGAAGGTCATAACGCGAATGAGTATGAATGAGTATTTATAACAAAGCACAACACAAAATAATTTTTTTATCTGAATTTGAAACAATTACTAGTAAGTACCGCAACCTATTTCCGTTTGAACTAAATCTGATTTACAATCTATCATATTTACGGACATATAGAGCACAAAAAAAAAAAATCGCTCGCCTTAGCAACAACAATTGGCGTAACGTCCTCCAAATGACCACAATAAGGCTTCAGTGCTCTAATCACCAGTTTAGCCGGAAAAGAAGAGCAAAACAACATCTCGATGAAACCCAATATTCCCTAATTTGATTGGTTCTGATATACTTATATCCGCATATGCTATGTGAACACGCGGCTCGACACACTTTCACATAGCGAAAACTAATTAAACACAAGAACAAGTCCTAATTTATCCCTTTTGTGTATTCACGGGGTGAATCAATAACATTTGCCACCCAGATGCGGCACACACAATTCCCACACCCCGTAGCGCTGCTATTGTCGCCAGCCACACCGTCCGAGCACCGACGGTGGAAAATTAATTCCGAAAACGACAAGCTAATAAAAATAATGAACGAGTAAAATTACAATTGGTTTATGCTACACCACAGCACAAACACGCACACAGCAATACAATTATCGCCCAACTATGGATATACGAATATTCGAGTATCGAAATGGATACGTAGATGCATTTGGGGGGGGGGGGGGGGGGGGTTGTAATATGCTTCGCAGACGAGGTCATGTTCGTTGGAAGTTTCCTACCCGAATCTACAAAAAAAAAAAACAGATAAAAAAACAGATAAAAAAACATCTTTTGCTCCTTTTGAATTTTCACTCATCTTTCTGCAGAATGTCGTTCTATTCATGACATTGACCTGTTCGCGTTGTCGTCAGTTTAACAACAGAAAATAATAAAAACACACTCGAAGTCGTGTCTATTGATCGTTCCTTCGATGTATCCCGTCGAATAGGGTGGCACAGCTGCTGTCAGCGGTGGCTTGTGACAAAGCGGAGTAATGAAAGTGGACACAGCATTGGCTACTATACGGAAAGAGTCAATAAGTTCGTATCTCAAGTTGATATCTCTGACTGACAGCGAAAGCAATCAAAAAAATGTAGTTCAGTGCAGTTTGGTTCTAATGAGGGGAAGGTCTTGGGCAATGCATGGTATGGTGGTTTATAGCTTTCAATTTTAAACCCGCTTCTCGAAAGAAAGGGAGACGATCTTCTTTTCAAAATAATTTGAATCACGTCCAGAGCCGTCCAGTAAGGAAAACGCGGCAATTTTGGCGTTTTTTGAATGAAAAGGGGAAAACGAGGGACAAGCTTAAAAAAGGGAAGTAATCAACAATCTGTGTGAAACGTAAATTGTTTAAAAAGAAAATTAAAACGTGTTTTCATTATAAATAAAATTTCATTGAATTTGTTTAAAGAAAACAGCCCATCAAACGTCTACGTAATAATTTGTGTGTATCTGAATGCATTCACTCGTTTTGATACGAAAGGCCTGTTTTTTTTTAGCTTTGTTCTCAGCAAAGCAAAGTAAAGTAGGATTTTCAGCACGCAATTAAAACAATACCGCTCTACTTAACACTTCGAGACTCGCAGTAGTTATTGTAATTTGTGTGCTGAAAATCGTCTTTTCCTTTTCTTTGCTGAGAACGAAGCTAAAAAAAACACGCCTGATGTTTTATAGAAAAGGAAATTATTGTATATATTTTTGTGTATAAATAATGAAAACGGTTACATTTCTTATTTTTATTCAAATAAAAACAAGTGCAAATTTCACTTAGGGGAGAAAAAGCTGATTTTGTTTGCGAATTTACGGGAAAATTAATGCTTTTGCTGATAAAAAAAATGGGAAAGCAGTCTTCAAAGTCTGGGAACACTGAAACCGTCTAAATTTGCACAGGAATCAATGTGCTAGATTGTGGACATTCAAAAAGTAGTGATAAGAATAAATATGAAACTCAGAAACTACCTCATATTTCAGAGTTGGTGACAGTTGACTTTTCAGAGATTGAGTAAAAAACCAACTGTGCTAGTATTCGAAAAAAACTAAATTACAAAGATCACCGCGGAGAACTTTGAGACGCGTGATGAAATGGCAAACCCTACTGAATATTTTTACAGCTGGGTATTATTGGTAACTTTGACAAATGCTGAAACATTACAAATGGAAACAATTTCATTGCTATCTGATCAACCTTGAGCTTCTTCTCGTTCCAAAGTCGGGCTTAAAGATTAATCGCAAGAAAAAATTAGGAAATTAAATGAACAGTGAATTTTACTTTTATACAGTGAAGGCATTAGGCGTGTTTTATTGAGCATTATTATCCCAGCAAATCAAAGAAAAGTATAAATCTCAACAAGAAACTACATTAACTACACTCTACTTGAGACTTCAGATAATAGTAATCGCGCTAGCTATTTATCTCAAGTGGGGTCGACTTGACAGTAACAGTTTTGACACCTTTTTATTGATGTGTTGATGACATTTCTATTAAACTGCTCTCAGCGTCAGTTAGTTTCAAGGAGCTAAAAACTAAAAGTCGAGACACACCATACCACCACATTACAAATGTGACTGGCAATTGTTTTATTGGGTATTTTATTAGTTGTCAATACAGGCCCATTATGATTTTTTGATTTATATTCTTTTTCTTTCAGAATGCGCGGTACAAACATCTTTTATTTCATAGAAATAATACTTATGTTACAACGAAAGTAGTAAAGAATGAGAGATTCGTGTTTGTCAGGCGACTCGGGTGATCTGTCATAATCTCCGGGGAATAGCTAATCGGCCTTTACATAGAAGTCGCCAATTATTACATCAAATAAGGAAATACGAAGAAGCGGTAGCTCTTTCTTTTTTTCTACTTATAAATACAATGCCAATAAAATTATTGGATAATTTCAAACTCGAGTGAGTCCACATAGAAATCAAATAACAAGTACTATACAAAAAGTAATAAAAAAAAACAACTGCACCCGCCAGTCCTTCATTCAAGAAAATCGATATCAAACTATGTTCGCTCGAGGAGTTTTCGTTGAATGTCGAATTACCTCTTCGCAAACGATTACGGCAGTAATTGGATCCAGCAACTACTACTTCCAAGATTTTTTTTTTTTAATTTTCACATAAACCAAGGTGATTCAAATTACTCAATGAAATTTTATTATTCCTTTCGTAATATCTTCTTATTCGAAGAGTAGACAATGTGGTATAGAAACCATTAAAGTTGAGTTGCTTTTGAGGATTGTCGCAGAAATTTTGTACTGAATGGCTGAAAAACACAATGGGGGTCTTTGCTGTGGTAGTCCTAGTCCTTTAACATTCAATAGCAGTCCGCATAAATGATTTTATTCATCAGAGTGCATTTCAAATGCATATATACCTTTCATGCTTGCAGATTAAAAATTAAATGTAGTTTACTGCGCTATTGATAATATAAAAGTATTTAAAAATGATCTAGTACATTTTCTGAGATAATTTGAGTTCATTTGGCGCTAAGTTTGCCATGGTATTAGACCTGGTTTTTTGAGCTTCGATCTCAACAAGGCAAAGTAAAGTATGATTTTCAGCACTCAATTACATCAACTACGTTCTACTTGACTTATTATTTATTCAGTCGATGACATGTGGTTCCAGCAAAGACGAAGCTATATGCCACACTACAGACGCTACGATGAACATTCTGATCGGTATGAGGGTGAATTTTCCACCAATATCATGTGATTTGACCCCTATAGACTTTATCTTGTGGGCTTTCTTGCAGAGGCAGATCTATACCAATAAGACCGATGTCATTAAAACCAAAATAACCAATGCCACCGCTTAAATTCTGCCGGATCTATGTGGCCGAGTCATGTCATTAAAAATTGGACCACTCGGACACGTGCTATTGTGAGAAACCGCGGCGGACACTTTATCGACGTTTTATTAGTACATAGTGTCAAACATAAGGCTTTCGAAAAAAAAAACAAAAATTTTGTTTTATTCCAATTTAACATTAACCTGTCCTTTTAATAGGTTTTGCTTCGTGGTTCTTACCATTTTAATAGGCTTAAGCATAGAACGCTGCTCGAGCATAATTTTAAGTCCCAAGCTAAATTTTCTCCACAATTTAGCTAAGCTAAATTTAAGCAAATCCCTTTTAACCGTGTGGTACGCGCTAAACAATGAAACATTTTTTTCAGAATGTACTTCATTCAGCTGTTTTTTTGTGACACTTATCCACAGCGTACTCAATGTCAAAACTTAGCTAGAACTTTAGCTGATGTTGGAGAGAAAAGTTGGAGAAGATCAGCTAAAATGTAGTTAAGCTCGAGCAGCACACTAAGCTTGAAGGTTGAATATATGTGCATTCAATGAGCGATGAGTTTTGCAAGATAAAGTGAGGTTATGGTACTTTAGACTAAGAAGGAGTATGAGAGAAACGGGGTCTCATATGGAACTGAGTACTAGGCAACAAATTGAATCAAAACTGCAATTGAAGAAATCTAAACCATTTATTTATTTGTTTGTCACCAAAGAAAACAAATCTTTCACAGTCATATAAGGGAACAATTTTAATACCTATTTAAAGTCACAAAAATATGACACAAAGTACCTAAACGTAAAGCAAACAACTACGACTGCAAGTAATTTTCTTTTTATAGAGGAAACTGATAAGTTCGAATCGACTAAAACGACATTTGCATTATTAGCTGACATTTAATCATTAATTGAAGAAGATAGACCGTAATTTGTACAAGAGTGGTCTTCTCTTAAAAATCAAGAAGGAAGAAACTTTAAAATTGAGGAGGCTTTAAGGATGGCCGTTGAATCAATTTCTCCTATTAGAATTAGAACCCTATGAATGAAGACCGTTCTGGCCACCGTTCTCCTAAACCCCAATGATTCTAACGTAATCAACTTTAACCTAGATAAGTAAGGGGGTAAGTTGCCAAGATCAAGCTAAGGAAGTCCTCTAAGAGCGAATCTTTTATTATATTATATTCAATCCCAGATATATGAACTTTTTAATACGGACACCACATCATAGAGGAATATTCTAATATAAACCGAACAAAAGCGATATATAAGGTCTTGAGGACAGAACACCTAGAAATGTATAAAGAGAGGGTGCTTTTAGAGCATCACAGATGAAATTTCTGAAAATGTAAATTGAACAGGTGAAAAGGACGATTATCATTTTCCGGAATATGAATCTTAAAGTCATCAGCAAACATTAACAAAAAGCTCAAATAGGATAAAGAGTGGTGGTCCTTGGGGGACACCAGAGGTTACCGATATATAATTATCGAAATATGATATATGAGAGGAGGAGGAAAGCCATTTTAAAAAGAAGGCTATGCGGAAAGCCCAATCTTGTAAGTTAATAAAGCAACAATTTCTGGTCAACTCGATCAAAAGCTAAAAGCTTTGATAAAATCAGTATAGACCGCATAAATCTGGTTACCTTTACTGATTTCAGAATTGGCGAAATTTCTGAATACTAAAAGATTGGTTAAAATTGACCTCTTTCTAACAAAGCCATGCTGATTAACACAAACGAGGTGCTTACAGTAGAAATTTAATCTTTCGGTAAATAGAGAGTCAAACAATTTTGCAACAGAAGATTGCCTACCTTTTTGGTTTCCAATTCTATTTCTCCCGCCAGACTTAAGAATGGGAACTCTAAAAGAAGTTTTTCAAACAGTTGGAAATGGCATACGATTGTATGTAAAGGAAACACAGAGTATTTAAGAAAAATAGAGGGAACCCCAAACCCCATCAGGCTGGAATCCGAAGCCGCTAAATTTCTAAATTCGAGAAGAGGAAAAAGCGGCACGGCATTAAAAATAACGTGGAGGAGATTGTTTTTCCTTACTCCTTACAACAAGGAAGAATTTCGTCGCGACATTCGAAAAGAATCTAAGAAGAACATTAAATGTTATTTTTTCGTCTGTTGCTACCATTTTAATACGCAGCAAATCAAAATAAATGCATTCATATGTCAAATAGGAGAACAAATTTCAAATCAGCTGTTAAATGTACGATGACTGACAGCTTTTTCAATTCTTTCTTACACCAAGAAATTAGTTGAGTAAAAATTTGTAAAATTCTCAGTGGAGAGGTAATATCTTGCTCTCTCGATGAGGAACTCTTTTACGAATTTTCCGAGTTAAGCAACGGCATTGAGTAAAAATCTCATTAAAATTCAATTAACAAAAATTATTTAGAGAAGGGTGCTATGCGTCTTCCGACGCTGTTGTAAAAACGAGATACAAAGTACGATCCTCGATATAATGAACTTAACTTGAATAACAACAAATTTATTTTCAGGAACCAAGCTGGTTTTCATATATATATCAATCTCCTCCAAATGTTGGAAGAATTACCTACCTAGAAAGATCCTTCGGTTATGTGTGCGTAATATTTTTTTTGGCTTGCAAGTTATAACGTAATCCGCAGGAATCCGTGTCAGACAGTCTGAGTCCTTTTGCATGTTTTGTCAGAAGGCAGTGCCCTGATCTTTTGCTGTCGAAGTGTTGTCAAAGTATCTTGAACCGTGGACACTATTATGGTCGGAAATATTTTACCACTTCTCTCAGGACGGCTTTCTTTCTAATTCGGTTTCTAATAATGCCGCTCTTGATAATCGTAGGTTGTTTGATGTTCACTCTAGCGGTGCATAGATCTCATCTACATAAGCCCTGCCGTCCCATCGCTGATGACTTCTGATTGGAAGACGCTGCTAGTATCCGGTATTTGTATAGCTGTTGACATTTTCAACTCTACAAAATAGATGCCTGCAACAGAGTCTGGCGCTATTTTTGAGCCGTCACTTTATTTGGTAATTTGGTCTTTGATTCAGTTCTTGACAACTTATTTTTTAAATAAAATGCAAACTACTTGAGATATCTGGACAAATTTTGATTGCTATCAAAACATTTCTGAATGGAATTCAACTTCGTTCATATGTCCACAACGGGAATTTATGCAGCGGTCGATACCTACGTTGAACACAATTTTCGATGACTTGGCCGCACATTTCGACCGATACGTACGCTATGTCTGTTTAGTGTAGCTCCAAAAATGCTTGAGGCGTTAAATCACACGATCTCGGCGGCCAATAGGCGGGTCCATTTCTCGGGATAACACGTTCACCGAACTGAGACTTCAACATCTTGATTGTTGCACCCGCTGTGTGGCTTGTTGGAACCACATATCACTGATGTCCAATTCTTGCAATTGCTCCAACATGTAACTGTAGCGAATACCATTTACCGTAACGTGACGGTAGTTTTCATCGACGACAAATTGAATATTTTCACATGACAATTCGGTAATCGGTTTAGGGGGGCGTTCACACTGAAAATTTGAAGTTGTTATCCTGATGTTCGCGAGAACTATCAAAAGTCTCATCCGCTCTGCACATCCAGAAAAAAATGTGTGTTGGTCTTCCTTCTGTGATTGGTCTTACTTGGTCATCGGTGAGGTGCGCTTTGACAACAACAGGTACAGGTCCATTGTGCCGAAGTGTTTCTTTGAATATTTTTTACAATTCTGAAATCAACATTTTCTGTATTTTACCTGTCTATCCTTGTCGACCTATAACAGCAATGAACTGCACCTAATGAGCTGTTTAGTATTTGCTTCGTGGGCTTTACATTTACATTTAAACTTTATGCCACCAAATTTCTTTATAAAGCTTTTTTAAAGCCTCTCTCTGAATTTTCTCTCAATGGATTTTTAAATATTGTAAAATTCCATTTCAATATTATCAGAAGAACCTCCATTTCCACCCTTGGGAATACAGCGGAGCCAGTTAATAAATTTCTTTGAATCTTGGCTAAGACTAGGATCTGAAGCTTCTTTTCTTACAGTTGTTGCAGTTGACATATACCATGTCAGATCCGAGTCCCAAATATTGCATGTTGTTATTAAATATATTACTGTTAAAGCTCATTTAGATGTGCTATAAAAATATTCATGTAACTTTTAAAATTAATATACATTATCTACTTTTTCGTTTTTGTCTATTATAAGCTGTCAAAATTTAAATGTCAATTAATTGTCGAGTGTAAAAAAGAAGATCAGTTCAGTTTTGCAATTAGAATCATTAATTCTCTAATTCTCCAACCAGAAAACAACAGTACAATTTATAAAGTTTGAAGAAATCTTGGGTTTTATTTCATCACTGACGTTGCAAAAATCTGTTGAATAGTTTGATTTTGTTAGTTCCCATGTTTTGCTTGATGTCTTCTGTCGTCTTTTTATATGAAAATATGTAGTTGTTTTAGAACTTCTCTCGTTTACCCGTTTTGCTTAGTCCATTTGCCAGATACTTAAGAAAACCTAATTACATAACATACCCCACAAGAGGGTGGGGCATGTCCTTTGTCCGTCGCATGTTTCTCATCCACCCTTACCTTTAAGTGAAATTTTCTACTTCCAAGTACCCAATTTATGTGTGCTTGTAATGAAATTTAATTCAATCGTAATAGCCCGGACTGATATTCCACCCAAGAATTTCCATTTATGACATAGATCACACAAAGTGACGGGCACGTGTTCCTAAGCTCGGTTCCAATAAATTAATTTCCCACCGTCTGTTTGGGTTTTTCCTTTTTTGTCTGAAGTCCCTGAAATCCCCATAGCACCAAGAGACCATCCAATTCCAAACTCTTACCAAACATAATCTAAAGAAAAAAGAAAAAAAAAATTAAATTCTACAGTACTTTTTGTGACCCACAGTACATACATCAGCATTCTCATTTCACCTCTGCGATGACGCTCCTCCTCGTCCTCCGCGCTCCGCCTTTAAATGGAAAATCAAAGAGAGGAATTTAATTAATTGAGTTGAATTTTGTTGAACGTGCGACTTTGGAAAGAAGCGGAACGAACAGGAAGAGGAAGAAGGTATTTCCTGCGAGGGTTCTCTTCCGCTTTGTTTCTTTACTTTTCTTTGGAAAATATTTGCACTCTCTACGACTTGCAAGATGTTCGCAAAGAAAGTTGAAAATAGTTTTGAAAATTGTTTTCAAAAGGAATATTGACAAATGAACGAGTTATACATATGCATACAGGAACCACCTCCACCAGCAGCAGCACCGGCAAGCACCATCGTAAATGCCAGACAGTCAGTAGTTATCAAACTGAATTTATCAATTGAGTGCCATTGAGTATTTTTAATGGATTCCATTGGCAGGAAAGGTAGGAAATAGCTTCTGAGTGGCTGAGTACTTGACTACAATAATTATGGCAAAGTGATGATTGTATTATCGAGGTGACGGGACGGTCTTGGTGGCCTCTTCATCGTGAAGATTGGAGATTGTCGCCTACAGGCAAATGTTGTCAGTCACTTTCATCGGCCTTTCGATTTAGTTGCCATCGATGGCGTGGAAGGCTGTTCCGGGACAGGGAGGGAGGAATTCCTGCTGTAGATACACAGAAACGCTATAATATAATGGCACATCGGTATAATGCGATTATGTGCAACATAAGGTGTGCTAAGAGTCATGATAAGCTTAAACGTAAGGGCGCAGATGATGGAAGCAGGTGGTACAAGTTTAATACCTTTAAGCCCTGACTTTGATTTAATTACGGGCTGTTTGTGCTGTGCGAACATTGTGTGTTCTCGTTTGTGTTGCCGATAATTGTGGGTACACGGAGGTGAGTGACAAAAGTGTTCATTGCAGCTGAAGTATAGATTTACGCTTTAAATTGTGCTAATGCTTTCAGACTTGTCGTAGGGATTAACTACGACAAATGGAGTTGAGTTCAAAACTTTACTTTGCGTATGCAATTACTCAATGTTGTTGTTTGGAAAGAGGACAGATTTTTTTAGGTTATACCGTCGGTACAGAGTTTTTGCAGTTTTGGTGACGACTCTTGAGGTCTAAGCGAATAATTGCCAAAGCAACAGGTCAACAGGAACCTAAGCTCGGCTACTAACAACCATTCGTTTTGACAAATTTGCAAATTTTTGGAACTTGTACAATTTTATGCCCGATAATGGCAGCGCTCTGTCAAAGACTGTAGCGACTGCCAGATGCATATATTCACATCCAGGGATGCAAAAATATAATAATTTCAGTGGCTAAGAGAAGTTTTATGTGGAAAGCTTACATGTCGAACGAAAAGGAAGAATTCTTCGATCTTCAATCTGCTATTGAATGTCTATAGGAAACAGATTGCGATCTTGGGATTGGCCTAGGCAACACTATTAAGCAAAAGTCACTCTTACAACTTTAGTGGTGTATTTTGGAATACTGTCGCCCTGAAAAGGTTCCGTCTCGATTTGATGAGGTATGTGACGTGAAAGTATAACAATGAAAGCTTGCCGCCTCTTTCTGAGAACTTTTAATTCGAATGTTTGTCAGACCTAAAGGTGTAATCCATTTTTCTGCGGATCGACCCCTAAAGATTAGGGTGTAGCAAAGCTGTCCAACGACTAACGCGTTTACAAAAGGGAACGTGCTTCTTATTAGTTCTGTTAAGTTAGTCCGAATTAGACGGCGCGTGATCAAACGTTAAGTGGAATTGCAATGTTTTGATGCGGCCAATCTCTCTATAAAACAGATCAGTAACACAAATAAGATACGCTCAAGAACCGAGAGTGAATTATATCAACAGAGAAATATATTTTATTTTGTGTTTCTTCTCGTGATAGCTTTTTAAAGCGACATCAGCATTGAGTGTTCCTTCGTTTTGGCAGCACTTGGTTAGGTATTTGTTAGCCGCTCAGCAAGTTCAATCCGTTTTCGCTTCTATTACAAAAACACCAGTGACAACTCGCTCTGCTCTACTGATATTATTTTGAAGATGGTACTATATTCTATATTTGACTGTGAGTTTCGCACACTTCTTTTAAATGAAGCCGAGTACGGACCTGTTTTGGAACGATACAATACCAAATTGACACAACGAAATCATGAGTGAACAATTTCGCTCTCCTTTTGGTGCAAAATGATGGCGAAAAGTAGGTAATTGTAGTAGAATGTTTGGTACAATTCTCCACTCTCTTTTCCCACACATTTACTTCCATATTATTCACTCAAAAACATGCATGCATGGATTGAAAACGGATTTAAACGTGGATGAAAAACAGCTTAAACCGACTTTAATGCGTTTTAAACCTACGTAATGTCAAATTTCACAAAAAATTACATTTGTTTTTCTGTTGTTTGTCATTTGGAAATGGATTTGATTTTTTGTGTGTGCAGTTTCATGTTTCCTGTCGAATTATCGAACGTAGTCTCCAAAATGCCGGAAATATCTCTGAAAATCCACCACATCGTAATCGTCAAAGCAGGCATTTGATATATTCGACGACGGCGACGATGTTGATTTACCATCAGCTGCTGTTTCATCAGCTGTCCAACAAATTCGTCTTTTGACGACGAAGACATGAATAGTAAGTGCATCCATTTCACGTATGAAATCTGTTTTTGTAGCTTCGTGCTATTTTTTATTTTCTATTGCACATCTTTGTACATCTCCTATTCCCTGCGTCTTGCGAGCTAAGAAATGTCAATATCATGAAATTGAGTATTAACCCTCGTTAAAACACTTAAACTGGACTCCGGAGTGCAGTTTAAATTCAATCGGATTAAACGCCGTCAGGTTAAAGAACCTAGGCTTATGTTCGGGTTTAACGACTGAATATTATGGGCCTGCGTTCAATTTACTTAAATTCGGGCGTAAACTTTAACCCGGATTAAAGTGAGTGAATAATATGGCCGTTATTGTCCGGGACATTAATTGCATGCGAAGAAATTGACTTTAATACTCAGTGTAGCCAGCTTTTATAAGAGGCTTGGAGTACAAATTTGAAAAAAAATCTTTGGAGATGAGAATAGCCAAACTCAAATATAAACATCAAAAGTGTGCATTTTTTGCAATATTTTAAGCATGCTTATTCTGAATAAATTGTTTTTAAAGACGACAATATTTAATTAAAAGAAAAACAAAACAAACTCGTAATTGAGGGACTTTTCTAGTTTCCATTTTCCAATGGTAACAAAAGAACAACTTTTGACTGGAAGGAGCATACCTGCATACTCGTCCTTGGACCGTGTGTATTCATATTCATGATCATGGGTATCTTTGTGTTATGATTTTGCTGCCGAGTTATGAGAGACTGTTCAAAAACTGCATGAAAATGCAGTTGGCTCATTTGCAATTATACTGTATAGAAAATATTAGACATACGAAAAGAGAAGTTTGCATTTCTTGAACAGCCTAAATTAGGGTACCCAATGACAATTTTAACGAGCCAGTGAAAAGTTTGAGTAGCCAAATCGGAGATAAATAGCCTGTGTTGGTAACACTGCTACTTGTGTAGCAGCTGATGGAACTCTCCACAAATGCAGAATGTCCATTGTGGCGTATGCTGTGTGGCACATGTCGTCTACATCCATTTCGTTCAGTGTGGGCCGTTTATGATGCTCACTAACGTCATTTTCAAAAAAAAATTCCGACCAATGCCGCCGTGCGCCGGCCGAAAATCCGCATCAAACAGCAATTTTTTTGTGGATGCTTTGCCACCTGGTAAACCCCGTGTGGGTTTGGTGCGTCCCATGCACAGCAATTTTGGTTGTTAAGCTTAGTATCCTGCTCGCGCTAAATTTTAGTGTCTCAAGTTTCCACTTCGTTTCCCCACACCAAAGATAAATGGTCGCTAAAGCTTAGTATCCTGCTCGCGCTAAATTTTAGCGTTCCTAGTCTCCACTTCATTTCTCCACACCAAAGATAAATGCTCGCTAAATTATAAAACTTTATATATAGATGGGACAAAAACCATTTGATCATGACAGTAAACGTTATTTTAATTATTCCCGTACATACAATTTTCGACTTTCAAACTTTAAAGACAATGCATTGTTTGAATCGTTCCAAAACAATAGATTTTAGCAAAATTTAAGAAGATATTGTCATTGCTGCAGCAACTCAGATAAGTTATATAATAGCAGAAGACGACACTTTCCTTCGTGTCGGGTAAATCCCTATTTGCATTGTTCTTCCACAAGCCCTGCAATTTTTTTATGTTTTTTTATCGCATGAAACGGAATTTTTGGTTTTGCGTTCTCTTTTATTTATCGCACAAATGTTTTCTGCGGATTCCTCTGAAAAAAATCCAAAGTAAACACAACACAAATTGTTTACTCCTTTTTTATGTCAAAATTTATCTTCGGTTTAATGTACCGGACATTTATTTCGCGAGCTAAATGAGTGGAGACTTTTCATCGGCCCATCTATATGAAATTAAGAATTTAGCGAGCGAACGGGATACTGCTTTGCTAAACTGTCTCATTAAATTTTATCTTTGTAGACATTTTTGTATGGGAGATAAAATTTATCGCGAGCAGGATACTTAGCTTTAACATTCATTTTAAAATGCTCCTCGTTGTTAAAGGTGATTTTTGGCCAAAATTGGGCTTCTCTTCCAAAGGCTGCGAAGCCCAGTCAGCCAACAAATGGCGTTGTCTATGGTCATTGACTTTGAACTCCTAGGTCAGTTGTATCTTTTTCAGATGTAGATCCAAGTCCCGAAGCAAAATTTGCCAAGCTGAAGTCTGCGAAAGGCCAACTAACTGTGCACGGTAGGGAAATGACTAAGTCAGATCCTCCTGAATGCTTTCACAGACCGCGGCAAAGTTCTCGGTCGATCTGCCGTTCCTTTGACGTATATGTGGTATGTGATTGTTTACCAAGTTGGTTGTCTTGAATTCTAATACCAAACTTTGGAAGTGGACTTTGAAGCAGCGTTGGCGTTTGGCTCCTTTTTGAACCTCTAAACCAGTGGCCTACCCTTTTTTATAAATGATAGAAATGGCCCCTTTTTCTGTTTAGGTAAAATTTTTTTTTAACTGAACAAAAAAGAATTCAAAAATATGAAACAAGTGTTTAGTAATGGACAGGGTAAGGTCGGGAGGCTTTGGTACGTTCAAGGACATTTGGAAACGTCTTAAAATCCAAATAATATTTTAAATATATAAATGCATTAATAATTAGTTCATATAAATTTTTTTAGCAGAGTTGTAAGGTTTTTTCCAAAACCTTACAAAGTGTCAATTCCTCCTACCATGAAGGATGATTTGCCATCTGCCTGTGATAACTTGTTTATTCGAATATTTTGTATTTTGTTGGCCTTTCTGTTTTTGTTTTTGGAGTCTGATTTTTTTCTTGTAAATATTTGGCATTTCAACATTCTAAAAAAGAGCAAGAAGTTGTTTACCACACAATTTTTATTTTGACTCATAAAAACGCCTTCAGCAAAAATGTCAAATCCTCCTTTTTGATTACTTTCGGAACTTACACAAACAAAACGTTTCTTTCTCGGGATAAACTATTGTTTATTAGCACTTATTCCACTTTCAATGACAAAAGCTACAGAGTTGAATTGCAGTTCTGATTTGCTTATACCACAAAAGTTAGATGAAATGGGCACAAAAATAAAAAAGACGTCCATTTTGTTTACCTCCTAGACCACAGTGATTGAATATTTATCTTTCAAACCAATCGTTACTAACTTCGTTTCCTCATCATTTAAAGTGCTGCCAAGGTACATATTCGTTTTTGAGAAAAGTGCTGATGTCTGTCAAATCCTCCCGACATTTTTATGTTGTTGTTGCTGTATGAGTATTTTATATAGGAGGCCCCTTTTTTGGCCAGAGCCCATTTTTATTTCTCTTTTTAAAAAATATTCAGCGGCAATGTTGCTTTGAAGGGCCACGGCTTTTGCCTTAAAAAAGACTGAGCGTTTGGACTGCACAGGCATCCTAAACAATATGGCCAATTGAAAAAGTCACCTAGTCACAAGTCACCTATGTCATTTCGCCTACTGGCTACACCGTTGATTAAATCGAGAGAATTCAACCGCTGCATGATTTCTATTTAAAAGGATGCTCGTTAGACTTTTAAGACTCCGCCTCTCGCCCTTATAAGTTTATCATATCCAGTCTGGATGGACAAGAGCAGCACTCGAAAGGCAGCATAATCACAACTGATGTGTATGAGACAGTTGCACCGACTGAGCACGGCCAAATTGACACCAGTTAGAGCGTCTACAGCAAAATAAAATCCTTTTATTCCAATTAGCACAATAACTTCCTGATCCTGATCGCATTTAACTTAGTTTCGTGGTAGTTCTACCGGTTCATATTTAGTGAAAGCATATCAACCCCTCCCACACAAATGCCAACTAAAATGCAATAATTAACAGAGTTTCATTGCATCTACACATAACTATCAAATAGCAAAACCATAACCATAAGTTGTATCCCTCATGCCACCGCTGGCCGCCCGGCCGCACAGTCCGGCTCTGTAGTTAAATTACTCGACACAAACAACTCTGCACCTGGATATATGTAGATATACATTACAGTTAATGGTCAGGTAATTCCATTACTATTTCCAACAAAGTGGTGTTTTTCCAGAAGGGAGAACCGACACAATCCAGGGAAATAATAAATTATCCCCTTCCACGTCACCCGACACCCACAACAGCAGCAGACTTAAAACTGTGCCCGGTATAATTTTCCAATTTCGGAATTACGGGTATTTTTGTGCAGAGCCCAACTATACATAGTTGTTGTGCGGCCAATAAAAAAAAAGGATCAGGCAGGAGAGGACGAGAACGAAAACAAGAGTATAGGACCAACAAAATGAAAATAAGAATGCTGTTGACAAATTGCCCAAGGATGCACTTTGACTGCTGGTTTGTCAACGGTTGTGTGCACTGGCTGTTCGCTCTGCTTCATGGTCATAAAGTAAGCCACAGTTGTGTCGGTGCCGTCAGCTCCCACACCCCCACGCTACATACCCCAATCCAACGATGCAATAACACAGAAGCAGACGGAGGACGAACAGTCATATTTCCCATTGTTTATGACCTAGGTCAGGGAAGGGACGTATGAGCATTGAGCGCACCTGTGCCTTGTTTTGGAGTGCTGTGGCTGTGTGTATGTGTTGCCGTTTTGTTTGCTCTTTCATTGGACATCGTTTGTTTCTTTTTGCTGTTGGCAAAGTGAACGGATAAATGGAATGTTACTGTTGTCACTGTTGTTTTTTAAGCGCTTCTCGTAAGTTTGCATTGGAATCCATTTAAGTTTTTTGAAGTACCTCCTATGTTTGCTGAATTTCTGTTTACTTGGAATTGAAACTGGAATTTATTGTCGCCTTCGTTTGTCTGTTCTAGTTGAAGTAGACACGCATTAAGTTCAGCAATTAAATTGGAAAAGTTATTTGGTTACTGGGTGTTGTACAAATTGTTGGCAATTGTTATGGTTACCATCGAAACTATGCCGAGCTGCCAAAGTGGGGCCAATTGGGTCTGCATTGAGAATCGGATATAGTTTTACTTTTAATAACTTTAAGCGCTTCAAATGGATAGGTACAGCTCATCAACTAAATGAATGAACTTGACAGTACTTTGACGATGCGATGTGTTTCTGTGTGTGATTCCCACTGTGTGAGCAATGGGCAGGAACAATTCTCATCTGACTAATGAGTACTTGTGTACTGAAAAAGTTAATTTGTGTACAAGCGGCAAATATAGGCTTGAGCTTATTGAAATCTGCTCTTCCAGATGAAGATCTACGGGGCATTTATAGTGCGACGGATGAAGGATCTCCATAAACCCTGCTTGAAACAGCTCCCCTACCTTCAAGCCAGGAAAAGTACATCACTCATTAAGTGTATTGAGAACATTAACCGAGAGTTAAGTTAGGTTAAGTGAAGAGCAGTGTCAGCCAACAGAGCATTGTAAGAAAAAAACTTGGTTAGGTAAGAATGTTTAAGGGGTTAATTTGTTGTTTCTTTCCGATTGAAACCGTAGTTTCTGAGGATAAATACAGACCATCCATATATGGACTCCTTTTTGCAAGGTTCTATTTATGGTTTTGTGGTTTACTGTTTTATTTATTTTTATTCCCTTCATCTGTCAATGTTTATGTTACTACTTGTGCGTAACCAAGAGTTTTGGTGATGTTTTTTGATGTTTTTAGGTATTAAGTGGAAGTAACTACAGCCATGCTAGTGATTTCACAAGTCTTGATATACCCGGCTTGTTTTAGGCACCTTAAACTTAAAACCGATAGCACTTCGAGAATTCCTTAAGGTTTTGACGAGATGGAGGCGTTTGCAGTATTAGCCTGAAATAAATTTCAAGAGGCCTTCAGTTCTGTCCACTGATTTGGGTTTGACTAGATTTTTCTAAAGCCTACATCGGCAACTACATAAGAACCGTACATTGAAAAATGCTTTCGCAATACGCCACTACCGTTCTTAAATCTAAAAAAAATAAGGTAGCATAAAAATTCAGCCGACAAAAAAAGCTGAAAGTGATTTATTTATGGCCTTGAGCCAAACTCGACTGATATAACATATTAACATCCAAATTAGCCTTAGCTATACCATTTGTTGGATTTGTGGATCTGGTCATTTACTTCATAGACTATTAGTGGCTATAGATAGTACCTGCAGAATTCTTACAACGATCTTACATTTAAGATAGTTGCGAACTGGATTTTTTTAGAACTTCGGTTTTAATATCACGGCTAGATGTCACTATCAAATTTGTTTGTAGGCTTTTGTGTTGCTATTGACATACGTAATGCGAACAGACAGTGGCCAACTTTACGCCTATTTAAATATGCTATTGCGGCAATTTATTTCAAATTCCATTTCGTTTCAAGTGCTGCCTCGATTGCGATGTTTGAGAGCCCTTTTTAATAGAAGTTCTTTTATCTAAAAACCAGTATAAAGCAAACCTCCTTATTGCTACGATTGCCAGTATTTTCTTGCGCCCAGGTTTGACGTATCACTGGTCATACGAATTTTATTAAGTTTCCATGATGACAATGAAATAATTTAATTATGCATATACACATTCACAGATAACAATGAATATATTTCAAAGAAAATACATCTACTCTGCAACATTTCGGCGCAAAATAAAAATAAAAAGTTAATTTTGAACTTTGACAAGCCCGCGACAGATATCACGCGAATACATTTCAAAAGAGCAATATCCCCATAGGAATCGGGGTCAAGTTGGTGTCAAGTTTATTTTGCGATGACATGAACAATATTATTTTTAGAAACATGAAAACGAAAATATTTCCAAACCGAACGGAAACTTTGTTGTCTGCCTTTGTTAGACGTCACTGAGAGTGAGTGTGGATTATTTTTAAAAGTCTGTTCCCACCCCAATAGGGTAGGGTGTCAGATAGTCAGATCGGGTTTTTAATCGCTGTAGCCTTGGTTTGTTTTTTTTTTTTCTTTTCGGCACCAAACTTTTTGAAAGATAATTTAACGAAAGCAACCGATTGACTAAACAGTGAAAGGGGCCAAAGTTTATGGTGTCAAAAGTGAGATAAGAGAAAGGGAAACTGAAACAGATGCATTGCTGGGTAAAAATCGCTTGATACAAAATTAACTGGAGGTAGCATGATATAATTTTCACTTAAAACAAGAAAACGTCTTTTCATTCGCTTATAACGGGAAAACGAAATTGGTTTACAACCTCAGAATTATATCTGGTTATCGATCGATCGCCCGTATTAATAAACAAATGTGCACAACTAAGTTAGCTAGTAGACGTCAGATAGCATACAAACATTTGACCTTACTTCTGGGTAACGAGTTGATAACTTTTACCCAGTGTTTATTATACGGGTGTATGAGTTCTGAATAAATTGACTGCGCAGTTTGAGCAAAAATCTGGCTATTTTGACAGCTAACCATATGACAGCTGATGAGGAATGCGAATACTGGAAAAGAAAAAGAAAACATATGATACAAACGATTTACTAGAAAGTATAACGAACTAATGAAATACAATGCGCTGCAATAATAACAAATTTTAGTCTGGATTTTAAATTTACGGCAGCTCACAATAGAGAATTTTGTATAGAAAATATAGCCACTGTGAATTACTTAGATTTTGAGTCGAAATGTTTATTGGTAAGGCCAAATAAATACTGTTCAGTGTTCACTTGGTGTACTTTCATAGCTCTAAAGAGCTGCATAAATAAACTGGAGCGCTCTTAAAACACTCGGTTTAAACATGTCATGTTCTTATTGTACTTTTCAGAACATGTTTCTGTCATGATCATGAGGCTTTTAAAATAAGACTACTAAGCATCAAAAGTGTCTCACCACTGTTCGCATAGTTTTAAATTTATATTCAGGGTGATTTTTATTCATATATTCTGTTCCGCACGTGTCTCCTGTTTATTCCTTTTAGAAGTTAAATATCTTCGAGGTCAAGTACTATACACTGCTTATCTCGTATTGCAGACTCCTTTAAAAATGCCCAACAGGCCAGCAATTATCGCTTAACTAATGTACATAACTGGAGACAGGAAACAAAAAAAAAAAAAAAACGTTCTTTAAAACATGTTAATCCAGTTTCAGCTCAACAACAAAAAAGCAAAAAAGAACGAAAAAGGTTTTATGAGTTGTGTAAAACTTTTACACCAGCTAACTAATCATCGTATTTACGCCACCAAAACTTCTGAAGAAACTTTTGAGGTTTTTTTTGTATGATAATGAGACATCTCGCAAAAGAATGTATAAACGCAAATGGTTATCTGTCAGCGTGGCAATTTCTGTGCGTATAAAACTTTTAAATTACATATTTCATAAACTGCTCCGAGTGAGTTTCGTTCTCGAAACTGAATTAAATTTCCTCCCTTCGAGTGCAAGTGAATTAGCACACCTTTTGTGGGAGTAAAGTGAAAAGACCGCCAATGGCAAGCGAGATCTAAACAATGGCGGTATGTTGTGTGTATACGTGCCTTCTCATTAAGATGTTAATGAGTTTATTTGAAGGAGCACGAAAACACAACGACAACACGAAAATTTGTCTCTTCTTTTACATTGTCTCTATTTGCGAATGCAAACACTTTGCCCCCTCTGAAATAGATTAAAAGTTGAACTCACTGGCTAAGAAGAAACAAAATAAAATAAAACGCTCATTGTGCACGTTTTGTTTTGACTGAGAATGCTGACGCTTTAGTTTCAGCAGCTGTCAATTTGTTTGTGTTCTAGAAATAAGCTGATAGCGTATGTCGCTAGGGGTTAACTGTATCGATACGATTTCCCCCGTCACTGGATTAAGAGTGGTTTTTATACTTCCATATGAAGTGAATTCAAAAGCGATAAGCGACAGAAATACACTTGGTGAAAAAACTAGTCTACTGGGCAATTTATTGTGTAATTGTTTTCTTTTTTTTTTTTCGTTTTTTAGTTTTGATCAACTAGAACTAGAAATCTGCAAATTTATTTTCAATTTTTCAAATTAACAAAATTGAATGTCACGATTACACTCTCTCTAAAAAGAGAACAACTAAAAACTCGTAAAAAATGTTGAATAATCAACTAAAAACAAACTCGATCAAATTATAAATTGTTGTTCAGAAAATTATTTTCTTATTTCTACAAAATTATTCACAAAAGTCAATTGAAAAGAGCTCGTAGTGAGAGATTCGTGTGACGCAGTCGTACACCTTTTTTTTCGCGACATCTGGTGGTTATTAGTATCCCTTGATTCTGACGCACATCATAAAAAATATTTTTATTTATCGTGTATAGTATACTGTTCAATATTCTATTCTAATTTTGAAGCTACATCCGTTGTAAGAACCCAAGTAACAAATGGAAAAAAATAAATATTTAGTTCTATATATAATAATCTAGAGCATAGGCTATCAACTTTTAAGGAATAAACTATCTAGCTATCCGGTTTTCTACACAAATTTTAAAAGCAACATTTTCCAACACGTACTAAAAATTGTTTGTCGGAAAATGTTCAAAATGCCAAAAGCTCTACTACAAACTGTACTGCGGATGGAAAGGTAGTGGATAAACAAAAGATCCATCTTTCTGAAAATAAAATGTCAGAATAACAAATCGTAGCAGCGAAGCCAAAATTAAGATTTTTCAAACCTTGTTATAGCTCAGCCAAAGCGACAAAATGTACTAAAATTGAAGCAACAGATTAAGCAATAGTTAAGCAACAGATCGAATACAAAAGTGAGCAAAGGATGTTAATAAAGACATAGCGCGATACTAATAATCTTTTAAAGTGTTCAGGCTAGATTTTTCGAACTTACAATGGTAACATTTTCCATTTTCCATGTATCCATTACTTTGGAATATTTCCATGTAAATATTACTTTGGAAGATTAAAATTCATTATTAGTACCTAAGACCCAGTTCGTTTTCGAACAGTAATTTGTCAAGTTTGGAAATATATAAATTTGGAGCATCAATTTCAACATTTTTCCCAACAGTTCACGTTTTTTTACTACACTACTTGAACGACTGACAAACATCTGAAAATATAGTTCTAAGGTCGAATAACAATAAATCGCTGCCAATTTATTGTTTTGTCTCGTAGGCTGTACCAAAATGTGATGTTGAACTTTACTGCCACTATTGCTGATTTTTTGCTTGTGAAATGGCCGTGCGAAAAACACGAATAATACAAATTGATTCTGGAAACTTCTGATGACAGGCCTTGCATCCTATTAACTGTCATTTGGGATATTCGGATCTCTTGTTTAGTAAGTCTGACAGCTGACTGATGTATTTCAGTTTTTATTTTTCAGATTGTTCGCGTGACAAATCTAGTCAAAATAATTCTGTCTGCATACTCAGTTGACATGTCGAAGTCTCAAAATAAACCGCGAGAATACAAAAACAATTTAAATTCATTAGTCAACGCGGTATATGATACCTAGTCCCGACAAATAGTGTTGACGTTTTACATCAACTGGGTATCAGAACGGCGAAGCAATCCGAAATGGTATTAATGATATTTGAAGTCGAATGACACATCAAAACGTCTCCGCCTTTATGCTTTCCTTTCACCGCTAGTCTGGTTCTGGTTGATGTTGCGCAATATGATAATTACCGGATCGACTTTCTACTTGAGATTGTATACGGTTGAACATCAGACAGTTTGGGGAATTCAAAAACTCAGTTAAATAATTGATCTTTATTCGTCACTGTGTACACCGAGTTGTACGAAACCACCTGGCTCGGAATTGCATTTTAAATGGACGCATTCAGACGGTTTAAGTCTTTGTTCCTGACAGACAATATAGATGTGCTATCAACAAACAGATGTCGAAACTATTGGTGATTTTATCTCATAATTTTGTTGATTCCCCCAACAAAGCACTATCGAAATCTGGCATTAACAATCTACAAACATAGCTTTTTAAACTCGTATAATCTGCAACAAAATTAGAGAAAGTGCTGACAAATCTGCTAATAATAGTATTATCCGGCAATAACCTTAAAAGTGAGCCTTAATATCATTTGCAGAAATTGTTCCGTATAATTTAAAATAGTAATATTTTGACTAGCTTATTAGTGGGACCATAGGTTTTAGACTAACAGTGACTTGATGCATGTCTCTGGTCGTATTTGTTTGCCTTTCCTTCTTTTTGAAGGCACAGCTGAAATGTCAGTTGTTTTATTTTTGCCACAAGCAGTTGTAAAATATGCAACTGCCTCAAAGTAGCGCGAAGTCTATACACGTACTTTGGAGCTCTATAGGAGAGTTTCATCATTTAATCATTTTGCAACTCCACAATAAAATTAATATTTTGTGGATTACAATATGCAATTTTCTATGGAAAATTTCGCCAAATTTCGAATTTCGAAAGATTTAGTAAAAAATTTGGACACTAAAAATGATTAAATGATTAGTAACGCGGCATTATTAGTATTGACAGCTATTTGACGTTTAACAAACGAGTAGCTGACTTAACTGCCTTCTGGCAAGGGTAGCGAATAGCGTCAATGATAAAATATCGGAGCAGTGCACCCACTTGCATACATTTTTTTTTGGACTGAAACGTCAAATGGTGGAATAAAAGTTTTTATTGATAAGTCGATTACGGTCGAATACATTAATCATTAAAAACCATATCACACAACAAGTTGTACAATCCAATTCGATTTGCATGCCAGTGTAAGCTCGACTTTAGTTTGAAAATACAAATGTACTCGTATTTTTCCTACGGTTCGCAATTTCACAATAAAAACATTTCCTAGAGTGTACCATTGAATAAAGTCGACCCAGTTAAACTAAAGATAAGAGATGTCTTATTTTTAAGTAAAACGCTTTTCGAAATACCAATCAGGGCGTAATATTCTGCTGCAAGAGGATGGAGGGCGACGAGTTATTTTGAAATTCTGATGAATGTCGCCATCGCCTTTGAAATGAATAAACACATTGTATATTTTACTGGCTAAGAGCGTTTTCTTTCCTTGTGTCAAGAAACAATTTCTGACGGTCACTGACATGGTGTTCTATGCAAAGTTCAGATTGGAGCACAAACACGATGCAGGTATTTTAAATTCGAATTAATGCAAATTACAGTGTCTCACCGAGATGTGAGGGCGATTGTATCGTTGCTTGTATGGCTTGTGGGAGATAGAGGTGTACGCTTTGTACACATGTTAGTTGGGAGCAATAGCAACAAGCTGCAGGGCCTTTGGAAAGGTTGGCCGCACGATTATGTGCATGCATTTGTTAAGGGGCGTTGATCGATTCAATGCGTTTGCTGCATGTCGGAATACAAAGTAGATTTTCATTCGTTGGAAGCTGCAGGCTGTGATGCCTTTGGGAATATATGTGCCCATAATCACCGGATGTAAGGGTGGTCGTCAGGTTTGAACAAATCGCTCAAGACTTTAAGAAGAGTGATAGGTGTCTGCAATGAAAATACAGTTGAATGGCATCGCTGAGAAGGTTTATTTTTGACTATCTACTCTCACCTTTCGCTCATAGTGAATAAAAAGTGGCTAGGTAACTTTTTCTCCAAATGGAACACATAAATGCAGGCAACCACCTACATCCGTTTGGTGTCATATTTTGTTTTTGTGCAAATCGCAAACAGGAGCTATTGCTGACGGCTAACAGATGCGAATAAATTTACATTTCAAAGGCAAGAAATATGCGGCTGGGCGGAACTGATGTCTATTCCAATTGTTATTTCAGCTTATGCAAATGTGGGCAAACGGTGAAATGGCTCGCAGAGCATGGTCGGGTTAAACGGAACATTTGCTTTGGGAATAGTTCAAGGACTGTTGCTTTTTTGAATGACGACTTCCTTAGGTCTGAGTGGCTCCTAGTTACACCTACTTTCGTTGAAATTTCTAGGGAAGAGTAGGTGGATGTAACTCTTCACCAGATTTCACGGAAATAAAACTGATTTAGAAATGTAAATAATAAATGTCAAGTCAGATGTCAGTGAAAGTTGTCATTTAGCACGGTTTGCTATTATAAATTGTTTGTCGTTTTTTTCCCGGTCGTCCCACACCAAATGGGCGAACACTACCACGTTCAGGCGATCGCTTACAAGAGTTTGGGATATAACTACGGTGACCATATTTTGGAAATCCAAAATGGCAAACATTTCTAAAAACATTTTCTAGTTATTCAATTATTTTTTATTTAATAAGTAACTTAATTATTTTTTTTTAAATAAAATACATATTTTAGTACTAGATTACTTGTTTGCTCGTTCAGCAATTTATGATACCTACTTTAGCATTACCATTGTGTTCATTGAATTTGAGTTTTCTTAATGTCCACGTTATTATTTTTAAAAATTTAAATAAAATACAGAACAAATAATGAACAAATCTTTAAATACAGAACATGTTTGTGTTTTTGTATAAAAAATAAATTATAAGAAACATCGTCTTCAAATACAGAACTGTTCATTATTACGAATATAATAAACGGATGGTCACCGTGGATATAACGAGATGCACGAGAATATACCACTAGCCGATATAAGGGGAACCATTTTTTTTTATTAATAAAACAGAAGCAATTTTTTGTTGCAATTAATTTTATTATGTTGTTTTGCGAGTTCTAACAAAAGTATATTGCAGTATATTTCATTTTATGACAGTTGATTCCGAACATACTTATTATTAGCAAAATTTAAAAAAAAATCCTCTTTAAGAAACACTGAATTTTTCTTTCTGTATAATAGTGCATTTACAACATCACGAACGCGCATTTTTGCACGAGACGGGACAGAGAGATCCGTTTGTCCGCAGTCAATGCTAATAAAGGCGTACGAATGACATCACAAATCAGACGCCTAAGGTGTCATGGATGTTCTACCTATAATTATAGATAAGTAAAACGGAAACAAACACAAATTCAGGCGAACAACATTTCTGCAATCACTTGAAAACATTCATATTTTTGATTCAAAACATGTGAAATGAGAATGGTAATTAGTTTCGGTAAATTAAAGCAACAATTCATCAATCAGTTATCCGAAATAAATAAATAATTGTCCGCTCATCACTTCTGGAAGCCATTTTGTTTTATAGGAAAGCGCGCAAGCCATCGCTATAAAAATATGAACATGCATAGCTTTCCCATAATTCTTATCACGTAAATAAGATGGATGACCAAACAACGTGTCACATCTTTTTGCCGTTAGGTAATGCCGTCCCTTTCAGTCACACGGCTATTTAGTATTTAGCATCCCTTTAATCTTCTGTGTTAGGAATGTGTGATGGTGTAACTGAATAAGCTTTCCCATAATTTCTACCACATAAACAAGATGTCCGACCAAAATACCTTTCAAGTATTTTTACGTGTTATAACCTATTCGCACCGCACCGAAAACAGTGTTTTCGCCAAAAACTAGTCAATGCAATCACACCGAACAATAACTAGTTTTCGTTTGACGTTTCAATCAGCTGTAAGACTCTAGTCGTTAATCTTCTGTGTAAACTATTTTGGTTAAAAATTTCGATTGCATTAATAAACAAATAAAATTTATTCAGATCAATTAAAAATAATATTAGTCCATCAATTAAGTGTGGAAAATGATTATAAGTTGTGAGTTGTGACATATTTCAACAATCCAACGATTGGAAGTCGTTTTCGTGGAAATCGACTTTAAACGACTCGTTTTGACAACTGGGGAAAACTTCTGTTTTCGATGAAGTTTTCGAGTATATTTGCGAAAACCCGGTTTTCGGCTCGGTGTGAATAGGGTATTAGGTAATGCCGTCCTTGCAGGCTATCTTCAATTTTCCGTGTTAGGAATGTGTGATGTTGTAAATGCAGTATATAAGTGTCCCTGTGAATACAACGCTTAAAGAAAGGTCGGTCGTTGTTCAGAATATGCATAGTGAATTTTAATGGCGAATACAAATGACGGTAGCAAGGGAATTACACGAGAGAGAATGTTCGGCTTTAAGCAATGACAGCCAACACTCAGTGAAGGGCATTTTGATTTTTTTCTTGACATTGCACGATTGCATTTCACGGAGTGTTTGCTAGAAGCCGTACACATAGAATGATATTTCAAAGTGTGTGTTCAGTTACTTCGCGTGGGTAGCTAAACGTCCTTTTTTGTGTACCCGCGTCTTCCTCGGAATTTGAAACAAACTCAGGCAATATCAATCGTGTTTATTTTTCCAGAAATTTGCGGTTCCCCTGCACAGTTATCACACGGATTGCAATATTGGTTTTATTGCTGCCAAATGATCCGTACGCTCCTTTTGAAGAGCTCCATGTGGGTAGTCACAATGCTCGGTAGCATTTATACCCCAATTACTATCGTACACGTATCTCTTACACGCTGACGAAGAACATTTGCATAGCATACGTAGTTCTACTGGGAGTCGGTATTCATGCGATTATCACAAGCAATTGATATCACCAGGCGCGTTATCGCCTTACATCAAACTAAGTACTTGGATATTTTTGTATGTATTATTTATCGCAGCACCCACTGTAAATTTGTCGCAATTGTATGATATCATACTTCGTCGTTTGAAATGCTGCTGTTAATTGAAGCGAGCTTTTATATATGGTCTTTTGGATATGTGGCTTTCATTGGGTACTTATGCCAACAAAATCGTTATGACGTAGCGCAGTCAAATACTGAAGAGGATTTCGGAAGCTTATATCCTTTGCCTTTGCACGGTAGATGGAAGAAGTTAAGACACTGACGATTCGAGGTACGAGTGGAGTTTAGACAGGATGTAACGTCTTCTATCAAAAAACTATAATTACATTTGTAACGCCAAGAAGGAGTCACCGGACACCTCATAAAGTATATATATTCTGAATCAGGATCACATTCTGAATCGATTTAGCCATGTCCGTCTGTCTGTTGAAAGCACGATAGCGCCCGAAGAAATCGACATAGGCGAATGAAATTTGGTGAAAGGACTTCGTTTTTATCTTCATCAGGTTGGTATTGAAAATGGGCTATGTCGGTCAAGTAGTTCTGGTACCTCCTATTCAAAATCAGTATTAGACACATGTATCTCTCTGTCGGTTAAAAAACACGATAGCGTCCAAAGGAATCAACCTAGGCGAATGAAGTTTGGTGAAAGGATTTCTTTTTAACCTCGTCAGGTTGACATTAAAATTGGGCTATGTCGGTCAGGTTATTCTGGTACCTCCCATACAAAACCAATTTTGCATGACTTGTATGCAGAGGGTATCAAAGCATCGGCCAGGCCGATGATAACACTTTTACATGTTTTTGAACTCATTGTGTTGATATTACAAATAATTTACAAAGTGTTGGATCACTTTGGAACTGGAGCAGATGACTGTGAGGAATGTCGTTTACTCATTGAACTGCATGTGCACAGAGATAAAGCCATGAAATGACACCTAAATCTGTTGCAGTTCTAATGGAGAACAACTAACTATTCGGCTGGTAGCATTACCTCAGGTTGAAAGCAATAAGTAATAGTGGTCATCTATTAAAAGGCTACACGTTAAGCATGCTCATTCTCAAGGTATCAAGGTATCTATCTTCTTAAGTCTTAATTCCAGTGACTTTTAATCGTTCTGCATAACCAAATGCGAAGAAGTTTTCAATCTGTTCATGTACTGACATCTGACACTGACAGTCAATAAATGTCTGTAAATGCCTCTGTTTCTAAAAAAATGTTGTCTTGCTAATTTAAATAAAGTTGCTTCAAGGTTATAGAGAACATCTGCTGTTACATAGCACAATATTTAGTTGTTTAACTTTAGAAGTTTTGAAACAAATAAACAAACGGCCAATAGTCAAATTTAGTTTGGCAGCCTGATAAAAACCCAACAAATTAACAAAAAAACTCTTTCTTTTTTCTAGGAAAAATAAGATAAATTTCACAAAAATATAATTTAATAAAAATTACTTCGTGAAGCTAACATGTATTACATAAAAAAATATTTGAATTAAATGTTTATTCTTTTTTTTTAACTTCTGACTCGCCAAGGCGAAAAGGCGGGATTATCAGAAAATTGTATTTAGGTTAGCAGCGTCTCTACCTGCCGGCGCAGTCGCTTAGTGGTTAGTGTGTTGGAATACTAAGCGAGGGGTCCCAGGTTCGAATCCCGAAAAAGCCCAAATTCCAACTTAAGGTTATTTTCACTGCGCCACCTCTCGCAAACGTCTGACAAACATCCGAGAGTATAACTGTCATGAAAGAGCTTCTCAATTGGCCGCCTGGACTCGGCATAAAATTGTAGATCCCTTCCATTAGTCCCAAAAATAAAAACTCACACAAGACGATTGGTTGTGAGAACTAGTGTAGGTAATGTTTCCAGCAGAGGACTTCTTTAATTCTTCTGGACTTAGTATTACCCGGAAGAAGACTTTCCTTCTAATTCTAGTTGGAACTGGACATTCATACATGATGTGCTCAGCTGTTTAGTCTTCTTCAAGACATAGTTGGCGCTCCGCGGAGTCGGCTAAGTGAAGTTTGTGTAGGTGGTATCGCAAAACGTGTTGACCTGTAAGGTAGCCTGCAAGGTTTTCGATATCCTGCCTTCGTAGATTCAAAATTTTGTTGGCATTTTTCTTGAATGGCAAAATTGTTCCTTTGGCCTATCTGAGGCGTGGGATTTCATGCCACCGTTTGATACACATGTTTTTTTCCCAACTATTGATAGTGGGAGTGATTGCTGATTTAGTAACGGCGCAGAAAGGTTCTGGTCCTATAAACGGGGTTCCTGACCCTTTCCTGGCCAGTTCGTCAGCCTTTTCGTTTCCTTCAATACCCTCGTGCGCGGGGACCCACCAAATTTTGGTTTTGTTTCTAGAGCAAAGAGTTTGAAGAGCATTGAAGCAGTGGATGACTGATTTTGAGATAATTATTGGTGAGCTAAGGGCGTTTATAGCTGCTTGACTGTCTGTGAAGATATGGTTGTTTGCGCCTTTGATCCCTGAGGAGTAAATAAGGTTCGAGCATTCCATTATGGCATGGAGCTCTGCCTGAAATACACTGGGGCTTTTCCCCATAGGTATTGAGACGTTGCGAGTTGGTCCATGTATACCAGCTCCTACCGCTGAGTCCATCTTGGAACCATCCGTATACCACTTTAGGCCGTTTTGGCAGTTTGGTGTGTTATTGCTAACCCATGCTTCTCTCTTAGTGATCTCCGTGGAGAATTTCTTGCTGAAGCATAGTGTCTTTGGAAGTCGGTCAGTTACCGCGCAGATCATGTCAAGTTCCGGAAGTTCCGAGATAAGAGTCATTAGTTCTGGATGGTCACTAAAGCTTATCTCTTCCCCTTGTGCCAGACTTGCTGAGCTACGTATAGCCACTTCTTTTATATGTATGTGGAGGGGTGTTGACCCCATTAAGTCCTCTATAGCAGCTGTAGGACAAGTTCGCATTGCACCGGAAATTCCCCTTAATTCAATTAAGTTCAGTCTCTGTTCGTTAAATAAAATTAAATGTTAATATTAATATTAATAAATAAAATAAATATTATTTTTATTGGCTGAATGACTGTGTTCAGTGTTCACTCTCAAATGAGAATTGTAATGGCTTGTTCACACTAATGTGGTTTTCTACAAACAATGATAAGCTATACAATTTTAAATGTATACTCAAATGAATTAACAGGCTATTATTTCTATTTTCAAAAATATTAACTTACTTACGATTGAATTGGGATTTTTAGTTTTGATTTGCATCATCAGCGTACGAATAAATCAAGACATTCTAATAAATTATGTTTTGTTTATTGCGTTCTTTTTCAGCGGTATTATTGCGAAACAAATGCACCCATATATAAATCATAATAATAATAATAATAATCTTTCTTATTTCATATAAATCGTGAAGTATTTGAAAACAAAGGGGGACATTCTATATATTGTTTCCGATCGAACGAAGGGCGTTACTGATTTGCATATGATATTTGGCAGATCAGCTGATATTGTGAGCATTTCCTATTTTGTGTTTTATTTTTCGCTTGTAACTTATTGCATTATTTAACAAAATACTTTGAAAATAACTGTTTTTGCAAATTTAATTGCAATTTATATATTATTTCTTTTCGAATGAAATCATTGACCACGAAAACAAATTATAAAAATTGAATTCTGCAATGACAACAAATATATTAGATTATAAAAAAGTTGTTGCACTAGGGAATTTGGAGATATAGTTTTTTATTGGTATCGTTTCACTAATAATGCTGTAAATTTGTATTAAAACTTTTGTTGACACAATTTTTAGATTATTAGTTAGGCCGAAAGTTTAAAATGTTTCTGATAATTTCGCCCAAGTGGGTATACACTCTAATTTCAAAACAAACATACCTACTTAGCATCCAACGTATTGATATTTCTGTTCGCCTTTTTTCGCTCTGTTTTATGACAGAGAAGAGAGAAAGAGACATCAGCATGCTAGGATGGATGAAACAGAACTTAACTTGCTAATTACTGAAATAAAACCTAACAAAGAAATGTTAAATACAGGTTCGTGATATTTATTTGCGAAAATGTAAATTCGAAAAATATTTAATTTAAAATAAACCATCGGTGTCAATCAATGACCTGTGTTTTAGGATTCACTAAGGTTAGATTCTAAATGATATCAGAAATTTCTATGGAGCTACGTTCGTGTTTGATGTTTTTTTAAACGTTTTTTATATGCTCCGAAAGTAAATTTCGGGCAGCTAATAATAAATGGGGACGTTCAAGTATCTAGTTTAGTAAGTCTGAGTCGATATATCCCGGTTTTGATTGGAGGAAATCGTTCATATGAGCAGCTGTTTCAGATGACGTTTATGGAGGGTAGCCGACGAATCTAGTCAAGGAATTCGTGACCGAGTACTAAGTTGACAGTTCGCATATATGGCTGACGTAGGAAAAGTGACGTTCCCGACCAATCTAGTTTTTGCGTTCAGGTTACATCGAATCCAGACCAATCTAGTCGACTTAAGATAACTAGTTTCTTAAATGCAGCCAATAAAACCCATTTATGTGACGCATACGCGCAGTTTACCCAACCTTTTTGACATGTCACTTATGCCGTGAATTGTACCAGCATAAGGGATCTCCACTCTGACTAAATGTAGTGCGTGTGCCATTCGGACGTTATATCGGTGTTAATCCGAGTACAATTTTTTACTTTTAAAGTCTTTAACATAATTTATAAAACGCGGAACGGTGGAACACACTTTACACTCCAAGAAAGCAAAAAAATAGACAACTTTTCTTTGTTTATTTTATTAATACAAAATTGTTACGTATACGCCCAGTGTACCCAAATTTTTTTTTTAATGCTTTGTTTTGATGCGGGCAACGGAAAGAATTTATAATCACGCTTACTAGAATGTAAAAAAAATCCCAATAATAACTCGATCACATTTTCAAATATAGTCATCTTTGTTTTGCAACATTTCTTCAATCCCTGAACCACCCTGCATCAATTGCAACCTCTGTGGATTGACGTTGTAGTTAGAAGAGAACTGTGTTGGGGGGAAATGTATAACTCATCACTGATTGATAAACAATTCTTACTTACTGTGAAAATAAACTAAAAAAAACTCGTTCACTAATATACAAGGTGTCGCAAAAATTGTCACCCGATGCTCTTTTTATTTTTGTAAATAAAAAGCACTCTGGTTCTGCTTTTGGATAATTTTTATTTGATATCTTAAATTTGTTTCCATTTAGTGGAAAAAATTATATCCGCAAGTGACCGCACCTAGAATTTGTTTGTTTATTTATTTAAGTCTACCATTTTACAATTTACAGACTATATAATTAGGTAATTTTGATTCTCCATCACTCACGGCAGAACTTCCGGCGATAGGTTCTCGCATTCCTGACGTATATTTTCTTTGAGGGCTTCAAGAGTCTGAAGGTTGTCGACGTAGAGTCGTGATTTAAAAAAAAAAAAACCATTAAAAGTAGTCTGGAACTGTTAAATCAGGCGATTTCGCCAGCCACTTTAAATTGGCAAAACGGGAGATTATAGGCGAAGAGGAAACGCAGCCCTCAGAATTTCGTTTGTGGCTCGTGCAATATGTGCAGTTGCTCCATCACGTTGGAACCACGCCTTCTCCAGTCACAATTCATCCAATAGAGGAAGGAAAAAGTCGTTGAGCATGTCTCTGTAGCGTTTGGTCGATCGATCCCAGAGGATCCTCTGCGAAGTCTTCAGCCCCAGTTGCATTTCGTGTTATTCCATACTCTTCTAGGCAAGCTAGGACCGGGAAATCTATGCCGAAATTCTTCGCTGCGCCAACTCCACTTACGAATTATTCCGAAAAAAAACGAAACACTTATTCCGCGTTCTTTAGGAGTGTAGCGTTTTATGTCGTGTTGAAGTGTATTTTTCATCTGTTTACTTCATAAATATTAAAGTGGAATTGACATTTGGCGATATTTCCAAAAATTATATAAGAATAACAATAAAAGTGGTAACTCTATCTACAAAAGTACCTAATTCAACTCGCATTTGTTCTGCTTCCTTTAGAAATAAATAAAATTTCACCTTGTCTATCATCTTCAGATATTCTTTTTTATTCTCCTGCGAAAAATTCATCGACTTAATCTGAATTCTTTACTTTTCTTTACAGGTTAGTATACTATACATAGTATATATATTTGGATGGACTGTCTGCTGTCCCATTATGGTAATTCTATAGAACTCTTGTAAAATACACTTTGCCAAATATATTCACTCAGTTAAACGAAACTGTTTTACGCAGTGGCTCATTCTACTCATCAACCACTTCAATTTTGTTCCTTTCCTTACTTGAAAATGTATATACTGTTGACAAAAATGAGAGCGTCCCTAAATAAACATCGCGTCATTCACAGGAAAAAGGTCAGCGGATACTCATCGTTACAACCTTTCATGCAACACCAAATACCATCCATGCAATTAGGTACTTGTCTTCCGCCAACGAACTCGTACATTTAACATTAAAATGATGTTACTGTATGTGTGTTTACATCAACCTTCCGCTGCGAAATAAAACTTTATCTCTGGCAGTAATATCTGTGTTATTACCTTCCGCAAGTGGATGGTTAAACCAAATACGTACAATCCGTTGAGATTAGGGGTTTTTGTTTTTGTATGGGGAATCCCTATTCAAGGGAGTGTTCATTTGTAGTGGCATAACTCTATGGAAGCCAAATTAAGTTACCAACAAACAAAACAATTATTTACACTTCGTGTATAGTCCGATAGTTGTGTAAAAATAAAATTGTGTGTCCCAAATGGTTATACTGAAAAATTATTATTGTTCGCAAGGGAGTACTACTTGGTTGGGTTGGGATTAATATTGTAGTCATACGATTTGACAGTTTGAACAATTTTAGCTGACAATTTCTTTTTAAAAGGTCTTAATGCAACTTTTACTAATTACTGAAAACGCTCCTAATTAACAAAAAATATTTATACGTTGGCACAACACCACAAAAATATTCGCTTGTAGTTTTGCGACAAATTGGATGGATGGATTTTGTGGGGCTTCCGAACGGCTATATTGAAAAGCTGCATCGGGACAAATGCCCCAGTTTAGGGTAAGCAAGTTTTTATACAGATTTCAGATTACTTTGTCTTTTATTTGGAATCGAGGAAATAAAATGTGATCATTCTTGTTACAAATAATGTCGGTTTCGTTTCATTACGTTCGCAAATGGGGACGTTCGCATACTTAGTTTATGTAGAACGTCAACTTGTCTGAACTAAGTATACGGACGCATGAGAATTGATTTCAAATAAAAATACTTTCGCATTATATTGCTTAGAAGAACTTTGATAACTCCGTAACGTTGTAAGATAGTACAGCAGCACACATTCCTAACACGGAAAATTGAAGGAATGCCCAATACTAAATAGCCGTGCGACTGAAAGGGACAGCATTACCTAACACGCAAAAATAAGTGACACGTATTTTGGTCAGCCATCTTGTTTACGTGGAATTATGGGAAAGTTTAGCATGTTGATATTTTTATAGCGGTGGCTATATTTAGAAATTTGGACCCTTTAAAACAAAATGGCTTCCGGAAGTTATGAACGGACAATTATTTATTTATTTCGTAGAACAGATTAATGAATTGTTGATTTAATATTCTGAAACTCTCATTTGTCATGTTTTAAATCAGAAATAGAAACGTTTTCCGGTGATTGCAGAAATGTTTGTCGTCAGAACTTCTGTTTATTTCCGTTTTACGTATCTTTAATTATGTGTAGAACATTCATGACACTTGCATCAGATTTGCGATCTAAAATGAAACGGATCTAGATTTTTATGCCGAGTCCGAACAGTTAATTGAGAAGCTCTTTCATGACATTCATACCCTGAGTGTCAGTTGTTTGTCAGACGATCGTGCGAGGTTGCGCATAATGCAAAAAACTTTGGTATGAAATTCGTTCATACTTTTCGATCATTAACTATGCTATTTGGTATATTCTAAAGAGATTACCTACTGGAATACTGAAGTCGATTGCACCGCTATATCAGAAAAGAAAATAATACTGAACACAATTATTACTTTTCGCAAGAATGGCTAATATTGTAAATATACTATTTATCTTCCAAGTGTAAACATCACCAATTTCTTATTGATTGGTAGTCAATATAACCCTTTTAAAATTGGTCGGGTTATTACGATTAGCTACGGTGACCATTTTTCCCATTCACATAAAAGAGGGAATTTTTTTGTTGAATTAAAAATACCTATACAGTCAGAAATGGCTAAGGCACATTTGAACTATCAAAATTTGTTGGTTTAATAAAAGGGATTGACTTGGTCTTTGAAAATCAAAACAAGGTTACCAGCATTGTAAGAATTGCGAAGTCACCTACTCGCAATCTTACATATTTCTTATAGTAGGAAGCGTCCTTAAATACAGAAGAGGACATTTTGGAAAAAAAAGAGGGCAATGCATTGATTTCTTTTAGTAAAAAACAAGAGAGGACATAGTAGGGAAAAGGGGACTGTCCTCTCGAAAAGAGGACGAATGTTCGCCGTAGATTAGCTCGATGAAAATATTAGGGAATTCCCCTGCTAGTTTTGCAGTACTGCCAACTTGCATGCAGTGTGGTACAAAACATAATTTGTGGTGTGACCAGCTCTGATGTTTGAAATGTACTAAAAGCTAATATTATAAAGGGTTTTCCAATAAGAGGTGTTATTGTGAATGACCCGCTATTTCGGTAGCTGTCAATTTTGAAGCTTTTATTCGTTGACATTTGACAAGTAGAAATTACGCCATTACTAAAAATGGAACGATACACGCTTCAACAACGCATTAAAATTCACTACAAAAATGGTGAAAAAACATAGGTAACGAAACCATTGATCTTTTACGGGAAAAGTTTCCGGACAGTGTTATCTCTCGAAGAGGTGATCACAATTGGCCACCGAGATCTTGTGATTTAACACCTTGCGACTTCTTCCTTTGGGGCCACGTGAAAGATAAGGTATACGCCAACAGCCCAGCGTCGATTCAAGACCACAAAGATAAAATTCGTGAGGCTGTCGAGGAGATGGGGCAGCCACTTTGCGATTTGGTTATGGAAAATTTCATAAAAAGGATATGGTCCTGTATGCGTGCTCGTGGTGGCCATTTGGCTAATGTTGTTTTTCATTATTAACGGCATACCTTCCTCTTTATTATGAAATAAACATCCGATCATTTATCTCAAAAAGTGACATTTTTCTTTGAATACCAAAATAACACCTCTTATTTGGAAAACCCTTTATTATAGTTGAACATTTTGATACAACTCTATCGTGATTGATTTCAAAAAATATTTACACTCTTCGATCTAAACAGATCGTTTTTTACGGTTAGAAAGCGTTAGTGCGCGGGGAAAGTATAATTTGCTACTCTTGCTCCACCACTGTCACCACAAATAAAATATAATAATTGACAGATACACACGTTTTTCCAGTAGATAAGTGGTTGCACCCTGTGACGATGAGGATGCAGTTTTTCCACTCACCATCGAATTGATTCCCCAAAGCCCTTATACACTAGTTTTCCAATATTCCATCTATTCTATCCACTGTCTGAATACTTTGTCCCTGAAACTGCAATGAATACAACCAATATTGGCCAATTCTATACTTCAATGACTTGCGGATCATAACACGACACCAATCGAGGTCGCTTCCAATTTCAAACTACCACAGCGTGTCATACGATTCGCTTTGAATGGATTTCGAGTTCCTTTCCAAATGTCTCTGATGCAATTGCTCAAAAGAGATTTATTTTCTCCTTTTTTCGTACGCCCTCTAAACATGAATTAAAAATGACACAAAGAAAAAGAACTGCTTGGGTTTTATTTAGTGTTACAAAATGCCTTTCATTTGAAATGTTTATGCTTCTTGTTCGTTTCTATGTCGTTTTGTGTTGGTGGGCGGTGCCGCTCAAAAGAAAAGCGCCGAACCATACAAGCATCATCCGCCTGCCATGCCAGCATCAGAAACTGGGTCAATGACGGCAGCTAGGTATGGGTCGTCATCGAAAGTGCTCCTTAATACGCGGATTTCTGTGTGTTTGCCAGAGTCTGACTCTCAGGAGCATCCCTTTGCAAATTACATGTAAATTCTCTTAAATAATAAATGCAGCGAAAGGGAGTGAATTTGAGAGTTCGCGGAAATTATTGCAGTAAGCTGCGAATAAAGTTGTTCCTGTAATTAACAATAGGAATTAAAAAGGACGTGTTTACAGTGTTCGTGCATTTTTGATTTTTCAGTTTGTGAGGTTGTGCAGGAAAAAAAAAACAAGTGAGTGGAGCTGTGTTTTCACAGTAGAGAGAGGGGAGTATTTATTTATTCTCCGTTGAGTGGTATTTAGGGGCCCCGCAGATTGGCTGAGTGGGTGCTTCGGCTTAGTGTGGATTAATTTCGTGGAATTGTTTCGAAATCTGATGGTGGTGTTTTTTTTCCATCTCAATAATAAGACCAATGGAATTATTTGCGGTACTGGATATCACATAAGCAGTAATTATAGCCGGCGAGCGGAATTGTACGTAATCCCCCTTCGAACAAAGGAAAGGCGATTTAAATGTTGCTACAACAACAATGTTCAAAGTTTTGTCAGAGAAGGCAGTCAAGTGGTAGATTTTAAATTGAACAGGCAATTATTGATTGGTGGTTTTCAGAAATGTTAATCCGCGGCTGAATAGGACTTCGTCTTTTGGGAAAGAGCAACCTTCAACGAGTTGTAGATTCGATCTTGGCTTTTAACTGGATTTAAAACATCACGCACGCGTATTTTTGCATGAGACAAGACAGAGAGGTCCGTTTGTCCGCAATCAATGCAAAAATAGGCGCAAGAATGAGAACACAAATCAGACGCCTAAAGTATCATGTTCTACCCATAATTACAGATACGTTAATAGCCAGAAGCTCTGGCGACAAACATTTCTGCAATAACCGGAAAACGTTGCTATTTCTTATTTAAAACATATCAAATAAGAGTTACATTAAAATAAACCAATAATTCATCTATCAGTTAAACGAAATAGATAAATAATTATCCGTTAATAACTTCCGGAACCCATTTTGTTTTATAGGAAAGCAAGATGGCCGACCAAAATACGTGTCACGTATTTTTGCGTGTTAGGTAATGCTGTCTCTTTCAGTTAGATGGTTATTGGACATCCCTTTAATCTTCCGTGCTAGGAATGTGTGATGTTGTAAATGCAGCTTTAAGCATTGTAAATTGTCAAATATGTTGAGTTATCTTTTTGTGTGGCCGATCTCTATGCTTGACAGCAATAACCGAGCCCAGTCTAAGTTGGGCTTCATAGAGAATGAGGAGTTGCTGCGGGGATAAAGCACCGCTTTGCTGTAGATGGGTAACTTAACTTTGATGATCCTCTATTGTTTTATTGGATACCTGGTCCAGCTTCCTGTCATTTTTTTTGTATTGGCTGTGACGCGTGTGGATTTAACTTTGTGGCACAGTCAACGCATTTTCTTAAGCTGTATGTTCTGTGAATTAAATCTTCGTTCGGACACTGGGTGGAGTGAAGAGTTAATTTTACGAAAATATGCCCAATAAGAAAAACATTTTAAAAAATTTTAAATCTGTCCATAGATTACCTTTTTATTTTTTTACATATTTCGTCTGCAAATTGTTCATACCTTTTGATAATTCTTGATAAATGAGCTAAATCTGTGCATGAGAATTTATATAATATGGACAAAAATGAAGCCCAACCTTTGACACTACACAAAGTGTCACAAAGATCAATAGAAACCCTCATAATAAAGCTGCATTCAAAGCCAATTTGAGAAGTAATTCCTATTCATAATAGCCCAATAATTACAGATCATATTTTCCATTCATAAATAATAATTTAACCCGACTGATTGCTGACAGATGGGTCAGATTCCAAACACACACTTCCGTAGGGCATGCAGCCAGAACGACAAACCACTGATATAACCAGTCGACAATTCAGCTATTGCAACAAAAACGTTTACTACCTACTCGACAACGATTATTTAATTGAACAATAATCGTGATTGAGTTTTTTTTTTGTTTTCCATTTCCCATACATATTTATATGCTCAGCCAACTGCATAATTACTGAGCTGTCAATCTTGTCAAGTTACACAAGTCTTTAAGTGTTGTCTACATATAGATACATAGCCGCGCTCTCACATAGTACAAGATACGAGATATAAATCGTTCCATTCGCCACTGGCGTTGCCGCCAAAATCGATTGACGAAAAAATCGCGCAAACATTTCGACAAAAAAGGCAGTCGACTGCGTGCTTGTGTGTACTCGTACAGTCACAGGCACATTTTGTCGCTCCGCAAAATGAACTGCTTAGGCAACTCGATTTGGCAGCAGTGTCGTGTCTGCGACTCGGTTATTTACGACCCACCACAATACTCACGATGAAAATTTATTTCCAAACCAATTGAATTCGCGAACCGCGTAAAGTAATGGCATCCATGAGATGGCAACTATTTCGGTAGCCGCAAGCATCAGCAGCACAGAGTGCCAACGCTTCTGCATTAGTGTTAAATTAAATATACGTGAGCTTTTAATAAATTTGTGTAATTAGATTTGTAATCGGGCATCGAGTTGTCAAACATTTGACATCCGACACTCGATAACTCTATGCACGGCCGCTTCGAGCGCCCCCTTTCGAAGTATGAATATGTATAGATATCAGCTAATCTCGTATTTCAGTGGTGTTGATGATTTATTTGAAGCGCTGCTAATTATTAATCAGCGCCCATCAGTAATTCGAAGTGTAGCATTATGTCAAAGTACTGGCGTAAAAAAGGGGGGGAAATAACAAAATTGATTGGCTTTTTAATGATGCTGTTGCACACAAGTCAATTATTGGCGAGTATGTGTTCTGTCATCGAACATGATAACATACGGTTATAGTTGCAGCTCAATTTCAAAGCCCAAGTGCCAACTGACGTCAGGGATACTCTTGTAATTGTATACAGCCTTTTCTGGGTAATACTTTTATCTAAGGACTTTTAACCGAGAGGACGAGCGTGTGTGTCATGCGAGTATAATGGTGTTTAAAGACGCTTTTTAAATTATACGCCTAAGAGCGTAAAAATAGTAACCTAATGCCAATAATTTCAGTCAAGTTCCTAAAAATAGATAGCGCTGTCATCACGTATCACAGTTAACGAAGGCATTCACCGAGCAGAACGCCCATGAACTTTGATCGTAATAGACTAGTAATTTGTGCAAATGGGACTTTAATTTAGGACTATATTTTAATTTTGTCTGACAGCAGTAGAGAAATGAGCACAAAAAAAAATAAAAACCAACACCCCATTCCCTAAAATAATAGTCGGTTGTGACCTTTCGTCGTGTGGTTGAGCGAGTGCATAATTTGCAATGGCAAACATTTTTTGACATGAGTAAAATTTGCTAAAAAATTAACAACAGTGGAGGCAATTAAAAGTGCACGACTGGGATTTGTTTTCTATATTAAATTCTTTATAAGTTTTTAATTATGACATTCACAGAGCGTGGTTTTGAACATCTATGCAAGCTACATTAGTGGATGTCAAGTAGACAGTCAGCCGTCAGAAAGTTTTGTATACTCGGATAAATAAATGAATAAAACGCGCGACTGGCTTGTACGAAATTTATACGGAGGTTTGTACTTAAGATATATGGCAACACCAACGTGAATGAGTCAAATTTGGCATTTTCATCATAAAGTTTGGCATTTTCAATGGTAGTTGTACTCGGAACGTTTTGTCATACGAGTGCCGTTTGTGTTGTTTACAGTTATTTGAAACATGCATCTTGGTCAAAAAATGCAATTGAATCGTAATCATTTCGATGCAATGATTTTCGACGCGGATTAAACCAACAACAGGGTGCCGATCAACTCGTCTATAAAATCGTGACAGTCGACGAATCATGAATCTATTCATATGAATGAAAAACTAAGTAGCAATCGGACTGTTACAACAAAAGTTTATCAAAACGGCTGCCTGTTTTTTTTTCGGAGTTATTGGACATATCACCATGGCGCCATTAAAATAAGTAAGTCTGGCAGCTGCCTGACTTATTATGTCTCACTTTCGATTGCCCTTGATCAGTCACATGATATATTTTTTCTGTTTACATTTACGGTGGGGTAGCCGAAAAATCTAGTCAAACATTTCGTGACTGAGTTGACAGTTTGCATATGTAGCTGACGTAGGAAAAGTGAAGTTCACAGCCAATCTAGTTTTTGCGTTGAGGTTACATCTAGGCCAGACCAATCTGCTTACTGAGGTCAAGTCTCAATTGCGCTAAATAATTATCTTCTGTTTCTGGGGAGAACGCTTTCAATCTTGAAACCAATTAAACTTCAGTATTTAATTTCCTACTTAACACTGTAGCAAATTCCAAATTAGCCAACAGGATATTTAATTATCAAGTTCCCGGAGCAGAATATATTTTTTAATTTTATTCACCAATAGTGTCAGAAAATTATCCGACCATTATTGTCCGTATGCGTTGTCATTCATTTGGAAAGTTCTTAACAATTGCACAGAATCTCCGATTTCTGAAAGCACTCATTGTGTGTATTCCATTTGATGCAACATTTTTTGGCAGTTCACACTAAACTGGATTTTGATTTCGCTTAGCTTTACGTGTGCATTGCGGATGAACGCGAAAATTGACTATCGGTTGGAGCCTATTTCTTACCTGCATGATTATCTAACTCAACGCAACAAAGACTTCTCCCAACGCAACTTCACATTTCTCGAAAATTAATCGAGGTGTCCCATCTTAAAAAAAAAATAAAAACATGCCCGCATAATTGCCTTGATGTTAATGATTCCACTTTTTAGACACATGACTTTCTTTCTTTCTTTACTTTCCAGCTTAACAATAAAAAAAACCTAGCTTCAAGCTAAAAGTGAGGTTAGAAAAACGTGAAGCAAATAAGTCGGATTCATAAAGTTTTCTGCTATGAGTTGTCACCTTTAAAAGAAACAAAACGTCAAACAACCACAACAACTTCCTTGAAACCAATTTTATTTATAATCATTCTCGAATACCCCACTAGCAAAACACAAAAGTCGATATTTCTTTATTCGCCAGCATCAATCAAATCTCTTTCTATTTTTAGTCCTTATCAATGATTCAAATACTCAAACTCAATTTGTTGTTCGACGTTACTCTTTCGCGACGCCATTGTAACAGTCACCATTGATATACAAAAGTTTGACAGCAATATCTTCGACGGCAACTTTGTCATCAGAGTGTGACGCAGTGCTGCCGCCCGATCCATCAAAGCGCTGACTTCATCGTATATATCCTCCAGGCACGATATCACCATACTGTCAAATTTCTCCTCGCTGAATATACAACTCTCCAAAGTTTCCACCACATCAGCGACCACTAGGAATGTCTCACGAATTATTGCCCTCACATTGCGGCAAATTGATTTCACTGGCTTGATGACAATTTTGCAGCATCCGGAGAGTTCATCGGTTGTATCCTTAATGAGCGCATCAATGGCCGGACATAGCTTCTTGGAAAGGGCAGTATCGTTCTTCGAACGTAGTTGACGTTTAAGGTTATACGCCCACGCATCCATGTGTTGCGTTTGCTCCATTATGGTGTTGTTCACATAGTTGATGACACGTTCAAATTCTTCATCCGTTAGGCGGGATATGTCCTGGAATTCCTCCTCGATTTTGTTTAGCTTCTCCTTGAGGCTGAGAAAAATGTTTTTCGTTATTTCTTCGGCACCGTCAAGTACCTTTGCCGCAAATGTCTCTAAGCTCTTGGTCAATTTAATCACAGTTTTACGAAGGAGTTTGAGTGTGTCATCTCGAATCGGCGACGACAAGAAATAATCCAAAATGCCACGAACAAGGTTATGGAATTCATTTATAGTTTGCTTTAGCCCCTCATGCATTGATGACGCACCAGTTTCATATTTGACAGATGTCAGGCTGTTTTGTTTCTCACTTTGACTTTTGTTCACTAGCAGAAGTACTAGGGCGAAGTAAATTTTTATTAAATTGCACATAATTAGAGCGGCTGCTTCTCTCTGCACCTAACTATAACAGTTTACTGCGCGTTTGCTGTAAATAGTTGGCTTGCGGCAACAATTGCCATGACACCAACAATTTCTTATCATTAATTTCTATTTGATTCGAAGCGAATTGATATGTCATTATCGCTGCTTCACGTTTGTTTCTTTTTCATCTGCGATTATTCTTATTCTGGCTATAATCTGGATTGTTTTTTTTTTTTGTAGTCGTTCGGTGTCACAGCAAAAAAATATACCGTTAAGAAAGAATAAGTTATAAGTCAAATTAAGAACGATAAAAAGTACCCACGTTTATTTCCTTCCTTTTTTTCTTCTTAATTTGTACCTTGGCACGTGTGATAGGAACTGTAAGTAGCTGCTGTTCACATAGTTAGTAAAAAATTCTACTTAATATAGGCATGGTATAGTATTTTGGAGTTGCCACTGTAGCTTCTTCTGTGATTTTTGGTAAGGAACAATTTCAACAAATAGAAGCGAACGAAACCAAAAATGCGTTATTTTCAGCAATGATTAGTAATACATTTTTGGTGTAGGCAATTGAAATTGTGTGAATGTTTGCAAAGATCATAATCCTTACTCTTCGAACCACGTGATTCGCGTTTACTTCGCTTTACATTCCCCGGAAGAAGATTGCGTTCGCGGGCAAGTTCATCTTTGAACTACATTCGATACATCTTTTGTTTGTACTATTTAAATGTTGACGGAAAAATTTCCGGCAATTCGGCAAAGTTCGCGGAAGATGGAAATGCGAATATCTAGAGGAAGTTTATGCGAATTAGGCATTTTTTTCACATGTTTTGTTTAGTATGAATATAGAATATGCAAATTAAGAAAGAACAATAGCTTAAGCCAAGTTATTATTGCATTAGTATGTCGCGGCCATAATAATCGTAGAATTAGTAGAACTTCAATCGTATCACTGAACTGTAATGGATATTCGATCATTTTTGACACTTGACACATATTCCTATTGCAAGTGATCATTCCTTACTTTGGACAACATCCCTGGTTGGTTGTAGACTTGTACGAATCTGGTAAAAAACAACGGCTCACAAAATGTTAAAAGTACGCGCTATTGAATGACAGATTATACGTCATTTCAATGTCAAATCGTAGCCCTGTTCGCCCAAGTCCACGGTTTATAGCTAAAAAACCAACAACTGTTTTTCTTTCTTAAATTTCTGTTCAATAAGAAGCTAGTTGCTATGCCACTGCTTCACAATTTTGTTGCTCTTCAACTCTGGCTTTTCACATTCCGTTCAATATCTTATCTGCTTAATTTATTGTCGTTCGGTGTGGGTGTCTAAAAAAATGACAATTATGGCATCTCCCTAAGCTGACATAAACAAATATTGGCCACGTATTTAACTTAGTTGAACAGCAACCGGTGAATTGAGTTTGAGTGGGGCACGTGTTAAGATTTATGTGCAGCGCTTCGCTTACTTAACGCTTAATTTGCCAGACGGTATATATTCGGTTTATTGAACGCCCGGCGGCGTAAGTGATATAATCGCTTGATTAATTAATAGCTCATAGATTCTTTTACAGATGACCAATAATTTCGAGGGAAATACGAGTAGATGACGTCATTTATCGCACATCGTCGGTGATGAGGACGAATATCTTACTAGCCCAGGCTGCGATGAATAATCAATTTTAATTTACCATCAAAACCTTGTATTCATCTAAATGCAAAATGGACTGTATATCAGTGACTTTCAGGGTTGAAGCCTAGCCATGCATAATAAATTTCCTGCTGCAGTCATCTCGTTCTGCAAATGTCGTGGGTAAGAGAAAAAAAGTTCTTGCGATAGCACGTGGGTTATGCAGATGAGTTAGTACGAAATAAATCATCTGCAATTGAGATGCAGTCATTGCGAACGAATCGAAAACGGTTCAGTTGTTCTGTCATTTCTTTTATTCTTGAGATGGTTCTAAGAAAAATAGGTATGTTGCTCTTACGTAAGGCAGTAGAAACGTGTTTGTGTACCGGGAATCGCGATAGCACTCGAACAAAGTAGAAGGCAAAGACACTGAGTGATGCACCCAATAAGATAGAGTGATGGAGACGATTATAGTTCATTGAAAGCCACATAAATCGAAACATTCTTTGAGCTGTAAAGAACCCATCTATTGTCTGATATGTATATAGGAGCAGACAAAGCGACATAAAGACAAATTACAATCCTTCAGCGATGTGCCGTACAAGATGGACGGTGGTAATAAAATCGATTTGAGGTAAGTCTTCGATGGGGCGTGATAAAACCGAATCGGGTTGGATTTCGGCCTTATTGCCATTGTGTGGGAATATTACTTAAGATACAAAATAGCTTCAAATGGAGTTCAAGATAAAGTTCAAGTTTTGTCATAGAAATTCGCACGAAGGCTCAATAGCTTGCAACTTTGGAGCGATATGCAGCAACTTCCGAGTATGAGAACTGAGAAATATCTGGAATTTTCTTTAAGAAATCAGTTCGCTTACGTACTGGAGCTGGGCGATTTAATAAAAAATACCAAAAATTCTACTAGCCCTTTGTATACTTTGTGTATATTTTTCTAACAACCTGTCATTTTTAAAGTACAATTTAGGTAAATTATTATATTTTAGGTTCAACGCCAACCGCAGTAACATCGATTTGAGACATTCACCAACAGCTTATTTCACGCAAATCGAGCTTCAAAACAAAACAATCCTACCAGTTGCGAATTTACTATTAATTCAGAGATTTCGTTCATCTATATATCTAAATAGCTGACCTGGCGAGCTTCAATTCGCCAAAATTCGGTGTAGGGAAAATAATAGGCACATTCGAGAATCTAGTTATCTTAAGTTTACTAGACAGGTCTGGATAAGATGTAGCCTGAGCGCAAAAACTGGATTGGTCTGGAACGTCCCTTTTTCTACTTTAGTCACTTATGCGAACTGTCAACTTAGTACTCAGCTACGAATTTCTTGACTAGATTCGTCGGCTAACCCACCATAAACGTCAACTGAAACAGCTGCTCATATGGTGGATTTCAGGCAATCAAAACCGAGTCAGTAAGCTGTCAGACTTACTGAACTAGATACTTGGACATCCCCAATAATACCAAGCCATAACATTACAGCGATTGTCATTACGACTTATTAATTGTCATAGGGAAAGCGATACGCACGGAAAATTTAAGACACTAAAATACGAATGTCAAATCGAATGGAACGGAACGGAAATTTTGCCATCAAAATCATAGCTCGAATGACATTTGATTTGAGATTCTTCCCAACCAATCGCGTTATATTACTAAGCTTTGGTGCATGGAGGTTGCCCAACAAAATTATGACTAAGCCGACCAAATGCAATTGTACCGGAACAAAATCAAATGCAGTTGGTTAAATGGGGATTTTGCCCCCACCAAAATAAAATAAATAATTAACGTCATTCTTCACAATGCAAATTGTCGATATATATCTGACCGCACGCAATAGCAAGTAAATAATAGTGGTGCGCGATATACCTATATCGAGTCACTCGATTCATAGATATTTTCATAAAAAAAAATATCGATAATTTATTTCCGATATTGTCGATGCATCGATAATTTACCAAAGATTTTTATCGATTTTTGTCACTCAAACACCACTGTAACGTCACGACGCAAAAACATTTTCACACTCCACCAATTTCTTTTCTACATTTGCATCGATATTTTCTTTTTGATATTAAAGTATCGATGAATCGATATGATTTTGGATTATCGCGCATCAATAGTAAATAAGGAGAATGTTCTTGATCGTGGTGCTGATCTTAGGTGCTGGTTAGGCACATTGGCAACAGCGGAACGAAATGGCAAAATGTGTCTTGCAATTACAAGTGAATATCATCAACAGCGACAGACAATGTTTTTCCGGACGTATGGTAGCGTGCACTGTGACCACTTATGAAAAATAAGTACTCGATTTGACTCCATTAAAATTACAGAAAACCTGTTGCTCACTCAATCACATTGCGCGATACTAATAATCGTTTTTAGTGTCAAGAATTGCGTTCGGTTTCTCAACAATTGTTAATATGGGTATGATTTGATGTTCCAAATTCTAATCTGTACCGTAACAATGGTAAATATGCTCTTGCTCTCCGACTGGTTTTATTAATGTTAACACGCCCATAGAAAACACGTAAGTTGTCAAATTGAAAACTAGCAGGCTGTATAATTTTAAATTATTTTCAAAATCTAATCGACGAACTCATGGTTTTGCTGTCATAAAATACATTCAAAAAAAAGGGTGATGCAAGGGTTCTTGCTTGATTATTCCGGCAAATAACTTTCATTTTGTGTAAAGTGGCCATCAGTTCGACAAATAACCGTGTTTTGTTTATGTGTGCAGAGAGAGAGTGAGAAAGCACGGTTAAGAAACCAAACGCCCGGCAGACTAAATTTTACGAACTCACAATTTTCCGTATAGAATTACCCATTGTGACCTATATATAATATTTAGTGTAAAGGTTTAAAATGATAAGGCCTCATATTGAACCACAGTAGTGTTTCATTTGCGGTCTTTCCTTGTATCCTCTTGGTGTGAACTATGCATAACCTCACTTTTACGTTGCGAACGAAAATACAAACACAAAATACAATACAAGCTGCAACTTTTTTTAATAAGACTTGGAATTTTACCAGACTTGTATTAGAAGTCGGCGCAGTGGCTTGGTGGTTAGTGTGTTGGACTACTATTAAGGAAGGGTTCGAATCCCGAGAAAACCCAAATTCCAACTTAAATAAAAACTCACACAAGACGAATGGTGGTGAGAAGCTAGACCTAGGGTCCCTACGGACCTGTTGCGCCAATTATTTATTTTATTTTTGTATTAGAAGATATTTAAAGTGATATAGAAGAATAAATATCAATTTAAATAACTTTGGGAGTAGGATGTACATTCCGGGGTGGAAACGGCTAAGGTGATAGTTGATTGTCGTTTTTGATTATCAACTCTTCCTTGCTCTGCGTAGAGCGATCACAAAACACTGATTGATTATTGGCAGCACTTGGAGTTGTGAACGTCACTTCCTTACCGACGCTGTCATTCTATTTTCAAATTTCAGTTTTTTATTTTAATTTATTTAATATATTCTCTTTTCACATAAGTATGTATTTCATTTATTTGGAGTTGAAGCCGATGTGCATATTTATGAAAATGACACAAATATATAAAAGCGACACCTAAATAGCTGTCACATGAAATTGATCGCAAAAAAGTGATTGTCAATTTGATAATCAAAATCAAAATCATGTCAACTATCAAGTATCACCTAAGCCGATTCCACACCTGGATCGTTCCGAACCCAATAAGTGCCACATTTGGCGCCCCTCATTCTTGGGCACGGCCATTTTCCTATTACCCAAGAAGAGGCTTGAGTTCATTTTTGTATAATCGCAGCTAAAAAATGAAAAGGTTACAAATGTTTTCCAAATTAGTAGTAAGGCATTAAATTGTAAAAAAAATAGTTATTACATAAGATTGTACTCTATGTTTGTCATAATTTTCACGAGGCGCCCATCAAGACTAGCGCCCTGCCCACTAGCACACATTTCACATTCGACTGCTTCGGCCCTGAACCGAAGCGATAGAAAAACTTCCCCCTAATGAAACACTACACAAATTCAGCTCAATAAACACATGCACAAATTAAGAAAAATACTTTTTATTCACAATTTAAGAAACATAGAAACAGCCCAAAACAGGAACGTGCTGAATAGAACCTCCCAATAGTTTCTGTCCTGCCGCGTCCAATTCTTTTGTCGCGAAACACTATCCATAACGAAGGCACGACTTAAGTGAGTCCGACATTTGGCCGTTGGGAAAATTCTCCGGTATACACTTGAGAAACCCACCACGCTTGCGAAATATTTTCCTCTTCTGCTTCTCATTGTACATCATCAGGTCGTCCAATCGCGCGTGTAACTTCACGAAATCGGCCTCAGCACTCCTCACGAACCGACACCGTATCGGATAGTTGCCAAACACAAAGCAATTGTAGAGTTTCTGAATGCGATGCTCCAGCATTTTCATTACGTGATATGTGGTCATTTTGGTAATCGAATAAATGTCATACGTGACGCGCAACTTGCCGGTGGCGCACTTGAATATCTCATCGCCAGACTGCCACAGAAAGTCACCGGCAAAACTGCACTCGTTCGGTTGGTGTCTGCGTTGTTCGACGATGTCGTTGTGCACGTCGGTGTACCGCGTGAAGGTCTGCTGTACCATACGCACCGAGTCAAGAGTGAATTCCATGGCATCGTCCAGGACTGAACACAGGATGACATGGAAGTTCTCCATTTCGGTGAAGTAGTCGGTTAGTTGGGACTTAATTCTGTCCGATATACTCTCCGCGGATGGCACTTGACGCAGCTTCAGTAGGAGGTTCGCACTTTCATTTTTGGCCACATTGAAGAAATCCTCGGCCAGTGCGGCGAATAGGGATGACGCGTTGCACGCGGCATCATGGTATGATGGAATGCTAACCAAGTTGTGGCTTAGATTTGCTTGAGGATTATACGGGTCCAGTAGTGCGTTTAGGTTGTCCTTGGCTCTGTCAGCTTTTTCGCCGGCGATGTAAAAGTCAATGGAGATGTGATCACCGCGGTAGCCGAGATTCGCGGCGGCGAAGTTCCTGAGCAGCAATAGGATGCCGATGCTGAGCAGGGTGGTCTTCATATTCGAGAAATTGCGTGCAACTAAAATATTTTAAGTTAGATTGTTTTATATTTCGGAGCAAAAAAATACGAGTGAGTTTCTATTTTAGACTTAATGATAGAGGCTGGAGAATGTGTGTCAGCAGGCGGCAAGAAACTATAAACTGACCAGAAAAACACATGCCCTCGGTATAGGTGTGGTTCCCGGGTACACGATTTGTTTAGTGTAGATGCGTTATGTTTATACGGAAGAAACTAGTAATGGGCCTTTTGTTTTTCACACTATAGTGCTTGTTCAGTGTGCGCGCGCTTATCGCCAGGCCACACACATAAACTGCTTCGGATTTGTATACCAAATTTTATAGGGTATATTCTTTTGGGTGAAATGTTATGACTATAGGGAACTACATACTGCTGGTAGATCAGCTGGAGTAGGTTTACATTTTTTTCCGAAGTCGGGAGAAAACAGAGAGAGCGAAAAGAATTTGACTGTGTTGCAGCGTACTTAACTTGGCTGTGCGAGAGGTTTGACTAAGTGTCAGTTTTTGCAACTTCCGCTTTTGCTTATGTCCGCTTATTGATTTATTTGCAAAGATTCAAGAACTGACTGGTGCATCTACTTTGACAAGCATGAACAGTTGTCTAACTTGAATCTGCTAGATGAGCAATTTACTACTATCTTCTATTCTAATATGTCAGCTTATATATCGAGTCTCCACCTCTGCTCAAAGGCGTAGACGACTCGATGGGACATTTTTGAAAAGGGACCGTTCCAAAAGGTCCCGAATATATATATATAGGTGTGACATTTAGCCCGCCCGCAGACGTTGTTTCTTGGAATAACTGACGTAATCTGTTGAACGTAAAGATTAAATGCAAAAGCTCTACAGGTTTTGACCGATTAATTGCTCTTAAGGGTTCGACAAAGACTTTTTGTGAGCATGTGTCCTAAAACTTAATTTTGCACAATTTCAGAAGCAGCACTTCTATTCTGGTAGCGTTTAAACAACAAACAGACAAACAGTTGCAATTCCCCTGTGGCTGCAGTGCCATCTACCGGATTCTAGCCAAGCTATGAAAGATTGTATCGAGGAAATATGTGTAAATATTGTGTGAATAGTTTTGGTTCTCTGATTTGGTGTAGGTACAGCTGTCCAGAGTTTATGGAGTTCCTATACTGCATTTGATTTTTGAAATTTAGTCGCAGCGACTGCCCTTTAACTTTATTCATTGACTACGAAAGGCAGACGTGCAGAAACTGTATTCGTTCGATATTTGGATATGTATTTGACAACCACACTATAAATTTTCAATTTAATTAAATTATTGCTTCTATGAAGTTTATAGAAGTTGTATATGTTGCAGCGCCATCTACTGCCGAGTAATAATAACATTTTATAGCATGAATACCTTCCCCTTTAGATTTATGTGTCGATTTTCAGGGTGATCGGTACAAGCAAAGACTTATTATTATGGATAGCTAGTAGCCAACTTCGCTTTTGTGCAAACATTAGCGTTGGCGCTGTTCAGAGCGGAATAATTGGAAACAAATAATGAGAGGCAGAAATAAAAAAAATTAAAAATAACCATTTCTTAAATACATTGAAGACAAAAAAGCTTAGAATCCATTTCTTGTTATAAGTTGAACAAGGGAGTATGGTTATTCAATAGATTCCATCCGATCCTGCAGATTTTCCATCGTTCAGATGATTTGGAGCCTGCATCAGTACATCTTCTGAATCTATCCAAAATATAACTTGAAAATTTGTCAAGCTGTAGAGAATACTTTGTATAAAAAAATATAAACAAATATAAAACAACAGAAAAAACTCATTCGCCATCAATATACGAAAATTGTGCAATTTATGGGTCTATAAATGCATTACAATACGATTTTTTATTAAAAAATGTTCTTGCTTCCATCTATTGAACTACCACATTTTCGATGCAACATCTATTGTAACCATTCCGAAACCAAGTTTGAATTTCAACCGTTTTACACATCAAATCTTCAAACACCCAATAGGTGTCTCTATAGCAATCTATGGGGAAATCCAAGATGGTTGGTATTTACAGTTTTTATTCGCTTTCAATAAAGAGCGCTAGTTATATTGGTGTAATTTTTTCGGCAGAGCTTGTATGGAACTGACAATTCAATAGCAGTTCATATATAGTATGTCAATGGATCGAACTGTATCGAAGTTGATATCCTGCAGCGCCACCTGGAGGCAATTAAAATACAAAATTGACGGGAAGCTACGATTTTGCAAAACAACTCAATAAGTTGGTCGCCCTAATTTTCGTTGTGTTGACATGGGAGTGGATTTAACTTCTAGACAAAACCGCAACGACTGGCTGGTGCTTACAAATGATTAGCCATTCAAAAATGTCTATACAGCTAAAATTTAATGGAGACATTAGTCAATAGCACTGTTCACTGCTCATGCTTGAATTTATATGCGCAATTGGGCTTAACCCTAAATTTGATTTTTAGCTGTCATTCACAGCTCTTTACTCAGATGTATATCAATTGTCTTCACTGACAGTTTTGAATATTCAGCAATACTAATATAATTTAGTCTTAGTTTTTAAATTAAAATTAAAAGTTTATACAAACAATATGATCTATTGTGATTTAAAATGAGTTAAATGAATATTTAAAACGTCCATTGCGAACATATGCTAACTAGTTCAACTGGTGGTGATAGAACACTCATTTTTCCCTTGCATGTAGCTTCTTTTGGTGTTATTTTTTCTGCAATCCATAAATCGTTCTCTCAAATTGTGGGAGTAACATAATATACTTTCCTCTTAATAGAAAAAATATCAGTTTTTGCACTCGTTATCACATACTCTTATCGCCATCCCGCCCATGCGAATAATGTAAATATTACACTAACGTTTTTTTTTTGAATAAATAATGGTTTTGCATATTGATATCGTAAATGCGGGCCATGGACCATGAACTGAACATGGACCGCTAAAAGGTAGTAATGCGACTGGAAAAAAAAAATAATTTCTGAAAATTGTAAGTCATAATTTGTTGTTAACAATGTTTTCATTGTGAGTTTGTGAAACTGTTAAATTTAAATTGGACGTTAGAAACGTTGTTGTTCAATGCAACAACGATTCCCCCTAGTTAATTCTGGATAGAGATAAAAAAGGTCATAACTGCGTCAGTTCATAACTGCATTTGTTTTGGTGGACCAAACTGAGTTTAGTACTATTTTACTTTTATTCGGAGATGATTGTCAAATTAGGTGCAGCACTTAAAGTTTTTAAAATCAATAAAGCGAAATCTGTGACTCAAATGTTTGACTAGTTTTGGAAACCGACCAAGTTCCGCCACTCTATACTTACGGTGACCATATTTTAGAACTTCAAATAATCAACATTAGAAAAAGAATCAACTTTCAATCGAGTCTTTTTTGATAAATAAGTACTTTGCATAGAACACATTTTTCAGTACTAGATTAGGTATTTGTTTGTTCATTCAGCAAGCCAGGGCACTATCATCTATCTATCACTATCATTTTGTTCATCGATATTTGGTTGTGTAAATGTTTTCGGTAATGCTTTTAAAATACAACACAAATAAAAAACAACTTCTAAACTACAGAACATTTTCATGTTTTTTTATTTACTCAAATTCCGTTATTTTATTTACCTATCGGTGTAATGTCAATTAGAATCCGAGTGACATGCAAAAACATACAAAAAATATATTAAAAAAATGCTGCCAACTTTGAGAGAATGTGATAGAGTTCTGGAATACCTCATTTTAAGATTACTGAATGCTTTTAGTTGGTTATTATATATTTTTAAAAGGCGAATAATTTGATTTGTTTGGTAAGTAAAACTATCTACTGGAGAACATCTTTTCTTATACTAGAAGCGGAACGAAAGAAATTTTCGTTTGCTAGATACCAAAGGGATTCCTTCTTATTTGCTTCATGTAATTCGAAAAACAAAATATTTCGTTTTGTGCGAAAGAAAAACAACGACAGATTTTTCATTGACGTTTTTCATTCTCATTGAAAATTTCTACAGTATAAATAGCATTTACGGCTTTCACCCCAACCATTAGCACAAAGTGTCAAAAGAAAGAAGTAATGTTTTGCACTGCTTTACATATGAGTGCGTCTTAAATAAGAAAATGATGCTCGTGAATACTTTGTGCGAAAAAACTCGACAATAAGAAAAAATTATCTATATCGCTAAATGCAATAAAATCAAATGATATTCTGAGTAAAGATCCCATAAAAGTTAAAAAGGTGGCTCAAGTGCTGCTATCACAAGCCAGAGCTTATCGAACTATAAAAAGACACTAACACTATGCAATTTAAACGAATTGTCCCTTTCGTATGATTTCCTTGGTTTTTTTAAATATAAAACCCATCCCGTGATCGACTAAACTGTCATATTTTTCCTTTACTTTGAGTACCGAAATTTCCTTCTCTTCGAATCTGAAATCTATATTCTATGTACGATTGGAAATCCCCAAACGTTATAAAAATTCAAACCATTCGAAGTGCAGCTGCCAAACAAAAACTTGAGAATAACACTCGTCCCATCTGCATTAAACATTTTATGTTACTAAACGCATGAATTGTATAAATTTGTTTGTACCAGCTATACATATATAGCTGTTGTAAAATCTGCTGAAGCGCAAAAGCACATCGCCACCATTAAAAACGGCCTTTTCTGTTTCAATTAACGTCAGTGAATTTATAAACCAAGTACATGCAGGATGCTCTCTTAAGAATTCAAGTGATTTACATTTTTCTTAGAAAGGGTTGCCTCATAAATATTTATTTATCCTTCCCTTGCTTAAAAGGGGTAAACATTTTGTGATATTATGAAAATCTAAACAAATCTGCCTGTTGAATCCTCCGCGAGTTGCTGAATTCAACAATAATCTGAGAAACATTTTTCCGTATCGATTTAAAGTTGATCTAAAAACGTAAATGTCATACATGGCGACCTTTATTGAGCAAAACGTCCACCCACCTAGTTGGTCGATTCAGGTCGAACGGGTTAAATCAAAATAGTTCAATTACACCCACCTAGAGGAGTTTATTTTTATTTTTAAGGGTATATAGGGTGAAATTCATTTATAATTGAAAAAAGGACCATATATAGACAACTTGCTGTCAGCTGTCAATTGAAAACCCTTTTCTTAGAGTTTGCTAAAGGGAAAAAATTACCCTATACCCATAATTCTCTCATTGATTTGGGGAGGCAATTCTGACTGACTATTTTAAAATTTAAATGAACATTAATGCGATAAATGTGAGACCATTCATTGGGGACTTACGGATACCAAGTTCATGTAAAACGTCAACTATATTTCTTTGACGTTAGGCAAAAAGGTCTTAAGTCAGAAACTGCAGTTTTTCGTAAAACAAAATTGAAAATAGTTTAATTATTTGCAAATCGGGATTAAATTTGTTTGACAAAAAAATACTAAATTGTTACGACAGGAGGCAGTTGTGCTATAGACTTAAGTCGTTAGTATCAAACGAAAGAGAATAAAAAATTTAGTTAAACCCAATCAAATACTCAAAATGCATTTTTTGACTTAAGACCTTTTTGCCTAACGTCAGAGATTTGGCTGGACTAGGTATACGAACGCGTTGACCAGCCGACTTGAGTTGTTGGTATATTCTCGCGGTTTATTTTTAATTTTGTACTCTTCGACATGTCAACTGAATATGCAGGAAGGGCTGACACTCTATAAACTAAATCTATATCAAGTCTAGTGAGCTGTCAGACTTACTAAACTAGAAACCCGAACGTGCCCAATATTCAAACTTTGGCCTACAGTTCGAGGGGAAAGTTTCACTGGGAACGCCGCCAACTGCCATTCTTTGAGTGAACAACTTAATTTGGTGTGCAACTTAATTTCATTTGCAATTGATAAATCTTCAGATCTAAATAGAGCTGAAAAGAAAATGATAGCACGAATGGCACGAACACTGCCAGGGCCAGATGATTTGTATTCATTCCCTCTACATGTCCTACTGATGTGCAATTTTGTACTAGGTCGATGTCACTGTAAAAGTCGAATAACCGTATTTTATTGTTGAATCTTCTTCCCCAAAGGCCGTCCACGAAAACAGTACCGAAAACTTTACAAATAATTTTTTTTCTCAAGGCGAACGAGGAGATCTCAATCCGCCGAAGGAAAACCCAAGAGCTTAGATAAATGCTAGTCATCTCTTTGTCCAACTCTTTTATCGGCGGTTTTAATGCCTGATTCATTTATAGACACGAACTATAAAAGCCATGTGCAATTTTGTTTTCCATTGAGGCCCAAAAAAACTTTACTCAACCCTTTGATGTGAAGAAAGGGGACCGCGGATTGTAGCGCCACCTAAAGTCAGTTCTAGTTTGGAGGACTTCTACCAACAGTACTTCAAAAACTGCGCTAACTGCAGAGGCGTATTGGTTGATGCGAGTGTAACGTCCAGGTCCACCCCTCGCTGTAGCTTCGCCTTAGTAAGCAAGTAAATCTCAAAAGGTTTCCAAGTCCGTGCCGAGAAAACAATCCAATATAACATTATGCCTGTGGCTGGTGATGAGCTTACCAATGAATCTCATAAAACAAACAAACATTACCAATTCGCAGACGCACCGTGATTCTATGCAAACAAAACAATATCATGCAAAATCTAAACCACCGTATAAAAAGGGTATCCGATACAATAAAAACAGACTATATCCTTGAGAGCAAAAGTATACTTTTCGTGTACAAACGGAAACAGGAACACCCAACCCAAAGTTCCCCAAAACAGAAGAAAAAACCGAATTGACCTTAATCGATTTGTAATATATACTTAAAATTGATTTCGCCGCCTCAAGGCTATGCAAATACTTGAAATGTGTCCTCCCCACGACCTGTCCGTTCCACCCACATAATGAGTTTCTCTGCGAGGAGAAAAACTAAGACACAATAAATCGGTGTATACATTTTTTTTCCTCCTCCTCCAGGTTGCCATTCGGTTCGACTCGAGCTCCTCAACCTTGAGAGAACATTGAATTAGGTGGACATGCAACAAGGCACTTAAATCCAAGCAGTCGCCATGATTTCAGTGCAAAAGGAATTCCACACAACGTCATCGTGCACTGGCGTTCAAGACGAGAACCGATTGCCCTGAAAGTCTGCACTGATTACCCCCAAACATGCCGGCGACATTGCAATAAAAGATACTACAAGAAATAAAAGAATAAAAATCACAATAAATGAAATTACAACTGTTATGACAGAGGGAACCCTCCAAAGGTAGAGTCACTTGTTACTATAATTACGTGTACAAATTTAGCGAAAAGTTCTCCACTCACCGCAATAAAATGTAAATTAACTCACCGCCAGGCTATAAAACTCTGCCAAACAAGACCCCACATTCGGAAACTAATTAACGAGTGACGAGAAAGTTTACAACCGTCGGAGCAACAATTGATAGTGCTATACAGATATTTTATCCACTTGTTCGCTGGTGGTTTGGCTGAACCTTGAACTTTGGGCCAAGGTGAGGTCTCGCCGACTAAGAAAAGAAAATTATACGAGATAGTATTCGTGTGCGATTGCCTTTGTTGTCGCAAGCCTAGCGCTATATTTAATCGTTCTAATTGCATGAGCATGACATAAGGACGCGAACAACATTTGTGTGGCCAGGGGCGACGAAAGCAAAGATTTCTTTGACGATTTGGTAGAATGCGATACATACCAATTGAGTTGCGTTCAAGCGTCGTTGGGCAGTAACGAGGCAATTCCTGGAAAATTAATTTCACAGAGCGCACAGCTGGTGTTGGAGTTGGAGTCCATGTTGGCCTGTTACGTTTCTGTATACTCTGCAATGTGTACCTTAATGAGCCTATTCGCGTTTGTAAAGCTACGTTTACATGTGGCATTTTTGACGTCACAAAAATTCAGCCATTCGGTGGTCACTCGTGTGTCTTTCGTGAGAGTGCGCTGCGACAACCCGCGTGACAAGCGATCACACGTAGTGACAAATTTAGGTCAAATTCTACGTCATAATGACGTCGGCATGTCAAAAAGTGGCATGTGTAATCGCAGCTTAATGATTAAGTCAAACTACGATGTATGGACTTGACCTTGGTCCTTTGTTGATTTTGGTAAACGGGCTGACTTCCATCATTCGGTAGGCAGTTTTGTTATGGCCGGTATGTAATATGTAGCATTTATTAATCTGTTATACAAGGTGGGCCAAAAGAGATCACCCTATTGGAAGATGCTCTTATTTTTGCAAATGGCCGCCAATGTCAAATCTGTTTTGACATTTGTGGACTAGACAGATATAGAATACAAGTGAACAAGCCATGGAGCGATACACTCCCCAAGAACGCGGAATAATCGTGTCTATTTTTTTGCGTAACAATTCGTCTGTATAGTGTTGGCGCAGCGCAAATTCCGTCCGACACCGACTGCGCAAACACTGCACCGTTTGGCCACCAACCTTGAAGAGTATGGGACCACACGAAACGTTGCCAAGAGTGGCCGGCCCCGTTGTGCCGAGAATATCGCCGCTGTTGACGAGGATGTCGAGCTGTCGCCGGAAACATCGACCAGACGCCGTGCAATAAGCCATCATCCGGTCGTCCCTAAGGCGAATTTTGGTCAAAGACTTGCGCATGTTCCAGTACAAAGTCCAGTCCGTGCATCAGCTGCTGCCTGTCGACCGCCTGCCTATCGATTGAGCCATCCTCAATCTCGAGGACGAAGTGGACGATTTTTCGACCAAAATCATAATGAGCGATGAGGCTCATTTCCACCTCAGCGGGTACGTGAACAAGCGAAACTATCGCTTCTGGGGCACCGAAAATCCATGAGTAATGCACGAGTAGCCATTACACCCGCTCAAAGTTACTGCATGGTGCGCTGTTCACGCTATTTTTCGAGAACGCCGCTGGACAAACGATAACAGTGGCCGGTGCGCGCTATAGGGCCATGTTAACCGAGTTTTTTCTGCCGAAATTTGACGAATTAGGACTGGAGGACGTGTGGTTCAAACAGGACGGAGCTACGGCACACACTGCGCGAGCCACAATCGATATTCTGAAGGCGGCGTTCCCGGATCGCCTCATCTCTCGTTTTGGCGATTTGCACTGGCCCGCAAGATCACCCGATTTAACCGTTCCAGACTTTTTTGGAAGTGTTTACGTATACAAGCCCGACACCCTAGAAGCCCTCAAGGACAACATTCGACACGAGTGCGAGAATCTGTCGCCCGAAGTTTTCGCCGAAGTGATGAAAAATGCCATAAAACGAGCCCGTATGGCCATCAATTTCGACGGCGCCCATTTGGCCGATATCATCTTCTCGACTTGACCAATAAAATTCTAAAGGTTCAAATAAACATAATCAAAAAACAGAATTGAAGTTTTTTCATTTAGAAACAAAAATGAGAGCCAAACAACATCAGATGAGTTCTTTTGGCCCACTTTGTAGTAGCTGCTCTGCAACTTGGCAGCACTGAGATATGAAAAAGGTAGCAATAGCGGCTGCCAAAGTAAATATAAAACATGAAAAATACTTAGTAACTTGATTATTATTTTGAAAATTCAATATGTAATGTGTTGGTAGCATTTATTATTTTTTTTATATGCAGCTTGGCATCACCGAGAAATGAAAAAGTTAGTCAAAGCAATGGCAGCTACCAAAGTAAAATATAAAACATGAAAAGTACTTAGTGGGCCTTACTAATAATCATTTTTAACCTTCACACTAAATATTTTGTAGGTCACAATATGCAATTTTGTAGGGAAAATTTCGGCATTGTGAGTTCAAAAAATTTAGCCTGGACAATAAAAATGGTTATTAGTATATCGCGGAGTAAATTGATTACTATTTTGAATATTTAATACATACATCAACAAAAGGTAAGTTACGTTTGTCTCGTTAGTTGGCAGATTTTGAATACACTAACATGTGGTGGCGATCAATACAGTCACAGTATAGTTGGGTGTACTCAACTTTCTTCGAACTTGGAGTGATTTGCAACTTCAACTGGACCTGGACCACACTTGAGGAGCCGTGGCGTCGTTCACTATGAATTATTCATTCGTTGTGCCAGATGGTAATTCCTCCGCCACTTTGGGGATTTTTTTGATTACTTGTATTTGGTTTGCATTAGCATTGGCGTCCACACATACGGAAAGAGTTTGGTTGTCGCTCTGAGATGGCTCTTCATTACCATTGTGTAGGACATAGTCATGATGTTCCATTGACATTACAGATTATTATCTATTGCTGATTGATTGATTTTTTCCCATATTGGATTATAATGAGAAAAGTTTGGTGACAGTTTGGAAAAAATGATGATGTAAGACATTTTAATTTTCGCTAACAAACGAACTGCAAATCTGCGGAGTAAACTTCAGTTTAGATTGTAGTAAAAGGATCAGGAATCCTTAAACTTCACACTATAAGAAACATTTTTGTTTAAAAGCTTTCAAATTTAGGAAAATTTGCTTAATTTTTTGCACTTGCACTTTATGCTTTTAGAATGAAACTAGAGCAGTACGAAAATGCCAAAAACAGAACGAAAATGTCTGAAAGGAGTGATTGCGTAACAGCAGCCTTCATCGGTGTAATGACGTTTGTTGAATGCCTAATTCCAAAAAACGACGAGGAATGGACAAACCTGGGTTTTTTTCAACACTTTGGGCTACAGCAGCAATATTGTAAGTTGTTCTTGAGCGACGTGCACGGGTTTTATTCGTCACATCACTAACTTGTCCCAACAGCTCGAATTTTTCCACCAATTTCTGCGGTCCGACAAGGTGCTTCAAAACGACCAAAAAATGCTTTAGATTTGCGAACTGTGTCTGCAAGATTTTCACCATTTTTATAGTGAATTTTAATAATTTCAATGCGTCGTTGAAGCGTGTATCATTAAATTTTTAGTAATGGCGTAGTTTCAATTTGTCAAATGTCAAAGAAGAAAATCTTGAAAAGTGACAGCTACCGAAATAGCGGGTCATTCACAATACCATCTCTCATTGGAAAACCCTTTACATCAAACAGCTTCAAATTTGTTTCCAATTTCATTTCATTGACTGGAAGTGGACGCTAGAATAATATTTAAAGAAGAGTTTTAAACGGATTTTGAATTTTTTCCTTTTCAACTTAGATTTGACATGTTTATCAGTACGTGTCGGTTGAAATGAGCTGTTTCGAGCCAACAAAGGAACTGCTCGTTAGTAATTATTTTCCTAATTTTCTCTTTTCCTATCATTTTTGATGAGAACTTTGTGCGAATGCGAGTTGTCGATTGTCAGCTGTCTTTCGCTTTCTCATATGAAGTTATTTCCTCGTTTCACAAGTTAAAATTTTAATAAATGTATGTTGTTCCTCCTTATTTGAATGGATATCCATATTCAGTTGCTATCTTCGAAAAGGAGAGGAAAATCTCCAACGATGAAACCTGACATGCACATACATCAATCCGCACACTTCGTAAAGGTGCCCATCGCATCCACTTTGGCAAAGTAGCGCTTAATGTTTTCAATTAACTATCGCACTATAGGCATGTCACTGCCAAAGAGCAGATAAGGCGCTTGTTGCGTGCCGAGAAACGACGGTGCCAGTTTTATCGGTGGACAGACCTATATCCCTGCATCGGGCATTGCGCATGAAGTTGTAAAATGTGACCAACTGCGAAAGTCAATTACCCTGATTGGTATTCGATTAATTTTGTTGGCAGCAAACGTGGTCATTGAACGCCTTTGAAGCGGTGGCGGCATGCCATTCCTCGATTAGACCACCAGTCGGGTATGGTTAATTTTGTGTACACGTAGTCCATGCGGGAATGCGCCTCTTGGTTAATGGGAGTAGTACTCCTTGATAGATACGAGTACCAGTGCGTTGTGTATGTTACAACTTACAACTCGTGCGCAAAGTGTGTTGTGTGAGGTTTTCTGTTTTATTTCCCTCCACGTCTTTATTACACGCGTATAGATACCGCCTAAGTGGTATTTAAAGTGTTAATGGGTTTAACCGTAACGTTCGAAATATTACATCCAAAGTCAAACTAATCGATTTTTCTCACTCTTACACGTGTATAGAGATACAGAATGAATCGATGAAGCTGTTTTGCGATTTGAATTTACAAGGTGGCGCAAAAATAACCTTCCGATATTTTTGGCTGTAATTTAAAAAAAAATGAAAAACTTTGATTCTTCTTGTGGATTATTTTTATTTGATCTTTTAATTTTGTTTACATCAAGTCGAGAATATGATGTCATATAAATGGCCGCCGCCACAGTTGATTGTCATTTGAGCCCTTTTTATGGAATTTTCCATCACTTTGGCCAAAACTTCCGGCGATAGCTCCTCACATTCTTGACGGATATTGTCTTTAAGAGCTGCAAGAGTCTGAGGCTTGTTGACATAAACCCGCGACTTCAAAAAGCCCCACAAAAAGAAGTCTGGAGCGGTCAAATCAGGCGATCTTGCTGGCCAGTGCAAATCGCCAAAACGGGAGATTAGGCGCCCGGGAAATGCATCCTTCAGCATATCGGTTGTGGCACGTGCAGTGTGTGCCGTTGCACCGTCCTGTTGGAACCACATGTTTACCAATCCCAATTCATCAAGTTGCGGCAAAAAGAACTCGTTGATCATTGCTCTGTAGCGCTCACCATTCACAGTAACCGTTGGGCCCGCGACGTCTTCGAAGAAAAAAGGTCCGATGACTCCTCCAGCGAAAACAGCACACCATACAGTGACTTTGAGCGGGTGTAATGGCTCTTCGTGGGTTACACGCGGATTTTCAGTGCCCCAGAAGCGTAAATTTTGCTTATTTACGTACCCGCTAAGAAGGAAACGGGCCTCATCACTCATGATTATTTTTGATGAAAAATCATCTTCCTCTTGGTGGTGATTAAGGATGGCTTGAGCGTATGTTAGACACGATTGGCGGTCAGCAGCTAACAGCTGATGCACCGTCTGAACTTTGTACGGAAATATCTTCAAATCTTGTACCAAAATTCGCTGTAAAGACCGTCGACTGATACCCATTTGCGTGGCACGTCGTCTGGTCGATGTCGACGGCGCTTCCATGACATCTTCGGCTACAGCAGCAATATTGTCTGCAGAACGGCTACTCAGGGGTCTGCCACGCCTGGCAGCATCTCGTGTTGTGCCAGGATTACTTTTGCGCCACCTTGTAGAATGACTGTGGTTGGATCTGCTTTGTATTCAAATTGAAACTGAAATTGATGAATGAGAATTATTGAAATACGTTGAATACATTTGTCAAGCAAACTGGTACGCAGATACATTAAATGGATTTGTGAAACAAAATAAACTTTTCCCTTATAAGCACAATAGATTGATTTGGTTTCCTGTTTTCATTTGCATATTTTAATTCGTAGGTAGGCCTTTTTTGTTATGACAGCCATGGAAAATTCAATTCATGGCGATGGGAAAATATTAGAGGGAAACGTCTTTGAACCTTTACAGTAAAATAAAAAAAAAAAAGCTAAATTCTAAATTTTAGTACATATAAAAACATTCCCGAGGTGATAGCAGTGAAAACTGCATTCGATCAGTGGTTCTCTCTAGATTACCGCTGCAGTTATGCAGGGACAACGCTTCAAGATGTAAACACTGTAAAAACAGAATAGCGGATCGCATAAAAGCTACTTTTAAAGAACTGTCGATTTTTATTGCGTGTAAATGGATGCTAAAATATTTTACATACAAATTTTGTAATTGTGAGCTTCCGTAAATTTTAAGTCGAGAGTAAAAATTCTGTCCGCCTGTCTGTCTGAGCGTATGCTCCTGAGGCCTACAGCACTAACAGCTGCTGGTTCAAACTTCGGCTTTGGAGTTTGTAGGCCTACAATTTGGGGCCGTTTTCTTTGGGCACGGTAACCTCAATATAAGTGGTACCTTTCATACAAAATGTTCATACCAGTTTGATTTGCTTGCAAACGGCTCTAACGATTTTAACCAAAATTGAATTTTTGATATTTGATCTTAGTTACCTATGTGAGGTTAATATGACTAAATGCTCTGTTCTCAGCTAAAAATTCGAATAACGGTATTTTTGAAATTCGAACATATCTCGAAAATAGTCCATACGATAGTAACAAAAATTTATTCCTAAGGCAATATGGTCATTTCTAACAAAAAGCAATGGATTTTTAAAAAATAAAAATTTTAAAAAATTTGGTTTTCCTTAGTTTACATGAAAACGGCAATAACGATTATGACAAAAATACTTATTTAGAGTAAAATTGATGTTTTCAAAATGATTGAGTCCTTAATTTTCAATTCGAATCATCGAAAACGCGAATTTTAGGAACTACTCAATACTCATATCTCGAAAACCACATTTTCGATATGCATCCCGAACAATATATTTTACTCAGTTTTCAGCAATAGTATTTTTCTCTACAGAAATTCACACCAAACTAACGAATTTACATAACAAGTTTAAGCAAGCCCGAAAGTACCGTTCACAAAATTAAGTAACGCTACATGAATGTTGTGACTTCGAAGTAGAAAAAAATTGAGCTGGGCATAAAACGTTTAACTCTTCGAGTACCTAGATTTCAACTCGTTTAACTTTTGAAACACTGTAATGGTAAAAGTATTTCGTTCATCTCTCTAAACTGTTCACCTTACAAAACCGTTCATTTTACTATCGGATTTCTCAATAGTCACATAAAAATTTGGTTTTTTACTACGAACTTTCTATATGATCTGTCAATGTCAAAACGTCAGTCAAGTACTTCGATCATGGTTCAGTTCTACGAAGGCGAAGCGTAACTACTAACTAGAGACATGACGCCGAGTTGAAGTATCTACCACAAGCCTCGTTCCCCTCGGAACCGGTTTTTATGAGGGGTCCGGAAATTCGAAACAAAAAATCTTCTATTGTGCCTAATTTTTTATTTTTTTAAATATGGAATATGAAATGAAAATATAAAAGTCGCGATTGAAATTGAAATTTAAAATCTTCAGAGTATAATTTCTGATTTAAATTAGAAGAGTTCGTATAAAAAAGACAACATTTTGTGGAGTACAAAACAACGCCAATTCAATTAATTTTAGGCGGTACGAAGTTTGCAGGGTCAGCTAGTATCTTATACAATAGAAATAAATTAACACTTATTTATGACAAAAAATTGTTATTTCCATGCCATACAAGTCACTGAAAACCATAATCTGATTTATTTGACTAAGAATACTAACAGTTTCTTCTTTTTCTTCAAATTGGAAAAAAAATCTACATTCAAATTATGCAATGATATTTATTAATCATTATTATACTCGTATTATAAGGCCTTTGCATTCCAATACTATACGTACAAGGGACCGGTGTTTTTCCGTCCCGGTTAAATAAATTTCAGCCCGTATCTCAATTATTCTGTGTTTTAAGTCCAAAATTGTTCTGTCCTTATTTAACAAAACTTAGAAACGAAAGCGGCTGAAGTGGGTTTAGCGGATAACGAGGGAAAAACTATAAGTCTGTCTTTGCTGCTTTGTACAGCTTCCTGAAGTTTGGAACTTCTACTTCGGATAGCTGTGACTGATATTTGAGCTCATCGGAGAGGACGAAGCTACCTCTCATGGCCTCGTCATGACCTCGTCGTGGGTCATTCTGTCACCTGTCAGACCTCCAAATCAAGCCGATTTTTTTCCACCTGTGTGCAAAATTAAATGTTTGAATAGGTTAAAAGAGACCGCCAATTGTCAAACTTCGCCTGCTCTCTATAGCCGAAGTAAAAGCGAACGTTTTTGTCTACCAATGCCGGAATCATACTCATTTATTACCAATGCAGATATTTTCAAATACCACCCACCAATTCTTGCTTCAGAATAAAAAAAATGTTTATACCCCACATGAGTCAAATTATCTTCTACCTATTTCCTCTAACTTAAGTTCCGTCATCTGCATATCGATTTTGTTTTTTTAAAAATGACTAAATGGCCTTCCCGAATCTACGTCCCTTCCAATTACTTGCTACACACGTGTGTAAACACAATGTGTTATATGAAATACAACACCGAGCAGAACACTTTTCTTTTTATAACATTTGTTGTACTATTCCTAAAACATGTAGACAAACATGAAGTAGTATACTTGAAACTGGCAAATAATTGACTGATGAAGGCAGACATCTCTGCGATGAATTTCAACAGAATTTCACAATAAAGAATTGATTTACTTTTGGAACGACGCCAAGCACTCTAGTTATGTACTTCTAATACACACACACACACATACACCCATAAAAGTAGTTAACAATAAACAAAGCTCTCCTCTGTTTTGTGCTTTCAGGTTTACTGAGTACTGAACAAAAATGGACCCATTAATCGCAACCATGGACCAGAGTAGCATAGGAAATAAAAATAAGAAATTAACCAGCGGGCCAAATACAAAAGAACAGAGTTCGAAACTGATGCACAAAATAGACCAAGAGACAACTAGCCCGATAATACTGTCCCCGTCGAATGTGGTGTCGTCATCTTTTGGTGAGTTCTCCCCCAAGAATAATCGCTTCGCGGGGCAGGAGAATCATTGTCGGTCGAACAATCACCGTGAGTGTGGTAGCCCCAGAAGTCACGACCCACCCGACGTTGGTGACTACGACGACAATAAGGACGTTGTTGTGGTCATGGGACTTGGCGACAAGGATGGCAGTAAGAATCAAAATCACGCACTAACTATGGAGAAACTCTCAATCGACGAGAGCACTAAGTACAGCAATCCAAGTCAGAGCAGACACTGTGGTGCCAAGGAGTTGGAAGGTACTTCCAATCCAAGTCAGGCACAGCCACATTCCATTGCACAAAATCGAACCAGTCCCACCACCACTCCAACATCCTGCACCGCCATTATACCGAAGAATCGTGATCTCTCTGAAGCATGCCACAACCATCAACTACCATCCTCATCACCCATATCAGGTCGTCCACAAGCATCGACGAACATAGTCTCATCCAATGGCAAGGCGGGCGATGGGACAGTGACTATCCAACAACGTCGTTTGCCGCCCATTATAAAAGCACAGTCATTGGACTATGCCTGTGACGATGATGTTCAGAATAACCATTTCTTGTTCCAAAATAACAACCACCACCACCACCACTACCTCCGTAACCACCACCTTCACAATCACTTTCACCATTCCGCTCACCACTCGTCGTCGAACAAAAAACAGAAAACAATAAATAAAGGTTGCTCCCTAGATAATCAGCGTTCCGAGGACGAGGAGGGTTCGCGCAATATTGACATTCCGACCACTGAGGACGTGGACGCCGACGTAGACGACGATGACGATGACGAGTTGTCTCCGAAGCGAGCTCCAGCTCTGAAGACGAACTCCGTAAGGAGTCACACCCTGGACGAGGAAGCACATCATTCACCCCATTTGAACCACCGTCCGCGTTGTAGCTTGGACAGCACGTCGTCTACGGGCGATACCACAGACAGCTCACAACAGACGGACGTTGTTCGCTTGACGTCGCCTCAGCCGAGGCAACACGGCCTGGCAAAGGGAGTCCTTCCAAAGGTCCAGTCACTGGAATCTAGACCAATCTATCCCAATGTGCCATACAGTCCGTATGCGAGTCCGTACGGCAGTCCGCGAAGTAACAGGCGGCGCACTCCGCTTCGCGAGTCCCGAAGAATTTCGATTGAGCAGTCGGGCAGCTTTTTGCAGCTTAATCAGTACAAACTCATGGATCAAATTGGACAGGTTTGTTACATTGTCGTAGTTTATTAAGCTTCCAAGTTGACCTCTTTTCATTGGCAGGGTTCCTACGGCCTAGTCAAGTTGGCATATTCCGAAGAGGACTCCACGCACTACGCCATGAAAATCCTATCAAAACGGCGCCTCTTGCGGAAGGCCGGCCTTATGAGTCGCGGTCCAAAGAAGACCACATCGCCACTTGACAGGGTCTATCGTGAGATCGCTGTGCTGAAGAAGCTAGATCATCCCAATGTTGTGAAGCTGGTAGAGGTGCTGGATGATCCTCTGGAAGATTCGTTGTACCTTGTTTTCGAATTGGTGAAACAAGGTGAGGTGCTGGAGATTCCAACCGAGAAACCGCTGACAGAGGAACGAGCTTGGAGTGTGTTCCGGGACGCTGTTCTGGGATTGGAATATTGTAAGTACTTTTCGGGACTCAGGGAATTTGTAAAATCACTTTTTGCTTAATTCTATGTGGGGTTTGTTAAGTTGAGCTCAAAGAGCTAAGAGAATTTCACACGCTTCACTCCTTTTTACGATGGCATTGTTCATGTGAACAACGAAGATGTCGTTACCAACTCACTCTTCAATCACATTTCAGAAAAATCGAAATATAGTTATAGTAATAGGATGTCAGCGATCCACACAGGTCTCGATTCTAAGGAAGAGGATCAACGCAGGAGAGTAAGACCCACCCTAAGGTGACGTGTGACACTAGCGTTAACCATAAGAAGACTTAAAGTTATCCATCCGTCTATGTTTTGAGTACTATAGTTAAAGTTACTGTTACCCGCTAAATTACGAAAACGTAACACTTCCGTTAATCGAAACATTTTCGTGATTTCGGTGACGTTTATGTTACTTCAAGTTATAACTTCGGTCAGGAAATAATCTAATCTAATTTCTTGTCGACTTAAGTTTTGAGGATATGCCCACTAACAACCATATACATTTGACAGCTATTTTATAGTAAATACGTGTCAAGTTTGTGACATTCAATTTAAAATAAGTCATTACTGAAATAATGGTTGTGTAGCGCTTAAAATCTCTTCTAGATAAGTGCACCGTTGACGTTAACACGCTGGCGTTTGGTCAGAGTCACATTGGCGGTAATTTGAGGTTATCGTCACACAAATATGCAGTGTAAATGCTCAATGTGGGCAACTGTCAACAATTTAACTATAAAAAATATGTTTATCTTGGAAAACGTAAGTTAAGTTAGTAAGTTTGATTATGTTTATAGAAACATAAAGAAATTTGTTGCACCTATATACGCAATTAGGGTGCACAATAAAAAAATTAGCTAATCAGCGCAAAAATACATTTAAAACGTTGGCTCATTAAAGTGTCAAAATCTTAACAGAATATTGTACTGATCATTTAATTATATTTTTAATTCCACAACTTTGCACGCGATTATATTAGCAAATTCCTTTGTTCATATAAATGCATTCAACAAATCATTAAAACACAAATATCAAATCATGATATTTGTGTTTACAAATCATGATATTTGTGTTTAATTTTGACACGTCAGGCTAAGATTAAAAGAAAAATTCAGGTTCAAATTATGGGAGGTCACATCTTGAAATTTCCAATAAAATTAAATATTTTTTTTCCATTTACCAATCTTCGTTTTCGTATACGTAATAACAGGAAATGTAGTTATCAGCGAAGGTCAGTGGGACATTACTTAACTAACTTAAGACATTACGTCATAGTTTGTTGTGAGCCAGGGTCGAGCCACAGGGGCAGCTTCGGTACAGGTGAGGAGGGCGCGGCATGCTAGTGGTTGCTCAACAAACATTTTATTCCATGCCATATGCAAATAAAAAAATAAGAGAAAAAAAAGGAAGAAAGCTGACTAACGGACTATAGCTTAAATCTAACCTATCTACTCTTACCCTAAACGCAACTTGTCCCTCCGTAGTCTCCTGAAGGTAGAGGTTCGTCATGACCTCGAAGCACGCCAGATGTTAATGGCAAGGGCTGGCCAACCCACCCTTAATGTCCGGGGACATATCCAAAAGCTATCCTTCTCTGGCCGAATGGCCCCTTAATAACCCTCCAGTTACAACACTAGGCAAGCCGGAATGGCCGAATGGTCAGTCGCGTATTGTCATCGTCGATCTATCAAAAGGACGGCCTTCCCAAATATCCACACACCGTGAGCTATTAAACCTAGCCGCTCATATTGAAAGTATTTAAACTACTTGAAAATATTTGGAACACATTGGACAAATAGTGCCGCTTTTATTTAAAAGTAAGAAAAAAAAAATGTAAAGGCAAAACTTAAAAATTAATAAACAAACCAAACCAAAAAAAAGAAGAAAAAAAAACTAAAATAAAAAAAAGGATTGTATCTTAAGGATACAATAAAAAAAAATCGATGGTAACCAAAAAAAAATCCTCTGCTCTTAATACTATATCACTTACAATTCTAAAATTAAAAAAAAAATGATATCAAAAATTGAAATTACTCACGGTTTGTCACGTCCCCCGTTGTTCTGGCGCCAGCACAAGAAGTTTCGTTTATTTGTACTATGTTGGCTTAAAACTACCTTTTTTCTATATCACTAAAGCGCACAAAACTAAAATACTAAAATATTAAAAGCAGGTAAAATAAAATAAAAAAAAATAAAAAGAAGAAAAAAACTGCGTTAAAAAAAAAAATCATAAATTTAACACTTCACAAAAAAAAAACTACTAGTGCTGGAGATCCTCGTTACAAGCGATGATTTTTTGTTGGTGGTGGCGTAGCACCCTGGCCTTTGGCGGGCGTTGGTCGTTCGGACGGGGAGGGGAGAAAAGCAAGCTGGTTTTCTTGCACCCCGATGAAAATCCCCTTTTGTTACTCGTGTAAACTCGGGCCCGTTAAGTGCCTTTGTGCCGCAACTGTCGGCTTTGGACCCGTTGCCGTCTTTTGGAGACCGTTGGCTGGCGGTATCTTGGCGTTTCGCTCTCAGTCCAACGGCCGAAATATGACTTTACGGTCCCACAAAAATGTAAGCAGGAACGGCTAAGTCAGATTTAACAGCAGCCCGAGTCACCTTTTGCGTTTCTCTACAAAGCAAATGGGGGAGATGCTAAATTAACCACAAAAAAAAATGCCTGATGATTTTCCTACCTCTTCAAAGCCAAATAGTAATTTTTGTTTTCTCTGTCCCTGGATTTCCACTATATGGTCACCTGCACCATGGTAAAATTATAGGCAATTTTTAATTTTGCTTAAAAGGGTATTTTCTCTAACTCACCCCGGAATTCTTTAAAGATAAATTTTTTTTTCCTCGTCACTGTATGACACAAAAAAAATATTCGTCCAGCTGACTTTCAAAAGGGCATCGACCGCTTGTTGTCAATCAAAGAATATTGTGAAGGCCTGTCGGCAAACCAATTTTGAATTTGCGGTGCATTTGCTTTACCCCTTCCTTTGTTTTTTTATTATTTCCCCTTCGATTCTTTAAAATTTGTTTCCTTTTCTTGGAATGAGAGCGAGGGGTCTCTTAATTCCTGATCGTCAAGTCGTATAAGTCTTGTTCTCCTATCTCCTAATAACATAAATACATAAAGTAACGATACCTAACATAGAGAAAATAACGTAACTTACAAAAAAAACTTTCAACTACATCTTTACGATCACCCACTAACCTGGAACACAATGTAATGGAACGAAGAAAAACTTAACGACGGAGAAATGATTGACAAGACAAAACGTCAAAATCAAACCGGGAAGTGCAACAGACGGACGTAAACATGGTAAGAAAATTATTTTATTTTACTTTCTCCGATTAATTTATATTCTTTTATTTTCAGGTTTTCTAATTTCATTGCACAGGTGAGTTTATCCTTCTTTCACTGGGGCTTGTCCTCTCAACGCGCATTGGATATGCGGTTGAGCGGCCAAACTCCAATGTAAGAGTTTGTTTACATTTTTTTTTCCTAATTCTTTTTTTTTTTTCTTCCACAGGTACCACATCAAATATACTTGGCAAATACTTGGAAGCGCGGACTACCTAATAAATCCACTTTTGTGTCCTTAGGTATGGCTCCGTAATTAAATTATTTGAGTGCGGGGAGTGCGTTCATTGTGGCACAGCAATATTTCAGATTGACTTAAGTCAATAAACTCGGTGATGTAAGGTCAAACAAATGTAAAAGTTAAATATGTAACATAATATAACATTCGTATTAATCAAAACAAATAAATTGAACTTTTGTTTTATCAATCTCGTTTCCGAATAAGTTCGCTGTGTTTATATTTGGTGCTTTCAACCTACTTGAAGAAGTCGTGGTATGACACACCGAAGCAAATGTAAGATATCGCTTTTGTGAACTCGGACTTGAACTTGAACCTGCAAGTGGTTTATACCCATGTCACCGTTTCCTCGTTTTCTTGACTGAAATTTAACAAAAAGAAAAAGTAATTATAAGTAAGGTTGGCGTTGGGAATGTAACAAAACTTTTGATAATCAACAAAATGTTGTCGTGACTTATGAATTAATAAGGCAGTTAAAATAAAGTAAAAGCGAAAGTGATATCGATACAACGGGTTTTGCTAAGCAGCTGTTTAATGACGCAGATGATTCGATCTTTACAATTTCTAATCTTGTACATTCCAACAAAATAAGTCTGCACATTTGTCTGTATTTTTTACTTAAACTAACGAGTTCAAAACGTATGTACCGCAGAAGCGGTTGAAGAACTCTTCCTTTTTACGATGTATGAATTAATTTTTCCAAAAAAGCAAAGCTGTATACAAAACAAGTTACCAGTCACTGATTTCTCACTAAAATAAAAAAAAAATTCTTGTCGCGAACTTTCACACTTTATTCACAATCCACATAATACAGTCTTGATCCACATTTTCGATTTGGCTGCATACCTCTGGCAACACTGAGTACAAGTGTCAAATTTTCACAAGCTATTAATGTCCCGGATAATAATGGTGTGTACGATATGACCAAAAGATCTTCTTTTTTTTTATGATATTGCTTTTTATGTTCGATTTGCCAAAAAATCAATCTCTTTTCTTGATCTCAGGCACTTTTGAGAAATCTCGATTTTTTATCAGATTTACACATACTGTCACTAATACCGCTGGCGGTTGCGAATTGCTTATTGTTGGAAGAATTGCTTTTTTAACAGAATTAATAATTTTTGCGTACGGAAATGATGCTTTACATTAAATTATTACGAAATGCGTTATTATAAATGTGTGAAAACCAATTGAAATGGACTAAAAGTGTAAGTGAAATTAAAAAAAAATTGTTTGCGGCCAACTCAATATAGTGATACCAGACTTTAGAGGCAGGTTATCCCACGGTTATACCCGAAAATCCCTCGCACAAATTATAAAAAATCCCACATTTATACCACGACATAAAAAGTTAAGAAAACATTTCTTTTATTAAATTCTGTCTGTTTTATTATTAACAAATACAAGTTACATTATACATTAACTATGCAAGCTAACAAAAATAATTACATGTTAGGATACGTTTGAGTATAATACAAAAATACAAATGTAGGTACATCTTACACATTTTTAATAATAATATTCAACATAAAATATCTTATGAATTATTTGAAGCTTTGTCTCGGTTTGGAAGTCTCATTATTCTTGATTTTTCATACAAAAATGACACAGAAATTTGATTTGTGTATGAGGTAATGCTTTTTTGCCTACATTCCAATGTTAACAAAAAAAAATGTATTATTTAAAAAAATACTCGTGAATTCATTACACAGATATGTCATTTTATGAAACAGTTTAGGGAAATAAAAAAAAGAAAATTAAAGCATTCATGCAAAATCACTTTTTTCTAAACATGAAAATATTTAATTTGATCGTACGTTGAATAATTTGTTTATTGTTAATGAAATGACCAATTAGGAACAAAATTTCACCAAAAAGTAAAATCGCTTTCTTTTTGTACTACGAGGTCTGAAAAATCCCTTTGTCCCTTTTAGCTAATTATTAGTGAGAAAATCCCGCAAAAAGGGATAAATCCCCCGATCTGGTATCACTGATTCAATACAAAGAAAAACTAATAATATTCGGAATTAATATTCGATTTGACAGCAGAAATCTGAAATCTCAGATCAAAATCTGAAAAGCAAAATTGAAAACGACATAATTGTGTGCGAAAAGAGAGTTGAAAATTGTACCTAGCAATCTATTACAATTACCAAATTTTCGTCATTCTTCCGCAGCAGCAGAGTACTGCGAAACGAAAAGGAGAGCAAATTTTTCGCTCATGATTTCGCTGTCACTTTTGTATGAAATTGTTCGTTCCGTAACAAGTCCGTACTAGCATTTACTTGTAAAATTTTGTTCGTCTCCAAACCAGGCGCCAACAGGTTTAGCTTCTCACAGTCACAGCCCTTCGTTTGAGTTTAATTTTTGAGACGGCCTACAATTTCAGTCGAAGCCAAGCAAAAAAATTGAGAAGCTCTCTCAGAATAGTTTTATTCTCAGATATTTATAAAACGGTGGGCTGTGAACAAAATCTCGAAGGTGCAGGTCGGTTTTTTCAGGAGGGCCACTGAATTATTGCGCCCACAATACGCATACTTTATTGCGTATTCTCGGATGATGATTAAACGTAAATTTTGTTGTCATCTCCCCACGACCTCTATTTCTTGAAAGCATTTCCCATTTATTCAGCGTTACATTCTCATTCATCTGTGTGTAAAGAAAAATACAAACAGGATAACGCAGATATCTAACGGCAATTTAACAACACAAAGAACTGCCTTTATCCAATACACACTCAACTCGTTTACACATATATGCCATTCAATAAAACAGCTATCTTGACCTGTTTTCCTATAAATAACCCAGTGAACCACCACCATCATCTCCACTCCCCATTGAGTGGCATTTATTTTTATGGCCAAAAGAAAGGGCCCGCTAGGACTCAACTGTTGTCGCCTGCTGAGCTCATCTATTCAGAGAGCTATACAACACTGTATGGTGTGGATGGTGGCACTGGGGCACACATTTTGTTTGCATAAATCACTTCCTGTTTGTTTAGAAAATTTCCGCCCATTACAACTCTCCACATACAGCCACTCCACCTGAGATTCACCCGAGTGCGCCCCATCAGCTGAATCTGAATTTGAAGTGGAGGAAGATTGGGTACATAATTGGCTCTCATGTTGGCCACCGCAGTCAGATGAGCTGCTGCACGTCTTCTATAAATAATATGTGCCTGATGCGGATGTATATTGAGGACTGCAAGAATGAGAGGGATTCCTGTCATCTACAGAGCACTCCTAATCCATTTTCTTCCAGTTGATCAACTCTCTATATTGCTTGTTTCCGGTACGGTGCTCCAGCTAATGCTCATCACCTATATCCTTTGTCGTTTCAGTGCATTATCAACGCATTATTCACGCTGACATCAAACCGGGTAATCTGCTCCTAACTGAATGCGGACATGTGAAAATAGCCGACCTGGGGGTGTGCAATGAATTCTTAGGGGAGGATGCAACCATGAATAATGGCTCTACTGCTGGGACACCAGCATTCCGGGCGCCGGAAACTTTATTTCCGGGACAGGTGAGTTTTAAAAGCATGGAAGTAGCGCCTTTATGCATGGATATTGAAATTAATTTTCTGTTCACAGCACTTGTATAGCGGAAAGGCGGCTGATATTTGGGCGTTAGGTGCAACTCTATACTCGTTAGTCTATGGTAATGTGCCGTTCGTTGCTAGTTCGGTGCCATTGCTGTATGAGAAGATAAAAAATGAATCTCTAATGATACCCGAGAAGCCAGCAATGAGCGAGGAGCTGGTCGATCTCATAAGGAAGATGCTGACAAAGGATCCAGCCAAAAGGATTACATTGCCACAAATTAAGGTGAGCTGGAAAATTTCTCTCTGAATTATTTATTAGGTTGGCTTTGGGCATTGGATCTGGGGAAATGTGGTGCAGAAGCAATTGGCTCTGGTCCAGCTGCCTGATGTATGTGATTAGTAATATTTCCAATAAAAGAAGACTCTGAAGTTTCGGCAAACAACAAATTTAATGGGAGCGTGGTGCTTCTTAGAGACGTTTTGGCATCCAATTTGTTGTACATATTTAAGTTAAATGTAAATGAACTGTCAAAACTTGCGAATGTTCTTTCGTTTGTAGAAAGCTGGTCCTTCTTATATGAACACACCTCTAGTCTTCAAATAACCATCTTCAATGGCACTAAATCGCATGATCTGGGCCGCCAATTCTCATCATGGAAACTGGAAATCAACACTCAAACTGCTTAGATGTTTTATGTTGAACAACTTGTTGAAGGGGGTCCAAGTCCAAGTCTAAAATCACCAATTGATCCAGTTTTGTTAAATTTTTGAATCTGCACAATAATTGATGAAGTGAAATACCAATTCGATATTTTCTATCAAAATTCAACTATCACCCGTAACACTCTCTGAATATTGGCAGCACTTACTGCCAAAAAATGACGCATTATCACAAACTTCCAACTCTCTATGAATTCTGTGGACAATTATTAATGGCGATCAACAGAAACTGTAGTAAAATTAATTCTTTGTTAGCCAAAAACAAATCGATCCGATGATTTTCTGTGGAAGAATTATTGTTTCTGAACTAGTTAGGCAACTTTGCGTAAGACTACTGTAACTACACCCTCGTAAATTTGTCCGCAGTCATCTGCCAGTGATGGCGCAGTGTAAAAAACGCTTAAATGTCATCCATTATATACTCGTGCTTCTCTGAATCGCATCGCTATGAGCCAGCACTCTAACCACGGAACCTCTTCGTCACTTTGTTAGAGCTTGCAAAAAAAAAATCAGAATGCCCTTGCCACGCTTTTTCACACAGATTTGCCCGCAGTGTTGAACATTTTTCTGAATGATCGCACAGCATAATATTACGCGTTTTTCGTTTTAGATTAGATTAAAGTCTGAGCTGTCAAAAAATAAGTTTGTGTTTCTTTTTAAAGCTCAGACACATCAGAGCTCTGAATTTGTGTATTTTTTTTTCGTTTAGACTATGATCAGTGTGTGTTCTACGAGCTCAAAATATATTAACTGAACAGTGAAGACGTTCAAGTGTCTAGTTTATTAAGTCTAATATCAGACTGTTTTCATGTATCTCAGTTTTGATTGGCTTAGATCGATCTAATGAATAGCTTCTTAAGTTGACGTTAATTGAGGGGTAGCCGACGAGTCTACTCAAGAATTTTGTAACCGAGTACTAAGTTGACAGTTCGTATATATGTGGCTGCGCAAGAAAGTGTCATTTCCAACCAATCTAGTTTTGGCGTTCAAGGCACATCTAGTGCAGACCAATCTAATCGACTTAAGACAACTAGATTTTTGAATGCGAATAAAAATCTGAGCACAGCATATTTTGACCGTTAAAGCTTAGTACCTATCCTGCTCGCACTAAATTTTAGCGTCCCTAGTCTCCACTTCGATTCTTCACACCAAAGATAAATGGTCACTATATAATTATTTTGTATTTTGGTTTTGCGTTTTTTTTTATTTATCACGCTAACGTTCTCTGCGGCTTCCTCCGAAAAATCCATAATAATCATAACACAAGCTTTTCCCTCCTTTTTCTTCTGTCAAAATCTATCTTCGATTTAAAGGCTGGTACGGACATGATTCGAAGTGAAAAATCCCATACAAAAATGACACGACGTAATCATGAACGAAAAATTTCGCTCTCCTTTTCGTTTTGCAGTACGCAGCTGCTGCGAAATGATGTCGGAAAAGTGGATAGTTGTAGTAGATTGCTTGGTAAAATTCTCCACTTTCTTTTCGCTCACGTTTATTGTCCGGGACATTATTTGCTTGCGAAAATTTGACATTTGTACTGCAGTGCTTCCGGATTTTATAAGAGATATGTATGAAAATTTCAAAAATCTTGGAGCCAAAAATAGCCAAACACAAAAAGTACACATTTTTTATATTAAAAAAAAAAACAACACAACACATACTCATAATTGAGAGACTTTTCTAATTTATTTTTCAATGTTAAAAATAAGAAACGCCTACGGAAACGAGTTTTTATATTAAATTATTTCGAAATGGGTTTATATAAATGTGTGAAAATCAATTGCAATGGATGTCCAGTGCAAGCAAAAAATTGTTTTTTGTGAGCAACTTAATACGCAAAAGAATAAACAGAATTCGGATTCAATTCGATTTGGCAGCAGAAATCTGAAATACTCAATCGAAAACTACATAATTGTTTAGAAAGTTTTAGTTTGAAAAGAGTACGTTCGCAATAGAAGTATTTATTTAATAAATTCCTAATGACCCTAAAAATCGCCAAACTTTAAAGTGAATAGCGTAAATTAGGATAAATCCCAAATGACAATTTTGAGAAGCCAGTGAAAAATTCGAGTAGTCAAATCAGATATAATTAGAGAGTGCTGGTAACACTGCTACTTGTGTATCAGCTTATGGAACGCTTCACAAATTATTTTCCGCTGCCTTTTCGCAGACGTTTCGCTGTCCGTTTGGAGACCGACGGAAAATTTCGTTCCGGAATAGATTCGTACTAGCCTTAATGTACCGAACATTTATTTCGCGCACCTGCTAAACTGCCTCGCTAAATTTTATCTTTGTAGACATTTTTGTATTGGAGATAAAATTTAGCGCGAGCAGGATGCTAATCTTAATCATATGATTGCTGATTAGGAATGCAAGTGCTGGTAAAGAAAAAGATAGTAGATTTTAAAAAAGTGTAGTAGATCGACAAAAAGTGTAGTAGATCGACAAAAAGTATAACAGAAAAAAATACTGTTTAGTTTGGTGTATTTTTTATGCATAATAGGCGTTTTTCTTTTTAAGTTCAGAGCTGAGCACTGAACTGAGCTCGAGCATTATGAGCGCGCTCTGAACCGAGCGTGCTCAGATCATTCTGATGTATTCATGAAACACACTTGAACACATGGCTGCCATTTGTAATAAATATATGTATAAATTGAATATTTATTTATTGTTATTTATTAAATTAGATAACCTTCAGTTCCACAACAACAAGGTTCATCCACCATTTCATAGAGCTCATAGAGCGCGCTCTTATCTACACTGAACGAAAAGAGAGATGACCTTATTTTGTTCTAGATTAATCAAAACAGAATTTTATTTATGTACTGAATATTAAAAAAATCGCACCAAACTCTTTTCTCACTATACTAATTTCTTTTTCTCCACAGGATCATAGCTGGCTGACAGCCAATGGAGTGCACATCCTACCATCGGAAGATGACAATTGCCGCCTGGTTCAAGTCAGCGAAGAAGACATCAATAGCGTTGTTAAAAGCATACCCAAACTGGACACACTAATTCTAATCAAAACTATGCTTAAGAACCATTCATTCCTGAATCCCTTCAATCGTGGCATATCTGGGCGTGCCCCTCAACGGGGTGGATCGCGTTTGGAAAGATTCACTCGTGCAGGACGCTCAAATTCGGCTCCAGGTGCTTATCATTCACCAATCGATAGGCAACTCTCCGGTGATTGTATCCTACCAGCTTTATCAGAACATACAGTCAGTTCGAATAATGACATCGCTGAAGATTCCTAAAGCTTTAACAATACACATAAAATTAAAACACAAGCACACACTAGTTATGTAAGCCATTTACAAAATGAAACTCCTTCTTACAAACAATATTTGAGTTTGTTCTCGAGTAACTCTTACGTTTAAGGTAACAATTGTGTTTCTCTATGACAGCTATATAATATGTCAAACTTATTTCTATTATTTCTAAAAATTAATTTTAATACTAAATTTAAATTAAAAGTAAATTCTATATCCTAAGAAATAATTCCTTTTGTCTCTCTATATAAATTAAGCCGTAGAATTGATTCTATATTACTTTTTTTATGAAATTAATGCACATTGAATAAATGCACTAAATTGCCTAATACCAAATTTTTATTAAATTTAGAATGTAGTTTTAGAAAATTAAAAGAATAAATCAACACACAAAATAACACATATTACACAAAAAAAAATGCGAATGCTACCTTGCAATCATTACTTGTAACCTATATATTGTTTACTGTGATATTGATATTATTATTGTTGTTATATATTATAGTATATATACATACCTAATATACCTTTTAATTAAAAGTACCTTTGTGTAAACGGTATCATGTGGTTAGTAAATTGTTTTTTTTTTACATCTATTTGTTTTTTTAAACTTTTTGTTAACATACAATTTAAGTGGTGTATATTATTAGTTTCCTTTTTTAAGAATTAAAGTAAAGTGAACACAAAACACATAGTTTAAAGTAATTTTAAAAGCTTAGGTTGTGCAAAAGAAGGTTATCATAATAATAAAATGTTAAAACAATACTTTTAACTTCATCTAACTGCGATTAGACACAGATTTAGATTTCAAATTTTGTAATTTGGTAACTAGAAGAAAAACAAACAAATACATATAATACTTATAAGGGACTCTATGCTTTTGTGGATGTTTATATTTTTGATTTTACGCTCTCCAGGCGAAATAGTGTTTTAATTTGTTTTATATACGCTGAATTTTATATGTCACCTTTCTGTGGCTTATACCATGTGTATGCCCTCATGATTTGAACACAAGTATTTAATTTGGAAGATGGAATTCGGGTACCAGCAGTTTGCAAAGTTTTAGCTTTTGCTGCTCAAAAGTGAGAACATCAAAAGTTTCGACCAAGTAAAGGAAAAAGAGACCTATTACGTGTGGAATTTTAAAATGTTACTCAAATAGCCGGTGCTTTGCCATATTATTAACAATACAATTGCAATCAGCTACCTACTTAATTGTATAGTCAATTTAGATAAGCAGGTCTATTTTTATTGTGCGCATGTTTTGCCCAGTAATAGTATCGTACTACGGCTATGGCTCCATTCGATTTGTTTTTGAGCAGTTAATAAGGACAATCAAAAATCTAGTTATTTTATTTAGTCGATTTGTACCCTGAAATGTGAATCTAGTACTCAGTAACGAAATTCTTGACTAAATTCGTTGATTACCCTTTTATAAAATGTCAACAGATGAATCTGTTCACGCCAGCTTTCAGACTTAGTAAACTGCATTTTTGCATTTGTAGTTTTTCTATATTCCAAATTAATGAATGACCTATTGACATATTGTGTAAGTGTTATATCGTTTTTCATTTGTTTCACTCATTCTGTAATCCAATGGAACAAGAAAACTGCTTCTGATTGAATCCAGAAAAGTATTGGTGAAATGCCACAAAATAATCTACGGCAGCCGTCAGCTGACTTGTATAAAATATAAAATACATAAAATACAGTTGTGTAAGTACTTCTTCAGCGGATTCTGACTTCAAATCGAGAAGCGTAATTCACTTCTCAGAATCACCAAAAGAGTATTTTTTGTGCCAATGGAACGGTTTCAGAAGTGATTTTTTGAATTCCGGACGCAATTTTGGCCGATGGAAACCGTCATTAATGACAGATAACAAAACGAGTTTGTATTAGGACACACGTTTTTTTGTTTCTTAAGTTGTTTGTCGGCTGTCAACAAATAATGGCGCCACCATAAAAAAAAACCCTCCTAAGGTCAAAAACATTAACCCGAATAAAACAATTTTCTACAATCTGTTTTAAGGTAGAAGATTAAGCACATTCCTGGAGGTGAAACTCATATATAGGCTTCGCATAATTTCACCTCTACCGCTTCTTACTATGATCACGGAAAGTTAAGTCCCCAGCAAATAATGACTTCAAAGACAAACCAGTTTCATAACACCGCAGTTGAAGATAAATTAAAAACAAATGTGTCCTTACTGCACAAAATGTCTACACAAAATTTAAACTATCGGAAAATTGCGTCAACTTTTTTGGCAGATAAAGCAAAAAAAAAAAACAGTCCCCATGTCACAACTTCAATCAGCAAATAAGTTTTGAAAAAAAAGGATCGGGTATAGAAAACAAATTAATTTTTCTCAAAATCTAGCAGAAAATAAAGAGATCTGGTATAGAGATTGGAGAGGCGCTTGGCGCTTGCTTATAGTTCCGCTGAGACAGCTGCCACGCAATTGGGCAGCAAGTAAAGTAGAATTTTCAGCTCATATATAATTACAATAATTACATCATACTTGATGTTTTTGAGATTCGCACCAGAGACAAATCATACTGAGACCCCCAACTCGCAATCCCCTTGCCGCTGGGCCCCTCATTTTTTTTTTTCAAATTCGCCATTTTTTTTCCTATCTGTGTTATGTCAAATAAGGATCCATGTAACATGCAAAAACATTCAAAAAATTCAGAAATAAATGGTTGATTCGCACTACGTAGGTATTTATAACGAGTAAATGTCACTTGACAGCAGCAGCTTATGGGCGGACCTTTCTGGTGGTGTGTGTGGAAATCACTAGTGAACTGAAAACTAAAGGCCGAGACACCTAACATTTCCTAACAGTTTATGTTGCACTTAAATTTAAAATTTCTGTCCACAAAGTTGCTAAATGAAATAGAGTATATTTTTTTGGGCTAATATTTACATATTCACATCTAATTCAAATGAATCTTGGCATCTTCAGCACACGAACAAATGCAAGGCACTCTTATAACCCATGTTGTGTCAATAAGAGCATTTTTCTCTACTTTCTTTATAAGTGAAAATAGTCCCTCTTGCTTAGTTTTAGATCTATCATCATTAAATAGGAAGCTATCTTTCTTTTTTAATAAATATATAAAATATATCCATCCAAGAGAAATAAACATTTCCAGTGAAACAAATTTAAACTAACCTTAGAACGCAGAAAACACTTATCTCCAATCAAATGTAAATTTAATCTTTAAAATGATAAATTCGTAACAAGAAAAAACATAACATAACAGCTTTAAATTTTTACATAAATATAGGAATTAAATTAATATATTTAAACAAATATTGGCATAATATATATATTATATACCTACCTTAATCAAAAGTAAACTTCGCATTGTAACATAAGTTTACACTAGACATTATATAAAATACGACATTTTACTAAGAACAAAAATTAAACAAACATTTCCATAGTTTAGTCGAGAGCTTTTTAATGAGAATTTTTTTGGGACCATATACCAATGTAAACAATGAGGCTTAACGTATTTAAATGTTGAATGTTCTATTTAATAATGAATTTGTCTCCAAAAATGTGAAAGCAAAGCAAATACAACATGAATATACCAAAAACAATTTTAATAAAATCGTAAGTAATCATTTTATCATTGGCTGTTAATTGCGAAAATTATAATGTTAGAATAAATGAAAAACAATTTACTCAGCAAAAGCGAAAACAATTTAAATAAACGGTTTGTTTTGTAAACGGAACAACGAATTCTAAATAATGCAATTTTCCAAACAAACAAAAAATGTATTCTAAATTCTAAGCTCTTTTCGGACTTGTTTTAACAAATTTCACTAAAATTTCCAAAGTCACAATTTGCTACTTAAAGAAAACTAAACCTTTACAATTATCTGCGTATGTATTTTTCTGGAACTCTTAGTTTCTTTTATATGAATATTTTTTTTTTATTCTAAAACCAATCTCCAGTTAAGATGAATCCGAAACTGAAACCTGCCATCGAAAGACAGAGCTTAGCTGAGGAATTATAGCAGTCTTTCCTTTTTTTAATATAAACTTGTTCAATCTTTACTAAACAATTTGTATCCCTACCTCTTATTTATTTTATTTCAAAGTTGATAACTGCTTTGGTCCTTTAGGTGCGTTTCACGGGTATGTTCAAAAGAAACTCATAATCGCGAAGTTTCGTAAGCAGTCGCTATAAAAAAAAACATGCCATAATTCCTACCACGTAAACAAAATGGCAGACCAAAATACTTGTCACGTATTTTTGCGTGTTAGATAAAGCTGTCCCTTTAATCATCCGTGTTAGGAAGGTGTGTTGTTGTAAATGCAGCATTAAAGATAAAAGGTGACGCCAAAGTTGTGACCCGTAGTATTTGAAACCACAAGTTCTACAGTCCCAAATTCATCTAATTGAGAAAGGGGAAAGTCGTTGAACATTGTTTTGTAGCGTTTGGTCGACACTCCGGGCTTTTCTGCGTCATTTTCAGCCACAGCTGCGACATTTTCAGCAAAACAACTGCTCCAATGCCGTTCAGACCGTATTGTCCCACCTAAATGTTTAATCATGCCCAAATTTCCTTGACGGCCATCGAATGTCAATCTAGCTATTTCCATATTTCATTGTGACAAAAACTGTATCATTTGTTGGGTTAAGTTTGTCTTTTTTGAAGAATTAAACCCATTAAGGAAAAATTATTTCCAAATGACAGTTAACTTGGGCGAATGGAATTTACTTTGTTTTCCGCTGTAAAACAGTAGCTTTTCGGCTTTTGGAAAAACTGCTACTAGCAGTTCATATTATATAAAGTCAATGAACTCCAGTTCTAATCGAATATCTTAGGTGAGGTAAGGTTTCTGGATTGCCAAAGAAAATCCGTATCATAGTATTTCTCATAATCAATTTTTTATATTTCATGCCTTAATGGCTGTCTCTGTTCAAAATATATCTGACTTCGAATGGAGATTGGTTACCTGCTCTATTTCTCATAAAATAAAAACAATTACATAAGCACAAGAATACAACACCAAACATGGAAGCTCTTCCAAATCCTAAATAAAGTAAAATATGTAATACCCAATAAAACAACTAAGTTCAGTTTGCTTTTCTATATTAAAATCTGTTTTCTAAATCATTTTTAAATAATAAAATAAGTACATAGTTGAAGTAGGTTGGAAATACGTATAACAGCAATATAATATGTCCAAAATTCAAACAAGAAGCCTGCATGAAAAATAGATTATTATTATAAAATCGTGTTTCACTTATTAACAAAACTATTAAATAAAATGTAAAACCAAACAACAAACTTCTAATAATTATCTATCATCAATAAATTGAACTATTTTTCAATCCTTAAGTGATTGTCGGTGTATTATTATTTTAGTTTTTTTTTTTTTATAAATTAGGTGGTGCAAAAGTAATCGCTCTATCGAAATATGCTTTAATATTTACAAATGGCGGCAAATGTCAAGTCTGCTTTGACATTTGGGATATAAAAAGTTTGGAAATACACACAGACAACGTGCCATACAATTGGACATCAATCGGAGGTATTTATAGAGAATTTCGGTAAAAGCGACTATTCAAGTTACCTTACACAGTGAATATCAGCTGTTAGCTGGCGACCGCCAAGAGTATGTCATTTATGTCGTTTTCCATTGGTTTCACTCGGGGATCCACTCATTCTGAAATCCAATGGAACAACAAAACAGCTTCTGAAAGAATCCACAATAGTATTGGTGAAATGCGAAAAAATTATCTACGGCTGCTGTCAGTTGGCTTGTATAAAATACATAAAATTACACTTTTGTGAGTGCTTCTTGAGTGGATTCTGACTTCAAATAGAGAAGCGAAATTCTCTCCTCAGAATCACCAGAAGAGTATTTTTTGTGCCAATGGAACGGTTTCAGAAGTGATTTTTTCGATTCCGGACGCTTCTTTTTGCTCAATGGAAAACGACATTACAATACAATTCTAATATCTTGTCTAGGCGATTTGCACTGACAGGTAAGATTTTATTTAAAAAAGCCTCAGACGCGAATGCGAGAACCTATCATCGGAACTTTTGGCAAGAGTGATGGAAAATGCCAATTGAGCCCGATTCTGACGGCGGACACTTATCCAATATCATTTTATCAACTTAATGGAAAAAAAAATTATACATGAAATAAACAAAAGAAAGAACCAAAGTTTGTCAGTCATAAACAAATTACAGCCAAAGATCATCCGGTGACAGCTTCTTGTAAAAGCCAGCTGGAGATTGTTGAATCCGAAGGTGGATTTTTAAGAAACTCATGAGGGTAACATTATAAAAGGAATATAATCATTCGGTTCAGGAAGGAGGTCTGCAGAAACTAAAGCAATATTTAGCGCAAAATTGATTGTTGATTTAACAATATGCTAGATAACCCAATTCTCTAGAACCCAAATCGGAGGTACATTTCGTTTATCCTCCCTCAAGTGTACATCGATGAACTGGACTCTACTATAGTGAGGTCATTACTTGTGTGCATACACCAATACATACAATAATTGATACAATTTGTCTTTAATGAGTGATGTTTTAAAACCTCTAAACTGTTCGCTATTTTCAAAACCTGTGCATTACATATTTTCTGCCCGACAATGGAATTTCCAAATCAACAACTTCCCCTACAACTCTCTATTTATTGATGACATATTGGACATCAGAGAAGGTGGCATTAAGCTCAGACATTATAGATGTAAAAATTAACAGTATACGCGCATCATCCCTTAAAACAAATATCCCTGTAGGTATGTTTCGATTTTGCTATCAAATACGACTTTGGTTTTCTGATAATTCCGTAGCTGGGCTATTAAAATTTTAATTTCGACTGCCCGGTTTTTTTTTTGTTTTATAGAAACCGTTAACCTTGCAACTTATAAAAATTCAAATTTAACAGCCAACTAGGTACGTACCTAGGTACTCGTCAATTTCTCTTATAACAGTTGCCCATCCTGATTCTAATCAGATTCTTCGTATATTCTCAAAGTTGGCTACATTACCAAAACACAAACATGACATGACTTTTCGTGACAGTTCAGTGACATTTATCAATAAAAATCGGTGGTTCGGTGAAATTATGCACTTTTTCTTCAAATTATTATTGCATTTTAATTGAGTTTCATTCGTTGTTCCATAATAAAACATAAAAACAATCGTAAACAATGGGTGAGTTGCATTGCTACACGCAAACAGATTGAATTATGTACCGAAAAACACTCATAAACAAGTAACCTTATGGGGGCGTAGAACATTTCGGTCAATTTATTCTTGATTCATCCAACTCAAATGAAATTGTTATCCCTTACAATTCCAGATACAAAAGACACCCCATCAGTTAAACTAGAGAAACATCTGAAACTCCTGAAAGAAGAGTATACCAAGCTGCAGCGAAGCTATGCCGAACTCGAGCGGAAGTATAGCAAAGTGGTTGCAGCATCCGGTGATGCAGAAATTGGCGAGTTTAGCAGTTTTGTGTCACGCCTTGTTATGACAGTGGGTTCGTTGTACGGTCGCAAGACATATTCGGATTTGACGATAAAACTAAGCGGCAAAACAATGCCGGCTCACAAATTCGTTCTCAACGCCAGATCCGAGGAATGGCGCGAAGAAGTTCTTGCTGATGCCGCAGAACTTGATTGGACCGACCTTGAGGAAGATATCGGATTTGCTCTATTGCGTTGGATCTACACGGATGTGGTAGACCTGCAGCATGATAGATTGGCGCTTGGTCTGCTACGTGCTGCTCATCGGTTCAAGTTACCCGGTTTACTTGGACTTTGCGAGAGAGCTCTAGTTGCTTCCGTTGGTGTTCGGTCGTGTGTGCGATTTTACTGTGTCGCCGAGGAGGTGGGTGCTGCCAGTCTATTAGACTATTGTTCTGGATTGATATCGACGCATTGGGACGACTTGACACCGCAGGACTTTGAACATATGTCCGGACCGCTTCTGTATAAAATGCTAAAGAGCAAGACCAAACATCCATTGCATGCCGCAGTACGTCTACTAAGGGAAGATGTTGTGTTCCTGTGCTTAGTGGAGAATGATGGATCGGTGAGTTAAGTTGCTAGGGTTAAGATGTTTTTGAATTGTTGAGGTAAATTCGTTTAACCGTTATCTTATCTGCTTGACAAAGGTATTTGATTTATTTAAATGTGGAATTTCCAAAACTGATTTTATCAACATAAACAAAAATGTTATTACTCAGCGATAGACAAAGCGATTTTGAACAGGGTTCTTCACAACTTTACCACAGTGTTTCGCTTGTCTTTTAAGGGTTTCCAACAGAGTCAACGTATTTCGGCGTAAGCTCAGAATGAGTAGTAGAATATGACAGATTAGAAAGCGCCATTCCTGGCTGCGGTTGCTGTTTGTAGCCAAACAACGCCTGGCCGATACTGTGTCTCACACATCTTATGCGATGTTGTCTTCTAAAATATGCTTAACGATTGAACATGTCATAGTTATCGCAGATTAGGTACTCAGGCAAATGGCGAAAACCCTAGATTGTGATTGTATACGACCAACCTCATTAACTAGTTAATTTTTTCGGGCACTCCAATCACAAATTCGACTGCCGAATTGCCTATCTAATTCATCCAAACGATATGCTCTGTCGAAAGCGAAACCCAAACCGCCATTTTATATTTCATAGCGGGAGCAAAAGAATGCATTGCATTCTGTTTGTCAATCTTGTGGATCTCATTGTTTCAACACATGTCGTCCCTATTCAATTTCAGTAAGTGCATGTCCATTCAGCATTAAAGCTGCAGGTCAACTGCAGACCGTGCTGGATCCTAATGTGTGATTAATAACTTTATTTTGCAGGTGTGGAAAACTAGGTTTAAGAGCTAAAACCTCTTTTTTTCTCGAAGTCGTGTAGTTTTGAAGTGTTAGACCCAAATGGGAGTATAATTTTGCAAAACATTGTTCCCCTAACTTAACGCCTTATAAGAACGGAACTTCCACAAAATTATAAGTTGTTTCGCCGTCCAAAAATTAGATTATCTGGTTTGTACGGCGTTTTATGATTTTTTTTTTTATCCTGTTGGGGGGAGAAGAAATGCTTTATCCACCATAAGGATGTCTATTACTGATACTTTTCACCAGATCTCCTCTTTCGGCTTCCCATCTCCTGCAGACGAAGAAGGTATGTTGCACATCGTCTTTTTGGAAATCCCATTACTGACTGTACGGACTATTCTTTTTGGCGATCTTGGGGAGAAAGGCGTTGAAGTATCCGTGTCCAGTGAGTAACTGGGTGACGTCATTCCACTCAGCCACGTTCCTGATCAGCCTTGCTGTCCATCGTCTTCTGCTTTTCGAGCGGTGTTGCCACTTCTGTTTTGTGAGCTCTTTAGCCTCTTCCGTTGGCTTTTCCACTCTAACTTCTAACTTTTTGTCGAAGACATACTTCCTTTCTGCTGCTAGGAAGTCTATTGGGGTCGCTCCTGCGACAACAAGGGCACCCGGTTTCGACACCGTACTATACGAGCTTGCCACACGTAAAGCTCCGCGTCTCTGGATAGCTTTCATCTCCCTTCTGTACTTTTGCTGTCGAAGCTGTCTGCCCAAACCTGACACCCATAAAGGAGTATGTTATGTGTTATCGACATCAGGAGCATTCGCTTGCTTGCCGTTGGGACGCCTACGCTCGTTACTTTTCATCTCTTTCGACGATCATTATGCCTCCTAAAAAGGAAGTTTCGTTTTGATGGTCACACCCAAATGTTTCACAGCCTCTTTGCTTCGTATTACCCTTGGCTGATTTAGAAGTCGATTAGAGTTGGGATCCTTTTCTTCGTCAGAGGGACTATTTCGGTCCTTAGGCCGTGTTCATCTCGAATCTTACTCATCGCATAACCTGGTTTAGCTTCCTTTTGCGCACTTTCGGTCTCTTTTGTCGTTATCACCGCGGCGATATCATCTGCGTACCCCACCAGGAAGGTATCTTGTAGCATTTCTCTGGTTTAAAAGTTGTAAATTGTAGAAAACAGTCGGCGTATTTAATCCCAGATCAACGCGGCCACAAGTACATCTAAGAAGGCGGTGCAACTATATGGAAAGTCCCACTTTCTTCCTCTGGGAGTTTGGACTCGAAGTACTGGTATACATCCGAATTCTATTATAAAATGAAAATTAAATATGGGTACTTGTCAAGATTTAGGACATTAATTCATCGACCGTCAGAGTGATATATATCTACAGTCACTCGTAAAACGTAACCAGTCCGTGGTTGTCCTGTGCGGTGGCCTTATTCTCAGTGTAGTTGTTATATGTGTCCTGCACTTAGATTCTATTTGCCATAAACGAGGGCAATCATAATAACAAGTAGCCATCTCCCCCTGAATTAAAATTATGCCCACCGTTTGTAGAAACGTAATTTCGCCACATTTACAACCTCCGAATGGGCTCAGCATTTATTTTACTTCAGACTGGGTAATTAAACCTTCAAAAACAAAGTACCTAAATATTTTATTCTCTTACACATTTAACATGAGTATTTTCTTTAACATATTCATAAACAAACATGGTATTATTTATAACTTCTTTTTATAGTATCCTTTATATATCACAATATTCTCTTCGAAAAGTCTTCAAAGCTTTCTGTTTTCTTTTCTTTTTTTCTAAATCATTACACAAGTCAAACTTTGGAAAATTTAAACAAAGAAAATGCTCATTAGACAGTACAATTATGTATAACTAAAACAATAAAGGGTATGTGTTGATTGTTTTATAGTTGTGACACGCATTCGTGTCTAAAGTCGATTGTAACCATTGCTTAAATATTTCATAGCATTGAACACAAATATCACAGCCATTGCATCTGCATGCAATCCGTTCGTTGGGTCATTTTTCTTGGCCGAGTTGCATAGGTTGCCGCGGCAATAGCAGTACGTTGTACTCGAACCGGAAAGATTGTTTTCTTTGAATTCCTCACAGCCTTCCTTGTAAGGTTCTTCAACTCTGTGTTCCATACTCCAGCCGCCTTTTCTGAAAACCTGCAATTGAAATAGTTAGTGAGTTGTGAGTATAGTTTAAAGATGTGTTAATGTGTGGCAATTTGTACCTGATCGGTGTACTTTTGACTGGCACAGCCCCTGGTCACTGTGTCCACGGTATCACCGTTTTGTAAGTAGAACTTTAAAATTTGTTTAACACACATCGTTGAGTACTGACACTCGGTGATATATTCGTCGGATTCATCGAATTTCGAACAGAGAGGTGTGGTAGATGTTATATTGCCTATTTTGTATATAACCGGTGAGACTTGACATTTGTAGCATTTAACTGCGGTGCTAGTTTCTATAAATCAAAAAGAAAAAAAAGAAATATATCAGTACATTTTTGTAATTTAAATTTGATTCGCAGGGCTCTAAAGTGATTGTCGGAAAGTCGAAGTTTTGCGGGAATAATCTCAGTTTAAGTCGTTAAGGGCAACCCAAGCTGATACAGTAGTTCTTTCTGGCTTTTGTGGAGCCACATTCAGCGTATTAAATTCGAAGGATTGAAATAAAACCTTAACGAGGTTGCTGGTATTGTATATGTTTGTTTCTTATACTGGGTACCTACTAGGTCATTGGGAACCTGACGAAGCGACTAGTTGAGGCTGGGACCCTACTCTCTATTTCGTTCCGAAAGTCTATCCTATTCGAAAAAGCTTTCCGTTCTGTTTTCTAAGTTGACAAATATGTGCTCAAGTGGGTTTCATAATTACATCAGAACGATCTGAGTATGTCGGTTCAGAGCGCGCTCATAATACTCGAGCACGGTTGAGAGTTTAGCTCTGAACTAAAAAAGAAAAACGCGTAGAAAGTACAACCGGTTCATTTCCTAGAAATGTTACTTTCGAAACGAGATACAGAGTAGGGCCCCTGGTGTGGTATAAATGGTTTAAATGTTACCAACATTGCGGTGGTTGACTAAACATCGCGTCGATGCCGACTTGCAAAGGATAGCAAAACTTTGATTGAAAACTGCGCCACCATCTCCCTCAAGAAATGAACAACAGTTTGAACTACTAAAAAGTTTAAAAAGACCGTTTCCAATAATTTGCCGCTTGGCTATGCTACTGAAAGTGATTATCTTTATCGGATACGTTAGCTACCATCGTTAAGCCAGAATAATCTTCGTTGGGAAATACGTTTTAGTGTTTGGAAAGACGGATGGAGAGACCTAACTGATTGCGTCTGGAAACGTCTTGAGTCATCAGTTGCGAAAACGGGTATAGGTTCATATATATTGGTTGAAATTTCAGTAAACTAAGTTTGCTTATCAACAATATACCCACTGTAACCATGTAGCTCTATCGTTGACATTGGCGGAAAATAAATCAACAGAATCTTTATCGCACGTAAACGTAGCCTGCTTATGGAAAAACAACAATTTAAATAGATTAATATGTACTCAACACTTTCCTAAAACCATGGATCTCGGGGCAAAACTGACTTTCAGAAAAGCTACACCTTTATTGTTTCTGATAACAGGAACTGCAAACTTATGATTATGCACACTTAAATGTGTTGTTGATAACAAGTTAAGAAAAAACAAAAGTGCTGTATAATCGGGGTTGGAAGACTTCTACATTCATATTCGCATAAGAATGATGAAGACACCTCCGTTTGTAATAATAAAAATGTGAAAGTTCTAAGAGACAGGCACGTTCGAACATTCGCCATTAGAAAGTAAATTTACTTTGATCATTGACTGCTAGCTTTCGCAGCAATAATCAAGCTAAACCTCGAAACAAAATTGGCGTATCTTCTTTATCCACGAACTCAAAATCAATCAGCATAAAGCTGCTTATTGGACTATAACTTTGAAAGTGAATATTTGGCATTGCTGGTTCCTTTAGGTGACTCTTAGGACATGTTTACATTAGGAGTGTTCCCTAACCACAATACATTCGAAGACATAAGTCAAATTAAGTCCAACTTCGCTCCCTTGTACTCAAATTTTGCATAAGGGAATGCAGTTTCACTAATATCGTTAGGAAACATGATATTCTTGGAAATTTTGACAGCTGGTCGATATTAAAATGGAAATGGATCTTATAATCTGACGTATGTGCGCAATACAAGATAAAATGCAAAACACTTGTGACAAAATCTTTACCACAGGGCAACGTCACGAATATGTCTGTGCAAAACTAAATAGTATTTCTTGGTTTACATTTTCAGCAAGCAAACAGAATTGCTTAAAGACATTTGAACCGAGAAGAAGAAACAAACAAGACGATTTCTATTTTACAGTATTTTCCTGTTGGACATTTTTCAGTCTCAGTCTTTACATGCCGTTTGCCTCCTCTTACAAGGTTTCCATTTTTTCAGTGCGCAAAATTTTAGAAACTAAACTCACACACATTCATCACTGCGGGCGGTTTTTATTTCAGCTATCATCATCCACATTAGCCTAAGTTAAGTATCATCGTCGCATTTTGCTATCAATTTCCACTGCGCATGTATATGCGCATAGAAATCCGTGTTGTTTTTGTTTTTCACAACTTTTCAATTCTAGGTCACTATAACAGACTCTCGTCGTAAGTGATGACCACCCCAATTTACAAGAGTCATCGTTCGCGCTCATCATAGTCACATCTCATGTGGTCCATCAACTCGTCAAGTTTGTATTTTTTTCTATGAATAGATTGTGAGTTTAGTGTGAGCATTTGAGTATGTTTCATGTACATTATATGGGTTCTTTCCGGTCGCACTATACGCACAGTGCGTCCATAGAGCTACCGCCGAAGTGAATAATGCCTGGCAGCGGTCTCAAAAGCAAAATGAGTCACATTCTAAGTGATTATGTAGAGTATACGAGTGCAAGCAACAACGTCGCCGACGCCGAGTTAATGTAAATGCAGTTGGCAAAGCAAGAGTTCGCTATCTAGCCGTTCGTTCACTTGCATATTGATAAGAGGAGAACTCTTTCAGATGACCTCACAAGAGTAATTTCCTGTATAGGCAAGGAAAAACAATGTAAAAGGAATTCCTAAGTTTTCAGTACGAGTACGAGTACACTTTTAATTTTAATTTTCATGATATGCATGACTTGGGTTTTAAATGATATGCTAAGGGGCAATTAATTTTCGTTTTGGTTTATATTTGTATTATTATTAATAGCGTATGAAGTGGCCATGCAAAATGGAAGATGAGAATACACTACTTGACGCGTAGGTTAAAATCAGACTCACTTGCATCCATATTGGGAAAGAAATACGGCACACTTTCGAAGTTGGCATTTGACATTCATGAAACATAATGAATTCATTTCGAGTTAAGACGCTGTTTGCGGCTTAACACCATAAGCGTTAGAATGAAAATGGTTCCAGTGATTTCTCTAACCATAAATGGTTGCAAAACGGCTGGCTTTTTGAATCAGTGGACCACGGAGTTTGTTTTACCTTTTTTTAAATGAAAATCGAAATCGATTGCATTGTTTATTAAATCCATAGTGATAAAGTGATTCATTTAATACGATTATTTGAATTAAATCGTGGGTCACGTGATTCCCGAGACCAAAATTACAAAAATTTAGTTGAACTAAAAGAATAAAATTGAAATATTTCATAAACATTTAATAACCAAATTTCATAAATCTTTTATAAATGTGTGTGAAATGTGTTCGACTTGCTTTAGAAACATTTCATAAACATTTCGGAAATGTTTTGCTTAATATGCCAAGATAAACGGAAGTGCTAGCAGCAGAATATTGTTCATGTGTTGCATATTTGAACATAAAATACTTAATTTGTTACTAAAAAATATGGAAAAGAAAAACTATTCAAATATGGTAACACCCCCGACATTGTAAGCGAAATGACATGTACCTTGTGTGACGTCACGTTGAGCAGAATATTTGCAATATGGCAAATATGAAGTTTGTAATACCCTGTATTATCTGTTTAGTTTTTGAAAGCAACTGTTGCCAAAGCTCCAAAATTAAACTTTTCAATCATCCGTCTTGTTTTATTTTCGTGATCTGATCCGGATCAGATCACGCTGGTAATAAAAAACAGCTATTGTATTACAGATACGTTAAACGGAAAAAACACTAGTTCCGGTGACCAACATTTCTGCAATCACTTGAAAACATTTCTATTTCTGATTTAAAATATTCAAAATGAGAGTGCTAATTTGTCTCAGTAAATTAAACCAACAATTCATCAATCAGTTAAATGAAATAAATAAATAAGTGTCCGTTTACCGCTTCCGGAAGCTTTTTTGCTTTACAGGAAAGCGAAATTTCGTAAGCCACCGCAATAAAAATATCAACATACTGAATTTTCCCATAATTCCTACGACATAAACAAGATGGCCGACCAAAATACCTTTCACGTATTTTTGGGTGTTAGGTAATGCTGTCCCTTTCAGTCACACGGGTATTTAGTATTGGATATTCCTTTAATCTTCCGTGTTAGGAGTGCGTGATGTTGTGAATGTAGCATTAAACCTGAACCTAGGCCAACCAAAAGGGCCGAACACATTAAACGCTTCGTGACGGTTTCATCGAAGGTTATATCAACGTTAACGTGTAAAACAAAAGGAACACTCCCATAAAATCTGTCGAATTTTCGTTGGACAACAAATTTGTTTGCTGAATAATTCCACAGAGAACATGTTTTGTGATCAATTAATGGGCACGTTCAAGTAACTAGTTTAGTAAGTGTGGCATCTGGCTGACTTCATGTATTTTAGTTTTGATTGCCTTAGATTGGTCGCGTGAATAGTTTTTTTACGTTTATGGAAGGGTAGCCGACGAGTCAAGATAATCCTTCGAATAGAAAAACAATTCAAGTTGCCTAGTCAACGCGTTTGGATACCTAGTCCAGACAAATCTAGTTGACGTTTGACATGAACTATGTATATGTATCCGAACGTCCCCATTAGTTAAATGAAAATAATTCTAACAGTCCAATAACAAACAGAGCAAATAAATTGCAAACTTAAAAATTTTTTATTTTGACAGCATTTCGCTTCAACAAAGAAAAAACTCTTTTTAGCCAATCATTATTCCATTTAACAACTGACGGACTTTGGAATTCATCAGCCTGTTCTCAAAAACTTTTGACAATTATTAAGGTATGTTTCCGTCTGTCTGCCATGACTATGCGCTGTTCCTTTGACAGTTATTATTTCAAACCTTGGAAGCCTTATTAGAAACGCACCCCTAATATTCCAACTCAGACAAGCCCTAACATCAAATTTAATTTACCTAATTATTTTTTTAATCATTTTATGGTTTCACTTGTTTCCAACTTGGCCCACATTCCATCGATCTAAATATAAAAAAAAAGTTGAACAAAAAACTGTTTACATTTCTCCGCGTATGGTTTCGGTTTTTTTATCTTGTTCACCTCTGTGTCTTAATGAGCATTTCCCTCAGTGTTCGTTCGCATTTTTATGACAGACACACCTGACTAAACGAGAGCGCGCAGAGTGCCATTTATATTCATGTGAGTGATTTAGATAAGTGTGTAATTAGGTGAAATTGGAGCAAAGAGAGTTGACAGTCTATAAAGAGAACATTTATTGCCAGAGTACATTTATTTCCTATCCTAATGCTTATGCTATGCAATGGTGAATGTTGAAGAGGAGGGGAGCTGTACAAAGATGGTAGACAGAGCCATATGTAGGGGAGCACAATCGAATTTCCACTAAGTTCAAGGCCGAATTTTGCTACATTTTCGTCTTTTTTTTTGCCATGCTGCTTATCCGACATGTGAACTCTCTTTAGGAAGGAAAAACTGAGAAAGCTGCTCTTTTTAGGGTGTAGATAAAAATATCGTAACTACTTCCCACAAGGACATGGTATTGATTTTCAGACAAACGTTACGCAGCTGTACTTCTAGGTCAAACTGAATACACTAGAGAAGACAAAGATTTGTGGATGTATGTTTTATGTTTTTGTTTTTCAATTTTGTAGTTTTAGTTTCATATACACAGACAGTAAGTATGTATTCAGTTTATTATGCATCGCGGACTCTGACGTGAGCTTTGAATCATAAACATGACCTTTACGCCCAAACTTGGGTCGGGTTATCCATCGAATGACCTCCATAGCAAGTCGAAACAGACGTGCTTGTCTTCGTTTCTATTTTTATTGTGTGTTGCAGGTGTTTTGTATGCCGAATGCATTACGAAATGAATTAGCTAGATTCTGTTGGTGGATGAGTGTTACAGTAGAGCTTTTTCCAATTGGTGAAAGTTAAAAATGTGGATACGATTCTAAATGGAAAAAAATAAAATTGCTATGTTATGAAAATCATTAGAAATGGCTTTCATCGTTTCGATTCAGTATCGTAGTTTTATCTATTAACAGAATAATAACACTTCCAAGATTGTGTTTGGCCACGGTGCGGATGCCGGGCTATTAATGGCAAGGTTTATTGCCATTACAAAAGCGTGTGTTTTACCAAAAATCTTTTGTAATACTCCATTACCTCTCCGCAGTCCCAAGCAATATAATTACAAGGTCAGGTTTTGTTATATCATAACTAACTTTTTTAATGGCTTTCTCGCATTTCTTCTGTGGAGTGAGTAAATTTGATAAAATGCAAAAGATGTGATTTCATATTTGCTGAATTATGGAGCTTTTTAGATATAAGTTAAAGCGGATATATCGAAGCATTGGACTAGATTAAACATGAATGTAAAATCTATATTGGTCCTGAACGTCGTTTCTGCAACGACAGGCATCTTGACTAAATTTGTTGACTACTCTTCTATAGACGTCAACGTGTAAAACTATTCACTTGATGCATATAATGGCGTTTTTCATTGAATCATAAACATGACCTTTACGCCGGAAGAATTGCCCTGAAATTCAGAATTGCTCTTTTCAATGAAATTGATTGGAGCACTTTTGTAACAGTGGTAGACATTATTTATGTGATATTTGGTTTTCTGCTATTTGCTATTGCTATTTTTTGTTCCTACAGTAAATATGCATGTTTTAGTAGGCCAAATCAATATATTTCAATTTCAGTTTACATTTTTACATTTTGCACGGATATTTGTATATTTTCGGATCACATAGCGAAAAATTTGTCTCTAACACAACAAACATTTCAATCTGACATTTTGCTAGTGTGTGTTATGTCGTTTTCCATTGGGACCACCAAAAATCTTTTTCAGATCTCAGATTTTATGCGGCTCATGAACATGCAACGAAATTGATCTGCTTTTGTGAATGGATTAGAGCGTTATTTGACAACAAAATCAGCTGCTCAAATTGCATTTGTGTTTGGTAAAATCAACCATGAAAATCGGCTTCAAAAATGTTTCCTCTGTTGTAGATACAAATGGAGTAGTTTTGGTGATTCGTACTTTCCAGATGATGAGGAAGACAATGAAGATAATAATTCCTCCAAAACTATGTCCATTGCTGTTTATATATTTCTTTATTTTGCTTTTCACGGAACTTTGAACATTTGTTTTCAAACAAACTTCTCTAAATGACGTAAAACAGCTGTGCTGTATTTGTGGTAGTATGTGTAAATCTGAAAAAATATCGAGATTTGCAAAAAGTGTTCCGAATCAAAAAAATGATTGATTTTTTTCCCAATGAAACGCGAAAAGTGATTTAGATCAAAAAAAAGATTGATTTTTTGTCCCAATGGAAAACGACATTAGTGAGTTCAGGGCGATTCTCTAAAAATATTCCGGACACTTCTCTCGTGTTAAAAATTGATCTGGAAGTGCACTTTTTTACAATGAAGAATACATAGAAAAAGCACTTCTCGATTTTATCTCAGAATACTAAATAAATAATAAAAGAACACTTTTAGATTTGCTCTCAGACGACACATAATATCAACCGACTGTCAGGCTGGGGACGTTCAAGTATCTAGTTTAGTAAGTCTGGCAGCTGTCTGACTAGATGTATCTCGGTTTTGATTTGCTGAAATCGGTCACATAAGTAACTGTTTCAGTTGCCGTTTATGGAGGGGTAGCCGACGAATCAAGAAATTCGTGACTCAATACTAAGTTGACAGTTCGCATATGTAGCTGACTTAGAAAAAGTGACTTTCCCGACAAATCTAGTTTTTGCGTTCAGGTTACATCTCATCCAGAAAAATCTAGTCGACTTAAGATAACTAGATTCTTGAATGTACCCACTCTGTATTACATAAACTAGAGTTTGAACGTCCTCATTAAAAAGTCTCCACCTGGAATAACCGATACAGCACCACATGTATTTCATAACTCAAATCACATGTTTTGTCAAAGCACTCTTACCACTGGACTATCGAAAACAACGAATTTACGAATTTTAAAAGCTGCTATTCATTGCTATTTATAATAATTTAAGAATATTTGACTTCTCTGACTGATATGAGTACTTTTTTTTCTACTTTCATTTCTTTAATTTAAAATATCATTGGGCACATTTAGAAATCTATAGTTGACTAGATTAGTCGGAACTAGATGTACCCTGAACGCAAAATGTAGATTGGTCAACAACGTCACTTTCTTACGTCAGACACATATACGAACTGTCAAACTCAGTCACGAAATTCTTGAATAGACTCATCGGCAACTGAAAAAGCTGTTCATATGTGACTGATCTAGGCTGAAAGACATCAAGTCTGCCAGCTTTCAGACTAAACTACTTGTCCCCATATTTATTTAATAATCTATAGGTACATATCGTTTAGACGTGCTTAACTGTCATATTCTCTCTGTGTAAGGTAATTTGTTCACAGCCATGCCCTTTGATGACCATCCAGTCCTAAAAAACCTAGAAATTAAGCTGAAAATGTATGTCCTTTGACGACTGGGAATGTATGGCCAGGGAGGTGTGTCAAATGGTGCCAATGAAAATACTTAGACGTGTAGCAACCTGTCATTTGTGTTTATTTACTTAATCAAAACTGATATCATGAGTATATTCAAAGTTGAGTATGCCTAGTATTTGCCATCATGTAAGCTACTAGACCATAAAGTGCGTCTAGTGTTCGTCTTTTCAACTCAAAGGTGCCCCAGCTGCATACTACTTACATATATTATAAACGAACAGTGTCAGTTAATTTTACGTCGGTGAGGCTCTTCAAGCAGATCATTGACCCAATTCGAAGCACAACAGAGAACAAATACATACAAACAAAATCACCATACAAGAAAGTATTAATTAACATTGCGTTACTTTTACGATACCTGACTATATACCTATTCTCGTGCACAAATTAAATAAAACGAAAGCGCGCAACTCTCCTCACGAAAGAAATCAAAATCATTAAAGCGAAAATAATAAAAAATGTACATTAGAGTTGCTGTGCAGATTTTTTTTTAGTTGGGACTCTAATATTTTTGTATCGGTTCTTTCAAAGATTATCGTACACGTACAACACACAATATACATATTTAAGTATCAAGAGAATAAGTATTCTTTGGATATGAACACTCGTTCGTTATCGGCAATGACTTCCTCCTTTTGAATGGGCACCCAGTTCGGGCGCACAAAGAGAATGTCAATGACTCACTATAGTGTGTTGCTGAACTGAACAGTACTTGTGTATTATCGAATTGAACGGAGAATAATTAAAAAAATCGCATTTATTGTAAAGGAACAGCGTCTTTGTGCGAATTTAATTCCGGGTGAATTTGCGTATACACAATGGACACGTTCGATTGATTGCTGGAGCAAATGACGCACTTTGTATATTTTTGTACTTACATATTTGCGTCAAACAGATCAAAGATATTAGGCCGATTTGAATGTCTTAAATTTATTATCATTCGACCGTGGGCGCAATATATGTACAGTCATCACTTGACAACAGTGTTCGAATTAATTGACATAATTGTCAGTTTGGTACATTAGAAGAAATGACACTTGATTAAAAGTTGCCATTTGTCATTGATGTTGTTTAAAAAAAAAATCAGTCTCGAATATCTTCAATTCTATTTCAATAAAATGGCTGACGTATTTGCATATGCTTTGACTTATGTGTAAATGTCATTTCTGTCAAAATGTTAGAAATAATCCAGAAGTGGTCTTTCTATGTTTTCTACTTTTCAATGAATAAAACCAGTTCAATTTAATTTCTAACATCGATAGACTTTGACGTTGGAAATATATCGGTTACTACCTACCTACCTACACAAAAATGAATTTACAAATGTATGCCACTAGTTATATTTTGTTCATACAAAAACCTCAAATTTACCAAATAAATCATGACAAAAAAAAACAGACACACGTCTGACAAGTGCAATGTCTTTTTGACAAAAAACCTCAAATGAATTAATGAAAAAGAAAATAAAATACTCTGGTTAATAAAACAATTTCCAGTTTTGAAAAAGACCATAGTATGTAAAAAAATTGATTTCCGCGGAACTGTCAAGCTGTCGTGTTTATATGCACCCGAGAAAGTTATGTATTCAATTTGTTAGTTAAATGTTGGCATGAACAACCCAGAACTTTTAGTCTCTTACTTAAGTAAACGTCAAATTTGTAGACATCAAGGGTAAGAAAAGCTCTATATAGTATAGCTTCCGAATTGGTATGCAAACGTTTCTGCAAATGTATTCATATCTTATCTGAGACTGAACTAAAACAAAAACCTGACACATTTCTCCACGGATTTGTTTATGTATGAGAATTTGTACGTTATACTATGAGTTGCAAATCCATATTCCTTTAAAATGAACTCGCATTTTCGCTAATATTCTTAAACGTCAATCAGGTCAGATATAATATTATTTAAAACTGTTAATAACAACAATTGTAAAGTAAAGAATGAGTATTATTATTTTTTTTTGAAATATTGTTACTTGTTATGGATTTGTTTTATTGACAAGTATCTTTTTCTAACATTAGCACATATTTCTTGTGGGCTTTAAATTGACGTGCGATAATTTGTTATCTATAGCTGCCGTTTATTGATCTATTAAAACCACTTAATATAAAGCTGCATGTGTAGTTAGGTGTTAACACTTTATTTAAACTTTCTGAAAATGATTAAACTAGTTTTATTGCGCAGCTGTCACTTCTATGATTGAAAAGATTAAAAAAAAAGAAAAAGTAAATGTGTGCAAGATTTACCTAAACTTCCACATAAATTCCTAGATTTATCGTATATTTCTGGGATTTAAAAATCAAGTAGGATCTGTCATCCCATTATGAAATTCAGCAAATTATTCAGCACAATCAAGCAGAATTGCTTACACGTCTGTAAATTTTCATTTTCTTAAACGTTTCATGAGTTTTTTGTTTTCCATAAGCAAATGAAACCGAATATTAATATCATTCAACAAAAACTGTAACGTGATGTTGTCCATGGTTGCAGTGACGCAAACTTTCGTTGAAAATGTTGACAGGTTATATCAATGCCGATAGAAATGTAACTACTTCTCCTTGAATATTAATATTTGTTAATATAATCCTGCAAGTGGAAACGTGGTATTTGATATCATATTTACTCAAGGCCTCTTCACTTCCCAAACAAAATGGTGCCACTACTGCACAACTAAACTGCAGATGTGGGAAAATGCCAGAACTTAAAGTAGAAAATCAATTTCCAAGCGAATATTTATTTCAATTAAATAAAACGACATCAGATACAGCCGAACTCGAAATCGGTATAAGTCTCAGAAATTTCTCATGTTTACATTCTATAGAAGCGTTCCCGTACGTTTATGTGTATTCTGTGTTACATTGAAACATTTTGTTCGCACTGACATGGATGTGACATTTAAATTTTAAAGCCAATAGTGGCCCAAAAAGTACAAAAGCAGACAAAATGAATCTTCAAACGTCAATCTTTTTACTGACAGTTTTATGAGGACGTTCAGTGGAACAACCTGCGTCATCACAATCGATGATTTGTTATATTGTCTCTATTCAACTATTAATTTTCTCAACAAATACCTACGTACCTAAATTTTAATTGACAACTGAATAGGATTTACAAAGAAAAGGTGTAAAAACATCGAAACTATTTCGACTTTAGTTTAGTACGCATTTGTTGTCAGATTTTATTAAAATATTTTCCTCCTATACTATAATAATAATAATTCTTAATTTTACTTGTAACCCCATCAATGAGAGTCAAAAGTTAGTCAAACGTCAAATTTCAACCAATAATTTCATCGTCATTAAGTAACAAAATTGTTGGTCTTCGGATCATGTGTTTGCTGTAAGTATAAGAAAGTTTTCGAGCATATTTATTCTGCTTTTCTATGTTGCAAATCAAGATCACAATAAAATCCTTTTCTTCGTCTGAAGAACATCTTTCTGCTGAAGTTGAACCTGCGACTATTTTGAGATTGCAATCAGGTTTTTCTTAGATGCCCTTTGAAACACAAGTTTAGGCGAAATGCCGGCAAACTATTTTCTGCCGAAACCAAATCTAGTACCTACAGCAGTTTGGTCTAGCCGCAGAGACCAGTTCTTTAACACGATTATCACGAAACAAATGAGAAATCAATTTTTGCAGTTGGTGCCAGTCACTTTAATGAATTAATTATAAACAATAATCCGGTCAAGAGACTAGTCCCATTTAGTCATACCCTTCAAGGCGAGACACTCATACAGTTCTCCTCAACAAGTGCAAAAACGAAAATACATTTTTGCAAAATTTCAAAGAAAACACATTCACATTCCAGGAAAACAAATCGCGGATACACTTCAACTCATCTGCTGTATCGATGATATGTCATGAGTCATTACTCCCAACTCTACGCCAACCAACCGGCTCTCGTCGGCATTCTCGAAGTCGTAATGTTTTTTTTTTTTCTGTGTTGGGAAATCTCACTTCGTCATCGGGCAGAGTGCAAAGACTTCTTGCATTCATGAGTGTCAGTGATCCAAATTTTGTACCTCTACGATTCCCATTTTACACTGTCCATCACCACTACGCACACTCGTGGAACCGTGCCATACACAAGTTGATCGTTAAACTATACCAACACTGCACGACTCTTAAAAGTGTTAAAACTTCGACAAACAGTTAAATCTGTGTTCGGTGTTCGGTGTATTGTGTTGTATTTAGAAACTTTCGAAATATCCCCCATTTTGCTTCCTTTCAATTTGCCCCACCATTCGCAGTTATTTTCCAGGTCAATGATGTTCTCACAAGACCGTTGAGAGATGTTGCAAATTGTGTACGAACAGAAACACATGTGACATCGACATGATAATTATCTTTACAAAAAAACAAACTCATATTATCGGCCCCATGCGCCCCCATGTGAAACTAATTACACAGTGGAACCGCCCCCAAACAAACAAGTTGTTTACAGCGTTTGTGTGTTTGAACAGCACTGAACTTGCAACCATTTTTGGACAATCACCTGTTGCCCCGTATTTACACAATTGACGGTAATTGGAATTCCAATAACTTTACAAACCTATGAATATCAGAAAGACTGCTAAAACAAGCGCTAAGGAACCGATGCTCTTTGTTCTAAAATACCACTTCATTGTTACAAAAAAATTAAAAAAAAACAAAACCGTATTGTTAATTGTTACTCTAATGTGTCTTTTTGTTAAATCACTAGCACACGACTTGCATACTATTATCGACTTGGCGGAGATAGTGTAATCTCCTTCTTTTGGCAAGAAATATATTTTGTTGTTGTAAACTTAAACTGTCAGTTAGGAACACCAACAATCATCACAGTTTCAACATTTTCGCAAAAGCGTTCTCCATTTACGTATCGGTATCGTTTATTATATTTTTTCTAAGCAAGCACACACAGATCCGCAGCACAAAAGCGACAAAACTAGTTGGGGAAGGCACGATTCTTGTTTTACTCTTTTCGTTCGTTTTTTGGTTAGATTTTTATTTTTTTGAAATAAGAAACAAAGTTAATACTAGCACCCGATAGGGAAAGAATATAATATAATGGAACACACGTACACCCTCTCCTCACGAATGCTTGCTATCGCACTGAGGATAGAAAAAGAACTGACTGAAGTATAGAAGATTCAGCGAGCCCCAAGTGTGTTGTTGGTTGTTGCGCATTGGAACATACTATTCTCTTGCGGCAGCCCATGCCTCATGCCATGATGATGATAATTAAAACGACCAGTATCAACTACCATCATCACACATAATTCGCGCACACAAGTTCACCAGCAGCAGAAGTAAAAGTACGCTTCCAGTGTAATCGTGTGTGAGTTTTTAAGCGCCACTAATACGGTAGCAAGCGTAAAAGTCAACTGGCAACATTTTCGTTTCTGCGATGGGATTGTGCAGTTGGTGGTTTTAAAAATGAGTACCTTTCAATGGGAAACTTTAAGCTGGTGCATTTTGAGAAGTAACAGGAACAAGGGGTCCATTTAGATTTAAATCCATCATTGTCGATAAAGTAGGTATACTCGAAAGAAGAGTCTGATTCATTAATATGTTTCAAAGGACAGGAGTTCAAGTTTGGAAAATATATGTTTGTTTGCTTTTGACGAACTTCATATGTAACCGCATCGACTGTCAGTCTCTATGACACCATTCAAATAAGGGTCGAGGAATAAACCGGGGACTGATGAAAGTCCGAATCGATACCCACCATTTTTTTTTATCAATTTCAAGGCCGCATATGACGGCATAGAGACAAGCTATATAGAGCCGTGTCTAGCTTTAGCAGCCCTGCAAAACTCGTGCGCCTGTGCAGGAGAAGATGGAGAACGCTCGGTGCTCCATTTAGGTCGGTAACGAACTCACCAGACCTTTGATGTAAGAAAAGACTAGATTAAGACAAGGTGACAACCTGTCATGTGATTTTTTTAGCATCATACTTGAAAGGATTGTGTGAAACTCACAAGTCAGCACCGGGGGCAAAATCTTTTAAAAGTCTGTGTATATGTATGCCGAAGATATTTGTTTAAGGCGCTAAAGCTTGGACTCTTTCTAAAGCGGATAAAGATGTACTTGGCTGATTCGAGAGAAAGATTTTTCGTAAAATGTTCGCACCCGTTTGAATTGACGGGCTTTGGAGGAGGAGATTCAACGACGAACTATACGAGCTGTACAGCGACCTAGTCAAAAATTGCTCATCTGCCGTTTAAGATGACTAGGACATGTAGAGCTCGAAGAATTTTCGACTCCAACGCGCAGTAGAGGAAGACCTCGGCCTCCTGTATAAAGGCACCTGAACCGACTTGTGCGCAACTGGAAACATTATTTTTGATAGCCAAAAGTTATTTTTCAACGGATTTTATTCCGTGCTTTTTGTTTCCTAGTATACTTTGAAATTTCGTGTTTCAACTTCCGGTTCTCATTTGAGTTATTCAATTAGGTACGTAGGTCCTAAATCTAGTACTGGACCTATCGCAATGCCTTTAATCAACTAACTCTTATATAGTCACCGCTTTCGACTGCGATGCGAAAAAAGAATATGTCAGAACTGCAACTTTTGTGGAAACTGTCAAAACTTGCTGTCATACTTCAATGAGATTTGGATTTTCAAAATAACATTCAACATGCCAGTTAACCAATCTTAGTATGGCAATAGCAAAAAGCCCATACCAGAATCGAAAATAGATTGAAGATTCAAACTCAAGTTGCCCATAAAATGAACTGATTTTGACAGTTCGACCTCAGTAGTTGAAAATCGACTAAAAAAGAGAACTGCACTGTAGCAGTTACGTTTTTTTTTAATCTTTTCTCATTGAACGCAAGAACGCTTCAGGTTTCCACTTATTGCAAACTGTATTTTTGGAGCTACAACTATGGAGAGATTTGTCTGAACTAAAGGTTTATGAACGCGTCATCTCGACTTGTCAACTTGAATTGTCAAATAGGGCTAGGAACACGTTCGATCTTGTTTATTGTCAACTGGAAGAACAATAATTGTTCATTTAGTTACTTGAAGTAAAATATTCAATGTCGATACATTGCAGTCCTATTTAAGCGCACAATGGGGCGTTCAAGTATTTCGTTCAGTAAGTCTGATTTGATGTATCTCAACTGAGCATTAAGCAGTGTTTTCTTGAATATAAATGGGTTATCTGTAAAGTTAGTCATTTGATTAAGCTAGGCCAACCAAAAGACAGACAAATGCTCACCGACTTAAAGACTATTCATAGAGCGCGAATTGTGAATTGGGAACAATTCAATTTAATTCTGTTTTACGAATCGAAAATTGTTATTTGTTCTACCAAATAAGCATTATATTGAATAAATCTAACATAAATAATCCAACAAAAAAATAACCGAGTCTTAATTGATTTTTATAGCGAAATTTACATTTATAGCAATTTTCCCGCGAATTGAAAACTCTTCTTCAAGCTACGATTACACATTTCACTTTATCATGACAAATTTTGACAAGCCGACATCATTATGACGTAAACATTTGTCCTAAATTTGTCATTACATGTGATCGCTAGTCAAGGGTCTGGTCACGCTGGGCTGGCTTTCGCAGACCACTCTCATGAAAGACACACGAGTGACCACCGAATTCTTGTGACGTCAGCATATCACACTGACACTGTAATCGTAGCTTTACACTTAATCACAATCCACACAACATAGTCGCGATCCACAAGCCCAAGAATGAATAATTTGGTCGAACTTAACCTTTTAAAATGAAACTGAATCGCGGGTATCTGCGACTAAAAAAAGTTTTCTGTGAATAAAGTGTCAGAAACTACGAACATTCACTTGTTCGCAATTCGCTCTCATGTGAATAGTCCTTTACTAAACTAGATAAATCCGAACGTTCCCTATGTCGGATGTGCCCTTACAAAAAATTTCGTTTCTCTAAAAATACTACCTTACTCACGCAAAGGCAACACTTTTTCGATACGCGTTTAAGAGCCCAAGCTAAGAGTATTTTACACGCCTAGAGAAATTGGTTCAGTTGCAGCCATCAACTATCACTCATAATCATCATCATCATCAGTATCATAGTTAGATAGAGAACAGAACTAATGTTAATCCATTCAAATTACCATCATCTCCACAAGTTTATAGCTTCTCGTTGCCGTCCACGCTATCTCCATTCTCCACTCATTCTAATGCGATTATGGTGATTTGTGTACGCATTTTGATGACGACACAACTGAATGAATGTTCAGTTGGTAGATAATCTCTTTAATTTGTTCACCATAACCGTCTGACGAATAACAATAAAACTGATTGGAACTGTTGTTGTCCATTTCAAAAGTTCATACATGGTCTGGTCATCTTCGAATTGTGCCTACCCCTTCATTTCTTTTGAGTTATCTTTTCAGCTATGAAGAAAATACGTGGAAATGCTGTCTAACATTTTTGTTGTCGGGCAGGTAGCAAATGTCTAAGGTGTACGAGTAGAACATTAACATTTCCGGGTTTTGGGTAACCGGTACCCGGTAAGGTAACCCCTCGGAATTAGCAAGCGAAGGCAATCAAATATATACTGCTACCTACAGTGTCAGCTTTCGACTTGATGAGGCGCGGTTTGTGCGTTCGATGTGCCCCGCTGCAATGGCCGGCAATTGGCTAATGGATTGTCCGCATGAGACTATTTTCGAGCTCGTGGAAATATTATTAACAATCATAGAAGCGGTGCCGTTGAATGGGTGCGCCAAATTAATTAACCGAATGTGAATTTGTTTTATTAGATAAGCGTACCGGGTGCCTAAATGGGCGGGAAAATCGACGAAAGACGAATTTAAATTCATAACGACTGAATAGCATGGAATTTGTTTGTTGAATTTATTTGGCTAATTATAGCGAATATGTACTACATAATTGGTAGGCATAGTTGGTTGAGGCATATTCGGGCAGATTTGACGCCATATTCTGTCGTCAAAGGCAGTTTCTAATTCATTATTGTACTAGTCTAGTACTATTACGTGGAGCAACCCTTTAAATGCCACGGCCGTGGATCAATGAGAAGAACATGTCTTCTGAAAGCGAGCACCAGCTTTAAGTTAGTCATTTTTTATGTTTTTAGGACAGTTCCAAATTTTTTAAGTGATAAATCCGCGTTCGGTTCCTGACGTACGTCGACTTATGCGGTAATCGATTGGGAGCTCTCAGAATGAATCGGGTGAATATTTCTTTTGTTAATTACGTAATGTCGTTTTCCATTGGGACCACCAGATTTTTTTTCCGATCTCAGATTTAACGCGGCTCATTTGCAAAAATTGACTTTGGGAATCGACTTGAAAAATATTTTCCCTGTTGTAGATACAAATAGAGAAGTTTCCAGGTGATGAGGAAGACAATGAAGATAATAACTCCTCCAAAATTATATCCAGGGCTATTTATGTATTTCTTTATTTTGATTTGCACGAAACTGCACATTTGTTTTAAAACTAACTTCTTAAAATGACGTTAAACAGATGTACAAAGTATATTGGTATTTGTGACAGTATGGTTAAATCTGAAAAAAAAAATATCGAGATTTGCAAAAAGTGATCCGAACCAAAAAAAAGATTTTTTTTCAATGAAACACGAACAGTGATTTAGATAAAAAAAATATAGATTTTTTATCCCAATGGAACACAAATAGATCCAATCGGCACGTTCAAAGATATAGTTGTAATAGATTAAAATGTAGATTACCTGAACGTAAAATCTACATGTGAGCTACACGCTGATACGTCAAGGCTGGAATTGAGCCTAAGAAAAACGCTCTCTCAGAAGCAATCCTGACAGCTCCTTCATTTATTTTGAAGTCATCGACTTTCTTGAGGCTTTTCAGTATCTCCCGTGATGCGACTATTGGGTTCTGTCGAACCATGTCGTGATTGCTGATATGGTTAGATGTATAACCCGACTACGTCAAACTATTCCAAGATATGAAATTGCAAAAAATAACTCTACTTATGTATTTTCTCCATTCCGTACAAAGTATAGCTATTAACTGGCCATCATTACTCCATTTCAGCTGCCGGAACTTGTCAATAGTTTATCGCTGCAAGGTCAGTTGCCATTGCAAATGGCGCTACTCGCCCGAAATTTGGCAATTTCAGAACAACTTGTAAAGAACGGAGGTGCCAACGTAAATGCATACGATGCTGAGGTAAGTTTTTCATTGCCACATGCTAAACCATTACTCGAACGAATCCATTTGATTTTTAGGGTTCGACACTCTTGATTGATGCTATCAAACGTGCTGATGATTTCGCTGCAAACTTCCTCCTTGACCGCAAATGCGACGTAAATCTTCCGCACAGGTACCATTGTTTGTTGTTGTTTTCATAATATGAGTAAGAACGGTTGGTTTTTTTTTTTCCAATCAGGGTAACCTCCGATACGGCACTGCACCTCGTCTGCAACTATTCTTCCAAAAATATTGACTCTGAAACATTTAACAATATGCTGGAAGTGGGCAAAAAGATTCTAGCCCTCAACGCCGACGTTAATCTGCAGAACTTGCGAGGTCTGACCGCACTGCATTCCGCCATTATCTCGGGTCACACAGACATGGTTGATCTGCTGCTAGAGATGCCTGGAATCGATATAAACCTGCGGACTAACGACGATAAATGTGCCTTGCTATTGAGCTTGACGCCACCACAAGCCGAAGGTGCGCCCTTTGAATTGGCTGAGAAGCTTTTGGAAAAAGGCGCCCGCCCAAATCAAGTAAAATCCGAAACTCACGACAGTTTGCTGCAACTGATAGCCATACAGGGGCTGGAAGAAGCCGCTGTATTTCTGGCAGATCATGCCAATTTGAATCACGTCAATAGCCAGGGTCTGACCGCTCTCCACATCGCCAGTGAAAAGAATTTACCAAAGCTGGTGAATAAGCTTCTGAACGCTGGAGCTTCACCTAATCTCCAATCCAGTGTAGCCGAATTGAAGTCCGCCTTGCATCTGGCTGTGGAGGCGAACTGTGTGGAGGTTATCACAGAATTCGCCGACTTCAAGGAGCGTGGGGATGCTGGTCGTGAAATGCCGGACTTTAATTCTAAAAACGCCTCAGGGGACTCACCGCTAAGCCTGAGTCTTTCTTTGAGTCGGACAGAACTGGTACCGGTTTTGATACGAGGCGGAGCTGATGTAAACGCGCGCAACGGGCAGGACATGACGCTACTACATCAAGCTATTCTAAACCATGATGCGGACACTGCAGTTTTCCTTTTAAAGCAAGGAGCCGATATGAATGCCCTTACTGGGGAACAGGAATCGCCCCTTCAGTTGGCCATTCACTGTCATCTGGCGCAGGTTGTGGACGCTCTCTGCAGCCTTGGAGTCGCGTTAAGCGCTCCAGATAACAAGGGCGATCCTCCACTTTGGACGGCACTGGAGCTCGAATACGACGACGTGGCTCAGGTGCTTGTCCGCCATGGCGTTGATACAGATTGCTGGGGCCCTGGCCCTGATGGATGTCAACAGACACTCCTTCATCGCGCCATCGACGAAAACAAGGAAGCTGCTGCAGTTTTCCTTATAAAAAGCTGTTGCGACTTGGACTCTCCGCGTCACCCTGGTGTAAACGGCGAGGGAGGCGACGAGGCAAAGGACAAAGCTTCTCCCCTGCACCTCTGCTGCCAGTGGGGACTCACAAAAGTTCTTCAAACTCTTATCGATCACGGGGCCAATGTGAATATACTCGATTGCGACAACAAGACGCCCCTGCATGTCGCCATCGAAAATCAACACAATGAAATCATAATGATTCTCCTCTGTCATCCAGGAATCGATCTTAAAATCCGCGACAAAAGTGGTAACACACCCTTTGCAGCCGCTCTTACTAAGCGCCAGAATAAAGCGGCTCAGAGTATTTTGGAACGTCTACCGAATGCCGCCGAACAAATGGACCAAAGAGGAAGGAACTTCCTTCACACTGCTATTATGAAGGACGATCTGGAGAGTGTGCTCTTCCTACTCGCCATTCAAGTGGATGTGAATAGCCGAGTTCAAGATGTAAATCAGACGCCACCGCTGCACCTAGCCGCTGCGTCTCAAAACGAAATGATCATCAGAAATCTGATTCTGGCCGGTGCGAGGATCAATGATCGTGATGCGACGCAGAAAACTGCGCTGCATATCGCTTCCGAACGGGGAAATCTACCGGCGGTCTCTGCTTTGGTCCAAAACGGAGCCGACTTCGATGCAACCGATGGAGACGGTAACAATGCGCTGCATATTGCCGTTCGGGAAGGTCATTTGACGATCGTGAGGGAGCTACTTACCGAGTCCAGAATAAATGCCGAGGCGGTAAACCTGAAGGGCAGAAATCCATTGCATGAGCTGTGCCGCACGGGCAAAGACAACACTGCGGCCGCAATTTGTGAGCTCTTCATCGAATGCATGCCAAAGTACCCAATTAATATGCCCGATATGGACGGCAATACACCTCTGTTGTTGGCATTCATGCGAGGTCAGGCTCCCCTGTGCAAAGTGCTGGTCAAGAATGGTGCTTGCATGGGCACTGAAAATCGTGATGGAGCCACCATATTCAACTTTAAACTGGCCACCGATCAATTGTTGCACAAACTACTGGATCAGTTGCCACAGGAATCACCATGGGCCGAAGCGGATTTGTGTCAGGAATGCGGATCGAAATTTTCACTCACTATGCGTAAACATCATTGGTAAGAGGGTGAAAGGGTAAAGGGGGTGAAAAGGTACTAATTTATTTTAAACTTAGTGTAGCCTGAGTAAAGTGGAATTTAATAGTTTCTTTGAATGTTGAAATATGTTTGGATATTCATGCGCTTTGGCTTGTCTCGAAAAAGGCTATCCAAATACCACTAGGTATCGTGTGATTACAACTTCCTAGATTTATATAGTTTTACTTGGACTTGATCTATTGAATAAATTTCAATTTTACTAACATGAATTCCTTTCTTTTACAGTCGCCATTGTGGGCGGGTACTGTGCTCAAAGTGCTCCAACAACGATATACCGATTCTTAAGTTTGGCATTAACAAACCCGTCCGCGTATGCAGTGTTTGCTTTGGTGTATTACACGTGGGCAGTGGTGGAATGCCATAGGAAGACGACGACGACGACCAACATGGATGAACAGCGCTACACAACAACACATCCATAACATAATTCATTCCTTAAACATAACTAATATGAAGTTTTATTAATTTGCACTTGTATTCACCAAAAATGAACAACAGCAAGTCTATTTTATTATTTAATTCACATTTGGAATGTGTAGTTGATATTTATTAATTTCTTTGTAACGCTTTGAATTTTGAAATTTGTTTCGATTCTTTCTTCATCATTTTGTTTTGTTTCCATCATCAATATTGTAGAGTTTAATTTAATATTTTAGATTTTTTAACACCTATATATATATATATATATATTACCTATATACGAAATGTTAATTAGTATACAAATAAATGAATGTGTTTACTAAATCTAATTTCCCTGCCTAATTGGGACTTTTAATGTTGATCACTGCGCGGGCCATTCCCAATAGTCAATTTCGGCTTCGCAACGCTGACCCGCTTTGTGCTCGTACCCAGAGCACAAGGTAGACAAGAACACAAGGAAGCTTTCATAATCCCCTTGCATAACAATAATATTCTCAAAGTCTGATAAAAAAAGCATTTTAACAACCTCTGGAAATAAACTCGCGACCAATTGTTTTTGTGGTGTGCTTAAGTGGCTTAAGTAGTTTGTTTCGGTAGTATAACTGCTTTTGTGGACTGTTACAGCGAAGGAGACAGACAATAACTTCCGGTCATCCAGAGAAATCTATTTACCCCATACCGATGGCAGTTAAGCGTTCAAGCGGAGACAAGTACACAGGCATATACGAAGCGTGCCAGGGATGACCCTGGGGAATTCTCAAAAACCGCAAGGAAAATGCCCAATGGGAAAAAAAACTGCAATTTCTGAATCTGTTGTGCAAATTAAGAATTTTTGAACGATATTTAACTAGCATTAGCTCGATAAACACCATTATAGTGTTGTCATAGCAACTACCTTACATTATATCGTTTATAACTGGAAGTAACAGCATTTGAATTTGCGAAGCACCGTTTTCAACGAAAAATGGTACAAAATAGCACAAAATTGTGGCGGGCTCTCGAAAAAAACTCACACAGCGTGTGACCATCGCACAACGGTCACGCTGTAACCTGCACATTGCGTTTAAACACTTAAAGCTGCGGTCGAATTGCCGCATTCGTTATAAAGCAACACCTGAATGAATTATGTGAATTTTATATGCCAAACACTTGTGGCGTTTTGGACTGAAAAAAATGACATTTTCTATCGAAGCAAATCCGGAATTGCGTTTTCTATGTTTCATTGAAAAGGACGGATGCTTTGACTCAGCCCCTGTTCTACTACCTCAAGTGCGTGAGCTTCAACAACGGATGTCCAAGGCCCTGATATCCGAATGATTGTCAAATAGATTCGGTCTTTTCAAAGAAAAGGCTTGAATGACGATACCTACTTCGTAACTATGGATATGCGGATGTTCCTTCATTCTACACAACCTCAGATTCAATTGAAGTCATAAAACCAACAAATTCAAATTTTAACTTTGGATATTTCATTATAATTCGTCCATATAATTAGGTAATTTTAATTAGAAGAACTCAAAGAATTCATTTCATCTTTACTTCCATTTGGTGTTACATATTTAGGTTATGGATTTTGTTCACAAATAGCTTCTTTCTTTACTTCAATTTACTCCACAAGCTGTGAGATACACAATGATCCAATTCGCCAATGTAGTCGAAGAGTTCCTCGGCACAGCTTTCGGTGGTTTTTGTACGGCTGTTGACACGATCGTTGCATGCTTGGTATTTCGTGTACAAAGCTTCAATATGACCATCCTTGCCGCACTTCTCCTACAATGCATTAAGATGGAGCAGGTAAAGTTGTACAGTTTCCTTTTAAATGAAATGTACATACCCTCAGAGCTGTTTGAGGATCAACCAATTCGGCTTCTTCCTCAGCTTCCTCCTGGGCTCGTACCGAGGGAATGGAGAAAAATCCAAAAAGACTTCTGTTGGCCATAATGCTGCTGGATGATGGAAAAACAAGGTTTCAATGTGATATTAGTGATTGTCTAAAAGCGTTTCTTAAGTTTTTGTAGGAAGTATGGAATGAGGAAGCAATTTCTAGTAATTTAAAATCATATTCAACCTTTTTAATGCAGAAAATCCAAAATAAATGTGGAAAACTTCTCGGGACCTGTGATGCAACACCAAAATTTGACAAAGTCGAAAAAGTCCTAAGTAGTTTGAAGGGGTATATTTTATGAATATGGGGAATTTTAATTCGTTAATGGTTTTTGTAATAGAATTGGTCATGATTGCGGGTGAATTCAGCCGTGAGGTTTTGTGGCGCAATAATAAAGTGAAAGGACTCTAGCCACTTCGGGTCGGAATTTGATGTGCATAAATGCAATGCTGTGCTGGGTCCTTGATCTATACCGTCAAATACCCTAATATTGGGTGATTTTGAACTTTAAATGCATATTTATCAGCCTTGTGAATGATTATCTGCATAAATCGAATCGTAGCAAAAGGTACAAACATTCTTCGCCAATTTTCTGAGATTTATTAATAAATTTAATTGAATTGATGTCATTGTTTTTAAAACAGGTAAGAAAATTGTGACAAATGTTATCAAAATTTTCTTAACTGTGACCACCGGTTAAAAAACACGGCAGCAAAAATGATATGATGCTCTTCGTTTTTGCCTTTTTGCTGCAGTTTTTTTGCCTCCAGAGTCAGATGCTTACTGTACTCTGCTTTAGTACAGATGAATATTTGAGCCCCGAATAGTATATACTAAACTGAAATGCAATATGTCAGTAGCTCATAGCATCGTGTAATATTGAGTTTATCAACTCAATCCTATACCAGAATAGCTCCGAATTTGGTTACTCGTAAATTATTTCTGCTTGTAATTTCAGTTGTTTCATGTATAGTTCAGTTGTTGCTTTTGCATATTAAAGATATTACTTAACTTTTCCCGTTTGGTCATAACCTTAACTTTTGCAGTTTACCGGATGTTTATTATGCTGTCTCGCATTTAGGGCCAATTCAAATGTTATAAACGGGCATTTAGTTTAATGTGGTATTCGATTGGGCATTCTCAGAGCACTTGTTTTTTTTTTTTTTTCTAGGTCATTTGTTGTGTTCGATTGGTAGAAAAAAAAACAATCTTATTCCGATTTCAGAACACTTTTGCGAATCTGAATTTTTTCTCAAAATTGCTTCAGATTTACCAATGCAACTGCGTTTGAGTTTAACAACTAGTTTGTTTACGTTTTCGTGAAATTGTTCAACTGCAAAGAAACGCATACAATTGGGTTTGAAAAAACTATCAGTGATTCCTAATAAAAAAAAGACCAAGTGACGTTTTATGTTCGCTTAATTCTCATATTTATCATGTTGAAAAGTCAGCGGTGTGTAAAAGGGACTAAAAGTGTATTACGAAAGGGGTAGCAATTTTTTGCAAAGCAGTCACAAATTTTCAAACGAATTTAGTCTTGAAGTGTAAAAAAAAATTGATTTGAATAGGTACATTTTTAATGAATATTTTTTTTATATTTCTACATTAATAAAGTTGGTGTGTACGCACTCACTCCTACCGGGCATTTTCGTTCTAATATTTCGTACTGCTCCAGTTTAATTTTAAGAGTCTGAAAAATTTAATAATTAATGTTGTGTCATACGGACTTTAAACGCACTGAAATCTGAAGAATCCCAATCGACTATACCACATAAAAAAGTAAAAATAAAAATCACTTCAATATCAGAATTGTTTACATTTTCCAATTCTATTACATTTTCGAACTTATCCCGCGTTCGATGCGAGCTGGCAGTTCTGTCAAGTTCGAAAATTGGAATTGCCTTGCAGGACAAAACGCTCATTCGACAAAACTTGTGTCGCAGAATCAAAAATCACAATTTCCCTTCAAAAAATGGCAAGTAATTTATTAGGACCAACGAAGAGGCTATCTACAATGAATTGCAATAATTTTGATGAACTTATTTGCCAAAGACATTGCCGCTGTGATCCATTTTTCATTAATTTGTATTCACAAAAATATTATAACCCAAAATTACTCGCAATGACCATAATGTTCGAAAAGCGGAAACACCATCATGTTGCCTCTGTTGCACTTTCGAAAGTGCGCAAGAAGGCACGCAACCGAACGACACGACGCAAATATCGAATTCTAATTTGTGTTGGTGGTGTGTCATTTTGAAGTTTCCCTTTGTTGGTGTTTGTTTGGCATTGTCTATCTCTCTCTGGCCGACTTAATTTTTTTTTTGCTGTACGGAGGAAACAGGAACATTGATTTCAATAAGAAAATTAGGATTTATTAATTCGGAATTCTGCGTGAATTTGCCCAAATATTAAACCAAAACCAAAACAAAACTAAAGTTCAACATCGCGGCCAGCTTTGGGCGGTGAAATAACTTCTAAAACACTGGCTGGGTACAAATCCTATGCCATTTGAAGTTAATATGAAACAATTGTCAGTCGCAAGACTTGTATTCGTTTTGAAAGCGTGTTGAGGTAATAAAATTAAATATATTAAAATAAATTTTCGTCCATTTCAGATGGTATTCCATATAATTGGCGAAAATTTGCAATATTAATCAAATCGGCCGAGTAAACGTCAACTTTTTTCGAAATTCTTTTCGTTTTAGGTTAGGTGCACTGGGGTTTGGGGGCACTTTTCTGACATTTAGCTTTGGTTTTGAACTTTTCGCGGACTTTTTTTTTGGCTAATCTTTCTACTAGCTGGCTAATTTGCAGTTGGACCAGATGAACGGGAGTGGACTAATGGAGCTGCATAGTCGGGCGCTGTCTCAGTCAAGTGGTGGTGGATCGGGCAGCTCGATTCCTCCATCATCGGCACTGTTGTCAGTGGGTGGCTCCGTTGTCAAGGCACCGAAGAATTTCAAATTGCTAGCCGACCCGGCGATAATTAAGGGTGCAATCAAATTGTATCGCTACGATGGAGTGGTACCGAATGATCCGTCATATCCGCCAGTAGTTCCACGAGATCCCCGGAACCCGGTTGTGAGGATTCGCGCAAGGCCACTGGAGCCTTTAGTGCTGACGGTGCCAAGGTGAGTTGTCTGAATGGCTGGGTGACTCTGACTATTACTACTGATATTTATGCGCTTGCAGGTTAAAAATTGATCAGTTCTATGTGGGAGAACCGCCAGCCATTGAAATAACAATAACAAACCTGAATGATAACATTGATAGACAGTTTCTCTCGGGTATGCTGGACAAGTGCGGGCCGTACGATGAGATAACAATCTATCACCATCCGGCAAATAACAAGCATTTGGGTTTGGCCAGGATCGTCTTCGAGAATGTTAAGGCGGCCAGAATATGCATCGAGAAATACAATCAGAAATCTGTTATGGGGAAGGTAAGTCGAATGGTGGGGGATGTTTTAGTTTTAATGAGGAAGTGCGCGCATAAAAGGAATAAAGGAAACAGTGAAAGCAGTTGTGAAATATAAAAAATAGTCACAGCAACTTGGCTTGTATATGAAAGATGATGCAAGATTTAAGCATCCTTGTCAACACACTGGGAGCAAACTCGATTTGACGAAACACAGTCGAAACTGTATAAAGTAAATATCGGAATGTGTACACACAGCGGCTGGGCATGAGTTTCTTGTTTGGACAAATCTCCAATTGGAGTTTAATTTGTTCCTATCAGACCGGGCAACATTTGTTCAGAGTCGCGTTCTATAACCGACCAGCTAGTATGAATTTCGTTGTTCATTTAGCTTAATGAGCGTTCGGGTTGTTATGGTCGCAGCTGTTGTTATGATGGCTCCCGCTGATAATGCAATAATTATATAAAGCCCATGCCCAGTTGGCTGACACTGCGACCTGAAAGATAATGCAATAGTTACCTACTGTACTACGAATGTTAGCTACCAAATGCCGATTGGTATATTATTCGCCTACCTTAACACGTCTTCACTGAAGCATCCTGTCGCGCTGTTCTTCCAGAACTCCTTAAATATAATCGCATCTCCCTTGATATGATGTTTAATTTATTTACCTTTTTGCTTTGCAGATCTTAAGCGTCTTTCATGATCCATTTGGGAATATTTGCAAAAAAGCCATTGAAGGACTAACAAACAAGAAAAAAGTTCCACCGCCAGCGCCGGCTCCAGTGACAACTGCGGCGCATGCACAGCCACCACCACCCCCGCTGCCGCCGACGACTTCTACACAAGTTCCAGTACCATCCGCACATCATTTGTCTGGAGAATATCTTCAGGATTACTCCAAAGAGGCTGTGGAGCCCGTTTCGTCCACCAGCAGTGCATACTACCGCACCGATCGCGAATACGATCACTACTCGTCGCATAGCAGTCGAGATCGATATACGGAAGACGATCGGCATCGAGACAAGGAGCGAGGACGTGATCGTGAACGCGACAAGTACTACGACAAGAAGGAGATGACGCGGCACGACAAAGACCGGAAGCACCATCACCATCATCACCATAAGCGGGATCGATCAAAAGATCGAAGCAAGGAACGTCGTCGTGATCGCGATCGTGACAGGGATCGAGACAGAGAGAGGGAACGAGATAGAACCCGGGATCGGGACATATCGAGGGAACGTGAACGCAAGGAACGCGAGAGAGACAAGTACAGCAGCAGCAATAGCAGGTACTCTAGAGCCGAGCGTAGCGACTACGATGAACTTTCAAAATCCTCAGGTACTGGGCACTCATTGCCGCCACATAGCAATCATATGTATGCATCCCCAGTGACTGGCTACGCATTGCCAGCAGCTGCAGGTGGTTATGGCTATCATCATGCGCCTCCTTTGCCACATGCTTCGTATCACGCATATCCACCGGTGACTGCCCAGCCAAGCAGCTGGAGTTCGTCTGTAAATGCAAGGACAAGTGCTGCCTGGTCAGCACCAGCTCCTCCGGCACCGCCTCCACCTCCACCGCCACCCGAGGCTAGCCCGAATTGGGACGATGATCCAGTGCCGGAAACACTACCAAAGGAAGTGAAAAGTGCATCGACACCCACAATCGAAGAAGAAACATCGTCCTCCGCGCGATCAAAAGCCATCGTCACAACGCTCAGTCTGACAGAAACAGCTGACAAGCCGACCACAGCGACTGCAGAGGCTGATCGCCTGACTGTAGATCTGGACACGAGAATCGCAATGATGTTCAAAGGCAAGTCCTTTGGGAATGCACCGCCATTCCTCCAAATGGATAGCAGTGAGTCTGAAAACGAGAAGGACAAAATCAGGAAAGACGGAGAGGTGGCTGGCGATTCGGATCCCTCCCAAAGGGGCAAATCCAAGAGCTCCAAGTCGAAAAAACACAAACGTAAGGAGAAGAGCGAGAAACAAGTGCATTCAGAGCACGGTGCCAGCGACATCTCATCGAGTGACGATGAAATCCTACTCAAGAAGGAGGCTAGTCCTGTTGGCGCGAAGAAAGACGACGACCGCATGTCTCTATCCAGTTTATCGTCTCACGACGGCAAAATCGAAGGCGAGCCGCCTCCACAACCACCCTTGCCACCGGACAATCCACTGGGCGATCCAGGTTATCCTCCAATGGCGGGCATCTCGTATGTCTACCCAGCTGCAGCAGGCGCAGCCTACGGGTACTACGCAGCCGATGGGTATGCGCAGTACCACCAGCCATCGCAGTATTTCCCACATCCATCGTATATGCAGTCGTATATGCCCGGTTTCCCACATCTGCTGCCTCATGAGGCGGCCTACGTTGCCAGCACCGACGCCTACTACGACCCGTACAAGTATGAGTACAAAGAAAGCTCTTACAGCTACGACGACCCATACAAGCAGTCCATCAAGGAAGTCGTCGATCGAGTGAGCGAGGAGCTGAAGCAGATCCTCAAGCGAGATTTCAACAAGAAAATGATCGAGAACACGGCTTATAAGAGCTTTGAGGCCTGGTGGGACGAACAAGAACGCAAGAAGAACAAGAAAGAGGAGCCCGTCGTAGAGGCGACGATTGTGGGCAGCACCAAGCCCCTCGACAAAGCTCCGGACATCAACGCGCTCATTAACAGCAACCGCGACAATTTGGACTTTAATAACTACACAAGCCTGGGCCTGCGTGCTGCCATTCCTAAGATGCCGTCTTTTAGGAGGATACACAAGCGCGCTCCCAGTCCAATTACCAAGGGCGTCGATGAAACCGAGAAGCATTTGAGTGATCAAGAGGAAATGGTGCAAGGATCCGATGAAGAAGAGGAGAGTGCCAGTGGTCTTTCCTACAACCGTCGATCGGCTGTTGACGAGCGAGCAGTAGGAACACCTGCTGTTCGAACAAAACGCAAGGGCAGCTCATCGAGCTTCTTCTCTACCAGTGACGAGGATGATGAGGAGGACGACGAAGACGACGATGATGACGATGACAGCGACGTCGACAACGACAGTAGTTCCGCGTCGGACCTTAGCTCCGTGTCGGATATTGATTTGAAGAAGATCAATCGGGTCAAGGGCAAGGACACTCATTTGTACTCGGACTCTGAGGAAGACCGCGCGAGATTAAAGCGAAAAATTGACATCTATTCGGACTCTGAGGACGAAAAGACGAAACCTTCTCGACCACCTGTCGTGAATCGCTTGATGATTTCATCGGACTTTGAGGAGATCAGCATGAGCCCACCGCCAGACGCACCGCCGACACCGGGCGGCCAGGAGGAACCCGAGCCCGAGGAAGAAGCGAAGCCGCCCGCCCAGAAGGAAACCAAAAAGTCTATCTTCGACTACGATCGAATTTACAGTGACTCGGACGAAGAACGCGAGTATCAGGAGAAGCGTCGTCGCAACACCGAATACATGGCACAGATCGAAAGAGAGTTCCTAGAAGAAAGAGAGAAAAATGCACGTGAGACAGAGGAAATGGTCACTGCAGCGAAGCCCACTGCAGCAGCATTATCCAAGCTGTCGATCAGTATCGCCAAGTCGAACAGTTTAGATATTCCTCACACGCCAGATATTACGAAAGTACCCCCCACACCGGGAGCATCACTGGCCGAATCCAGCAGGAAGGCGTCAACCAAAGCCACACCCGAGGTGAAGGAGAAGCCCACGAAAGCCAAGAAAGCTGAAAAACTTCCACCAAAACCCAAGACTGAACCGAAGAAGACAAAGGAACCGAAAACGAAAAAGGCACAGCCAGTGGAAGTTGCGCCCAAGCATCCCGCAGAGCCGGTTGAAAAGATCGAACCGCGGAAGCTGTTAACTGATCGGCCGAAGGAGACTATCAACGGGTATGCGCCCGATATGATGATGGAGGAGAACAGTATACCCGATGAGGTGAAGATGTCACCAACATCGTCGGACGGTGGATCTAGTCAAGCAAGTCAAGCTAGTCAAGTCGCATTGGAGCATTGCTATTCGCTGCCGCCCAAGGCGGATGAGAACGACTCCAAAGCCAAGTCCCTGTCATTGTCCGCATCGTCGTCTGCAGTCACCGACAACTCAAATAACTTTTTGGCCCATGATCACGGCTACACATCGCAGCCAGTGGTGAAGAAGTCGAAAATCCCTGAACCAGTCGCAGAGGTGATACCGCCTACCGCACCAATTAAGTATGGCCCTGGCCGACCCCGGAAAGATTCAATACGAGCGCAAAAGAAGAAGGACGAGGAGAAGCCCAAGAAGGCTCCGAAAGCCAAGGAAAGTAGTGAGATCCCATGGAAGACGTCAACGTCAGCCGCTCTCCAACTGGTACGCAGCACGTTTGTGTCATCGGAGCAGTTTAAGTCGCGAGACCCCACCCAGGAGATGATGCTGCTATATGAGTTCCTCACGCGTGGCATTGACTCCGAAGATGCCGAGTACATTCGGCGGAGCTACGAACAGCACTTGCAAGAGGATCGTTACGGGTATGTACCTAGTTTAGGCGTTTGTTTGTGTGTATTGTGTAGTAATTAATATCTCCTGGCAGCTTCTGGTTGAACAACACCCATTGGGTGGATCATTGCGTCACCGATCGTTCATTTGTCCCACCGCCATTGAAGAAACGTAAAAAAGAGGACGAACTAAAGAAACACAAGACCGGCTGTGCCCGTACCGAAGGCTTCTACAAACTGGACGTCAAGGACAAGGCGAAATACAAGTACCACCACGCCAAGGTGTACGCCGGCAATCAGTCGAAATTTGATTTGGAGGATCAAGCGCAAGCGCTCACTAAAGTCGTCTCCAAGATGCAAGGCATCTCGCGAGAAGCTCGCTCTAACCAACGGCGGTTGCTCACTGCCTTCGGTTCGATTGGCGAGTCCGAGCTGTTGAAATTCAATCAGCTCAAGTTCCGTAAGAAGCAGCTGAAGTTCGCCAAGTCTGCCATTCACGATTGGGGTCTGTTTGCAATGGAACCGATAGCAGCCGACGAAATGGTCATCGAGTATGTGGGCCAGATGATTCGGCCGATTGTGGCCGACTTGCGGGAACAAAAGTACGAAGCAATCGGAATCGGCAGCTCGTATCTGTTCCGCATTGACATGGAGACCATCATCGATGCGACAAAGTGCGGCAATTTGGCGCGGTTCATTAATCACAGTTGTAATGTGAGTATACAAATAGTTGGTGTCTGTAACAGACGCTGTCGCTCGCTTGCAATGCGTCTCTGTTTAACCATCCAACATTTCTCTGTTTCCACTTGCAGCCGAATTGCTATGCAAAGGTGATAACAATTGAATCTGAAAAGAAGATCGTCATCTACTCCAAGCAACCGATTGGTGTGAACGAGGAGATAACCTATGACTACAAGTTTCCACTGGAGGATGAGAAGATTGCATGTCTATGTGGGGCGCAGGGATGTCGCGGGACACTCAACTAAGTTGGACGTCTACGCTACACGGAAATGGATTTTTTATATTATTTTGATTTTATTTTTTGTTTCTAAAGCCCAAGTGTATGCACTCACATTTTCTTCTTCGTTCCGAAATTTAATTTTCCCCCTCTCACATAGATAGCATCTAGATGTTCATAGGTTTATATGCGTAAGATTCCTTTTTTTATATAAAATATGTATTTATATTAGACAATTTGTTTTAGTGTTAAACTTTATTTGCAAGCGGACGGATAAGCCATGCTTGCAACTCGTGAACTGTATAATTTTAAATTTACTTTCATTATAATTTTAACTGTAAGTGTTGATGGAGTAACGTTTCTTCTTTTTGCTTTTCCTTAATTCTTCTTCTTAGGAACGCGGTTCTTTTGTAAATCTGCATCTGTGCGTTCTCAAAAAGGAGGAAGTCGCAAATGTTCTCCTACACATCTACCGCTTAAGCAATCAAAGATTTAAGAAAAATGTAATGTAAATAAATGTACAAACGAAATGAAAGTATATTAATTATGTAACTGGAGGCTTGAAACAATCTCAATTGGCGCGCCCTCCATTAGTGGACATTTATTAACTGTAAATACCTAATAGATATTACGTTAAGTGTTTTGAAATCGTACTTTAATAAAACAAAAGATAATTAAAAACGACTACTACTTCGTAAATATGTACCAACAATAATGGATGACCTTTTATTTTCCGACTTGTCTTGTCTACTTGGCTTTGAATGTGATCTGCATGTCGAGCTGCGCTTGAGCGATATCCTCGAGGGCGATTTGAATTTTTTCCAGTAAGAGCTCACCTTTGTGGACGATTTCTTCGAGCCGCTCAGATGATTCATGATTTTCGACTTCCAGACGTTTCAAACTTTGGTTCTGCAACTCGGTGGAATTGTCCTCGTTGGGTAGAGATTCAATAAGAGTGTCGATGTCTTTGGCGCAGCGCGAGATGAGTTGGGCAAACAGCTGTGCGAAGTCATCCTGTTGTTGGTTTTGAACGGGAGTCTGATTCCCAATACGATCGAAGTTGGGAAATTTGCTGGGGTATGAGGTTTGCTGTATGATACCGATTGCGTTGCAGAAGTGCTCCGCTTGCTGGTGGATAAACGGAAAGCTATGAGTAAGAAAGGGCGATATGGATAAATTGTACCTGATTAACAGTGTCCTGTAGTTGTGTTAATCTGTCGGCCATTTCTTCAGATATTGGGGTATATGTATCAATGTGGAAAGAAATTTTGGAAAATTTTACGATTATTGATTGAAAATAAACAAAGCTGAGCAATTGTCAGTTGGCTGAATTGTGAAAGCTGTCAACGATGTCTGCTCAGTCGAAATGTGACATGACAGATAATATAATTTCCTCTTAACAAGGCAGATAGATGGGTTGCGAAAGTGTCATATAAGGCGGTGGCTACATGTAAACTTTTGACCAGAGATGAATGAATAAAAGAGATGGATATCTTTCGTACGTCTATCCCCCCAAAACCCATTTGTTTACATTGTTGTTTTTGTAATTTCAACCCCCGTCTGTGAATACGTGTGAGCTACAAAAAGCATGTTGCTAATGGCCGGCCAATATTCCTTTTGCTTTTATGGGCATCGCGTTGTTCAATTGTTTTGTGTTTGGTTTTTGTTAACGCTTCGATTAAAATAAAAATAATAGTGAAATATACATTTCGGAATAGCGAATTTTTGCATTAAATTTCAATTCATGAACTCACATATACTAGAAAAGGAATGAGCATATGTACGTGACTTCATGAATTTTTCGGGAAAACAGCTTGTAGGCAGCCGCCTTCCACTGGAAAGATAAATATATATCTCTGTCTTCCATTATCTTTGCTTTTGACTACGACATGAGTGTCATTTGACACAAGTGGTCGAAATATCTAAATAAAACAAAATTACAAAAAAATCAGAGCAATTTAAACTTTCAGGCTGATTCTGCCGTTGTGAGTCACAAGCTCTGATTTGTGTTATTGCTTCCTTGTGCGGTTTGTTGTGATTCGATAACAAAACATTTTTTTCGTATTCTGCTATAATGCAGAATGGTAATGGTTAGATTTTAATCAGGTACGCAATCTTCTTGGGTTTTTATAAATAGGCGTGTTTTTTGAGCTTCGATCTCAGTAAATCAAAGTAATGTAGGATATTCAGCACGCAATTACAACAATAGCCCTGTTTTTTTAGCTTCGTTCTCAGCAAAGCAAAGTAAAGTATGATTTTCGGCACGCAGTTACAACGACTATGCTCACTTGGCACTTCGAGACTCGCAGTATTTGTGTGCTGAAAATCTTACTTTACTTTTCTTTGTTGAGGTCGAAGCTCAAGAAAACAGGCCTAATGTAATAAATGCAGTGGAAACAGGGAAAAAGTGTAGTCAAATGCAATCTCTATCATTTTTGGTCAGTCATTATCAATTCTGATGGATTTGTGATCTGTTTCATAGAATTTTGACTGTGTTTGTGAGCCTCACAAGTTGTGAGTGTCTGGCAGAATACGGTCTTTTCTTGTTGTCCGGGACATTCATTTCTTGCAAAAATTTTACATTTGTACTGCAGTGTTACCAGCTTTGTACCTATGGAGCCAAATTTGAAAAACATTGGAGCCAAACAAAGACAAACTCAAACATAAAGATCAAAAGTGCGCATTTTTTTTGCAATTGTTTAGGCCAATAAAATTAGTATTTAATCTGAGATCTCAGAACAAAATCTGAAAAGCGAAATCGAAAACGACATTAGTTATACGAAATGGAGCGTATAAATCGCTAAACTTTAAAGTGAATAGTGTAAATTTGGTTAAATCCCAAATGACAATTTTAAGGAGTCAATGAATAGCTCTAGAAGCCAAATTAAAGATAAATAACAAGTGATCGTAGCACTGCTAATTGTGTATCAGCTGATGGAACTCTCCAAAAATTATTTTCCGCTGCCTTTTCGCTTTCCATTTGAAAACAACCGGAAAAATTATTTTCCGGAACAGGTGCGTACTATGCTCTAATTACCTACTACTTGTACAGAAAAACGGAATAAATCTATTACTTTTTTCACTTGAACCCAACTTCAGCCTGAAAGTAGGGTTATTTTCTTTGATATTCGATTGGGCTTTTCCAGATTCGCTATCAGATTTTAGATTTTGTGTCTTTAGTGAACATGAAAACCAGAAACAATACTGAGACCACCAACTTAGAAATTCGTATTGACAAATGTCACATAACTTCAGAGATTCCGGCTCACCAACCCACTCGCACCTTGCATTATGCCACTTCCGCTGTGGGAAAAGTTGCTGACAGCGTTCATATAATTTCATCCGTTAAATTTGAAATTATTCGTTAGGTATGGGTTATTTTTTTTAGGAATAAGTGTACATTTGCTTAAAATATTTATGAAAAAGGAACAATGTAGATTGGTTGAAGGAAAATGAAAATATTTTGAGCAAATTTTCTTCAGTTATCTAAGAAAAATTTACACATGAAATCGAAGTTAAAGACATTCAAAAGCAGAAAATACGCCACCATGTTTGTCCTAATAAGTTTCTAGTACCTATATAGAACATCTCCTTTAGGTAGTTTTATTAATCAAACAAACCAAATAATTCGCATTTTTACAATATAATATTATATTATAATACCTAAATGTGATATTCCCGAACTCTAGCACATTTCCCAACGGTTGCCGAGATTGACAGCATTTATTTTTGTATGTCACACAGATTTCTAATTGACATAACACCCATAGGAAAACAAAATGGCGAATTTGAAAAAAATGTACGGGGCCAGCGGCAAGAGGATTGCGAGTTGGGGGTCTCAGTGTTGCCAGCAGTTTGGCATCACCAAAGACTTAAATGAACTTAGGTTGTTTGTTTGGCGACGCCATTTTGTGGGCAAAATATATTATTGTAAATTGCTTTCTGTCTTTCTTTGCACTTTTAGAAAAACACAACACTCAGTATGATTTGTCTATGATAAAAACGGTACTTCCGCTTTTTTTTTTTGTTGAAATTGGTGCGATGGGATTTGGAATATGTGCAGCCTTACCAACTTTCCTCAGCATTTTCCATTCACTGGTTCAATTTTATAATAATAGACTTGAAATATGCCCTCAGATTGATTTCTACACATCCATCCTATGCAATGCGTTTCTTTGGAGTTGAAAAATGTTCGCGAAAACTTAAACAATCTCCATTAGTTGTTAAATTCGTAAATCTGAAACATCTTTGAGAAAATAATCCAAAAAATCCAAAGTGTATATCAACTGTGATATTTTATGTCGGTTTCCATTGTGATTTTCAGATTTTGCTCTCAGATTTCGTATTTTTCGTGGCCAATGGAACATACATATAATAAGATTATTATTTATTTGGCATTGTGTTGGTGCTGACTTTTAAAGCTGTTCTAAAATTGTAATATGTGTTTATAAAAACTCATTCAATTTATGTGTATATCTATTGCAGCGACCGAATGTAAATGTTTGTCTATTTTTCATAGACTAGTCGTCTAAAAAGTGTAAACACATTTCAAAGATTGACAAATGCCAAAGTAGGTGTAAATTTCGCTAAGAAATCGAGATTCGCAAAATTGCTCTGACTCTGAAAAAAGCGTTTTTTTTGCGACCAATGGAACATGAAAACTGACAGCAATCTGATTTCGAGAGATTTTTCTGTCCCAATGGAACCCGACATTATTGTTTGTCTCGACTCTTAGCTCGGTTCCCCTAAATCTCGCTCACTGAAAGGGAATGACGCTGAAAGTAGTTTACTTGCATAAGTAGTTACATCAACAAAAAAGTGGTAACACACGCTGCTATCGTCAGTTGCTGAAGATTTTAACCTATTTCACTTTGCTAATGTCGTTTTTTTTCCATTGGGACCACAGATTTTATCCGACTCATGGAACATGCAATCAAATTGATCTGCTTTTGTAATTCGATTAGTGCGTTATTTGACAGCAATATCAGCTGTTCAAATTGCATTCGTTTTTGGTAAAATCAACCATTTAAATCGACTTGAAAAATGTTTCCTCTGTTGTAGCTACAAATGGAGTAGTTTTGGTAATTCGTAGTTTCCAGATGATGAGTAATAAAATGAAGATAATAATTCCTCCAAAACTATGTCCATTGCTGTTTAGGTATTTCTTTTTTTTGGTCTTCACGAAACTTCGCACATTTGTTTTAAAAGAAACTTCTTTAAATGACGTAAAACAGCCGCGCTGTATTTGTGGTAGTATCTGTAAATCTGAAAAAATATCGAGATCTGCAAAAAGTGATCCGAATCAAAAAAATGATTGATTTTTTTCCCAATGGAACGCGAAAAGTGATTTAGATCAAAAAAAAGATTGATTTTTTGTCCCAATGAAAAACGACATAAGATTGATGTTCAAAAAAACATGGCATTTGTAAAACAGTGTTCAATAAAACAGGTCAATTAGTATGTATTTGTTGAGGAATGACATTGATTATTAGGCACCTTCACTTATGTTGGGGCTTCTGTCTGTTTTGGAATCATACTGCTGCACTTCCTGCTTTATTGGGCACTGGGGATAGAGTTACTTATCTGACCCGCCTATAGCCTCCATTCAAGACAAAACATTCTTATATATTCAGCGATTATTGGCTATGACATGCGCGATGGGTTGGTCTTCGAAATGAAGGTTTTCGAGAGCCCTCCACTAGGCTATTACCTCCTCGAGGAGTTCAAAAGCTTATGGAAAAACGTCAAAAGTTTAATATTTTTTCGACAGCAATTTTCTTACTGAAAACTTATTTATTTCTAAACGAAGTCCCATCTTCCTGACCATTTTCAATTGAGATTTTAAAATTGATCTTCAACTTGGTTCTGGTAAGTTCAACATAATTAAAGGTTGACCGTAAAAAAACTGACTGTTTGAGCAAACGAAGGTATTCCAGACCGTGTTTGTGCCTTAAGGAACCAACCTCTGTATGCTTGGAATGTTCAACGTTCCAAATTAGGTTGCATGCACCAGAGGATTGCTTACCAAAAACACAACTGGTTATAACTTTATGTGGGTACGTTTTAAATTTAGTTAATGGGTTTGGATACCCACATTCGATTATATGTTTGTCGCTCGTGTGCCATATGATATACATACCTTGAAATGGTAGATACCCCTTTCTATACATGGCCATGGTCATTCTAGAACAAGTTTCTCTTCCAATCCAGCTATGTCAGTTGTACATGTTTTGGCTTCGCCAAATATTCACCGTGATGTCAGCGGATTTCAATTATCATCATCCAATTGAAATCCTACTTTTGCATGTTTTCTTCGTGCTCCCATTCCGCAAAGCCCCGGAAAAGCCATGCAAAAACAGAAAACCGGAAGATGCAATCGTTCGCGGTTAACTGACTTACTAATGGGACGGCATCATGCGTCTTGCACTTCCCAGATGCACGCAATATCGTGAGCGTGAGGAGAACTCCACTATGCATTACGCCAGTTACTCGTTCTTCCTCTAAAATCCCGCTCGAGTGGTTCTAAAAACCACGCTCCCGAGGTGACATTAGTCGTCGTCGTCGCTAACTAAACTGTCACAGTCACTGCGGCTGTTACATCCGAGTATGTGTCGACAGTCCGCATTGCTGAAACCGAATACTCCAACTCCACTGGTTCGTTCGTAGGCCAAACATATAGTGTGAAATACAAGAAGTATCTCCGTCTTAAAACTGAAAACCAAATCGAAACATCCAGTTAGTACGTTTTGAGCCGTCATCGCAGTAGGTAGTAGGTACGCTCTACACGAAAATTTAGCGCTTCTAGCAGAGGATACCATAAGCGCGGTGAGAGCGAGTGCGGTTTGTTTTTGTGTGTGGATAAAGTGAAAGGTGCCCGGCCCCGTGCAAGTGGAGAAAATTTTCCAAAAAAAAAGAGACCAAGTCGTAGTGGTCGTTAATATCGATTTCGATTTCATTTGAACCAACAGAAAAGTGCTGCAGAGCCTGAGTGCGTTAGGCTCGCGTAGTACACGACTAATCTGCTTACGTGCGGCGACTGAGGATTAGGAACTCTCTGGTCATTGGGTGCAAGACGTGTACACGAAGAACTCGCATACTTTGGCGAGTAACAAAGCGTTCAATTTAAATTCAAATTAAGACTCCGCGCGTTACCCAAGATTTCGACTAAAGGCGGTATTGTGCAGTGAGCGGCTTATGTGGTCACGGTGTTGACACAGTTTTCTCACAGGCATAAAAGAAAATACCGTAAACTATTTAGGACGTTACCTTCATCTACTTGTCTGTGACTGGTACTGAGTGTGGCGAAGTGATACGATCTTATTCATACTTTGCTTTTTTGGATTATGGATGAAAAGAGTCAACGGAAGCAGAAAGTAACATAAATGTAAGTATCCTTGAGCTGTATAAGTGGATCCTGTGACCTCGATCAGTATAAGAGAGAGGCAAACATGAACAATAACGACGCAAAAAAGCAGATAAATATAGACTGAAACCAGTTCGGTATAGGTTTGCAAGCTTGGGCCATCGATATGATATCCCATCGATTTGTAGTCCGAGTTTTCCAATTTCAACAAACGAGTTACAGCGGCACAGACCTGTTCTCCTTTTTCAGTTGCGCTTGCGATTTTAGGGCGTCGGTTTTGTTTTGTTACTAGTTTTGAGTCAATGTTTGGCTGAAATGACTCATGATCGACGGGGTATGAAAAGCGACAAACAATACATGGCCCATTTAAATATTTATTTTGGAAACGATTCGGAGCGAAGAACATGAACTCACCGCATCACGAGTTCCGCATGATATGCTGGTACAAAACCAAAATAATATGTAAATCTTCACTGATGGGTTTTCTTTTGGGGTGGTCCAACAGGTTTGGTGTTTGTTTTCATTAACATCCTTGTCTAAGCTGGTCGGGCATGGTATCTTCCATGACATTGCTGTGGCTACGCAAATAACATTGAATGGTTTAGAGACGATTTACCTATAGTTGATTTGTGTTGGCTTTCACCGTCTGGCTGTAGTGTGGGTGAGATTTTTTAGCGTTTATTTCAAAATGCCACTGCAATTGTTTGTTCAAGCTACAGGCATAATATACCCATTGATTTTCTACTAAGAAAGTTGGAAGGTCAGTGAAACTAGCTTTGACACGCAAGTGACATTTTACCGGGCGCCAGTTTTTTAAACATCACTTTCTAGAACGGCTTTGATCACTCAATTTGTATTCTCCTCGATCTTCCGCCATAAATTGTAAAGCTTTTAGAGAATCCGCCTCTAAAGGATATACATCGAACTTTAACCATCTTCACCATATCATCATGGTCCTATATACACAAGCCGCCTTCGTGATTGAACGGATTATGTGATAAGTCTGTAAGTCTTTTGATGCCAAATGAATAGTACCGCGCTCAGACTGGTTCGGCAACTAGTTTCTAGCATTCTTATATGCATCACATACTAGGAACTGCTCTCATCACCTTTCGTTAAAACCAATCTATAAGCGGTCACAATAGTCAATATAATCGAGAATACCCCAAGGCCTTATGTCGGTTTAAGAACGGAAATATATTTCGCAACGCAGAATGCTGGCTCAATCTAACCAGTATCGGAACGCTATACCATTTCGCACTTGAAATTTCAGCCAAACATTGTTAAAACAAAGACTTATTCATACAATTGCCAAAAGACCACTCCGCCATGGAAGCAAAGCAAGCAGCCGATTACGAACTGTGTTTTTACTACCTATACCTTTTACCGAACGCAATCCAGATTTGCTCCAAGTCTCATAAAAATCTTGATGTAGATACGAACAGGTATATTTCTTTAAGTGAAAACGTCAGCGGAGGAATACCGTTTAACCATGCAGACAGCATTTTGACGGGTCAATACTCTTCTTTGTTAAATTACAGACAGGTTGATCACAAATAGTTTTGCATCAGTTGGTGTTAGTTGATAGATGTATTTACATTTTATTTACATAATTTAAAACTAGACTCGCTTCAGAAGGAATATGTTTTGAATAGGATTTTATTTTTACGTTTCATTAATCATAACTTTTTCGTGCTTCAAACGTCTCTCTACGACCTTGATCGCGAAATGCTTATTGGGCTGCTTTTTTTAAGCTGCTAATTTTACTGACTAAACCAGTTTGTACAATACGGATTTGGGGAGTTTTTTTGCTTTAAGATTGTAAGTTTTCGACTCTTTTGTTCACACTTGTTAAATGACAAATGTTTGGTGATGCACTTAAACAATATTGATCCGTCCGTTGTTCGTAAATTATTTAAATGAAGGCATACTTACTCAATTTTAAAAAGGGGTTCAACGTCATGTCATCTAGATAATACACCTATGGCGGTAGCAGAATTAAGTATTCACCTCGTTTTCTAAACTGATCACAATTCATCGATATTTTACAAATTAGGTTGTACATTGCGGAAATAATGGTTCAGAACTGTATGTAAATGTTAGGTATTCTCCGTCCAGTAATAATAAACCCAGTTCTGTCTGTGTAGCTCAGTAAGATGAAAAATATTTCCTAGAAATCTGACACAAAGAGGGAGATTTATTTAAAAAATTAAAATCAACCCAAGCTCAATAGCTTGCCTTTAATCAAGTTACAAGCAACTTACAGCCTACTGGCTAAAGACGTTGCTCTTTAACCCACTATTAACTTTACAAAATGTTGGTCAAAGGCTCAGTGACTGTTCTTATAAAAATTGAAATTCAACTACATAGGCACGTTTGTTTTGTTAATCTTCATTTTTCTCATTTTGCTGAATTTTTAAAACCAAACTTGTTTTACCAAAGTGACAGAAAAAAATGTAATGAATCGAAATGGGTAGACACTAGCATTTTTGTTTTAAGTAAAAGCATACTTAGAAATTGCTTTAAATGGGTTAAAAGAAGAACCAATATTTCTAAAGTAAGTTCGAAAATTCGAACAAAGCATTTACCTTGCTGAACTTTACTTAAGCCCGTATGACACTACATTTTTTTTTTTTCATTTTTATCATGTTGAAAAGTCAGTGCGTGTAAAAGAGACTGAAAGTGTATTACGAAAGCGGTAGCAACCACAAATTCCCAAACGAATTTGTTTACAAAAGGTTAGTTCGTGTACTTTCAGCATAGAAAAATGAAAAACGGCAAATATCAGAAATCGAGATAGAAATCTTTCAATTTCAAGAAAAGTACCTGGCCGGTTTTCTTACAAAAAGTTTAAGTAATGTCATTTTGACATTATCGTAAAATGCAGCATCTACAAAATAAGTTGGAATTGAATTTTTTATAAGCTAAATAGCTACTAAACTTAACATTTTGAATGCGCTGATATGTTCTAGAAGACCATTCAATTACAACTTCTGTCTCCGACATCGTTGAATTTCGTCTTCATAAAGAGAGTTTTACTTGTCAAACTTTTGAGCTGTCACATAGTTGTCAGTTTTTATTTTTCATTTTTCAGTAAGTCGAAATTCGGTGAGTAGAAAATTGCGAAAAAATGAAAAGAGGGGAAATTACTCTCTCATTTTTTCCAATTTTCTCAGTACGTTTCTTAGCAAATTTTTAACAATTTTACCTTTGCAAAAAAGTAACCGAACGAACCTAAATAATCTTGAAATGTCAAAAAAAAAGCTGCCAGCTGAAAGATTTTATTTGAATACATTTTTAATGCATTTTTTTATGTTCCTTCATTAATAAAATTGGTGTGTACGCCCTCACTCCTATCGGGAATTTCCGTTCTAATTTTTCGTATTCGTACTGCTCAAGTTTAATTTTAAGAGCAGAAAAAATGCAAAAAAAATGTAGTGATATTTTTGGATAAGCTGCATTTACAATATCAAACATTCCTGACAAGAACAATTAAAGGGATAGGGGATTTAAGGGGTTCCTAAAACTATATAGCTGCATGACTGAAAGAGAGAGCATTACCTAACACGCAAGAATTCGTGACAAGTGTTCGGTCATCTTCTTTGCGTGGTATGAATCATAGAAAAGATCTGCATGTTGATATTTTCATAGCTTTCGCAATTTCGCTTTCCAAAAAAACAACATGGCTTCCGGATGTGGTGAACGGTCATTTTTTTGGTTTATTTTACTGACACTTATTACCACTCTCATTTCACAAGCCTTAAATCAGAAATAGAAATTTTTTAAGTGATTGCAGAAATGTTGGTCGCCGGAACTTGTGTTTATTTCCGCTTTAAGTATCAACAATTATGGGTAGAACGTAGGTACATGACACTTTAGGCGTCTGATTTGTGATCTCATTTTAACGCCCTTATTAGCATTGACTGTTATTCACTTTGGAAGAGAAAGGAAACATTCTTTATTTCATGTAGTTAATTCATTGACCAATCTATTTAAACTTCTTTTAAAATATCAATAAATACTTCTAAAATATATGGTCATCTATACAACAATAATAGATCGGGACAGAACAGTGCAAGATACTAAAAACTATTCGACCAGCAAGTAAACACAGCTTTGCTTCTTATGTATGAGACAGCAGATGTACTACTTAGTCAGCTGATCAACCACAATGGGCCTTACTATAATCATATTTAACCTTCACCACATTTATTTTGTAGGTCAAAATGCAATTTTTTATAGAAAATTTCGCCATTGTGAGTTTGAAAAATTTAGAATGAACACTAAATATGATATTGTATTTTAGTCATTAACTTCCGATTCGATGACTTGCCACAAGAGTATACTGTCATATGTGAGTATTGGTCTCACGATAGACATATCCATCCACTGAATTATTTTTGGGTTAGGTCCGCACCTTCTGCCGAAAACTTGGTTGTATGCGTAGAAAACATTCGCTACTATAAAGAAATTACTAAATCATTTAAAAAACGTCAAAAAGTCGTTAAATTTTTTTTGGAGAAATCATCCCAATTGGTACATAGTTCATTAGAAATTGGAACAATCTCAAATAGTTCCGCAAATATCTCCTAGAATGCGCATAAAATTCTATTCACATTTGCCATCCATGCACAATTAATGCAACTTCTATGCTATATGCAAGTCAAAATACCTATGTTAAGCAGACCAATTCTATTCTACGTTGGTCTGTTTTTCTTTTTCCCAACAGAAAATAATAGCCTTGTTTTTTTGAGCAAAGGAAAGCAAAGTAAAGTAGGATTTTCGACTGCGCTCTACTTGACACTTCGATTGCTCCAGTTGTTGTTGAAAATTTTACTTTACTTTGCCTTGCTGATATCGAAGCTCAAAAACACACGCCTATTGATGAAATATAAGTTTTTAAGCTTTTGGCCTATCTGATCGAAAAATACTTTAAACCTTCCAAAATTTCCTAAAGTAAACCTTTTCAAAAATTACCATATTTATCTACATCGCTACAGAAACATTATGTTTACTTTTTTATTATCCCAAATTACCATTTCTTTCGGTGTACCTGTTTAACCGGAAGACTCATTATCGCGCTCAAAAAACAACCACAAGCGCATGCGTCACACTCAACCTTTCCTAGAACTGGCGTCCAATTCAGAATTTATTCACTCTCAATTATGTCAGCTTATTGTTTAATTGTTTTCTGAGCTCTTTTTCAAACAAATTCGGTTGTTGTCTAGTCTGTTATATAAGTAGGACGACCATATATATTAGATAAACAATTTCACCTTTCTCTTTGCTTTTATTCCTCTAAAACCAACAAAAATGCACGCGCTTTGAATGCTAATCATCTTGGAAGTCGTCGTGGTCGTTGTAGACAAGTTGGACCTATGTTGAGGACGGCGGCGCCAACGCACACCGAACCGACCATCAATTCGAAAAACGCTTCCTATTTTCTAATCTATGCAATTTTGTACAATTTACGTAATTCGAGCTGTTTTACATTCCGCCTTAGATAATGGACGCGCGCCGCACATTTAGTGGCAGTCGTAAGCGTAATCCGTTTTCCGATTTTGATTTGTTTATCAAGCCGCGGAAGGTAGCCGCTAAAAATAATTGGCCCCGTTAGGACCAGCTGACAAAAGAGAAACAACTTGATTGATTTCGGTTGCATTATACGGAGTACGACATGAGCATGACACGTCTGTGAACTGTGAGACAGAGAAAAGAGATAGCCATCGACGAGCAACCATGAATCATGATTGGATCGCGTTAATTCGGTATTTAATTAATCCATTAAAAGTATGCATATTCAGCTGACCATTCTGGCAACACTAATCGATTGGAGATTTATTTTCTTTGATAATATTCAAAAAATGAAAGTCTGCGTTGGAGATTTAACTTTCATTTTCGACTTTTACTGGCGAATTAAAATGACAATGCGAAACCGACAACACACAAAACAGCAAATAAATACAAACAAACAAAAAAAAACTTCTCTAAGTATTACGTAAGAGGGTTGCCTACTATAATATTCCTTCAAAGCTAAGCGAGCCCCGAAGCGCTCTTGAGTTTCCCTGCGCTTTAAATTAAGCAGACAGGCAGATAATACGGTGAGATTTTTATTTCGGTTTCACCTTCACAAAGCAATTGTGATGTGTGACTCTGTTTTAATAAATTAGATCATTTTGACACGACCATTCCAACATTGGCAAGACTTTTTCTCCGCATCACAATACAAGTCTCCCACATTAATTTTGTGGGCTAAAGGAACACGTAAATCTGAAGAGAAACTCAACAAAAAGTGGAGCCAAAAAGTTGAATGTCAATTGGTTAGTTAATAAGACATAAATTTAATGGTGCGACAGACGACCATCGAGGAGACGAACTAATTTGATTGCGTGAATAAAAGTTGACAAGACAATCGAGGATTTTTTACAACATACATAGGCGGCCTTCTGCTATTTTATGACCCTGTTTCTGGGTGTCATTTTCAATGACCTCCTAAGGTAGTTATTTTATAAAATTGTAGAAATCTCTTATTATTGTCAAAATGAGGTGCTGATGTCTTAAGATAAACAAGATTCGTATACCCTAGCTTAGCCTAGTTACTCACAAGCAATCGTTTTGTTCGAGTTTTTATTTTTAAGCTTAGTAGGTGCGCTGCTACTTAACTCCTGGCTAAATTTTGACATAGTGCGCCGTGGATAAGTGTCACAGAAAGCACCTGAAAAAACTTCCTTCAAAAATGCAATTCTTTCTTATTTCAACCATTTCAGACCAGAACGATCTGTCAAAATATTGCTTGTAAAAATGTAGGCACGCTTAATTCTGACAGATACATGAAGAATATTCTGAAAGAAAAGTTTGATTCAGATTGTATTCCACTTATCTGTCAAAATTCAGCGTGTCCATTTAATGGGTCGGCAAACTAAAAATTGACCGATCGTTGTGTTCTGTTGCCAAGTATGAGCTTTTCTAATGACTAACTCGGTTAGGAGTACCTACCTAGAATCTGAAATTGTTGTAATAAAATAGAACTGAATTTTTGAAGGAAGTTTTTTAATGCTGTTTTCTGTGACCATCCACAGCGTATACTTCTGCTAAAATTGAACTAGGATTTTAGCTAATATTTTTGCAAGAAAAGCTATAGGGCAGCTAAAATGCAGTTTGGCTCCATCAGCGTACTTAGCTTTACTAAAAAAAACCCTTATACAGAGCATCTTAAATAATCCTTTACCAAAGATAGTGCAAATCACTTCGACGTCTAATAAGTTTGATCATGACTCCCCCATTGAACTTATAAAGTCGCCAAATTTAGAATTTAGATAATTGGCCATCATTAAAATAAAGTCTTATGTGTTATGTCTAACTGCTATGGGTTGATTGCAATCTGCCAAGGTCTATTCGAAGGGTAGTTTTATTTGGTAAAATGCGAGGTATGCATGCAAGTTTAAGTAGATAAATAGCTTACTTGCTTTAGTGACCACAAAAAACCAATCATTTATATTGAACAACCCTCTTTAAGGCTTCTTAACACTCACATTCGCACACCAATCTTCAAAAGGGTTTCAAATGAAAATAATTGTCGTCAAATTCATTGTCTTTCGGCCTATTCAAATTTATAGACGCCCAGAGGTTAATAGAGTTTATAACCCATTTTCGACTTCATACTTCATCTACATACACTCGCCGCAAGGCATCAATTACTAGAAATTCAACCTTGATCAATCGTTTAAGGAAGTAATTCTCCCTGCCACCTTTTGCTGGTGTGCTGTGGCAATTGCAAAGCATATACTTGTCACACAAATCGAATCCAATTAGACCATAAAAACCAAACAAATAAAACTCTCCAACTTGTCGAAAATATTAAATAAGCTTTGTTTGTGAAATTCAAATTAGCCAAACTAACCTTCGTTCAACAATGTTCATAATTTTCCGCACGTACATATATTAATTGGTTGGCTCTTGGCAGCTATAGGTTAGGTATAGCCTTCCAGTGGCGACTCAAAATAAACTACTTATACAGCGCAGTTGGTTGATGTCTGAAGTCTGATGTTTTCCCCCTAGCTTTCGGGTTGTAAATTGCATTAAATGACTATCGCGACGAAAAGCTAAAGAAGAAACTATTGCCAACTGACTCAATGGCCTACAGCAGCAGCAAAACTGCAAGATGAAGATATCTCGTCTATGGCGATCCACCAAGTCGCTGATGGATACGGTACGGCTACGGATGCAATGGCAATCTCTTGGGGAAACTTTCCCTTTGCATAAACAAAACCACTGACATGGCGGATAAAGTCGCACGATTGTTCCCATTTTCAAGATAAAATTACTTTGCTGGCGTATACCTACATACAAGATAAACAAGCAACAAAAACTTTGATTGTGTTGTAAACATTTGTGGGACTATGGGGTGGTAGCGCGGTTGGTACTTTAGTATGTTGGGCTGTGTTGACAAGAAGTCTATTGGCATTTGCATACGTATTTGTATGCGTGTTGTAAATAAAATTGGTTGGAAATGTTCGTGTCGCAGGCTCGTACATTTGAAGTTGCTACAGTTATTTATAGCTACCACCGGTACGAGAGTTGTACGTAGGTACTTGTTAAGCAATTGGGAATGGTGGAGGAGATCGGAGTTGATGAGACTATTGTACACAGAAGAGAAGGGAATTTCTGACCATTTGGGGCAAAGATTTTAACTTCATTAGTTAGGCACTCGAAAATATAGACGTTAAGTTTGAATTCATTAGGAAAGATAGTAAAATTAATCGTGTTCGAAAGTCTAAAGTGTTTAGACACTTAAAAGGAACACCGTGTTTTCTTTGCCTTTAAAAGTGGAAGGAACTTAATTAAACCTTTGTAATTGACGTGGTGGAGTTCTTCCCAAAAGCTACTGATAAAACTTGCATCAGACAATTTTGCGTAGTTTCAAATTGAAATAGGATGAGATGGATATAAATTTTCTTTGGGAACGTCTTATAAACTTGATGCTATGTGGATTGGAGAAGTCCGTTCTTATCTCGAGGTTAGTGTGGGGTTAGTTCGTTATATTTCATATAACCGTATAACCGCGTATAGGTCAGGAGCAGACTGGCAGAATTGCGAGACCGGATTTTCTGGACTTCCAAACTTTCCAATGTCAGAATTGATTAATATCGTTGAATCAAAGAAATACAGGAGTATAACATTCGCATGATTCCTTGTTTTAAAATTTTACAGCATTGTGACGTACATGTGCAGGCTATAAGAGAAAATGTAAAATACTTACAGCGGAATCAGTGTGACCAAATCAATATTTAAAACCATGCTAAGTTCAGCAGTATTGCATGTTTTTTTTTGCATGAAAAAGTGCTAAAAATCATGGAAAATATTTTTTTTTAACAAAAAACCTCCTAAAAACTCCAAAAATTATGTAGCGCTTACTATGTATTAAATACAAAAATATTTTAATTGTTATTATTACCAGCTTTAAATAGATAAATATTGTTGGGCTTTGTTTAAAGCCTCCTCAAAAACATCGCGCACACCTATCTTTTTCTTCTTCATGTGGATAACATTTGGTTACTCCGACTTCTATGTACTTGCAAGTTGAAGCTTGCTGAATTCGTTGAATGGCTGTGTTCAGTGTTCACTAACGAATGATAATTGTAAGGTTCGTCTGCTTTGATTTTATATAATATTCTAATTTACTATTTGGCAGCTAAAGTAAAAAAAAGGCTTGCATGATTTGAAAAAAAAGAGAAAAAAATATGCTAAATTGGTCACACTGAGCGGAATCTATAACTCAATATATAGGTCAATTTTTCCCTTTTGATCTTGGTATTTTTTTACGAAGACAAGGGGGTCATTTCTTCTGAGGCAGCTCTACTATGAAACACATCAACAATACAAGTCAAACTCATCCAAACGAATTTAATTTAATTTGAATTGTTGCACTGTTGCAAGGGCAGGTTCTGAACAAAATAATTCGCAAATGAGACCCAAAATTGATGTAATGGAGTTTTAGGTCGCTGCCACAAGGGAAGTGTTGAATGACGAACAAAACATCTGCTCCACACGACCTACTTTCATGGATTTCAATTTGATCTTTTTTTTGAAGAAAATGTTGTACGTTGGTTTACAGTTACCAAATTACTCATCGCTCGATCTTTGTTAATATCTTCGGGAATGAGAAAGGGAAACACAAAGGAAGAGTTAATTAATTGAATGATGAGACACCTAAGGGTTTACAACAAATATCCGTCTTACAGTAATATTCCTTCATACAGCATTCCCAGAGCCACGTTGAACAGTCTAAATGGTTTTTGGTGACTCAGAGTTTGCTGAAAGGAATGATACCTTTCATGTGATATTCCATTGGGCTTCTCAGATTTTACTCTCAGTTTTCGTGTATCTAAGAAAGTTGCCACTTTGCTGCAATTGCCGTAGATCTACTGATTTTTTTTGATATTTCTACTGCCCAAAAATTAAATCTACTGGGCTCTAATCGCGTAATTATTGAAACGATTATCGTCGAAACGATTGAACAAAACGATATCGTTTTTAGTTTGCTTCATATAACATTATCGGCGGATCGTTCATCGGTTTTATTTTCAACAGTTTCAACACGACTGTAAACAAACTCTGACACAAAAAACACGCCTATTGATTGACATGGAATTTGGCAAAAATAGATAGCTTTGGTAGTAGAATTTTTTTGGTAAGGGACTAGTTGTAAAAAAAATTAATGCAATGATTGTTTTTTTCTGATTGCATTAAAAATCTACGTATGGAATCATAAAAAAAATAAATTAAATTCATTTTATATTCCAAAAAAGTGCAATTACCATTTATTTATTTTTTGCGAAAAATGAATTCTTTTACAAAGAACTCAAGTGTGTCTTCTTTTAATTATTTTTTTGTGCTTCTCTCAGACCTAATTAAAACTGAAAAAAAAAATGAGACGATATCGTGCTTATAGACAAATCATACTGAGACCCCCAACTCACATCCTCTTGCCGCTGGCCCCCTCAATTTATTTTCAAATTCGCCATTTTGTTTTCCCATCGGTGGTATGTCAATTTAGAATCCGTGTGACATGCAAAAACATACAAAAAATACAAAAATAAATGCTGCCAACCTCGGCAACCGTGGAAAAATGTGCTAGAGTTCGGGAATACCACATTTTTTCATTACTGAATGCTATTGGTTAGTTATTATAAATTGTTAAAAGGCAAGTAATTCGATTTTGTTGGTCAATAAAACTATCTAAAGGAGATGTTCTATATACTAGAAACTTATTAGGACAAACATGGTTGCGTATTTTCTGCTTTTGAACATCTTTAACTTCGATTTCATGTGTAAATTTTTCTTAGATAACTGAAGAAAATTTGCTCAAAATGTTGTTATTTTCCTTCAACCAATCTACGCTGTCTATTTTTCTTTAATATTTTAAGCAAATGTTTACATATTTCTAAAAAAAAGTATTATCCACACCTAACGAATAATTTTAAATTTAATGGATAAAATTCTATGAACGCTGTCAACAACTTTGCCCACAGCGGAAGTGGCATATGCAAGGTGCGAGTGAGTTGGTGAGTCGGAATTTTTGAAGTTAGGTGACATTTGTCAAACGAATTTCTATGTAACAATACAAGCGCACTTAGCATTTGCCACCCCATAAAAATATAGCTTGTAGGCAAGTAACGGGAAATCGGCCGAAGTTGGTGGCCTCAGTATTGTCTCTGATCGTGCTTACGCGATTAGAGCCCTGCATTTTTGTAGTACGCTTATATTCTCATCTAGATCGAAAAAATGTATCCCTTTTAGTAGAAAACATAACAACAAAATTAATTAATTATAGGACTCTGTTGTTTTGTTTAAACAATGGGTTTTATTAATTTCGTTTTGTTTATGCAATTTTTTGTTATTTACCTTGGTTTTGTTTGAAAAACAAAATCTTATTCGAAAAAATGCAATCTACTGCATTATTTTTAGAGAATCTGCTGCGGAAATATAGTCCCAAAGTGGCAACGCTAATCGCACAAAATAACGCGATTTGCTTTCTTTTTTGTTGATATTGCGATTATGGAATAGGTGTAGCCTTTCGACACTTTTCTACGCGTTTCCCATTCACTGGTTACGTTTGATATTTAACTACTAGAATTTTGGGCCCAATTTGATTTGTAAACATAAATAATCAACAAAAACATATCCACCCGATACAATGCGTTTCATTGCATCTCCAACTTGCATCGTAAACTTTTTTTTTTAAGTAGATCTAAAGATACATTGCGTATTACTCAATGATATCCATCATCAGGTAGCTTCGATAAAGCCTCAATTTTTCAGACGATTGGCCCATCCGTTTCCTTCAAATGGTAAACCCTGCTCCCTTTGTAATGAGTATTTGTTTTTTTTTTTTTTAATTTAAGATTTAATTTTAACCGACTTATGTTACTTTTCTTTCACTTAATGTTTAGTTGTGCTCCGTATTTTTATAAATTAATTTAACGCGTCTAGTTGCATTAGCACATGAGCTTTTATAAAATATAATAGAACTTTGCTCTTATTTGAACCTTTCCAAATGAAAATTGAGTTAAATTGAATAGAATTGACTCCCAAAGACATGACGTTGAGCATCCACATGTGCCTACATCCAACATCTTTAAAACCTCCTCTTTTATCAATGAATAAAAATGGTGGACTAGTCGACAGTTGTTAACACACATTTGTAGCTCTCATTGCAAGAAGATGTTTAAGTCATCAATCGATCAAAGGAGCCCTTAATTTTTGCCAGTCATTCTTACAGAAGGCAGCAACTTACACATCTACTGCGGCAGTTGACAAAATCTAGGACTTTTCTGCGGTTAAACCAACACCAAAGCAATTACCAAGTAACCACTGCGTGCTCTATTTCTTCTTAAATAGTCAAAAGTCGACTTGTTAAGTAGTTACCCGACCCACGAAAAATAATTCAGAACACACTTACATTCCCCGCACCATTTCTTTCCACTAAAGTCCAACATTTCTTTTCGTTTCTTTATTAAAATCGTCTTTTGAAATGCAAATAGCAAAGCTTCCCCCAAATTATCTCCGCACACGCAACGCCATTATCACGCAAATGAACCGCATACAAAGAAAAAAAAAACACACTCTCATGTGACTTTGGTAGCTTTCTCCAAATTAACACCCATTGAAGAAAAAAAAAAACGAATAAAAATTATTTAAATAAATCAACAAACAAATTTGATCTCAACGACCTCTAAAAACCTTTAATAGGCTTCAGCTGAGATGAACAAACAACTTTTTCATTGCAACATCGCACATCTTCTATTTCAGAAAAACACAAAAGTAAAACAAACGTCACCACAACCATCATCATCATCATCATCACATCATGTCACAGAAAGTCTCGTCCCAGCAGACATCAGCATTCAATGCATTCACCATTGGGCTATGCTTGCTGTACACCTGCTGCACACTGTTCCAAACCTGCTCTGGTCATGGAAGACTGATTGAACCACCAAGTAGGGCGTCTGCATGGCGTTATGGTTTCCAAACTCCTCCAGACTATAACGACCATGAATCGTATTGCGGTGGATTTACGCGCCAGTGGAAAGGCAACGATGGCAAGTGCGGAGAATGCGGTGATGCTTGGAACCTGCCCGAGCCGAGACCGCATGAGTTTGGCGGTAAATGGGGTCAAGGGGTTATTGTACGACGGTACAATCCTGGATCGGAAATGGTTATAAGGGTTGAATTGACCGCTAGTCATATGGGGTGAGTGGAAATACTTTTCTAGAGCGAGTGTGAGTTTATGTTCTGTCTCTGTCTCTGTCTTTGTCATTCGCTAGATATTTCGAGTTCCGACTGTGCCCAGAGCCTGGTGCAAAACAGGACTGCTTGGATAAGAACTTGCTGACGATTTTGAGTGGCTCACCTATCATACCGGCACCAGAGGATTTGGACACGAGGTTCTATCCCAGAAATGGAAGTCGAATCTACGAGATTAAGACGCAACTGCCAGGTAAGTGCGAGAGAAAGCAGTTGTGCAAATGCGAACCTAGAGGTTGCTATTGTGCAACAGTTTAAGGTCAATCGGAGAGAGTCAACTGCTTCTACCTTGTGTTGCAATGTGGTTAGCTGTTGGCAATTTGGCATAAATTAAGCGCCTGTAATAGTTTTTGCTGCAACGTACTATGACAACCAGTGGCCAGTTGGCTATGCTTTTGCGATTGGAGTCATATTTTCTTTCTCTTAAAACACATAATCACACCCACACATTAATTCTTTGCTTTCTACAGATTTCAAATGCAGCCAATGTGTGCTACAATGGCGCTACATAGCAGGCAACAATTGGGGCATGTGCGACAATGGAGTCGGTGCCGTTGGCTGTGGTCCACAAGAAGAGTTTCGTGCCTGTTCCGATATCGCAATCGGAGAAGGTGGCAAGACAACAATGCGTCCGTTCCGTCCAACGATCAAGACGAAAACCACCGTCAAGCCAGCATCGTCCACAGAGCAGACACAAACACAAGAGACCACAAAAGACAAGGAGCCCCTGCCCGAAGCTTCACCATACATTGCTCCAGTTATTATCGCAATCACTCTGCTCATTGTTCTCTGTATACTGGCCACAATTTATCTGTATCACTATCATGGTCAACGTGTTAAGCAGTTGTTGCGTTGGAAAAATGCAAAAGATGGCAGCAGTCCGACTAGCGGCAACGCTACAACCAATATGCAAGAAGCTGCTGCCGTCGCAACTGACGTCAAGAGTTCAGTATTAGCTGCACCACCAATTCCACCACCCCGAACCAAAAGACTGTCTCAAGTGAGAGAGATTTCCGCTGATCAATCTAGCGTAGCATAAGTAACACATACCACATAAACTAATAGCTTCGACTTATTTATATACAAATATTACTGATTAGTCTGTTTTTTTAACTGCCTTTAGTTGTACCACGTGTATAGCTACACAATTTATAAAAAAAAGAAAAAGAGAAACTCCAAAACGTATCCAATACTCATGGGCTTAGAGTGAAAACATGGACTTTATTATTTCCTTTTCTTTTTTTTAAGATTTATATACCTATGTACATGTATATATGTGATACGAAAAAAAATAAAATAATGATCTTCGATATTTATCAATAAAAAGTAAAATTAATACGAATAATAATTTATAGTTGGCATTCTTCGGGACACATATTTGCAGATTAAGTTGGTTGGATTGGGAGGGGACAAAGTTCTGAATGCGTGTGATTATAAAAAACGACTTGGGCCAGAGCTGTCAGAAGGTATAAATTGATTTCATTGGCCTGGCCCTGCTAGAGGTAAGCAAAGAGTCAGTTAATGATAAATTGTCGTTGCTTTCCCATAATATAATTACGAACTTGGGAGAATCAAAAGCTACAACTCTAATGGGGACGTTCAAGTATCTATAGATACTAAACTATAGCTTAGTAAGTCTGACAGCTGTCTGACTAGATGTATCTCGGTTTTGGTTGGCTGAAATCGGTCATATGAAAAGCTGTTTCAGTTGACGTTTATGGAGGGGTAGCCGACGAATCTGGTCAAGAAATTCGTGACTGAGTACTAATGTCGTTTTCCATTGGGACCACCGAAAATCTTTTTCAGATCTCAGATTTTATGCAGCTCGTGGAGCATGCAATGAATTTGATCTGCTTTTGTAAATGGATTAGTTCGTTATTTGACAACAGCTTGTAGTAATCACACTAGATACATACATTCCTACCATATAACAATGACCTACCAATAGCCTACCGAGTTACGCTAAGCAATACGCTCAGTGTCATATCACTTAGTTCTAACACAACCGAGCTCAGCCAATATGATTTGGATATCGCTCGCATTATGTTTATGCTTAGCCCACACCCATAAAATTCCAAAGTGATGACCTCATAAAAATGTCTCTTTCTGGCAGTGCGGCGCGCTCATCGTATTGTTTAGTCATAATCATATGCATTTAAAAGCAAAACAAATGCGACATAAACAATACTTATATGCACTTGAAGTGAAAGCAAAACATAAACAAAACGAGCCGGCTGATTGAGTACTATGATGATAATGCACTTTGACGCGTTGACCAATATAATGGGTTCGATAAACAGAAATGGGTAGTATGTGAATAATGCACTTATATTTGTGACTATGCGTTGCCCAATATATTGGTCTAGATACGACTTTGAGAATTGCGCAAGCTTTTTACATGGTAGAAGGGATAGATTATCCACAGACAAATAATATAAAAGAGGAAGGATTGGAAGGAAAGAGGCAGAATACATTTACGATCGCAACTCGAAGGTTGCAGCCAAAGCTTAAGACAGCGGGCATTAGAGTCAATAAAATATTAAGAATATAAATTGTTGTTTCTTATTTTTTGCGTAATTATTCTCCCGTCTTCACTCTTCTCCTCGATCGTGAGGAAAGCACGGTGAAATTACGTTATAACAAGCTGTTCAAATTGCATTTGTTTTTGGTAAAATCAAAGATGGAAATCGGCTTGAAAAACGTTTCCTCTGTTTGTAGCTACAAATGGAGTAGTTTTGGTGATTCGTAGTTTCCAGATGATGAGGAATAAAATGAAGATAATAATTCCTCCAAAACTATGTCCATTGCTGTTTATGTATTTCTTTATTTTGGTCTTTACGAAACTTTGCACATTTGTTTTGAAACAAACTTATTTAAATGACGTAAAACAGCCGTGCTGTATTTGTGGTAGTATCTGCAAATCTGAAAAAATATCGAGATCTGCAAAAAGTGATCCGACTCAAAAGAAAGGTTGATTTTTTTCCCAATGGAAAACGGCATAAGTTGACAGTTCGCATACCTATATGTGGCTGACGTAGAAAAAGTGACGTTCGCGACCAATCTAGTTTTTGTGTTCAGGTTAATTCTTATCCAGACCAATCTATTATAGAAATACGAAAGTTAACAAAAGAAGCGACACTGTTATTGATAGTTCTTAGGAAGACTGAGAAAAAGTCCTTGTCTGTCTACCAAACCATCAATTGCAGCGTAACAGTAATTACAACAAACCTCCTAGGAAAATCGTCTAAAAGTATTCGAAGATCCTACCAAGTCGCTTGTTAAAGGAATTTTGATTAAATAACATTTCGGCTGTCCTTTTATACTGCCGAAATGAAGTATAAAAACGAAAGCAATTGCAATTATAATATTCTATCACGTAAGCAGTGTGGAAAATCAAAAAAATAAAGTAGCCTATCGCAATACTCTATCCCGTAGCTTTCTATTAGTGAAAGAATTTTTGAAATCGGTTCAGTAGTTACAGAAATTACCTCTTACAAACAAACATTACGGGCTTTACCAATAAACATTTATAGTCTCGACTTTAAATTTACGTAAGCTCACAATTGAAAAATTTGTATGGAAAATATACATATATCCACTGTGAACCAATAAAATTTAGAGTCGAAACTAAAAATGTTTATTGGTAAATGCTAGTACGGTGTTCGAGTCAGAGATGAATGAATAAAAGAGATGGATATCTTTCGTACGTCTATCCTCCCAACACCCATTTGATTACATTGTTGTTTTTGTAATTTCAACCCCCGTCTGTGAATACATGTGAGCTACAAAAAAGCGTGTTGCTAATGGCCGGCCAACATTCCTTTTGCTTTTATGGGCATCGCGCTGTTCCATTGTTTTGTGCTTGGTATTGAACTTGTTTGGTTTTTGTTAAGGATTCGATTAAAATAAAAAAAATATGAAATACGCATTTCGGAGTAGCGAATTATTGCATTAAAGTTCAATTCATGAACTCACATATACTAGAAAAGATATGATCATATGTGCGTGCTTCATGAATTTTACGGGAAAACAGCTTGTAGGCAGCCGCCTTTCCACTGGAAAGTTATATATCTCTGTATTCTATTATCTTTGGTTCGAGTCAAGTGAAATGTTCAGTCCTCTCCAAAAAGTGCTGTGAAATCGAAAGAAAAATATTTTTTTTTGGAGATTTTTCGTATTCAATTTTCGAAATTCTTCTACTAAAAAAGAAAACAGCTGGAGGAAAAAAATTAAGAACTTAACATTTTGTGAATCATGCGATATTGGTTAATTGGAAAATATTCATCCCTGTAGAACCACAAAAAGTTAATGCTATACAACCAAATTCCGAAACCAGTACCTATGTACCTATGGGCACCAGTTGGGGGCATGAACACGCCAAACGAATTAAAAAAAACTAAGGCCCTTCAAAATATATTACAAAGGAACATAGTCAATGCACCTTGGAATACATACACAACGCTGATCTACATACATCCTTCTCAACCACGTTAGCTTAGAAATAACCGAATTATTAAATACATACAATGTAATCAGGAGAATAAGGCGGACGAAACCTCTTGATCTATACAAATTAGCTAAGACAAAGAAATTCCGTAATATTTTCTAACGAAAAATATCAGAATTTCGACAAAAGAGGGATTTTTCGTTAAAATTTTTTTAAATAATTCATTTAAGGGATTTTAGAGCGGTTTAAAGTCCCTCCCTATTGCAAAAGCAACTCTGGCGTACCTACTAGCTCTGGAATGCCTTTCGATGATTTACCCTTTCAGTGAGCCTCCAAACAAAAAAACAAAATGTTTTGTTTTTTGTTCATTACAATTTCAATTTCCATTTCCAAAGAGGGTTTGGTTGCAGCCAAATAACTACCTAAGGTACTGAGAGTTGTCGAAAAATATAGGTATTCGGTTATGAGCTGTTCAATCATAAGTGAACCGGTGTTTTATTCTCTTCTCGACGACTCTCAAAAAGTCTTGGAAACATCCTAAACTTATATAAAATTTAATTTTTTATAAAAAGGGAAAACCAATCAAAAATCAAGCTCTAGCGGTTTAAAAAGATACCAAACATTTAATTTAATGAAAATAATCGAAATATATATTTCAAGTGTTTAGAAATAAAACAAAAATGCAATATTTTTCAATTTTGAGCATGCATTTGTAAAAATTTGTCTTTGCTAAACTTAAAAACAACTAACCCTACAGATAGCGAGGATCTGGCAACGATATTTGATTATTGGTAAAGGAATTTTGGAAAGTGTGGAGTCTTTGCGAAAAATGCCAGACTAAAGTTGATTACTGGTAAGGCCGAAAGTGAATATACCTTCCTGTGGAGGGTATAATACAAATTTAGATAGTGACAGAGGAAAGGGAACTCGGTAGCGTTCGATGAAATGTTGAGGTAGCTCGTTTCCACGGAACGAGCGCTTCCTCTGTTCCGGAGCAGTGTTCATTTCAGTCCACTCTCAACCCAGGCGCAATAGTTCGACGCTTCTATAACAAAATCCCTCATACAAAATTAAATTTTTGCAGTTTTGCAGTTTACTAGGTAGAAAAATCACAAGGCAAGTAGTTTAATCCGAAATTAAAAATAGGAGTATATTTTCTCTTTGAGGAGTAGGGGAGTACATACGGTAGATGAAAAAGGAGTACAAAACTCCTACTTCGGGCGGCAGCGCTGCTCCCATACATCGAGTATTTCTATGAAGTCACCTGCGTCAGTATACGTTTTCTGTTTTTAAAAAAAATAGCACTGCAGATGAATTGGAGGCACATGTCCTGGCGAATTTATCTCATTCAAACGAGATTCAAAGTCAAGGCTGTTTAAAAATAAATCCACTCAATTTGTCTTTTCCAGTGCAAATGTATTTCTTACAAAAACCATTAGCTATCCTCATAAAAGTAAAACAAACTGCATTTCTAAGTTCTATACATCACAAGCTCTTTCTCTCTCTCTGTACACACATTGTTAATACCTCCACTCTCACGACTGATCCGATAGAAAAAACTCATTTATCAAATGCGGCAGCTGTTGATTGCCCAGAACTGTAGAATGGTTTCCTTCGAGCACGTGGATGGCCACCGCATTGTTCGCCAACGAGCCCAAGTCATAGTCGTTCGAAATGCTCGTCAAAATTTGCAACGTAGGCTTGACCAAGCAGATCGGTGAGTTGATCCGTTTGAAGGAGTTCAGATCCATTTCGAGTATCAACCGAATGCGCTGGAGGACAGCAGCTCCTTGAGAAGTAATATAGTGCTCACTGAAGCAATTTTGACGTTTAGCGTACTCTTGGAATAACAGCAACTTGTCTTCCAGCGATACCCTGCTTTCGAATACAGTTCGAGCACTCTCTTCAGATTCTTCGGGTACTACCATGACAACAATATTTGCCAGAATCAAAGCATCCAACATATGTCCGCCAACAGAGTCCACGTTCATCTTATGCAGGGCAAACATAAGGGCTGGCGACCCGTCTATTAAGAACACTTTTCCCGCGTGACCCAGTTCCTCAAGAAGGTGAACTACTTTCGCTACTATGACAGCGCCAAATGAATAGCCTACGATACGGAAGCTCTCAGTCGGCCTTAAAAAGGATTTGATTTCCTAGAAAAAAAACATAATATTAGAAAAGCCAACTTCACGTTTACATATCTTACATTCAGTGCGAATTGGGCAATCTCATCCAATGAGGACATTTTGCTAGTCTTATGTAGTTGAATGATGTACGAAGGCGCATTGATGCCCTTGGCCAAATCTATCCAGGCTTGGCCCGATGAGCATTCAATACCAGGGAAGAAAAAGATCGGCGATTTTCCCTTTACTTTCTGGTTGATGGGAACAACGGTGTTTTCAAAGTTGTCCTCATCGCCCAAGTTGTGAATCATCGTGGTCATCTGCATTCTTAGATCCTGAACATCGAATTTAGTGCTACTGTCGTGTTTTTCGCGATCATGGGAGTAGTCCAGAAGTTTCTGCAGGGTAAGCGAACGCAGATCTTGCGGGGAAAGGAAAATATCAAAGTCTCGCTCAAGCGTTTGCTTGATATCGACACCTGTCATCGAATCCATTCCCAACTCTGGTAGGGATGCGGTGTACGATACTGATTTCGGGTCTCGAATGCCCATAATATTCAAAACGGTTTCAATAAGGCTGGCCGTACTGGTGGTGCCTAACCGCTTCTCGGCTACAACCATGCTGGCGACAATTGGATCCGGACAAGAAAGCAGGGTGTCTAGCTCTTGCAGGCAAGACGAAATCCTTTGCTGCAGCGTTCCTCCGATCTCAAGATCGATCTTATCTTCGGCCATGTTCGCTACTAAGCCCACATCTCCAACTGCACCCCATTCGATGGCTTTTCCCGGGTAGCCACTGGCAACCCTGTCTTCGATGATTCGTTCCATTATAGAGTTCGCCATGCCGTAGTTAGTTTGGCCGACATTACCGCGTCCGCATGAAACACTCGAGAATACGACGAAATGATGCAGACTCGGGCATAGTTTTCGCGACAGTTCGTCTAGGTGCTTGGTGGCGAATGCCTTTGGTGCTAAGGACTCCTTGAAAAACACATCGCTTTGATTGTCGAAAAGAGCGTCTTTAAGGACCACGGCCAAGTTGAAGATACCTCCAACTGGTGCCATGATCATGGCTCCCCTGAGCATTGCCTCACAGCCATGCTTGGTGGCAATGTTAGCTGTGCTTATGCGCACATCACAGCCGTAGCTCTTCCAAGTTCTGAGTGGACACCAAGTTAGTTTTCAGTCTGTAGAAAAATAATGTACTCACTGTATCCTGTATTTCTGGTAATTATTTGACATTCCACGACTGGAACTGAGAACGATGTTGCGGGCACCTCTCAACACCATCCAATCGACGAGTTCGACGCCGAAACCTCCGAGACCACCTGGTACTACGTAAACCAGGTCTGGCGAGAAGTATACCATTGGCAGCACTTGCATCGGAAGTGTGGTCTGCGAATTGGCAGAATCGCTGACTTGAATCATTACTTTACCGATGTGTTTGCCGCTGGCTAGATAACGGAAGGCTTGTTCCATCTCGTGAGCCGGAAAAACCGTACTTGGGAGCGGTTGGATGATACCGTTGTCGATATCCTTCAGCACAAGTTCGCACAGTTGCTGGAATAAAGGGGGAATGCGATAAATTAATAAGAGCACAGGGATAGTTTTAAAAGAAGTCCCAGTAGTCCGAATAACATTCCGATTTGTCCGTTTTTCTGACACTTTGCAATGTCTACTTGCTATTCAGAATCAAACTGGTTGCGCTTGACTTGAATATATTCTTATGCTCCCCCATCTGTAAACGTCAATTGAAAAATTGGCCACGGAACCAATAGAGACCAATCAAAAAAAGTGGATAAATGTTTCTAGACTACTGTCCGGATTATTGTAAACTAGAAACTCGAACGCCCGCAAGTCGATTACGCATTAGTAGTGCAACAATGGGTATAGATTGGTCACATGAACAGCTTTTTCAGTTGACGTTTATGGAGGAGTAGTCAACAAATCTAGTCAAGAATTTCGTTACTAACGTAGGAAGTGACGTTACCGAACAATCTAATTTTTGCATTTCAGGTTCATCTAGTCCAAACCAATCAAGCCGACTTTAGACTTTTGAATGTTCCGTTTGGTCAAGTACATTTTGAATATAATAATTTGTATAAGGGAATGACGGATCTTACAGAATTTTTTTCTGTGGATCGTAGGCTCATTTAAAATAGATTTACTTACTCTATTCAATACTGGATCATCCCGCGACATTACCAAATCCAAGAGGACAGCGACAAAAGACAATTCCTTCAAGAACGGGCCCATTCCCAATGGATTGTCACTTGCCATATCGAACTTGCCAATTTCCAAGAAGACGCCGCCCCTGCCCAAACAATTGATCGACGCAAGTAGTTTCTCCTCAGCTAAGGAGTTCAGCACAAAGTCAACACCCTTCCCGTTGGTCTGATTTTTCACCATACTTTCAAACGAGGTATCTCTCGAGTTGCCAATATGACTATCTAGAAACCGGGTTTTATTTCAATAACTTACATTTTGTGGAAACATCTTGTCAAAGACTTACCCTTCAGCTGTGGGAATGTGCTTAACAGGAAGTTCCTCTTCTCGATCGTACTGACAGTTGTAAACACTTCCAGGCCATACGCCAGCGCTGTCCGAATGGCCGCCAAACCTATACCACCAGTGCCCGCATGAATGAGAATACTTTTGCCCTTGCGAATATCGGTACGGAAGAAGAACGAATAGTAAACCGTAAAGTAGACGCAAGGGACGGTGGCAGCTTCACGCAGGGACCAGTTCTTAGGTACCTCCATAATCAAATCCGTTGGAATGATATGGCTAGAGACAGCTGCTTTCTCCACTAAGCCCATAACTTGTTTACCAGTTCGGGTGTCAACACCGGCGTACTCCAAACCCAGAACACATTCCTGCTGTAAACGACTTTCGCCTAAAACATCGGCGGCGAGACGTCCAGTGGCCATCATAACGTCCCTAAAGTTCAGACTGGAATACACGACTTTGACAGGTGGTTTCTTGTTGTGTTCGCGTGCCTGTAACCACTTGAGCGATGACAGATCACTGCGATGGAGGATGTTTCCGTATACAACACCAGGATACGGTGCAAGTGGGTAGTTCGCAACAAGCTGGAGATGCCGATAGGTCCCCCAGTGGCCCTAGAAAGAGGAGGATAGTCTACAATTTGACGTCATTCATCATTATGATGACTTACCTTTCTGTATATGTTGATAGCCATTCCTAGTGCCAGTTGGTTGGCGTAGAAGGGGTTCTGTGGATCAAATGCGGGTGCCTTGGGATCGTCGATTAGCAGACACCGTACGACCGTTTTGATGTACTCCTTCCGCAGGCAGTTTACCAGACCGAGAACACCACTGAGCTTGTTCTTTTCTGCGACGAGCATTAAATCTTTGTTCACGAGAATCTCCTGAGCTGTCTTCACCCACTGGAACTCGGTGTCGTTCGATGAAATGTTGAGGTAGCTCGTTTCCACGGAACGAGTGCTGCCTCTCTTCCGAAGCAGTGTTAATTTCATTCCACTCTCAACCCAGGGACAAGTTGCCAACACTGAGAACTCCTCAGGCTTGGCTACTTGCTCATCCACATTCGTAATGAGCGCAACATACGAATTGTCGGTCAAGTTTGACGTTGCTTTTAATACGTCACCGCCCGACTGGTCGATAATTAAATTGCAGTTCTCGCACGCAGTTACGTCACCATTTTCAACTGTAACAACTTCAGGTAAACCGTCATAAGTGCTGGCGCTCAAAATCGTGTACTCTCCCGTTATCAGTGGCAGATCCTCAATGGCGTTCAGAAAGTGCTCAATTATCGGAGCAACCCCTGGCTTTTTTATTACTTCCACAACTCTCAGTTGGCCCAACTCATCGTTCTCAAGGATGAGCTGAATGACAAACCTACCGATGTCTTCCACACGCATGGCTGGCGATGGGAAATGTGCAACAAATTGGTATCGCTCTAGAACTGGCAGGCCGGGCGGTTTTTTACGCTGTACACTGCTGACCTGCATGCCAACTATCTCAATACCACCGCCTACAGCCCTGCCTTCAAGATCACTGCTGTAAATGTCCACGAGTGGCTGTTCAGCCACAGCTGCCAAGTGATGAAGGCCAAATATTCGAAGTTTGTGGATTTTCGTCGGCAAGCACAGAGATCGCGAATCCTTTTTGACAATCTGTGTCTGCAGCATGCAGTCGATGAATGTCACCCAATTGGAGTCCCATTTGATGCGAGCACAATGGCCGTCGCCACGTACTGACTCCACAGCTTTGAAAGCACCGCTGTAATAGTAGCCGCGTAGCTTCAGTTCTTTATATAAATCCTTGGCGGACAGGCTGAACTCTTCACTCATTGACGTGTCAAATGGCGTGTGGGGAACTTCAACTGGTTTCTTAACATCTTTCATTTCTCGAATCGTACCGCTCGCAACTAAACTCTCGCCATCGGTTATCTGAAGGAAAAAGTTGATTAAAGTATTGCTACATGAAAGTCAAGGTCTACCGTTGATTTAAGACCAGTTTGGTAAAATGTTCTCACAACATTCGCTTAAAAATTTAATTTTGAAGGACAATTTGTTTTGAAGGTTATTTCGGGAGCAATATCCCTTTAAAAGTAAAATATTTATGACAATACAATTTTACTCTTGATTTTAAAGATTTTTGTAAAGATGCGCTTCTTAATTATTTTAAGGGCATTTAAGAAAGATGCCCTTTTATGTGACCTCCAAACCAAATTCCCATGTAAATTCTCATGAGAACTCGCCATACTCGAATACGAAGCACGCGACGACTCACTGTCCCCAGTCAAAGATTCAACCAGTCGTTTCATTGTGGTTTGGAATTACTGTTCAATAGACCACAAGAAGTCTTTACTTATAGAATTCGTCGCCATTTTGATTGTTTCACACAAATCTATCGCGCGGAATATTCAATGTTCAGTACTACAACTACATGCGTGATGCGTAACAAGTATATGAGGCGGCCATCTTGTTTTATAGCGATAGCCTACTGATCTGCCTTAACACAAAATGGCTTCCAGAAGAAGTAAGATGATAATTTGTTTATTTCGTTGAATTTATTAATGTCCGGTTGGTAAAATTTACTGAAACTGTGTACAATTCTAATACGACTTGTTTTATATCGGTAATGGAAATGTTTCCAGTCGATTGCAGAAATGGCGGAACTTGTATTACTTCAATTTTTATGAAACTTTAATATCATAAGGTACTTTTTTTTCTCATCTCGCACAATTAATTTGGTTTTGTGAAGATATAAATGTCCCGTAAGAGTATAACAAACATATATTGATTGCAGTGCTAGAACTTCTGTAATTTAAGTCTGAGAAACAGGAGTCATAAATTTGTATTTGCGAGGCATATTTGGTTTGATTTAAACAAGTATTTTCTGTTCAGGTACTGATACCCAAGTGATTTGAAAATAAAGGGCCCAACCATAGCATCCGTGGTCAACTGTAGAGAAATTAATTTTAGTATGTATATTATTCTTAAAAAAGTTGTACTATTCTCAAAGTATTGCACTTCCCTTAAAACCTCTGATTTGTACAAACAAAACTTTGTGCTAATTTTCTATTATTTCTCATCAGAACAATATAAGACAACTTGAACTTGTACCTATTGAAACATTATTGAGGTCAACTGTCAGACTTTGTAATCCACAAATCAGCTAGTGAAAAATACTTTAAAAGCGGCCTACGAACGAATGAATATTCGCAAGTTTTGTCAAACCATTCACATAAAAAATTGTATTTCACAGGTTCCAAAGAATCCAATAAAAATGTTTGCAATGGCATTTCCATTTTGAGGTTAGGTTCGAACGAATTTTGGATTCGTTAGTTTGTGGAAAGCATTCTAATGGCGTGCATTGTGAATAAATTCTGGAATTCGAAATTTCTTAATTGAACACTTCTTAAATGTGCTCTCTTAGTAACATTTCAATGGATTAAGTGCTTTGTTCTTAGAAAAGTAAAATTTTCTGTTTGTAAATGCGTCAAAAGTGGTAGCTTGGTGTAAGATTTACTTTACTCTCACGTGAATTGGGACCATTCACTCCATAACCTCAAAACAGTTATTGCAACTAGAAACTAACGACTGATATTCGCGAATAGCTGCTTTCAAAATAAAGCGTAAATGTAAAATGTTTACAAACATTCGCTTGTAAGTTGACAAGAAATCAAATTCAAAATCCGTCTAAAAAATAAATTATTGTCAAAATAAAGAAAATTTGGCGGTGGTCGAATGTTGTCACAGAAGTTGTAAAAAGGTTAGTTATCTTATATATAGTTTACGTCAAGTATAACGAATGATATAATGTTTGATGTCATTCACGAGCACATTCGTTATATCGATCGAAATAAAAATAGGTCTTTAAAAAATGTATTTATTTAACCGTTTTTATTTAATGTAAAATTTAATAGATGATGGTCCTGCCATTTAAATACTTCCATGGTTTCTAATCTAATACGTTTGTTATATCGGATAGCAAATCGTGGGCACCATTAGTTTTATAGAGATACCTACTAATGTAAATCTAAAAAGCTTTCGTTATATAGCAAACTCGCTATATCGGATATTCGTTATTATGTACATCCACTGTATTTGTATTTATGATATGGATTAGATGTCAAAGGTGTAAGTGGCTCAAAGGAGCTAGAACATTGGACTATATTTTCAGCTCTCTGAGATAGTTTCGGTCAGTTTTCTGAGTTTGACTGATTTTTAGGGCTTGGCTATAGTGCGGTCACAACTGAAATGGAATACAAGAAGTTAATCGCAACAATATTAACCATTGTAAGGAAACCGAACGTACTCCTTGTTTAGTTAGTCTGACAGCCGACTGACTAGATGTATTTTATTTTTAATTTAACTATTCAATGGCTGTGTTTGATGAAGAAAAACGTTGTCAGAGTAGCAGAAGAAAGTGAAAACTGCCAAAATCAGCAAATGTGGAACATATTCAGCTGTTGGAATGCAATCAGACCGAACATTTCTACTAACAAAAATAACTCGAGTAAGGTTAGAAATAGAAAAACTAATATTCAAAGTAAAGTTGGATTGGGTTCATTTAAAAAAATAATCTACACTACAAGTGGAATAAACTCAATTTTAACTCATAAAAGTAAACTAAATTTGCAGCGAAAACAGATGATTTTGACACTGTAGGTTTGCCATACCTCAGAAGTCAGAAGTGCATGTAGAATATATTGTACCAGTTCAGCCACATGAGAAAAGAAGTAGAACAGTCGTCGACTGCATTTCTACACTTATGGAACGCTTATACATCAGAAGTCAACTTGTGACAGGTAGTACTTCAAAGAAACAGACTTCATCTTTACGGACATACTTTTTTTCGAATGACTTTCAAATTTAGTAAACAACAATCCTGCATGGGAATTTGTATGAAATCTGGGCCGGATAAGAGGTATGTAATTTATTTACCATCACAAAACTCACCTCGAAATTTCCTGTGGCACGATGGATCATGACATTCAGCTTAACAATGGCGTCCATAGTCAATGTTGTTGCCCGCACAAATTTCACATTTTCCATTTCAACAGATCGTTCTGTCAGTTTTGTGTCATGATTCATGTATGCGAACGTTTTCCAAACACACTCCAAATAGAACGATGCTGGTACCAAGACCTTTCCGTCGATATTGTGTCCCTCTAAGAATCGGCAGGCTTCCGTCTTTATACTGACGTCAAAGCTCTTTTCGCCGCTCTTTTCGCTCATCAATTTGTTGTAGCTGAACACGTCCCAATCGTCACGATGATCTAGCTCAACGATATCACTGATAGTGTCAGTACCACATGAGACTGGCCATTCCACTTTTGGATACAAAACATCCACCGGCATATTAAGCCCATTTAGATGCAATCTGAAAAGCGTCGACATGTTTATCACTTCTTTATACAGCGTTCTGCTGAATACTTACTTCCCCAGCGCATCTAGGAAGAACAAATGATTGTCCTTGTCGTTCCTTTTTGTCAGAGCCACGTGAATACCATTTGGAATGCATGACTTTGTTATGGACTGCAACAGGCCGTGTGGAGCGATCTCAATTGTCAGTGAGTTTTCCGGCAGAAGCGCTGACGTCTCCTCGAAGAGCACACTGCTTAGCAAATTATTCGTGTGATATTCGGCTGAAGAGAGCAGTGACTCGGGCCGAGACCAGTGCTTTTGCGGAACGCTTGTGCTCAACCACTTCGCGGATCGCTGCTTGGGGCTGGGCACAATGTGCTTGAGATACTTGAGAAATTCACCACCCAAATGGGCGATGTACCGCGTGTGGAAGGCAATATCTGCGGATGGCACTTTTCTGACGAAAATATTCTGAGCATTGAGTTGCGCCATAAATTGTGCCACATCCTCCGCGGGACCAGAGATCGTACAAGACTCCGGACCATTGTGACAAGCAACTTCAATCGATTCAGGCAGCATCCCTCGAATGCCCTGGTATGACAGACCCACTGCTGCCATTGAGCCCTTAATCTTCTCGTTCTCTATGCTAACTTTCCCCCTGTAGTAAGCAGCTAATATCATTTGCTCCAAAGTGAAACAACCGTCGGCGTAGGCACAGCCCAGTTCGCCTGTCGAATGCCCAATAATATAGTCCGGCTCCATGCCAAGCGCTCTCAGCACATCCACTAGCGCTATCTGAATAGAGGCGATGCCAATGAACGAGTGCATGATATTTTCATAGGTCTTGGGATCATCTGAAGTCAAGACCTTTATCAAATCCACACCTGCCGGCTTTAGGGCGTTGTGACAGCGCTGAATTGACTGTGCAAATTGGGGTATTGCCATCATCGCTGCTCCCATGCCAGCCCACTGTGAGCCCATGCCGCTGAATACCCAAACGATTGGTCGCTCTAAACCGGTGTGGTGTTGAACATCCTTCTTGTACAAAATTGGCGCCTCCGTACCTCTTCCACCTAGGACACTATAACCTCTAAACACCATCCCAGGGATACCACCAGATTGTGCACTATGCAGCAATGCGATGTACTCCGGATCCAGCGGTTTGCTCTCCAGCTTCGTTAGCGTCCTGTCAACTCCCTCCTTCGTCCGTCCCGACCAAAGGCACAGCCGTGGCAGACTTCCCACCGGAACACCGCCGGGTAGCTTTCTCTTTTCGCACTGCTTCAGAAGGATATGCGCATTGGCACCACCAAACCCAAACGAGTTCACTGCCACATAGGGCTTCTTGAGGTCCGCAACCTCTGTGACCACTTTCATGCGGCCATCCTTGAAAGCCATTATACCCTCCCTTGGCACTTTGAAATTAAGGTTGGGCGGGATCTGCCCACTCTGAAATGCGAACATAACCTTAATCACAGAGCAGATGCCTGAAGTTGGTTCCGAGTGTCCAATATTCGACTTCACCGATCCAATTAGCAGTGGCTCTGAGCGCTTCTTACAGAGTGCATTATCAATAGCGCGACACTCCTCCGGATCACCGACAACAGTACCAGTGCTGTGCGCTTCCATATAGCCAATATCGTCCACGGAAATGTCCACTTCGTTGTAGAACTCCGCCAAAAGCTTCTCCTGCACAGCCCCGGAAGGATAGGTTATACCCTCGGTCTTGTAGCCGTCACAATTGGTTTTGCTGTGTACAAGAGTGCCGTAAATTCGAAAAGCGTCACACCTACGCTGCAGATATATCGCTGCGACGCCTTCAGCACGAACATATCCGTCGGCGTTTTGGTCGAATGGAGAACAAATGCTTGTCATTGAGACTATCCCCAGTCGGGCGAAGTGTAAACTTGTATTCGGATGGAGTATTAGATTCGTTCCAGTAACAATAGCTGCATCTATCTCGCCGCTTCTCAAAGCGCCATACGCCAGATCGAGGGCGTACATTGAACTGGAGCATGCTGTGTCTACGTACATTGATGGTCCCATCAGACCCAAAGTGTATGAGATCCGATTCGCATACATAGCTCGGCTGACACTGTTACAATGAGAAACCAAAGAGCAGAGTCAGTAACTGAGTTAGTTGCAGGTTATGTTCAAAATGTAAGTAACCTACCCAGTGATAGCGAATGCACCTTGCGATGCCGGATCCGTGATAATTTGCTTTTCCGATTCGGAGAAGCACGAGGCTACGTACACACCCGTGCGAGTGCCGCGAATGCTGTTCGGATTGATACCAGCGTCCATGATTGCCATATAAGACTCCTCTAGGGCCGTACGGCACTGCGGATCCATGGTATGCACTTGCACAGCATGAATTCCAAATAATGTCGCATCAAATTTGTCAATGCCATGGACCCAACCGCCTCGCTTTGGAATATCAAGATCTGTGTGCTTCCAGCGGACGGTGTAGTCTTCAAGCATATCAAGCTAAATATGCAATGACAAAAAGAAAAAAGGTTTATAAAGTTGTTTGTAAAATGATTGCAGGTAAATGGAATGGAAGGTGATGTCTTAAGTTTCAGTAAAGGTGTGAATTTGTTTAAAATAAAGCGTAATAAGCCTGTTCATGAAAAAATTAATAAAACCGGCCCAAAAATGTGGTTTAAATGTCTCCAAAAACAAGTCGAAAAATGTAAAAAAAAAAACGATAAAGGGAGCGTTCAATAACGTGCATAGGACCGAGCCCAATATGCCACAAAAAACTCATCGGAAACCGCGACAGAAAACTCGTCTAAAACTTTAAGAAATGCGCCCAACAAGGCCCGAAAACAAGTAAAAAAAAACGGCATAAAAGAGGCAAAAGGACCGTTCAATATCATGCCAAACACCGAGCCAAATAAACCCCGAAAAATTCGTCGGAAAACGTGAAAAAAGAAATTGTCGTAAAGCGTCGAAATTAGCGCCGACACTGGGCCAAATAAGCCCCGAAAAACTCGTTGGAAAACGTGTCAACAAACTTATCGCAGACCGTCGAAAAATGCTCCCGAAAAAAAGAGATAAAGTGGAGGGTTCAGCAACGTGCCAAAAACCAAGCCAAACACGTTCAGAAACTCTTCGAAAAACGCGTCAAAGACCGAGCCAAACATGCCTCAAAAAGCTTACCGAAAAACGTCTAAAAACGGGCCAACACTTGACCAAATAATTCGGGCCCAATTATAATGAAGTTAGGTCCTCGCAGCTTTTTGTGAATTTTCTTTTAGAGCAAAACGTGAATGGTGGTTTTGTGGGTTTAGCTCGAAACTGCTACGAGATTCCCCTTAATGCTCCCGCAATCAATTATTGTGGTTAGGTTGAATGCACTATCTGCCAATGACGGAGTGTCAAAAGGGGCTAAACTGTCAACTGTGCAAATTGTATTTTAAAGATCAAATATTTTTGCTGGGGCAAACCAAAAATGTATAAATGAATACGGTTGAGAGAGGTTACAAAACGATTATAGATATTAATTTGCGCGATAGGTATTTGAAATGTTTAAACAAATGCCAAATGTTCCATTGATGAATGTAGAGCAGCTGTCATGAAGTCTACGACTAGTTCATGCAATTGGATAGTCTTTGCTTTTAAGGCGTAGTACGCTGCTCGATCTAAATTTTAGCTCTAATACAAAGTTCTCTCAAAAATTTAGCTGATCTAAATTTAAGCAAACCACTTTAGCCGAGTGGTTATACAGTACTACAAAATAAATAATGTGATGTGGCAACCCTCAATAATATGTCAACAGAAATAAAATATAAAAAGTGACAGCGCCGCTTAAACACATAAAAACACCATTATTAAACCCGCAGTATAAATCATCTACGGCCCAGAAAACCATCAGTAAGTTGTGGATTTCAGGGTGAAATGTATACACTGACTGTTCCGATTCCGCAAGCGTGTAAGTGAATTTTTAGGACGGTTTTCGTGAGCACAATTAAATTAATCAATTCACTCTGTTTTCGCCTGTGGGTTGAGTTAGTGAAGCAAAATGTGCGAATCAATAAACAAAACAAATAAAAAATGTCAGTGATGAGCAGAAATTATTACTATTGACCTATATGGAGGAGGAAAATATAGAGTTTCGTTTTCTACAGTAACGGCCATATTATTCACTCCCTTTAATCCGGGTTAAAGGCTACACACGGGTTTAAGTGCGTTTATACCAAAAGCTAAACCCAAGTCCATAATATTCAGCCGTTAACCCGAACATAAACCCAGTTTTTTTAACCTTACAGCGTTTAATCTGATTGGATTTAAACGCAATCCGGAGACCAGTTTAAGTACTTTTGCTCGGGTTAAAGGTAAATTTTATAATATTGACATTTTCTTGCTCGCAGATTGCGAGAAATAAGAAATGTAGAAAAGTGAAATAGAAAATAAAAAAACTACAAAAAATTGGATTTCATTCGTGAAATGGAAAATTTCAGAAATCTTGGAGCCAAAAATAGCTCCAAGAACATCGAGCGAATAGATGACGACGGTGCTATAAAGTGTTTCAGAGTAAACAGTGAAGCTTATAGCGTTTTAAAGAGGCTATAGGTTCTCCTTTGATCAGCGCTGTCGAGATTGACTTTATTTTGACAGAACGCATGCAGATCCACCGGATGAGAATTTATTTAGAAACTATTGGTTGCATTCCTTTAAAACCGAAGGTTATCTGATATCGAAAAAGCTATGAAAACCTAACCTAAAAAACTTTACAATTTAACGCGAACGGTAATTATTTCTATTGAGTATTGAACTTGCCCATTTAATGGTTTGGGACATTTTCTCAAGCTATTTTTTGACAGATCGTTGTTATATTGTGTTTTCGTTTAGCGGAAAAGCAAGCAAGGATGCGTTGATGATACATTTGGCTCACTTGAATTGATCTTTTGAAGGACACTTTTTTTTTTGAAACCACAGCATATCTGTTTCATGTGACACTGATCCATTGTGCACCGTGTCGATTAAAGCTACAATCTTTTAGCTAATGTTTCGAGAGAAAAGTTAAGGAGCAGGTTAATGTAGTTCAGCTCGAGTAGCGTACCTAGCTTAACTTTTGAAGGCACTCCTTAGTTCGAAGGTTAACACACAATTTTCAAAAAAGTCAAACATCTCAAATTGTATTGAAAAACGAATCCTGTCAAGAAATCAATACTTATCGAAGCACTTACTTTATTATACAAACCATTTGCGTATTCGGCTACATTTTTCGCCTTTGGAAAGCGTCCTGCCATTCCACTAACGACAATGTCCTCATCTTCGCCGCTAGCATGTGATCGATAGTATTGTTGTCGCGACAAATCCGGCCGCGGCACCTGGCTGTCCTTATCTGATTTTGACGGCATTTTTTAATATAAATCACTCTCTTCAACACTAATCACTCGAAATCAAAAGCCTTATCCTCTTTTGCGAAGGACTCACTAACCAAAAAATTAACACTTTTATCAAACAGCCGTTTTTTACTTTCTTGTGATCAATGCGCTATTGCTAAGGTGCAAATGAATGCGATTCAGGCGAATTTTGGCTTTTATTGTTTCTCAGACTGTGGAATTCTTAATCAGGGGAATGCAAATTGGTTAAAAGAAAATTTGCATGCATTTAATGGTGTTGTAATGAGTGCAACGGGTGGACATTGCCATTGAATATTATTTTGCGTAATTTGTTTGCAAATAGAATGGAGGAACCCGATTGCAGTTGCCATGGAGTTAGCCGAATGTTGATTGGATGAAAGGCGTATGTTACTATGAAATAGAAGGAGAGCGTAGTATGTTATGTAGACAATTTGTTTTAAGTGCCCATTTATTCCCATACATGTAAATGTAGGGGGCATTGTGTTGGTTACTTTTGACGGCAGGCTCATTTGGCAATACAACATTTATTGCTGAATAAGTATACATTTATTACATCGCCTCACTAAGCCCTTTTTTGAAGTTGAATACACTTTACGTCTACTTCTTCCGCAAAAGCATAGATACCTATATCTACTGTAAATACAAATTAAATTTGGTACCACTGAATTTGAAACACCCCATTTGACGTTCTGATTTATTAAATATTAATACCTAGAACAGCGTGACGATTGTGCGACTGAAGTTGCAACTTGGCACTTATTTTTGATACCCTGTGACAATTGTTTGCTATTGTTGCCTTTTTTTTTTTTATTTCAAAAAAAAAACCTTTAAAATATAACGCAGTTTTATATCATAACACTATTATTTGTTAAATATCGTGCAACAGTTCAAAATTTGCAGAATAACTTCAGAAATTAGACTTTTTCTCTCATTGGCCCTTATTCTTTTCAGAATTCTGCAGCGGTCACCCTGGCACTCATGTGGCAACGCAAATATATCCATAAATATTAAAAACTTTTGTGTTTTGTCATAAATTGCGTGCACGGCAAAACTCAAATGCTTGCCCTTAGAAAATAGGTCAATTCAGCTTGTATGATTCCTTTGTTGAAAACAATATTGTTTATGCCAATTAAATGCAAACTAATAGGACTTGGGATAGGTGTCATACAGTGATTGGGCTTCTTTATAGGCGTTTTTATTTTTTAGTTCAGAGCACAACCTGAACTGTTATACATAAAGTTTGTGTTTCTTTTTTAGCTCAGATACATCAGAGCTCAGATTTGTGTTTCTTTTTTCGATCTGAGCATAATCTGAGCGCGCTCTATGAGCTCAGAATAAATTGCTCAGTTAAGGCTGAGTATAAAGCTGATTACACACTTACAGGCACATTTGACAGAAAAAAAAACAGGATAAACAAAATAATTGAAATGGCTGACGAACCTTATTGCTCTGGAACTGAAGGTTAACCAATTTAATAAGCAACAATTAATAAATATTCAATTTATGCATATATTTTATTATAAATGACAGCTATGTGCTCAAGTGTGTTTCATAAATACATCAGAACGTTCTGAGTACGCTCGGTTCAGAGCGCGCTCATAATGCTCGAGCTCGAAAAACGCCTTATAAGGTTTTCGATTGAGTTTTTTTCAAAATCGCTCTCAGATTTCGTGTGTCTAATAGAACATAAGCACGTCACTTGCTCTTTTTTGTGTTTGGTTTAGTGCGAGTGCAGCCTTCGGAACTTTTATAAGCAGTTTGCATTCACTGCTAAAATTTTGTTTTAAAACATCCTTAATTTGCTCCCAGATTGTTTTCTATGTTTTATGTAAAAATATAAATAACTAACAAAAATAGATCCACCCGACGCAATGCGTTTCTTTTAAAATTCCACTAGTTGTCAAACTCAAACGTAGGTACATACTTATTGGTAAATCAGAAGCAAATCTGGGAAAAAATCCAGATTCGCAAAAGTGCTCGGAAATCTGAAAATGATTGTTTTTTTGTACCAAAAGAACATAAAAAAGTGATCTGAAAGCGCCCAATCGAATACCACATTAGATTCGCTCTCAGATTTCAGATTTCGTGCGTCTCATCGAACCAGCGTAGCCAACCAATTTTGACAAAAACAATGCCTTACTTGAGTTGGCATCACTGAATCGAACATTAAAACGTCACTTGGACTTGCACTCTTTTGTTAATATTCGTGAGGTTGATTTCTAAACATTTGATCTCAATATTTTTTTCAGATTTACATATATACTCCCACAAATAGCAATATACTTTGCACAGCTGTTTTACGTCAATTTAAGAAGTTTATTTCAAAACAAATGCGCAAAGTTTCGCCTAAGCCAAAATAAAGAAATACATACATAAATATCAATTGATATTATTTTGGAGGAATTATTATCTCCATTGTATTCCTCGTCATCTGAAGACTAAGAACCAGCGAAAGTATTACATTTGTACCTACAACAGGGGAAACATTTTTTAAGTCGATTTCCATCGTTGTTTTTTTCAAAAACAAATGCAATTTGAACAGCTGATATTGCTGTCAAATAACGCACTAATCCATTTAGAAAAGCAGATCAATTTCGCTGCATAAAATTTGAGATCTGAAATAAAAATATCTCGTGGTCCCAATGGAAGCCGATATAAGTTGAATACATTTTCAATGCATTGTTTTTATATAAGGTGCACCTAGTATGTGTGATATATAGCTAGCTTTATGCCTGTGACCATAAACTAACTATTAAATAGACTGACAGCTTCACCCAAAAAAAAGAGAAATTTGACCTTGTATGTAGCCCAGTTTGAATTCATGTATTTGTGCCTATGTTAATCAAAGGGGACTCACTCATACTTGAAAAAAAAAACAGGCTACACTCTTCCGGTTCCGGTTTAAACCGCCATGTCGGTAGCCTGAGGTGGACTTTTATTTCAATATCGAGGGCTGTGTTGTAACCCATAGTTTTTCTGAGTTCCAGGCTGACATTTTTCGCTACTTTTTTGTATAAATTGTTGTTTGATTTTCTCATAATTGAATACAAATTAATGTTGAAATTACAGGATATAAAGAAAAGGAATATTTTTTTAAGTCATTTTATAATGAATTTTGGATAGATAGACATTATTTTTATGATATCGATATAAAAAAAATTGTTCGCATGTTTGCCATAGAATTTCCTTTAAGTTTCGCAACCAATTTCTCCTTTCACATTCCCATTTTTTTTAATGATCGATTTGGTGAAACTTTTAACAACAGTATTAAACGAAACTGACAACTGTACTGTCACTTAAAAAAGTGTAAGAAAAATTATAAACAAAAAATGAAGTAAAAAAAGTCGTCAGTTTCCTAGAAAACAAATTGTGAAGAACCAATAATAAATGTGCAGTCATCATTTTGCAACTTTATTTTACTTTTCACATAAATAATGACATTATTTTCATTCATAAAGTGTCTACCAAAAACTTTTCAGTTGTGTTTTTTTTTTTTTTTATTAAAAACTACCACTATTCATGTTCTTGGCTGAAGCAGTTGTTTTCAAATGGAATTTAATTATTTATCTCAATTATTTAAAATGTTCTAATAAATTTTAATTGTTTTTTTTTTTTGTTTTCCGCTATTAAATGGAATCTTCATGAAAAGATTATAACTCAAAAATCATATTTCAAATCATAATAATCGTAATCCATCCATTGTCGTTTTTCTATTGACATTCCCGGCAATATTTGCTAGCATAAAAAAGAGACAACACGAAGACATGTTCGAATAAGCTTCATGAGTGAAGGTGTCAAGATATGGTTGATTTATAAATAAAAAGATACTTGAGTTTGTCATTGAAACTTTATTTTCATTATTTTGGTATGTTTCTTAATTTTGAGTATTTCACTAACATATTTTTTCCCCAAAAACAACAAACGAAAACAGACACATAAATTGTAGGAACAAAAATATCTTCTTTTATTTCAACGAATGAATTTTTCACACTTTATTCCTTTATTTATTTATGTTGATTACATTCGCTATTTTAAATTTTGTAGAATAGAAAACAAATGTTATCGTGGTGCAATAAAACAACGAATTTAAACTCTCAGAACGCATCCATTAGCTGACAGCAACTCACGAAATACACTAAATCTCAGTCAGTGTTCCAAGCACTCTCTCATTATTTTTCCCACGAAGCGTGTTCATTTTTCCCTTTTGACTAAACTCAAATTACCTCAATTTTTTTATGAAAAAAAAAGCTTTGAAAAGTAAAATTTGTATTATTCGGAAAGAAAATAACATTGAATTAATCTTCAGTATTAAAATCGCAGTTATAATCATTATTTTTGGTACTGGAAATTGTTGCTAAAGGCAAATCTCCTTTTTATGTATATTTAGTGCGTTCACATTCACGGTGATATGTAGTTTGAATGTTTTCTTGTCAGATTTTTGATAATCACACAATTTTGATGTTTTTCCTTTTACGCACGGAAATTTTACGGAAAATTTAAATTCCCACAAAAAGGTAGAGATACCACAATGTAGGAACACTGCTGAATGTCAGCAGGATATTACAACTCCCGCCATTTAGATTTGTATTTTTGTTGCTGCTTCACACGTATTCACAGACAGTAAAATAGCGAGCGGTGGGGGGGGCTTATATTGAAAAAAATCTGCGGGGTAAATCGGGGAGACGTAGGAAAGCTGTCAGTCTATTTAATAGTTAGTTTATGCCTGTGACATCGTATACCATGCTAGATGACACACTGTGCAACGCACTATAGTTTGACAGTTGACATTCTCCGGCAACTCACACCTAGTATAGACACATTAGCATTTTCCATGAAAATGACAGGTAGTTTAAGTAAAACTATTATACACTTCATGATAGTAGCGCTGCTTTCGCTAGGGATATGACGATACCACGCAAAAATTAACATGGCTACTGAACCAAGCTTGCTCAGATCGTTCTGATATAATTATGAAACCCACTTGAGCAGTGGCGACGCGTCATATTGTTCATTTCGTTCATGAACGCCTAACTTTTAGAGAATAAATATTTAAAATTTAAAAAATGATTTCAGTTGTCCTCTAAGTCCTAACTACAGTCTTGTGCTAGTGTATTTCCCAACTCGTGCCACCCTCTCGAGAACTTGAGTCAAATCGTACTTCATAACCTGCGACTTTCCACTCATTCCGCTACTAACATCAAAATTAAAAACAAAGTTTCCAATATCCACTTATCCCCTAAGTCCTAACCAAACTTCAGTAGATTTCTTAGTGAATTTCCCAACTCGTGCCAATATCTTGTGCACTTGAGCCCATTCGATTCGTAATTCATACTTCATGCCAGAGATGAAAGAATAAAAGAGATGTATATCTTTCGTACGTCTATCCCCCCAAAACCCATTTGTTTACATTGTTGTTTTTGTAATTTCAACCCCCGTCTGTGAATACGTGTGAGCTACAAAAAAGCATGTTGCTAATGGCCGGCCAACATTCCTTTTGCTTTTATGGGCATCGCGCTGTTCAATTGTTTTGTGTTTGATATTGAACTTGTTTGGTTTTTTGCTAAGGATTCGATTAAAATAAAAAAAAATTATGTAATACGCATTTCGGAGTAGCGAATTATTGCATTAAAGTTCAATTCATGAACTCACATATACTAGAAAAGAAATGAGCATGTGTGCGTGACTTCATGAATTTTTCGGGAAAACAGCTTGTAGGCAGCCGCCTTTCCACTGGAAAGATATATATCTCTGTATTCCATTATCTTTGCTTCATGCGGAAACGAAAAATTACCCTGCTACTTGCGAAACTGCGACCAGCGGCTGCGACTGCGATCTGCGACACGAACACGATCGAAAATAATACTTTCCATTTCCACTCATTCGTTCAGATGAGTGCAAACGAAATGTATCCATCAAAAATAAATGCTATAAAAAAAAAGTATAACGCACATCGTACCCACTATTTCGTTCAGCTCAGTTGTAAACGAAATCGACTATTTTGTATGACTACGGGTTTGTATGGAGTTCGACGTTCGAGTGGTGCTTGGATTTTGTGTTTGGGTGTGATCAAGTGGGAAGAAAGCATGAGTAATTATACCTATTGCTTTCACGTTCTACTAGTTCTATAAGGCAATGAACGAAATGGAAAATTTGTATAGGATTTTTGAAGAAATCTAAATGCTGGACTTAGAATATTAGTAATTTTTCGGTTTAAATCAAAAAAAAATTAAGAAAAAATAAAATTGATGAACTGAACGCCTACACCTTATACTCACGCGTCGCCACTGCACTTGAGCACATAGATGTCATTTGTAATAAAGTACTTATATGTATAAATTGAACATTTATTAATTGTTATTGATTAAATTTGTTAACCTTCAGTTCTAGAACAACAAGGTTCGTCCGCCATTTCGATTATTTTGTTTATCCTGTTTTTTTTCTGTCAAAATGTGACTGTAATGCGTAATCAGGTTTTTACTCAGCCTGCTCAGTCAATTTATTCTGAGCTCAAAGAGTGTGCTATGATCATACTCTGAACCAAAAAAGAAACACAAATTCAGATCTCCGCTGTCTGAGCTAAAAAAGAAACACGTTTTTTTGTATAACATTTCAGGTTCTGCTCTGAACTAAAAAATAAAAACGCCTCATACAAATGCGTTCGAGTTTGATAAGGGCTAGTACGAACGAGTTCCGAAACGAAAAATCCCATATAAAAATGACAAAACGAAATCATGAAAGAAAAATTTCGCACTCCTTTTCGTTGGCGAAAAAGTGGGTAATTGTAGTAGATTGGTACAATTCTCCACTCTATTTTCTCTCACGTTTATTGTCCGGAACATTAGGTAAGTTCCTTTACTTTTCTAGTAAGAATGGAGAAGGCTGTCAAAATGGCAGTGGTGGGGATAAATTCTTTCACAGAGAGAGAGACACTTAGGAAAAAGTTAGGGAACTCTTTTGTAGTAATGTATGAAAATAACAGATAAATAATTAAAAAATTCAAAAAGCAGTACGAAAAGTCGTTAAAATATCGAATAAACTCGAAGAATATGCTAATTAACAAACAAAATTAGTTAATTTAGTAGCGATGAAAATGACCATAGGAATTAATCAAACTTCTTCTTCATGAATCCGAGTATATGGAAGAGTTTGTGCTGATTGAACTATAAGCATTCAAGAAGGAGAGAAAGCGACACGGTACTAAAAATTACATGGAGGAGAATGTCCTTTCTTACTCCTTACAGCGAGGAAGAATTTCGTCGCCACTTTCAAAAAGAATCTTAGGAGAACATTCAATTTTATTTGTATACGCAAGATATGTCAAATAGGACAACATAATTTCAAATCAGCTGTAAATTGTGAGGTGACTGACAGCTTTTTCAGTTCTTACACCAAGAAATTTGTTGATTAAAAATTCGTAAGATTCTCAGCGGAGGGTTAGTATCTTGCTCTCTCGATGACGCTCCCTTTTACGAATTTTTCGAGTTATGGAACGACATTGAGTAAAAATTCGTAAGAATTAGTAAAAATTCGTAAGATTTAAAAGTAAAAGAACAGGCTATTATTTGCTTGCGAAAATTTAACATTTGTACTGCAGTGTTACCAGGTTCTATAAGAGGTATGGAGGAAAATTTCAAAAATCTTGGAGGCAAAAATACCCAAACACAAATACCAAGATCAAAAGTACACCTTTTTGCAATTATTTAGGCAAAATATTATTCTGATTACATTGTTTTTAAAAATGACAATGTTAAATTAAAAAATAAAACAACACATACCTACTCATAATTGAGAGACTTTTCTAGTTTCTATTTTTGAATGTTAAAAATGTTAAAAGAAAAGAAACGCCTATTAAAACAAGTTTAAATTATTTCGAAATCGGTTGGTATAAATGTGTGAAAATCAATTGCAATTATTTTTACAGTGCAAGTGAAAAAAAAGTTTTTTTTGAGTGCCACTCATACGCTTCCGTTGACAGGTAAAACTCGCTCAGTGCATTTAGATTCAACTGCAATTAATGAGGTTTTTATAAGTTTTTCCTGCCGTTAAGACCTAAGAAACTGAAGTTAATGAAATTTGAAATTCTTATACTGAGATCTTGGACTTGCTGAGTTTTTCGGGAGATAGTTTATTGAAAAATTCTGTACTTATTAATTATAGGTAATTTTATCTGAAATGTGTACTTAGTGAGTTTTACCTGTCAACCGATGTACGTAAAAGAATCAGTAAAATTCGGATTAAATTCGATTTGGCAGCAGAAATTTGAAATACCCAATCGAAAACTGCATAATTGTTTAGAAAGTTTTAGTTATACGAAAATAGTACTTTCGCAATAGAAGTAGGTATTCATTTAATAAATTCCTAAGGAGCCTAAAAATCGCCAAACTTTAAAGTGAAAATAGCGTAAATTATGATAAATCCCAAAAGACAATTTTAAGAAGCCAGTGAAAAGTTCGAGTAGCCAAATCAGAAATAAGAAGCCAGTGCTGGTAACACTGCTACTTGTGTATCAGCTGATGTTTCTTCTCCACAAATTATTTTCCGCTGCCTTTTCACGGACGTTTCGCTGTCCATTTGGAGACCACCGGAAAATTTCGTTCCGGAACAGGTCCGTACTAGCCTTTAGTAACAAGCTGACATTTCGTATAGCATTACCGAACAGAATTTGTTCAAGTTAAATCTAATCCAATAAAAGAGAACTGCATTTTTGAATGTCTCCAATTTTTAACATGTGAATTCACTCTGCACCTCTGAAAATAGTACACGGAGGTGCAAAGAACTAGCAAACTGGGTGTCGAAGCTGATTAAGAAGGAATTCAGTGAAAAGTTGTTCCTATACACAATATAGGATACCTCCAACCTGAACTCTACTATTAAAGAAAAGCTACAATACTTTCAATTGTGTAAACTTAATTGTTTATTTGCGTAAAAATATTACATACCAACATTCAACACAAGTACATTTTAATTGTTTTACAGTACATATTATGTATATATATATATACATATTAAAATAAACAAATTTGATTAATAATTTTAATGTAATGTGTAATTTTACAACACAGACACCGGTTTGACATCCTTGATGTAGCTGACAAACATTTTATCATCCTCCTCCGTGGGATCAAAGTCGTTGATAATCTGCGCCAATGCGGGATTCTCCAACATCGTTGTGTGATTGCCTTGAACGAACTTCAGTGTCACCTTATCTTCAGTCAGTTTGGACAAACAGTAGTCCTCCTCAATCTCCTGCATTGCTATTTCGGATGGTCGCACTAGGATTATTGGCGACTTTAATACATCCAAACTATCGAGATCGACTAAAGCCGCCATCTTTACTCGATTAAACATTGCCCGCACCATGACTACGGCGTACTCTTTGCTGTAGAGTTTTTGTTTTGATACATATTCCATGAACTTGGCCATTTTCTCTTTAACTGTTTTAATTGGTGTGAAAATCTGCGCTGCCGATTCTTTGCTTTCATCGGGAAAAATTTGATTCACAATACCGGAAAGGATTAAGTCGTAGAGGTCTTCATCTTTAAACTGTTCACCCAAATGGCCCAGAGTTAGTTTCTTAAGGAAGTGAGGTGCACCGTCGATCAAGAGAACTTGTCCTCGATAGCCGGCTTTCTCGAGTAGACTGGCAACTTGTAGGGCTATGAACGAACCAAAAGAATAGCCAATGATGTAGAAACTTTCAGAGGCTTTGAGGACCGATTTGACACTCTGAAAAGAAAAAAACGGCAGTCAATTTCGTATGTCAATGGATTAAAAGCAAAAAACAAACCTCGATAACTGCTTCTGAGATATCCTTAAACGAAGTTAGATCTGCTGTTTGATGCAACTGAAGTATGACGGACTTTGATATCAGAAGTTTGCCAATGTTATACCAAGCTTGACCAACAGTACCCTCAAGGCCGGGTATAACTATACTGGGACTTAGATTGAACTTGGTAGCATCTGCCGATGTGGCCATTGGAAGCAGAACCTTATTACAATTCATTTCTTCTCCGAGATTCCGAAGAAGCAGTTCCATTCCCAGGGGTCTATTTTCAGCGGCTAAAATCAATTTAACAGTTTCGGCACCTTCTTTCTCCCTGGCCTCAGTGTATTCGTTCAATTTGTGGAATGTAAGGCACCGCAAATCTTGCGGAGACAGAGCCAGCTCAAAGTCCCGCTCTAGGGTTTGTTTTATTTCAACGGCCATCAGAGAATCCATTCCCATTTCAGAGAGTGTTGTACCCAACGAGACTGATTTTAAGTCTCGAATGCCCATGATATTCATAACGGTCTCTGTAATACTTTGATTGCCACCGCGTCCAACGCGCTTTTCAGCTACCACCATACTGGCTACAATTGTTTCAGGAGACACTAGCAAAGTGTCCAGCTCCTGAAGACATGACGATATCCTTTGTTGTAAAGTGCCACCAATTTCCATGTCGATCTTATCTTCGGCCATGTCAGCAACCAAGCCGACTTCTCCAACAGCACCCCATTGGATAGCTTTGCCAGGCAATCCGTTGGCCACGCGGTCCTCAACAATTCGCTCCATTATGGAGTTCGCCATTCCGTAGTTAGTTTGACCGGCATTACCACGTCCACAGGACACACTTGAGAAAACGACAAAGTGCTCCAAGGCCGGACAGAGACTGCGGGACAGCTCGTCGAGGTACTGGGTTGCTAGCGCTTTTGGGGCAAACGATTGCGCAAACTTCTCAACAGACTGATTGACGAAGATTCCATCTCTAAGGGCTACAGCAAGATTAAATATACCTCCCACTGCGCCCAGCGTCATTGCCTCACTGAGCAGAGCTTCACAACCCTTACGGGTTGTTATATCCGCGGTGCTCACCACCACTGTGCAGCCGTAGGTCTTCCAGAGTCTGTGCAGAAAGAAAGTCGTTACCAAACTGCTGCCGGAGGGATGTTAGTAATACTCACGCAATCCTGTAGCTTTGGTAGTCCTTAGATATTCCCCTACTAGAGCTCAAGACGAGCTTTCTGGCTCCCCTTATAGCCATCCAATCAGCCAACTCAAGTCCGAACCCACCAAGCCCACCTGGAATCACATATACCAACTCAGGGCTGAAGTAAACTTGTTTCACGACCGGCACCGGCGTTGTGTATGCAGAATCTGGATCATCTCGAATTTGAATTAAAACCTTTCCCATGTGCTTGCCACCGACCAAATGTCTAAAAGCCTGCTCGATATCGCTAGCTGGAAACACTGTGGACGGGAGGGGCTGAATTATACCAGCAGCTATGTCTGTTTCTATCATCGATTTGATTCTCTGAAAAGAAATGCATCAGGCCCTGTATCGAAACAAGCTAAAAGGGACCAACCGCGATATCTTCGTTGGGAGCGAAAAATAAAGTATCGGCCAAGACCGCATGGAAAGTCATTTCCTTTAGGAAGTATCCCATGCCCAGTTTAGTATCGTTGGCCATATCGAATTTACCAATTTCCAAGAAGTGACCACCTTGACCAAGACACCGAACCGAAGCCAAAAGTTTGTCTTCTGACAAAGAGTTCAGCACAAAGTCGACACCTTTTCCGGCGGTCTGCTCTTGAATCATAACTTCAAACGAAGTATCGCGTGAGTTTCCAATATGAGAGTCTGAATAGAACTTTATAAAACTTCTGGATCTAAGAAAGTATATATTTTCGAGCTCACCCTTTAATTGTGGGAACTTGTTCAGCAGGAATTCCCTCTTCTGTGGTGTACTTACGGTAGTGAACACCTCTAAGCCGTGCGACAGGGCAACTGTGATCGCTGCAAGACCGATTCCGCCACTTCCAGCATGGATCAGGATACTCTTACCTTGCCGAATATCAACGGCCATGAAGAACGCATAGTACACCGTAATGTATACAACGGGCACAGTGGCGGCTTCCTGAAGTGTCCACTTTTCTGGAACCTCCCATATCAGTTTGGACGGCTTGTCTACATAGGACGCGACACCACCCCATTTAACCATACTCATGATGCGCTTTCCGGTGCGCATATCGATGCCAGAGTATTCGAAACCCAAGACCAAGCTAATTTCAGAACGATTGCTGCCGTAAAGCTCTACAGCCAAACGACCAGTAGCTAGCATTACGTCTCGGAAATTGATGGATGAGTATACGATCTTTATATCTGCATCCTTAGGTTTCAGTGGACCTTCGAACCACCGCAGAGATGACAGATCGCCACGGTGAATAACATTTCCATAGATGTGATCGGCTCGGGGCAGGACCTCAATGTCAGACACCAACTGAAGATGCCGGTAGGTTCCCCATTGACCCTAGAGAGAGAAACTTATGTGAGAAAATATTGCAATGACTTTTGTGAAGTATTTTACTTTTCAAGCCTGAACTGTCAGAAAAAAACGCGAGTCATCACAGCACTGAATTTGTGTTTGTTTTTCCATTTATTGCGCACAGAATAAATTAACTGCCTGAGTGAAATCTGATCACAACAATATTTTGACAGCTAATGCTGGTACACCACAAAATTAAGTAGATTTTGAAAAAAAAATAGACTTTAGTGGGAGACTTAAGATATACATCAAGTACTGTTCACACGTTGTATTTTTATTGTCATATGACAGCTAGTGATCAATGCCATTCTTAAAAAGAAAATCGCTCTGAACGCGCTCATTTTAGAGCGTACTCAAAAGCTCTGTTCAGTGGCCCGGTGTGAACAAAAAAAGAAATGCGCCTATGGATAGACAGCGTTAAAAACGATTATCTACCGTGTGCATCTATCAAACAGAGGCACAAATGGCTTCTAACTGTGACTGTTTATTGCCACCAAAAATTAGGAATTTGCGTTGCGCAAAGTCTCGAAAATGTGTCAAATGACAATTGGGAGCAATTGAAAAACTTGTTGAAACCTAACCTTAAACTGCCATATAGAAATTCTGACTTTCTTACTCACATTGCGGTACACATTGATGCCGAAACCAAGCGCCAGTTGGTCCCTGTAGAAGGGATTGCTCAAATCGAAGGACGGCGCCCTCGGATCGTCGACAAACACGGCTCGAACTAAATGGCCATCGGGCTCCTTCCGCAAGCAGTTCACCAAGCCAATAATCCCACTGAACTTCTCATTCTCCGAATAGATTATCATAGGACCCTTTGCAACAATGGCTTGCATAGATTTAATCCACTCAAACTTGGTGTCCTTAGCTGAAATCTTGACGACGCTCTGTTCACCGAGGAACTTTCCTTTCTGTTTCTGCAATAGCAAGATCACTTCCTTCTCAGTTGTGGGAATGACCGCTGTCACTTTGTACTCTGTTGGAATTTTCAGTCCCGAACTGGAAGCCTCTCCTTCGGTCTGACGGGCCACCAAGAAACCTCCATCTAGCAGGCACTTTTGAGCTGTGGCAAATATATTCTCCTGACTCAGCAAATTCTTTGCAATGATAAAGTAGCAATTCGTCTGAGTGGAAAGTTTTCCATTCTCCACGTGAATTCCCGTCAACTCCAGAGCCTGATCACTCAGAAACATAAAGTCACCGGTTACCAACGGCAAATCCTCGACCGCATCGAGGAAGTGATTCACAATCGGTTCCACTTTTCCAGTATCCACTTCCACCACTTTCATCTTCAAAACCGGTACATTTTCCAGTCCGAACTGGACACAAATCCGAGCGGCATCAGCTGTCGTCATCCTTGGCGTTGGAAAATGCGAAACAAATTGGTATTTCTCCAGAACTGGAATACCGGGGGGTTTCTTCCTTTGAATTGGGCTGGCGTGCATGCCGATCAACTCGATTCCGCCGGCGACAACTCTGTCAAAGGTTTTGCTAGAATGGACCTCAAAAACTCTTTCTTCGGGATCCATCTTTGTCATCATGTCAAAGTGATGCCTGCCGTTGATGCGAAGCTTTCGAATCTTTGTCGGCAGCAGAAGAGTTCGCGAATCCGTGCCAAGGATGTTAATTTGCAACATGGCGTCAATGAATGCCACCCAATTGTACTGCCATTCGATCTTGCCATAGAGGCCGTCACTACGGGCCGCACGGACCGCTCGAAAAGCGCCATTATAGTGATAGCCTCGAAGTTTGAGTTCTTTGTAGAAGTCCTTCTTGGTCATCATGGGGAATAGGGATTGCTCCTCGGTGTTCAGCTGCATCGGCGGAGGTGGATTTGACAATTCCCGAATGGTACCGGTCACCACTAAGCTGTTGGACTCGGTGATCTGTTAAAACAAATTTTAGTCTGACATAGGAACCGAGAAATGAAGGCCTGAAAAAAGGTCAAAATTACCTCAAAGTTGCCGGTTCCATAATGAATCATAACCGTTAGCTCGACATTGTCACTCAGCGAGAGATTGGTGGCGCGCAAGAATCGTACATCTTCGAACTCAACCGGCACGTCCATGTAACTGGGTCCGTGGTACATCAGGGAGAAAGTTTCCCAAACAAATTGCAGGTAGCACGTGGCCGGAACCAAAATTTTACCATCAATCACGTGACCGCCCAGGAACTCTTCGTCATCACTCTTCAGGTTTACCTTGAAAATACGCTCACCACTTGATTTGGTCTTCATGTTCTCATACTTGGTCACAAACCAGTCCTCACTGTGATCCCACTTGATAAGGGAAGAAATTCCCGGCGTTCCTCGAGACACCGGAAACTCTACCACAGGGTAGAGGTTTTCAAATGGCAGCGTGACTCCGTTATTGAAGAGCCTGCAACAATGAGAAATATTTTAGAGTGAATCACCCAATACTCCGACCATACTAGCTTACTTTCCAAGCGCTCCAAGGAAGAACATCAAGTTGTTCTTACTGCCACGCTGAGTCAGTGAAACGTGGACACCGCCGGGCATCGATCGCTTCAGAATCGCCTGCAAGAGACCATGCGGCGCTATCTCAATTGTTAACGCATTCTTAGGCAGCAGATCGAATGTCTCCTCGAACAAAACACTGCTGAGGAGATTGTTAGTATGATACTCCGCCGAGCAGAAATCCCGTCCAGTTTGGCCCCACTCGGATTTCGGCACACTTGAGCTGAGCCACTTTGAAGACCTTTGCTGGGGATGCGGTATAGCTTCCTTAAGATATTTCAGCAGCTGTGGTCCCATGTGCGCAATGTACCGCGAATGGTAGGCAATGTTCGAGCTGGGTACCTCCTTCGCGAATATGCCCTTGGCCTTTAGCTCAGCCACAAACCGCGTAACATCCTCAGCTGGTCCGGAAATGGTGCTGGAATCGGCTCCATTGTGACACGCCACTTCAATACTGTCCGGCAACAAGCGGACGATTTGTTTGTAGCCCAGTCCAATGGCGGCCATTGAGCCACGGATCTTCTCAATCTCTAGACTGACCTTGCCGCGGTAATACGCCGCCAAGATCATCTGTTCCGGCGTGAAGCCACCATCGGCGTAGCCACATCCCAGCTCTCCAACAGAATGCCCAATGATATAATCAGGTTCCAGATTCAATGCCCTCAGCAGGTCAACCAAACCGATTTGGATGGCGGCGATGCCCACGAACGAGTGAAGGATATTGTCAAAAGTTTGCTTGTCGGTTGAGGTTATAATCTCAATGAGATCCAGACCTTTCGGCTTGAGTACGTTGTGGCAGCGCTCTATTGAGTTTCTGAATATAGAAAGACCCATGAGCGACGACCCCATCTCCGTCCATTGCGAGCCCATTCCACTGAACACCCAAACCATAGGTCGCTTAATACCCGTGAAGTGCTGAACCTCCTTCGTCAAGCAGTTGGCTTTCTCCAGACCGTTCTTCTCGAATATTCCAAAGCCTCGGAAAACCAAACCAGTCACATCCTCCTTCTGAATATTGTGCAAAAGTGCCAAGTACTCAGCATCAAGGGGCCGATTTTCGATTGAGTTCAAGACTGTTGTGACAGCTTCCTCGGTTCTACCAGCCCATCCTACGATTCTGGGCACATCGTCATCGGGTAGGCCGTTGTTTAGCTTTTGCTTATCAAAGGCCTTAAGAAGAGCGTGTGCATTTGCGCCACCAAAGCCGAACGAATTCACTCCAATATATGGCTTATGCAGCTCGGCAATGTCTTTGACTACCGTGAGACGTCCTTCGGCCAAGGCTGGTATCTCCTCTTTGATTGCTGTAAAATTGATATTCGGTGGGATTTTGCCAGTTTCAAAAGCAAAGACCGCCTTGACCAAGGAGCAGATACCCGACGCCGCTTCCGAATGGCCGATATTAGACTTTACCGAACCAACAAGGAGCGGGTCTTTGCGCTGACAACAGAGTACATTGTCGATGGCTCGACACTCCTCGGGATCGCCAACTATAGTGCCAGTGCTGTGAGCTTCAAGGTAGCCCAAGTCATTCGGGGTTATATCAACGTCAGCGTAGAACTCCCGAAGGAGGGCCTCCTGTGTCTTGCCCGACGGATAGGTAATACCCTCCGGCTTGTAGCCATCGCAGTTTGTCTTCGAGTACACTACTTCGGCGTATATGCGTTTTGCGTCACGTTTACGCTGCAGGAACAGGCAGTTGATTGCCTCGGCTCTGGTATAACCAGTTGCATCTTTATCGAAAGGTCGACAAAAGCCGTTTTGCGCCAGAACTCCCAATCTGCAAGGTGAAATAGATTAATTAGATGACTTCGGTTACTGAAACTCAAACTGCCTACCTTGCAAACTGCAACGTCACAAATGGATGCAACAACAGATTGGCACCGCCAATGATTGCTGCATCGATTTCACCATTCCTCAGCGCTGTGAATGCATTGTCCAAGGCGTACATAGAGCTAGAGCACGCTGTGTCCAAAAGGAATGATGGACCGTTTAGGCCCAACGCATAGGAGATTCGATTTGCCAACATAGCTCGACTGCACCCAGTGATACCAAACCCACCCGATGAGACTTTCTCGTAGAACCACGTCTTTTCCGACTCGGAGATGCAAGACCCAATGTATACACCAGTGCGAGAGCCTCGGATTTCTTTTGGATTGATTCCAGCATCCATGACTGCTTCATAGGCAACTTCCATTAAAATACGGCACTGTGGATCCATGGTGTGGCCCTGCTTGAAGTGCACGCCAAAAAATGTCGCGTCGAATTTCTCCAAATCGTGAATTTTGCCAGCACGTTGGGGAATCTCCGGATTGAAACGCCTCCATCGACGTTCGTCATCGTCAACCATGTCAACCTACAAATAAAAAACAATACGTTCAATCCCAATTAAAGGTGCGTGCTAAATTTCAAACGATTAATATTGTCACTTATGGCGCGTCGCAACTACTGGTAAATAGAGATAGATAAGAACCTCATAAGCTTTGATCATTCTTTGAATCTACAGCAGAAGAACAAAGGTCCTAAATAATTACCTTGCGGTACCATTGACATTGAGTACATTTTTATAGTGCACTATGCTGTCGGCCGTTCAAAAACGACTTGAGGTTCTTCACAGTCAGACTTTCATATCATTTGAAAAATTGAATGACGTAATTTTTTCTACAAATTTAATTTATAATGCCGAGAGAGAGAGAGACCCATCCCCTCATCAACGCCCAAAGGCTTTTCAAACTTGCACCATTGATGATTTCTTCTGTGATTTATAATTTAAGTTTTTTTTTGTTTATTTTTTTAAATTTGTGTTAAATTTTTGATTTTTTGTTCCAGTTTACTTAAAAAATATTTTAGGCATTATTTTATTGGAAAAGGCATCTTTTTTTTCTCAAGTTAGGCACTATTTCTTCAAAATTGGTTGGCAACGCTACATCGAACTCGGCATACATTTCTAGGTGCTTTCCAATCGTACCAACAATACAAATTGACACTGCGTCCTATAAACTGGACTGCATAGCAAAATGCAAATCAACAAAATTGAAACAACCAAATTCAACACGAAACGGTCGGACAAGGTGAACTTTGTATAATTCACAATTATTCACGTGCAATTTTTATTTGCACAACACATTTTCCGATTCATGAACGTTGGGCACAACAAACTGCGTTCAATTGTTTATTCAACTCAATAATTAAGTAAACAAATTCATAGCGTCATAGCGTTGAACTTAAAACTTAACGCGTTTGTGTTGCAAGCAGTGCCTCGTTGATCTGAACAAAACAGTGAAGACAATAAATAAACAAATCTACTATATTTAAATAGAAAACGAAAATAAAATATTTGACGCGTTACTAGCGTTCGTGTACCTTTCTTTATCCAGCACCTTATTACTCCTCCAGCAAATAAGGTGCTGGATGTTTAAGAGCGAATTAGGCAGGAATTATAATTTTTGTTTAATATTTATTAAAAAAAATCAAGTGGCAAAAAATTCCACGCCCAGTTTTGTTTGATTTTTTAATTTTGTTTGCTCTAAATAGAATAGGATGATTCATTTTTCTCCCCCTCTCTTTTTTTAAATCTAGCGGGTTATTCGTGGGAAATTGGCCGCATTCAAGAATCTAGTTATCTTAAGTCGACTAGATTGGTCTGGATGAGATGCAACCTGAACGCAAAAACTAGATTGATCGGGAACGTCACTTTTCCTACGTCATCCACCTATGCGAACTGTCAACTTAGTATTCAGTCACGAATTTCTTGACTAGATTCGTCCGCTACCCCTCCATAAAAGTCAACTGAAACACCTGCTTAGATGACCGATACATCATGAGATACATCTAGTCAGAGAGCAGACTTACTAAACTAGATACTTGAACGCCCCCATTTACTTTACCAATAAAGGTTAGATGTCATTTTCTATTTTTGAAGTTTTGACAATCCGCTAGGCATCTAGCGGTCAATTAATCGCGGATAATATGAAGTCTCTCCATCATAAATCAACATGTATATGCAAATATCCATGAAAAGTAAATGAAATTGAAAAAGAGAAACAAAGAGGAGATGTAAAGTTCAACAGAGATGTTCCCAATTGAAATTGAACAGTAAAGCTCAAGAACATTGGCACGTGGATCCGAAAACCGTAGGTCAAACCAGACAACAGTGCCTGCTGCGAGTATGAATCAATAGCAAATAATAATAAGGGAAACCAAAATTTCATACTGTGTTGCTGAGCCAACACATTCAAATAATTATTATTCATCGCTATTTTGTAAGTGAAAATTGAATAAGTAATTAATGGTGTGAGAAGCGCCTAGGGTGAGCTTACAATTGTATTCCTATTCTTAGGCTAATAATATCTACAAACTAAGCTACTTCCGGAAGCCATTTTGTTTTGTGGGAAAACTAGTAGCTATTTGTTCGTATAATTTTGATTAGGTAAATAATTCTCTGATGGTTCCTTGCTCAATATTTTGAATGACGCATTTTTAGTACTTGCCTTGAAAAATTGGGGACGTTCAAGAATCTAGCAAAATTTCTCTGACTCTGAAAAAAAGTGTTTTATTTTTGTGGCCAATGGAACATGAAATCTGACAGCCAGCTGATTTCGAGAGCAGAAAAATCGCTCTGAATCTGATGGCGTTTTTGATTGAAGAAAAGAATTATCCTTTCTATAAAAACAGCAAATCTAGAAGTGTTTTTTCTGTCCCAATGGAAAACGGTATTAGTTCCAAAACTGATCCTTCGAACGCGATCTGAGTTCCAAACAGATTTCATTTCGAATATTTTTCCGAACGGAAACATATCTTGATGTCGATAGGGATATATAATATCTTTCCGCATGTAGTGATAAATTGATCAAATGCAGTTAAATACAGTTTCAAAATAGGCACGATATTAGTACAAAAAAAAACAGCTCTTTCCGAATAATTTCTTTTTGTCTATTTTTTTAGCAGTCTACATTATTAAAAAAGTTCTTCCTGAAGTCTCTTGACGAGGCGTTTTTTACTTTACTAGGTATATAGAAATAGATCACTGATTTTTATATGGTGTACAACATTAGTTTGATCTCAGTCACCACCTTTAGTGGATCGGTTTGCTACGAGTATATCCATTCATGTTTAAGCCGTATTTTATAACAACGTAGTGAAATAATTTTTACATTCTGCAGCTATTTTGAGAAATATCACACATTTCACTAATCGATATCGGTGCGACACATTACCAAATGTCCATTTCTGACACTTTTTAATTTTTACACTTCTACAACTCTGTTGAGAAAGAAAGAGTTTTCGGTGTGAAGCCAAAAAAACGTTCTACATCCTATAACGTCTTTCATTACTCACCTTATTAAACAAATTGAGTTCATATTCGTCGATATTTCTTGAATTTGGGAATTTACCCGACATTCCCGAGATAACCACTTGATCGCCATCACTCTCCGGAAAGATTCGCGAAAATTTCTTATCCTTATTGGGGGAAATTGTTTCGGTAGTAGGCTCGGGATTGGGTGCCATATTTAAATTGTTTATCAAATTCGATATTTTGTTATCACTTAATTTATGCACACTTCTGTACGTTTATTTTTCGTTAAGGTCCTGATGCACATTCACTATCACAATTTCTAAATTAGCAACTTAACAGCACTCGTATAGTATCCAAAATTAAATAAAGTTGTTAATCCACTTAATCAATGCGAACGAATTGCTAGACAGACCGCAATTGCCTTAACACTGTAGGCGCTAACTCATTTTATAATTTGCCCGAACCCTAATTAACGATTCTCAATTGAATTAAAATTCGTGGAAAAGAAATGGCAATATCTATTGGAAGCAACAAATTTATTTGGTTTACAAATATATAAACCTGCACACACTGTTTTGATTTAATTCCTTTTTGGAATGCATAATACTTTAAAAAGAAAACGAAAGGAGGAATGTCTTTTTTTTAAGGAAGGTCAATGGTTCTCTTGTCCCTGTTCGAAGTAGCTTGTGTCGACTCTTGAAAATATAATGTGAATACACAGAAGAACATTCGACATTGATTTGAATACCTACCTATAAAATGTTTTTTTGTTACGTACTAGAACAATGCGTGTGAATGCATACAGAAAGAAAAGGTCCAAAAGCAACTGACCTTCGACAGCGGGATGTACGACTTTTCTTTGTTAGGTACCTATTACAATTTTGTACTCGAGGTTTTAATCAGAAATCCGAACTTAAAAAAATGGTTCTGGTAATGGGTGTTAAGCACATGTGTGCTACACCTTTCATCTCAAACAGCTGATAGTCCAGGAGCCAGTGATACTTTGCGATGACTTAATAACTTTGTTTTGCAGTAATAACACAGTTAATCAGCAAAGTCGACACCTGTCATCTTCAACAGTGCGGCAAACATTTAAAGTACATTTTTAAAGTTGAAAAAAAAAACAATAATAACTTTTGCGAGTGCTGATATTTGTTTCAATCATTGGTTTAACATCTCAAATGGTGGATATACTCCGCCTGCTACATACTATAGTCGTGTTTTTTTGAGCTTCTTCCTCAGCAAAGTGTCAAGTAGAGCGTAGTTGTTGTAATTGCGTGCTGAAAATCCTACTTTACTTTGCTTTGCTGAGAACGAAGCTCAAAAAAACAGGCCATATGTCGGCAGGATCAAAAGTAGTCACACTCCAACATAGTACAACTATATGAACATTAAATAAAAAATATCAAAGAGGAAAATCATATTTTAACGGTTTCTTTAATGAATGGTTTCCGTAATTTTCGTTCTAATTTTTCGTTACGCTCTAGTTTCATTTTACAAACAGAAAAATGGGCTTATGCCGCATTTACACCATCACGCACGCGCATTTTTGCACGAGACGGGACAGAGAGATTCGTTTGTCCCCAGTCAATGCTAATAAAGGCGTAAGAATGAGATCACAAATCAGACGCCTAAAGTGTCATGGATGTTCCACCCATAATTATAGATGCGTAAAACGGAAACAAACACAAGTTCCGGCGAACAACATTTCTGCAATCACTTGAAAACATTTCTATTTCTGATTCAAAACATGTGAAATGAGAGTGATAATTAGTTTCAGTAAATAAAACCAACAATTCATCAATCAGTTGTACGAAATAAATAAATAATTGTCCGTTCACCACTTCCGGAAGCCATTTTGTTTTAAAGGAAAACGAAATTTCATAAGCCATCGCTATAAACATATCCACGTGCATAGCTTTCCCATAATTCCTATCACGTAAACAAGATGGCCGACCAAAAAACCTGTCCGTGACATTTAATGATTTATTTTACCAAAAACAAATGCAATTTGAACAGCTGATATTGTTGTCAATAACGCACTAATCCATTTACAAAAGCAGATCAATTTCATTGCATGTTACATGAGCCGCATAAAATCTGAGTTCTGAAAAAGGTTTTTGGTGGTCCCAATGGAATAACGACATTAGTATTTCAGCTTCAGGTCAGAATACTACCGTCCCTTTTCTTAGCAACATCTGGTATACCACAAGGCAGCTCCTTAGGTCCCCTTCTTTTTATACTAACTATATACATTAAGCACTCGTCCTCTGACTCTACGCGGATGGAAGATACTGAATTCATCGATCTCTTGACCTCAAAACACCGTGTCACCTTTAATACGATCTTGAGCGTTTTTCGACGGTTATTACTGTTGTAACTTTGTCTACACGCAATGAAAAGATAAAATGTTACTATCGGTTTCTTTATTCTGAAATACAGATCACATCTAATAATTCAAATATAAATTATAATTCTTATCTGCAACGACCGGCTTCTTCGATGGTTCGAAATGGAGAGAGCTCAAAACATGGGAAAGGTTTGACAGGTTTGACCATTTTGTTTCAACAATTACCAAAAATGTCAATCCATTACGCTATCACGAAAGTGAACAAGTCTCCTCTCCGACTCAACAGTCAACCAATTTCTCCCGTTCAATCTCTTCGTTAGAAGATAAATTTTCTTTCGCATATTGACGAAATAATTTGCAAGGTCAGCTTATCACTCGGCTTTGTAAAACGTTGGTTCAAAGAATTCTCCAACCTTTTACGTGGCCAAATCCCTCTATATCGCGTTTGATCGTCCCCTCCTTGAGTACGCAAAGGCTCTCTGCAGATCTTCATTGAAAGAACTAATTTGTGATGTACTCGTAGGTACATATACCTACAGGCAAACTGCTTATGAAGGAACGTAGAGTATGCAAGTGTTTTCTTAGAAGAGTTTTATGCCAGCTCTGCTTAAAAGATTTTGAGATATCTAAGGCTACACCTCTGGATTCACCATCAACCCTTTCTTTAGATGTTGCTGTTACTTCCGATCCGCCTTCTTTTATCAAAAGTTGAAAGAAGAAGCAAGTAGAAAGCAAGACAGACCCACAAACAATTTACAAACGAATTTACCTACTCGAACTAGAACAGACAGACAGTCCTAAATTGAATAGGTAAATTCGTTTGTGTGAGTCTTATTTATAATACAAATGAGAAGGTGCTACAATTTTGAGCCGAATACGATGTCTGAAATGAGAGGCATTCTGGAGACATACTCGAGAGATAGAGGGCATAGGAAAAACCGACAGAAGTAGTTTCTGTTTTTCCCTACATAGCTGTCCACTGTCCACTACATAGCTACCGCCAGTTGCAATAGCTAATTTTAATTAACCTTTTCAAACTGAGTTACGCAAATGGGAGCTACGATTGACAGTAACTCAACAATTGGCCTGACTAAGTACCTGGGCTCAGCTCAGTGTATTCAACCAGTGCGCCCAGTCGTCACCTAAAACACAGATTTTCATTTGTGATCGGTGTACTCTGTGAATCATTTCATATCTCGAAATTGCCTAAAACAGATATCCTCTTTTGACTTCTGTTACATAGATAAAATACATAAAATTTGTTTAGCATTTCCAGTGCCATTTCCGAAAACATATGCATACGTTTCTGTTAATTGAAGGCGTTTGACTACCGAGGGGTTATTTAGCATTTGAAAGTCAAGTTCAATGTAAAATACTATAATGTAGTATGTATGTATTGGGTTCATTTACCTATTCACATTGTTAGGAATTTTAACTCAACAAGCAATAAGTATGTATAGGTAGAAAGTAGTATTGGCCATTGCCCCGGCCGCTCGCTTTAGTGTGGTTAATATGCAAAGTAGCACTGTCTGAAATACGAAATTGTATTTGCTTTTTGAAATGAGTCTTCAAGTCAGTTTGTCATCTATGCAAATAGCGAAAGTGTTGCAATACGGTGCGAGGAATATGTCCTTATCCAGCCCAACCAGTTCGGAATGATGCACACACTGTATTGAGGCATTTTTTCTGCTGGACATATGTGCCCAATAAGGTACAGTCGAATCCTTATATAATCAGTGTAAAGTAGGTGAAGCTTTAAACTATCCGTTGGAATTAAGCTATTAAAAGTGAAATGTACCAAAAGTCATAAAGAAACGGCTTCGGTCTGGTGCGCAATATGTTGTTTTAAGTATAACTAGTCCGGATCCGGATATCTTCTACAATACAATATGAGGCAATGTTTCAATTTTGGAAATTCGTGAAAATCGTCAACCCTGTATCTGAATTTCAGATAAATTGAAAAATGTTATCATCGCGAACTATAACCCCATCTGACCGTTTCTTTGACTATCTCATTCCCCTTTATACATGAATATGCCTTGTAATATAGGGACCGTGGTCTTGAAGCGCTGGGCTACCATCTCCCTGTAGTTTTCGACGAGGGAAGACCTCGTTTAAAAAAAAAAACCTAGGCCTAAACCAAACTCTACTCACAAACCAGCTTTCAGTCGATTAGTCGCTTCACCTGGGTCCGGAATTACTGTCCAGCATCCCTTTTTTTCTTTTATCTGATTTTAAATCTCATTGCGCAGAGCCTCTTTAAACCCAACCCAATGTAAAGCTACTGAATGTCTTCAATTTCAATCCAATGAACCAATTTGTGTTCTGTGTTCTTTTATAAAATTGTTGTTGGTACGCTTATAATTGCAAAATACTTGCTTATCAGGAATTGTCGAAAGGATATTAGGATATTGATTATTCCCCACGCCTCTACATTATTAATATTCCAGTGCTGCCCGAATTAATAAGCTTCGCTGCAAGTTTACTGGACGTATATTTAATGAGTTTTATAAGTCACACAAAAGGCGAAAGTTATCACAAATAAATATACCCTGAACATATTCATGGGTTGCTATTACCAGGGGTACATATTTAACCCCGCCTCTCACTTCACACGGCTTCATATCTGCATCATCAAATCGATTGCAATTCCAGTTCATATAAAAGTATGGCACATACGAAAAAGAACTTTATCATAAATCATCTTTGCATAGCTCTAACAGTCAAGACTTTGACCGCGCCTTATCAGAACAACAAGAAAAAATTCAAAACAAATATACGCTTGTATTTACGTTTCTTTTCACCTTTCAACTTTTATTTATAGATTCAACTAATTAATCTAGTTCGGAGAGAATATTATTAACAGAAATAAACTTTCTTGCAACAACGTAATCCACTTAAGACTTAGCGACAAAGTCAACACCCTTCTTGATGTTCTTTTGCAATTCGGGTAAAGCTTCGACCAAGAGTTTCTTCTCGTAGTCGTTCAGTTTTGGCAGGCCAAGGTTCTCCTCGAGTCCGTTCTTGCCCAAGACTACGGGAGTGGAAAAGAATCTAGCCTCTGTGACGGTGGATTCCACGTAAGCACACTCGATAACATTGCGTTCGCCATTCAAACCTCTAAGCAGGGAATTTGCCAAACGGGCACCAGCATAAGCCATTGAGAGAGTGGCAGAGCCAGCTCCAGCCTTGGCCTTGACAACCTCAGTGCCGGCATCTTGAATTCTCTTGGTCAGACCTTCGATGTCTTGTTGATCTTTCTGGTATTTGGGTTGACTCTGGGACAACACTGGGATGATTGTCACACCCGAATGACCACCGATCACGGGGATTTCCACCTTCTGTGGATCCACATTGAGTTTGTGTCCAATAAATGCGCGAGAGCGAACAACATCCAAAGTGGTGATGCCGAAAAGACGTTTTGGGTCGTATGTACCGTTCTGCAAGAAAAAAAGAAAGGCGCAATTTTTGAGTGATCATGAATTTTGGAGCATTATAAAAGCTTACCTTCTTAAGTACTTCAGCAGCAATTGGAATAACAGTGTTCACGGGATTGGTGATAATGGCAAGCATTGCCTTGGGGCAGTTTTGAGAAACGGCAGCAGCGATATCCCTTACAATACCAGCGTTCATGTTGAACAAATCATCACGGTCCATGCCTGGTTTGCGGGGCACACCGGCTGAGACCACAACAACATCGGCACCTAAAAGAAAAGGCGTTTGGTTATGGTCATGAAGTATATGTATTTGTAAAGGATATCAAGTAGGCCTAGATATACTGGTAGGGTGAAGAGGGACAAATTGAAACAGATTCGTTTTTGCTTTGCCTATTTGAAGTATCGCGAATCTACTAAAAACTCACTATCAACAGCAACTTCCAAATACTTAACGTGACACTTTTGTAACGCTTATTATTTTGGAAAAACATTTTGCTAAAACATCATGCATGTAATGAAGAGTACAAAATTAGTCATCTTCAGACTTCTAAGCAAGGAAACTGTTTAGTTAAACGCACTGGTTCACTTTATAGTAAATTTTCCATCCACTAATTATTTAGTGCGTCGATGCTATCTCCAATGATAAAATGATCACGTGATATGACATGACAGACTAAATAGGTTTATCAGCCTCCTATTTGTCTTCATATCTCGGTGGTCATCGATTGCATTCACCATTTTAGAAACATTAAATTGAATACTCATACACATCGATGCTACGCTTATCTTATCTAATCGATGTTGCTTATTATTACCCGAGGTATTACGGTAACCGCACGATAACCAGAAATTCCTTCTGGGAGGTCTCCAAAACGGGTTCTGATTCTCAAATTACATAAACTTATCTCTACTTTTAATAACTGAATTCACAGCTTCTTCACAAAGGAACATTGAACATACCTTTCAAGGCGGCTCCCAATTCCTCAGGACCCTTGAAGCCAGCAGTCGAGCTTCCAGTATCAATGTGAGACAGATCGGCAGCCACACCGGGTGTACCCACAATATCGTACAAGTTTAGCTGTGTCACCAATGGATTCAGCTTCAACAACAGCGACAAAGGTTGTCCAATACCACCATTGGCACCGCAAACAGTAACTTTGAAGTTGCTCTGGAAAACGAATAAGATTGGAGTGTATGTATAGTTTAGAAAAAGACAACATATTTTTGAAAGACTTAAGCTTGGAAGCGCTATCAAACTCAAAACTACAACGAGTAAACCGTTTGGGAAATTTTATTTTTTTTGCAAGATTACGTAAACGTGTAACGTTTTCCACCCTCCACAATATTCCGAAGGTAAAAATTGGATAAAAAAGAAACTTATTCTTACCTGTTTGCTGGTGGAGAAGTTCCTTGTAGCCTGGAAGGCTAACTGTTTGCTGACTTGCTTGAACATATTGATACCGCTAGATTATTCTTTTAACGGAAGCTGCGAAAAATTAAGATGCACTTGTAAAGCGATACACTCGACGACCGACCTTCCCAATAGAGGTTATGCGAAAAATGATAAAGATGAAGTGGAATGAAAAATGTTGGCGATGAACAAACTGATTGACGTTTCAACTATGAGTGAAAATTGGATATTGTTTAAATGTAGTAAATATAAGAACCTCCATACGAACGGTGTATAGATTGACTACGAAATAGGTTCCACAAATTGAGGTTCAGTTTCATTTTGGAATTTAAGGTGTTGTGGCAATAATTGATGCAGCTGGAATGGGAGCTGTATCCGAGCTGTTGAAATGCGATGAAAAATGTTTACTTTGCGATTCGGACCATCTAATTTTTTTTTTTTTTCAGTTTCAATTTTTTTTTTAAGTTTGTGTGCTGTAGATTCTAAGCGACTTTGCTTTGTTCAGATAGATGTTCAACAAAACACACCTATAAAGAACAATCTGGGGTTTTACCGCCGATGGGACCTGAAAAGTATAAAATCTGAGAGGCAAAACCAAAATAAGAGAAATTTGATGGAGTGTAGAACAATAAATTCACCCAACACCAGAATCTGATTGCGTTAAGAGAATAAGTATCTTTTGGCATCAGCTTTTTAAAGACGACCCTGGCCCTTCGATTTCAAATACCTAACTAGGTAACTACCTATGTACCTACTACTATTCCAACATAACGAACTAAATAAGTACCTATGTTTCATTTAATTCGAACACACCTATCGAGAACAAATAGCTGACAGACCATTCCCTTTACATTTCGTTTATTCTCAACTGAACAACGCTAAAATGTCAACAATAAATTTCAAATCACACACTCACTTTGATCAATTTTTGTACTAAACAGATCAAAATAATACATAAAAGCTGTGTTTAATTTTCATTTGTTCAATATATTATAATATGGAGTATATAGAAAAAGAACTCGGTTATTCCGAGCCCAATGACGATAGCGAATGCGAATCCTCCAATAGTGACGAGAGCTACATAAATGAAGACGACAGTACCAATGATGAAGATGTCGACAACGACGACGAGTACGATGAAGACAGTGACAATGAAAACTTGTTGGATGAAATGGATATTGATTACATGTCGGAAGCAGTAAACCTACTGGAGACACATGCTGAAGTCAATACAGATAATGCTATTGCCCTCAATCTTAAATTGCAGGATATGCTCGAAACCGTCCGTCGAAAAATAATTTCGATGCTCAATAAATGTCGGGAAAAATACGTTGAAAATCAGGAAAAAATAGCCAATCCCACGTCCGTAAGCGTGTCATTGAGAGGCATCGGCAATTGTGGTTACCCTTTCTTTAAAGACGGTTCGGGAAGACCTTGCCCACCAAATCCAGACTACACATATCGCAGTGAAGTTGAAAAAGAATTCTTTCCGTCTGACTTGGCGCTCTTTCCACATTTCGTTTGGACAGCAACGGATAAACTGGGCATCCTTCAGGGTATCAAAGAACAGGTAAACATTATTATTTCATTTCAAGAACCTGACGTTTGACTATTCACTTCGTTAAAGGCAATTGAACATGTGGAACGAAAGGTGTCTTATCCCTCGACCAGTTCGGGTAGAAAAGACCACAAAATAACTAAGAACGTAAAGCTACATTCACTTAAACTTACTGATTTGCTAAATAATGTTGATGACGACTTTACAATCGATTGGAATCAAATATCCATTTACAGTCTTAAATCCCGACACACGGCTAATAGCTGCTTTGCACTTTGGAATGTGTACCTTAAGCCGGATATTAACCGTGATACTTGGACAGAGGAAGAGAACGTGAAATTGAATTCGCTTGCCAAAAAGTATAAGTTCCAAGATTGGATTGCCATAGCAGCGGAGATGAAAGGCCGATCCGACTATCAGTGTTTTGTTCAGTACCAGACTGTTGTGTCGCTGAAAATGCGAGAAGACAAAGGCGAACGATGGACAAAGGAGGAGGATGATCTACTGCTGAGTTTGGTGGAGAAACATCGAATGGGCAATGTAATACGTTGGAATCCAATTTGTTCACAGCTGCCCAATCGGACCAAGCAACAGTGCTTTGCCCGTTACAAATACGGTATTAACCCGTCTATACTTAGAGGTAAGACTAAGTTTTGTGTTTGTTTTGCTCCTCGGGCACTTGGCACTGATTTCCCATCATTTATTTCATTTTTTGTTGCAGCACCATTTACACAAGAAGAAGACTGCATCATTCTGGCCGCAGTTGAGGAGTACGGCGAAAACTTCACTTTGTTCCCCAAGGCGCTGTTCCCCAATCGGACAGTGGTTCAAATTCGCAACAGATACCACAACTCCATCAAATACCGAGAAAGCACTCGCAGCTGGACACCGGCGGACGATAAACTTCTTCTGCAGCTTGTAGCCAAGCACGGCAAAACTGACTGGAAGTTAATCTCAACACAAATGGAGTCTCATTCCCGAACAAGCTGTCGCACACGCTTCCTTGTAATATCGAAATTTTTGAAAGAAAATCCAAATGCCACCATACAAGATTTGCCAAGAAAAAATCGAAAGCCGCTTTCAACTGTAACAAAACTTAATTGGGTGAACAAAATCACAGAAATCAAACAAAACCCGGAACCGGTGGCAAAGCCGAACAAAAGGGACGACTATCGTTTTCGTTTGCGTCGCCAAGAACTCATATGGTACAACTGTTTGAAGTTCAGCTATGACTTTAAATTTGGCAAAGGTTACAGCAAAGCGCCGGCATCGTTGGCTGGTCTTGAATTTGTAAGAAACGCCTTGGATATACATGTACAGCTGCCCATCACTCTTAATAATCCCTATTCAAGTGGGATTGTGCGCGTGTGTTTGGAGAAATTGGCACGATTGCACGACGAGGACAACAAGTTTGTAGTCGCCGATATTCCTTATATTGGATATAGGCTTCCGCCGAGTTATTGTACAATGCTCGCATTTCGGGGACTTTGCATATTGACGGCGTCCTGTGAGGAAGCGAGTTCGAGTACCTCAGACGTGAAAATGCATCCCGATGTGCACATTGCGAAGGACAAATTTCGTCAGCGGCTGAACGCCCTTCTTTACAGAACCGCTCTTCTGAGCCGACTTGAACCGGAAAATGTGGTTGCGACAGATCACTTTGAAGTAATATTTCATCACGACACACAGTCTGGTGAAATCACTAATCGTAGCATGGCTGAACTGAAGGTCGTTCAAATGAACAATATCGCTGACAACATCCTCATAGCCACACGGAAAGCGAAGCGAAAATCAAGTGTTCTGGGTGCACCATCCTCATCGCCCGAGAGTAAAATGCCAAAAACTGCACCAGAATAAAATGCATTGCCAGTTAATGATTCGTTTATTTCTATCTTCTTATACAATAGAGCAGTTAATTCATTGCCTACCAACCCGTTGTAGTATTGGCCAAGCGCCTCATTCTTCTCGTATTCCTGTCCTGATCGCGAATCTTCTTCTCCATCTCAGCGTCAGTGAGTGTCTCCAGAAATGGTGCCCATGCGTCGGCGTCACTGGGATTCCGAAATGGCACATCGATGGTTGAAAGTGGCGCTTCGGAGAATGCATATGTACGCAAATGCCATGACAACTGTCCGCGAATTGAATAAGCGATGGCAGTGACGAACTCCCCTCCCAGACCCAACTCGGCACACAGTTTCATCGCAAACTCCTCTGGATTGTTGTTCTTCTCGGACATGTCCCACTCAACTTGATCCACCAGTGAGGTGTTGCCGACGTGAATATTTAGCTTCACGATGACACGTTGATCGCAGCTTTCCTCCAGTATCGGCGGTTCGTTCGGAAAAGCTTCGATTTGCTGACGTATAGCTTGTGCTATGGCCGGCACAAAAGGAATCGGGTTTAGGTCCAAATCATCGCACAGTACTTCGGCGAATTGTTCAGGACTTATCATGCTTTCTGCAATTAAGAAAGATGTTATTGCCCGCTTTCTATTATTTCTAAAATACGCTATGCCCTTCCAACCTATTGCATTCTTTAACTTACCATTCTTATTCCAAGTAAAAGTGTCTCTCAGTTTCTGACCTTCTAGTTCCATATCCAAACGAATTGGCACCAGACACTCACGCTGTGCTGCATTTTCCATGTTCACAGTTGGATCGGTATCATCGAAGCACATCGGAAATGTTCGCACCTTTTTCGTATGGACACGATTGCGATTGATTGGTGTTGCCTGTGGCACAGCATCCAAGTGACTTGAATTGGGCATTGTTGGCACCCATTGCGGTGGTTTCTTAGATTTACTTTCCCTGGGCAGTGGAGGCTCAGACGTGTTCACTGATATAGCTCGATACCTGGTAAAATTCAAATTTGTATACTATTCGTACTTGATGATGCTATGGACAGAGCTAAGGAACAACCAATACATACTTTTCGTCGTTTCCCGATATGATTTCGTCAACTTCTGATGCTTTCAGCAGCGATACTGAGCTGGCTAGAATATGATTGCTTAAACCCGCATCGGATAATCGTTTTCTTTCATCGTTGGACAAAACAATTCTAGTCATTCCAGGGTATTTCTTGTATAGAATCCCACGGAAAAGTCGTAAATAATTGCCAACTTCCGAACCGACATAAAAATATTCGCCACCGTCTTCCAGTTGGAAGCTGACGGGTTTATCGCCATATGTTGGAACAGCCATCGATATTATTGTCTTCTGTTATTTATTTATTTTTAAATTAATTATGTAGTTACTTATATTTTGCGTTGGGAAAATACAAATAAAAAGGCGTTTAGTGAATTTGTCAACTTTTGTAAATGGCGACCTCAAATAGAACTGTTTGAATCGATAACCAAAACATGGTGTGTTTGCTTGCATAACCTGAACCATACAAAGACTGAAGTTCAATGAAGTTCTAAAATGTTTAGTCCAAAGTGAATGAAGTGGTTATATTGTCTCGATTGTGTTCGATTTAAACAGCTTATGCGAATGAACCTCAAATTTAGTAAAATTGCGAAATTTTATTTTTTTTTCATCAGATTGTGAACACACTTTTTCTCATCTCTTGTACTGAAACAAATCAAAAAAAAATATTTCAGAGTGAGTAAAGACGAAGATTATTTTTCGTTTACGATAGGGTCAGGGTATAGATAAAGTTCAAAAGTGAAACGAAATTTTAGTCAGTATATTTTGTTGTCGTAGTGCGAAAAAAAGTTGTACTTTCGCACTTTCGCAATGATACAAGACCAGTTGCATCGGATCGTGAATAACCCTTATATTTTGTTGTCGTAGTGCGAAAAAAAGTTGTACTTTTGCACTTTCGCAGTGATACAAGACCAGTTGCATCGGATCGTGAATAATTTTTTAAATATCAATTTAGGTGGTTTTGACATCACTTTTAGGAAAACAAAAATTTCAAATGTTGGCGACACTGTTTTGTTGTTCTGTTGCGGAAAAGTATGAGAGAGTACGAGAGAGAGAATTAAATTTTTGAAAGAACTTTTTACAAAGAACAGCTGTGACACTTATCCACGGCGTACTCTATGTCAAAATTTAGATAGGACTTTAGCTGATGTTTGGAAAGAAAAGCTGGAGAGCAGATAATATTTAGTTTAGCTCGAGCAGCGTACTAAGCTTGAAGGTTAAAAACGATTATTAATAATGCCCTATGGGTGTAGTCAGGTACCGGACCGCAAAGTTTTCGACACTAACAACGCGTCAGAGAAAAAAAAATTGTTTTTTAGAAATATTAATAAAGAGACCTTTTTTAATTATATGTTTGAAAGGAAAATTCAAAACATTTAAACCACTTTCTTTTTTCCCTAGCAGAACAATTTCGATAAAATCCAATTTAACAAAATAATCTATTACCAACTATTACTTCCTCATAATTGATAATTGTTGTGTACCTAGCTTCAATAACTTTCAGCTTAAAACTTTGGGAACATAGTCCCACTTTCAGTATGACACATGACATTTTCAAATTACATACATCGAAAATGCAGTGGGGACTGTTTGTAGGTTTATTGAAATAATTTTTATTTTTTCTTCCTAAAAATTCAAATACACAAATAAATATTTAATGGGTCTACTAACGAAAACCGCCAGATTCGGACGCACTGTCTATTGTGATATATTTATTCGGACAATATCTACACGTAATGCAAAACTAACAAAGTACGTAATAAGTAGTGTGGTTTAAAAATAAATTGCTCGACTATTTTATTTCTAGAAACCTTAATATTGCGCTTTTATTATTAAGTTTTGTGAATAAAATCGAGTTGCATAATTCTATTCTTCAGATTAGCTGAAGTCGGACGACTTGAAAATCCAAAACTCGAAGGAAAATACCTAACCGGCCAATTGTTTCTCCATCGAATCTTTGGCTATCGTGGTGTTGTTTTGTTTCCCTGGTTGGCTCGCGTATACGATCGTGATTTACATGTACCAGGGAAAGTGCAGGAGAACGACATCGTGGATAAGCAACAAACAACAACTGGTGATGGAAAGTCTGGCACTGAATCGACAGTTGGTATTGAAAACTCGTCGAAAGAAGTCAAGGGCAAAGTCAATACATTCTATCAAGTACTGATTGATTCCCGAGATTGTCCGTTCATTGTGAGTTTCAATGGTTATAATTACAAATAAGCAATTAAAAGGTATTTCTTTTTTTTTTTTTAGAGAGCTCAAACGGAGGCTGTGACCTTCCTCGGTAATCAGGATTCAAATCGAAGTCTTTATGCAATACCAGGCTTGGACTACGTGTCACATGATGACATAATGCCATATTCGTCGACGGAGAAGAATCCACTTCATCATGAGTTGTTTGACAAATTTCTAGCCAGAGTGGAGGGCAATGATCCTGCATTCGAGGCTAGGGATACTCTAAAAGCATGGCAGGAAAAGAACTATCCATGGTTGGAGTTGTCCGATGTTCACAAAGAGACGACAGAAAATATTCGCGTCACAGTTATACCGTTCTATATGGGATGTCGGGAGACACCAGCTTCCTCTGTTTATTGGGTAAGCATTGTTCTGTGATTGCATTACAAATTTTCCGACATTGGGAGAATTCTTGGATTCACACTTTTCCATGTATTTTTGCGTTAGTAAACATAAAGTAATTTATTAAATCTCTATACATTAACGATCGTAAAGAATTCATATTAACGATAGTAACAGAAACTATTCGGCTGAACTTCTTTCAAGTTCTCGTAAGTAACACCATGTTACTTATTCCTGTGCCTCTCGTCTCTCTCTCTCGTCTGCAATTTTTTCCGATACTTTTATCGTCATCCTTAGTTGGCAAATGTTAAGCGTTTTTAATATATATAATGTTGAAATTAGTTAGAACTTGATAGGATAAACTTTCTTAGCTTCAACTGTTGTTCTCCTCAAAATACTAGGCAGATCTTCTCACGTGTACCAACAGACCATATCGGTTATTGATGACAATATTCCAAGATCTTCAGTCAGGGTTTTTGCTTCATCTAGGTAATGCCGCCTGTTGCTTTCATCTTCATTTCATACGAAGCAATGTATTTAGAGTAAAAGTTTTTTCCCCGCACCTAGTAGGGCTGATACTCAATCCGTGTTTGTTTCAAGCATCTTCCATTCATAGAAATCCCAAACGTACCGCTCAAGGTCTTAAGTGGAGTTGCCTCATCATAACCAAAATCCACATGGTTCGCAGTCTTTCTGTGCTCTGTGACGATATCACCAATTGTCGAGGTTTTATTATATTTTAACGGTCATTTGAAGGTGTTATTTTCAAGCTCGTTTTCCATTGCCATGATCACTCTTCCTAAAATTGTCAATATGAATTGATGGGCCTAATTCTTAGCCGAATGTCTTATAAATGCAAGTTTTAAGGTTAAGTAACCTTCTTAATTATTTATTTCTTGCCATTGGGACTCATGGTCGAAAGCTATTCATTTGGCACTCACGCTTTATGCCGTAAGCATGCCATGCCGCTTTTAAAGCTTAAATCCATTTTTCGCCTTAGTACCGTAAAAGGTTAACCAAATATAGCCTCTAGTTTCCATGCTCATCGCCATTGACAGAAAAAGATCAGCTTTTTGTAGCGTAAAAGCCGCACCATTTAACTCTGTGTAATTACCCCCTAAACCTAAACGCCTAACAATTACAAGCTCGCGGGTAGATGACTTGAATGTTTGCTTCATTTTTAGTGGCGGTACTGTATTCGATTGGAAAATCTTGGTGAGCTCAGCGTTCAACTACGCGAACGTCACTGGAGGATATTCTCTTTGTCGGGCACGCTTGAGACAGTCCGAGGACGTGGTGTAGTTGGACAGGAGCCTATACTTAGTCGAAAATTACCAGCCTTTCAATACAGCAGTCATGTGAGTTTACAAGCTCCTAGTGGACATATGTGGTAAGTAGAGAACGAACACAGTCTTTCAAATATTCCGCCTTCAAAATATCCTCACTGCATTCATTTCGGTTTCAGGGGAACGTTTCGTCTAGAACGTGAAGACGGGCACTCATTTGATTGTAAAATTCCGCCCTTCTCGTTGGAGAGCAAGCCAGAGGAGACGCCAGCGCCTGCAGCGAAGGGAACAAAGCCAAATAAACCGGAAAGTGCGCTGTGAAAGACAAAGACAATATAATTGAAGAAAGTCCGCTGCGCGTCTTAGATGTCTGTTGTTTGTTAGTTTATCTTTTTGTTTTTATCTAAGAAAATCAAATTTTGTTTTAGTTGTACTCCCAGGATTGTAAAGAAACAGAACTCAGTTATAACAGAACAAGAATGATTTGACTTTTATTTATGCCTCTACTGATGTTTGCGTTCGTTTGTTTTGGTACTGTACTAGTTTGTCGAGTTGAACAGTGAAGTCGAACGGTTTAATGTTATCCTGTATGCCAAACAACGACCGCAGAGCATTGAGGGAGGCTATTTCTATTGCTGTTTCGACATCCTCTCCAACTCCTAAATACAAATTTGTCATTAGCAGCGGTTGTATGAATTGCGTAATGCTTACCCTGTCCCATTTGTTTCTTGTTTGAGTACACGGCAACGTTGTACGCAGCTAGCACTGTGTTCTTGCCAACATCGCCGATTAGTCTTGGTTCAGGTTCAGCTAGATTCAAGTCCCTGCAGACGTCTTTTAAGTACTGCGAGGGGTTTTTAATGTCCCACAATTCACTCAAGTCCTTCTGATTGAGTTGCGTGCAGATGAAGTCACGAATGAAGTTAAAGGCACTCTGTGCACCTGTCGACTCTTCAAGTGATCCAATTACAGCAAGGAGGCTTTTGGCCATGGTATCATTCGAAGGTGGATATTCAGCGGAGAAAACCAGTTCCTTTAGTCCCAAATAATTGGCTACATGGGTTAGGGTTTCTTCGGAAGTAAGATAGGTGGAGAAGGCTTTAATACCCTCTTCGGGAACTTTGGGCAGCGAGTACCTCAGATAGGCATCGATATAGTCTATTGCCGTGCGAGTTCCCTTTTCAATTAGTTTTGTATTATCAGACATATTCAGCTCTGGCTGTTCGACACCCAGTTCACGTTGTTTCTCCTCTTCCCTGATAATGTAGGAAGGATGGGTGAGTGCCGACTGGAGAGATGTCAAATTAAAGTTCTCGTTTAAGCGTTTGCCAAAGGCAAATAGCTCCGCGTTGTAATTCCATTCTATGAAACCCGATCTAGGCTGTGGTGGTGTGGGCCCCATTTTTGCTTTGCGCCGTGTTAGTTCACGTAATGTTGGGGCGACCCATCGTTTTATGTGCCGCACATTAGCTGTAAATAAATGTCTTTAGATTTATTCTTTTCTATGTTTTTAATAACTTACTAAGATTTGTGTAGCTGGCTAATTGGGATACAACTAGAATTGTGTTAAGTTTGTTACGAATTAGAGACATTTCGGTAAGAAATGATTTAAATTTGAGAAGTACGATTTTGCTATATTTTTCTCTATTAAAGAATCACATTGACGTTTGGTCGGCTGTCATTTCTCAGGCGTCTAGGTGGAATTGAAACCCGAAACAAATAGAATTGGTATTTACAGTAGATCTACATGGGCACTTGAGTCTTATGTCGTTTACGATTTGCAAACAAAATTTAATCGTTTATTTGATCTGACTCTCTTTTGAGAAATCTCGATTTCACACATACTTTCACTAATACCACACGGAAGATTAAAGGGATACTAAATAGCCGTGTTACTGAAAGGGACGGCATTACCTAACACGCAAAAAAACGTGACACGTTTTTTGGTCGGCCATCTTGTTTACGTGGTAGAAATTATAAACATCCATATAGCGATGGACTAAAAATGATGACTTCCGGAAGTGTTACCCTCACAATGCACTTCTTCCGTTGATTGAAACAATCAAACCTTGGCATTCGCAAAAAACTGTTTGTCATCACTATATCATAGAACGTATAGTGTACCTTGGCTTAAACTAACTTTATACAAAGTTGTGAAACATTTTACCAATTTAGCGTATAAAGGTCTAATCGTTCCAATGAAGTCAAGGACAGTTCAATGAACAATGTGCTTATAAAGTAGCACGCCATATTGCAGTTTTATGGGGATTAGCAAAAGCGTCAACAAATATCTAAACACAACATCATAAATAATAGCTTGCATCCAGCAAGAGTGTCGCGTCGTAACAGCTTATCGCAATAATTAATGCAAATCTCTAAGTTTATCACAATAGAAGCTATCTTTATATATAAATTGAACCATTTAGATGATTTTATATTCACAGACGTACTTAACACCACCGCAATCGTAATGGTATCTTCAAAGTTGTCACCAAACGTGGTTGAAGATCTGTGCAAGCGTTATTCTCATCATTATGTCGAAAACGCGTTTGAAATTATTAATTATACGCTTAAAGAATCGAGTGATGCACCGGCTGGCTTCTTAGGACGTCACGAAACGCTGTGGGTGCAAATTCGGCGAATTCCATCTGCCATACCGGAGGAAATGATCTTCTTCACAAAGTCGGTTCCCAGTGATGTAACCTCCCGGGCTGAATACATAGAGGAGTTTGGTGTCTTCAAGAAGGAAATATCTGTTTATCGGGATTTGCTGCCTAGATTGCAGATGCAGAGTGGACTTCCTGATTTCGCTGCAAAGTGCTACTATGCCAAAGGTGATCTTTTAATATTTGATCACCTGGGTGAGATGGGATTTCGCATGGGCGCTGATCGATCGGGAATCTTAGACTTCGATCACCTCCGATGCGCGTTGACGTCATTGACACGCTTACATGCCGCATCAGTTCTATTTGAAGCAAAGAATTCAACAAAAATCCCAGACATGTTTCCAGAAGCTGTACAAGAGAACGCATACCCAACAGTGGCCAATAGTATTCGCCTAGTGAATTTTAACAATGCCATTGCCTCCATCTGTGAACTGATCAAGATTATGCCAGAATATAGAGATTCCGATCGATTGGAGTATATTTTGCAAGAGTTTCCTATAAGGATGGGGAAAATCTTTGACCTATGTAAGCCTTCAACGAAATATTATAATGTCTTTAGCCACGGTGACTTGTGGGCAAATAATTTGCTTTTCAAGTACAAAAATGATTGCCCAGTGGAGAGCAAACTTGTTGACTTTCAACTGACCCGTTACGCGCCACCCATTTTGGATGTTATCACTTTGTTAACGATACCCACGAGTAGACAGTTTCGTTGCAAACATTTGAATACGCTGCTGGAATGCTACTACGGTGTGATGGAAAAGCTGTTACGCCAAAACGATGTTGACATTAACGATTATATTCCCAAGGCACAGTTCGAAGAAAGTGTTGCGGAGTTCATGTTGTGTGGATTAATTGAGAGCTGTTTGTTTTCACATTTGACGATTCTGCCGCCGGAGCTAACACAAAATCTTACATCCAATACGGAGGGCTTTGAGGATTTCTTTACCAGAATGAGAAGCGAGATTTGTTTGAAGGCATTCCAATCAGATGAAGTGTATCGGACCCGATTGACAGATATGATCTCAGATATTATAGACAATTACATTGTAGTTTGAGCATTGCTAGGCTAATAAAATAAGTTAATGGTTAGTTTTGGATTGTAATAATCATTTTCAATTTCTTTTAATACTGAATTTTTTGGAAAATTTCATGGCAAATATCAAACTTGTTTTTCCATGTAGTTAGAAGGAAGTTAGCCAGTGCGTAAAGCTTAAAGAATATTATTAAACTTCCCTGTGTTCGAATTCGTTCAATGTGAGTCTCTAATCGTCTAATTCCGTTTACAGTTATTAAAGAGATGTAAATATTATACCACTTGTCACCATGTATAAACTCCCAAACAGAGTATAAACTATAAACAAATACCAACAAGTAAATAATATGTAGGATACCGATAATAAATATAAACTTCTATAAAAGTGACAGCAACAGCGCAGCGGGCGTTAATTGTTATACTAATCCATTTACCTAGCCGCTGACGTTATCGCCTCAGTAGGTGTATCTTTGTTTACTAAATAATATAGGTACCTATAAGTACTTTGAATTTATTTAAACATCCACTTTATTTTATATATACCTATTGTATAATATCATCAAACGTGGTTCGAAATCATTTTAAGGAATTGCGCACTAGCTACTTTAATATAACAAGATTCAGCTGGGTAGGACCCGCATCACAGAAATGGATAAAAGAGACTAAACACATATTTCATCAAGTCAAGTAAATCTGCTCGCGCTAAATTTTAGCGTCCCTCCGATCCTCCACACCAAAGATAAATGGCCGCTAAATAATTATTTTGTATTTTGGTTTTTGTTTTCTTTTTTTTATTTATCACGCTAACGTTCTTTGCGGTTTCTTTCGAAAAATCGATAATAATCACAACACAAACTTTTTTCTTCTGTCAAAATGTATCTTGGATTTAATGTACCGGACATTTATTTGGCGAGCTAAATGCGTGGAGACTTGTCATCGGCCCATTTATATGAAGTTAAGAATTTAGCGAGCGAACAGCTTTGCTAAACTGCGAGATAAAATTTAGCGCGAGCAGGATACTAGATAGAACAGGTTAGTTAAAAACACCTAAATTACTGTATCCAGCTGTCATTTCAAAATGACACATTTTTTATTTTCTATAATTTTTTAAACAAATCCTTATAAACTATGAAATTAAATAACACTTTGTTAAAGCAGCATATTTGACTTAATCCAGTCTATAAATTTCGCAATGTCAGCGTACACAACATACTCTTCTAAATTACATTGCTGTGCACGGCTTGATAGGGAAGCTGATACTGTTCCCCTTAGCATCCATTTGTTTCTTATTCGCACCATCAGACCGCTTCCTGAGTCGCCCATACATGGGCCGCTTCCGTCCCTGTTGCCAGCGCACAGTGTTCGATTTGAAGTTAAATAGTAGAATTTCTCATTCGATCGTATACAAGTCAACTCGGAGACAATTGTTGCATTGACCAACTTTGGAATTGAGACTACGCCTGTGTGTGCTTCATCCTCACCCCAGCCAACAACAATGCCATTGCTGCCTTCAATAACACGAACATCTGTAGGTCCTTGCCATAAACATACTGGCCGGATAGCTGGCGAGAAGCTAAACGAAATAAATAATAGAAAAAAATTATAATTAGTTTCGGCACAAAACTGTTTGAAAAATTAAATAAAGTTCACGACTGGGTCACTCCATTATTTCTCGAACAATGCGCGTTTGGCTGGAACGATCATTTGAATTGTCAATTTATCCTCGTCATTAGTGTTTCGTCTTCATTTTTTTTTAACAAATACACCTTATACTCAGAATAGTTTAAAATATTAAATTTGAATAGCCAAATGTTACAGTAAATAATTTCATAAAACAAAAAAACTTTTCTCGAAGTTATTGGAATGCATTGGACGTTATTACAATACAACAACCCAAAATTGCAATTTTAATTTTTAAATAAATCAACATCAGTTTTTTTAGTTGACGTTTGTGAAGGGGTAGCCGACAAATATAGTCAAGAATTTCGTGACTGAACACTAAATTGACAGTTCGTATGTGTGGCTGACGTCAGAAAAGTCAAGTTTCCTATCAATCTATTAACATCACAGACATACTAAATATGGACTGCTAGTGATATGTCATTTTCATATACTTCTGCGAGAAAATATGTTCCAAAACAGAACAGGCGCTACTGTTTTACGGCGGATTAGCAAAGAAGCACATGCCGCTAAATTTCCATAGTGACTTTTAAACAAACGTTCTATTTTTTTCCAAAGGAACATGTTAACAAAAGAGCGACATTTTATCCGACGACATTCATTTCGATAGTTACGTGTAAACAAAAGAGCGTCATCTATTGAAAAGAAGCAAAGCTACAAAGAGCGATTTAAAATTAATTTTGTAGTGTTTTTTATTTTATTATTTATAATAAATAAATTAATAAATATTTAGCGCAACAGATTCATGTAGATACCCTAAGTTTAGCTTATTGCAACCATTCGTGTTGTGTGTTTTTATTTTTGTGACAAGTGGAAGCGACCTATAATTATTTTATGCAGATCATTTATCTTATTCCGAACGGCTGAATTGCGAATCTCTTCCTAGACAGTTAAACTCTCGGAAAGAGATGCATGAATTTAAAGAAATGGATATCTTTCGTACCTACGTCTAACCCCCCAAAACCCATTTGCTTACATTGTTGTTTTTGTAATTTCAATTAAGTAAAGGCGTGTGAGCTACAAAAAAGCATGTTGCTTATGGCGGGCCACCAATCCTCTTGCTTTTACGGGCATACCTATAGCTGTTCATATGTAGTAAAATATTCAATACGGAACTAGGTAGATACTAAGCCTAAGTAGAAGACACAAATATCTATTGGTTAATAAATACATCAGAGATACTGACAAATACTATATAAGTTCTTACAGTAGCGCGTAAGTATTTTTGGAACATGCGTGAAGTTGGCTACTAGCAGTCCATACATAATAAGGCTTAGTACGCTGCTCGAACTAAATTTTCGCTCCCATACCAAATTCTCTCCAAAATTTAGCTGAGCTAAACTTAAGCGAACCCATTTAGCTGGTACGCAGCTCGAGCTTTCGTTTCAGAATGTACTTCATGTGTCTGTCAAAATTTAGCGTACCCATTTAATGTGGCGGCCATTTTCTCAAGCTAAATTGTGACAGATCGTTGCAAGGATGAGCTATTTTAATTAATAAATGGACAAGAAGTAGCTAGAATCAGAAATAGTTTAAATAAAAGAGAGTTCAATTTTTTAAGGAAGTTGATGTTTGGAGAGAAAAGTTGGAGACCAGATAGAATTTAGTTTAGCTCGAGCGATATACTACGCTTAAGTCAATAATAAACATAACAAAAGGTAAATCTTAAAATCGGTATATATTTTTATTTTACATTCTTTTGGTCACAAAAAGTATTTTCAACATTGTTTGAAATGCGAGAACAAGATCGACATAGCTATAGTGTTGCTGCTATTGAGTTTTGATTTTTAGTGTACTAACCTGGGAACTCTCACTCTTTGTATTGACCTAAATTGATTGCGTTACTAGTTCTTCTATTGCCGTTTATCCGACGATATTCGAAAGATCAAATGCTAAATAATTCAAGAATGAGTAAGTACTCAGTAGCCTTAAGCCTAGTATCCTGCTCGCGCTAAATTTTATCTCTCATACAAAGATAAAATTTAGCAAAGCAGTATCCTGTTCGCACGCTTAATTCGTAACTTTATATAGAAGGGCCGACGAAAAGTCTTCACTCATTTAGCTCGCGAAATAAATGTCCGGTACATTAAATCGAATAAAAGAGGAAAAAGTTTGTGTTATGTTTACTTTGAATTTCTTTATATTTGAGGAAGCCGAAGAAAACATTTGCGTGATAAATAAAAGAAAACGCAAAACCCAAAATTCCTTTTCATGCGATGAAAAAACAATAAAAAACTTGTGGGGTTTGTGGAGGAACTATCAGAAATATTTAGATTGCAGAAAAATTCCAATGCAAATAGGGTTATACCCGACACGAAGGAACGAATTAACGTCGTCTTCTACTTCTACTACAGAAATTATTTAAGCTGCTGCAGCAATAATATTCAATTCAATTCAATTTAATTTAATTTATTTGCAATAATCTTAACACAGGAAGATACAGTATCTTTTAAAGTTGTGCAAGCTTCAATAATGTATATATTATATATATATTACTGTTTGGAAAAAACAAGAGAGAACAAAGAAACTAAGTTCAGTAGATAGAATTTACCATTATAATATGTTCCTAGGACTAATTTAAAATAGAAAGATAGAAAAAAAAAAAAAAAAACAAAAAAAAAAGTACAATGAAATAATGAAAAGTAATCGAAATTATTGAAATTAATCTTCATCATCACTACCTCAAAGTGCCTCCAGATGCCGCCTAAGTCTGCTCTTGAACTGAGATGTACAACAAATAATATAAATCTTCTTCAACTTTTCTTCTATCCATTGTTTTGGAGATATTCAAATATTGCGATGAAGTCTTAAAATCGAAATTATAATAATGCGTAAATTTAAAATTACGTTTACTGCCATGGACATATGTTTTTTTTTCCCATCGATATCATGTTTGATAATTTAGCGAAAATTTATCTTTGGTGTGGAGAAACGAAGTGGAGACTTGAGACGCTAAAATTTAGCGCGAGCAGGAAGGACACTAAGCTTTATCAATGAGGACATTTTTTTTTAAAGTCCATAAATAAACCGGGACTAATATTACAACTAGAATCGGCAGTGTGTTCAACAATTGATAACATGGATAATATTCCCATTGTGACTTATGATCGAAAAGTATATCATTCACCCAAGAAAGATACCAGACTTTGCGGACTGAATTGCCCACGACTTTTATCAAAAATACCCAAAAGTTAACTTATTGCCAATATCAACGTTAAAAAGCTTAAAAACAACAAAATATACTTGTTTTCTGAGAGATAAAAAATGCCCTTTTAGTTTATTTTGAAAAGCAAAATGCGCACGAAATGGGTAATTACCCACGATCTGGAATCACTGACCCAATTGATAATTCATTTAAAGTGAAGCCGCCGTGAAGAATCTAAACAAACGCAGACGTTCACACAGATGATTGTTTCTTCTTAATTCACTAGTGATTCATATTAGATTTAATTAACAAGTGATTCAGTGAAAAACCCATATTAGTTTAAATAAGAAGTTCGCTCCCTGGATTGAGTTATACTTTTCGCATGATTGAAAAAGTCTACAGGAAAACTCAGCAATTGTCCTTTAGCGAACATTTAATGCAATCGATCTGAGTTACCTATTAAGAGCAAAGGCGAAGCAACTCCTCCTTCTCTTCAAAGTTTCTATACGCTATTTGGGTAATCGAAAAACTTACTTTACTTTTTCCAAGAGATGCACAATAGCTACATCCGCATCAAAGTTATCAACTTCCGGTCGGTAATCCGGGTGCCTGATGAGCTGCTGTACACCCAAATTGACGGCATTCTCCCATTCGGTCAGATTATGTCGGCCCATAGACAATAGCAAATTCTCAATTTTAATACCCTCCATTCCTTCTTGGAAACAGTGAGCAGCACTAACCACAGTCCGCGCTGAGATAAGGTTCCCCCCGCAATGGAAAGACAAAGTACTAACATTTCTCTTATAAATCGCAACAATCCATGGGAACTGCGATTTGTGAATAGTTTCACCAAACACCGCCATTTTTGTAACGCTTAGGTTCTCTTGGCCGCAAATTGAATCAATGTAACTTGATACCGATACCGGAGTGACTGGCGTATTGATTGGCTTCGTAAGAAATATATTTTTCAGGAATGGATTTGCCTCTTTGACAGGACTTGTTCTATTTGTTATTTTCGGTGACGCAGTGGGTGACGGATTTGTAGGAAATAGGCTTCGTATAAGAAACGCATTATTTATGAATGGATTTGATTTGATGGTGACAGAACCGTCCGTGGTTGGGTTATTAAAGTTCTGCCTTGGTAACACCACTGGATAACTCTCTGTGTTTAAAAGGTAAATAAATTAGTAAATGAACTGAATCGACTTGAGAGAATGTTTACTGAGTTCGGCACTACGATTAAGAAACGGCCAGTTTGAGGGTCCGCTGAAATTTGGAAATTTACGAGGTGACTGTAGTTGGCCTGATGATAGACTAGTCACTAGGGTATGTTCCAACTTAATGGCGGTTCTTGGCGGAGGATCTAGGAAGAGAGATTCGAGCGATGAGAGCGTACATCATTTATTTTGTGAGCAACAGATTCGAACCTTGAGGACCAGAACACTTTCTGACATTGTTGACACTGATGCCGGTCACTCGAGGCACAACATTTTTAAGTGGAAAATCAACTCGGTAAATAACCGGCATTGCCGATCGGATGTAATCAAATACTCGATCCTTGTCAATCATCAGGGATAACTTTCCTGAGAACTCCTAAAAAGATAACAAGTTTTACAGTCTGTCGTTATTCATTATCGTAAAAAGAACAACAAAAATACATAAATGTACAGATCTAACTGCCCTATTAAGTGTGAAAATTGGAGTGTACTGAGTCCTTGAGACTGCCAGAACATTTGCGGAGCACTTTTCCTTTAATCTTGATTTTAATATAGAAGACCTGTGGCAGCGCTGCAAGAACAAGAACCTTTTTAGTCCGACTTTGGCCATATAAGTTGTACACGAAAACTGAAACAGTCTTGCAATAGCCACAAGATAGTGGTCTTCATGGGATAGTTCAAGGAATCTCTTCAGAGAGGGAAAGTAGACAACCCAAGACTGGTGTCCGCCAGAATACGGAAAGTTACATTCAATAATAAGATAGGGAATTTATCAATGAAGATATATCTTAGCAGCAAATATTTCTTCTGGTTCTAGGATTTACAGAGACTTTTTTGAACGATTCATCTTCTAATACGCAAAAAAAAAACATTTTTTATTCACCGAGCTTTATCCACAAATTAAACATGTAATTTGTGGATAAGTCTCGCTGGAAAACCCCAGCGAACGGGTAACCAGTTTGGACTGGCTTGATATTAGCAATGCGGTCATAGAGTGCATTAAATTGGATAACAGTAACCTATCCTTGCTGAAGTCTTAATCTTAGCTGTCTTCTTAATAAAGATTTGTAGTTGCGAGAGCCTTAGAATACATACGCTGCGTTGTTGCAATGCGGCTGTTAAACCAGCAGAAAAATGTTGTTGAGAACTTTGACGTATAATTGTAATAGGTAAATGAAAAACTTTAAATTCTGTATCATTCAACTGTGAAATGTATTTCAATCAGTGGCCTACTCGATCAAACGAATTTAAAACTGCGAATCCATGGGCAAGGGCATGCATCAATCTCGGAAAAAAAAAACTAGAGAGACTGTCGCCTAGAGCGCGCCACCTAGCGCTCTGAGGAAAGTAATGAACCAGTCAGTCCAAGTTGAGTCTGATTAGCTAGTTGAGTGACAGACAAACAAAATGGCTACAATCGCCGACACGACTTTATTCAATTGTTCGGCATCCACAAAGCTTCTGTGAAAATTATTTAAATTAAGCTCACGCGTCGATTCCAATTAGCAAATGTGAGCAATACAGAAAAACCCAGATAAGGCTATCAGCTCATCTTTATTTACAGGAAGTTCACAACTTTCCAATATATGGCTTTACAAAATTCAACTACCGATCAAAATTCATTTGTTTTTTTTTCTACTCCATTGCATTCCTAAAAGTATCTTTCTATAAACCATTTGCTATATAGGATGGCATCGAAACGCAACGTAAATACTTGCATTATCTGGTTATTTGCTTTGGCGTCGAACTTGAAAGGATATATATTTAGTTCCATTAAATACACCTTTCACATGCAACAACTTAAAGAAGCTTCGCTTTTTTCCTTAACAAGTTAATACCATTCCACGGCTGAATGGAGCTCCACACTTTTCAAATAAAAATCAACGGAAAGTCACAAATAAGTGAACTCGGATATCCTTTGGTCATACCTGATTTAATACTCCAGTCTGTGAAATTTCGACCTTCACTGTTGTCGTTCCATAGGAAATATCTGTTAATGTTATTTTTCCAAAGCTGCCCTGTCCGTCGGTTGCATATTCGAATATATTCGGACAAGGATTCTGCGGATTCGACGATCCATCGTCAACTAATACAATTAGAACAACTAAGGCCGCGATCACCCTTGACACTGTTCGCATAATTACTTCTCAATTTGAATACTATTCTAATTACTTTTGTCCGCGAAATTACAATCAAAACAAAGTTCTTATCAATCAATAACCAAATTTGAATACTAACAGCGGATTTTGAAATCGAAAACAAAAACACAAGCAAGCAATTTATTTTCGAACTTCAATTGTTGATCAATGAATAATTAAAAGCGATCAGATATGTCATCAGAAGTATTATCGCTGCATTGTAAAAGTAATGCCAGTTGAATGTCAAAAAAGAAAATGTTTGGTCTCTCTTAAATGATTGAAACTATAGTTTTTAACCGCCTTAAGCTCCGTCTCCGTCAGACCGTCACCACCGACACTTTGTATACGTCTATGCAGGCAATGAAAACAACATCTGTACGATTTGAGAAAAAATCGTCCAATCATCGGCGATCTTTGAGAGGCTAAAGTTGGAGTAAGTTATAATCGTAAAGCTGGGAAAATATAATCGCCTAACACAAGTACGTTATTATAGCGAGCTGCCTGCATATCATGTTCCTTTGGTTTCGTATACAAACATAGTGAAGTATTGTGATTTATACATGTTTCCATACGTTCGGTCTCATGTTGATAAGAGCGAAGAGATAAGTAGCAAAGCTGCGCATAAATTTGTGGGCATTTAAACCAGTGCTAAGGGATCAAGGAAAAATTCTCTACTTGCGGGTAAAACGCAAAACCAAACGAATTTGTGGGAATTTGTTATATTTTATTCTATTTGATTCGATAGAAAAGACTACCACGAAAAGCCTAATGGATTAACAGTTTATTTCACTTTCAGTTCTTCAGTTTAAAACTAACGAAACTTGCTTGCGTTTGAGGCCTAGGTTTTTCCTTTCACTTTTGTTTCTCCCTAAGCAACGACAATACTTTATGCAGCAATTAGAACATTTATTATTTCATTGCAGTCAACAAACATTTTCTTAAATCTTTATAAAGACTCCGCGAACTCCAAAACTATCGTTTATTGCCACGCCTCCCATTTGGGGGCATTTTTGATCAAAACATATTATTTTTTTTTTGACTTTATGTTGGCACTTATATTGGCATTACTCAAATATTTCTTAATTAAAGAAGAAAATCAGTTCTGAAAGGCTACACTTTCTTCGTTGTTTCATGAGATCAATCTAACATAAGGTTTATTCAGATACTTCCAAAGCCTATTTTGTCCAAATTTCACACTCCTCTTAGTAAGAGAAACCTCTCATCGGTAAGCATATTGCTTGAAACTACAAATTTGCAAAATGTCAAAATTCAAATTTCAGCAGAGGCTCAATTCTGGTTCCGTAAAAAGTGAAATGAAAATATTCTTACCCTATCACCGCAATTTCGATTCTCTATGGAAATGTGAAACCGAACTTAAAAAATTTTCAGGTGAATTTTTTTTTGTGAAAGATTAAAAATTGAGAATCTGATGTCGTACAACACAGAGTGCGATATTAAATTTGTTGAAGTAATAAACAACCACACGGCAATACTGTCAACTGTCGCCTAGAAGACACAACCTCTCAACAGAAGAGAGCGGATATATATATAGATACAGAAAATAAATGAGATCAATTAAACAACTTTACATTTAAACATTTGAACGATTTGACAACCATCTATTTCTTGGGCTGTTGCCGTAGGTACCGACGAATCCACTGGATATTTACAAACCAATTGTAAAATTGACATTGACACGTAAATGGTATTTCGGTTTTGAGGTTAAAGGACTATTCACATGAGCGCGAATTGCGAATAAGCGAATAGCGAACAAATCAACTTAATTGTATTTATGAATTGCAAATTGATATTTTTTTACCAAAAAAAAAACATTATAATTAAGTAATCTAACACTTATCTTAATCTTAATCTCAACAAAAATCGGAGTCTTAGCGAAGTTTACAATTAAAGCAATTTCCCCGCGAATAATAAATTCTTGAGCGAGCTGTCTTATTCTTTATTCAGAATCCACATAATACAGTCGCGATCCACAAACCCACGAATGAAAAATTCGTTTGAACTTAACCTTTCAAAATGAAACTGCGACCAAAAACAAATTTTCATGTGAATGCAATATCAGAAACGAATATTCGCTTGTTCGCTCTCATGTAAATAGTCCTTAACTTCGAACGGATTTGTGGAACGTGTGTTGGAATTGTGATTGTAGTAATCAAACTGTGGCAATTTTCCGCAAGTGTATTTTTGCTCATAGCGAATGGCCGCAGTTTATTTACAGTCCACAATACTAACACGGGTTCCACAAATCCGTTCGAAGTTAACCTCAAAACCAAAATGCCATTACAAATAGTCTACTGCTGGAATATTAAAATACGTAATTCTTTGAATGTAAATACTTCAAAGTGGTAGGTTCGCGCTTATCACTTCGTTCCTTCGCTCTCATATGAATAGGTTTTAATTGTTCTTGCTCGTTGTATTACTTTGCGGTGAGTGGCATTTACGCCGTTGGATCATTGAAAGAGAAGTATGCGATGTGCATGTGACTGTCATTCACTGCGGCGATGGGTACATTCAATAATCTAGTTATCTTAAGTCGACTAGATTAGTCTGAATAAGATGTAACCTGAACGCAAGAACTGGATTGGTCGGGAATGTCACTATTCCCACGTCAGTCAGATATGTAAACTGTCAACTTCTTACTCAGTCGAATTTCTTGACTAGATTCATCGGCTACCCTTCCATAAAAGTGAAATGAAACAGCTGGTCATATGAACTATCCAAGTCAATAAAAACAGAGATGCATCAAGTTAGCCAGCTGTCAGACTTACTAAAATAGATATTTGAATGCCCCCAATGCTTATGAATTATGATAAGAAACGCACCTGGACGAGTGGTGTTGCAAACTGCAAACAATATGTAATTTCATCGACCACTTAAATAATCTCACTACCTCTCTGATCAATATACTTACGTTACACTCTCCTTGAGCTGCACAATAGCTACATCGGCATCGAAGTTATCAACTTCCGGTCGATAGTCTGGATGTCTGATGAGTTGCTGCACTCCCAAATTGACGGCATTATCCCATTCGGTCAGACTATGTCGTCCCATGGACAATAGTAAATTTTCATTTTTTATACCTTCCAATCCTTGTTGGAAGCAGTGAGCGGCACTGACTACTGTCCTAGTTGAGATTAGGCTCCCACCACACTGGAATGACAGTGTACTGACGTTTCTCGTGTAAATAGCAACAATCCATGGGAACCGTGATCTATCGATAACTTCCCCATTGACAGCCAGTTTCTTAATGCTAAAGTTATTATTCTCCTGGCCACAAATTGAATCAATGTAACTTGATGACGAAGGTCCTGCTGCAATTGTAGGCCTTGTCACAGTTTCTGTTGCCGGGATAGTTGGTGGGGGATTTCTTGTAGCGAATTGGTTGGGTATACGATATCCGAGATATGAGTTTATGTCGTCGAGATTGCTTTCCGGAGCGGGGGTATTGAATGTTCTCCTAAAAAATTCCATAGCATCAAACGGAGCAGCGTCTGCATTTAAGAGATAAATAAATTAGTGAATAGAATGAGTTGAATTATAGGGGAACACTTTAACCCATGCCCTGTTGGCTGAGGCTGACAGTGCGACCTTAAGGATCTATTGTATCAAGTGGGGAACACTCACTGAGATCAACAGTTGGGTTGACAAACGGTCTTCTAGTATTTGGAACTATATTAGGTTGTTGTTGTGGGAACTGAGACTGCGGTTGTCCTGCTGATAGACTAGCGTAAGTTCTAAGGGTGTGCTCCAGGTTAACAGTGGCTCGTGGTGGGGAATCTAGAAATAGATTTGACAGATGAACATACATCGTTATTATAGTGGCGTCAGAAATTCGAACCTTTGGGACCAGAACATATTCTGATATTGTTGACAGTGATGTCGGTAACTCGGGGCACAACATTTTGCAGCGGAAAATCAACTCGGTAAGTAATCGGCACACCCGATCTGATGTAATCAAAAACTCGGTCCTTGTCAATGTTTAGCGATAACTTGCCCGAGTATTCCTGAAAATATAGCAATGTCAGAGTTTTATTCAGTTGAGCATGTTTTTTTTTCGAAATGCTAAGATTAAGCGTGCTTTTAAATAATTTTCTTCGAGGGTAATTCCAGTATTTTTTAGTAATTTCCACTTGATGCTGTTTTACAAAAGCTATTTATGTACTCTGCAGATAATTCGACGTGATTCCCCAGTCGAATTCCCTTGTGTGTGATTGGCTTACTTGCGTAGGTATGTAGAGCGAATGTCAATATCATCTTCTTGTGATAAGAAGCTGACTAGTATTGAACTCGATTTCGCAAACAACGTCGTAGTAGTTGGATTTGCATGAATGCATTTTTGTCTCATGTGTTCGAGCTCGGCGATTAACTTAAATGTGGAATGCATGACTTGCTGACCTTAACTGATTACGCATATTCATAGAAAAATTTATTTCTTTTCTTGTCATCGATCATCGAAAATACAAATTTCGTTTTGTGTTGTCCAAAATTCACAACGGAAATAAACCGAACAATAGTAATGAAAGCTAAACAGAGATGTAAGAGAAGCAGTCACCTGCTGCGGGACTATTTTTAACGTGAATCTCCCATAAAAAAAAAACACTTATGTAGGTTTTTTGGATCGTTCAACAATGATCGTCCATTAAACGGAAGGTCAGAAATAAAATGGTTGCAAAATGACTAATACAGTACTTAAATATAAATGTTCAATGGGAGCGCTTGAAAACAATTTGTGGTCAAGAATGTGGTTTACGCGTTCATAAGTCCGGTTTATATATTAACAGAGTTCATACTCTAAATATAGCGCCATCTGTTTGGGTTCTCTTCAAGAAGGTGTGGTTTTGTTGTTCCCAGGCGCAAGGTATTTTTGCAGTTATTTGACCAGAATTTTGTGTTAACTGTATACAATCGGTGATATAATATGCAAATAAGGAATGTGTAAAATTATATTATGATAATTTTTTACCAGTAACAGTAACTAAATTATGTAACCAATCGTTAAATTTTATTGAAAAGCTGTCAGCAATTGGAGAATCCGAGTATTGAAGTCAAAGTGACAGTGACAGACAGTGTATAAATTAATAGTCAACCCACATTGAAACTTTTATCTCTTAAACCGACAAAAGTTATGCCTTTTTAAAAAAAATGGTAGCACCAACGAACCTATTATTAAAGTTAGTTAACAAATATTGGTCAATTGATAGGTAATTAAGCCTTTTATGTAATTCATGAAGCTAACGCTAAATTTTGTTTATACTATTTCGTACATATATATTTTTGAGCAAGTCAAGTAGTTAATTAGAAAATAAGCATGACACACAGTTGTTAATGAAAATGAGTGATGTGTCTTTGCTTGAAGTACCAGATTTACCAAATTCAAAATGTCACAAAATTGTTCTATTTATTCTCAAAACTATTCCTCAATTCCTCAAGCACTGGAATTATGCCGTAGTTGGTCACTGTAGACACATATTTTCATTGTGTCGCGTCCTTTTTACACAGTTCCATTACATTTGCATACACCTCCATTATTTATTACAATGCCTTACAGATTTTAACATTGGTATGTCATTTTCCGGTGAAAATAAGAACTTCTTGCTTATCATCAAAGTTAATCCAGTTGAAAGGCTGGATTACTTATTGTTGTTGTGAGTTGGTGATTAAATGTCATGTCATCCAGATAATATAACGACAGTAAGAAAATGAAAGCATGCTGCTGACATTTTACTTGAAATAATATGGCTAGCTAGTGACACTTTTTTTTAAACTTCTGACTCTCCAAGGCGAAAAAAAGGCACTTCGACCTAGAAGGTCTATTGTGCCGGAGCTAGTGACACTTATGCAGTTCTCAGGTTTGACCCCCGAAAAGACTAAAATTACATTCTCTGACCCTACTTCTGACATTTGACATAAATTATCATTATATTAATACGACAACATCCAAAGTTTCCGTACACTATTTTAGTATTAATTATAAAATGAGGAGAATGAAACTTATATCATTCGAAAGGTACTGTGACATAGATGTGCACAAATTGTAGGTATATGTCACCATTAAGGCTGGTAAAAATTAAGTTAACAATTCCCCATAACGCTTATAATTTAAATGAAAGCATTTTGGTGACATTCAATTTGTCGGCGCCATATTACCATAGTAACGCATTAAATAAAAATTATCTTAAATTAGAACCTAGAAAAATTATTAATTCAGTTGAAAAAGCATTCCTTCCAACGATAAACAATTCGTAACCGCCAGCTGCGTATCATACACATTAAAGCCTTACCGAGCTGATCGTTCTAACACAATTGGAGGAGGCATTAGTGAAAGTATGTGTTAATCTGAGAAAAAAACGAAACAAACAAAAGTGCCTCAGACCAAACAAAAATCGAAGATGAAAAGCAGAGACATTACTAAGGGCCACCAACTTCGGCCGATTTCCAGTTACTTGCCTACAAGCTATATTTTTATGGGGTGGCAAATGCTAAGTGCGCTTGTATTGTTACATAGAAATTCGTTTGACAAATGTCACCTAACTTCAAAAATTCCGACTCACCAACACACTCGCACCTTGCATATGCCACTTCCGCTGTGGGCAAAGTTGCTGACAGTGTTCATAGAATTTTATCCGTTAAATTTGAAATTATTCGTTACGTGTGGATAGTTTTATTTTTTAGGAATAAGTGTACATTTGCTTAAAATATGTAAGTAAAATGAACAGCGAAGATTGGTTGAAGGAAAATAACATTTTGAGCAAATTTTCTTCAGTTATATAAGAAAAATTTACGCATGAAATCGAAGTTAAAGATATTCAAAAGCAGAAAATACGCAAACATGTTTGTCCTAATAAGTTTCTAGTATATCCATTAGATAGTTTTATTGACCAACAAAATCGAATTATTTTTACAATTTATAATAACTAGCCAATGGCATTCAGCAATGAAAAAATGTGGTATTCCCGAACTCTAGCACATTTCCCCACGGTTGCCGAGGTTGGCAGCATTTATTTTTGTATTTTTTGTTTTTGCATGTCACAAGGATTCTAAATTGACATAACACCGATGGGAAAACAAAATGGCGAATTTGAAAATAAATTGAGGGGGCCAGCGGCAAGAGGATTGTGAGTTGGGGGTCTCAGTATGGTCTGTCTATGATGGCATTCTCGATGAAAAAAATTGATCTTTTTGCCAAATCGAAAACGAAATAATTTATTTATTTTGATCTTCCGTCATTAAGCCTATTTTTAGACGACAGAGGATTCCAAATTTTGTGACTGACCGATTTTGATGTATCTTTCAATACGTGTGTTTCCGATAACTATAAATATACAGAGTGCACTAAAAAATTAGTTATCTTAAGTGGACTAGATGTTTCCTGAACGCAAAAACTATATTTGTCGTTAATACCACTTTTCCAACGTCAGCCACATATACGACCTGTCAACTTACTGCTCAGGCTTAAACTGATCGTACCCACTGTTTGTGGGCGTATTCGGCGATATCGCAAGTTAATGAAAGTGTGAATTAAAAAAAGAAGTGTAAGCATGCAAAAACATGACGTTTTACTTACAGATATGTTTGACATGCAACTTCCGAAACTTATTTGAAAATCGTTTTTATTTTCGTTTTCGTCAGCAAATGACCAAGTCCACTGTCCGCTTGGCAGAATAAGTTTGTAAAGAACACGAATTACTGTCAAATCAACTCATGGATCATTATTTGATGTGGTCTTAAAGGTTCCGGTATGTGCATCGACCCTTCAACAATTTTTTTAATAGGCTTTTGAATTTGGGGTCAAGTTTTAGTATAATTCAGTAAATAAGTATAGTCCAACTAATTTAATTTCTTCTACCATATACTTTCGGCTGATAAACTTTTGTTTGATTAAGAGAAGATAATGATTTTTATATAATAAATATATATATAGATAGAACTTTTGGACAAAGAAAAAATTAATTTTAGCGCGAGCACACATGGCTCTTCTTCTGTAATGCGGCAGTGAAATGTGTCTCTTTGAAAAGTTGATGGCAAAATACAAACAATAGCTGTGTGCCGTTTTTATTGCTGGTATTGTACCGGTTTTGATCCAGTTTTGATCCAGTTTGTCGCATATAATTAGCATGAACCGTAAAACTTGCCAAATGTGGTGCTAGTATAAAATGTATTTGGAAAAAAAAAACTACAAAATGTGAATTTATTAGTAATGAAAGTGTTGCATCTGTACGTTTGGTTTATCCTACAATTGGTTAAAACAATAATTGAATAAACATAGTTTCAGGTGAACCTATTCAAAAGAAGTGGATTGCCCTCAATAACTATCAGTAAAACAATAGTTACATTTAGAACAAGGTTACACTTTTTCATACTAAGAGATGCAAATGGTTCGTGGAAACAAAACACATAAACGGAATTCAGTAAAAGACTAGATGCAAGTAGAAAGTGCAATTGTCTATTCCTTTACCATTAGCTGTGAAAGAAGGACTTCGTTTTCGATTTTTTAGTAACGTTTGCTTATTGCAATAGCGAAGTCTCGAAATTGTCGCAGAGAAAAAAAATGTATTTACAGCTGTATACTGCCAACATGAGTGGCACTTATACGAAGATAAATTGAGTTAACAAAATGGAAAAATCAACATATAAGGACTGAGGAAAACTTGCTGTATTTTAAGCAAAAGAATGGCTAGTATGCCGTTCGTTCGAAATAATTTTCCACCAACAAATCTACGAGTTTATAACTTATAAGGAATTTGTTACTACAACTTTTGGCCTCCAAAGAATGCATCAAATTGCGTGCAGTGATGTTTCACCTGTGTCACAGTGATACCAAGTACACAGTATTTTCCAGGATGAATTTCGAAAATGGGTTTATACTGGAACTCACTAATTTTTTAAATATTTTGAACGCTGATTTGCGTAGGTAATACAAATGTTGAACAACCTCTTTAAAAACTCAACGCCGCAGTGGTGAGTGGCTTCCCAACATTTTGCCGACAGATGAATAATGGTTTAAGATTTGTAAGGCTGAGTCGAATTTATGGAACTATGGAGCGGTTAAATCAAGAACCCTTTACAACTGATAACAGATTCGTTTTATTGAACATTTATCTCAGCAAGGCCAAGTTAAAAAGATCAAATCATTTGCTATAGTTTGGAATAGAAATTTAAACTACTGCACGACATTGATTTCCGTTTTCACAGTTGCAGTGCAAAATATTACCATTCAAATATAGATAAAATATTCAATAAAAAGAGCGTATTTCACAAAAAAAAACTTCCAGTTCTAAATATCGAAATCAAAGACCGAATGGAATAAAATTATAAAGTCTATTTATGCACAAAGATCTCAAGATACAATTGGTCTTTGAACATTACCATGAAGTTAAATAATAATAATAAGCTTTAAATTAAAAATGATGTACTGTTCAAAAACAAGTAATAACTTCGATTTTAGCCAGATCGATATTGTCAACAGCCAGTGGAGAAAATATCATTTGTGTGGCAAAATAACCGGTTATTCATTCTATAACTTTTGTATTGTGGTTTATGTTCTATTTTTTTTTTATTTGAGTAGTACGTCGGAACTATGAAAACACAAACGACTGCACGCTATGGTTGCTACTTGCAAAAAAAGAAAATATCTACCAAAATAAAAACAAAAGTTACCAAACCAAGTTAAAAGATACCAAACAGCTGGAAAGTCGATTAAACACGAAGAAAGCATCTAATCTACGAATATCATATAAATAAGTGTCCCAAGGCAGTGGAAAAATGTAAATTTGTTTTCAAGCCTAAGATCTTCACGTGAACAGTTTTCATACATTTTTTTTAAGCCGAAATGTCAAAATGAGCTTTTCATGTTTAAATTTTACCGTACTGCCTTCGAGTGTTTACGTCCCTGCAAATTTTTGATACTCATCGTCGTTTAAAAATGCAATTGGGTACAATGTGCAAGTAAGATCTTTTCACTCTTTCAGCAGTTCAACAACGGCAACTATATAAAATAAAAGAAATACGACTTGACTTACTCAAGTTTACTAGTAATACTTTAAATTCCTTGTTAATATAATTACTTTCAGTTCTTGGTGCTCTTGTTCAAAAACAGTTAAGAATTAAAATTACCTACCAAAAATATTCAATAAAAAAAAGTTACCAAATTTAGTAAATTATACCAAAGTGGCAACCGTGGTTAACGCAGCAAACTTGAAACTCATGTGTAATGCTTATATTGAGGTTGGAATTTGAGAAGTGACAGATTGGCAAGGCGAAGGGGGCAAAGGTCGACTAGTCAGCTCAATAAAACAATTCCGAGTGACTTGTTTCGATTCCGCCTGCAGATATAGTTAGCGAGTGCCGGAGCACGTTAATACGATTTTTTCGTCAGCAAAATCAAAATTAAGATTCCTTGTCACATCTTTGCAACTATTCGTCCAAATTATTCCTGGATTTTCTCGGCAAAAATGATGGATTTATTAAAAACAGCTGTGTTAACCTGTTTCATTGAAGTCAACTGAAGTCAGACATAAGTTCCTAAGTCTAAAATAAATAAATCACAATTTTTTCCAGAAAGAGGTGAATTTCCAATTTAATACCCATCAATGCCTCAATCTACTTTAATGTACGTTTCGTTTTGTTCATTCTAAAATAGAAAACAAAAAAAAAACGAACGCTGAAAAAACAACAACGCTTTAGGATGTTAGTTGTTGATCCCGAAGAGCTAATGGTAAATTGACTGAAAGTGAAATGCTTCAAGCATCGCAACTGTTGCCTTAAGGATTGTCCTTTCTAACAACACCATTGTTTTGAAACAACAAATATCAGTAGAAGGGTAAATCGTAAGACAAACTTCCAAACGAGCCCCTGTCATCGGTGAATTTTAACCCGCAAATTTACGCTGCAAGTCGAGCTTATAGGGCTTTAGGATTTTTAGTTTCGACTTTTTATTCAATGAGTTTATGTATAGGTATACTTTTTACACAGCGAAAACGTGTTCTTAATAATACGTTGCCATTAATCATATTGCCATTTATTAATTTGTTTGATTAAGTAAATGAAGAAGAATACATTAACAAGCCGCTTTGTACGCTAGTATTTTGCTAAATAAACATTTATTCACATTTTATACAATTTGAATAAACTATTACATAATTTTGTTTATACAGAATCCAGTATTACGGATGTGTTTTAAGCATAAGCGGCTGCTTTGTTTGATCGCACTTTTCAATGTCCACCCATAAATGCTAAAATGTTACTAATACGCCCGAGTGTCCCCAAGTAAATTAAAATTCAAATAAAATTAATGCTGCGGTAAATGTCTTTATATTTTTCGTCGCTTCAGTCCATTTGTATGTGTTTGTTTTGTTTTGTTTTATCTTAAAGACGGGAGAAAATGCCTAATGCAATGTAAGATAATAATAAATAAATAATTGGCGCAACAGATCCGTAGGGACCCTAGGCCTAACTTCTCACAACCATTCGTCTTGTGTGAGTTTTTATTTTTGGGACGAATGGAAGGGATCTACAATTTTATGCCGAGTCCAAACGGCCATTTGAGAAGCTCTTTCATGACAGTTATACTCTCGGATGTTTGTCAGACGTTCGTGAGAGGTGGCGCAGTGAAAAATCTTTAAGTTGGAATTTAGGTTTTCTCGGGATTCGAACCTGGGACCCCTGGGTAGTCCAACACACTAACCACTAAGCCACTGCGCAACGTAAGATAGTTGTTTACAATAATGCAGGTGGGGACCTACTTACTTCCCACCGGGGTTGTTGCTTTTCTGTTTCACGTCTTCTCATGTTGGAGTGGTCCAATTTTGAATGATTCTATCGCATAGGTCCGGCTGGTTTTAGCGATGGCATTGATTATTTTCGATTAAAGGGAATCGGCCGATTGTAGCTTATTGTTTGTAAACATATAGCCATACAGCTAAAAATGCGCCTTTTCGGATTTTTTGGCCTAAATTGGGGACCTCTGCCAAACTCTCCAAAGCCCCGTCAGCGAATAAACGGCGTTGTTTATCCTCATTAACTTTGAGCTTCTGGGTCAGGTTAATCTTTTACGGGTGTACGCCCAGGTCCCGACGCTAAATTCGCCATGTGGAAGGCCGACGTCTTGTGCACGGCGAGGAATTGACTGCTTTCGGTTCTCCTGTACACTTCATGGACCGTGGCAATGTTCTTTTCCGATCTGGCATTCCTCTGAATTTGGCCACCAAACGCTGGAGTATCGACTGAGAAAAGCCACCGCGTGTGCCGTAAAATGAGCGCAACGCTCGCAATATTTGCCCTGCCGAACACTTCTTCGGATAATATAGTTTTATCACTTATATGTGCTGTTTTATCGGTGACTAGTACGAATTTTTTATAAAGACATCCAAAATAAAGAGAACTTGATACAATTGCGAACATAAAACCCCAAATAGTGAGGTCGTCAATATGGTAGTGTAACAAATAATATCAAACGCTTTTGGCATTTCTGCTCGATGTCTATGATTTACATAGCATGAATTGTTTGTGACCAAGAAGTGTTTTTTTTTTCAATGGCTAAACCATTAATCATTTTTAATGGCTTTTTTAAAAGTGACAGGGTTCAGGGTTACACACTTGTTTTCAATCAGAAACCAAATATCTTGAGTTCTTCTTGAAATTTGCGAGCAAGAAAAGTGTACTGATCCTTTTTACTGCGCACTAGGGCTGACGTCGTACATAAAAATCGAACGTAGCACAATAGATCAATTCCAGGAAGTTTTGGGGGGGCAACTTTTTTAAAAACATATCTCGGTTGTAGGATTTCTAATTTTATGTACCTTAATATTAAGTTCTATAAATTTGGCTTACGTTTGACTTGTCTTTCAAACTGTTTCATTATATAGCTAATGAATATGTTAATGCAACTTAATTAAATTCCAGGTGAGGTTAGGTTAGGTCATAAAAGGGTACGAGACAATAGAATATCATACGGAACTAGTCACCGAAAGTGCCAATCGCGATCTGTGGATAACCAAGTAAAACCACAGTGAAAGAAAATTTAATCAATTTCCCTTAAGAAACTCAAAATTTTCCTGCAGAAACCAAGTAGCCGTTTGCACTTCGTGCAGTCTATCTCCTTCAAATAATGGATAATCTACCAACTCAGAACATCCATATATTTCGAGATATACCGCACATTATCTTTGTGATATCTTAATCGGCTTGCAAGTCATTCTAAAGAACCTATCCTTTGAAAAGATCCTTTAAAGTGCGTGCCTGGCAGACTGTTTGACAATAAAATTAAGATTCTGTTTTATGTGTAATTGTTGCAAATATACCATAATTGAAATATTCTTCTCAACAGTGGACACACCGATCGCAAGTGTGACGCGTTGTTGAGCTGTTTACACTCACAGTTAGTCGTTGGTTTAAAATAGTTCCTCAGTGTAATTGTGCGATATATTTGTTTAACGAAAAAACATGTTTGGTGACGACGAAGTTTGGATCAATTTTGAAATGTGTTTTTTTTTTTTTTCAAGTAAAACTTGAATGCGAAAACTTGGTGAATGCGTCACGAAAGCGTTACGGAAATTGCGAGCGGAAGTTGAGAGGGATATATAAGTTAGTGAAGACAGAAAGAGACAGAGAGTTACGTTTCGTTTCGTATATTACTGTAGAGGCAAGAGAGAGAGATGCGAGCACACATTTTCGTTCTCTCTTTCTCTCATAGTCAGTTACGTTTCGTTATCTAAGACACAGTACAGGCCTATTGCAAGGTTGCCGCTTTGGTATTTTTTTTTACCAAATTTGGTATTTTTTTTTTTGCTTTTAGAGTTTTGGTAATTTGGTAGTTTTTATCTGGGTATGGTAAATTTTTGAGCAGATGTACCAAGAATGCGAAATGGATATCACCTCATTTAAATGCTACCTTACTGCTTCCGAGTGAACGCATTTCATTATTATTATTATTAAAAATTACAGAATACACTCATTTTCTTCTTTTGACAGATGGTGAATTTCGAAATAGTTTCTGTTTCTGTTTATAACTATATTGAGATATTGATAGGTTAATTAATCATATTATTTATATATAGATATAAAACTCTAATTTTTTAAAGGTTTGTTATAAGAAAAAAGGTAAATGATCCCATGTCTTCTAGCAGCTGGTAATTTTGTGCAAAATCAAATAAAATAATTTGAGTTTTTTTTGTAAGTGGCAACCGTGGCCTATTGTCTGTATCACTGTAGGAGCAAGAGAGGGCAGTGCGCGCACCCATTTTCTTGCTCTCTTCCTCTCATAGCCAGTAAATCATTGAAGAAAATTGATACATTTATATGTATAAAGTATAAACTAAACATGTATATAAATAGATGGAGCTAAAGAAGTTTTACTTCAGTCGTGTGGTCTAAAGCACACTCGTTTTTTTATTTTGTTCAAATTTCAGTTGTTGGAATAATAATTGTCCGTGGAAAAAAACTTTTCGAATGACAGACTAACACTGAGGGTTCCTATGTCACAATAGTAATGTCAACATAAGCAAATATGCGCCATTTTTTCGATAGATAAGAGTAACATTTTAATCACTGAAGATGTTCTTATCACCTAAAATAAAAAAAAAACTTAATCTCGTTGAAGTTCTGCATTTTTAATCAAAATTTCAATTATTGTAGAAAAAAGTTAAAACCGGGCGATGAATAAAAAGAGCGCAAAAGTTCAATACGTTTTATTACAACAAGTAAAACAACCGTTATATTATATGGGATCAAAGGAAATTAAACAATTCAATAATTCATGGTTGTTTTTTTAACCAAAAATGGAACGGAATTAATATACATAACTATATTTAAAGAAAGAGAAAAGTATTAGAACTCAATGATATACAAAGTGAATCAAATAAATAGGGTGATGTCCTTTTTTAATTTTCAACAATTATATTTAGGAACATATTGTTCTTTATATAGAAATGTATGAAAATGACATTTCACTGGCTGTCATTTTACTAATGAATATTGTTAATGCACGGAACTAATAATCATATTTAGTGTCCAGGCTATATTTTAGGAACTCACAACCCATACGCAATTAGCCATTGTGACCTACAAAAAATTTTGTGAAAAATGGTTATAAGTAAGACCATGTAAGTAATTTTTACAAACTGAATTTTCATCGCATATAGGGCAAATATTATAAAATTAAAAAACACAAAGCAATATCTAGCAGGAAGTCGTAAATTGATTAAGAATGAAAATCGGGTGATAATCTTATCAGCGATCAGTTTCAGTGTAAGGGTTTTTCTGTTTTGGTCATATAACTTGTTTTGCTTGACCCAAAGCATCAAAGCCTCATTTGCTGTAGATGAGTGATTTTTTTAATTGCATTGGAACAGCTTTTTATCAACAAAGGTCGGACATTAATGGGTTGTTTCGGTGTATATATTTTTTTTACATCTTCAATGGCAAATAAACACTGTTCCATTTTATAATCGCCTGGTTGTTAAGTCATTTACTTTTTGCCCATTTTCGGATTTAGACGGGACAGATTTTCTTCCATACCTCGGCACTTCAATTGCTGAGTTTAATAAGGATTTTTATGATGTTGTTTGGATTGCATCTGTCTAATCTGGTATTTATTATTTAGTCACTGAGAAAATCACCATGGTAAAGTTACACGTTGAGCACTACGTCCGAATCATAAGACGTTATTACCAAAAGAAGTGGTTTTCAGTGCAAACATTGCGAGCGTTGCGCCCATTTTACGGCAGACGCGGTGGCTCTTCTCAGTCGATTTTTCGGCATTTGGTGGCCAAATTCAGAGGAATGCCATATCGGATAAGAACATTGCCACGGTCCATAAAAGTATAACCCTAGGCAGTCAATTCCTTGCTGTGCAAAATAAGTCGGCCTTCCGCAGATTTCAACTTGGCCTACACCTGTAAAAGATCCAACTTACCCAGAAGTTCAAAGTTAATGACGAAAGACAACGCCGTTTGTTCGATGACGCATTTTTGGTTATATGGATATGCTAACAAGAAATAAGCTTCAATCGACGGATGCCCTTTATTCCATTCCAAGGCGTTGAATTTTTAAGTTAAACTTAAACATAAAGACATTTTAAGAATTTCGAACTTATTCAGGGAACTATTCAAAATGGCGCTTTCCCACCGCTGCAAACGGCATCAATTGTGAATCTTATTGAACTCTCCCGCCGAAACTAAAGTCTCGTCAGCAGTAAATTGTTTCAAACTTATAATATATATGTATTAGGAAAACGTATACAAACGAATGATTTCATAAACCTAGGCCTAAACGTGCTTGTTGCGCCACGTATTTTTTTTATGTTATCAAACGTGCTGACAAATATATGAATGGAAATAACTTAAAATCCTTGAGAACCCTTTACAGATTGGCAGAGGCCAACACAAATAAGCGTCAGTAGAAATATACATGTCAATTAGTTTCAAATAAGTTGCCTTAAGCGCTTTTCATTTTCGTTACCTCAGAGGCGACAAATATGAAAGCAATTAAAAATATTCCCTTTGAGTTGTGCAGACATTTTCATCTATTGTATGAGACATTAATTGTCATACCTGATTCAAGACTCCAGGCTGTGTCATTTCGACCTGCACTGTTGTCGTTCCATATGAAACATCTCTTAACGTTATTATCCCAAAGTTGCTAAATCCATCGGTTGAATATTCAAATACATTCGGGCAGGGAATTTGTGGGGTCTGATAATACTGAGACAAGGATCCATTGCAAAACAACACAACTATAACCACTAAAGCCACGTTCACCTTCGACACAGTTCGCATAATTATGTCGCAATTTGATTGTCTGTCCCCGCGCGAAATTATAATCAATTCAAAATGGTTTTCAATCAATATTCTGGAACCGGGCACTTAAATCACAGAATATCAGAACTCAAAGTTCAAAAATGCAAAATACTAACAGCCGATGTATGTTCCGATCCGACAATTACAGTCCGACTGATGGTTTTTATTAATCAAGACTTCCGCTACGCTTAATCTCTCGATTCATCAATAAATAAATAAACAAACATAACAAATAAAAAACGTATCTTCGATGCGAATTCCCCGATCATGAATCTAAAAAAAAGCTATTCTTCGATTCGCGGAATTAAAATCTCGTCGTTAACACTAATAGCGCTGCATAGTTAGGCAGTTGTTGCCTGTCAAAAAAAAATTTTTGCGTTCTTAGATCATAAAATTAAAGTTGAAACTAGTTTTCGAACGACTCGACCGGAGCGGTAGACCGTCTTCACCGACACTTTGACTATGTCTATGCGCGGCATAAAAACAATATCTGCACGACCCAAAACTCTAATCATCTGTTAAGGTGCGGATCTCTGAGAGACAAATGGCGGAGATATCATCTCAATTCTGGAAAAATAAAATCCCCCGACGCAAGTGTTAAGGCACACGAAACAGTGTCTACTCACAAATGGCTTTTGTTTCGTAAACATACCAAATACTAAATATCATAACGTGATTTAGTTGTAATTAGAAAACGAAACAAGTCGGTCCGAAACTGATAAGAGCAAGTAGGGACGCTTGGCTTTAGTTTGGTTTCGTTTAAAGATTTCACTTTGAGGTATTCTCTTGACACTGTTGGGCTGAGTAATGCCACTGTGACTAATTGGAATTAAAAATCCCCCCGGAAGACTGGGTTTTGTTCGGACTGAATATTTTGTGAAAGTAGTTACACCTACCTACTCAACAGTGGTGTTAGAAAAGCACATCAAGCTGTTGCAGAACAAAGCGCGGTTAGTGGGCGCATTTTGTGCAGACAGCATGAATTCGATATTTCGCGAAACAAGTTTTTAACGACAAACTATTTTTTTTTATTGCCGGAGCTTGTCATTTATCACAGCCTTGTTAGGAATGCCCGCCTTAAAAAGAACGACATTTAACAAACGCCAATCGGTGTAACATTTGCCTAACTAATTAAATAGGTAAATAATTTTAAAATCAAGTTTATTGACAGACTATAATTGTTATATAAGCCGAAGCCGAAATGCTGACGCGCTGTACAACATCTAAACACACTTATATATTTAACATCGAATGACGAGACGAGTAAGAACCGGTATTGCGCACAAAGGATGATGTCACTTAATTAATTATTTTGGTATACAAAAATTAATGTTTGCTTATCAGCAGTCAACTAGAGAAATTCATTCGATTAGTCAAATTTACTGGTTTGGTCTAAGACGTAATCCAGCTGGGGTATGGCTTGGTATTTTCTCTACTGAAAAAAATAAAATAAAATGACGCCGTGTTGTCAATTGTGTTAGTGAAATGTACGTATTATTTGGTCTTATGCAATACGTCTCTTCCGCCAGTTGTTTTAGCAATTGTTTTTACTCAAAAGAAATATCAAAATTGAAGAACATATTTGATAAACATCGCTCCGTCGACGGTAGAAGGGACAATTATTTGCCTTCAATCGAAAATGCCGAAAAACAATCATATCCGGCATAGTATTGCTTATAAGTATGCTATATGTCATTTTCTATAAGCTGGCGTGTGTCTGTCAGTTGAATAAGTTAAGGACTATTCACATGAACGCGAAATGCGAATAGGTGAATTACGAACAAATCGATTTAACTCCATTTATTAATTGAAAATTGCTATTTTTGTTCTACCACAAAAGCATTTTAAAGGGTGTCCCATAATTCACGCAAAATGTAATTTTGTTAGAAAATACAGATTTTTAATTAGAAAGCTTATTTTTATTGATTCATAAAGTATACAGATTGGGGTTATGTATGGAATAGCACATCGGAAAAATGGCCGCCACGGCATTGCTGGCAAGTACTCTTTTATTGAAATTTACTATGATCGTTTCGCATAAATGTGGCTGAATTTCATTAAAACGCCACCCAATTTCCTCTTTCAAGGCTGTACGACTGAAGCGTTTTCCAATCGTCAACCGAGAATATTTATTTTGACGATTCTTAATAGTGAGATTCTGCTTGTGCATCAACTTACTCCGCTGAAGATGTTTGTTCGGAATGTGGTTTGCAAATATTGAACAGCGAGAATGAGCAAAAGCGACAACGGAATAAAAGATCGGTTTTGACCATCAATGTGGGTTTTTAACGACTGAACCTTAAGCTTTTAGCTTAAAACTAACGATAAATTATTTCTTATTGTTGTACTTCTTGAAGCTTTATTAAGAAAAATCGGTACTTAAAAATTATGGAAACTAGTATAAAATAAAACGCGAGGTTTTAATTGGTGGGGAACATTTGCATTAGTGATGAGCATTGGAATTGGTATAGTGAGCTTGCACCATCAAAAGCTTTGGTGGCCGTGGGCTTGATTGCATAGACCTTTGACTTCAAAAAACCCTAAAAAAAAAGTCCAATGGCGTTAGATCGCAAGATCTGGATGGACAATTCATGCAGTAATTGAATTGTTTCTCTGGCTGTACGGCATTTGGCACCGACTTGTTGAAACCACATGTCGGTCATATCCATATCTTGTAATTTAGGCACTAAAAACTGGATTATTATGTTGCAAAAACGAACACCATTAATTGTTACTGAGTGATCAGCCACATTTTCGAAGAAGAGTGATCCGATAATGCCTCTAGCCCAAAATCCGCACCAAAGAGTCACACGTTGTGGTTGCATTTGTTTCTCAAAAATTATATAGCGCTCCATTTTTACTAACCCCGAACTGTCAGCCGCCACACTGCTATTTCTTTTTTTCGTTAGCATCGTTGTAGTATTAAATGGTGAAAAACTCAAATAATTATCCTATTATGGCTCTATTTATTTATTTAATTTAGCTAACATCTAATCTAAAAAAAAATTAGTCTTAATTGACTAAAATAACGAAATTTACAATTTTCTCGCGAATAAAAAACTCTTGCGGCGAACTGTCACACTATGTTCACAATGCACATAAAACAGTCGCGATTCACCAATCACGAATGAAAAATTCGTTCGAACTTAACGTTTAAAAATTTAACCGATACACGGTTATCTGCGAACATAAAAAGTTTTCATGTTAATGAAATGTCAGAAACACTAATATTCGCTTGTTCGCAGTTCGCAATTCGCTTTCATGTGAGAGTCCTTTACTACATATAACGAACACGACGGGCCCGACTCGCGCCTTAAGCTACGCTACCACCGAAGATTTACTTTAGAGATAAATTTCCGTTTGTATACAGCTAGAAGAATTCACACAAAATGTCATAAAGCACTAATCCATCAAATCAACCAGGTTTACATGTCGAGTACGGTTTTTAAACACACAGCCTTAGTTATAAACGTATTATAAAGAGTGTTATGCACCCTTTAAAATGCCTCTAAACGCAAAAGCCTTATTTATAAAAATTATTCAAAGTTGTATAGAGCTTGCATAAGCTAAACGCTGTTTAGTGCCTGTATAGATGTGGAATAGTATCAAAATGTAATTTTGACTGAGGAAATCCGTCACATTTTATTTTAAATGAAATCAAAAATAAATTGGATAGATTCCATCGATTGTTTTTCCAATTTTAAGGATTCTACAAGTATCCTCAATAAGAAATATTGGCAGATATGAGATATTTTGAATTGTTTTAAAAATTTGGTTTAATTTGCATAAGTCTACCATTTTATAGGAGTCCCAAATTTACCAACTTTTTCTTTTTACTTTCCCATTTTTTAATTCCTATTTGTATTTGAATTTGCATTTCTCACAAACTGCTAAGTTTTTTTTCAATTCTTCGGACAGATATATGTAATAGATTTCTCCTTTTCAGTACCTTTTTTGACGCAAGCCCTATATAACTAGTATGCACGGGAAAATGTTTTATAAATAAGAATTGTTGGGTGGGTTTATAAAGGCTGTATAAACACTTATACACTGCATAACTATACAGGTGTTTAGGCGCGTTTAGCAAATTCTAATAAATAAGGCTGACACTTTTTAAATCCAGGGATGTCAACAATACAGAACAAAAAGTGCTGCATTTGACATTTATGCCTTTGCATGGTTAACAAAGAAAGGTTTGGCAAATTTATCAATTGTTTTTTTTTCAATTCTTCTTCGCAATGCCCATCCTTGCACGGATTGTAACAAAGCCGGTTTATAACGGCCAAAGTAGTGTTTTGTTCAAATATTGTTTAATAGCACACAATCCTTACTTACTATAACTTCTCAGCTTTTATCAGATAAATAAACATGATTAGTTTTCAGTAACTTTTTAAAATAGTTAAACTGCAGTCTATACTACAAGTTTTTTTTTTTTAGCTGTCACATGGGGTTTTTATTTTTCTTATTTGACTTTGTCGGGAACTACCCTGGTGGTTAAATTTTTACCATTATTTGTCACTGATTAGTTTTAAAAAATCTGCAAATTCATCTCCTCCTTTAAGCATTCAAAATGTCGTGCTGGCGTGGAGCGAAATGATGTCTCTTTACATTCTATTTTAAGTCTGACAGCTGTCTGACTAGATGTATCTCAATTTTGAATGGCTGAAATCAGGAGCTGTTTCAGATATCGTTAACGGAGGGGTAGCTAAGGAATCTAGTCAAGAAACTCGTTACTGAGTGCATATGTGGCGGGCGTAGAAAAAGTGACGTTCCCGACCAATCTAGTTTTTGCGTTCAGGTTACATCTTATCCAGACCAATCTAGTCAACTTAAGAAAACTACATTGTTGACTGTGGCCATTGTCTCATTGGAAAAAAGAAATGCTCGTTCCAAATACAGACGTTTTCATGCAGTTCCGCTTAAAATTTAAGTTAAAAAAAAATCAGGCATTACATTTTAATATGTTTTAGGTCACAACTCACAATAGATAATTTTACATTGAAAATACAAACGTTAGTTCGTAAAATGTAGCTAGGCCACTTACAGTTTTTGTTATAATCGCTATACGTATTTCCATCTGCTATTTTATATTTATTTCATATATACAATCCAATTCTGAGACAATTGTTGAGCTTACTAGCTTCGGAAGAGCGGACGATCTCTTGATTGTCTTATCCTCACCCCAGCCTACAACAACGCCAGTAGTTCCTTCAATTAAATCTAGATCCGATGGCCCCTCCTGGCATAGTGGCCGGATTTCGTGTGAGAAGCTGAAAAGGCGGAACAAAATCAAATTCCTTTCATTCTAAATTGCAATACCATTTGTATTGTCAGTTCATTTGACAGCTGACAGATGCCCAATATATTTTGCAATTTACCCATAACTAGACTAACGCCAGAATGATATTGGCAAATGTTCGATTTCAAATTTAGCATTGGCAATTTTTTTCTTTTCTTATATTTTCTGAATGATATTCCGGAAGTTATAGTAGGCGATCTCTCGCTAACGTCGACGACTATGCTTTGATGACCGCAGTTAGACTCTGCAATAATTTAACCAGAAGATATAGACCCATAAATAAAAATTCCCGTCATGAGGGAATTTCCGAAAATCGGTTGGCATAGTAATTATGCTTTCGAGAAGGTATACACTTTTTGAGATGCCAGCTGAAAATGTACACGCAATGCAACACAAATAAACAAATAGTTTAAATATCATCCCATAAATAAGCCTAATCGACAACTTTTACTCTCGAATATCAAACCACTGTATAGAAAAATTGCCCGCCAGAAACAAATCACAATAGCGACGTAATGCACGTAAGGCAATTTGAAAATACCGGATCAGGAACGAAACGGATCAAGTGCATAAACTAAGTACCTATTTAATAAACAGACATTAAAATTGAGAACGGTATTTTTGAAGAAACAATTCCGGGGGAAATTGGGGAGACGTGAATACAGTAACAGTACTGAAATGGATGAGGTTATATTTAAAATTAGTCTTTAATCGCACGAATGATGACAGCCGCTTTGAAAATACAACTGATTATAGATAGCACTTGAGTCCTCAATAATTGTTTGACATTTCACCTGAACGTTAGTGCGATTCCACGACCGTATTATCAGTGTTTATTATTTGAAATTCAACAGTACTGACGAAAGTCTCTTTAGCGATTTAAAGATGACTATATCATCTCTGCTCTGAGAAGCATAAATAAGATAGTAAAATTGAGGCTCTTTATCAAGCATTTTTATTTCAATTTTGTTTGAGCTTTTTTAGGGACACGTATCGGGTTTGAAGCAGGTATTTAGGGAATTGGGTTTCTATCGTGAATTACTTCATTTTGTGATATAAACTTCTTTAGATGTGTTTTTGAGCTTCGTTCTCAGCAAAGCAAAGTAAAGTACGATTTTCAGCACACAATTACAACAACTACTGTCAGCCTCGAAGGTCAAGTAGAGCGTAGTTGTTGTAATTGCGTGCTGAAAATCCTACTTTACTTTGCTTTGCTGAGATCGAAGCTCAAAAAACGCGCCTATTATTGTTAAAATTGCATGCGATATGCCATATCTATTATGTCAATTATTTGACAACCAGACTTTTTCTGCCAAATGTCAATTTTGAATGAGATTTAAGACTTATGTTAATTAGTTATCTCGTTATCTAGATTGGGCTGGACTACATATGTACCCTGAACGCGAAAACTAGATCGGCGGAAAATGTATTTTTCCTACGTCAGCCACATAAAAAAACTGTCACTTGGTTTTTATTCACGAACTTCTTGACTAGATTTGTCGGCTACCCCTCCATAAACGTCAAATTAAAAATCTGTTCATGTGACCGTCCCCAATGCCTTGAAGTTCCATCAGCCTCATTGCTGCATCTCCATGTACCTACTGTCACTGACTGAAAAAAAGCTCGAGCCATAATTTTATAAACAATTCCATTGTTAAGTCAAAAGCAAATATTTTTAACCACAATTTCTATTTTAATAAATTTCTGCACATAATTTGCTTACGAAAATGGAAGTAATAACATTTTCACACCAACATAAATTCCTTGATCCAGTCTATAAATTTCGCAATGTCCGAGTACACCACATATTCTTGCAAATTACATTCTCGACCAGAAGTTGCTAAACCCGCTGATGCTATTCCCCGCAATACCCACTTGTTCCTCTTTTTAATCATAAGGCCATTTCCTGAATCGCCTGTGCAGGGTCCACTTCCATCTCTTTTTCCTGCGCAAAGTGTTCGATTTGATGTCAAATGTACAAAGGCTACATTTGATCTTAAGCACTTCACTGTCTGGACAATTGTCACTTCTACTAACTTTGGAAGAGGAGAAACGGCATATGTCTCGTCCACGCCCCAGCCCACAATAACACCAGTAACGCCTTCAATCAAATCCAGATCTGATGGTCCTTCCCACAAGCATATTGGCCGGATGGCATGTGTGAAACTGAGGAGAGAAGACAAATACAATTTGAATGCTAGCATTTATGTTTGTGATACTACATGTGAATGTCAGACAAAGTTCCCCATACGTTCGAGTTTCTTTTAAATTTCTAAAATGGAAAGAAGGAAAGAAGCGAAATAACGAGTAACGAGTAATTTTCCTCCGGGTTATAAAAACGGTGTCTGCGATCCTTTCAACGCTCTGCACTTTGTTATGACGTTTACAGGTTAAGTCACATTTCTGGCTTTGTTTAGACATTTCATGAAATCATAAAATTATTCACTTAAAACATCACGTTAACCTATCAAGATTAAACGAAACACAATACTAAATAGATGTCTGAGGTCTGACTAAAAAGGACTGACCTTACACGCCAAAATACGAAACACTTATTTTAGTCGGCCATTTTATTTAGATGATACGAATTATGGGAAAGTTCGGCATTATTGATATTTTTACCGTGATGGCGAGCGGAACTTCGCCGATAAAAATTGTTTTATTTGGTTTCATGTATAGATGGTTAAATTTACTGAAACTAACTACTCACATCATATGTTTAAAATCAGTCACGGAAACATTTCATAAAGTGATTGCAGAAATGTTGTTCCCCGGAACTTGTGTTGGGTTCTGTTTACATATAAAAACAGAAATGGGTAGACAGGTAGACATTTAAGCATCTGACTTTCGAACTCATTCTTACGCCATTTTGTTAGCAGAGACTGATCTCTCTCCCTCTTTCTCTCTCTCTCTCTTCATACTTCAAACTACTTCATACTTCTTTAAAGGGATTGATTGTAATGTGAACAGCTGGACTAAGTTTGGATATAACCTATGTGCCGCCATTGTGTGTAGAAAAAAAGTTTTTAGAGTGCTAAATTTGGAAATGAAGCCAAGGTAGGTATACCTTTTGAGACTTGACTTGACAAAATTTAAATGAATTTCTAGTACTATTCCTATTTATGTATTTGAAGAAATGTATAGGTATTTTATTTATTAGGTACACGACTTCGCTTTGGCATTACGAATGTATATATACTTACGTTACACTCTTTGCAAGCTGTACAATGGCTATACTTCCATCGACATTATTAGATTCCGCTCTGTAATCTGGATGAATGATGATACTTGAAACGTCAAGATTTATACCACTCTGGTAGTCGTTAAGGTTATGCCGACCCACAGACACTAAAATTTCTTCAGGCTTAGAACATGTCAGTTCTTTGCAAAAGCAGAAAGATGCACTAATTACTGACCGCTTGGAAATTAGAGTTCCTCCACATTGGAAGATTAACCCATTGTTCTTTTTCTGGTATATAGCAGCAATCCATGGAAATCTTGATTTGCTGACAACCTCACCGAACACAGCTCGTTTCCTCAATCTTATTTTATTGTCATTCTCTTCGCCACAGACTAAGTTAAGGCTCCTTAATTCTGGGGATTTTATTTTCTCTTCTAGGACAATTTTCATACTGATCTCTGCTCTTGGTGAACCGTCTAGCAAAGGATAGAGACTATGATTAACTAGATGATCGCGGATAACAATTTCCTACCTTTTGGACCACTGCAGGTTTTGATACCATTATCGGTGATATCTGTCACTCGAGGGAGAACGTTTTTTTGTGGAAAATCAACTCGGTAAGTAATTGGCAGACCCAAGTTAACATAATCGGATATTATATTGAAGTCAATGTTTGGTGATATTTTTCCTTTGTAGTCCTGAAAGTAAAGAAGTATTCAGATAAAACAGAAGCTTCAAATGGTTGATATTGATTGTATAGGTACTTATATCATAAAGTGACAACACTTAGTTCGACCTGATTATAAATGTGTCTACGCCCTTAGAGTGTATGTAGCTTTTGGACGGCAGTTAAACCTTTCAGATTATAATTATAATTATAATTATTGAAGTTACTTATCTTATTTATTAATGATATAACCGATGAGATAGGAGGCGGTGTGGAAATAAATGGGGTTACAGTACAAGGCCTTATGTATGCTGAAGATATTGTTTTTCTAGCCGACACAATTGGTAGTATGCGGCTTAAAATCAACAGACTCGAGAAGTTCTGCAAAACTTGGAATCTAACAGTGAATTTAGAAAAGACGAAAATTATTGTTTTTAGAAATGGAGGAGGGCGATTCTCAAAAAACGAAAAGTGGTCATACAAAGTTGACCCCATTAAAGTTGTAAGGGAATACAAATACCTTGGTTTTCTAATAACACCCAATCTGAACGTTGCAAATCATCTTAAAATTAAACTGGCAGAACCGAAACGAGCCATAAATTCAGACTGGACTACTTGCATCCGAAGTAAAACTGTTACGCATAGCTCAAAGCAAAAAATTATCAGAGCGACTGCCCAGACTATTCTTCTTTACGCGGCACAAGTGTGGGGGTATGGTAACTTTGAATCCGTGGAAAAGTTCCAACGTAACTGCATAAAGCGCATCTTTATTACCCCTAACTACATGATCCATTTGGAAACAGGATGTCCACCCCTTATCTTGGAAACGTTAAAGATACACTTTTGTTATGTTGTAAAAGTCATGGAAATGGAAGACGAACGCCTGGCGAAAGTGGTTTTAAAGTATATGCTTAAAAAAAACCGACTTGCGTCAAAGAGTGGCAAGAAATAGCAAATCGCTGCGGATGTGTCCTCAGTTTTTATCATAGTGATGGAGTTACTACACTAAGAAGACAATTTTGGAACATCATAGAAAAATCTGGATCCTTTTTATACAGCAAATTCGTAAACGAAGCTAAATTGTCACTACACAGGATGGATGTATTATAGTAAGGTCAACTATAATCTTAATGGTAACACTTACTTTCTGGATGGGAATGAAACGGAGATGATAAGAACTATTTTTGTGTTAAGAGGCGAATTAGTCAACTTAAACTACGTGCCACATCGTCCAGATCTCCCAATACTGTGTGATCTCTGCAACCGGGGAGAGAGGGAGGACGTTTATCATTTTATTGCGGTGTGTCCTATTTTGAACGAAATTAGAACGATATAGTTTGGAGTGAGAACACTTCAAAAGTAGGATCTGATGTCTGTATTGAATAGTGACTGGGGTTGGGATAGGCTATATAGGTACTCTAAAAGTGCTGTTAATTATGGAAAACGAATTAGAGATGGAGATTTTTGAAAATATTTAGGTACCCTACTTGAATGAATTTTTGTTTTTTTTTTGTATTTTACTTGAATCACTATTTGTCTTTTAAATTTAGATAATCTTGTTTATGTTATAAATAAATTATGTTATAAATACAAAAATGTCAATCTGGTAGACGGCTCATTGCCAAACCTAAAGACTTTATGTTCATAAAATATTGTAATATGTATTGAATTATTTTGATAATTTATATTTAAATAAAAAGTCAAAAAACTAAAACTAACTAACTAATTCCTCATAAGTTATTTGAATAGCTTTTGAATTTTGACAGTCAATTCTATGTTTCCCTTGGGGAGACATTTCTGTTTCTAAAACGTTTTCGGATCAAATTGTGATTCAATTTATTAAAAACAAATCAACCGTTTCGCTGAAATGTTTCACATTTACAATGTTCCATTCAACTGAGATAATCGATTTGCTTTGGAGGTTAGGGTTGGTTGTGTTTACTGGAATATTTTTACGGTCGCTATTAAAGTTCCTACAAATTCGCTTGCGCGTTTTACCAAAAAAAGCAACATCTGCAAGGAACCATTGGGTTTGTTGGACTTGTATAGCAATTAGTAAAACGAACTTTTTGTAACGTTTGAAAATTAATTGAGTTTTATTATTCGTATGACAAAACAAGATCCTTATCCTTACCTGATATAAAACACCGGGCTGTGTCATTCCTATCTTTATTTCTCTTCTCGTTTCTGATGTATTCCTTTGAGTTATTATTCCATAGTATTCATAACCGTCGAATATATATTTAAACGTATCAGGGCAAGGATTCTCTGGCGTCTGTGCATTCTGAGACACCGACTCATCCCATAACAATAGAATTATCACCCCATACACCGCAACCAACATTGGTGCAGACATCATCTCTCAACTTCTTAGAAAGTATCAGAACAAAGCTTTTATGAACTGTCATCGATAAATACGATAAATCAAATCTGAAAACAACTACACTTAATGTAATAAAATTAGATAAGACGCTTAATCGGTTGGCACGAACTACATGTCAACAATTAGAAACAGAGGAAAGGTTCTTTTGCTTATCATTAGTTGGCTGTAATCGCTTCCCTATGGGTTAAGGATTATCTGCAATTAATTTAAGTTCCTTATTCCTACATTAAAGTTGTTTTTTAGGAATATTTACTTTGGCAGTGTACTTAAAAAAATTAGTTCGAAAACGAGCAGGTTTTTCAAGCCCACTTGAAGCTCCCCATTTTATGAGGGAACATTTTATGACGACTGGGCAATTTTGGCGTAAATTAAGTTTGTAAGTAAATAATTCACAAGTAAATCCAAAGTAAATCATGTATTTCAAAAGAGCTTAGGACGTATTTCAGTAGAGAAAATAAGCAACAACTACCAAACTTCTAGTGTGGGGATTTACGGACATTATAAATTATTTTGTATACAAAAACATATATTAAGAAACTCAAAATGAATTTGCTAACGTTCCCGAATATGCTGAACAAGCAAGTAATCTAGTACTAAAAAATCCGCTCTATTTAATGTTTTTTTAATAATTGAAGATTGTGTTTATATTTATCCCTTTCCACTATTAGGAATTCTGAAATATGGGCACCTGAATACAATTAAGCCCGGATAAAATCACATCACTTAACAGCACAGCACAGCCCTGTTAAAATCACACAGAAACTGTTACAAAAAAAAGTTCATTGTTTTTTTTTTCGGTTTGTAGTCACATTCCACTTGAAATATCAATAGTTTTTATTGACGTCATCTTCATTGTGCAAGTTCTAGTACATTTATCTTGGTTTGCGTTGCCCTATGTGCGAGAAATTAGTTGGTCACAATACATTTAAACTGAAAATATTTTGTTGCCCGATTGATGTACGATCATCCGAACTATAACAACACGAAACCTACTACATAACAGAAATGGAAAAACTTGTTTTGGTCGTCCCTATTACGCCGGCTCCACTGGATATATCTCTCCATGTCTAATATGTCTGATATCCACACCATACAATTTCCTCATATCTCTGCTGGGCAAATTATGCCATGACATTTCTTTCGTAAATCGCAACGGCAAGAGAGGTTGTAGTTGACTACATACACAAAAGAATATCTTGACAATAAAATGAGTCAGAAAATGGCATGTCCAACGAAAAGCAAAAAAAAAAACAGCTGTCAAATTTATGTCAGACATCCATGCCAAGAAATAATCGCAGAGAGCGATCGCTGACATCAAATCATGAGTGACTCCACATGATATTTCATCTCATGATGAGCATTATGAGAAAAATTATGTCCTGTGGAGTCGGGGTGTAATGTACCCAGAGTCACATCACACAAATCAAAAAAGAAAACACAATAATGACACAATGGCGGCGCACGTTGGATAACAAAGATATTCCGTTGAAAAGTTGACACGAATCTTTGACAGTTTGAACTATTCCGGTTAGACGATTGAGAAGCAAACAAAAAATATTACTGAATAGCATTTGATTACTCAATTGATTTCTGACATTGCACGTGAGAGACGCCAACGAGATTATTTTCTGTGATAAGCTGGTGCGAAGAGCAACTTCCCGATACTAATCTATTCATCGGTATGAAGCCCATAATGAATATGACATCTGGCGCTGTGCGAAAAACATGAATCAAAGCTTTCTAAGCGTTCTGTCATAAAGCTTTTCTTAAGTGCAAGTATTGGTTTTACGATAATTGCTGTTAAACGGGAGAACTCCACAAAGCAATTCTGTATTTAGTTGATTATGCTTCGGGAATTGTTTTCTTTGTATATAGACTCTGCTATTAGTCGCACTCTATTTGCTATTAGTCAGCCTCCATTTTCTTTATTTTTAAGGTCATCAACGTATCAAGTTTTTGCGTTGACCCTTAAATGATTGTACCTCCGTTTTGGCTTTTGAGTTTTATGTAATTTCGTTTAATGATCTTAAAGAAATCAACCTGTCTAGACCTTGGGTATCATTAAGTTATGCGGCGGTTAAGTGTTTCCTATATCTGCGAAATTCATATGGTTTGTGAGAGCAGCTTTATTGTGATGCCTTGCGAAATTTTATTACATGTACAATCATTTCGTGTACAAATTTCCAACGACTCTTATTCCAGTAACATATTTTGCTTGACCCAGACTAAAAATTTCGCAACGTCAGTGTACACAATGTACTCCATTGGGTTACAAATTTGAGTATCCGATATTATTCCCGCCGATACTATTCCCCTCAATGTCCATTTGCTTTGTTGTTTTATCATAAGACCATTCCCCCTATCGCCTAAGCAAGGTCCACTTCCATCTTTATTCCCTGCGCAAAAGGTTCGGTTTGATGTCATTTCGACAAAAGCAATATTTGATCTCAAACAATCCACCATCGAGACAACTCTTGATCTGACTAATTTCGGAAAAGAGCTCGATCGAGAACCTTCACCGTTATCATCCCAGCCAACGGTAACACCAGTAACGCCTTTTATTAAGTCCGGATCTTCCGGCCCTTCCCATAAGCAAATTGGCCGGATTTCATGAGAAAATCTAAGGAGAGAAAACAAATTCATTCTGTAAAAAAATAATACATAACCTCTAAGGCCTATTCATATGATAGCGACCAACGATATACGAATAAACGATTATTCGAAAGATTTGACAGTTCATTCACATAATCCATTTTATTTGGCCAATAAAGGCGTAAGAATGAGATCACAAATCAAACGCCAAAAGTGTCATAAATGTTTTACGCATAATTATAGATCATAGAAACGAAAATGAACACAAGTCCAGCGACCAACATTCCTGCAATCACTTTTCTATTTCTAATTTAAAACATGTCAAATGAGAGTGGTAATTAGGGTCAGTAAATTGAACCTACAATTCTTCAATCAATTATACGAAATAAGTAAATAATAATAATAATAATCGTCCGTTCATCACTTCCGGAATCCATTTTGTTTTATAGCTATAATTTCAGAAGACATCGCTATAAAAAATCAACATGTAGAACTTTCGCATAAACAAGATGGCCGACCAAAATGGGTCCCACTTATTTTTGCGTGTTAGGTAATGCTGTCCCATTCATTCACACGGCTATTTAGTATCGGACATCCCATTAGTCTTTCGTGTTAGGAATGTGTGATGTTTTAAATGCAGCATGTTACTATTAAATATACCTAAAATCAACATTTTGTTTTCCTAAACGTTTTTTAGCTTTCCCTTGGTTTTGGTCTCGCCTTCTTCTCATTTGACACTGACATTGCGGGGAAATAATCTAATGAATTGTAGTGGTTGATCTGTCACTTTACTTTACAATCGCAGTAGAGGTTCATATTTTGCTTTTAGTTTATTTAACGGCAACCATTTTCTTGCTCTAAATAGTAGTGGTATGAATATACTTACGTTATACTCGTTTCCAGGTGGGCAATGGCTATGCAGCCATCATAATTATTAAATCCTATTCGATAATCTGGATGAATGATGATATTTTTAACTCCAATATTGACACCGCTCTTGTTATCCATTAGCTCATGCAGGCCAAGTCCTACTACAAACTTTTCACCCTTTTGAAAGCAGTAGCCTGCAGTTAGTACTGTCCGCTTGGAAATTAGAGTTGCTCCACATTGCAAGGAAAACGTATTATCTAAATGTTTTTCGTATAGAGCAGCAATCCATGGAAATCTTGATTTCTCAATAAGTTCACCGTGGACAGCTCGTTTTCTCAATCTACTAGATGATTCATTCTCCTGGCCACAAACTGATCTAAGGGTCCTTAGTGCTCGTGATTTTCCCTCCTCTTGTAGGACAATTGTCATCTTGATATCTGCTCTTGGAAAGGGATCTGAGAAAGGAAACAAATTAACTGGAAGGCGTTTTATATTATATTGGTAACCTATATGTAACCTCTTGGAGCACTGCATATTCTAATACCGTTTTCTGTGATAAATGCAACTCGAGGAAGAACATTTTGTTGCGGAAAGTCAACCCGGTAAGTGATTGGGAGACCCATGTCTATGTATTCGGAAATTCGATTCAGGTCTATAATGGGCGATATTTTTCCTTTGTAATTCTGAGAATGTAGAATAATACCTACATAAAAAAAATTTCCTTTTTTTTTCAAAAAAAAATTATTGGGAATATTATGGAAATTCTAGGACGGAAAAGGGAAAACATCTAAGCATTGACATATACCTACCCTTCAATAATAACTCACCTGATTCAAAATTCCGGGCTGGGACAATCCGATCGTGATTTGATTTCTCGTCTTCGATGTATTTTTTTGTTCTATTATTCCGTAAATTTTATATCCATCAAAGACGTATGTGAAAGTTTCGGGACACGGATTATGTAGTTTTCGTTGCCTCTGGGACAGCACTGTATAACAAGGCAACATAACCATTGCCACATATAAAGCGACCACTTGCGATAGTTTTCGCGCAGACATCTTTCAATTTAGATGTCAGTTAAGTGTGAATAGGCAAAAGTGTCAAAATGAAATCTTTATTAAACAGTAATGTTGTATTAGTATTTTGCAATCAAATATCTGTGCCCATGCTTTAACACAATTGCTTACATAGAAATAGGAAAGCTAAATTGAATCGATCGAAAAATTGTTCCTTCAAATTATACACACAAATATCCTTTGCAGTTTCTTTGGTCTAATATAGAGAAAAGCTCTTTAGGAGGAAATGTATGAGTAAACTACCTTATTAGTTCTACCTAGTACAGATTATTGAACGAAATTTTTCGGTGGTCTCAAATTGAACAGCGAAAAGTCTGCGAAAAACCAGCGAAAAATAATTTGCGGAGTGTTCAATCAGCTGATACACAAGTAGTAGTATTGTTACCAGCACTGGCTATTTATCTCCGATTTGGTTACTCAGACTTATCACTGGCTCCTTAAAGTTGTTATTGGAGTTTTATCCTAATTTAGGCTATTCACTTTAAAGTCTGGCGATTTGGCTACTTAGAAATTTATAAAACAAGTTCATACTTCCATTGCGAAAGTACTCTTAACTAAAACTTTCTAAACAGTTAATTGCAAACAACCCAACTCCATTTTCATACAGTTTTTGAACAGAGTCGCACATCGCAGTAGTAAAATCATCTCACAAGATAAGCATGAATATGAAAACACACTGTCCAAGTATGCTCATTTCAATAAAATGTTTTTATTTTTTGCTAGCATTGGAAAATGGAAACTAGAAAAGTTTCTCAATTATCAGTTTGCGTTGCATTGTTTAATTTAATCAGAAAAAAATGTACCTAAAGAATTACAAAAAATGCGCATTTTTTATCTTCATATTTGATTTTTTTTTTTTTGTTTCAAGAAAAATTTCGCTTCATACCTCTTATGAAAGCTGGCGACAAGTGAAAAACTTTCGCAAACAATTAATGTCTCGGAGAATAAATGTGTGCCAAAAGAGAGTGGAGAATTGTATCAATAAATTTAGTACAAAATCGTTTTTAAAGTACCATCACTTGTAAGTCAACTAAACAAAAACTTAGTGTACAACCCTTGTAGCTTATATCATACAAAGTTTGAAGGAAATCAGTTCAGTAGTTTCGCCACAAATTTAGTCGGACGGAAGAATTGGGATTGTGACACGCACTTGTTTTTTGAGCTCGATTGGCATTGTAAAATTATAATTGATTATTAATTTGAGTTTCAAATGTTGACCAGAAAACAAGGGGCGTCACTAATCCTCCGTATTTCATTTTCAACATTCGCTTTAAATACTTTTTATGTCACACTGAATAATAATTATATTTATTTGAGTTCGTAAGAAATTTATTATGTTTCTCTAAGTACATGTACGAGAAAGTTTATGAGTTTTAAATTCGTGCACTTTCATAAACTTTTCTTGGAATCAAATACTATCGCGAATGCTTTACACCCCTTCGTTTCTTTATCATCATTTTCATTTAATAGCGTCATTTAATTATGTAGCTACAAAGAGTAATGAGTTTAATTTTTTGGACTGACCGATCTGTCAATACCAATGACTTTGAAACTTTTGTGTGATTTCTGATAGTCCTTTAACATTTATCTTCGGCATCATCTGACGATTTATAGGGAATGGAACTTCCTTCTCCCAATAAGCCAATGGGTTTGTAAAAAATGCAATGAAAAGAGTACTCTACCAGCGCATTATTACTTTGTTCGAAAATAAGGAGGATCTGTCAACTCCGCTGAACTTGTATTTACTATATTTTTCAAACGCAACAAATAGACATGTCATTCTGACAGAACAATAAATCACTAATAAATATAGTACGTCAAATAAATATTTCCACGAATTTGGAAACCCTAACGTCGTCTAAAAAGTTGTCCGACAAAAATGATTCACAATAGCTACCCGACGCACTTTGGTCAGCAAAGTTGTTTTACTAACTTTAGCTTTAGAGTAACCTTCTCTATTTTGAACTATTCCTGTCGAACGAATGGTCACAGCCGAACTAGTAATGCAACTGAATACCTACAGCACTTGGCTGCTCAGTAATTATTATCTGTTATTGCATCTGAGCGTTATTATCTGTTATTGCATCTGAGCGTTAGCACGACGTCAAAGCGTTTTTTTTTTGTTTTTTTTTTCCCTGATTTACAGTGCGTATGACTTATCATCTTTACGCTGGGAAAAAAAAACATGAATCAGTTGTTCAACCTGATTATTTAATGAAAATTGTTGAAGCTTTTTTAAGGGAAAATATTGGTTTTGTTTTCAAACACGATGGAAGCAAAAATATTTCGTTAAATCATTTTGTGACATTTAAAATGTATGCCTTTTTGACGTCTTCAATTGAGAGTAGGAGGAGTTTCTTCCTTTCCATTGACGTTTCTTCAAATAGGAAAGAGGCAAAAAATAGAAACAAATGACGAAGAAGTCGCTGAAAACAACAGGTGTGTTTTTTTGAGCTTCGCTCTTAGCAAAGCAAAGTAAAGTAAGGTTTTCAGCACATAATTAAAATAACTACTGCGAGTCTCGAAGTGTCAAGTAGACCGTAGTTGTTGTAATTGCGTGCTGCAAATCATACTTTACTTTGCTTTGCCGAGAACGAAACTCAAAAAAACAGGCCTGATAAAAAACTTCGTTCCTCTTCAAAATGTTTATGAATAAAACGCGCTTATTTGATTTATAATTGTTACAACCATACAAGATGAAACATTCACAAATACATCACAAAAACCCTTGTTGTGCAGGGACTTTCAGTGGTATGCGCGTTTCTGCAAGCCAATAGGTACTCTCTTTATGTATGTTGATAAATAAACACTGTTGACAATCGAGTACACATAAGTTTTCGTGAGCTACCTGGAGCACAACAGTAGTCTAACAGGTTTGCAAATGAATCAAATGTTTAACCTTCCGGTTCTCTCATTTTACGAATTAGCTGACAGCAAAAAAGTTTACATGTAGCCTCATACCCTTGTAAAAAGTTATTGAGATGCTTGATTCGGGGAATAACAATTCATAAACAAAATTTTGCTGGCTATCCATCTAAGAGTTGACTTCCACGAACAAAGCTAGGTTTAGTTATTGACAGATCTGAAAGTGGGAAAAAGCTCAAAATTAAGTATTTAAGCGAGAGACGAGTTTTTTTTTAAGGGTCAAGCATTGGTTTGCTGAAATTTTAAGATGAATAAAAGTTGTTATTAATTTGAGGTGCTTTCCAAACGGGAATTCTTCTCTTTAAGGTACAGGCTATACTAGGATAAACTTCTTCTGTTTTTTTTTAGTAAACACGCACTTAAGAGGTGTTATGCCAAGCATTATGCAAATTGAGATATGGTAATGATGCACATTGGTCTTAAATTACCGTTAACCTTATTAATAGACAGAATTAGGCAAAGGTATACCACATTACCTTTGAAATAATCGTTTGGTTCCACTTTCCGGTGAGATTGCTTTCAAATCATATCGAAAACTGTACTGCCGACTGTGGATTATTAAGTAGTTTCCGCGGATTTCAGCGCTTCTATGATCTTGAAGAGATTTGACATTAGTGCTTTGAAATCACTAATTTTGGGGACAAGCTAGGCGTATAATATTTTCCAAATTCTTAAGTTAAAGTTTAGCTTAAACCTTAAAGGCTCTCGCAATTGCTTTGCCAGCGTGGAAGAAAACCCTTTCAGAATGATAGGGAAGGTACAGTCAGCACCAGCGGATTTATTTATATTCTGCCTCACCAATAAACATTTTTTGCTTCGACTTTAATTTTCAGTAGTTCAAAATGGCAATTTTTTCCATACATATTTTGCAATTGTGAGCTTCCGTAATTTTAAAGTCGAAACTAAAATTTGTAATTTGTACCGCGCATTAATTTCCTTGCCACTGTAACGAGTCAAAAACGGATATGTCACACTATTATATTCAACGCTCAAGAGGCAAAACATAATAAGGTAGCATTGAGCTAGAAGAGAAATGTTTTGCAAGCAGATGAGCTTTGAAGGAAGTTGGAGTGTAATTGTAGATAAACGTTGGGATTGATGAAGAGCCAAGAGTTCTTTATAGCCCTGTGTTATAATTTGTACCACGACTTGCCTTGTGCCAATTTCAGAGTCTTTTAAGAGAGCATTACCGTAATTTATAACTCGTTTAAACGTCTTTCGGGTTTCCTCACATGTGTTGACTTTGAAATTTCCATTCCATGTGCTATTCTATTTAAAAAAACCTATTTGAAATTTAATATTATTATTATTTTTGATCTTCAGCATACAATTACAACAACTACTGTGAGTCCTCGAAGTGTCAAGTAGAGCGTAGTTGTTGTAATTGCGTACTGAAAATCGAACCTTACTTTGTTTTGATGAGATCGAAGCTTACAAAAACAGGCCTAATATTGCGAAAAGTACTAAAAATTCATCAAGTTCCACAAAATGACTCGAAAAACTGTCACGCAACTAAAAATGTATGGGGTGACGTTTCTTTAGTCGTTAGCTTATGTCAAGAAGTCAACAACATTAGAGGAGCTCGGTAATAAAATCAGATTCGAAATTGCTACATGAAGAAAATTCTATCATTAAATGACGTGTTTAATTTAGATTCTGGTTGTATCCTTAGCCGTTTTTGTCTTACATCGCTTTGGAAATACTTATTCCTATTTTGTCTGTCAACTTTCTGTATTTTACAATACATACTAATAGACATTTTCTGAACTTTATTACTCGTTACTTTGCTCGTCCTCTCTTTTTCCGTCGTATTTGATAGGAAGTGCAGAACGTGTCTTACCTAATTTGCGGGATTGTGATTTATTTATATCGGCCTTATTATTTCATTTTATAATTCTATTCAATTTTTTTCAATCCAAGTTTCAAGTCATATTTTCTTCAATAAAATGGAGAATTTACAAATTCAAAATATCAAAAGTAATATTTCAAGTACTTTTTTATTTATAAAAATATATACCTAAATTAAAAGATCAATAAAAAAAACGGACAGTTTCGGGTTTGAAAACTTGCACCACACCAATACTTTGCTCTTATAGCGAAAACAAAATTAAAATAACTTTGATTTTATGAGTGGTTTCTTAATAAATACTCAGTCTATAATTATTGTTCTTAGTGAAAACAGTTTATTTTCGTGTGCGATAGTGAACTATCATTTTTGTATAATTTACAAATCGCAAATGCTAACCAGATAATGGTGTCGCAGTGCAGACTTGGAAAACTAAGCTTATTTCTAAATGTCATAACAGTCGTTGTTGCTTGTAAGTTACGATAACGTGGTCAAAAGTTCACGCTTCTGGGTTTCTGTTGATTGTACGATTATTTCGGGAAATCCACATAAAATGTGAAAAAGAAAACGTAGATATATCCAAAATATGTGGTCGGTGTTGCGCTCCCGAAATGTTGATCAAATTTTCAAAACAATTGGGCATTGGTATATATGACAAGTTAAAGGATTCGTCCTTATGATATGTAAAAAAATTAATTTCTTGGGAGCCTCCCACTCGTCCCGTAATGAAAACAAACTCAATCAAGAAATAGATTACTAGGGGTCAACCCTCCTTTATTCGCGGTACAAATTCAACTAACTCATAAATTACAATATAGTCTCCTCGATACTTAACTCACAAACATATTCATTCTATATAATTGCTGATCTGCAGTTCCCATGCAGATCATATACATATTCCTATATTCGCCCGGATGTGGTGTGGCGGTGGGAATATACTTGCTATGGTGCCAATCGGATGCGCGTGTGTCGTATCAGGTAACGGGCATGCACCTGCAAGCGAATGTGATTCGCTTGCATTTTTATAACTGCAGGTGGATACGTGATCGTGATAACTGCCGCCTCTTCAAATATCTGCGTCCCGCAGATCACCTGACGAACGGGTGAATGAACCTGGGATTCTCCTGGGGTTGTTGACTTCTTGAGCAGGTCGCGGTACCGGGCGCGGAAGGATAGGCGGAGCTTCGGGATGTTGACCCTTCCATAGATCTTTCTCCAGAATAGGCAGATGACCGTAGTGACTGCTATGAAAATGAAAATCTCTGTAAGAATAGAAGAGTTAAGATTTCTACTTAAGATATTGATGAGCTCAATATTCCTCGTGCTAAGGTCATGCACGTATTCCAGGTTAGGTTTGACTCTGTTGCTAGTTACGTTGACCAGGACCGGGGGAAGTGCCTGTGGGTTGAAAATCGCTCGGCTGTGGTATGTCTTCTCTCCTATGTGGACCGTGTCATTGTCTAGTTGTATCAGGTAGGTACCTACTAAAGGAATAGAGGAATTTTTATTTAAAATCGTCCCGTTGAAGTTTGTCAGGAAAATTGTGTTTTCCCCAATCAGCTCGACCACTTCCTCGTTCGTCGTTTTGTAGTCGCAAAGGGCATTGCCGCCTTTGAGGATTTTGGTTAGACAAGAGTCCTCTGATAACTCCCGGAGAATGTCCTCCTCGCACACGGATGTGTTACCTATATTAAGACATTTCCCGTTTAGTCCGTACGTCTTGTCATGGCTAATGATAAGTCTTGAGAAGTCTAAGTCAATTTGTCTACCGTTCCTGATAGCTGCGCGAGCCGTGATTAAGTGGTATACCTTTGGGTCTGTTTTAGGTATGGACAGGACATATAGCATCAATGTCCCATTGCAGTATACTGAAGGTCGGCCGTATTCTATAGCTTCTACGACGTTTTGGTAAGGTAAAGTTTCTAGCTCATTTATGATGGTATTGATCTCTGCTGAATCCAAAAGATTACTATTGACTATGCCGTTCTTAGCCAATTGGCAAGCTCTAACTATTTCATTTACTCCCTCCTTCAAGATAAGTACCTTATTTAGTAGGTCATGTCTAAGTTGGTCCGTCAGCCCTTTCTCTATAGCGTTATTGTAACTCCGAATTATCTTGTTAATTTTTTGTGTTGTCTCTCGTGTCGTGTCGAACAGTTTTTCGTTAATCAAGTATTGTCGATTGTTGTTTCCTATAATGTCTGCCTGTTTTTCTAAAAGTTTGTCCCAGTCAGTTGCGTCGGGAGATCCCCCTACCCACTTCCAGGCAGTTCCTATCCAATTAATTGACCTAGCTTTCCTCGTTCGCGCGTCCCGCAGCTCGTTAAGACGTTCTTTGATTTGATCTAGATGATAACCCAGGATAGGTTGCATTTCTTTGTCCTTAACATGTTCAAACATCAGTCGCTCGGTATCCTGGATGAGTGCGTCATACTTCGTCAAGTTGATAACATGAATTAATTTAAAAACTCCATTTGTCACCCAAGCGTTCCCTTCCTTAACCGTCACAATTGTGGATTCATAGGCAAAAATATGTAGAGTCTGCATGGGAGTGAAAAGAACTACTAATCTGCAATACAATCAAAGTTTATTTAATATGAGGTTCACAATTTTATCTTAAGGTCTAAATTACAATAAGTATGTACGTGTGGCATTACTATGTAGCCTTGATTTCTTGTGTTTTGTTAATTTTTATGTTAACATTTGGATTCGTTTTTTTTCATTTTTTTTTTTTTCATTATTCTCTTGATTCTCTTTTTTTTTCATTATGAGATAGCTCTCCATTAAATTTTCGGGGTAGTCACTCCGGATCGGAAGGTTCGTATTTGTCCGCTTTGGCTTGTAAGGTTAAAAATATCAAACAGCCTACTAGGGTACGAGGATCAACACCACCGTAATTACTGTTACATAATTGTTTAAGTGAACCGGCCCCTTGTTTCTCGAGCATCTTTTATTAAGTTAATGGTTTTTAGTTAATTTCTTGTTCTGTCATGTAATTCTTGACAAATTTTCTTATATTATTTGCGTGCACATTCTCCTTCTTTTTTTTTTTTTTTTTTTATTTCTTTTTTTTATATTGGTGAAGAGAAGGGAGAGGAAAGGAGAATAAAAAAGGTTAAAATAGTACTGCAGCCAACGAAGGAGAAGAATTTACCGCAGATTTTATATTTCACTAGGATTTTCCCAGCTGGACTGTTAATGTAAAAAGGGTTTCGAACAGGGTAAGGTTTTGGTGCGAGATTTGATTTAATGAAGTTTTTATTCGCACCGGTGTCTACGAGAAAGTCTAAGATTTTCCCGTCTCGTGTGGCGTACTCTACGTATGGTACGCTGGAAATGAGGCATCGGTCATAAAATTTTCCTCTTCCTGCGATACCGCCGAGTTAGAGGTTCCGGGTTCTTCGTTAGATTCCGGAACGTCTGTTACCATATGGTAAAGCCGCTGTTGTTTCCTAGGGTAATTACCTGAACTGGCTTCTCGCTTAATTGCGATATTGGGCCGGTTCATATAGTTCGCCTTTCTGCTCTGAAACGAGCGATCCACCTCCATTTTGATGGCAGGCTTCGGGCCCGGTCTTGGCGGTGAATATTGCCTGTTTTGGGGTCTTGTATTCCAAGACGAATATGACCGCTGGCCGTACCTGTTGTTCGTAGATCTGTTTGGATTTCCCGAGGGTAAAGGCGGACCCCTTTCGGATCTAAAGTTATAATGCACGGGAGAGGTTATGACGTTCGGTGCCTGTACGTGCACAGAGCTGTTCCTGAAGTTAAGATTCTGCATCTCGAGGCACACAGAGTAAGCCTCAGGGAGCGTTTTCGGCTTCTGAATTATGAGGAGCCTCGAGAGGTCCTCGTTCAATCCACGCACAAACACGTCCAACGCTCTATTACGATAGGTTTCCACCAAGGCATCAATTGTCTCGGCGGAATAGGTTTCCGATCGGATTTTATTTATTATAAGGGAAAATTGGTGATTGACAGTGGCATAGAAGTCGTCGACTCTGGAGCCACCTTGTTTCAGCTGGTTCAGCTGATGCTCGAGGGTTCTAAGATCCCTCTTGTCTGCATAATGCAGGGACAGGACCCTCTTGATCTCTGTCCACTCGCTGTCGAATACATTATATGATATTAGAGCGGAATCTGCTTTACCCCTAATTTTTTGCCTTACATGCTGGAGGATCGCCCTGTAAATGGGCTTGCCCCGAACAATTGAATAATCCTTTAGCACTGTTTCTATGCTGTGCACCCAGGATACATAATGTACCGGGTTCCCATCGAAAACCTGAAGCTCCTTCACAGAGTCGGGTAGCTTCGAAATATCCCTCAACTCGATCTCGTCGTTTGGACCTCGTAATTGTTCCGGGACTTCAGTTATTTGTTGGGCCGTTGGTCCCCCCAACCCTACGCTTTCTATATTTTTAATTCTATTCTCCATGGAATTTAGCTGCGCTAACAAGGGTTGAATTGCCTGCACGGAATCCCTCTGTTCAATGTGAGTGATTCGGTTCTCGAAACCCCTCAACTGTTCTAACACGGAATTAACCGCCCCCGTCAACTGTGTTACCGAATTCCTGATCTCTTCCATGTCTACTAAAAGTGGTACCGAAGGATCGTTTTTATTATATTTTCCTTTTAGAATAGTAGGTATGTAATTCTTTTAATAGGAATATTGATTCCCTTCTCCTCCCAATTTATGAAATTTGCACTTGCACTGTTTTTATATATTGATAAAGGAGAAAATTATATGTTACGTATGTAATTCTAGGTGAGAACAATATAGTTATGCGTTTTTTCGTGTGTACATATCGAATTGGGGGTGCTTCCCCTTTAATACAAATTTTAATATGATTTGTTTTAAATATAGATTGAATTTCTTATAAATGTATTCTTACAGAATTAATATCTAACAATTCATTGTCTTGAGTTCCTGTTGTCTTCTGGGGTCGTCTGCTTCCGTAATTCCAATCCTTGTGTGAACGCCTTTGTCCTATTTTTCCGATAGTCGAGTCCTATTTCTTTTGTTCCAGGTAAGGATCGATTTTTCGTCACTCGTACTGTTCTTTTTGCTGTTCACAAGAATTCACTTCTCTGTATTCGCGAAGGCGAGGATTCACTTTTTCACTTGTGATTTTATTTGAATATTTTTTCCTCTCACTTGCACTGTTCTTTCGGCTTGTTCGCGAAAGTTCGCTTTTCTATATTCGCGAAGGCAAAGATTCACTTTTTCACTTGTGATTTTATTTGAATATTTTTTTCTCTCACTTGCACTGTTCTTTCGGCTTGTTCGCGAAAGTTCGCTTCTCTATATTCGCGAAGGCAAAGATTCACTTTTTCACTTGTGATTTCCTTTCTTAATAATTAATTTTTTGCGAGAGGTGGGAGGTCCCTGCTCGGGCGCCAGTTAAAGGATTCGTCCTTATGATATGTAAAAAAATTAATTTCTTGGGAGCCTCCCACTCGTCCCGTAATGAAAACAAACTCAATCAAGAAATAGATTACTAGGGGTCAACCCTCCTTTATTCGCGGTACAAATTCAACTAACTCATAAATTACAATATAGTCTCCTCGATACTTAACTCACAAACATATTCATTCTATATAATTGCTGATCTGCAGTTCCCATGCAGATCATATACATATTCCTATATTCGCCCGGATGTGGTGTGGCGGTGGGAATATACTTGCTATGGTGCCAATCGGATGCGCGTGTGTCGTATCAGGTAACGGGCATGCACCTGCAAGCGAATGTGATTCGCTTGCACTTTTATAACTGCAGGTGGATACGTGATCGTGATAACTGACAATTCTGTCAAAATGCGATTGTTGACATAAAAAAAATTAAACATCTCCTCCTCCTTCTCATTTACCAAATTGGTAATTGCAGTTAATTTCCTAAAAAAAAAACTATTTTCGTAATTGAGTAATTTTGGAGGAGTTTCCCGACCGCATCAAGAAATATTTTCACTGTCTAAGGTTGTATTATTTCTGTTTTGTGTGCGGTCTCGCAGTTACTTTGGAACTTTGCAGAATAATACCGCGACTACAAATTTACCGGAGATCATTTTTGATTTTTTGAAGATAATGAATATTAATGCATAAATAATAAACAACATGACAGCTATATTTGATTCATGAAATGTTCGCGAAAAACAATACGCAGCAGCAGGCAACTCTGCGAATATGTTTTCTTTTGTTTTAGTTTCCATCTGCCTGTAAGAAGTTTTCAAATTATACCGACAAAAATACACTGACTGTTTTTTGTTGGTAAACATTATTTGGTAATTGATCAAGAATGTTGTGACGTTTATACCGGGGAATATATAAATCTAACTGTCAGAATCAAATGGTAACACTTGTGCTGCTGAAGTAGGTACTCGTTCCATTTGAGTTAATTGCCCTTTTTATTATCAGCTATGATCCATATAGATCATCGATTTACATGCACCTACAACAACATAATGTGATCCTGCTTTTCATCGAGATCACGAATCATGATCTTAAAATGTATTCCACTATTTCCGGCTGCGTTGCTTCTTTCATTCTTGAATGTTGGTGTGCCCAGAGATGAATGAATAAAAGAGATGGATATCTTTCGTACGTCTATCCCCCCAAAACCCATTTGTTTACATTGTTGTTTTTGTAATTTCAACCCCCGTCTGTGAATACGTGTGAGCTACAAAAAAGCATGTTGCTAATAGCCGGCCAACATTTGCTTTGCTTTTATGGGCATCGCGCTGTTGAATTGATTTGTGTTTGGTATTGAATTTCTTTGGTTTTTGTTAAGGATTCGATTAAAATAAAAAAAAAATAATGAAATACGCATTTCGGAAGAGCGAATTATTGCATTAAAGTTCAATTCATGAACTCACATATTCTAGAAAAGAAATGAGCATATGTGCGTAACTTCATGAATTTTACGGGAAAACAGCTTGTCAGCCGCCTTTCCACTGGAAAGATATATATCTCTGTATTCCATTATCTTTGGGTGTGCCTCTATACCATAGCCACACAATCGCATTGCCAGACTAAAAGTGTAACACAAAAAATCAATTGATTTCTTCGCATTCGAATATGATCCCCGTCCGCATTCCGATTTATTTTTTTTTTCTATAAAGGTATGTCCAGACTAGCCATACATTTGATAAACAATTAAATACGTTCATGTTTCATAAATATTTCCCAAACATTTATTAAACAAAACAATGTTTCGCTGGTCTGGATATTTTGTATAGATTCACAACTGTGGAAGATGTTCTGGAAGCTCAAAACCATCTGAACGATAGAAAGGCTGCAGGATCGGATTTTACAAATTTCATAGCTTCTTAAAATTTGTTTCCAAATTATTCCACTCTGAACCAAGAGCGCTAGCGGAACTAACGCGAAGTTTGGCTACTGTCAATCCATATATAAAAAGTCTATGGTCAAAAGAATCTAACTTAGTGAGTCTGACAGGTGGCTGACTTGATGTGTTTCAGTTTTTATTGTTTTTATAATGTCGTTTTCCATTGGTTTCACTCGGGGATCCACTCATTCTGAAATCCAATGGAACAACAAAAAAGCTTCTGAAAGAATCTACAATAGTATTGGTGAAATGCGAAAAAATAATCTACGGCGGCTGTCAGCTGACTTGTATTAAATACATAAATTACACTTGTATTAACGCTTCTTGAGTGGATTCTGACTTTAAATCAAGAATCGAAATTCTCTTCTCAGAATCACCAGACGAGTATTTTTTGTGCCAATGGAACGGTTTCAGAAGTGATTTTTTCGATTCCGGACTCTCCCGGACGCTTCTTTTTGCCCAATGGAAAACGACATAAGTCACTTTTACAGTTTCTTTTTCAGTTTTTAGTTAACGTTTATGGAGCGATAGCCGTCAAATCTAATCACAAATTTCATAACAGAGAACCTATTTGAAATTTCTTATAGTGGCTGACGTAGAAAAACTGACGTTAACAACAAATCTAGTTTTGGCACAAATAGTCCAGACCAATCTAGTCGACTAAAGTTAACTAAATTTTTGAGTATGCTCAATGTCATGCGAATGCAAGTCCGGCCCTGGTTTTGAGGTGTTGACTTTTCGAAAAAATCTTCCGAAATATGATCTAAATGAAGTAAAATAGCAGCTTCTCACATTGGCTACATTGATTTTTTGCTCATCGAAGGTCTCGGTGTGATTGCAACCCGCTGAGTTTGACAGAGTTGCCAGAACTAGACATGAATGCTTATGATACGTTGCACTACTTTTCAGTAATTTTGCGAAAAATTGTTCTCCTCTCTTCGAAATTTTATATTTCAAGCATTTTAGGAAAAATTTACGGAAACAGATAACGGAGTAACAGATCCGCATCGATAAAATCGAGGGGATGTGATTTATTTTCTTATATCCGTGCGTGTTTTTTTCTTTTTTTATTGTTGGTATACATACTTTTCAAGTTTTTCGTAACAGTGTGTAGACTAGAATTACATCCTTAAGTCATTATTAAAAATACGTATTCTTCATTCATCTTCGGTGTTGTCTAAGTTTTGGTCACCTCTATACCACCCAATCATGGCCAGCTCATATCCTGCTCATCTATCGCGCGTTAAGCTAATATTTATCAACATTTACGCGGTCGAATTTGACGTACATGATGAACTTTTCTGTTAAAAACTTACTCCTGCGCAATACTAAATTTGTATGAAATTTCCGTGGATGAGTTGTCCTGTAGTTAAGGTGTTTTGTAGATGAGATGTATGGGTTTTGGCTGTAAACGAGTTTATATTATTTTAATTTTTTTCTTTTAATTTGTTACAGATGTTTGCTGTGAATGGACGTGCACGAGTACCATTTCAGTGAGGCAGATTTGTGGTACAGAAACAAATTGCGTTGAAAACTACGATGAGACATCAGATAGTTGCGATCTCGAAGCGACCCTGCCCCAGGGCAATGTTACTGAGACCAAGTAAGTGTTCACTCTTATTATTTTCTTCTTCAGATACACTAATAAATTGCAATATCAGAAAGATTAAAGCACTAAGAGCTCTAGGCTAAAATTGTTTACTTTAAGTTCATGAAGAAAAGCAATACTGCTACAAATCAATTGGATGTGGCTTGTAATAATAACTTGCAATCATAAGGGATGACACAGGCAATTAATGTTTACTCTTCAATCAGTTTAAATATACAAATCACTTTGTTTTGAGAATATTTTGTTTTTCCGCCAATTTCTGAGGTTATGTTACCTAATTTTTATAAAACTCCCTTTTTTTGGAATGGAATTTATTTTCTGAAACAATTTTTAAAAAGCTCGTATGAAATTTAATTTTTAAACATCGTCTTTGTAGTTCAAACCCGATACTGTTACCGAGAGTACCGACAACGACAGCACCTATTCCCACTATAGGATCAGACAATGAGGACTCATGCCTAGTTCCGACCATCAAAAATGGTCGTATGCTAACGTCGATATCATTTCCAAATATAAATAATATCAAACCCGGCGATATGGTTCCGAACCAAACCTGGGCGCTTTACGAATGCGACCCCGGATTCAACCTTGAGGGCAGAGAAAATAATTTATGTCGCAGCGGATCCTGGTTTTCGAAAATCCACCCAATATGCACCCGTACGCTTCTTAGATACTATTATTGTAAGCAGAATGCTTTCAATTAAAAGACACATTTTTGCAGGTTACTGTCGGAACGACGATCTCATGTTGAACAGCGTTTCGTATACCGTTAGATGCTTAGAAAATGGCGGCGTCACTATACCGTGTAATGATCGCATAAAACCCGGCACCATAGCGAGGTCAACATGTTCCACTAAATACCGCATACCCTATCACAATCCAGTTCAGAGTTTTTTCTGTAACGAAATCGGACGGTGGGACTACCACCCATCACGCTGTGAGCCAATATGTGGTGAAGAGCTGCCGCCAAGTCAGCCATTTCAGGTCAATGGAAAAGTGACAAATATCACATCGGTGCCATGGCATGTGGCAGTCTATCAGATTAAGGCTGACAGATACGAGCATATTTGTGGGGGGACTATTATAAATGCGAAGGTTATAATTTCTGGTAAATATTGGATGTGAGGACGTGCTCGCCTATTTTACGTATCCTTTTCTACCAACAGCCGCACATTGCTTCTGGGATAATGCCAATGAAGTCGCACACAGCACGGGCCTATACACAATTGGTGCTGGAAAATTTTACCGCGACTATTACGCTGACGAGAGCGGTCGAGGGCAGTTCCGAAATGTTTCAAACATCTCAATTCCCACCGAGTAAGTATGAATTTGTTGCCCTAAAATGTTTACCCTACTTTTGGTATTTAATACGCAGATACAAAGGTGAGTATAGAAGCTATATGGCAGACATTTCAGTGCTTACACTCACCAGTGCACTATACCTTTCCGATTTCATCGCGCCGATTTGCATTGAATGGCAAAGTTTAAGCGCCAAGAACTTCCGTAATAACTTGTACGGCACAGTTGCCGGCTGGGGCTTAGATGAAACTGGCGGCTTTAGCACTGAACTGAAGACTATCTATGTGCCGGGAAATAGCTATGAGACTTGCAGAAGTGCTGCCGGACCACGACTGGAAAGCACTATTACAGATGACAAATTCTGTGTACTTAACTCCTTTGCCTCAAACCCCTGTGAAGGTGACAGTGGTGGAGGTTTTGTGGTGAAAAAAGAAGTCAATGGTAAAATCCTTCACTATCTATGGGGCATTGTGAGCACGGGAGTGCCTCGTGGAAATGCCTGCAGCAACCTCCGTTTCGTCAGTATGACGAATATTCAATTTTATGAAAATTTGATAACGACAGTGGAAGCTAGTAATAGACCAAATTGAGTTGGTAGAATACGCCAAATAAAATAGTTCAAAATGTAATTGTAATACTCGTTAATGAAAACAGTGTTGTGTTTTTATACCGCCCAATTTCTGGATAGGTGGAAGAATAATCGCCGATTTGTCAAAAGGCAAGTGAAAGAATAAAATGCGAACTTGTAGAGGAAGTTTGTTCGCCCAAAATGGACAAAAATGTTCAACAGGTTTATATTTTAAATGTTGGAAGTTGGAACGGACCCGCTTTATTTAAAATAATCACTCTCAATGCTTAGCTTCTTTATACATTCATTTTAATTTTTTTGCACAAGCCCATGAACACTTTTTATTTTGACATTTCGCAGTGAAAAAAATTGTACGAAAAATTGCATTTCACGTGAGCTGTATACTAGGCTTTAGAAAGTTTTAGTTATACGAAAAGTGTGCATCGAAGTATGTATTTTTTCTTAATTTCCTTTAGAGCTTAAAAATCGCCAAACTTTAAGTTTAATATCCCAAATTAAGATAAATGCCCAATGACATTTTGAAGGAACCAGTGAAAGCTAAAGCTAGCCAAATCGGAGATAACAAACCAATGCTGGTAACACTGGTACTTGTGTACCAGCTGATTGAACACTCCGCAAAATATTTTCCGCTGTCTTTTCGCAGACTTTTCAGCTGCACAGGTCTGTTGAATTTTATTTTGTGAACACTTGCAGTGACAGATGCGCAAATGAAAAAAAAACACGATTAAACGTAAATAATGAAATTGTGTGTGATAACTCACTTCATTTATTGGGTGGTTTAGCTGAATAACGTTGGTGGAACATGGTATAAGCAAACCATAAATACGCTTAACTAAAGACACACTTTCGTTTAACAACCTTTTCATTGCTTGATGAACTATTGCATTTATTTGACATTTATTAGATAACTTAAGTGTCAGCCTTGTGTTTGCATAAGTATAGGGTAATTTAAACTCAGTTCAATCACTTGCCCTAGTTCTTTTATTCAAGCAGATGACAATTAAGCAGTTTAGAATTTTCATGACCTAAACAGTCTACGAAAATCCATTACTTACTATTAAATGCAAATCGCAAAACTATTTATTTATTTTTGATTCTAAATTTAAGTTTCTCCTTAAAAAAGTGACACAAAAAATACCAAGAAATAAGTGGCACTCAGTCACGTCAAAGCTTAGAATATCTGAAGACAAAGGGTACATTAAACAAACCTAGTTATTTTAAGACAACTAGATTGGTATGGACCCGATGTACCATAAACGAAAAAACTAAATTGGTAGATAACGTCACTTTTCCTACCTAAATCATATACATATACGAACTGTCAACTCTGTACTCAATCACGAAAATTGACTAGATTCGTCGGATACCCGTTCATAGACATCAACGGAAAAAAAAGTGTGCTCGATCTAGGAAAATCAAAATGCAACACACATCAAGTCAGCCAGCACTTTTTTCTCTCAGAGTACTTTTTATGAATATTTTTCAGATTTCAAAGCACTTTTGCAAATCTGGAATTTTTCTCAGATTTGCTTCAGCTTTACCAATACAAGTACGTTTGAGTTTGACAACTAGTGGAGTTTGTGAAATTTGTCAACTGCAAAGAACCGCATTGCATCGGGTGGAACTAATTTTGTTAATTATTTATGTACAAATGTTTACAAATCAATTTGGGCGCAAACTTCGAATGTTTTAAAAGGGCTTTTATTTTAGCTTCGATCTCAGCAAAGCAAAGTAAAGTCGGATTTTCAGCACGCAATTACAACAACTACGACCTACTTGACACTTCGAGGAATCAAGTAGTTGTTGTATTTTGCTGAGATCTAAGCTAAAAAAACACGCCTAATAATGAATGTTAATGAAAAACGCGTAGAAAAGTGTCGAAGGCTACACATAGCTATTACAATCGCACGAATATCACCAACAAAAAAACACAAGTGACATTTTTATATTCGATTAGACACACGGATTCTGAAATCTGCGAGCGAATCTGAAGAAGCCCAATCGAATACCACGTTACTAAACTCAATTCTTCAATATCTCCCAAATGACCGATCTAATGACGATGGAAACCCAAGTGGGTTGGGCACAACCCATTGGCCGTTTACATGAGGGTAATTACAGAATTACATTTATGGAAATCTTAATCACGAAAGAAATAGGGGTTACCATGTTATGTTTTTTGAATGTAATACATTTCAAAAAAAAATTCACAAAACACATTTCAATTAATTAAGCACGAATTTTGTAGGAATAAATATATATGTGCTAAATATTCGACAAGCTTTCGCAAACAAAAATGTAGAAACGTAAGCACACCTTATATCCACCTATAGGTAACATTTACCTACCATTAAAGTTACTTTTGGTTGTTTAGTTAGGCTTTCATATATAGGATTTTGTTTTTATACAAATATTTCCCACGATATATTATGGTTTTAAGATTTACCTAAAACACTGATTGTAGACTTTAATATAAGCAACTGCAACCATCGTGTCATAATTTTCACAATTCCCCAGGATTGAGTACATAATTTACAAAAAAAAGCGATTCGGTACTCCTCTTTGAAAGCTGTTGTTCTGACGAACATTTTGTTGTTTGCGCTTGGATAAGAAAACCGTAAAGTGTAATACGTTCATTCGCGTAAGCGGTTTAAATCAAAAGCCATCTAAATAAATTGATCGCAATCGCACAAAGTCTATTTCTCATCAAAAATCACAGAAAAAGAGAAAATTAGCAAAATAACGAGCAACGAGTAGTTCCTCTCTTGGCTCGAAACAGCTCAGAGAAATTCAACCGACAAGTAATGATAAATATGTCAAATGCCCAAAGTTGACAAAAAACAAATTTAAAATCCATCTTCAAAGAAAATTCGGTGGTGGTCGATTGTTCTACCAGTACCAGATCATTTTACATGTTAAGGCTAGTTTTATATTTATTTGTGATGAGGATTAGATGTCAAAGATGTAAGTAACTCAAACTAGCTCGAAGTCTATCCACTTTGGCACTCTTGAGTTATTTTTCTGAGAAATTTTTGCTCTATTTTTAGATTTTGACAGATATTTAATGCTTGGCTCGGGAAAGTACGTGAATAGACCTGTGTAATATTTGTACTTAGCTTAACCAGTTATTGATTTGAATTCTTAACCAGTTTCGAGTTAAAAATTGAAATTTCGTTATTAATTGCCAAAATTTGTTTACATTATTTTTAGTAATTATAGCTTTTTCTTTTAACACCTTACAATATACTCTATAAAGCTTTTTACACAAAAACCAACAAACGTTTAATATTGAATGACTTTAAATTCTTATGGGAATTATTATTTCCCCCCTTTGCATTTCTCAGTCCACCAAGGGAAAGATTAATTAAAATCGCTGCATGAAAATGTTGATAATTTAATAATTTAAGCGAACTCATGGAATATAAAAAGCTCAGTCAGTATTTGCAATCAGTGGAGGTGGCTTAAGTTTGTACAACACTTTAAAAAATGGTATCTCAACGGAGACTTGGAAATTCCGATCTATATTTAAATATAATTGCAGTCGCTTTGGCATGTAAGTCGCAGAGAAAAATGTATTTAAATCAATATGATTTATTGTTTTTATTTCTATTGGAAGTGGGTCACATAAAATGTTCCTGGGACTAATAATAACCATTTTTAAGTTTCGACTTTAAATTACAAAAAGTGTTAGCTCTATTTTCCATAAAAAAAAACTTGTAGTTGTGAGTAAGCTTCTGTAAATTTGACGTGACCTTTAACGTTACTGGAATTTGTCATTAAAAATGCAGAATAACATACAGCCCAAGTGGAAATGTGGAATTTTAATATTTATATCAGTTTCAAGAAGCAAAATACTTAGTTTTTCAAAAAGAGTGTAATGTGTGTGTGGCAGATTCTGCGGTCACAGATTATCTAAATTTATTTTTGCTTATTATGCCTCAATGCCACAGTGGAGTCAGATCTTTTGCTGTGTCCGCTGATGGTGACAGTCGATTGTAAGCCAAGATCTATTGGTTGTCCTTCAGATGTTGTTTTGGTCGCTGTTTACGTGACTTGTAAGAGAAAGTAATATAGTTTGGTTACCTTTAGGAAGCAGTTTGCATCATGTGCAATTTACACCAAATTATACTTTTGAGTTCAAAGGAGACGGGAGGATATGTGAGGTGAAAAACTAATTCGGATAGTATCTTGTAAATCTTCTTTAATTCACAAATCGCTGGGAATCAGTGGTCTCATTCAATAGTAGCAAAGGGGTGGGCGGTTTTTAAGCGGCGAAATGGAAGATATACATACAATTTTAATCCAATTCCGAATAGCATCTTTCAGAAGCTTATACAGGACAATTGTACCCTAGGATGTAATATGTCAGATATTTGAGAGGGGTTGCTTAAAGCAGTAAAATGTTTAAATATCTGTGCGAAGTGTTAGGATAGGCTTTAACCCGGCGTTTTAGAGGTACAGAATTTTAAAAGCAGCTCATATTATACAAATTATTGTATTAAAGAGGGACACAAAAGTGAACTACTGACTTCACATATCCCCACAGAAAGAAATCGAAATCAAAAGGCGTTAAATCATAAAACTTGGAGCCTTATTTATTTGTTTATGCGCATTAATAAGTTGACATTTCTCGGCATCTTATTTTAACTAACAGCACTTGCACAAAATTGCTATTTCACTGGGTACAGGAAAACCCAGGAAAAATTGCTGTATAGATGGAACAAAAATAAGTCTTATTGCTGAACAAAATTTTGATGGATCAAAAGCAGTCATGGTATCACAATTTACAAGTGATTTTGGCAATTCGAATAATTTATATGCGAAATTTGGATGTATATGAAAAATATTATCGAAACAAAATGTTGGTTAACCTAAAAAACCATTAAGACAATGACTAAAAAGAAAGTCAACCGAAAACAAAGTTCGCTTCACAAACACATCGAAAATATTACGTATACGACACAGTCAGCACGTTGCTTTGATTGCTTAGCTAATATCCCAAATGTAAGCTGGCCGCTAAAGCTTTAGAACAAAACTGACATTTAGTTATATTTACACATGTTAAACTCGAAAGGTCGCATCCACTGCATTGAGTCAGCCGGACATATAGAGCATTTAAAGAAATACAGTACGTAATCCAAATTAATTAATTTTTTTTTAACAGAAATTCTTCCTAGTTTGATTCTTCTCCCCATTGTACAAGGAAGCAAGGAAAATATCAATCATTTCACCACCACTGTTTCATTTGGTTTCATTGTAAAATTAGATTTCTAATGAATTTGACTGAGAGTTTAATTTTTCTCTAACAGGTAATTTTTATAAATGGGCACGTTCTAGTAATTAGTTTAGTTAGGCTAACAGCTGACTGACTTGATATTTCCCAGTTTGGATTAGCCTAAATCTATTATATGAATGAGCATATTCAAGAATCTAGTTATCTTAAGTCGATTAGATTGGGTTGGGTGAGATCTAACCTGAAGGCAAAAACTAGATTAGTCGGGAATGTCCTTTCTACGTCAGTCACATATATGAACCGTCAACTTAGTACTCAGTCATGAATTTTTTGACTAGATTCGTCGGCTACCCCCTCCATAAACGTCAACTGAAACAGCTGCTCAAATGACAGACTTCAGCCAATCAAAACCGAGATACATCTTGTTAGACAGCTGTCAGACTTACTAAACTAGATACTTGAACGTCCCCAATATGTTTATTTCAGTTGACGTCTATGGAGGGATAGGAAATGAATCTAATGAGCAATTTTGTGTCTGAGTACTAAGTTGACAGTTCGTATATGGGGCCCACACTTTTTCAAACATGTTCAAAAGTTTGACATGAACATTTTACTCTCTGTCAAAAAATCGAATGTTATTTTCCAAGCGTTTCATTGGCACAAAAAATACTCTTCTGGTTATAGAGTACGAGTAGAAATAAACTCTCAGTTTTTGCTTAGGTGGTCTCTGGAAATCATCATGTTTGGCTGCCGGCTCAGTAATGCAGCGTGAGTTTTCCCTGATACTAAGGATAGTAAATTTGACTACGATCACGAGTCTTTTGCAGGTTACTGTGATAATAGTCTCCTTAATGGTGTAACGTTCAAAGCGGAATGCATTCTAATGCTCCAGACTGTACCATGCAATGATAGCATAAAACCTGGAACAGTGGTCAGAATAAATTGCTCACCTAACTACCGATTGCCAAAAGGAGCAATGCAAACATTAATGTGTTTGGAAAGTGGTCAGTGGGACTATAACCCACCAAGCTGTTTACAAAAATGTGGAGAAGCTTCGGAGAAAGTACAACAGATGATGAATGCAACATTGATGCCATGGCATGTGGGAATTTATAGGAAAATAACGGGCACATACAAATATAGCTGTGGCGGGACCATTATTAATGCAAAACTGGTTATATCAGGTAAGAATTTAATGGAAAGTACTCTCGATTTCTTGTTCACACATCTTCTTGACCGCAGCTGCACATTGCTTTTGGGACGAAAACAATAATTCCATAAATGACAAGTCGTCATACATTACCGCCGCCGGCGCTGGCTTGTATCGCGAGTTTAATGCGAATGAGTCGAACGGATTGCAGTTACGAAATATTTCCCAAATCATCGTATACCCTGCGTAAGCGGAATTTGTTTATGTTTTGTTTAGGTTTAACTCTTTTGCCATACGCAGTTACAGGGGATCTTTTGGAAATTTTGAGGGCGATATTGCTGTGATTGTGCTCAGCAATCCGCTGGTGTTCTCCGTGTTTATAGCTCCAGTCTGTATTCGATGGGAACGTGATAGTGCCAAGGATTTTTCAAATAACTTAAATGGCACAGTCACCATCTGGAGCGCAGGTCAATCCGAGCTAAGGACTATTTCTGTGCCGGGGAGCAGCTATGCCGTTTGTCAGGAGGAGACGAAAGATCAGTCGTCATCTATGTTAACAGGCGATAAATTTTGTATACTAAATAATATCAATGAAATACCCTGTTTAGGCAGCAGTGGTTCAGGTTTTGTGGTGGAAAAGTTTGACAATGGCAAAACGCGTCACTTTCTAATGGGCCTTGTGAGCATAGGATGGCCATCACCGCAGAACAATAATTGCAACAAGACACGTTTCATTGGTATGACAAATATTCAATTTTATCAAAACTTCATTGTCGATTTGATAAACCAAAATCGCGTAAAATAGTTTGGTTAAAATTTAAATTTCGAAAAAAAAAATAAATTTCGATTAACATTCCTTCGGTTCTTATAAGTTATTTTTTTAACTTTCTCCATTTAGTAATAAGAGAAAGATATTGTATTCGTATAAAATTTCGAGCTCGAGATGTTATTCAATTCTGACATTACGATGATAGCGGAACTCAAAAAAGTGGTTGGCAAAATTCTATTCGTCTGTCTGTATGTCCCGAGGCCTACAGCCTAAACGCCTGCTCGTATTTCCTTCAACCTAAGAATTTGGAGTTTGGGGGCTTACAGTTCGGGCCGTTTTTTTTTGCACTGTAACCTTAATATTAATGGTACTACCCATACAACATTTTCATACCAGTTTGATTTGTTCGAAAACGGCTCCAACGATTTCAACGAAAATTGATATTTAAGCTTAAGTAGGTAGGGTTACCACGAGTCATGCTTGATGCTTAATTGAACTGAAAATCTAATATCGAACACCGAGTGCGCAAGGCAAGCATATCTTTTTTCGCCTGCAGTAAATAAAAGTGGGGCATTCAACCAAAAACGGTTTGTTGTATGTACACATCAGTGGTACGTCCCTTCCTCACCCATAGATCAGTGGTATGGTTACCTTAAGTCAAGAATATAATATCAATACATTAGTCAGAGTCCAAGGAATAGCTGGAATTGGAATCACTGGACCTCTACTACCAAGTCCGACCGAAGCGCTCAACGTGGTTCTTAATTTTCTGCCAATGGATCAATTTCAATCTAATGCAGTGCAATTACATTGAAAGAATCCGAATGCTGTTCCGAAAGGTCACATCAACATCGGAGACTAGGTGAGCGAACCTGACGAGCTGCGTCATTTCAATGAAGATTTGGCCAACCGTTGATACAGCCAGAACAAAGAACCTCCTAGCTGGAATGCGTGCTGGCCTTTAGGAACTCACTCACTCACAGCGTGGCAAACCCCAAAACACCCAATGCCGTAGCTGCGCTGTCTCAATCGAGAGTGAAACAGTGTTCCATCTTCTTTGTGAGCGTCCGGCCCTAGCCAAAACCAGAAAACGCGCATTCTACGATGATCTCTCGTCAATCCAATGTATCAATTTCAACAACGTCATCAAATTTCCCAGCTCTACAGGTTGGTTTTGAGCTTCTATAACATACATGTCCCTCTTAATATCTACAGGTCCCGTAAGTTGTGGCCCCAAAAACGGTTTATACAAATGATATATTTAAAAAAATAAAAACAACTCGACTTTTATAACTTAAGCTATAACTTTGTAAAATTGTACAATACTTTATTACCTAGACTTAAAATATTATTAAGCTTAATACAACTTGTACCAATTAATTGCAGCTTGCGAGAAAAGCAACTGTGTATTTGAAGGTAGAGTTAGCTTGCGATTTGCAGGTTATTCTAGCTTTCAGCATCCGCTTTGTCATTGTCCTGTTCGCCATCGAAGAACTCATTTTTGGGTTCGACCATTTTGTCTTCGTCCGCCTGGCTTATTCGCACATCAGGATCTGGTTCCTCTTTGGCGCGAGTTTCCTCCACGTCAATAGTATCGGGTGGCACAGTAACCATCTGCACGCTTGGTGAATGCTGACACATCTTCAGATTCTCGTATACATGCTTCACAATCAGCTCGAGGTATTGTTTTGAATTTGCATTATCCTGACGCGTCGTTATGTCCGGATGAAGCGTGAAGTCTGGCGCAAAGAACTCCAAATACTCCGTCATGGGGAGTTCATTGGAGATATTCTCATCCACCAGAAGTGAGGTTTCATGCGTCCATGCGCGTGCTACATTTCTCAGAGTGTATCCACCACCGCCCACAACCAGCGTCGGTACGTTCAACTCTTTCACGAATTTAACGCACTCGCCATGACCACGTGTGCTCAGCGAAAAACATCCCAAACGATCACCGGCCAATGAATCAGCTCCACATTGCAGCACAATAGCCGTGGGTCGGTAAAATTCCATTACCGACGAAATGATTGGCTTGAACACTTGCGCGTAGCTCTGGTCGTCGATGCCTTCTTTTAGTGGAACATTAACACAGTAGTAGCGACCGGATTCGGCACCGATCTCGTACATGTCCCCGGTGCCGGGGAAAAAGTAATTGCCGTACTTATGGAATGACACTGTCATAACCCGGTCGGTGAGATAAAAAGCCTCCTGGACTCCGTCTCCGTGGTGGACGTCTATGTCAATGTATAAAACGCGTGGATGATACTTGAGCAGTTCTAAAATTCCTATCACAATGTCGTTCACATAACAGAAACCTACAAAGAAATGACAAATAAAATCAGAAATGGATTCTGTTTGCAGAAAACAGTAAACCTACCGGAAGCTTCAAACTTCTTAGCGTGATGCAGACCACCTGACCAATTTATGCAGATATCACTGTGATTGTGATTTAGTTTCTGTGCACCTTCTAGAGATGCTCCTGTGTACATGGCGCAGAACTCAAAGAGTCCATCAAACACGGGACAGTCTTCGCCAACACTAAAGTGAGATAGATATTTTGTGTAGCCAACCGCTGGAATGAATCAAAAATAAAAGTTGCATAAGCATTTAGATGCAAGGGAAGACAGAGCATATAGTTGCTCTATCGTTGACCAAAACAGTCTAATAAAATATGATAGCAATATCGTCTCAACTTACAATTGCACTGAATATTCTGCGGTGTAACCTGCTGAAGAAACTCAATATATTCTTCGCTGTGAAACCGCAACATATCCTGGGCGCTGGCTCTGCAATAACACAAGTATTGCTTTAAAATTATTGTTCTCTTTTCTAGTAATAATGTACATACTTATAGGGCCGATAGATCTTCATCTTCTTGTGCAGGCCATAATTCATAACCAAACTGTGGGTGACAGCCAATCGGTGGGGCTTCATAGGATGACCAGGACCATAGTGGAAATTGCCGACATCGGCGTTGTAAAAGTACGAAACACGACGATTAGACATTTTAATTTGCGTCTGTAACTTGTTTTTTTCTTATTATTCGTTGAATTTAAGCGAAAATTATATTTTTAAAAAACAGAATAACAAATAACACGAAAACAATGAAAAGCAAACGCCGGGTTATGGAAAAATCCAGGTTCATTACTAAGATGCAAGAGGGTAAGGGGAAATATGATTTTATATTTCGTTTGTGAATATTTGGATTTAAGGTATTGTTATAATCAATAAATTAAATGAACAGTACATCAGAGACAATACTGAGACCACCAACTCCGACCGATTTCCCGTTACTTAGCCTACAAGTTATATTTTTATGGGGTGGCAAATGCTAAGTTCGCTTGAATTGTTACATAGAAATTCGTATTGACAAATGTCACGTAACTTCAAAAATTCCGACACCAACACGCTCGCACCTTGCATATGCCACTTCCGCTGTTTGCAAAGTTGCTGACAGCGTTCATAGAATTTTATCCGTTAAATTTGATATTGTTCGTTACGTGTGCATAATATTTTTTTAAGGAATAAGTGGAGATTTTCTTAAAATATATATGAAAAATAAACAATGCAGATTGTTTGAAGTAAAATAGAAATATATTGAGCAAATTTTCTTCAGTTTTCTAAGAAAAATTTACGCATGAAATCGAAGTTGATGATATTCAAAAGCGCAAAATACGCAACCATGTTTGTCATAATAAGTTTTTAGTATATAGAACATCTGATTTAGCTAGTTTTATTAACTAAAGAAATCAAATTATTCGTCTTTTAACAGTATATAATTTCTAACCAATGGCATTCATTAATGTGAAAATGTGGTATTCCCGAATTCTAGCACATTTCCCCACGGTTGTCGAGGTTGGCAACATTTATTTTTGTATTTTTTGTATGTTTTTGCATGTCACACGGATTCTTAATTGACACAACACCGATAGGAAAACAAAATGGCGAATTTGAAAATAAATCGAGGAGGCCAGCGGCAAGAGGATTGTGAGTATGATTTGTCTCTGCAGTACATCACGAAACGAATGCACGAACTGAATTAATAAGGGTTTTGCAAACGAAAAAAATATTTACTTCTGTTTCACATTCCACTTTGGTCAGTGGTTGAAGTTAATGACATTTGCTAATTACCAAAATTGTTCCTAACACCGTAGGCGCCATCTACTGGTGAAAAGTTAGAGAGTCAATAAATCAATGAACACACTCGTCTTAACGATACAATCACATGTTACTATTTTGGTTTTAGGCAATTTTAATTTTGGTTCCACGTACAAAAACAATTATTTTAAATATTTACGAATAGACTTTTTACTTTTTAGCTAACTAAAGTCTGCTAGATAACTAACTTTAATAGTTTGACTGGAAAATACTTTTCGTTTTTACTTTCTTCACATCTTTCTTTTCTTCTCTCAGAAATCTGCTATTTCGCTATTTTAAATTTGATTATTATATACCACTTTTCTGTCTTAAACTGTAGGTACATAAGTTTCAAAAAAGTAAGTAAATCTAAAATCTATGTACCTTTATTTAATAATGCGGGGGATAATGTTTAAGTTACAAGTGAATTCATAAATAACTAATTTTTCAATGAAATCGACCCTTAATAAATGTAGACTACCCCCAATGTGATTCCGCGTTTCGTTCTCGTTTAGTTCCCCGGCAGAAAAGTCATTTGCTACTTCTATGCACGGTTGCCACTTCTCTAAAGAAAAAAAATAGCATATAGCCTTGTGCCAATATATAACTATCCTAAGACCTTTCTCTGATTTACATTTTATAAAAAAAATGTAAATGTAAATGTAAAATGTAAAAACGTCTATTTGCTTTACTTATTAGTCTTCAGAAAAACTTAAAGAAAAGTGTAGAATGCATAGCACTCAGAAACAGTAAGGCAGCATTTAAATGAGGTGATTTATGGAGTTCGTATTTTTGGTGATCCTGCTCAAAAAGTTACCATAACTAACAAAAAAATAATTACCAAATTTGTAAGAAGTTACTAAAGTGGCAACCGTGCTTCCTTAGTGAACATCAACTGATTTTTTTAATATGGTATTTGCAGTATACAAATAATGCTAAAAATTTAATAACAAAACACAATGCCTTGTTAAAATGTTAAAAATGCGAAAAACAACAATTTTTTTAATAAACTATGTAAATAGTTCATGACAAGTTATTTCGAACTTACTTACGGGCATAGGATGAAGCGCATACTGTCGGGCCAATTCAAAGCCAGTCGTTTGATAATAATTTCGACTTTAATCTCTACATCACAGATCTTACAAATAGTAAAATATCTTGGCTTTTGCTTTAATTAGGTACCTACCTACCTACCTCAAATATACGACACATCTCCGCTGCAAAGTAGCGAACACAAAACAAATGATTGCTTTTTTCTCATCTCTAACTTCGAACGCCCATTTTTTTTCCTTATCAGCTGTCCGCTTTCTTTGTTTGGGAAAAAAAAAAACAAAAACAATCTGCGTAGTCGTCTCTCGTCTGGATCTAATTAGTTGCAATTCATCCATTTTCCAAAACTAACAAAAGTGAAGTGAAATTATTAAATTTATTTAAATTAAAATATGGCAGAAGAATCGATTGATGATTTCCCAAAACAATTAAGAAAAGCCACTCGCGATGTTCATAATATCAGCGATGTTCTAGTGAATGCAAAGTTTGCATTGGGTAATTATAAACAACAGTTGCCTACCAAAGTTTTCAGTCATTTCAAAAGGTTATATTTACAGCTCTCTCCGACGATAAGGTATGGGCAGATGGCCTCCTCTCGTTCTATGAAGTTTACAAATTCTTCGAAGAGCAGCTACCAGAAGAGTTGCTTCCGCAAGAACTCCATCGTACGGAAGGTTTTGAAAGGGACTTTGCATATTTCCTCGGTGATGATTGGAAAGAATCATACGAGGTCAAGGAACCAGTTAAAAAATATATGGATCATTTGCGTGAAGTCAACAAGAAGGATAAAATTCTGCTGTTTGCCTACGCCTTTCAAATGTACATGGCTTTGATGTCGGGAGCACAATTGCTACAAAGAAAACGCATGATCGCTCGTAAGTTAGTCCCTTCCAGAAAAGAAGACGATGAGGAAGAGACCGTCAAGCCGGGTTGTGAGGCAACATGGTTTGGTTATAAGAAAATTCCCGAACTGAAAGCAAAACTGAAAATGATATTAAACGATAAGTATAAGGACTTTGATGACGACATGAAGAAGGCCTACATCGAGGAGAGCAGAAACGTGTTCATTTTCAACAATGAAGTTATTCGTTCTGTAAAGGGTGTAAATCAAGCAAATGCTCGGCAAGTTTTAATCGTTTTGGCTGTAGTTGCTGTAGGTTTAATCATGAAATGGACTTTGCTTTAGAATGCTTTACTATAAATTGTTTTTTTTTATATCTTGACTGTAAAATTTATGTATTCAATAAATTACAAACAATTGTTGCATTTTATTATCTGTGGTTTGCCTACCATTACACTGACAGCGCAGCCAACCCAACACCGCCGTTATGTCAAGTACCAATTAAGCTAACTTCCTAACCTTGGTAATTGTAACTATAAATAGGGGTTTCTCAATCTCATTGAACACCTCTATCTAAAAACAGCCTTTTATTTAAAAACTTTCTAGATTTTTTTAACACAACTTTATTCAATTCCATTGAAACTCTAGCCTGGCACTACTGGCATTTTGTTTTGACACTTGCTACATTTTTCGAAGATGATTAATGTTCGAGAATTTGTCATCATTCGTTGTGCAGCCAAAAGTTTTGCGACTCAAAGAATTTACAATTTTCAAAACAAATAAAGTAATATTATCCATCGGTGTTGTTCCAATTTGCAAATACTCGACACATGGATTGGCTATTCGGAAAACGCATCTCCCCGGAGGAGATGATGAGGAAGAACCAACGGGCATTGAACAAAGCCATGCGAGACCTAGATCGCGAACGAATGAAGATGGAGCAGCAGGAGAAGAAAATCATTGCTGACATCAAGAAAATGGCCAAAGAAGGTCAAATGGATGCGGTGAAAATCATGGCTAAAGATTTGGTACGCACTCGACGCTACACGAAAAAGTTCATGCTGATGAAGGCCAACATACAGGCAGTATCACTGAAGATCCAAACCCTAAAATCGCAGAACACTATGGCACAGGCCATGCAAGGTAATTAAGTTATTTATCTATTCAAATAATAAAATGAATAATTCCTTAACTACCCGCGTACATATAGGTGTCACGAAAGCAATGCAAAGCATGAATCGACAAATGAACCTGCCACAGATTCAAAAGATTCTTCATGACTTTGAGAAACAATCCGAGATTATGGACATGAAAGAGGAAATGATCAACGATGCCATGGATGATGCTATGGAAGACGAGGGAGACGAAGAGGAGACTGACGCTGTTGTTTCACAAGTACTAGACGAACTAGGTCTACAGTTGAACGACCAACTTAGTGACTTACCCACCGCCGCCGGTTCATTGTCGGTAGCCGGAGTGAAGCAGAATCAACCGGCTGCTGTCGCTGCTGGAGGGGTTGGCGGCGCTGGTGGTGCTGGTCCATCAAGTGGTGGCAACGGTGGTGCAGCTGGTGGCGGCAACACATCACCAATGTCTGACGCTGATGCCGATTTGCAGGCCAGACTGGATAAGCTCAGGAAGGACTAAGCCCGCAGACAATGCTGTCGCAATAGAAATTCCATTTTAATGACTTCTGTATGATTTTTTTTTTATTTTTGCTTTATCCACTCTCACTTTTGAGTTAGTTGTCCGACTCCAATAATCCTTTTTATATGCGGAAAAACGGTATTCAATGCCTTGTCATATCTCTCACTAAATAAAAGTATTTTAAATTGCTAATGTGATGAATTTCGCTGGCAGTCTTAACAATACTTGAAGATACATTGCTAATGCCCAAATGATGACCTTGACCGGTTGTGTCTATATAATGAAACAGTTTAAATCTACGGCGACTACCTACTTGCTCGATAAGGGACTCTGTGTTGCTCTTGTGCTAGCCAGTCTGTTTCCGTATTGAAAACAAGTTACATTCCTTGCCTGTCCTTATAAACCTTATGTAGTTCTTGGAAGCTTCGGTTCTTCACTTCCAGCGCTACGTCGAGTATCCATAAAGTAATTGAGTCCCATTCACTCAGGCGGCTATTGAATCACCCGAAGAGATTTTCTAAGTCATCACATCTCCAAAAAATTGCACAGTTTAGACACACCACTCGTGGTTGTCGACTCACCAATTAAACCAATTGAAACGGGCTTGGTATCGATAGATGGATAAGAAGCTGTCACTATGAGGTGATCCTTCATTTTAAAAAAACAGCAGCTCAAAATGAAATGCGAAAAACTGTGCAAGTCGCAGCTGCAGGTGATAAAAAAGGACATCAGAGGTAAATAACCGTTTTACTTCGGAGTGCAGACCTTCTAAACATCCGATAACTGCACTCATCATTCGGGGAGCATGAACAAACGCACAAGTAATCCAAAGGTACTACAGTAACCGATCACATTGCATAACACAGAAAACGGGCAAGCACTGGGAACATATAGAACGTATCTGCTTACAACCACGGAACATTACGTAGTAAAAGATATGACAGCTGTAATGGATTACTATAACAAAACACCAACACCACTGCTGTTTAAAATTGATTTCCATATGCGACACCGCCGAGAGAATTTCTCTTCCCACACCCCTCTCAGACGCATGTTCCGGTCGAATCTATGGGTTAATTTGTTTCCACTCAAATGTAGTTCATTTAAAAATGTACAATAACCTCTCCAGAGGTCAATATGCTACCGATGTGGTACTGAGAAAAAAACGTTCAGCTTCAATATACTCAACATTTATTGCAATGTCCGGCTAGCGGATTAATTTAATATATTTTTTTATAATTTGCCTAATAGTAGTTACACGCTTGCGACTTTAAATTACTTAACAATAATTACTACTTCTGATATTGCATCAACTACTGAAGCATTCTTTGAAACGGAATGAAATGCATCTACATATTCACCTATATTTTGCTTTATCTAATCATGCATAACACTTTCCGTTGTCTTAAAGCTGCTCGACGGCCTTTTCAACCTCTTGAAACACTTGGTCTGCACTGGGATTAGCATCAATGGTCACAACCTTTCCCAGCTTTTCGTAGTGCTGGATTATTGGCAAGGAGTCATTGCAATATGTTACAATTCGTTTCTTCAGACTCTCCAAGTTGTCATCGGAACGTCCGCTTGATTCACCTCGTTTGAGGCAACGCTGCACGCACACGTCTTCGGAGCATTTGAAAAACAGCACAAATTGAAAGTCCACTTTATCTGCCATTTTGCTGTTCCAGCCGTCTAGGTTGTCTTGGTTTCTGGGAAAGCCATCGATGAGGAACTTATTCTTGCCTGAGCTCTTCATGGCAGCCTCAATCAGCGAACAAGTAATCTCCACAGGAACAATTTTACCATTCTTAATGTAGTCCTCGATAAGTGCTCCAACTTCGGAACCTTCACGTGCACGTTCCTCCCGCAACAAATCTCCGGCAGAGAGATGGCCAAAGTCAAACTTATCTACTATATTTTGGCATTGGGTACCCTTGCCTGCACCTGGGCCGCCAAGTACGAATACGATTTTTGGTTTTCCTGCGGACATTGTGGTTGCTGTTCTTTTTGTTAGTGAAAAATCAATTTGATTATGTATAACACGGAACTTGAAAGAGGCAAGAGTTGAGCTAAGGGTATGGGCTGGCGGTCTTCTACACAAAACAACACTACTGCGGATAAGTATCGGAGCAATATACATATATACACACTTTTTGTTTGATAATTGATGGGAAAGTTAATATACGAATCGAGTTTTTCTTATCGTTTTGTGTGACGCAGCCGCGATGAATTGGCTAATCACCTAATCCAAGACTTGAAGTTAAAAAAAAAAACTTATTTTTTGCCTGCTGTCCTTCAAAGTTGACAGATGCACAAGTCAAATGTGGAATGTGATTTTTAGTTGAGGGACTTCGAAACTGTGGTGCCATTTGCCCATGCTGTGGGCAACGCTTTGAAATGTTGGAGACAGATGTGAGGAATTCGAGAGAGTATTTGCTTTTCTCAGCAATTAATAAATTATATGATCGATATAAATTGGTATATTTTGCTTTATGTCTAGATTTATAGTTTGTCTCTGAAAGCGAATGCCGTAAAAACAAATTAACTAGCAATTTTATTGATACGTCACCAGAAATAATTATTCAAACAGAAGTTGCCGCTGTCATTTGTAATAGGGGTAGATTTCGAGTTTGAATTTTGGGAGTGTCAATAGGCGTTTTTCTTTTTTAGTTCAGAGCACAACCTGAACTGTTATACAAAAAGTTCGTGTTTCTTTTTTAGCTCAGAATAAATTGACTGAGCAGGCTGAGTAAAAAGCTGAATGCACACTCACAGTCACATTTGACAGAAAAAAAAAAAACAGGATAAACAAAATAATTGAAATGGTGGACGACATTTGTTGTTCTGGAACTGAATGTTAACCAATTTAATAAATAAAAATTAATAAATTTTCAAATTATACATATATTTATTAAAAATGTCAGATACGTGCTCAAGTGTGTTTCATAAATCAGCTCAGAGCGCGCTCATAATGCTCTGAACTAAAAAAGAAAAACGCCTTTTATTCGGTAAGAGCATGATCAAAGCGCGCTGAGTAAAAAGCTGATTAGACTCACATTTGGCAGAAAAAAAACAGGATAAACAAAATAGTTGAAATTGTTATAAAAAGTAATTAATAAATATTGAATTTATACATATACTTTATTACAAATGACAGCTATGTGTTCAAGTGTGTTTCATAAATACATCTGAGCACGCTCGGTTCAGAGCGCGCTCATAATGCTCGAGCACAATTCAGTGCTCAGCTCTGAACTATATAATGTCGTTTTCCATTGGTTTCACTCGGGGATCCACTCATTCTGAAATCCAATGGAACAACAAAACAGCTTCTGAAAGAATCCACAATAGTATTGGTGAAATGCGAAAAAATTATCTACGGCTGCTGTCAGTTGACTTGTATAAAATACATAAAATTACACTTGTGTGAGTGCTTCTTGAGTGGATTCTGACTTCAAATCGAGAAGCGAAATTCTCTTCTCAGAATCACCAGAAGAGTATTTTTTGTGCCAATGGAACGGTTTCAGAAGTGATTTTTTCGATTCCGGACTCTCCCGGACGCTTCTTTTTGCCCAATGGAAAACGATATAAATAATAATTCAAATTGACTAGTAATCACCAATACATTTTATTACTTTAAGTGCAGGTCAGGTTCCAGATTGGTTTTAGTCCAAAACCCCCCCCTCGATATTTTTTTGGAATTTGAGAGTCGCTGGCTGAATCGAGAATTGACGCTTTATGTGACAAAATAAAGTCCTCACAGTCATTATAAAAGTCAATTTATTTAGATTCATAACAAATTGTCACCTATATCGTTAGTTGGTACAGCTGCAACTATCTAGCGAATTTCGGTGGTAGTGTTGCAACAGTCAAGTAACCAGTATGACCGGGTAAAGTTGGTGGCGCCATCGATGTAAGTACTTTCTTCACTTCTTTAGGAGTTTTAACAGGATCCTTCTTCTCCCGCTCTGTAACTTCTTCGTTGTTGGAGCCGTCAGAAGGTGTGGGTTTCTGAAAAGAAGAATAAAATCAATTACGAGACTGTTCCATGCACGAACTTCCAAACGATTCTTAGTTAAACTATGTAATATGGAGCACGACATTTTTTACTTCTTATGTTTTCTCACTATTTGAAAGATGGCACCACACATGTGGGGAAGAGTCCACATTGGCGCCATCAGTTGTTTAGGTCACAGCGAGATCATCAATTATTATAAATGTCATCACTCATGAGAGAATTAGGTACTTTTTTACTTGGCGACAAATCATGCATGAAAGATGAAAGTGGTTATCAATTTTCCCCTTTCATTGTAAAACGAAGATAAAAGAAAAGAGACAGGAAATATGTAACCAATGTGCCGGCCGAGGCCGACTACCGAGTGCAAGAAACAATACAGATGAATTCGTGTAGGTATCAAGAAAAAAATCCAAATCACGGACAGGTCAGATATTAATATTGACACTTGGGCAGTGAATGTTCACATGTCAGGATGGCCGAGCGGTCTAAGGCGCCAGACTCAAGAGTAAATCTTACCCAGTGCGCACTGGGTGCTGAGCGTTCTGGTCCTCTCTGAGGGCGTGGGTTCAAATCCCACTTCTGACAAATGTTTTTTTATTTTATTTTCACTACCTTAACTTCAATATTGGATAATTAAATTTGTTAATAAATTTTGAGTCTATTTTCATTTATGCGAACTTTTCTTTTTCAATAAAAATCTGACATTTGTCCTATGGGGGGACGTTGGAGGATCATTTATCTACGCACATGGCACACCTCGAATTCAACTTAAATAATTTCTTCTCTTTGTCAGCCTATCTGAGCAACAGTCTTGGGCAAACAGCCTTCGTGAGCTTGCGGAGTGCTGCAATGATTAAAGCGTTCTTACAGTTGAGAACTGAAACCAAGTACCGCCAACCGTTCAAGTTAAAGTCGAAACCAAAAGGCATTAGTGTACAATTTACGAGGCACGAAGAGGTTGAATTATGCGATTCTGCCTTTGTTATACGGAACTCGGAGAATTCACATTTTGAAGGCCAGGTTATTGTTGAAGAATGCAACTAGTAATAGGGATATAACTCATTCCTAAGGCGATGTCGGACAATTCTAAAACAGTAATCTAAAGGAAAAAATCGAATGAACAATTTCAAACAGATCATTTTAAAATTAGCAAATCTTATTAGTCATCGTGCTGGCCCAAGTACAAAAATATCTCCAAAGATAAAAGTAAGCAAAGCAAATAAGCCGAGCAGTACGCAGTTCAAGCTTACTTTCAACACCACTGTACTCCATCTAATTAAAGATCCATAAATGCAAGTTACATTAGAAAGTTGAAATATAACCTTATTTTGTTTTTGACAGATTTTCCATTGGGACAAAAAATCAATCTTTTTTTGATCTAAATCACTTTTCGCGTTCCATTGAGAGAAAAAACAATCTTTTTTTTTTTGATTCGGATCACTTTTTGCAGATCGATATTTTCGATATTTTTTCAGATTTACACATACTACCACAAATACAGTACAGCTATTTTACGTCATTTAAAGAAGTTTGTTTTAAAACAAATGTGCAAAGTTTCGTGAAAACCAAAATAAAGAAATATATAAAGAGCAATGGACACATTTTCGGAGGAATTATTATCTTTATTGTCTTCCTAATCATCTGGAAATACGAATCAGCAAAACAACTCAAAACAACAATTTGTATCTACAACAGAGGAAACATTTTTCAAGCCGATTTCCATGGTTGAATTCACCAAAAACAAATGCAATTTGAACAGCTGATATTATTGTCAAGTAACTCACTAATCCATTTACAAAAGCAGATCAATTTCGTTGCATGTTCCATGAGCCGCATAAAATCTGAGATCTAAAAAAGATTTTTGGTGGTGAAAACGACATAAAATAGGAACGAAGTCACCACGGCTTTTATTTGATTTTCCAGTGAACATTAAACTGGCAAATTTTAGCGAACATTATGGTTGTAAAAACTTTGTCAACGAGTTTAGCTTTCCTGAAACAGCGTCCTAGGGTTTAACAACCATTAAACTGGTTAAAAGCAATACAAACCACGATACAGTCGCCTGGTAAGCCTGTTCCCATTGACAGCTAGATGACGGATTCATCTAAAAAAAAACTTCGTTTTATCATTTTGGCTGGAGCTCTACCGCGAATAATTATGAGATCCTCTCCAGAATTTTGTTTCCCATCTAGCGCACAATTAACTAAACTGTCATTCAAAAAAAAAACCAAACAAAGGCCGCGTTCAATAACTGATCTCTAGCACGTTTATTGTCGTTTTCATTGGGCAAAAAGAAGCGTCCGCGAGAGTCCGGAATCAAAAAAATCACTTCTGACACCGTTCCATTGGCACAAAAAATACTCTTCTGGTGATACTGAGAAGAGAAATTCGCTTCTCGATTTGAAGTCAGAATCCACTCAAGAAGCACTCACAAAAGTGTAATTTATGTATTTTTTTATACAAGTCAGCTGACAGCCGCCGTACATTATTTTTTGGCATTTCACCAATACTTTTGTGCGTTCAATCAGAAGCAGTTTTGTTGTTCCATTGGATTTCAGAATGAGTGGATCCCCGAGTGAAACCAATAGAAAACGACATAGCTCATGGCCGCATTCAAGAATCTAGTCATCGTAAGTCGACTAGAATGATCTGGATGAGATGCAACCTGAACGCAAAAACGAGATTGATCGGGAACGTCAGTTTTTCTACGTCAGCCACATATGCGAACTGTCAACTTAGTACTCAGCTACGAATTTCTTGACTAGATTCGTCGGCTACCCCTCCATAAACGTCAACTGCAACAGCTGCTCACATGACCAATTTCGACCAATCAAAACCGAGATTCACTTAGTAAGAGAGCTGTCAGACTTACTAAACTAGATACTTGAACGTCCCCAATTATGAATATGCATATTGCGTGAGCATTTCCAATATATTCTGGGAAATTATACATTTGGGAGAGGTGTTGTGTTTTTGCAAACAGTGTAGGTTCACCTGAACTGATGATGAACCAAATCCAGATCAATATCCGATTATAAAGCAGAACTTTTAAAATTCAACCAAACATAGACAGTAAATCTTAAAGAGGCTAAGTTTAGCTTCAGCTATTCCAAATTCGACATTTGGCCGCATTTAGCCTAATAACACACACTCGCCGCGAATGCATTAGAGAAATTATTTTCGTGTAATTTTCAAAATTACCCATGTAAATCAATCTTGAGAGTGCGCGCACTCGCAATCTTGCGAAGGTGCAAACACCATGGGGAAAGAAACAAACATGGCGTTTCGATAGACACGTCTATAAATCAGATTCCAGAAATGTTATTACCGTATTTAACGAATATCGATCTTATACATGTCTCGACATTGTGAAGGTATACGACGTCATCTATGGCGGCGCTTAAATAATCCCAACCAGCAGCATCAGCTGCACCATGCAGGAGGAACTAAGTCCTCAAAGCATTACAACAACGTAGCCAGAAACCAAATGAAGATGAACGGTGCGCAGGTTTTAGAAAGTAAATTGTATTAACAGGTTATCTATGCGGATTGAGTAGAGCGTGTGAAGTTCGCACTCAGACATTGGTGGACGCATCTTTTGGCACAGATCTTGGGGCTTTGAGGAAGCACAATTGACTGAAATGAATGGTAAATCACGTCACTTTTGATTACTTGAACAACATCGTTGAATTGTTTAAGAGTTTTGACAGATTTGATTATATTTGTGGCGACTAAACTGAATGCTGCTTTCACACTCATAATTTCAGCCCTGATTTTTTAGTTTGAAAGATGACTTGGAGCAGTTGAATGGATCCTCGGCATTGATTGCCCGATCCACCAAAAAGAATACGCCCTAAAGTGCCCGTAAATAAAGAGGCATCCGTCTCCTTTGCCATCCATGCAAGAGCTTGACGTACCTGTCCTACTGCCGACGGGGTCATTACGGTGCCTAGTGTTGTATGAGGTTCCTCAAAGCCTGTTTAACCTCAAACCATAACTGACCAACACTACAGCAGATACAATTTTTGGAGCACATTTCTCCATAAAGCCCAAAACCACATCTCCAACGTGGCGCCAAGCACAGAATTTAGCACACGCAGCCATTAACACGTTCCGATAAATCCTCATCGGTGTGATTTTACCTTCCACGAATACACCACATCCAAGTTGAGGGTGCCTCAGCCAGCCGTTCCAGTTGCAGTGTTTAACACCTTCGGCAATCACCTCCAAAGAAAAACCAGGAAGATATGCCTGTGCACGGAACTGGTTCATCTCTATGCTACATGTTGCAACCATTTACCCTGCCATGTGTCAATGTTGAACATACACTAAGCGGGATCATCCAGCAAACTCATCCAATGTAAATCGCTCTTAAAACATAATCACGCTGAGCCAAAATGGCTTCATTACATTGGCTTAATTGATGATCACCTGTTCGGCTCAGGTGAATAGAAATTATTTATGACATCAAGCGAAAAGTGTTGGACTTGTTCGGCTGGCAACAAGTAAATCTTGGCAGCAAACTAGTTTTGACCATCTCCGCGCGCTGGCGAACACTTACCTTGTGCTTGAGGAATTCCAAGTCCATAACTGGTAGATTTTTAGTTCTGACTATGTCCTCGAACTGTAATACTTCCAGGGATTGAATTTCTGTGAATCCATGCTGTTGGAGGGCCTCACAACACCGTTGCGACTGCTCGATGCACGGGGAGAAGGAACAAAAGCGGCCACCTGTTGAAGAAGAAGAAACAAATATGTAAACACACTGTAGGTGGACAAAGATTGCTGATGATAAAATATGTTTTGTCCTAAATCCATTTATGGATTCATCGTACAGCGTCCACTTTCGACTGACGGGCGACCACGGTGCCGTGTTACAAGTTATGCTAATGGCCACATTTAAACCCCGCGACTAAGTGATATTTTGTTGGCAATTAAGGACGCCATATGTAAATGGCTAGTAGTCCAACACATGGAAACACATCGCTGCCCGGGCCATTCACTGTCAATCGGTTCTCAGGTTGACACACCTCCGACTCTACCCTTCTCACCTCTCCACATACGCGCACACATAATCAATTGCGCGATTAGTAACAGTCGCTTGGGGACGGGGCATGTTTTTTTTTTTTGTTGTCAACTCTTCTCCTGACAAGGGCAAAACATCGCGTTGTGCCAATCGAATTCGGATATGGAATTGATTTACAAAGACCGCGACGACGCGGCGTACCTGAATATAGCAGTAGCGAAGAGGTGGAGGTGGAGGTGATGTTGTATAGGAGCGGTTCGCGCGACGGACTTGTGCGAGTATCCATCGTTTACGCAATTAATTAAACAAATTACCTATCCGCGTACATTTTACAATGTTGACACAACGTCGAGGTAGGTAGGGTCCTCTCTGTCGTCTTGCGACTTTTCTGTGCCTGTCCATCTGTCGTTGGCTTGCAGCACCTTCGACGCGAGCAGAAAAATGTTTGTTAAACGTTCACTTTTTTGTGTGTCCACTTGAATGGATCGGTTATCGATTGAGGAGAGTGATGCTGCGCGCATGCGCACCTTATTATGCTTTGTTAATATGGGAACACATCGGAGGTCTATGCCGTTTGTCAATTTCGATGGAGAGTGATGGCCACATGGAGACAGATATCTTGTATGGATATATGAAAACGCGAAAGTTAATCGCTTCGCTGGAGTCTAGTGCAGCGAACTGCAAACTAATGATCAGTGGCACGGATATGGAAATGGTGCGGAGGACACATGAGATGCGATGTGTGATGACGATTTAGTGCATTCTTTCGCGTAAAATACGCTCGTTTACTAATGAGGTGCGAAAGCAATTAAATTTAATTAATGTCCTCAGTGAGGCATGTGCCAAGACAGAAATAGTTCCAAACTAGGACACCAGCTAAAAAGGGAAGACAACTAGACGGATGTGTTTTTTATATTAAATTCTATTATAAGACGAGTTCAATGGGTTTTAGTTCATCTTGCACAAAGGAAGATTTTGCAAATTGGAAGGAATCTGACTGTCATACTGGGGTGCGGTTGATTTTGATTCAAACTTGGACACAATTTGAATAAACCACGGCTTAGTGGTTTGTTGCTTAGGCGATCCAATGGATTAACTAACAAACCTCTTTAGTTAATCCGGTTCTTCTCCTCCTGCGCGCGCCACCTTAGGCGGAGTTTTTCACCATCCAAGAAGATCTTTGCAAATGTGAGCTTTTAAGACTAATGAGGACAAAACGAAGTATATGCTGTCAAGGAGAAAGGACACTCAACATCGACGACTCGGACAAAACGTCTCGATGGACAGATACAACTATGAAGTAGTTAACGCCTTTGTCTACCTAAGCTCTACTATCTCCTCGCAAAATGACATCAGCGCAGAAATCAAAAGAAGAATCACTCTTGCGAATCGCTGTTTCTTCGGATTAAGAAGGCATCTAATAAGAAAAGCTTCTCTCAAGGGGATTCTATTTCTAAATAAAACTTTAATCAACTCGGTCCTGCTGTATGGTGCAGAGGTATTGACTGTGACAAAAACGGTTGAAATCCACTTGCGATGTTTCGAGAGAAAGATTCTTCGGGCGACTGTCTTTCTTTTATGGTGGCTCCTCTTGTGCTTCCAATACCCGTAGCTTCTGTATAGGGTACACAGGGCATTGACAATGATAACTTTGATAATTGATAACTTTTGTTTTGAAATTACGTGGATCTCTCAGTTTTTTTTTTAATTTAAATGAGGCTTGCAGCAGAAAGTGATAAATGAGTCCTAGAGAGTCAAGTCAACTGCTTCCACAAGAGAAAAAAAAAAACAAATTAATTCCACGACTCTGTACCTGGAATGCTTTTATACTGGACGGAACCATGCAGCCGAACAAATTTCAGAGAGACAAGACTGCTATAAAACAGAAGGAAATGCTATGCCGGGAGTGCCGTGGAACGGGCCGGACAAAAAAAGGGGAAAACATTATAAAGGCCACAGAAAGAGCTTAGTTGGATGTTGATTTGTCACTTGTCACACGCCGCACTTAGGGAAACGTTTTATGTCAATCCGCAACTTGCTTAATACCGTTCATCCCTTCAAAGATATTTTACCCGAGCAAAGTCCGAAACATGGCAGGCAATTGAAATGGGCAAAATATTAGGTTTTACGAAGAATCCGAAAGAGATGACAAATTCTACTTAAGAAAGAATGCACAGAAGTATTGCCAAAAGCTACAGATAATGCACCAAGTATAAAGATAACGAATGCAACCTTTTCAAAGAATCACAGTCGGAGCTAAGAATTCAGAGAAACTATTTCTGCAGACGAAGACGAGTATCCTGCTATTTGGCAGAGCGAACACTGAATTTAGACGGCAATAGAAAACACTTCCGTTTACCTGATCAGAACGAAGTATGAGCAGCAATATCCAAGCCAAGGCCAAGTCAACAGCTGCTTCCCATCTCTTCATCACATTAACGACCGGTTTGTTTGTGTTCAAGAGAAACAGTTGAGCATACCCACTATATAAAAGCTCAGCGACTTATGCACACACATTAGGCAAGGGAAGGTTTCGTAGTGAACCCCGATCAGAAACAATGAACTAAGCAGTAAGTACCCAAACGTCTTCAAACTGATAGGCATCTGTTCCTCCCACAATATACTTGCCAAAGAGCTTATCGACTGTACGTGCCAAAAAAATCGCCGGCATTTACTGAAATCAAAAACTCGTGTAGTATCATGAAGGTGTGTGCAATAATTGTCGCCTGGTTTGTTGACTTTTGCGCAATGCAACTGTCCAAACCTCTGGCAGTAGTTGTGTGCCATACGAATTTCATTTTGGGCGCGACATCATAAACCAACATTTTCAGCTGCACGTACATAAACTCCGATACGTTTGTATTGTAACAACTGTTTTCACTTCAGTGTTTATAATTGTACTCACCTGAAGATTTCAATGCCTCCAAAGCATGGGGCACAGCCAACTGCGGTGCTGGTAAATCAAGAAAAACAGCATCAGCCTTGCCGTTCAACTCGTTGGTGAATCCAAATTGGCAAACATCGCGGTGGTACACGGTCACAAAGTCACCGAGTCCATGACCCTGGAATTCCTCCCGCGCCTGTTGAGCTCGCGCCTCATGAAAGTCGAATGTATGTAAATGCCCGTGCGGTTTCAATGCACGTAGAAAATAATGTGACAACGATCCAGAACCGGTACCCGATTCAATAACAACACTTCCCGGTTTGATTTCTAGTTGAAACAAAATCATACTAATGTCAGGCGTATAGATGATTTGCGTTCTATGCGGTAGGGTCTGTGTCCAAAGCTCCGGATTGGGCTGTAAAACATATGCCCAACCTCGGGAGAGTTCAATTTTGCTGCCATACTCGACGCCGATAATGTTTTTCACTTTTAACGCACCAAAACTGGTCTGGAAGACATACTCGATAACTTCGCCTTTTTTGTTGGTGATTGTTGGAACTGCTTCTATTGCATGCATGCTATTTACACTTAGATAAATTATTACAGTATCACCTTGTTCTATCACGTTTTTGGGTCTAAGGAAACTCATTTTAATTCTGTATTTTCACTTTAAAAATTGGAAATTCAATAGCGAAAACTAGGAAAAGTCCGCCGAAAGGTTTGTAAACATAAAGTTCGAAGGACTGACATCTGTCAGTTAGAGGTCCACGTGTTGGAAGTTATTTGTGGAACCCATTCGCATTTATATGAAAATTGATTGTGGTGCGTTCACATTGAAGGGCGAAATATATTGCTCAGGAATCTTACATGACGTTTGCTTAGGTACTTATATATAGTTTTAAATAATACCAAATCGTGCAATTATTCGTGATATTGGCGACTATCGTCTTTTTTTTTAGCTTCTTTCTCAGTAGGTACTGCGAGTCTCGAAGTGTCAAGTAGAGCGTAGGTGTTGTAATTGCGTGCTGAATATTCTACTTTACTTTGCTTTGCTTAAACGAAGTTAAAAAAACAGGCCTTACATTGATTGGATGACTAGGCCCATATTTTTTCAGTGCGAAATGTAAACACAGGTTTTAAAAATAATAATTTATTTTGCAAATGAAAATGTTGTTTCTAAGCGATAGGTACTTATGCCCACAACTCATGTGCAGAATTCACTACGCAGCAAGATTATAATACACGTGTTTACATGGAAATAGGCACACGTAAATCCTGCACTCACCGCAGCACTGCTGCGAATTTACTATTTCTAAATTCGCTGCAAAATTCAAGCGTACCACAGCACAAAAGAAAATAAATTGGAATTTCAAGAATTTGGCATCATCGGCTTTTGACATTTGCTGATCGTGTTTGTTTTGGTTGTGAACACATCAGCCACTTAGGTATGTCGTTTTCCATTGGTTTCACTCGGGGATCCACTCATTAGGCGTTTTTCTTTTTTAGTTCAGAGCTGAGCTCTGAACCGAGCTCGAGCATTATGAGCGCGCTCTGAATCGAGCGTACTCAGAACGTTCTGATGTATTTATGAAACACACTTGAGGACATAGCTGTCATTTATAATAAAATATATGCATAAATTGAATATTTATTAATTGTTGTTTACTAAATTGGTTAACCTTCAGTTCCAGAGCAACAAGGTTCGTCCGCCATTTCAATTATTTTGTTTATCCTGTTTTATTTTCTGTCAAATGTGCCTGTAAGTGTGTAATCAGTTTTATACTCAGCCTGCTCAGTCAATTTATTCTGAGCTCATAGAGCGCACTCAGATTATGCTGAGATCGAAAAAAGAAACACAAATCTGAGCTCTGATGTATCTGAGCTAAAAAAGAAACACGAACTTTATGTATAACAGTTCAGGTTGTGCTCTGAACTAAAAAAGAAAAACGCCTATTCTGAAATCCAATGGAACAACAAAACAGCTTCTGAAAGAATCCAGAATAGTATTGGTGAAATGGCAAAAAGTAATCTACGGCGGCTGTCAGCTGACTTGTATAAAATATATAAATTACATTTGTGTGAGTGCTTCTTGAGTGGATTCTGACTTCAAATCGAGAAGCGAAATTCTCTCCTCAGAATCACCAGAAGAGTATTTTTTGTAGAAGGGTTTCAGAAGTGATTTTTTCGATTCCTGATTCTTCCCGACGCTTCTTTTTGCCCAATGGAAAACGACATTAGTCAGTGAATGACAGTAGCCATATTAGCCGATGCAAGGCATGTCAAATAATTTGCTGCACATCTGTTTTGCTTGCAGCACTGCATTCTGTGCTGCGTCCTGAATTTCAGCACAATTGTTTTGGGCATTAGACTGTCAAATTTACTTTTGAAATAGTGAACGCTAGAAGTCAAAGCATGTCATCAACTAATAAATGAAGATAGGTATCTATCAATAGTAGATATAAGATCGTTTCCGGTCGGTTCTAGTAATTGGAAATGCCTCTCAACCAGCTATAACCTTAAAAATATATTACAATATTACAAACAAAAAGAAATTACAACAATTACGTTGTACTTGATACTTCGAGGACTCACAATAGCGTTCTGAAAATCCTACTTTATTTTACTTTGCTTAGATCTAAGATAAAAAATACGCCTATATCGAATCTGACTTGAAACCATATCATGTTGGGGACTGACATCTGACAACAGGCTTATTTGATGTTGTTATAGTCTTATTTGTCCCTGTACGTTATGTGTTTTTACATCCTACCAGCTCAACCTATTGAATCCTACCAACTTGCTATTAATGCGATTGACGAAATTATCGAGTTATCTGACTCCCATGACGACATCCTCATACTTGGCGACTTTAATCTGCCTCTGCTTCAATGGAGCCTATCAGATGACGAATCCTTTTTCATAGCATCCAATCCCAATTCAATAAAGGAATGCCTCTTCTCAGATCGTTTAGCCGACTCTAGTCTATACCAAGTTAGTGGTATCTTAAACTTTATGGGTAGACAATTAGACCTTATCTTCACTTCTGATCCCATCAACTCCTCTGTCTCTCTTTCTCCTCTACTGCTTTCAACTATTGATTGCCTACATCCCCCACTACTCCTCTCTTTTTATCACAACCCTCCTCCGCAGTCCACACCCTCTGCAGCTCTCCCATCCTACGATTTTCATAAAGCTAACTTCCGCAAAATTAATGAATATCTCAGCAGAGCATCTTTTGACTTTGCCAATCTGTCTTTAAATGACGCCCTCTCCATGTTTTATAGAGAATTATTCAGTTCTATCTCTCTTTATGTCCCCATTTCTCGTCCTAAAACGTCTTCTACATCCCCGCCTTGGTATAATCGCAAACTTCGGTTGTTACGCAACAAGCGTAATAAATTATGGACCATTTTCCTTCGCACCAATTCTTTCTCTGACTTCTCAAACTACCTTGGTTCATACTTTCAATTCACCCAGGTTTATAACTCCCTCTACCAGCGATATCTCCATAACGCGCATACCAACCTTATAAACGACCCTAAATCTTTCTTCCGATTCGTCAACTATAAAAAAAAATCCGATGGTTACCCATCATCCCTCTCCTACGAAAACGTTTCTTCAAGTGATCAGCACGATATTGCCAACCTTTTCGCCACCTTTTTTAAACAATCTTTTGCTGACAACTCCTTTGTACCGGATCCCTCTTATTTCAAATACCTACTTAACTTCTCCATGGGTCCCTTTATCTCTCAAACTTTTGAACCCTCTTTAATAGAAAATAAATTACAAAAACTTAATGATGAATATTCACCTGGTCCTGACGGTCTTCCCGCAATTTTTCTTAAAAAATGCTCCTTTAATCTTTCCATCCCACTTTCATATCTCTTTCAGCTGTCGCTCTCTCAAGGCGAATTCCCTCAGATTTGGAAATCCTCCTTCATAACGCCAGTTCATAAAAAGGGATCGAAAAATGATGTAACCAACTACCGACCTATAGCTAAACTTTCGCATTTACCCAAACTCCTCGAAAGTATTTTGTACGAAGCCCTAAGCTTTCAGTGTAAGTCTTTAATATCCCCCAGGCAACACGGCTTTCTAAAAGGTAGATCAACTACCACTAACCTCGTCGAATTCGTGTCCTCTGCACTCTCAGCCTTAGAAAGTGGTAAAGAAGTCGATGTCATTACAACAGACTTCAGTAAGGCCTTTGACAAAATATCCCATAAATTAATCCTTTTCAAATTGTCTGCTCTTGGCTTTGAACCTGTTTTGCTAAAATGGATAAATTCTTACTTGGAAAACCGCTTTTACAGTGTTCGCTTCAGGTCCGTCCTATCGACCCCTTTCTTGGCTACCTCTGGCGTACCTCAAGGCAGCCATCTAGGTCCCCTTCTTTTCATCCTAACCATAAACGACCTTGAAATGGTCATTCAGCACTTAGAACTTTCTCTATATGCTGACGATACCAAATTCTTCAAACCCATCTCCTCACAACATGACTCCAGCCTCCTTCAAATAGACCTTGATAATTTTTCCACCTGGTGCCTCAAAAACTACTTAGAACTCAATGTTGCCAAATGCCAATCTATTACCTTCTCACGTAAGTGCAATAAATCTCCTCCTCGAACTTACCTCCTCCACGGTCAACCTATATCCATCGCTCAAAATATTCGTGACCTCGGGGTATTATGCGACAGAGAACTTAATTTCCGCTCACATATTGATGAGATTATTCGTAAAGCGAACTCATCGCTTGGCTTCGTCAAAAGATGGTCCAAAGAATTCTCCGACCCATACGTGACCAGATCTCTTTACATCACATTCGTTCGTCCCCTGCTCGAGTACGCTAGCCAAGCATGGTCTCCCTTTCAACGGGTCCATATCGACAGAATTGAGAGCATCCAACGTCGTTTTCTTCGATTTGCTCTTCGAGGACTACCTTGGAAAGATCCCCTAATCTTACCTCCCTATCAAGACCGTCTTAAACTTATTAAACTAAATACCCTTGAGGAGCGCAGGGACGTAGCAGACATTCTCTTCATTCATCGTCTGCTCTCAGGCTTTATCGACTGTACGTCTCTTTACAACTCTATCTCCTTTAACACTAACCCTCGGAATCTTCGTTGTCCTCGTCTCTTCTATCTACCTATTTACCGCACCTCATATGGCTCAAACGAACCAATCTCCCGAATGCTGCGGAAGGTTAATTCAAATCTTACCGTTTTTGACTTCAACCGCAGTAGTCCCTCCCTTAAAACTGACCTCCTACACCATCCTTAGTTTTAAGTCCTAGTTATTATATTTAGTTCTTAAGTTAGTTTAAGTCACTGTAGCTTGTAATAAGCCAAATAAATGGGGTTTTATCCCCACCAAAATAAAAAAAAAAATATAAAAAAATATTATTGGTGTAAATTCGTCACATGAACAGTTTTTTAAGTTGACTTGTATAGACAGGTGGTAGTTGAGAAATTTAGTCAAGAATTGTGTGCTTGACGTAGTAAAAGCGAATTGAAGATTCTAAGATTTTTATATGAGTCCATTTCAAAATGCGACTGTAGGTATATACGAACATTGTTAGTTTGTCCATCAAGTAAAATTCAGTTCTATTTAATTTACCAATATGGAAACATTAATAAAGGCAATATTAATGACAGCTGTCACTATTGAATGAGCTGTTTTACATAAAGCCCACACTTTTTGTGCGGAACTTCGAAATTCGAAAGAGGGTTTGTTTTTACCTCTTCTTTTCTTTTCCCGTCTCTAACTTTTACAAACTGTTTGTGTTCGGGAGTCGAGAGTCGGGACAGCCTTAAGCGTAGTTTTTCATACTTCCTATGAAATTAAAAAAAGTAAGGAAACAGCCATACCTACATAAGGTTGCATTTTATATTTCGCTTTTACACAAATTTATGACAGTGAAGGCATTTTCGAATATTGTAGTCATCGATGTCTCGAATATTCCAGGATTTCGTTGTCGGTTCCCATGGAATGCGTTCTTCAGGAATTTTCTTTTGTTGTTGTCAAGAAAACAGAACAAATTGTTATAACAAACATTCAGGAATTTTAAATAAAAAACACTACCTTGACATTTTCTATCGGTCTGCCGGAACAGCTTTGGCATCTTTTCGACGTTCTCAAACTTGGATATGTGAGTTCATCAGATCTATCCGTCGTCTGCACTACTGCTTTGCAAGTCTTCGGCCGTGGCACATCAAACATTTTCTCGCGATTCAGAAAACTTAATTAGAACAGTATTTATTTGTACGTACAGTGTACAAATCATCTTGCTTACTTTGGCCTGGGCTGTATCCAAAAATTCCGCAATCTCTTGGTACTCATAATGTCGCCCAGCTTTTGAAGGAGTCGAACGTTTTCCTCTTCGATTTTCTTGAGACGATCTTTTTCCGCTTGTACTTTTTTCGGCTTCACAGTCACATGCGGGTAGCTGAGGGGAGTTTTCACATCTACAGCTGCCTTGGCATTGATAACTTTCTTGCGATGATTTTCATAGCGTTGCACTTGCCATGGTTGGATAAGTAGTTTTTCGCGACGTGATATCATAACCGGAAGTCTTGAAATGCAGACTTGCACTGAGTTACAGGGATTGTTTGGTAAACAAATAAAGTCGGAATCTTTGTATTCTAGTTGCCAGGATAGCATGGTCATAATGGCAGTCAAGGTAGGGTGAGTCCTTGGCAACACTTTTGGGTAATGTTATTTAAGTGGTGTTTGGTAGAATGATGTGTGCGGAGTTCATGATAAAAGCTATTAACTGAGGGAATGGGGCACGAAACCAACACGTGGTTGCTTGGCAGTGACTAGGGAGAGAAAACATTTATTTTAAAATAGAAAAAAATGTGCAGACAATTCATGCGTTACAAGGAAGAACGCTAATGTCGTTTTCCATTGGGCTAAATGAAGCGTCAGGGAGAGTCCGGAATCAAAAAAATCACTTCTGACACCGTTCATTGGCACAAAAAATACTCTTCTGGTGATTCAAGGAGAGAATTTCGCTTCTCGATTTGAAGTCAGAGTCCACTCAAGAAGCACGCACACAAGTGTAATTTATGTATTTATACAAGTCAGCTGACAGCCGCTGCCGCCGTAGATTAGTTTTTTCACCAATACAATACTGAGTGGATCACCGAGTGAAACCAATAGAAAACGACATAAAGGACACTGTCTGCGGTCATTTTGTATATCTTATTCAATTCAGTTCAATAGCGGCAAAGGCTTTAAATGTCAGTAGGTATATCATTTCATTTATATATTCGGGGACAACTTATGTAACATAATTCATTTTTGAGAACGGTTAAATAATTCTTCATTTTATTTTATTACATCTTATCTAAGTTCAGAGCAGTGACTGAACTGTCAAAAATATTTTCGTGTTTTTTTTGTTTTTAGCTCGAACGCATCAGAGCTTGTGTTTTTTGTTCAAAGCATGATCAGATCACAATCTATGAGCTCAGGAAAATATGATTAAACAGAGGAAAGACTGTGTAGACATCTTAGCTCAACATATTTTGACAGATGATAAGAAATTGGAATTCTACGTATACAGAAAAAGCAGGTTGATTGTAAAAATGTTTAGAAGATCTTAAAAAATTGTAGTAGACAGGAATACTCAAATACTTTAACATGGTAGTCATATGACAGCAAGTGCTGAGAAGTGTTTCATAAATAAATCAGATCGCTATGAACAAACTCGGTTTGCATGCCCACCGTGCTCGAGCTCTATTTAATGATCTACACTGAACGAAAAAAAAACGCTATAATGATAAAAATTGAAGATGTCACAAAAATAATAATAGAGGTAGTTTGTCTTTATAAGCAAAATGCTCTTTTAAATATTCACCACTACTGGCATAACCGGTAGTTCATTTTGACAGCTAGAACATAGCCAAAACATCATTCAGAATGTCGAGAGAGGCCTAAAGTTAAGTATTTGTTGTCAAAATGCTTGACAAATAGCCCACAGGAAAGTCCGCGATAGGAGGGCAATGTCAGAACGTACCCTCAAGACGTCACTTAATATTGCTGGTTATGTATATGCGATTAAAGTGGCTTAAAACAGGGTTGTCTATGAGGTTAAGAACTTTTAAGGTCCAGACAACAATTAAAATAAGGCAATATGGTGAAGTTATAAGCAAGTTGACAATAAATCAATATCCAATATTTTAATATTCACTCAGTTGTACATGTTTACAAAAGAGTGCAAAAGACCAGAATATATAAGTCAGTAAAGTCGGTACCTCCTATACTCAGCCGCAGGATGCAATAAAAATCGAATTCAAATCATGTAATCCACATTAAGCCAGAAATAAATCGAATCGTAATCAATAAAGCAAAGCACCGCACGTCCACCTATTCGAATCAATACAAATGTACCTCAGTAAAATCGTAATTCCACAATCGATCCGGTGAGTCTCCTCATTGAAGACTCCATTGCAGGATCTCAAATCAAAAAAAAATATACCTGACCCATGTTCACATTTCATTTTATTGTTTCAATCGACGATTGATTAAGCAAGCAATAGGTCGATCTGTACACAAAATCGTTTCCAATCCTGATTAGCATGCACATCTCATTTTCATCGGACACACATATCCTGAGGCAGCAGTCGCGGTAAGGCGGCTAACGACCACCGAAAACGGTGGCACTAAAACCTGTCCCTCGATTATTGTGTCCGATTGCTTTTTTTTTTCTTTGTTTTTGGGGGCGATAACATGTCAGTAGGATCTAAAGCCATGGGGTCATTGATCAAAAGAAAATCGCACCACGCGCCGATACAATTTTCGGGGCCTGAACGTGCGATGGCGCGCGAGCGATCTATTGCGGCAACCTTTACCTGTGTCGCCTTCAATATTGCATTTGCTTGTGCGTGTGCGTCGGCATCGGTATGGAATAAAGAAAATGACGACCAATAACAGGTACTGCTGTGGGCCGTACTTTTGGTCCAATCAGATTGAAGATTAACATTTGGAATGTTGGCAACGCCTTCCACTGGAAAAGAGTGCTGAATCGATCAACGAGATTCAATGGAAGGAAAGAAGATGTGATGTACCAACTATGTCAGCAAAAATGAGTCAGTAAAATGTAAAAAAAGGAACAAATTGCAAATCGACTCCAAGCCACTTATACGAATGGAAATGGAAATTCATCTTTGCCAAATTGTGAGGACATTTGGACTACACTGATGTTCTATGTAACATTAGGAATTGCTTAAACGTAGTGATGATTTTCAGACTAAAAATTTATAATTACCAGACCAGAAACAGCAGCTGTTTAAAATGGACCGACGAGAGGACGATGTTTTTGAGTATCCTCTTCCGACGGTTTTCCAATTTGTGGTAGAAAGATCAACTAAATAAAATTGAGTTCAAATTACAGATGATGGAGATTATTTCTCATCCAGTATTCATTTGGTGAAGTTGGCCATAAAAAGAATCTATTGTAACCCACTATATTTTTACGTACGATCTGTCAAAACTGAGCATTCGCATGCAGTGACACATTCGCATAAACATACATTTGCTGATAGGGGTCATGATATTAGTAATAATCATTTTTAACCATCACACTAAATATTTTATAGTTCACAATGGTAATTTTTATGGAAATTTTCGCCATTGTGAGTTCGTCAAATCCATCCCGGACACTAAATATGATCATTAGTATCGTGCAATGACGATGTCAGAATATGATTGCTGTAATTACAGATAACGTTTTAGGCCCAAGCGCATGCAGAGGAAGCGGTATAGTTACAAAGACCCCCAGCTGCGCAAGGTTTTAGTTACATGCTCACAAGATAAGTTACTCTATAGCATCATTAAAAGATATTCGTATTGACAAACTCGTAATCAACACATTCGCATTTAATAGATTTTGAAAAAATAATGGACCTTACCAATAAACATTTCTAGTTTCGACCCTAAATTTTAGTAATTCACAGTGGCTATATTTTCAATACAAATTTCGCAATTGTGAGCTTTTGTAAATTTAAAGTCACATATATCTCATACATGAATTTGAAATTAATAGAGAAAGCTAAATGGTGGATTCGGCCAAAACGTTTTGGAGCATCATATCGGAGCTGGGTATGTCAGTTTATGTTGTCTTATCATTATTATTTTATAAACAACACCACTGACTGTCTAAAAGAGAAACTTAAATTGAAATTAAAATTGATTATTGTGACCTCTAAAAAATATTATTACGAAGGCCAAAGAAGCATCACATTTTTAAACTGACAGTATATATTACCTAAAGTCATTTATATGTTTTTGAATACAAAGCAATTCATAATGAACATCGGGTGGTCACCGGAGTTATACCACAAATCAAATAAGTAGTTTGGTAACTATAGCTACTTAATATTTTTAACGAATTTCTTTATTTCTCAAAACAACATTACTATATATATATAGTTAAATTTTTAAAAATGCTCTTGGTTCTATTCTGAATTTATTAAACTTTTTAGATGTCGGAAATTGCTAACTAACCCTTGCTGTGTGGAATGAAACAAACCGAAATTTTGAGTCGTGGAGTCGAAATAAATGTCAAAAATCTACATAAAAGTTTTTGAAATCCTCGATTTCATCACTGTATTTAAACCCATATCTTACTGAACTTTTTGAAACAGAGACATTTCTCTGACATTTATCTATCTTCATTCTACACAAATGCAGACATTTTTCTCAAACGCGTGACTACATTATTTTGAGTTCAACGCAGGGATGTCAGAAAACAAAACTAGCGGAACACGGAGTTGATTTGACCTCTCGATGGATGGGTTTCAGCACGGAAAGAATTGAAAATCACCAATTGCAAAATTTTGAGTTTTAATTCACGAATTATATCTTTGTCGCAAATTACAACGATTTTTTCTAGGATTGATATAAAAATTCGTAATTCGACATTGAAAACGGCGTAGAACACATAATTCTGCTTGTTGAATTTTGCGATTAGCAGTATTAATTCGAGCTTCTTTTATTTGTAGTGATTTGCGATATTGTTTGGCGCAACTTACCACTTCAATGGGTCAATCTCTCAAGCACTACTTCACAATCGCAAATTGCAAAAAGTATTTGCTGATTTACAAACACTGAGTGATGAATCAATGAAATCTTATAATAATTTAACACATGTAAATTGAAAACATAAAATTACGTAGAGAAATCGTGAATTACAAAATATTTTTTTGTAATTTCCATGGAATTAACTACCCGATGTGTGAAATTTTTGTGCGCACGGGCAGCCGACAAAAATGAAACGTCATAGCGTGTCCATGGTCCATGTAAATAAATTCTTTGAAGTCCTTTCATTTTCTGCATGGACAGCTCCAACCATGCGCATTTGGCTTCATTAGAGTCAGACAGTCGGTATTCATCTTTGCTTAAAGCAGTTCTTGTCGGGTCAAAGTTATTTGTTAGAATAACTCATTCGTAGTGATAGCGAGTGTACTTACCAACAAATTGTAAAGAATTTTGGAATATATCTTGTAAGTACATATTGAATAATACAAAAAAAAATTAAGTAGATAGGTCTATTAGAAAGAAGTATAAATTGGAATGGAATTTAAAATCTCATACGTAATCGAAAACGATTGTAAATGTTCGTATCAATGGCAAGTTCTTCTAAATAATTTGTTTGTATTTAAAATTTTAGCTTAGACCGAAAAACCACCCCAGACAAATCCCGTTGTCTCCGGGCGATATGGCGCCGTATGGTTTTGATGGATATCAGGAGGAAACAAATTATAAAATGTGACTTTAAATATGTATTCGAAAATAACCTTAATAATTAAACTACGAATTTTGATTTGTAAATCATAAGATATAAGTAGTAAATTGAGAATAAAGTTTTCTAATTTCACGATAAAAGAATTTCAATTTAATACGGTGATGCCTCAAATCACTACTCAAGAATCGTAAATTGCAAAATACGAAATGCAAATTGATAAAAAAAAAGATTCAGTTTACCACTACGAATTCGTAAATTGCAACTACTGAAGTGGTAAATCGACCGCTTTTGTTCGCAAATCAACACTTTTGAGTTGCAATTCAAAACTAAATGGTTGTAATTTGTAAGGGAGGAAATCCGAATTTACATTTTGGAATTCACAATCCATAGTAGTAGCAAACTGATAACTATTTGTGTCAAATTGCGATTGGTTATTGCAATATGTATTCCTCAATTGATCACATCATTGGCAATAAAAAGTAGCGATTCGCAACTTTTGAGGGTCAATATCTTCACTTCGTACAATTTATAGAATTGCGAATAAAAAGTCGTGAATTAGTAAATCCTTATAGCTAAGCTCTAAAACTAGATAAACTTTTCGTGATTCTGCGCTCATTTTTCTTGATTTGATCTTAAAATTTTTTCCGTGAGCGAGATGGCAATTGTATTTTCTTATACATCGCTCTGATTCAGTCAGGAAGATTTTTGTTGGTATTCTCTATGAGAAGCTTTCAACTTCGATTGAAGCTAACAGCCGACTTAGGTTGTTCCAAGCTGGTTTCCAGGCCGGATTTTCTACAATCTATCACATATTTGCACTAACTATAGTATCGCCTAGAAGTTCTGAAGAGTGTTAACCTGGTACAACGACAAAGCTAAATCATCATGTACATACAATGTACTCTATGTACCTACATGCAACTACCTTCGTCACCCGCTCCCATTATCGGCACACCTAACTCTCGACTAATTTATAACTAACTATCCGAACTCAATAATTAAAATATTGAATTTATTCTATAACGAAAATGTGTGTTGTTTTCTTATCCGTTTTAAAAACATAACAAGTTCATTGAAGTATCTTGGTTTTTTAGGCTGTTTTTGATACGGCGAATAGGAATGCCTTTATTTACAAGTTGTCTTTAATTGGACTACCTAATAAATTCTATTAATCGATTTATTCAAATCTACTTTGCTCGACTAGAGCAGCGGTGTATGAGGGAGTTGAGGTTTCCAACTGGTTTGACATAACCTCGGGTGTCTGTTTGCGTACAAGTGTTTTAAATTTAACGGAACATGCAAAGGAATCCTACTCCGTTCAAAGAATGGAACCAACTTGCGCTTTTCTATGAAGTAGACTTCAATCTGAGGGTGTCTAACATTGAGGAATGGATTGAAATAATTTGTTGACGTAATAGCTAAAATTGATGAAAAAAGTGTCTGCAATTCTTAGACCGTGTCCTTTATATTTACAAAAACTTGTGGCATCGTATGGAAAATATTCATTTCGCCAGGGATCTTTCTGTTTTTGTTTCTGGATCTTTTTAGGAACTTTATTAAGAGCCAGAGTTGAAATCTTCATTTGTCACCACATTAAAACTTGACTTCTCTGCAATATAATCGAAGGAGAGTTAAATTATTTACCATTTCTTAGTTTTAAATCCACTACTACAAGAAATTCGGAGACTCTGTTTTAATGTAAGCTTGTTCTCAATTGATGAAGCTTATGACGTTTTGAATGGCTCCAGTAGTTGGTCAACTTTATGGCAGTACTGTAAACATGCTCTTTTATACCGCAACAGTCTCGAAGTTTTTGAATAAATTATTAAATACAGCTTTTTCTTTGTACAACCTCTTCTTATTAAATAACGTAAATATTAAATTAAATATGTTAAACTGATTTTTTTGTTTTTCATATTTTTTGTCTTTTTGGTGACATAAAATGTCATATCTATGTAAATCCAACACAATGGTACATTAAATAAAATTAGATTAATCAAGAATTACTTACCAATTATAATAATAATAATAATAGTAATAAACGTCCTGAGTTGCAGCCAAAGTATTCAAAACAAAATAATCCCGAGGAATATTCATTTCCCTGGAACCCCACAAGATTATTCGAATGCTCTTAATTTTATTGGTAGATGACTGCAACGATAAGCGTAAAGTGTACAATCCGTTGGATAAGAATTGGGAGAGTGCCTGCAGCAACCTTGATGTTCCTTCTGCCATCGACAACTTTTTTGTTGAAAATTCGTACCTGAGTTAACGTGGTCAAAAACAATTGTCATTATCATATTGTATATTTATTAGAAAGGCTTAGGCTGCTTAAGAGCAGGGCCCTCCAAATTTAAATCTTTACCCATTGACTGATACAATCGGGAACAATCCTTAGACGCGTATACGAAATAGATTGAGCCATTGCGCAGTCAAGGAAGGCGTCTGCCTGAAAGCTCCTCTCAACTGCATAAATATGGACTTATGTACTAAAGTTTAATTTAAATGACTAAACGTTTTAAAGAGAAAGTCTTCTTCAGGAGCGACAATCATCAAGCTACCCTGCATCTAAAAACAAAAGAGTTCAACACCGAACTGGCAATTACATATGTGCTTGCTTCATCCATTTACTATTTGTAGCCAATCCTTATTGTAAAACACCATCCGTCTTCATTAACTAAGCTGAGTGTAAAAACGACTTTGCCAATCAGGAAACTCCCATCTCAAGACAAGAGCCTTTAAGATCAATCTTCAAATAAACTCCATCCTAATTAGCCTATCAGCGTGTCAATCTTTTAAACAAATTTATATATAATTATGAATAAACGTTCGTTGCCAACACTAGATTACAACCGGCGATTAAAGCCCTGCCTCGCAAACCGTGATTAATTACAGTAGCCAAACAACGGCCTGGTCGCCACCCACCAAACTGTAAATCAGCAGCAATTCCAGCTCGACAAATAAACAATTAACGAAACCAGTGAAGCAAACGACTACCTAATTGAAAGCTTGGTATTTTCATCAAGCCAAAAACCATCAACAACAATGGATGACACTCGACAAAGGCGAACCAGCTGTCATCTGTATTTTCTGGTATGCCACACATTTATCCGCACTGCCAAGCCCCTCGAAGATAGTCTTTCTCTTCTACCGGCTATCGCGATAGCCAGTCAGCAGTCAGTTGGTTTGAATCCCCACTCGCGCGTAAGCTTAGCTCCAAAGTCCCTCCCCATATGGCCATAAAATCCGGAAAACAGGTTGGCTTGCTGTCGCAGAAAAGCTCTTCAGCCCAAAAAACCCATCAAAGAGCGGGTACGCAATAACACTGCCACAGCCACTACCACTACCACTCATGCAACCAAACTTCTAGTTATCCAGTTCTCACCCAATGCTGATCTTGCTATTGCCGGTTTCGGTTCACCGTGTTGGTCTAAGCGAGACGACGACAGCACAAGCGGCACAGCCAGTTCCCGGCAGTGCGGGTGCTACCACCAACTCCAGTTACGTGTGGGTTACCATTGGGTTCTATTGGGGCCAGTTTATGCTCTCTCGCGCGCTTTTCCTTCGGCGGTTACTTGTTGTTCTCAATCCTATTACAACTAGCCGTCTGCAGTCCTGCCGTCGGGGTTTGTTTTGATCATTTTTTCTCCTTCCTCTGTTTGTTCTTTATAATACACGGCATACGATCGGGATTGTGTACCGCGTATTCCTCAGTTTTACTTTAGATCGGAACGGATTAAGGTGCGATCGCGGTCCTATTACTGTACTGCACATTTGACCATGTGTACGAGAGAGGTCGTACGTGAGAACGACGAAATCGTTTAAGTCGGGATTTTTATTTACATGAGTGTGTTAACTCGAGAAGTGCAATTATTTCTTGTTTGCCAATAAGCAAGTGCGCTGTCAATAAAAATAATCAATAAATTATAAAAAAAAAAAGAAAAAAAAAATAAATTCTTATAAAAGAAGAATATATTCTGGTGATTGTTTATTAAATGTGAATATTTTACTGCACAAAAAAATAAAGGAAAATAAATTGAAAATAGTAATTAACAAATTGTGAATGTGTGTGTGTGCTTAAAGGTGCTAATCAGAAAGGATATTCACCCATTTGGATTAAGATTTCAGCTGAATAACATATTTTTTACGGCAGGTGAGCAGCACACACTACCAACATAAATGATTGCGTTTTTCTGGTTGTAATTTGATTTTCCTGGGGACGATGTTTTGCACAAATTATTTAACCTAGTTAGATGATACTGATGATGTGCTTAAAAAAATCTAAAGCATTTCGGAGGTTACCACCTTATTTAAAGCGAAATGGTTTTCGCACGAACTTTTGTTGAAAATCACCAAGTTGTGCTTTGAATTTGTGTTTCCTATTGTGAGTTGTAAGTTGGTTTTTTTTTTATCTTGTAGATCTTTGAAAAGGGATTGATGTTATAATGCGCTGTAATTCTTGACATCCATGTTTTCATAAGCCAGAGTGTCTCTTCCAAATTTATTTTGATTTTATGTTTATCGAAAACTTGTGTCTGATGACGAGGATCCCTTGACACTTTGTGAACAACAGTACCAGTACCATATCCAGGGTTTTTAAGGGATTTATGAAACTAAATTGCGCGCATACAAATTGACAGTTTCCTTTCCTTTTTGATTTAAACTAAACTCGAGTTGGTCTTATTTAAATAAAAAGTTCTGTAACATACACAAATAGCATTTCCGGGAAATCAATCCATTTATGAAAATTGGCAAAAAAAAACAGCCAACCACTTTTCACTTTACTTTTTGAAATTTTGCAAAATAAATCAAATAAATAATGCCTGCAAAGTTTCAATAAAAGCGCAAAGAGTTCCGATCTTGCATTTTTCAGACGTAATTTATATTTTACGGGGATTGAACCTGTTACCCTTCGGCCAGTATTCCAGCACTCATTGCAATAAACTACTGAGCGAGGAGTTCAGGTTTTAAGCACCAATAATAAAAGTGAGAGCTTGTGAATTGCCAAAACTTTATAAAGTGCTACTCTCTCAAGAGAGATTCTACAGGCTTCAGGAACCGACATTCGCTACAAAAATAATTATTACACCACGAAAAGTTTTGGCAACACCTAGATGCCAACTTATGAAACCAAAGAGTTTTTTTTTATAAGAAATCGAAAACCGGCGGAGGTTGAGATTGTCATGTTAGTTGCGAAGAAGAGTATCTACCTACTCTGTGGCAACTTAAGGTTAGTTATGGCATTTTGCCATCATGCTCGTTTGGGGAAAAGAGTTTGTCTCTCACTTTATTGTCACCAATTTATTAACTGCGTTGCTACATTTTGTTTTCAGTCATTCAATGGGGAATAGGTTGGAATTGTTAAAAAACTATAAATATTCGAGAGTGTACTTCACAAAAAATTGTAAAAATGGACAGGCAACTGACGGAAAAACTGAAACACGATATCATTTCTTAGGAAGTGCACAGTTTTCGAAACAATCTCTCATTGTATTGTAGCTCAATTTTGAGCAAGTAAGGGAGAAACTGCTAAGATATTAGGTCTTTTCGCGTACTTTTTGAGCCAATCACTATAAATCTGTCAAACGCAACATATTAAGCGAAACTCGCTCAGAGAACTGAAAATATACTCCAAAGTACGTGAATAGACTTCGAGCTTCTTTGAGCCACCTTCATCTGATCCATATCATAAATAAGTATATAATTTACCTAACATCTTAGCAACATATAAAACTTTCTGGGAGAATATTCGACCACCGCCAAATTTTCTTTAATTTCACAGATATTATTTGTGTGCGCAATTGATTTTTAAAGCGGATATTGAATTTTGTTCTTGTCAACTTTGTACATTTGACATCTTTATCAGTACTTGCCTGTTCAAATTTTCTGAGCTATTTCAGGAAAAGAAACTACTCGTTACCTACTCGTTATTTTGCTCATTTTATCTTTTTCTGTCATTTTTGATGATCGATTAAAACCGCGTACGCAAATGAAATATTTTGTCAAAAGCTGGTTTTAACTTTCTGCATACAGAGTTGGCACAAAGTTGTTGAATGGAATTGAATTTTAACCCAAGCCTCTTTAATTAAATTAGGTAAATAAAACAGGTTCTCAAAACATTCTCTAAAACAAATCGAACGTTTTTCCATTTGTTCCATTTGAGTTAAGAATTTAAAGTTTGAAGTTTTAAAACACTACGAGAAACGAGAGGTCATTTTTTTTTGGAATAAATTGTTGTTTCTAGAATCGAAGAATGCAAAGTTGCACAATTTACAGCTTCTTAATAATAGGCCTGTTTTTTTAGCTTCCTTCTCAGCAAAGCAAAGTAAAGTAGGATTACAACAACTACGCTCTACTTGACACTTCGAGACTCACAGTAGTTATTGTAATTTGTGTGCTGAAAATCTTACTTTACTTTGCTTTGCTGAGAACGAAGCTAAAAAAAACACGCCTAATATCTTCCAAGTAGTACAATCAAGAAAAGCAGGAACTTAGTAGATAATTTATAGAGTGCTAAAATTTACACACAAGGGGTTTGTCAGACTTATCTATTGTTGCCAGCCATCGCAAAAATATGTAATTGACAAGACTGCTTTCCAGTGCGTACCTACTTCTGGTGTATGCAACTTTTATTTTGAGCTTTTTTGGAAGAAACCTACAGTCGTCTTTCTTAATAAATTCCTGTCGTAATTCAGCAAACTTTTTGTGGGTTTTTCCTCGATGAACCAGCCAACAAATCGGCTAAAAGCCCAAGGCGTTGATATTATTTTCCAACTGTGCAATAGCAATATTTTGTGAAGTCCCGTTTTGATAATTACGTACTGAACTTTTTAAAATGCATTTGATCGTTTTATCATTTCGATATTTCATGTATGTTTTTGTTTTGTTTGCGGTTGCACTAAAAGGAAACTTCTTAATTGCACTGACGAGAAAACTATAAAACTTTTCAAGCCGAAGGCTAGACAATAGGTAAATTTAATTGTTGTCCCCAATGTCCAAAATGTCACAATTTAGCTGAATCTAAGATTACACAGGTAAACCGTACTAAGACTCCCCAACTCGCAATCCTCTAGCCGCTGGCCCCTTAATTTGTTTTCTAAATTCAGCCATTTTGTTTTTCTGTCGGTGTGACATGCAAAAACTTAAAAAAAATACAAAAAAAAACTGCTAACCGTGGAGAGATAGAGATCGGGAATACCACAGTTTAACTCGACTGAATGCTATTGCTAAGTTTTTGTATATTGTCAAAAGGCGAACAATTTTATTTGTTTCGTTAATAAAACTATCTACATTCTACCTTATTAGAAACCTATAGGTCGAATTTGGTCGCATTAGGAGTGTGTGAGTCGACATTTTTGAATTTACGTGACATTTTTGTCAAAACGAATTTCTATATACCAATACTAGCGCACCTAATGTAATTTACTCCGTAAAAATATGAAATACACCCCTATCGAGGTATCCGTTCGCAAAAAATTCCGATACGAAAGTCAAATTCTGATCGAAACTCAAAATGCGCTTGAGGTATCCGTTTGGGAACAAAATAAATGAAGCATATAAACGAGTTCATTTTAAATCGAAATATTCCGCAGCAATTAATTGTCGGAGAGCTTCGGAAAAAAATTTGCCGTGTAGCTGTTAAATGGGGTGATGCTTGTAGCCAAATAACAGCAAATTGGATGCAGTATGGTTTGTCAAGTACCTATACACAAATTTGATAAACTCTATAGAAAAATATAAAGAAAGAAAGATATGTCAAAGTTTAAATTCGCTGGCACGTGTTTCCTTGCAACAATATGTGAAGCAAAGACAAATGTCAAAGACTAAACTACCGCACTGGCGAGAATTGTTCCTTTACTTAAATTTCATTTGTGACAACTAATTTGAGTGCTGTAAAAAAAGGCTGAAATTCGAATGCAGCTTTGATTTGTAATAGTTTATTCGAACACAAATTTATTATTTATTTGCCAATAAGGTACTAGCCTTTTTTAGACATGAAAAATTTTAATTTGAATTTATTTGCGTGGGTGGGTTAGATTTCGGGACACGCAATTTTGTGGTGAATACATTTTTGGGCCGAAAACGGCTGAGTTGCGAAGCTCATTAAGGACAATGGAAAAAACTAGGAAGATTAATATTGATTTATTTTCTCTTTTCTGTCTATCGCCAAATAGTCAAGTACGCAGAAGAGGGGAACCTAGTTTCTTCTAGTGGTTTTTTTGCAGACATTCCAATTTTCAACACAAGCGTAGACTTAATGATGAAGTGTCATGACAGGAACTTAGCTGTCTGATATAAAGCTATATTACAGATGAATTTATTACTCTCTATGGCATAAAGATAGAGGGACACGCAGAGTCCTTTTTTTCGAGGGCATTCTCTAGAGACTATGGATATGTATTTATTTTTGAAGCATTCACTTTGGAAACATTTTTATTTTTATGACAAAACTAATATTCTTTCAGAAATTTTTGCTTAAGAAAGCAAATGCCAAATATTTTTGTTAAAATATTTAAAGCAAAAGATATCCTAATTTTGTGCTTACATATAAAATGACTCCCATCGATATTCGATCAAGAACGTTCTTTACCAACTTGTTTCGGGGTTGGTCTGTAAATCTTCAAACGGCTGGAGGACACTCCATCAAAATGCTAGTCTCCTCCATTCATGCCAAATGTGAGTCCCGGGTGATTGATTAGCCAATTGTTACGCGAATTCAAGCGTTTTACTCAGTTCTTTTTGAGATCTTTATTGAAATGGTATGAGTTGTTGAGTTAATAAAAACTCAATCAAGAGATTTACGAGTTCAAATGTTCTAAAAGAAGGGAGATATTAAATTAACACTGGTAGTAATATTTGCTTGCTTTCTTCCACTTCTTGCTTCCTTTTCGACAATAGTTTTGAGGTGGACATGAGGAAAATTATAGATTAGACTTTAAGTGCACATATTTACAACAAAGGGGATCGGTGCTCTGTTATACACGCAGTAATTCATTAATTATTGTATTAGAGGCATTTTTCTTTTTTAGATCAGAGCAAAACCCGAATTATTAACAAAAAGTTCGCGTGTCTTTTTAAGCTCAGACACATCAGAGCTCAGAATTTGTGTTTCTTTTTTCGTTCAGATCAGAGAGCGCTATACGAACTCGGAAATTGGCTGACACACTTACAGTCACATTTGACAGAAAAGAAACAGGATAAACAAAATAGTTGAAATGGCGGACGAACCTTGTTGTTCTGGAACTGAAGGTTAACCAATTTAACAAATAACAATTAATAAATATTCAATTCATACATATATTTATTACAAACGACAGCTCAAGTGTGTTTCATAAATACATCAGTACGATCTGAGCACGCTCATAGTGCTCAAACTAAAAAAGAAAAACGCCTTAGGTAGCTCTTAAACGATACTTTGGTTCATCTCAATAATTAAGAACTCTTGAGAGTCGCATAGCTGTCTGTGATAAACTGATTTCGTAGATATTCCTATTTGAAAATTATAATTGACACCCAAGACATCATATTTCATATACCTAATCAAGTTCAATAGATGATTGAGCTCGTACATATCCTCTATTCAACCTTTAACATCTTTTACTCACTGACGGATTATTTCCATCATCTATAGGTAACATAGAGAATTGTTTTTTTTTTTTTTAATCCCGTGTTAATTTTTATCAGATCTTCAAGCAATCTATGATTGATGAACTCCTTGGCACTTCATAGTTACAGTAACGGATTCATATAAAAATTCTTCAATTCGATAGACACTCACAAAGGTGTTTGAAGAAAAGATTAATTGCATTCACTTGGGCATGGGCGTGTGTTTGTGCCTAATCTGTGTGAATTCGCAGACGTAGGGAATTGAATTTCAACTCTAAATTTAAATTCGGCTTCGGCAGTCTTAAAATAGAATTTTCAACCGCCACAATAGCACCACCACCCATACAAGTGATAAGTTGTGAGTAATCGCAACTTTCAATATACTCGCACCGAATGTGTAAATTAATAATTTGTAACCCGTGCGCGGCCATTATTCCAGGGCACTCTCGCAATAAATTATGAGAAGTGTAAATATTTATTAATATGAACAATGGTTTGGTTAACAATTATTACCATGCGAAGACACTGTTTACATTATGTAGACCGATGAAAGTCGCACTCGCGGGCTGAAATTGGCGCAATTCGATATTTTGACTGGAATTGAAATCGAGAGGTCAACAAAGTGAATTCTTAAGTTCTGTGCACAAAGTAGGACGCAGAAACAAGTTTAGGGCCTTACTGATTTCTGTTTCTTCATGATTTTTAATACTAGAAGGTAATTACCCGCGACGGCACTTCGATTAAATCAATGATCAATAAATTTGGAAAATATTGCGCGATATTAATAATCATATTTAGTGTCCAAGGGGTCAGTTCTGGTTCTGCGAAAGAGCAATTGAATTAATTGTTATCCGCTTTCATACTCTGCTTTTATGAAAATTTTTTAAGTTTGGTTTCACATTTTCATAGAACGAGAATCGAAATTGTGGTGAAATGGTGAAAACATTTTCATTTCACTTTTTCACGAAACCAGAATTGACCCCCAGGCTAGATTTTACGAAATCACAAAATTTGCAAATATAAAATTACCCGTTGTGACCTTAAATATTTGGTGCAAAGGTTAAAAATGATTAATAATCAACATAAAAATAAAAACAAAAAGATTGTCGGTCTATTACTAGTCCTGCGGAGATATTTGGGACAGCTTAGATAGACGATACAAATTACATCTTAAGGTTCTTTTTTCCGCTGCGCCACCTCTTGCGATGTCTGACAAACATCCGAGGGTACAACTGTCACAAAAGAGCTTCTTAATTAGCCATTCGGAATCGACGTAAAATTGTCTGTCCCAATTCGTCCCAAAAATACAAAAATAAAAACTCACACAAAATGAATGGTTGTGAAAAGATAAACCTAGGGTCATTACGGACTTATTTATTATTAATTATCTTGATAGTAGGTATCAAAGCGATGATAAAATTTATAAAAATCGAATGAATTGAGCGTCGCAATTGCGTTCTTTTGCTTTGTAGCAATAGGGGTCCAAAAAGCGAATTCCACAGTCTGCTTTCTTGTTTTAAAAAAATGTATTTCCTCGCTATTTTTGGGTTTCACGGAGAATCTTCTTTCTGTGCTCCAGAAGTTGTAGAGGAGGCTATACAATTAGTCGAACTGCTCGTCTTTGAATGCTGTGAAGTAGGTTAAGTTAGCATTATGAAGCCGAGACCTCTATTTGGGAACCATCGTCGACCTGGGCTTTATAGAGAAGAAGAAGTGGATTTGTGTTGAATTAACACTTTCTTATAAATAGGTAACCCAATTTTGAGGACGCCAATCTAAGAAAGTTGAATACGTAGTGCTGGCAGCGCTGTTCTTAAATTTACCGTCTTCTTCGCATGTGAATGTTTGTGGTCTATTTGAAGAAATTGTACAGGCATTGCAGGTACCCCATCTCATGATTTGTTGTCTTCAGCATAGACGTATTATATATGGACTGCTAGTAGCCAACTTCGCGTTTATTCCAACATTAGAGCTAGCGCTCTTGTTTCAAAGCGGAATAAATTGAAAACAAACTATAAGACGCAGAAATAAAGTAAATTTTAGGGGATTTATTATTATTATGATTTAAGAAATAACTATTTGCTTAAAAATAACTTTTTTAAATACATTTATAACAAAAAAAAAGAAGCTTAGAATAAATTTCGTCTTATAAGACGTAAGTTTATTTAATAGCTCCCCTGTCCTTTATTTGTAAATTTCGGAGGGAATTCCATCCGATCCTGCAGCCTTTCCTTTGTTCAGATGATTTGGCTCCTCCAGTATTTATTTCAGAGTTATGAATCTATCCAAAATAAAAGGTCTCGTAAACTGTGTTGATTGAAATGTATGAAAAAGTGCTATTGCATAATAAAACAATAGAAAAAGTCATTCGCCATCAATATACGAAACTTGTGCAATTTATGGGGCAATAAATGCATACAATACGATTTTTTATTCAAATTTGCTTGGTTTCTTTTATTATTAACAATTTGAACTATACCTACCGCATTTTCGATGCGTCACCTTTGAAAAACATTCCGCAACAATTTGAATTTCACCCGTTTTACTTAGCAAAACTACTACCACGTGTTTCCAGCATTGCATGGAAAAATCCAAGATGGTTAGCATTTTGATACACTCTTTTCCGATTTGAAACAAAGAGCGCTAGTTATGTTGGCGCCATTGTTTTGGGCAGAGCTATCACTCCATATATAGTTTGTGAATGGTCTTGAGAGTTTAGCAAAATCTATCAAAGTACACTATGACATTCAAGAAGTCGAATGAGAGAGCCTTGCATACATTTTTTTGATGACATCAAAATTTTCTTTTACGTTTTAACCGACTGCAGATAGCTTGCCCCATCGCCATTCTACCAGACGAGTTTGGTGGGAATGACAAAAGTAAACACGTATAGTTTGTATAGAGGTTTTGAATTCGATACGTAAGTTGTGAAAATATGATCGCCTGTCAATTGTCCTGACTGTAAAAGTAGGTCCAGAATAAAACGCGTTTTTCTTCGCGAACACTCTTTTACGAATGGCATTTGACAGATAAACTGGTTGCGTTCAGAAATCGAGAGTAACATAGTTCATATTTATTTATTTATTTATTTCATCTTATAAGTACAACTTATTTTAGATTACTTTGCAATAATTTACAAATGTTACAAATTATAATTTACTTAAAACTACAAATTTACAATGATCTCTACTCATATTAAAATCTATTAGGTTATTGTATTTATTGTAATTTACGCAAGCCATAGTGATAGGATCATTCAGACCATAATTAGTTCTGTGTCTAGGTGGCATAAAGAAAAAATTTTCCCTAGGTCGAAGAACACGAGAAGGAGCATATATATTAAATAATGACAGCAAAAACGAACAATCGATGTGGCCAGTTAAGACGTCATTGGCAAGCATTGCGGAATAATAAATCCTTCTTTTAGAAAGAGGTTTCAAATTTAATAAGGAACATCTATCGTCGTAGGTTGGAAGATTATTATTCCAGTCGAACTTTCTTAGAGCATACCTAGTAAACCTTCTTTGAATTTTCTCTATGCGAGATTCAGCATTGCTGTAAAAAGGATTCCAAACAACACAGCAGTATTCCAAAATCGAACGAATCAAAGTATTATAGAGAGTTTTAAGTGTATATGGATCATTAAAATCTTTAGAGTTTCGAAAAATGAAACCTAGCATTTGATTAGCTCTGCCAACTATGTAGTCAATATGCAAAGAAAAGTTTAGTTGAGTGTCAAAAATGACCCCCAAGTCTTTTTGGTCTGAAACTCTACTCAGTGTTTCGTTTTGTATTTTATAATTAAAAAATATAGGGAACTTTTTTCTACTAAAAGTAAGAACCGAACATTTCTTAATATTAAAATAAAGGCCATTAAGAACACACCAATTATTTAAACGGTTTAAATCATTTTGTAACGCTAAGACATCTGACATACAGTTTATGGTCTTGTAGATTTTTAGATCATCTGCGTACAAAAGACATTTTGAGCTTGATACGAAAGAGGGTAAGTCATTGATAAAAAGCAGAAATAGAAGAGGACCAATATGACTTCCTTGGGGAACACCCGAAAAATTACGAATTTCATTCGAAAACGCGGAACCAATTTTAACAAATTGTTTGCGATTGGTCAAATAATTGCCAATCCATTTTAAAATACTGGAATGAATTCCAAAAAGTTTAAGTTTATTTAAAAGAACATTGTGCTGCACACGATCAAAGGCTTTTGAAAAATCAGTATATACGCAATCTACTTGGAGACGTTTTTCAATATTCTCTAAACAGTACTTGGTAAGAATAACCAAGTTTGTAGCGGTTGACCTACCACTTACAAACCCGTGCTGAAATTCAGAAATAAAAATGCGAACAACTGAGTACAACCTTTTTTTAACAGCCGCCTCGAATACTTTAGGAAACAGTTGCAGCTTAGCTATAGGTCTATAATTCTCGATACATCTCCGAGAACCCGATTTAAAAATTGGATCGCAGAATAATCTCCTTTAACTCAGAAATTTCTTTGTACAAAATATCGAATTTTGTGTTAATAAATTCGTTACATGAATGACAACAATGAGGGCACTGTAATGCAGCCATTACGATAGCTTGACTATTCGATTTGAACTTCCACGTCTAACTGTATATTACATGCATCACAAGTAATGGGGTATTTACACTGACCAAACTAATTTGCGTCAAGTGTTTATAACTGAAAACAATTTTTGGGGGTATTTCACGATCTGTCTAATAGTGAAAACTCCATCGATGATGTATTTTTCTAAATGTAGTCCACACTGATAGGGGTCAATCAAAAGTGCTTTAGGGAATTCATACAAAATGGCGGATGGGGTCTGGAAGCGCTGAAGGTTGCGACTGACAGCGCTGTGTTGGTCTTTTTTGATGTTATAGAGCCTGCCAAAAATGTACTCATTCATGAAAAAGAAATGTCTGTACTACATTTATTGCCCATGTATATTTTGGCCACCCCTTGTGAAATAGGGCATTGAGAGCTTTAATATGATACTGGACATCAAAATGAAACGATATTTTGGGACAAATTCCATTTTAAAGTTAAACAGAAGATCCTGCTACTAATTTTCCTGTCAAATCTGTACTGTAGTTTTTCGAGCCTTATTGCCGTTATGTCCGTTTCCGTTTTTCGAACTCACAATGGCAAAATTTTCGATACAAAATTGCATATTTTGACCTTCAAAATATTTAGTATGGTGGATAAAAATGATTATTGGTAAGGCCCAAAAATTTTGGGGGGATTTCCTCAGGAAAAAGGGTGTTCAAGCTGACTTTTTACTTAACGAAATTTTCGAAACATTTGGCTCTCAAAATGTGGCCCGCTTTAGAAAAACTGACACTATGACCAACAGATTTTTACCATATTATTCGGTCGACGAGTTTTGTGCTATTTTCTCACTACTTTCACCTCCTCATTATCAAATAGAAAGCAGCCGAGTCAAAATCACCCAAGAGCTACCTACTCATTTAACTTGAACTTTAAAAACGCCAAATAAAACGTACGATCATTCCGTACCCGCTCTACAGGGTAGAGCGACTTTTCCCCGAAAATAAAAGTGCACCATTTTGTTTCCGTTTTTCTATTATTCTACCATTAAATCAAAACGGCTTAATAGATGAATTTTTTCCCAAAAAAAAATAAATAAATAATTAGTTCCAACAAAAAATTCCTCAGACAGAACGCAAATTGTGTTAATTTCACCCAACAGTTGTGTTAAGAGTTAATTTAAACTAATTCGATTAAGACATATTTACACTTTGAATATTCCCATTGCCGCTGACTTCAGAATGGAGCCAGAGAAAAATTATTTTCTTTTAACACTGAAAAACAAAAGAGTCCATTAGCGAACTTGATATTTCCAGGAACTAGGTGTCAATCGTATGTGGTCTGTCATGTGGAATAGCTCCGTCATGAGGGGAGGGATCTAACAACTAATTAAATACAAAATACAACACATTAGTCGATGAATGCACGAATTTTATAACATACTTATGACTGGCTTCAAGCTTGATTTCTAGGGTCTCCACTGTGTGTACAAAACGGCGAAACTAAGTCACGATTTTCTTCATTTTTTCACTCCGAGACACCTCCATTGACAGCGTCCCTAACTCAGGCCTCTCGCTCTTGCACAGCGTTCAACCGAGTGGAATTTTAAGAACACAAACATATATCGCCCCCAGTCAGAGTCGGAGCTTTCCCGTAGAGTGTCTCTCTCGCTCTGTACATTGCTAAACCATTTTATTGTGGTATCCCATGAATGAACATAAATATAAAATAAGAGGCGCGCACAGAAAATATCCATAAGGACCACATACAGAAAAGTTGTCTTCTCGTTGTCCACTGCGACAAAGAGACAAAAAAAAAAATCCCCCAACACGACAAATAAATCTGTAAATATGCAGATACTGGCGTTTCCCATAGGGATACAGTACTACATACCTAGTCTGCCATTTTGCGCCGAGAGGAGAGAATTCCATCTGAACGCCAGTCCTATCCGCATGGGTTTGTGTTTCGAAATCGATTTTGTGTCCAATGTTTTATTGATATTACCAAAAATAGTTTGCTACCAACTTAATATGAAACGTTTCTGCTGTTCCTTCTTAGCGGGTAAGTACGGCCTCATACCGAGCGCGAAAAACGTGAGGTTAAACGCAATAAGGCAGCGGACTATGCCTCCAAACGAAGACATCTAGTGCTTGGCCTCTTCAGAGTTTCCTTCCGAATGGGCATCCATAAAAGGCGGAGGCAAAGCAGACTCGGTGTGACTTTTATATTTCATTAAGCGTTGTGGGTCAAAAACCTCCTCGCTTCATCGGGGTGTACTAATTTCTTGCGTCAACGTGTGGTGAGGTTTAATTTTTTTTTTATTTTTCATTTTAATCAAAATTAGTTTAATTAACACTTTGAGATCAGAGTGAGGCGAAAGATTTGTGGCTACCGGTCCATCGAGAAATCTTCGAATTGATGAGTAAACAGACGAAAACAACAGCAATTCGATTCAAACAAATAAGACAATGAAATGGAATTGTTAGAATTGGTTAAAAGCAGGTTAACACCAGTTGGTGGTTAGCTTTTGGCTTACGCACTGCGGGCAAGTGGACTACAATTTTGAATTTTGTTTAAATTAATTCGCTATAACAATAAATCATCGGCGAGGTCATCCGGTCTATTTTCACGAACGGCTAAGTGGAAGGTTTTCTTTTTGTTGCTTTTGTAAAAAAGTCGAAAAGTATTTGTAGTTAGCTATGGATTTGGCAGAACATGCGAGTGGTTTGAGATGACAACTCCCAGCCCAATAATATGCAACGCATTTTATTATTTTTCGTATGAAACAACAACTCTTTTGTTAATTTTTTATTGTGATTATGGAAACAAAAATGTACCTATTCTTCACTTTGGCGAAACGACAAAAAGTACGACAAAAATAACGTGTAGTCAATTTATATTTTGTTTATACTTTATTCTTTCTATTAACATATTATTTAGGTTTAGATCTTTGCTAACCCAAGAGAGGCACGAACTGCAGATATCTTTCTACTTTATTGCAAACTAAGCACAAATAAGGTTCATTTGCGTGTGCGGTTTCAATCGAACACAATCGATATAAATCAATCGCTACTACCGCACAAAGTCTATACAAGTTCCCATCAAACATGACAGAAAAAGAGCAAATTAGCAAACTAACGAGTAACGAGCAGTTTGTCTCTTGGCTCGAAACAGCCCAGACAATTTCAACCGGCAGGCACTGATAAATATGCCAGATGCACAAAGATGACAAGAAACAAATTCAAAATCCGTGTTTAAGCCTAGTACCTGCTGTTGTGAAACCAAAAATCCTATACAAAAGTGACACAACGAAATTAATGCCTAGTACGCACCTTTTCCGGAACGAAAAATCCCATGAAAAATTACACAATGAAATCATGAACGCTCTCCTTTTTGTTTTGCAGTACGCAGCTGTTGTGGCATGATGGCGGAAAAGTGGGTAATTTAGTAGATAGCTGGGTACAATTCTCCACTCTCCTTTCGCACACATTTATTGTCCAGGACATTATTTACTTGCGCTAATTTGACATTTGTACTGCAGTGCTACCAGCTTTTAAAATAGGTATGGAACCAAATTTGAAAAATCAAACAAACTCAAATAAAGCATTTTTTTTTTTGCAATTCTTTAGGGTTAATTATTCTGATTATCTACATTGCCTTTAAAGACGGCAATATTAAATTAAAATAAAAACAACACAACCCAGACTCGTAGTTTCCATTTTCCAATGTTAACAAAATAAAAACGCCTATGGAAACGAGTTTTTAAATTATTTTTTTTTCGAAATTGGTTGGTATAAATGTGTGAATATCAATTGCAATAGATTACCAGTGCAAGTGAAAAACAAGTGTTTTTGATGCCAACTCAATATACAAAAGAACCACCAAAATTCGGATTTAATGTTAGATTTGGCAGCTGAAATCTGAAACCTCAAATCAAAATCTGAAATGCCCAATTAAAAACGACATAACTATTTAGAAAGGTTTAGTATCGCAATATCGCAATAGAAGTATGCATTTAATAAATTCCTAAGGAGCCTAAAAATCGCCAAACTTTAAAGTGAATAGCGTAAATTAGAATAAATCCCAAAAGACAATTTTAAGAAGCCAGTGAAAAGTTCTAGTAGCCAAATCAGAGATAAATAGCCAGTGCTGGTACACTTCTAATTGTGTATCATGTGATGGAACTCTTTACAAATAATTTTCCGCTGCATTTTCGCAGATGTTTCCCTGTCCATTTGGAGTCCACCGGAAAATTAAAAAAAAAAAAAATGTGTAAACATAAAGAAAATTCGGTGGTGGTCGTATTTGCTTGCTACATATTTTTCTTGAAGGCACACCCGATTTATTTTGCTTTATTTTTGACACTAGCAGATGTCAGAGATGTAAGTGGCTCAAATTAGCTCGAAATCTACACACGTACTTTAGTCCATATTTTTCGATCTCTGAGCCAGTTTCGTTCAATTTTTTGAGTTTGACAAATTTAGTGAATAAACTCATTTTCACACATCAGCGAGTTTTTGTTAAGTCCGTATGAGACTACATTTATTTTTGCATATTTCAGACTTTTAAAATTAAACTAGAGCAGTATGAAAAATTATAACGAATATTTTCGATAGGAGTGAGTGCGTACACACCAACTTTATTAATGTAGAAACATAAAAAAAATGCATTAAAAATGTATTCAAATTACTTTACAAATTACATGTATACATTACATTTTTTTGAAATAAATTCGTTTGAAAATTTGTGGTTGCTTTGCAAAGAATGGCTACCCCTTTCGTAATACACCTTTAGTCTCTTTTACACACCGCTGACTTTTCTATATTATAAATATGAGGAAAAAAACGAGAAAAAATGTAGTGTCATATGGGCTTTAGTAAAAGCTCTGTTCGATTTTATGAATATAATTATATAATATAAATAGGCGAAGGCAAATAGTTAGAAAAACATTTAACAAGGTAGTCTGAAATATATCGAAAGATGGTTTAACTATTACAAAAGGCGGCAACTTTCACCTTTGTTTTTATATTTGTGAAGTAAACCGATCGTTTATGTTTAAGTTTAAGTGATTTATGTAGAATGTCCATCGTGGCTTCTGCTGTGTGGCACTAAGCCCCGTCCTGCTGGAACCACATTTTGTCTATCTCCAAAGTGCTTAATTTGGGCTGAAAGAAATTGGTTACCATCGTTTTGTAGCGCTCGCCGTTGATGGTTATGTGTTATGTCCTTTTCAACATTATTTTTTAAGAATACGGAACAATGAAGCCGCCAGCCCAAAATCCTCACCAAAGAGTAACTTTTTGTGGATGCATTGCCACCTGGTTAATCTCGTGTGGGATGGCGTCGTCCCATATATAGCAATTTTGTTTGTTAGCCATTCATAAACAAATTCACCTCGTTGCTAAAGACATGGTTTTTGATTACAAATTGGGTTTTTTTTCAAAAGCTCTGAAACTTAGCCCAAGAAACGGCGTAGTCAATGGTCATCAACTTTGAGCTTCTAGTTCAGTTGGATCTTGTTCGGGGTAGGCCTTAGTCCAGACGCAAATTTTAACAAGTCGACGTCTGCGGAAGGCCGACTTCTTGTGCACGGCGGGGAATAAACCTCCTCGGGTTTTCCTCTAAACTTTCACGGACTCGGGAAAATTTCTCGGCCGATCAGGCGTTCCATTGATAAGCTGATTGTTTACGGAACCGGTTGTCTCGAATTGGCCGCCAAACGTTGAAGAGTCGACTTTGAAAGGTAGGTGGCCCTTCAAAGTCGACTGGCGTAAAATAAGAGCACCGCGCGAAACGTTTGCACTCATTTTGATAGTTTTATCATTTGGACGTGCTGCTTGTCATGTTTGCCATGGTTTGATTTGATTTGGGATCAGTAACTGAACAACAGATAAGACAGATGCCACAGGCTGCGATCTGCGAAAATCAACCCGCCCCAACTGAAAATTCCTTCCGCTGCTCGTGCAAAATTTTAGCTTCCATGCAAAATTCTCTCCAAAATTTAGCTGAGCTAGTTGTTAGCGAATCCCTTTAGCTGAGTGGTATGCAGCTGGAGCTAAATAATCAAACGTTTGTTTCAAAATGTGCTTCATGTATCTGTCAAAATTTAGCGTACCCATTTAATGGGTCGGCACATTTTCTCAAGCTAAATTTTGACAGATAGTTGTGCTCTGTTAGTCTGTTATTCCGTTGCGTTTTTGCATTGCGGAGAAGTAAGCACGGATGAGTTTTTTTTTATAAATATCTCGACGAGGAGTACCTAGAATCAGAAATAGTTGAAACCAGAGAATGTTGAATTTTTGAAGTGAGACATTTTCAAAAAACACCTGTTTTCTGTGACACTTAGCCACGGCGTGATCTACGTCAAAATTTAGCTAGGATTTTAGCTAAGGTAGGGAGAGAAAAGTTGGAGAGCAGATCAAATTTAGATTAGCTCGAGAAGCGTACTAAGATTAAGACATAAGAAAGTGCTTCAAAAATATAAAAATCTTTAAGTGACAGGGATTCGGGCAGTGACAGATCAGTCAGTTCATTCTCGTCACTTACTTAGTTTTATTGAATGATTTTCTTAGAAAGTTACGACCCATCGTACATCCTCCAACTTAGAGGGCGATGCTCCAATAAATTTTGAACATATATTGGTTCCGCTTTTCAAGTCATATCCCTTCGCTTTTTTTTTAGGGAAACAAATCTCGAAACTGTTTTTAAAAGGTTTAACTCTCTAGCAATGCGTGGCTACCCTTGGATATTTATCATTTCGACAATACAGCTCTCTCCCCGATCAAAGTCAAATCGCATATCACTAAAACATCCATGATCCTTGATCTTAAGAACGCAAGGGCTCACTTTCATAAGGCTTTTTGTAAAATTGGTACCATCGGGCTAAGCTATGCAAACTCGCAAAGAGTCACAAAACCGTCAAAAGAATGCGCAAGATCGCCGATCTTCGCAACAATTTCTTCTAATTCACCCAATACTACATATATACACAGCAGATGAGATGCTGATGCCATAGATACTTGTATAGAATTCGCGCAATTACATTCTAAATTCTTTTTATCCCCAGTCAAACGCCAATAATACCCATGGCAAATGCCAACAATGAAGGTCACTCTCAGAGTGCACCTCTAACGATAATTTACTGCATGATAGTTTTTCGCTAAACATTATCCGCTTGCAACGCTGCTGCCACTGCTCAGCACCAGCACTCTGTGCATTGACCAGCGACCGTATGCACCATAGGCAAGCCACAGAAGCAAGTCCCATCCAATCCCAATGCATAATTGCAGGTGGAGGCACCACACACACACACGCCGCACAGCCAGACCACATTTAAATTATTATTCCAAATGATTATTAGACGGAATAAAAGCCAACAACTGCCTGGCTGCGGAATAACAATACAAAAGTATCTGAATCTGAACAAGTATCGCTATGTGTGTGTCGCTTGTAAATACCTCCCGCATCGCTGATATTCTTTTGTAGTTCAACCTCGCTCCACTCCGGCTTCTTCGTCGCATCCGCTTTCTGCAATGATTATTCTTAAAAAGCAACAGGAAAAAAAAATCAGTTTAATAACAGCCCAGACAAACAGACAAACAATAAACATAAACAAACGACAAAAGTCGTATTCTTTGGACATTTCCCTGCAGAACATAATTTTTATTTTCTGCACCGACTGGAGGTTGTTTTTGAAATTTTGTGTGTTGCACCACATTGCAAGGAGCTGCAGGAGCTTTTGTTCTGTTCCCTCGAATTTTCTTTTCTCTCCCTGGCTGCCGTTCACTTGACGGCGAACGTTACCGTGCGCCTGGCATAACTTCGTTTCGACATTGTTATTGTGAAATGCAACCGCGCGATATATGTAGTTCAGTTATCAGAGGCCACCACACGGGATACCCTATACCCATTACCCAATGTCCATAGTGCACCCTTCTGGATGTGTTTGGCTCGGTTTTACTTTCAACGGAATTGGGAGTGTGTGTGTTTTTTTTTTTTGAAATGAAAGGGCAAAATATTGCTTGGTTCCCTTTCGCCGCAGCTCTTGGGACTTAACCTCGATTTTTGTGGGGCATTGCGCCCCTCAATGGACACAGCAACTGAAACAAAAAGACTGGCCCAGTCCCATGCGGGTTATTGTGTGCGCTATGGGCTGCCTGTTTGCAGGCATTGCGGACGAAGCTCGCCGGATCCTTGCAAATTCATCGAAAATTCGCGAAAACAATGAGAAATGGGACGGAGGTGTACTGCCTTGTGATTGTTGCTGGGAATGGGATCGACATGGTTATGCCAATTGCGGGGGACATACCGAACCGATTGGTAAGATATTTGTCGACGAATTTAGCTCGGACTATTGTTGTGTCATTTGCGCATGATTGTCACAGATCAGTGGATGTTTGGTTGGTCTACACTTGTGAGTGCAAATTTGAACGAGACTCTGTTGTTAGTGGGGGAGTGTTTGGGCGCATTGAGTGCATATAACCAGTTGAAATTAGTTGGGCAATATAGTTTTGCGATGAAGCAAAAAATATCCAAAGGAATGGGTTCACTTGTCAAGTTATAAGTACCTTTGTAGGCCGTGTACGTAGAAGTTTGTAAGTCCCCAGTAAGGCAGCTCTTAAAAACTGTTCTTTTGTACGAGGGTTCTATAACACGAAGCGATAGGTAGTTGTAAAGGGTCATTCATTTTTCGGTTTCGGAAGTAAAGCTAAATAAAACAGACCAATGCCAATCTTTTGAGGGAATTTTTAACCACTTTTTCGCACATTTCGGGCGGTATCTCGGCCATAACTTGAGTAATGTTGGTTTTTAATGCGTTTAGAGTTCGGGGATCATTCGCGTGGACACCCTATTTTTCGTAGCCCCACAGAAAACAAATAAAAGTATTATCATCGGCCTGGCCGATGCTCTGTTACCCTTCACTGCATACAAGTCATGCAATATTGGTTTTGAATGGGAGGTACCAGAACTTCTAGACCGACATAGCCCAATTTTAATACCAACCTAAAACGACAATAAAAATAAGTCCTTTTACTAAACTTCATTCGCCTAGGTTGATTCCTTTGGACGCTATCGTGTTTTCAACTGAAGTCGTGTTTTTTTAGCTTCGTTCTCAGCAAAGCAAAGTAAAGTACGATTTTCAGCACACAATTACAATAACTACTGCGAGTCCCGAAGTGTCAAGTAGAGCATAGTTGTTGTAATTGCGTGCTGAAAATCCTACTTTACTTTGCTTTGCTGAGAACGAAGCTCAAAAAAACACGACTTCAGTTGAAAACACGATAGCGTCCAAAGGAATCAACCTAGGCGAATGAAGTTTAGATGGCCCCCAACATCCAAATCCGAAGTTAAAACAAAATCAGGGCAGCAGTTTAGGCTGTAGTCCTCGGGAGCATACGGACGAGATAGATGGACAGAATTTTGCGACCCACTTTTTTGAGTTCCTCTCTTCGTACAATCGGAATTGATTAACATCTCCAGTTCGAAATTTTTTACGAATGCAATTGGTTTATCTTACTACATACGAATTCGAGAAAGTTAAGAATGCCGTAACTAATTTTCATAATGCATCGATTTGCATCGAAAAATTGTCTCAGGCAGTTTACAACAATCAAAATTTAAAAATATGAAAGGACTTGACGAAAAGTAAAACCTTCTCGTCTTATAAAGTTGTGTCTTCGTCTTTGTTTTTTAACAAATGTTATTTGGTTTTGTCGATTATTTAAGACTAGTTTTGTTTATGTTCGAAAAAAGACCCATTCCTTTATAGTAATACAAAAAAACTTGCAATAATTTACGATATTTATGTTGTTTTTTTGTTATAAACAAAAAAGGAAAATTTAAATATCGAAAAAATGCGCCTCTTTCAAAATAAGTTTTAGTTTTTAATACGCCACTATAAAAAATTAAGAGCAAAAATTTTACAAATACAACTGTCCACCTGATCAGAACAATTTTGTTTTTTTGTAAGCGACCAATCTTTCCTTTTTCACAATATTTGTAATTCGTATATCTTCTGAATAAGTCGGCCGATTTCGACAAGATAATAACTAAAAGTTTATCCAACAAGGCATATCCGTATCCATATCCGGCGACGTTAATGTGTCCACCACGGGAACGTATGCAGCGGTCGATACGTTGAACCCAAATTTCGATGACTCGGCCGCACATTTCTACCGATACGGCCGCTATTTCTCCTTCAATATTGGCTCTGAGCTGCTCTAACGTCGCCGGCTTGTTGGCATAGACCAATGATTTAATGAAGCCCCATAAAAAAATTCTTGAGGCGTTAAATCACTCGATCTCGGCGGCTAACAGACGGGTCCGTTTCTCGAGATAACACGTTCACCGAATTGAGACTTCGATAACTCGATTGTTGCGCCCGCTGTGTGGCTTGTGGCACCGACTTGGTGGAACCACATCCTGTCACTGATGTCCAATACATGCAATTGCTCAAAGAAATAACGTTCCAACATGTCTCTGTAGCGAATACCATTTACCGTAACGTGACGGTCATTTTCATCGACGAAAAAAATCGGCCCAATGACGCCTCCGGCATGAAAACCGCACCAAACAGTGACTTTTTGCGGATATAGTTCTGAGACCTGAAGATGATTTTGCGATGCAATTCTTCTTAAAGTTGCGAGTAAATGTTAAATATTTGTAAACGTTGTTCCTTCGTGTCCTTCACCATGATGAAAATGTTGATTTTACTGAGTATTTTGACATTGACAGTTCGGCAATCAGTTAAAGGGTGCGTTCACACTAAAAATTTGAAATTGTCAAGTCGCTAATGAAAGACCCTTTATAAGTAGTGTTAAATTGATGCGTAAACAAGTACACATACACACAGAGAAGCTCTTTAATTTTATGTAAAGATATGGACAAACGGTGTGACCAATTCTATATTTTAAATCAACTTCAGTAGTATAGCATGTTTTTTTTTCGTATAAAAAAGTGCTAAATATTTTTTCAAATCATATTAAAAAAAAGCTGTTTGTCAGAAAAAAAAGGAAGGTATATTTCAGAAAAATATCATCAAATAAAAATCACTTCGTGGCTCTTACTTTGTATTATATAAAAAAACATATTAAATCACTTAAACTCAGTCTTTGTTCGGAGAATAAAAATAAATATTATTTTTATTAGCTGAACTCGTTGAATGGCTGTGTTCAGTGTTCACCCAAAACTGAGAACTGGAATGGCTAGTTCGCACTATAAGGTTCATCTGCTTTGATTTTATTTTATTAATTCATAATTTGGCTAAACCAAAATCCTGCTAATTTTTCCTGCTACAGCATGAAATCATGCAAAAAAAAATGCTGGCATGATTTGAAAAAAGGGGCTAAAACTAAAATAATCCTGCTAAATTGGTCACACTGTAGACAAATGTGGTATTTAATAGCGAAGTTTGATCTTGGGATGCTTATGACAAGGACTATGCTCAAGTATTCAAATATTTGCAAACAAAAAGAGCATGTTCAAGTGTTAAAAGAAAATTAAATTCAGTGTCTATTCCATTTATTCCAAATTGGAATTTGGTTTGGTCAAAATTTAGACTTCATCTGGCAAGACCAGAGCGACATCTGAAACGAATTGGGTCTTAATTTGTTTGTTAAAGTTGTAGTAGCCCATGTTTTAGTAAAAACGGGTGAGGTTTCGTAAATCATTTAAATTTAGAATTGACAATTTTATTGTATCCTTTTTTAAAAGCCGAAAGTTCTATTTAAAAACAACATCTCTTCCGTTGAAACTTCCGACACCGATCTGACCGCGTCGTATTTTAGATTGCACTACTCGTACACTTGGTTGATCGTCCAGTATAAAATTATTATGACCAATGGCCAGACTCTAAACCTCACCTCCTTGCAATTTTCCTGCTGCGTATATCTACACTCAAAAATTATTAACAAAAAAAAAACTCGATCAAACACCAGAAACTCCATCTCCAAACAACCCAAAAGATTACCCACTTGACCTTCTCAGACACTGTTCTTGAAGAAGGCTCTTTTGTTGTTCCCCATCTCGTTTGGTGTTTTGCTATTGAATATCCATCTACTTGTGGTACAGTATTCCACCATCAATCCATTCCATCAACCGACGATGTGTTTGATGTGTGATGTATCTCTACGTCGTCCTCGATCGGTCTCTCTCACTCTCCATTCCATGATCGATCACCAACACTGAAAACTTCCTAATAACAGAAAAAAAAGTAACAATTTCTCGAAAAGCCGTATATTTACTCTTCTTGTCCGACTGTCTGCTGCTTGGCTACCCCTGTATGTTGCGTTATTGTTCTTACAAATCGAAGTACTCGAAAAACCACTTCTCGGCTCTACTCCTAGATTCACATCGTTGTAGCTCTTCGTAGATGTAAAACACATAAAAAAAAATCTATCCTCATCACCGCCTGTGGTCTTTTGACTCATAGATCACAAAACGACACTTGACGAACCATCACAGGACAGGAGAAAAAACATTTTTTTTTTCTATCCCTGCCATCTCCATATGTATATTTGAGGTGTGTTACTTTATTTTTCGATTTGATAACTACTTGAATTTGTTTTATGATTGTGGTCGTTTATTTACCTAAAATTGGCGCTTTTCTTGGAGTGGACTTCAACTGAAATTGCAAACAATGGATAGCGGATTGCTTTGCAACTTTGCGCTGCCATCTGATTAGAGCGTTTAGATTCACCATATTTTAACAAAGCTTTAAGTTATTTGCATGACATGGCGACATTTGTATTTATTGGCAGTTTGTTTAGCAGTGGCGTTAGAAATTTGATTTCAGCACGTGCGCATCGGTTGGCCGCTACAAGAACTCCTGTCACTTGATCTTTTGAGTTTTTGAATGAAATTTTGTAGGGTGGTAATTTATACGCAGTCAGATTGTCTTGTTTTTTTTATTATAAATATTTTGTATATACAATATTTTTGTCATTTGTGTTTTAAATTTTGACAAAATAAGAAATATACTTGTTTTGGGAATGTTAATAATTAAAATACTGGGAAAACGATCAGGACTTTTCTCTACTTTATCCCTAACGCTCATATTATTCACTCACTTTAATCCGAGTTACAGTTTATGCCCGTATTTGTCGGAGAGCTGATGACACAGCAGTTGATGGTAAATAAACTTCGGCGTCGACGACTACGATGTGTTTAAATTTTTGAGTGAATGTTATGAATACAGATTTAAATTGTCGGTAATATTAGCTCGATTCTTATGTGGTATTCGATTGGGCGCTCTCAGAGCTCTAGGTTGCTTTTTATGTTCGTTTGGTAAGATAAAAAAAAAAACTTTTTCCGATTTGAGAGCACTTTTGCGAATCTAGATTTTTGTTTTAAGATTTAGATTTACCCATACAAGTGCGATTGAGTTTGACAACTAGTGGAGTTTGATCACGTTTACGTGCAAATTTCCAACTGCAAAGAAACGCATTGCATCGGTAGGATATGTTTTTGTTAAATTTTTATGTACAAATGTGTAGAAATCAATCTGGGCGCAAATTTTAAATGTTTCAATATAAAATTTAACCAGTGAATGGAAAACGTTTAGAAAAGTTTCGCAAAAAAAAGAGCGAATGCCGTTTTTATGTTCCATTAGACACACGAAATCTGAGAGGGAATCTGAAGAAGCCTAATCGAAAACTAAATGTCTTTGCACTGCGCGTCGTCACCAAGCCCCCTTGATAGTCAGACATCGACAAACTTGACGAGCTGGATTGTGCAGTCTTTCAGTAATTCTACAATACCTTTTAGGAGAAGCAGTATTTGCCTGCTTAATGAAGCTGCACCTGTTTTACACGAATTACAGCCGATTTCATTTAACTACACAACTAACTCTAAATGATACTTACCACACAATACTTCGCCAAATGAACGCAATTTTCGATCGTATTCTTTTTTTGTTGTTGTATTCTATTGCGTACAGAATATAGCTGCTTTTACAACATCACGCACGCGAATTTTTGCACGAGATGTGACAGAGAGATCCGTTTGTCCGCAGTCAATGCTAGTAAGTGCGTAAGAATAAGATCACAAATCTGATGCATAAAGTTTCTACTCATAATTATAGATACGTAAAACGGAAATAGAAACAAGTTCAGGCGACCAGCATTTTTGCACTCAGTTAAAACCATTTCTATCTCAGATTTAAAATATGTCAAATGAGAATGGTAATTAGTTTCAGTCAATTTAACAACAATTCTCCAATCAAATATACGAAATAAATAAATAATTGTTCGCTCATCACTTCCGGACGCCATTTTGTCTATAAGGAAATTAAAATTCCTAATTTATATAATATTATGAAAATATCAACATGCTTAACAACTTTCCCATAATTTCCACCACGTTAACAAGATGGCCGACCAAAGAACGTGACACCTGTCACGTATATTTGCGTGTTACTATTAGGTAGGCTGTCCCTTTCAGTCAGACGTCTCCTTAGTACTAGGTTCCCTTTAATCTTCCGTGTTGGGAAAGTGTGTTGCATTAAAATTAACGCCCAAAATTTGATGTTAAATCTAGCTTACAACACTGGACCTCACAAATAAACATTTTTAGTTTCGACTCTTAATTTTAGTAGTTCAAAGTGGATATACATATTTCCCACACAAATTTCGCAATTGTGAGATTCCGTAAATTCAGTGGCCTTAAGTCGACTTAAGACGAAATTGAGATTTTGATGCCATTAGATTCAGCGTACCCAAATCTATTTTGTAAATTTTTTTCAGCTTTATATCTTTAAAAAAGTGGCCACAATTTAAAAAACAGCTTAAGTCACTAGAGTCAATGGAGTAAAGAAACTTTAAACTGCTCTCCTGAACAATGAGTAAAACAGACTTAAGCGGTTTTGCCTTGTGACCACAGAATTTAAAGTCGAGACTAACTCACAAACAAACAGTGCTACGTACTAAGAATATATTTTGGGGGCCGTTTGCTCATACGACTCTTAACGATTTAAGTTCTACTTAAATACTTATAGGCTGCTTTTTTTAGGCCATAAACTGTTACATACGAGCTAAATTCGCTATGAGTCGTATCAGCAAACGGCCCCCAAAATATATTCTTAGTACGTAGCACTGTTTGTTTGTGAGTTATTGAGCTTGTCAGTTCATGCGAAAATTTACCTACGGAAATGCACTTTTGATTTGGTTCGTATTTCAGGAAAATCGGTTTCGGAAAAACGCGGTAATCGGTGCGACAAGGAAAAGCAACCATTTTCCATCACTATTTTTAGGTTTTTTTTAGCCATATAGATCTAAAGATAGGTTTGAGGAACGAGCAACGAGCCGGTCAATAGATTTATTGACATTGTTTGCACTGGAAACAATTCTGAAAAAAGGGATTCATCGTTAAAATACGACAACCGCTTTTGAGGTGGAAATTGACTTCGACTGACTTAATAAACTTCTCAAACAAATAGTGACTTAAATTGTTTTTTTTTTCCAAGTAGTATTTGTATTTGGTTTCCATATTCCATTGCCCGCGAGACGTCTAGCACAAAATATCCCAGATAAAGCAACGTCTGCGCTATAACCCTAGCGCCAGCGTCAAAATGACATTTGGCACTATTCCACACTACAATAAAATAATTTATACGATATATCATAAAAACAATATCTGAATTGCTATTTGACTTACCTTATTAACAATTTTATCTCAATACGCATATTCAAGATTCTAGTTATCTTAAGTCGACTTGATTGGTCTGGATAAAATGTAACTTGAGTGCAAAATATAGATTGGTCGGGAACGTCACTTTTTATACGTCGAACTGTCAACATAGTACTCAGTCACGAATTTCTTCACTAGATTCGTCGGCTACCCCTCCATAAACGTCAACTGAAACAGCTCATATAACCGATTTCAGCCAATCAAAACCGAGATACATCTAGTCAGACAGCTGTCAGACTTATTAAACTAAATATTTGAATGTCCCAAATTACACTTGCTCGGCTTCGTATATTTATTTTTATTTAGTTAACATTTGAACGATTTTCTTTGACAGGTCGTTGTTTTTTTTTCTCAATGCAGCTGGAAATTTCACACAAAGTGCTAGACGTCTAGCGCAAATGGTGAAATGTCAATATTTTTTATATGGAGTTTGACATGCCGCTAGTCATCCAGCGGGCAGTGGAAGTGGAACGTGTCTGGCAAGCAGTTATTTTACTAACTATATTTTGAATGCAAACCCCTTACAAAGATCCATCGCTGGATTGTCGTGGAATTTTTATTTAGTTGAAATGAGCGTCGCTTCTTCGATGTCCAAGGGTACTTATCAACAAAAGCCTGTGAGCGACTTATATTCTATCAAGCAAACGTCTGGTTATAAACGTATTTTCGAGAGCGTCTGAGAGTATAACCTACACAAACCGTCGCAACTTTAGTCGGCTATTTGCTGTTTGTTGTAACTTCCAGAATCCGCGTCTATTTGAAGGTGTGATTAACACTTATCCTGTCATTAGTTCTGTACAAATCTTGTTTTGAACTATTAGCATTTGTAACTGATTTGTCCTTTCTAAATCTAATTGGCGTTTATTATTCCTTACAGCCATCAACACGGAGATGATCGTGCTACATTCTATTCACTAGTCCTCCCAACTTGACATTTTGTTGTCAGTCGCTGTAACAACTCAAAATGTACACCGATAAGCGCTTAGATAAATCGCAAACGATGCCAGTGCCACCGCCATCAACGGATATCCTACATCATCCGCATCACCTCCAACATCATCCGCATCTTCATCCCCAACAGATCCTCCACCATCATCCGTCGCAACAGCAGCAGCAACAACAACAACAGCAGCAGCAACAGCCTCAACACCCACATCACCATCAGCATCTGCAGCATCAGCATCAACTGCAACAGCAACAATCACAATCGCAGTCACAACAGCAGCAGCAACAGCAGCAACAACAGCAGTCAACAATGTTTACAAGGTGAGTGTGCTGATGTGTTGATATTTACCCGCAGATACTCCAAATTGGCAGCACCAAAAATAGTACAACGCCTCCTCGGACCAGGTGTTTAAGTATGCAAAACTGTCCGTGATTTAATTAACCGCAACTTGGGACAAATAAAAATCTATCTCTTGTATCTGCATTTGGCCAGAGTCGAGAGTGGTGGCCGGCGAACACGATTGCGCACTCTCAATAGAGTGGCGGCGTCGCTGCACCGTAAATCCATCAATGGATTTTCTTAATTGTTGTGTGCGCCTGTCGCCTTTTTCGCTTTTTAAGTAAATTGTAAGTAAATTGTAAAAGGAGCGGATTACTTAATGTTTTAGTGGATTGTTCTCACTCGTGGAACGCTGTTGTGTGTCAGGCTGTTTTTTTCTTTTTTTGTTTGAATCGATAACTCAAATCCAACATCGATTAGGAGCCGCATATCTATCGGAGATTATTTTGCGGGGGCCTGGTGGCCATTTATGCAAATTTTAACCCACATTACGCGGTAGCAATGGTCAATGGTGGACGCAAATTTATTGTATCTCTGACACGAGCTGGGCTTTCAAACGTCGAATTTGTGCATTATAATTGCCTTTAAAGTCTCGCATTGCACTCGTACGTGTGGCTGTGTGTGTGCTCCATTGTCCACGTTCTATAAATGGTGTGTTAGGATGCTATTGCATGTGAGAATGGTTCTTCTTGGTTTTTTTTTTGCATCGTCACCATATAACAACGGGTGGTCATAATGTACATGGATTCGATGGGCATTTCTCACGCACAATGGCACCACTGGTGGTGGTGACACACGGCCGATTGGCCGTCAAAGGTCCGCACATCTGACAGATACAAATTATCGACGAGAAAGTCGAGAGCTTTTCAGACTCTTCTTCTATTGTGTTCGGCTACACGCGTCTTGTTAGGATCTTTCTGTTGTTTGGTTTTGATTTTGGGGCGAGCTATTGTGCGCCTCCTGTCAGGCTAATCAAATTTATTTGATGCGAACAGATGATTATTTTGAATTGAACTATGGAGTGAGAATATTCCACGGTCAATCAATTGTGTATACAGATCAATGTCATTGTGGTATAATTTCATTATGGATATGCCGTCTTTGTTGCTCCGGTTTTGAGTTCTTTGAGGGCAGTTTTTGTTTGTCGGAGAATGCAAAGTGTTTGATTGTAAATGATTTGCCAATTCACAGAGGGGAATGATAGTCGTCTTATTTAGTCCAAAATATGGAACTAGACTCCCTTGGTTTACTGGCTGGATGGGGTTCGGTGTGAAAATTGTGTTCGGAGACCTCATAGGAAATGGAAAACCTTCAGCGCTGAACGCAACGACAGCAGATAAAGCCGACCGGCTTGATCATTTCACAGCAGCTCGTTATGTAGTCGACTTATCTGAACTGAAAAACTCTGTTATTTTGTTTCAATTATCCGAAATCTGCTTAATAGTAAATAACCCTTAAGTGAAAAAATAATTGCGCCATATTGCAGCTAAATAAAGGGTGCGCCATCTAGTGGTTTCACTTTAAATCATAGGTTATTTTGACACTGACAGCAGTTTCGCGCTCGAAATCTTGATAGAAAGTCAGTACCATACCGCCGCAGTACAAAATGAGTCGCTTTACGCTTGAACAACTACCACTACCAAATTCCCAAGTCATGCTATTAGCCGTCTTGGTGATGTCAATTGGCCGCCTCGGAGCTGCGTTTTGAACCCTTTGGACTCTTTTTTTGTGAGGAACCGTGAAGGACCGATGTTATGCCAATAATCCGGAAACGATTCAAGTATTTTAGACCAATATCTTCCAAGCAATCCGTTAGCTATAGCCCGAAACCATCAAAAAGGTATTGGAAAATTGGAGTGACAGAATGCGCTATTGCGAAGCCAGCCACTTAAACGCCGTTGCGTTCCATAGTTAATGGAAATGTTGCTCTTACTAAATAAGCCATTATACATAAAAATTTTTTTTTTGTATTTTATTGCATTTTTAAAAAGAAACTTGTACGTAATTTTTTTAGAGTTTCGAACGGCTGTATAAAAGTTCTAGAGGTTTTGATGAACATTTTGAAAAGTTCTGTTCGTTTAGGTTTTTTTTTACATTTTTCTTAAATTCTAAGTTCGCTATGTGAAATGATTTTTTTTCTTTTGTTTATTACACACATAGCTTGGAAGTTCCCGAAAGTTTTTTAAAAGGTTCTTTAATAGCTGGCCAGAATATATACGCCAGCACCCTAATTTCCAAAAAAAAAAGAAAATTCTTTTATAAAAAATCAAGAAAACAATACTAAATGAAAAAAAAAAATCAATATTTGAATAAAAGGCTTCTAAAACTCTTTTCCACCAATGCAGACCTCTTACAGAATAGGGTTTTTAAACTTTGATGCCAAGTTCATTTACCAAGATGGAGTGTTGTAATCGCCTATTTACGAAGCGCTACATTCAAAAGCATAAAACTGTGTTTTTCTGCATACACCCATCCAAAAGGCTGACGAACCTACTAAGGAGAAGTCTCTTGAAGGCTTGCCCAATGTTACGTTATACCTAAGGTGACCGTTTTGAAATAAACGCAGAAACCAGAGTTGTAGATCGTCTCAAGAGTTAGGGAGGAAGTGGGTTAAGATTGTAGACCGGCCATACTAATGAGAATCTTGTTGCTGCGTACGAGCAAACTTCTGTATGGATATAGACATAAGGTCTATATTGCTTTTGAGAGCCCGTCATTGAAAAAGTTGGTCAAGTTTGCTTTGAACCCTGGGTTGTCAGAATTTAGTCTGCTTTAAGTGCCCAAACCTTAAAAAAATGTAGCCCAAAAGCTTTGCCAAGAAAGAAGCTCAAAAATCGTTCGAAATTTTCCCAATTCCCTTAGCACTTTTTTCTGGTATTTTTCCCCACTTACCCGTCTCATTATCTTCTGCAATAATTGGCCTTTATGGCTTGTGTGTTTGTGTCAAATCAAAAGGCCTGCAAAATAAATTGATAAATTGGTGACAAGAGTGCGAATGCAAGTTTTAAAAGTGCGGGTTTGTTCGAAAATATTTCCTTTTTGTTGTTTTTTAAAGGAATAAAACAAATAAAATTTACACAGAATTTGTTAAACGATATATGGCCCAAAATTGTGTTGGAAGAAATTTCTACCGTTTTCTAAGAAAAAAGATAGTCCAAAATACGACAAAGCGCCCAATCTGGGAACACCGTATAAATATCTTACAGAAGTTATTATTGAAAAAAAATAATTTGAAATGCTCTATCGAAGTTCTAGCCTACAGAAATTACAAATTAACCTTACCGAAAGAAAATTGTTATTCCCAAAACACATGTGCAGAATTCACTACGCAGCAAGATTAGAATACTTATATAGGCACACGTAAATTCTGCACTCACCGCAGCACTGCAACATGTCTCTATTACTACTTCTAAATTCGCTGCAAAATGCAAGCGTACCACATCGATCGTGTTTGTTTTTGTTTTGGTTGCAGACACATCAGGTGCTTAGTCGGTGAATGACAGTAGCGATATTAGCCGATACAAAGCCTGCCAAATAATTTTCTGCACATCTGTTTTACTTTTAGCACTGCATTCTGTGCTGCGTCCAGAATTTCTGCAGATGTGTTTTGGGCATTGGGTTTGCTAGAAACTACTCGGAAATACCTCGCCAATCTTTTAAACCCACTACTTCGGATACTTCGGAGTTAGTCAGAATTTCGTTACCATTATATTTTTGTACTCAGCTAAAGAGAATCAGTCACGTAAGCTTTGAGCAATTAACGATTTAGTCATAAGCGGAGCGACGTCGGTCAATGGCTCTGTCACTTGTCGCTCATTGTGTGGCAACTCCCTAAGCGCTACGTTTGCGTGAACACTGAACACTGATCTAAACGCAGAACACTTCAGTAGCGAATTTGCCCTGCTAAATATATTGGGTATGCTCAAAAATATAATTCAATAAGTTTGACAGCTGTCTGACTTGATGTGTCGCCATTTTTATTTTATTGGTCTACATCGGTCACATGAGCTGTTCGTTTAGTTGAGTCGAAGAATACAGTCAAGAATTTCGTGGCAAATGTTGGCATGCTGTCGTCACAAAAATTCGGACCTTCGGTGGTCACTTGTGTGTCTTTCATGAGAGTGCTCTGCGACTTGACAGCTGATCACTCGTAGCGAAAAATTTAGGAGAAATGTTTACGTCATAATGACGTTGGTATGTCAAAATTTGTCATGAAAAGTGGCATATGTAATCAAAGCTCAAGTTGACAGTTTGTATAAGTGGATGACGAAGGAAAAGTGACGTTACCGGCCAATCTTGTTTTTGCGTTACGAGTACACTACACGAAGTCCACCTTCAGACCAATGTAGTCGACTTAATATTACTAGATAAATTATTGAATGTGCCCATTTTATTTTTACTTTGTAGTTATCTCCAACTTCAATAATATCTTAAATCTAGTACTTTTTAAGGTCTTAAAATATTGAAATAATTATATTCATTTTCGGCAGGAGAAAATAGCCACAAAGAGACCACAGTTGGTCAAAATTTGTAAAGCGCTTTCTATTGGAGGTTACTTGTCGAAAAGAGAAACACGAAGTTTAAAGCATTTTGCACCTTTTTTTGGTCATCCACAAGATACTCGGGCTTCACGTTTAATGTTTAACAAGGACTGCTCATATCTACCTTCGGCCTACCTACCTAAATATTTTCTACGTCACGATGGGTTATTAAATATGGAAAATTTCGACATTGTGAGTTCGGTTAATTGGCGGCGAATCGGACACAAGAGAGAATAGCGCAAGATTCTATAGCGCAGGATCAGAGCTTATTGAAGAGATACTGTTTTCCGAGCTGATAGCCTGCCCTCTCGTTACAATTTTTCTAGGGAAATTCCTCGAAACGTGGGAGTAGGGAGTATTTGAGTTATGAATTCATAACGTATCTTTGGAAATTTTAAATAAAAGGGTTCAGGAACATGTAATGTAGTTCTATCTTCTGCTCGGAAGTCTACGTTCGGCCCAGAATGTGTATATTAATGAGGACTCCCATCGGGCATTCCTATTAACTTGTATCGACTGTCGAAGACATCCTCATCAGTACCAAGAATAACTTGAGCGCTTTAAGCCGTTTTCCCCTTAAAGATTGAGTCTAATGCTTTGAAGTCTTCCTCTAAATTGCTTTCAGGAAATGACCTCGACTGCCTGCCGGTGCTATTGGAATTAAACCTCTAGAGCTTGACTCCAATACGACCCCTCTGCATAGTCTTCTTTCGTCCTTGCGATATCCACCAGATAAAAATTCGTTCACCTTCACAGATACAATCTGCCTAATGAAATAAATGTCTTCGAGTGAGTACAGAAATTCCGTTTTCCGTATTTGTTTGCCCTCATTTGGCATACCGCATACACATACCCCATCTTAGAGGGAGACAGATTTCATTTTCGTTAGGATTGCTTGTCGACCATTATTTCTCTTGCGACATGGCACTTTGTTTTTATTCACTGCTACTGCCGATAAAACTTGCGCGCGAAAAAAACCTTCACATCGCGACCAACTCCGAGGTAATTTAGAGTGCGATATGCCAATGCCAAGAGTCAAAGTTCCATCGATATGCGCACACTGAGATTCAGAGACTGCGCATAGTTCTGCTGCGCCTGCGCCGTTTGGTTTGTGCCTTTTCTCATTCCTTTTGGTTCACAAAATACACTCATTGTCACAACCACATGGTGTGGTGTGGTGCTGGTGCCTGCCTTACCTTTTCGTACTTTGACTTGAAGTTCTTATTTGGTTGCTTTGTCATCAGTGTCCCTGCCACAATGTGTGCGCGCTAGTCGCTAATATATCTGATTGTGTTTCTTGGTCCTTATCTAGATTTCCCCACACACAAATTTCGAATTTAGTAGTTCGCGGACAGAATACGCGAGAGGGCACCACCACACTACATACTGTCAACGGCTGACTGGAATTAAATTTAAGACTCAGCTTCAGTTGATGATGGCGGCGATGATGATGACGCTGGTGGTAGTGGTGCATATGGTTTAATTAATTTTGACTTTGAGGCGATACGCGAGACACAGGGAAAGGGAGCAGAGGAAAAAAAATGTTTAATTGATACTCGGTGTGTTTATCGGTGGAACAGATTTGCACTACATTTGCATTGCACACAGTCATTGTTGGCTGTTCTCCTTCAATACTGCACCAAGTGAAAGAAGTTAATTGAACAAATGGAATGTGTGGGTGCAGTTTGTGCAATTATTGTTAAAGTATGTTTGGCACAGCAGATTTGTGACATTAAATGGTAGTAAATCATGTGGAAAACAGCGAACAAGACGAGATAAGGATATTTGAGCGTAAATGAGCACAAGCAACGAAAAAAGAAAAGAAAAACGAAAGAGTTCAACAGCGAACTCGATTTGTTATACTGTCAGCGAGTTGCTTATCTATCTGAACGTGCTGAACTATCGAGTGATTTATTGTTTAAGTAAGCGCAGGCTTGATGAATAAATTTGCACAACTGCATTTTCGGCCTTCAAAATGTCGGTTCCTTGTTTCTAAGGCAAACTTTAATAGTAAGTAGGGACCTACAATCAAATTTAGGGGCGTCAAGTCCATTTAGGACCTACCTTTTCCATGTGCTGGATTTTATTTTCAACTAGAGAAAGAAGTTTCTTAAATAAAGCAAGGTTTCCCTGGCAAGACAATATTTTTAACAGATTTCTGAAAATTTGGTAAAATTTCAGAAAATTCCTCATGAATTAAGAAGCTATCTCTTCAAGAGTTTTTTCATTTCCATTAGATTTAGTTTCTAAAATCCTGTATAGACTTTCTTAATGTAAGAAGATGTTTGGTCAATGAGGAAATTGTCTTTGGACGAGTTTTTTCGACGGAATCCTCTTTTTGTTATTTCATCTTCATACGGTGACAATTGATATAACCAGTTATAGTGTTATTCGCGTTACTGCATTACCGACGCTATCAATTCGATTCCAACTGCACTATATTTAGTAATAACTTCTAGTCAGAAAAGTTCTATCAATACATAAAGAAAAACAGATGTACCCGATCATCTGCATTAAATGATAAACGTTTATCTGACGTTGCTATGAAAATCTGACAGCTACTGTCAAATAAAGCTCGGAGGTACTTCCAAACTTCATCAACGCAGTGAGACATGCTACTCAGTTCGGCAATAGGCTAATGGACATCACAAACTTTATCCACATTTTGTGGATATACAAAATGTGACCCCAAGAACTCTTTTTTTAAATTAAGAACTGTTTTCTGAAATTCAGCAAAATAATTTCTTTATAAGAAACAATTTCATTTCATATCGGCCTTATTGGAAAAAAAGAAATCTCCTAACTCAACTCTATGGCTTTCAATAATGGGAAAGGTGAATAAACAACACCACTCTAACGGAACTACGTCTCCTGAAATGTCTAAGGTTTATAAAAGTACTTTTCAAAAGACGGCATGTCCTTCCGCAACTCTCACGTCCACAAATGTACTTCCTTAACGCCATCCCTAGATTAGAGGGATCGTCGTTTCTGTGAACCGAAACCTTTTTGACGCCCAGAAGCGACCAATCTAAAGAGTATGACTCTGCCAGACTGTCATTATGCGATCAAATTGAAATCAAACCGAACCCTACTTTTGAGTGCACAATCAATGATCACCATAACTGGCGAGTAGAAATGAAGCAATCCCACAAGAAGCGGCTAAATAAATCAATCCCAGATCGTTTCATTGGGGACCGGTGAACGGACCGCCAACTGTTGTCTGTTGTTGTTGTCGTCATCATCGTTCGTCGTCATCTATAAAGCGACTGCCATTCATGTGAGTTGTTGTGTGTTCGCTCAAATGGGAACTGGGCTCAGTTCGCCGACCAAACATACCTCTGAGAGCTGTCTATCTACCTATTGTCTTGGTCTTTAGTTTGACTATCGATGAAATATATTTTGAAGGACACCAAACAGCCGCGGGGCACATTGGCGTACGGACAATTTGGTTTGGGATGTGCTCGCCAAAAGACACTTGGAACTCATTTACCGTCAGCGTGAGTGAGTGACATGTGAGTGCATTGGGGGGCTTTTAATTGCATCACAGATATTGGCAGTTGAATGTGTATTGTTAGTGTCTCTATTTCGATCTTTTAGGTGTCTAAATCGGCTACAAAGTGTCACAGCCACAAACACACACACAAGAGTTCACTAACCCCCGGAATGGAAATTATTATCGTTCAAATGTCATCGTTGAGTGAGTAATATACAACCGTTTGACGGATGTCGATTTAGAATCGAAATCGATTTTGCTTCTTATCCCACTGACACTCGAATAAACAGAAGTCATTTGTCTTACTTCGAAGGATATACCTAGGTGTACCTACAAGCTGCTCGTTTGCGCGATACAGATACAACTTGAATTAGATAACAGAAATAATAAACATGTTCTCATATGGATGGTATAGTTGGTCGCATGTAAGACCGTGTTTTATCTGATTTAATCCGATAATTGGAAAACGATCAATTTCGCTTTCTTCTTTGTGGTTGAACGAGACTTTCCAGTGCAGACCAGTAGTCGAAAGATGAATATATAAGAAAGATTGCTGCATTGCCTAAAAGTCGCTTATCGGAAAGGAACTGATCTTTGTGGTTATATTACAATAGCAGGGTAGACGCGCACTTAGAAGTGATTCTTGAACATGACCCCTTTTAGGGGGGCCGTTTTGATATTTTTTCTTAAAAACCCGCAGGATCACGAAATGTTAGATGCAGTAGACATTTTACTCGTTGATAGGGAGGTGGACCTAAGTATCATTTTCAGATTAATGTCCCCCCATTTTCAAACTGACCCCTTTTTTGGGGGTTAAAGTGTTAAAAGCGTTTATTTCTCTAAGACAGTTATATATTCCCAATCGCTTACCATTGTGATGTGCAATTTGACTCGCTGATAGAGTGGACACGTATTTTGGGAGATTTAGATTTTGGCCCGTTTTAGAGGGGTGCCCCCTAAAGAGGTTAAACATTTTCTTTGGGAAAAACCATGAAAAAGTGTTCTAAAATATTACTGATGTAAGTCTAGCTTAAGCATTTTTCAAAAATCCACCTCTAAGGGGTGCAAGATCAGCAGCATTACGCACGTCGTCCTTAGGCCTAAAATTCCTAAAGGTAAGAATATGTTTGGCTAGTAAATCCTTTACTTTTTAATGTAGCAGATGAAAAATATAAATGCATAATTTAAATCTTTCTGAATATTTTATTGTAAAACATCATGAGCACTAAACTTTCTGTTAGCATGAAAGGATTAATGTCAAGAGAACCATTATGTCAGTTTTGACAAATTGACAGCTTAAAGTTTATTGATCAGTTTTTCTGCATATTGTAAGGAACAATTTTGAAAAGAGCTGTCGCACTCTTAAATTTTGTCTTTGTTTGTTATAAACGATGCAAGACTAGAAAAAAAAGGGGAACAAATTAAAGAAGCTCCGTTCGTAACAACTTTATAACTTAATTTATTTATTTAAATCAAAATTGTTCCTTACAATATGCAGAAAAACTGATCATTAAACTAAAAGCAGAGAAAAGAAATCAGCTTTTGTTACATATGTCGATATGGACTCACACTTACCAAAGTTGTTTATGACACCTGCGGATGACGTGTTAAAGAAAATGTTCCCAATTATACCAAATAAGGTTATGAACGTTCGCATAGTACAAGGTGTCAGCAAACACCCCTTATAATTTTAAACATTAATCGTCAGAGAATGCGGGTTTTTGTTTTTTTAAATGACACATTTTCCAAATGTCGTCAGTAAATTTGATCAGTTGAATATAGTTATTGAAACAACAGATGTTTTACTGCAGTTGACAGTTCAGTCTTTTTTTTTAGAATTTCATGAACGACAGTTTTAGGAAGTTTTAAAGCGGCCGCTCTTTTCCGTAGTCCGATTTGATTTTCAAGGAAAAGCTCCAACCTTCCAATGTCAATCTTCTTCTTGCCTGTTCGAAGAGTATTTAGAGCTAAATAAGTTTTGCCAAACTTTTGCAAAAAAATAATGTACATTTACACTTCACCCATATCTTTTTCGCCGACTATTGCAGGTTGGAAAAAAATGTAGGAACTTAACAAAAAAAAAACATTTTTAACCAACACCCGACATTATTAACAACAAAAACACAAAACAGCAATCTAATGATGTATACGCCTCGCGAACCGCGGTTGCACGAATTTTTGAAAAATCCACAATTTATAACTGAGATCTTTCACCATTCACCCATTTTCGATACGTCTTCTTCACAACTCGATACTGCCCTGGTATCCACTTTAATTTTTTGATTGTTACTCATTTTCAGTTTCAGTCCAAAGAAAATTATCTTTTAACTTCAGTTCATCGACGTAGATTGTCATATTTTCATATTTTTGAATTGAAGAAGAGGTAATTACAAATTCCTTGCTATGAGTGACAGTGTCTCTCACTCTCTCAATATTTCCACATATATAAGTGCTTCCTCCCACGCTTTGCCGAATGTCAAGAGGATCAACTGTCAACGGGTGCAACGGACAGAAAAGTAACGGACATGCGCTGCTTATGGCTAACCTTCCATAAGCTGTTGTGTATTCTATCAATCTGTCAGTCGAATACGTTGCTGCAGCATACCCGACGGATTCTATGGCCTGGTCCCTTAAGTCGCATTTTTGTAGACTGGAAGAAGATAGAAGAGTATTGCTATGGTTATTGTACGTGCGTATCAAAATTAACATACATTGTGCAAGTCTATTCACTGTGATATGCCAAACGAAAATCAGTTGAAACCAGATGACAGCTGTCAAATTTGTTATCGCTTTAAAAATTCCTGCCTATTCGAAAGAAAAACATTTAAAAAAGACCATATACTTCCAAAATAGCTTGTTTATAAACAAAGTTTTTTTATTGACAACTAATAATATCCAAACAATTTATTCAAAACGTCATTTCGACAGAATATAACCTCAAAATTGCTCTCGATTCGGTGCTCCCAACTAAAGACACATTCCCATTCGTCTCGTAAAACTATCATTGTGGTTCAACTAAGTTCCTACAAACCAAATCCCCTTTATCAGAAAACGGTTTCCCTCCTGTCACCAGGCACTTCATATCTCAGATGATATTCCATAATGTGTACGCAATTTTACGTTCCCCATGGCACAGTCTCCACTCTAAGTGGCCCATTGCGTTGCGATTGCGACACACTCAACAATTCCAATTGTCCGTATGTTTGTCCGTGTACATCTACTTCTACTGTATATCGACTCCATCCCCTCGAGGTGTCCGCTGCAAGCAAACATCACTAAGCCATGTACACACACATGTTGAACAAATCGCCGGTGCAAATTGTAACACGGAATCAATTTCCCCCAGCACATAGTTGTCTGGGGCAATTTAATTTCTATTCAATTATCGACCAAACCAACCGCGCACACCGGGTGACAGATATGTCATATTAAAATGCCGCAGATAAATTGGATACCGTTTTGTTGCTGTGTTGTTTGTGGTTATGCAGTTGCTTTTGTATGTACGTCCTCGACGCACACTGCCACTTGGCTTGACCATATCTGTTTACAAACTTATCCTTTTGTGTTTGCAAAAAAATAAAGAGAATAAAATTCGAAACGTTCGTTGCTGTTCGGAAAAAAATATAATTGCATTCTTTGGCTAATTAAATGTAAAGTTTGACAAAGTATCCACTCGAACGGATTGATTTGGGAAAATAGGTCAACAACTGTGAGCGCTGAGACTTCAAACGGCGATCTGCAAATTTCTCAAATGTGTTCGAACTACTGTTCGATTTGGGAATGTTTGTGCATTTGAATTGTTTTTGAGCACAATTTGAATGCAACGACAGGCCGGCATCTATATTACTCGTCGACGGACAGGTAGACAGGAAAGTTGTTGCTTTGAAAATTCGCCGCCACATCTGTCTGTGCGGGATGACGTAAGCCATTAATTGATTACCAAACAGATAGTTTGATCTATTAAATTAAATTACGGCAAAGGGAGACGGTCGCTGCGTGCGAGTTTCTTTTCGCATCCAAGATGGCTGTGATGGAGGTGGACTATATGGTGCAGCGAGAGATGACGGAACGGGAGTCGTGAGCATTCAACGTCAAACTGAGAGTTGCGCGTAACCTTTAAGTGGGTTTTGATTTGTTAATATCGACATCTGCCATGGAATGTTAGTATTCAAGAATTCACAATGTCACCTAAACTGAGTGCTGCGTACAGCTTCCGGGGAGCCTACGTCCAGTGAACAGTCTCAAGTGCGCTGTTCGGATTCTAGAATGTGCGTCAATTAAAGAAATACGAGCACGAGTTTATATGGATTTGGATAACCGTTGTGACGTGAATTTGATAACGCAAACGTGAATGTCTATCAATATGACGTTCGGCTCTGTGCTAAAGTCGACTATGTACTGAGTACTGCTAGTGATCGCCCATAATGTCAACCGACTTGAACGGTTCGCTCAAAGAATCACATCAAAGGAGTAGCTAGTATTTGCATTCGATTTCCTCTTAGTTCGGACATGTTTTCAATCATCAACTATTGCTGAGCTTGTCAAAAGAGGTTTGATCATCCATACCTAAGTGTGGCATGGAGTATTCCACGCCAACCCACATACCTAACCTAACCTAAATCGAAGGATGACACGAATGCGATATTTGCAAGATTCTTCGTTTATTTTGCCCAAAATGTGACAACTTGTCGACAACGAAATATGCGGGTTCTTATATTTTGATACAGTTGTGGAGCCTTATCAGGTTTGTGTTTATGAACTATCTGAACTATATTCGCCTTGCTTCGCCAACAAACAAACCTATGGTATGGATATTCATTTGCTCTCCTTCATCAAATAAAACCCAGCGCCAGCTGGCAACAACCTTTAAAGAAAAGACTACTAGTTTTGATTCAATATTTTCGGAGAGTTCTACTCTTGACACTGCAAAAGTTAAGAAGCCATCATCTATTTTGAGGTTGGAATCGTCGAAGACTGATGAAGAACCTCGACCGAGGTCAAATTAACGCATCTTAAAAGTCCTGGATGGAAGAAAAGCAACGGACCCCACGGATTCCAGCCTTAGTACTCAAAAACTGGGCATAGGAACTTGGGTTTGTACTTTGTTATATGCTATCCAACATGTCGTACTCCCAGAAGGCTTTTTCTTTCTGGAAGTCCGCTCGCATCCAACAGGTTTCGAGAGAAACGAAATACAAAATATTCGCCGTAAGATTACCGCCCACTTTCCATGCTAAGGAAAGGAAAAGTCAATAAATTTTGAAACCATTAAATATCTTGAAAGTCACCGATTAAGGAATATTACCTGTTGGGCTATGTAGCTCACTGAACAATATGGCGAACCCAGACCCGTATCCTTGTATATATCTCAAAAGCCTATGACCAGGTCTGTCATAGATCTCTAAAATGACAATAACGGCCTAGTAGCTAGTCCTACTGGATACAACTCTGCGGATGGAAGCAAAGGGCTCCGCAAAATAAAGCCACATAAGACCCCAAAAATGCCCATAAAAGCAACAAAAACAAACCTGTATAAATTTGGTGTACAATTTCACTTATTGGGGCCTTATTTAATTTTATTCAAAAAATAACATGGCTGAAAATTTCAGCAACAGAATAGCTGAAAAACGGGAGTTTTAAAGCGCTGATAGTTTTTGACGTGAGGCTTTCATTTTAAATTGAAGTAAGCGAGAATAGAACAGCTGAACAAATCGAGCGTTCAAAATAAATGTCTCATTTCATTGGGGCTTAATTTCCCATTCCAATCTGCTCACTAAACCTACTTGACAGCATACAGAAATGAGCCGTTCGACTAATAGGGCACCCTTTTGATATAAAGTCTTCAGCCGCCGACACATAAAAGACTATAATCGCTGAGCTTTACTTATTTTTAAGGTAGGAACTACCTTTCCTACTTTATATTGCCTGAAATGCAACATATGAGGGCTCTACAAGACAGGCACGTTTGGAACATCAGCTCACGTGACAAGAAGATCGCCTTTTTTAACACCATTGGCTGCGGGACAAGTAGAAGCTTTTGAGACCCCACTTTAAAATAATTTCAGAGGACAACAACTTGCAGGTAGCTTGAAACTATCTACGAGCGTCGATGTCGATGATGCTGTGCACTCTTAAGACCCTTAATGACCAAAAACCTTTGATGTAGCTGTACGAAGATGTTTCTTGCAAAATTAGTAAAAAATCATCAGAGTTTGTTAAGAAGAAAGCAGAACCTGCCAATTTAATACCTTCCGTCAAAAAATATTTACAAACTAAACTTAGTGGCCAAACATTTATTTTAAAAAAAAAAATGTAATTTTCCTATCATTAGTAAAAAACAAGGAACCTAAAGTCACTAAAATTTTGAGCCTTTTTTCGATATAATTAATATTAATATTATTAAATACGAATTTTCAGTTTTTATACAGGGTGTGCCAAATACAAGTTTCTTTTTAAAAATGCAATAAAATTAACAAAATTAATTTTTTTTCCGGGCATTATGCCTCTATTAGTAATAGAAAACAATCCCATTCATTATGGAACACAACGTCGTTCCAGTGGCTGCCTCGGTTGGCTTCGCAGTAGCGCATTCTTTCACTCCAATTTTTCAATACCTGGTTGATGGTTTCGGGCTTTAGCTAACGGATTGCTTGAATGATATTGGTCTAAAGTGCTTGAATCGTTTCCGGATTGTTGGCATAACATCGGACCTTCACGGTTCCCCACAAAAAAAAAAGTCCAAAGGGTTCAAATCGCAGCTCCGAGGCGGCCAATTAACATCGCCAAGGCGGCTGATAACACGATTTGGGAATTTGGTGCGCAAAAGATCGATTGTGGCATGGCCAGGCCATGAACCAGAGGTCGTCCATAATTCATAAATCCATATCTTCAATTTCAGTAAAAAAACAGTCGGTTAACATGGTTCTGTAACGCCCACCGTTGACCGAAATATTCCCAGCCTCATTTTCGAAGAAGTTGATGTTCGTGAATCAGTGTGCACCGTACGACTACGGGGACCATGAGTGTTGTTTTAGCACAAACTTGCGTACAGCAGGCGCGGTGGATGCTTCATTTTCAAAACTTCTTTTCAAAAAACTCACTGTTTGGGTCAAAATAACAATGAGTGTCTTTAAATCTAGCATTTTTCAATAGATGTAGTTTTCTAAAACAGTTCAGGAAGTTAGACGGCCTACAGTGCATAAAGCCATCCAACCTCATATTTCTAAGGCCTTTCAGTAGGCTTCTCTAAAATAAAGTTTTATTTAAATGCGATGGGTATGTCGAGTAAAAGGTTTTCCTATTTTGACAAGAGACCTTAAATTGATCTATAAAAATGTTTCCGCCCTCACTCACAGCTATTTCCTCTGTTCGGCTTAAAAGGGATAGATAGGTTGATAGAAAAAGTTTTGTTAAATATTGGGACGGATTCACTTGGACCAATTGTTGCCTCGTTCTTTGATGATTTTTTTGACATGCTTTAGGGAATGAGCTCGCTTCTGCATGTCAGCTTCTCTCAGCCAGAGTGCTCGTAGTTGCCCTATTTGAATACCACCATGCTGCACTGCTCCATCACAGAGCTGAACCTCTCAAATCGGGTCATCAAACCTTCGGCGTGGTTTAATTTAATTTGCCGGCCACTTAAATTGTTTTCTCCTCAAATTAGTTGCAATGTAGCCAAAGTTGATCTCGGGGAGACATCTCTGTGTGCGCGCTGTTCCACTGAAGCAGCAGAAGTCGAACAACTTAGCTCCCATCGCATCGTCCCCATCATCTTGGTCGTCGTTGTTGTCCACTGGTTGGAGCTCGGCTCGGCGTATCGCCGAATCAAAATCTCGCGCGCCCTCCGCATAAAATGTGTATTTATTTAGTTTCAATTAATTAGGCCTTCAAATGCTATGGCCATAAGTTACCCCGTACGAAAGGACACAGATAGCAGACACTGGGCACAGGTAGAGGCGCTGGCCCACCTCTCATACCACATCAAGCTGAGGGAAGGTCTCCTCTGCTCGCCACAATACGACAACGTGACGCTACGTGTCTTGTAGATCTTCGAGACACGTGTATCTGTATCGCGCTCCTTGTTGTCCTGTTGGTCGGGTTCGGTTCCGTTCGCTTCGGTTCGGTTCGGTTCTCTCCCCGAGAGTACCTAATTAACAACACTAGTTCCTAAATGATTCGGGGCTAATTTATTTTATCGTAGCATACGTTTCATTTAATTTCGCATGTCTGTCTGTCTGTCCGGATAATAGTAGCCGAGCGGGCCACAACCACAACAACGGAACCGTTTAGGTTCAACATGACAAACCACAAACCGTATGTGTGTGCGTGTGTGGATGTGCGCTAAGTTCCTGGGCGAATGTGTGACTTTTTCCTGCAAAATCACCTTATTCTAGATGCGCCTTGTGCTGTTTGTTTTTGGCGCTCCAGCTTGGCAGTCGCCAGCCGTTTAGTGTTAACAAAATGCAGCCGAGGCAATGGCATACTCGAGAAGCGAAAATACTCGTAAATTCGCAGAATTTCTCGATGGGTGCTGAGGTTTGGCGAAGGAGGCGCTTTTTTTCTGTTTGTACCTTCTGCAGTTTGGTAGGTGGTGGCAGACCGAAAATCCCATATCTTCGCCATATGTGGAGACCGCATCGATGGGAATCGCTTCTGGGTATGCGCGCTGGAGGTTTTGCCGTGTCTCTTTGTGGGTTCTGGTGTGGAGGGAATTTTCTGCATGAGATGCATTTACGTTGAGTTGGAGATATTTGTTTTGGCATAAATGAGGGGGCTCCACAGAGTGAGAGAGAAAGGGAGAGAGAGAGAGAGAGCTAATTAGGGCGCCAGTAATTTGCAATTGTTTAGGGTTATTTTCAGCAGCTGATCTTTCAAATGGTGATGGGGGGGATAAAGAAAACGTTTGAAACAGCACAGTGGGTGACAAGATTGTTTTGTATAAGTATGCAATATGCGGAAACGTACACCTATACATATGACTACTTATCGGTGAGAGGTTTGCAAGCATAAGTTAGACAGATGTAACAGTAATTCGACGGATGGGAGCACCTGATGGACGAGTAATATTAGACGTTTGCTTTTTGAAACTTTGAGCTCTATTATACTGCCTTGTGGGGGTTTTAATTGCAGTTGACTTTGGAAAAGCATTCTTGGAGTACCATTTTGGTAACAGAGCTGATAGAGACTGGATGTCGATTTTTATTTGACACTAGCTGCACTCGCCATCCCGTGCTCAGGAACTTTGTTGCTGAGATAAGTTCTTGTCCATCACCGTCTTAAAAAGGACGTAACGTACCTTTCGCATTAAGTTTTGCAAAGTGCTTTGAGGTTTTAGCGGACAATGGACATCAATGTTTCATAGTTTACAACTTAAGCTCCCGCATGAGTGTCGGTCGAGAAATGGCGTTTCCAATGCTTCGAAAGTAAAGATATACATATGAATGCATATTCGAAGCCTGAAACTTCAAAGTATTCACTTTCTAAAGGTAGGCGTATCGTTGGAAAGCAATGTTTCTTTCTTATTCCTATATTAACCACAGGTACGGGTACTTTGGGCCGCTTGTGGAAGCTAATAACAAAACGAACTTGGACATATAGACAGTAGTTGATGTTCCAATTTTCTAATTGGCCGACTCTAAAGACCCTGTTAACGATATCAAAAAACAGATAAGCTGTCCAAACTCTGAACCATACCACCACTTAACGATAATAACACTGATAAACAAAATATATCTTTTTTGACTTTGCATGAGTACTTTTAGCTCTTATTACTAACCTAATGATTTTATTAGGCTTCTAAAGTTCTTGAGGTAAGAGCATTTGCCTGCTTCTAGCAATTTCAAATTTTAATCGACAAAGTATTACAAAAGGGGAAGCAATTAACCAGATTTAAAAAAAATTGGCACAATAAAGTATAGCAAAACCACAGTCTGAAATCTAGTACATCTAGTACGTTTTTCATACTCGTTCATAGATGGTAAACCACAACCAACTTAATTTGCTTAAGGAAGCTTGTTTTTCTTTTTCTTCTTGATTACAATTGAGGCGAGTACCCGACATAAATACAAGGTGGGCCAAAAGAGATCTGGAAGATGCTCTTATTTTTGCAAATAGCCGCCAATGGTAAATCTGTTTTGACATGTAGAATACAAGTGAACAAGCCATGGAGCGATGCACTCCCCAAGAACGCGGAATAATCGTGTCTATTTTTTTGCGTAACAATTGCGTCTGTAGTGTTAGCGCAGCGCGAATTCCGTCGCCGATTCCACGGCCGTCCGACACCGACTGCGCAAACACTGCGTTGTTTGGCCACCAACCTTGAAGAGTATGGGAACACACGAGACGTTGCCAAGAGTGGCCAGCCCCGGAGCGCCCGTTGTGCCGAGAATATCGCCGCTGTTGACGAGGATGTCGAGCTGTCGCCGGAAACACCGACCAGACGCCGTGCCTCGCAATTAGCCACCAGCCGGTCGTCCCTAAGGCGAATTTTGGTCAAAAACTTGCGCATGTTCCCGTACAAAGTCCAGTCCGTGCATCAGCTGCTGCCTGCCGACCGCCAAAGGCGTGTAACCTACGCCCAAGCCATCCTCAATCTCGAGGACGAAGTGGACGATTTTTCGACCAAAATCATAATGAGCGATGAGGCTCATTTCCACCTCAGCGGGTACGTGAACAAGCAAAACTATCGCTTCTGGGACACCGAAAATCCACGAGTAATGCACGAGGAGCCGTTGCACCCGCTCAAAGTTACTGCATAGTGCGCTGTTCGCGCTGGAGGAGTCATTGGGCCATTTTTTTTTCTAGAACGCCGCTGGTCAAACGACAACAGTGGACGGTGCGCGCTATAGGGCCATGTTAACCGAGTTTTTCGTTCCGCAATTGGACGAATTAGGACTGGAGGACATGTTGTTCCAACAGTACGGAGCTACGGCACACACTGCGCGAGCCACAACCGATATTCTGAAGGCGGCGTTTCCGGGTCGCCTCATCTCTCGTTTTGGTGATTTACACTGGCCCGCAAGATCGCCAGATTTAACCGTTCCAGACTTTTTTTTGCGGGGGGTTTTTAAAGGGCCGTGTTTACGTGAACAAATCAAGACCCTAGAAGCCCCCAAGGACAACATTCGACACGAGTGCGAGAATCTGTCGCCCGAAGTTCATAAATGGCATAAAACGAGCAAACAATTGTGACGGCGCCCATTTGGCCGATATCATCCTCTGGACTTGACCAATAAAATTCTAAAGGTTCAAATAAACATAATCAAAAAACAGAATCGAAGTTTTTCATTTAGAAAAAAAATGAGAGCCAAACAACATGGGATGACTTCTTTTGGCCCACCTTGTAGATATATCCTGGGGAATAAAAGTTTTCTCAACCAAAACAACAAAGTGTTTTTTTTTTGTGGAAAGTGGGATCAATGAAACAAACGCAGCTGAACTCGCAAACCCAATTTCAACCTAATTAACAACTTCCAAACCCGCTCTGTGGTTCTCGAGATTAACGCAATCACACAAATAGAGCCGCGAAAAGATAAAAACTGTACAAACAATGGCACCACCAATCGGATTCCATTCAAACTACTCTCCTAACACTGCCAGCGGTAATAGGAGCAAAGAGTAATTTTTCCAGCAAAATTGGACGAGCAGTTTTTGTGTAGGTCAAGCTCATATGTGTGAATATGAAAGGTGGACCATAAAGAAGGTTTTGATCCGGCGATGGTTGAATGTGATAGGTGCAGTGGTCCCAGACTTTTTTCCCTTTTTTTTTATGAGCAAAAGCATTAGTTTTCCCCTAAATTCGAAAAATATTTCCCATATTATGATGCACGTTATTATTAACAAGCTCAAACATAAAAATGCCAATGATTTCCTTTTCCCCAGACTAATATCAGGACGAGAGAATACATTTGGATAGGTACACAAAAGTCCTTACGTAGACGTTGGATGGGCTGTTTTCTTTCATATGAACAATGTATTTCGAGTCATTTGATAAATTGTTTTTAATGAAATGCGTTTTAATTTTACTTCCAAGCAGTTTAAGTTTAACAGAGATTTTCGATGTTTTCCCCCTTTTTCAGTTTGTTTCTCCCCCTTTTCATTGTAAAAGGCAAAAATTGGCTCTTTTCTCCTCAATCTGGGAGCACTGGATAGATGTTCCAGCGAATAGTATCAAGAGACTGTGTAATACTGCCACCAATTGCATATTAAAGATGGAAATGTCAAGAACATTACAAAAATGTTGCCAAAATTTGTTCCTGAAAAGACTGAAGCTGGAATCTTTGAAGGTCTTGAGATCGGATTAATAAATTTTACCGATTTTCATGACAGTTGTTGAAAAATCCACACCCATAATTAGTTCTTTGGGGATCAATATTTTTAATAATATTCAAACACTGCTTCTGCACTGCGACTTGGTTGCAACATAAACACTAAGCTACTTTTCTTCTTCAGACATTTAGGCCGTTTCCCTAAATATCGGAGTGATTTAAATAAGACAAAAGAGCACACTTTATGATTGCTGATAACTCCTGGAGCAAGTTGATAAAAGAGAATCGTAAAAACGAAAGATCTACTGAAATAATTTTTGTGTAATAAAAGATTTTAGCTTGTAGAAATTTACTCCTTGGAAAATGGAAAAAAAAAAACACTTCAAATTTGGTATCAGTTTAAGGTATAAAACTTAATGCAACAGAACAAAATCCTTTCGAAATTAATCGCAGCATTTGATCACTCTAACCGAGTGAAGCAACTCATTGAAAATAAAGCCGAGCATTGAACACCCACGTGTCGCTTTGCGCTCTAGAACTAAGTCCATCGCCATTCCCGGTACGTTCGGGCCTTCACTATTGTCACAGTAAGAGGAAATTTAGTCTACCAGAGGATCACTCACGACTTTACTAAAAGTCCGTGACTGGTGAGTTAAGGATTTGAATAACGCGGCGAAATTGATGTTGCTCCTGCTATAACTTGGACATTTATTGTCCTATTGTAAAACCCGTTTTCCTTTCTAAAACCCATCGATAGAACTTTAAAGGTCTGTTCGGTTGCTTCACTTGTCAAACTTTGTTCCATCTCTCGCTTATTCCAAACAAAGATCGAGTAAGGAATCTTGACGAAAATTTTAGGGGATCAGCAGACCGAAAAGACGATTACCAATTTGTGTCTCAGTTTAGTTTGCCTCAGTTGCCAACTGTTTCACTAGTGTTTAACAGGTGAGTTTGCTGATCCCTCAAAACTTTCGTGGTAGGTTTCCCAGATTTTTGAAGGTTAGCACCATGCGCAGGCTTATTTACTCTTTATTAAACCAAAAGCTATTTGCGTAGAGAGTTTTCCGTTTTCTGACGGCGTTTTGTTATTCTGTGCAATTTTGTGTCATGACTGTTCTCGTAATACAAATGACTTCCTTAAGTCCGACAATGCAGCAGCTTTTTCAACGTTGAAACATCTTTAACCTTCGGCTTTAATGAACAATTCCATTTTTCGGCATACAGGAATACCAAAACATTTTTTTTTAAACTCCTCTTCGAAGAGCCATCTTTATAAGGCTTGGTAAGGTGTTAGTTACTTCTTTCTTTAGAGGATAGGATTGTTCAACATTAAACACTTTAGAGTGTTGTTTGGCTTTTACCCAACCGCTCTTCCTCGATATCGATGTTAGATCCGCCAATGTCTTAAGGGACAAGTTCATGCATTCTTCAGTCTGAAGATAAGTCAGACATCAACTTGTAGCTCAGATATAAATCAAGCGCAAACATTCCATTATAAGCTGCCCAAATCTATACGCGTTCTTGAATCCGATTCAGAGCACTTGAGAGCGAATCTCTCACCACACCACACCAGCATTTGCCGATGATCGTCTTGAAAACCATCTTGCACCAGACACACCGCATACAATCCATCAGACAAACCAGACGGGCAACGACACTCAAGAGCGCGCCACGCCATCATCCCAAATCGTCTTGTTGTACTCGATAGATTCCTGGAATTCTTGTACAGCGCGCGAGATGGAATGAATTCATTAAGGTAGCCTAAACTAACAGATTTGATGTTTGTTTAGATTTTCAGATGAGCACGGGAATTCCGCCACGCTGCCGCCCATAATGCACTTGCCCGAGACTCTGGAGATGCATACACACATTTTGGAGCTGGGTGTTAATGAATTTTGTAAATGTAACACACGAGATCATTTTAAGGTTAACTGAGCGAACTGTAAAAGAAGTAGAAACTTGTATGGCGATGTAAATACAAGGTTTAGTTGCGGACCGGCCTGCACTATACACCTCTAGGGGCAGGGGTACGAGACTGCCACTGTGTGTGTGTGGTGTGTTTGAACCGGATGACATTAAGGTGATAAAAATGTGTGTATTTTTGTTATTTATGTTTTGACAGTTAATTAGGGCACTTTGTGTGGAAGATGCAGCGGTTCCGTAAAACATTCTGTTTCTGTTGACATATTCCATTGCAATCAGTGACAGGGAGGAGGGAATTTCAAACCTATGCAGAGGCAGACCAACGGGTTTCGCACAATTAGCAGGTATATTGGATGTTTGACTTTTGAGAGATGTTATACTTCCTTGTCGAGGAAGATAAGTGTTTTTTTTTTTCCAAATGTTGCCAGCTAATCAACAATTTTATATAATTACCCATCGTCCAATGACAGTTCTGTCTTAATCCGAAGAGGAGTGAGTTTCTGTGGGACGAACACTTTCAATCGTTTTCAATAGAACGATAACGTTTTGCATCACATTAAAAACGAAATGAATTTTCTTTTGTAAATCTAACAAGCCATTGAGTTAGTGTAATCATTTTTGAACGACAGATTTCAGCACATTTCCTGGACATTGACAGCCTTAATTATAATCCCAACGTATAGAGTCCGCTCAACTTTACTTTACAATTTTACGAACCTAAGCAACGTTACTTTAAAGCTGCGCACTTTAAACGTGGAAATTTGGGTTTAGAGCCTGCGAAGATTTAACGTTAATTTGTTTTTGCAGCAAATGTCATTTTGTCGTGGTCGAATTGTAAATAAAACCAAAAAGTGAAACTAATTTTTGTTTGCGCATTCATTTGGGTGTGTAAATTTGTGCGATACGAATATCGTTTAGAAATTTAACTAAAGAATGTAAACTATTATAACTAGGTAGACCCGACATAACTCCGTTTTGCCCGCAACATCAACTGTCAGATGTTGACACCCCCAACGCCACCTATCATGAGAATAAATCGGTTTTCCGTACTTTGGTTTCCGTCTAATCTGAAATAGAGCAATACGAAGAAACCAAAAACAAAGAATCATGAAAATCAGAGCAGCATTGATACTAGATCGTGGGTGATTACCCATTTCGTGGGCTTTTTACATTTCAAATAAGCTAAAAAGGCGAAAAGGGACATTTTTTTTATCTCGCAGAACAAAAAAATTTTATTGTATTTTGTTGTTCTTTTAACGTCGTCATGGGCAAAAAGGGCATTCAAAAAACCCCAAAGAAAAATGTCCAAAATCTGGATGGCCGATTCTGACCGCAAAAATGGCCGATTACACGATTAGGAAATGACTCATGAAGTAATTGAAATGTTTCGCGCTGCATGCTCTGTAGTCTTCAGTTCTTGAGTCAATTGAACTTCGTAAGCAATAAGTTTCAAGTCTTTCGTGAGAATTCGCTGTAGAGAGCTTCTCGAAATGCCCAATTCCTGACTAGGGTGCCGAATTGATGTTCCTGGACTGTCGGCAATACTCTCGCAAATTGCTTCGATGTTTTCTGTTCAACGACTTGTGAAATGTGACAGGACACCAAAAGTGTTTAAGATCACTAATTGATCCAGTCTCCATGAATTTTTCAATTATTCTCTTCACAGTTGATGGCTTTAAATCCGGCCAAATTTTCTACGAACCTTGACAAACCTTCTTTATTTTTAAAATATTGCTCAACAATGAAAATGCGTTGTTCTTTCGTATAGTGCTAACTTTTTACTAACCCCGAAATGTCAGCTGTCACATTGTTATTTTTTTTGCGTTGGCATCACTGTACTAGTAAATGGCGGAAAGTTCAAATTTTGCGTGAATTATGGGAAACCATTTATATGATAAATAATTATTGGAAATGTTTTAGTATGTGATATGTCTACCTATGGCCAGGCATTAGATTTGTTGGTGGTTTGTGCTATTGGAATACACAATAATATAAATGATTGTCGATTGCCTTTTCATTAGTCACTCCAAACAAGATTCGAAATACTTCTACCAGATAATTGAATTTTCATTATGTAAAATGATTTTATTTACGCAGCTTATCTGTCAAAAACAGCTGATGTCAGTTTCAGAGCAAAAAGTAGTAGATATCAATGCTTTCTGTAATAGTTTATCGAAATTCTTGCCTTTTTAGTCACAAACCTCGTTTATTACAGTTACGGAAATGTTTATAAATAAGAAATTCAGAAAAGCCACGCATGCTGCGTAAATTGCTTTGCGACATTTAACTACACATCAGCGAAGAGGCTTCGTACGGGAATATCATAAATATGGCTGTGAATTTTTAGTTATTTTAAGTGATAGATTAAATTTAACTACCCATTCCCAAGAAGGCCGGATCGATAACAGTGAAAATTGTATCCAAATCCGTTCAGTGATTCACGAGATTTGCGCAGCCATATTAAACGTTGCCCCCCCTATCTGATTTTATTAAACGAACTGTCTAAACACTCCCGGCACTAATAGTGGGATAGGATGGTGTTTAATCAGGTCATTGTAACCGTGGTCAAGTCATCACTTGCCAACAATTCCACCCTTCAAGTTGGTTGAGGTCCCTTTCCATATAAGGCGAGGTCTTCCTCTGCTTGATTGGAATTCCCTAAAGCTGGAGCTACATGTTGTAGCCATTTTAGACGACTGATACGCAGTTTTCTGACGCCTGTCGTCTATATTGCTGCATAGCTCGTAGTCGCATGAACTTATTGCCTGCATCTACAACTTCTTTTAGCCAAACGTAGCTTCAAACTCAATTTTCAATATGACCTGTCAATAATGTGAAAGCGCGGATTTCTAGTTTAGAAGTCTGACATCTGACTGACTTGATGAATTTCACTTTTTATTGGTCCAGTTTTGTCATGTGAACGTTTTCTCAGTTGACTTTTATGGAGGGGTAGCCGACCAATTTAATCAAGAAAATCCTGCATGCATACTTAGTTGACATTGCTAAGTGTCAAAATTCAAAATAAACCGCGAGAATAAAAAAAAGCGATTTAACTCGATTTGTCAACGCGTTCGTTTACCTAGTCCAGACAAATCAAGTTGACGGCTGACTTGAACTAGGTATCCAAGTACGAACGTCTCCAATAATTCAAACCGCTTAGAGGCCTCCTCAACAATGGCTGACTGCGATACAACCAAACAAAATCGCACCCTCCACTAACTGAGTTTATTAATTTTTTATCCAGCACTTTGCATCTCACGAATGTGGCAAATTTTCATACTTTGCAGCGCGGAAAATGGACAAATTTATGATTTACGATGACGTGCATATCGGTGTGCATGGTGTGCGGCAGCACACTCACCGCATGGTGCAGGTTAACCATGCGGCAAATGTTTGTTTTGTAATATGAGCTGATAAATCAGCACGGACGCATGCCTTCGCCTGGCTCCGGCTCTCTGTCAAAGGGGGTAGGGTGGGTATATAAAAATGTTAAAATGATGACCTAATTACCATAAACGTATGCACAATGGTAATAAATCGATATAAGGGGACAAACATAAGTCTTGAGCTCTGATCTGTGTGTGAGTAGTGTTCTGGCGAGCAACTGCGAGTAGGAGTGTGTACAAGTAGAGTGAATGCGCTTTCAGTGCGCGGTTTGGCTGCGATTTAGATCGCGTATTATGGAAATGTAATCTATGTTGTAATGGAATTTAATTACTTGCCGCGATGGATATCTTTGTGCAGAGAATTTATAGACTGTGATGCTAATCAGTGCAGAGACAGTATCTATACGGACTTGGTTCGATATTCTGTTTGAGCTGAAGGCACATCAATCAAAGCGCTACCTCATCGATAGCTAAATCGAAAGTTGTAATGTTATGGTAATAGATAAACTTGTCACACACAGACGGCTGCAAGAGTTGTAATCCTCTGTCTTCTAACCTGAGATTATATCCAATTTGGATTAGGTACTAACCAAAAAAACCCGACAGACTGTGAAAAAAGAATTAAAAAAACATGAACAGGGCACATTTAAGTACCTATACCTTACTAATTAACAAACGAAGACTATGTACCTACACAGCTTAACAAATATATGAGTATTAAGTACCTTCCGACTGTCAAATAGTATAAGGTATAGGTACCTAAATGTGTCTTGTTCATATCTTCTTAATTCTTTTTTTTACAGTCAGTCGAGTTTTTTTGGTTTTTTAAACTAACTTTTTTTTTATTTACATCTTTTTAGCCTATGACACTCCGGGGAAAATACGAATCTAATGACACATCACTATTCGAAATCGGTCAAGCCGTTTAGGCTACACGGCGTCACGTAGGAACGTACATAGGATACGCGCGAAACACATAACTATCCCTGTGTCCTGTGTAGGTCTATTCGCGTACTTTCTCGAGCCAAACACTACAAATCTGTCAAACTCTAAAAATTTACCAAAAACTCTCTCAGAGAGCTGAAAATATACGCCAAAGTACGTGGATAGACTTCGAGCTACTTTGAGCAACTTTCATCTTTGACATATATTCCATATCACAAATAAATATATAACTTACCTTTTTGCAACATATGAAATGTTCTAGCACAACATTCGACCACCACCGAATTTTCTTTATTTTTACAGATTTTATTGTTCTGTGCAATTCATTTTTAAGCCGGATTTTGAATTTGTTTCTTGACAACTTTGTGCATTTGACATATTTATCAGTACTTGTCGGTTGAAATTCTCTGAGCTGTTTCCAGCCAAGAGAGGAACCACTCGTTACTCGTTATTTTGCTAATTTTCTAGTTTTCTGTCATTTTTGATGAGTACGGGTACAGACTATGTGTGATTGCGAGCGATTTATTTCTATTGCGTTCGATTCAACCTGCGTACGCGAAGGAACCTAATGTATCTATTTAGACTATATAATTATTTAGACTATATAAACTTGAACCGAACACTCAACATAATATTCGTTTGATGGTAACACTAGGTATCCACTAAAAATAAATGATGCGATTTTTGGCTGTCAGTTGCGATGTTGAGTTGAAATGTAGATGCCGCTAGGTGCGAAACTTGGCTGGGTATGAGTTGCGATGCTATTGTGAATAGATCCGAACGTAATTTATTTCACAGTTCAGTGTATTCCCTATCTTGATATTTCTCACTGACATTTGTGTGACAGTTGGGTTTTTTTTTTTTTTCGTTTTTCTTTAAAGAGACAGTAGAAATCGCTGTCAATTTCGCAAATGTTGTGCTGTCACAATTACTTTGATGGCTGCCTTTTCAGATTCGCGATATCTAGACACCAAATCAAGTTTCCATTGCAAAGAATCTGCCCTGGAAATTTGAAAAGCCAGCTAGTCCCATCGAAAATATTGCGCGCCATTTTCTACTCCGTAGTTGGCTCCTCCTGCGAAAGTAAAACAACAAATTTATCTACCTACACACTACGGACTACTCATTTCAATTTCAAAAATCCATAAAAAAAATGCAAAAAAAAAAACGAATCAAAACTGGAACCACTCTGATGAAGGCAACAACGCAATGACGACGACACGTTGCTGTGATGACTATAGAGTGCTACGCGCACATAAATTAAATTCAATTTACACAATGACGTGAATGACCATGCGAGATTGTGAGGTGTGCGTAGTAAAGAGCCCCACTTCAAGCTGGCGACGACGGTGCCCGCTGTCAAAGTGTGTGCTGCTGGTGGTAGGTACTGTTCATATTCGCTGAAGCTAGACAGTGACAGACTTAATTTTGGCTGCTTTGGTTGAGTGACTCGATCACACCGGTTCAGCACACGCGTCAGTGGCCGGTTTAAAAATAAAAATGAAGAAATCCCCCCAGCACCAGCGCGCACAGTTGTCGTCACGGTAGCAGCGAGCAGCCTAGCATCAGCCATGGGGCCAATCAAAAGACAACACATTTCACCTTGGCTGTCGTAAAATGACAGTTGACAGCGCCGCCGCGCAGCAGAAGCGCTCTCAAAATTGTGTGCTGTCGCTGTAAACAAAGCCAAAACCGATTGGTATCTGTGCACGGCTTTGCCCCACACTTTGACACTTAGTCAACGTTCAGTGACGACTGACGACGCCATGCGACAGACTCGTGCCACCGTGAGTAAGTGTCAAATGGAACGACCGAAATCGTAGCGAAAGACAGTCTCGCGCTGTGGTAATTAGTGAAATTTCTCGTAAATAGAAACGAAGACACGAGCGTCAGAGACAGAGACAGAGGCAGAGACAATCTGGTCGTACCAATAAAGTTCGCATTCTCAGAATTCTCGCGCTGCAAATAAAAAACCGCACTGATGGAGGTATACAGATTATAGCTCGGCAGCTTCGCACAGTCTCAGGAATGCGGGAGCAAAGCGTATCCTTATAATTTCGAGTTCTCAGCATTCCGCGCTGGGTGCACACATACATTGTTCCACAGGTTCCACAATAATGTGCTGGAGGGTCTAAAGCGCGTAATCCAGGTAGCCCGCGCACAAATGATGATCGACGAGGAGAGAATCGCGAGGGATGCCAAGATTAGTGGTTACCACCGCCAGCAACAACTACGGCAAGTTGGCGGTGGCTCCCCTGGTACTGCTACTGGTTTTTGCATCTAATGATCTTTTTGAGAGAAAATGCCCCAAAACCGAAATTGGCCGCCTCAGCCAGTCGACGACTGCCGGACTTGAGGTGGAATTATAGACTTTGCGGTGCGATTTGGTTTCTGTCTGTCTCGCAGCACCAGATGATGACGATGAGAGTGCATCGCCAGTGGTGGATAGATGGATGGTTGGATGGATGTATCGATCGAGTCGATGATCTTAATTTAATGTTCGACTTAATCATCCACCGTAGGGGGTTTCTCTGTGCGATGTTCGATCTCCGTGCGGTGTGCAGTTGATGCGTTGTGAAATTTTCCCATGCTGAGGGCTCTTTTGGTGTTGAAATATTGATGGATCGAAATGGACACGGGATTTGAGTGTGTGCGGTTTGCGTTGAGTCGCAAGGTGATTGTGATTTGGCCGTTCGATAATGCGAATACCCCGCGAATGATGTTGATGATAGAAAATGCCAAATCCCAAAAACTTTAACACTTTGGGCAGCCACTAAAAAGGGGTTGAAAATTAACCCACTGGCTTTGTAAGAGGGGGTTCTTCATTATTTAGAAAGATGACGATAACTAACAACTCACAAATCGTTAGTCATGTTGAAACTTTACCTTTTAATAGAGAAAGAAAGATTTTCATCAGAAAGATTTTCATTTTTCAAAGTGACCCCCCCTGCAGGGTAGTAGTATTAGGAGCATACAATTTTCTCAAGCGGTGGGTATAGCTTACGAAGCACTCGCATCACAGCGATGTGCAATCGGTGATAGAGAATAGAAAATAATCCGACACGTATTTTAGGAGATTTTGATTGCAGACCAATAGTCCGTTTTAGAGGGGCAGTTCCTCAGGGGGGCTTAAACCTTTGTATTGAAAAAAAAGCTTGTTCAATTTGGTCAAATATACTTGAAACCGATTAAGGCCAATGAAGATAAATATATTTTATGATATTTCAAAGGTCTTACCGTTTTAAGGGTGTATTTTTATAATTTTGCTTAAGTCGGTGGCCGACTGGTTTGAAACCTCATACATTGGTGGATGAGTAAAAATATGATAGGACTTGGGTTTCGCACCTTAATCTATCCTTTTTTGGGTCTATAACATGTTACTCTGCAGTTTTACATGTTGATAGAGCACAGTGGGAGAGTAGTTCCCAATTTTATCCCAAATCGCAATAACCCCATTTTCTTTTTGGGAACAATTCACGAGAGCACATTTGTATGAATAAAAACTGTTTTTTGATCTTACCAGTTTTAGGGGGTCATCTATTATATAAAACAAAGTTGAATCTATTATACAAAGTTGAAGACCGCCCATAACGGATTTTCCGATATGAGCTATCTTTTCTTTGTCTCCGCCCAAGGAAACTAATACGGCGAGAAAATTGGACAATTTTAAAAAGCAATTGGAACATTCGTAGAAATTTATTTTTGGATTGGGAATTTTCTATTTTTATTAAATTTAATATTTTTCAAAAGTTCTGCCTAATTTTGTTGATTTGGGAGATCAATTTTCAAGCATTTGGTAACCGACAGAAGAGAAAGACGAGTCTCTACGCTAATTAATTCTTGACTTGAAGTTACTCAGCGTTGAAAAAGTTCAATTCCTATTTTCGGGCTTTATTTTCTCGATTATGCTCAATTTTTCCACTGGCAAGATTGTTCTTCTCCTTGTCGGAAAACAAATGAAGTTGGCTCCCATTCATATTTGGGCGCAATCATTTGTTTTCGATTGCGCTTCTTCAGATTTGCTTGCTCTTTTTTATGTTGATATTCGTGCGGTTCGAGTATGTGTAGCCTTCGACACTTTTCTAAGCGTTTTGCATTTACTGGTTAAACTTTATATTACAACAATCTAAATTTGCGCCCAGGTTGATTTCTAAGCATGTGCACATAGATAATTAACAAAAATAGATCCACCCGATGCATGGCGTTTCTTTTCAGTTGGAAAAGTTCACGAAAACATAAACAAACTCCACTAGTTGTCAAAATCAAACGTACTTGAGTTGGTAAATTTGAAGCAAATCTGAGAAAAAGTCCAGATTCGCAAAAGTGCTCTGAAATCCGAAAAAGATTGTTTATTTTTTTTTGTACCAAACGAATATAAAAATTGAAAAAAGTGCTCTGAGAGCGCCCAATCGAATACCGCATTAATCGAGAGGTTACATTTTCGTTCATCTAAATCCACCGATAGTTATGGTATCATATAAAATTAAGTTTTTCGGGGAAAGCACATTTCAAGGCAACCAAAAAATATATTGTAACGAATACAAAAAAATTTGAATTTAGAAAACCCTAGACTTCCCCTTAAACAATTTCTTTAACCAAAAAAAACGCAAAATCTGGGGGAAAAACCACCAAACTGGTAGCCCTGAATGGCAGGGTTCAACTTGAGTTTCAAAGTGATTCAATAAGTTACGTTAAGTTTATAAGATCCGTCAAGTTCTTAGCTTTTAAAATTAAAAACATTTCTCTTGAAGAATTTGAAAAATATTGACAAATTATTTTTAAAAGGGACTCTGAACACGGCTGAAAATATCTGGACAATCGCGGCGAGCTCCGGACGTCTGGCAACCGTATAGTCACACCCAATAAGAACGTTTGTAGATATGACAAGAGTTTCTTCTTAAGTAACCTGATTTGATTTAAATATCTGTTGAGGAGCTTTGTGTGTGCCTGCAACTTGATTCTATTGAATTGACAATCACAAAATACAAATGACGATCGCTATGTTTGAAGAGCTATTTGAAATGGCGTGCGATTTAAACAGAACATGTGTACGGAAAGCCAGCTATATCTCTAGGAAAATTGATGCATTCATCGAAAGAGCCACATGATCCTGGATGAGTTCCATCTTCATTGCAAAAGCAAACTAGGTCATGCCTAAAGCATCACTTCCCAAACATGCGGCTGTGATCAATTTCGAACGTCTATGTGAACGGTTATAACGGTTTGTTTATGAAAACTAATTTATGCAAAATTTCGAAACGCATATCTCCACCTGCACAATGCGCACGCAACCAATTCCATTATGAACAATCAATAGTATCCTCGGCCAATTCATCCATATTGGCATGTTTCACGTGCTTCTGTTTCCCACTATTTATACAACTTTTTGTGCATCGCTTGCGTTCACTTAATTACCCATTATGCCAGTGCGCCCCCTAAAAACAGAAAGAAGAGAACCAACAGAGATAAAAACCCAAACCCTGAAATCATCTTAATTTCATATATCCCACAAGAGCAGCGGGCTACCATCGCGCATCTTCAGATAATGAATGGCTTCTGTTTCTTTCTGCGAGCATCGCAAAATAAAACCTCAACCCTGCTGTGTCCAAGCGCTCCAAGAGAATCCATCATCGACCAGCTTGCACCGGTATCCTTCTCTCTCGTGTATAAAATTGATCTGTCTGGCGATGCGATGGAGTCGCGACGGATTGGCGATGCGTTTCACTATGAGATAACATCCAGGAAGACGCCATCGACAGAGCGACACACAAGCCCATAAAACGCTGCAGAATCCACCCCAAGGGTATATTTCTTAAGAGCCGTGCATATGCAGCCGAACTAAGATAGCCCTGCGTTTGAGTCTTCTTGCCGCCCTTCGTTCGCCAACTATCAATCTTCCAATTATTGGAAATTTATTAGCAAGTTTCCCACGCTACAGTTCTGCTGTTGCGGCGCTCACCCTCTCCGCCGGCCGACGCAGTCTTGCCCGGTGATCTGAATTAACATGTGATTTTCGGATGCCCTGACCATAGAACCCAAGTGTTGACCCGGTACGGCAGATGTGCCAGCGCGGCGCTGGGGGAACAGTTTCACAGTCCACCCGAATGCGAGATCTCCTGTCGGAGATATTTCAATTTTCCGGGAAATTACTGCAAGCATTATTTGTGTTGCGAATGGCGGACTAGGTGTACCCGTCAACGGGCAGGGGCACCCATCTCGATAGGTGATCTATGCGAACATTAAACCATCGCGATACTTGCGCGGTTGCACAGCGATTAAGATCTCTCTCCCTCTCGTCTAAGGTGTAGTGTATACGATACGCAGGCAAGGATCGTGTTTTTGCTTTTAATTAGCAACCACACACATGCAGCCGCATTCAACACACTTGCAGACTCGTCTGATGCCAGTAGGCTACTTGCCTGTTGCCTTGTGGATCGATTTTATGAAGCAGATAATGACAGAGCAACGAAACACAGGAAAAAAAAAGAAGAGTTTTCCGCGCCTCAACGCGCTCAGGTAGCAGATCAATGTCTATGATCTTAATGAGAGTTGCTAAGTGCACGTGGAATGAATTGATTGCGATCTGCAATGTTTGCCTTGCCGTATCTATTGACTACCGTTTTTGCATCTCCTCCTCACAAGCTGAGATTGAACGGAAAAAGTGGCAGACAAAATAAAATAAAAACGGTTTTCTGTGCAACGCCTAAAGTTTATCCAACCGACAGCGCAGCACCCAGCTACGAGTATGCGATGACTGATGATGGATGCTGATCGATGAAATGTATCTGCGCAATCGCTCAACGCTTTGCGCCCAATCAATTAGCATCAGTGCGTCAGAGCAAATAAAAAGTCACTTGTGACTGTGAAAATCCAGTTTGGTCTCATTGAAATTGGTGCTAGGTCAACGGCGTCAACGGAACGCAGGTAGACAGCGGAAGCACTTTTTAACATTTGAACGGAAGTGCTAAGAGATTGTGGATGGCAACAATGGAACACTCGCGGAAGTAGTCAATTTGGTGGCCCGTTGGTTCAAAATGAATGACAGAGAGACAGATATTCGTGGACCGTGAATTTTATCTAACATAAAAATGCGTTTGATATGTATTTGGACCAAGCTTGTTTTTTTCTAGTGTCCGATAAAAGAATAATTGAATCAATGTTCATTTCATAACCATACGCTTGCTCAGGGCCAGATTTAGAGGTCTAGAGGTCCTAGCGCAACAAAGGAGTGGAGGCCCCCTGTCACCTACTTATTTTCCAAATAAAATGCACAAGTTTTTCAGTCGAGTTTTTCAATAAATAATTTATTGTGAAACCATGTACATTTTCTTGCTATAAAATATAATCAAAAACAAGAATTTAAAATTTTAGCGTTAACAGACGGAACCTTCCGAGCTTTTTTAGCCGAAAAATCGTTGATGATTTCGTTGAAATCAAATTCCCGGAGTAAATCACTTTCAACGCTCAGGAGAGAAAGCTTTGATAGACGGTTCGAAGCCTATTTTTTATAAGTTTTATTTTTGAAAGTGATCACCCGCTGGTGCAATTTAATACCATTTAAGCCCCATACATTCTCTGTGCTATTTCAATGTTGAAATTTTGATCTTCAAGAATTTGGCAGTAGTAGAAAATCTCCATAGATTCGTCATTACCAAGACTAGGTTCTTGTAAAGGGTCATAGGTTATTTTAACACTGTCAGCTGTTTTCCGCTCGAAATCTTGACAGAAAGTCAGTATCATACCTCCGCGGGGCGAAATGAGCCGCTTTACGGTTGAACAACGTTGGGAAATATTGAAAGCTTATTTTTAGGGCTTGTCCCATCTGTGGCTTTCTTTCCCGCTTCTATCTTTAGAGTACAGAACGGATTGCGTGTAAAGTATAGACCTATATCTCCACTCGAAAATATTCTTGTGAATTCTAAATGACGAAATCCGTGTTAGGTACAAATACTACCAATATTAATGGTACTTCCCATGTAAAATGTTCATACCAGTTTGATTTGTTCGTAAACGGCTGCAACGATTTTGAGGTTAACATGACGAAAAATCGAGAAATGGTGTAATTTTTAAATTTGGTATGTATCTCGAAAACGGTAAATACAATTGTAACAAAAATGCATTTCTATGGTAATATTTTAATCATTTTTAACTTAATAGCAAACTTAATTTTTCTTTTTTTTTCCCGTTCGTTTTGAAAAAATGCATTGCTTAAAAATCTGATTTTCTTTAGTTTACCTGAAAACAGCAGTAACGATTTGGATCACAGTGCATAGTTAGGGTAGAATTGTTGTATTCAAATTTATTGCGTCCTTCATTTTGTATTCGAATCACCGAAACGTGTATTTTTCAAAACTGTTCATACCTCGAAAACCCTATTTTCGATTTGGATAAAACTTTAAAAACCAAGTAATGCTTATATCGCAAACAGTTTTCAGGTAAATAGTTAATTAATAGTATTTCTCGAACTAAATATTGCTAATTTTGTTAATGTTTTGTCTTCATAGCTAGTTTCACAAAAACCCCTTTACATCAAAATACATATTTAGGATAATAAAATAATTCTAATTGAGATCCCATAGTTTTTTATTCTAAAAATGCAAATCCGCTTTTTCCCTTAAAATTTACCTTTTTCCCCAATCTTCGTGGTGGAATTTCCCCAAAATCGAAATATTCAGTAAACTTAATACCTGTGACTGTGACTGTGACTGTGACTGTGACTGTGACTGTGACTGTGACTGTGACTGTGACTGTGACTGTGACTGTGACTGTGACTGTGACTGTGACTGTGACTGTGACTGTGAATGTGACTGTGACTGTGACTGTGACTGTGACTGTGACTGTGACCGGACTGTGTACCTTTTGAAGGGAAATATCTGAAAGTGACCTTAGTAAGGGAACTTCGTTGGTGGAAAACGTCCGGTCGAAGGCATCTAAGGCGGCCCAAGTTTCTTGTAGTGCTTTGACAAGACATGGGCTTTATCTACGGAAATGGTCACTTTGATCTATAAAGCCATAAGAAGCTTATACGTCGGATGTTTGGTTATACAAAATTGTTGCGTTAGAATGTGACTACTTTTACGAGTGGGTCTGTCGCGGCTGCATTTAAGCTTTCCTGATTACACCTGCCTTTGGTACCACTTGATACCTTTTCATCTGTTGTACTGTGAAAGCCATCTAACGTCTTAGACGGGATGGATTTTGGTATTATCTGCGCAGGAGTTGCAACGGCCTCATATAAATCTCATCCTTGGACCCTGCTTCCATGAATCCGCCAACTGTCATCTTATGCAATGAAAATGGATTTTCGCGTACTGTACAAGCTTAGTGTCGATTTTTCCTTGTTTTTGGGACTGGCTTCAGTTACGGTTCAATCCCATCGAAGTCGAATCTTCATAAATGTCTCCACAACTAGTGGCTTCGTGGAAACCGACTTCACAATTCGTTAGAACGCATGGTTCTGGTCAAAGATCTAAAAAAAAAGGACTGCGAACCCTAGGCCTATCTTCTCACAACCATTCGTCTTGTGTGAGTTTGTAATTTTTAGGACGAATGGAAGCTATTTACAGTTTTATGCCGAGTCCAAACGGCCTATTGCGGAGATCTTTAATGACAGTTATACTCTCGGGTGTTTGTCAGACGTTCGCGAGAGCCGGCCCAGTGGAATAAATCCTTAAGTTGGAATTTTGGGTCTTTTTCGGTATTTGAACCTGGGACCCCTCGCTTAGTAGTCCCACACACTAACCACTAAGCCACTGCGGCTACTCGTCGAAGATCTATGCCACCTTAAATGCCTGCCTGCTATGTTGTTGAAAATATGTGGCGGGGTGTACTCTTAAAGCCTCGCTCAACCCTTTAGCCTGTTCCGAAAGGCAAGAACTCTTTAAGTCCCGCCGCAAGATTGAATTCTTTTGACTCTTCTCTGCTCCAAGGTCACACTGGGAATACAGAAAATGAAATCTCCGATGAGACTGCCAAGCAAGGCTCAGAGGCTGATTTCTCGGGGTCTAAACCCACGTTGGATCTTCCTTAGACTTCGCTTAGGCATTGACAATTGGATGTTTGACGAACTCAATTCTGTGGTTACCATCACTTCGATCTGGCACAAATGATCAAACGGACCTAAAACTAAAAAAGAAAATCATTGCACGCTCATTACAGATCCATAACTCCGCACTTGTTCATTAGTAGCAGCTTCACCCTGGCACCGCCAGTTAACGACAACAACAGCCTGGCAAACCTATTGCCCACAATATCCCCTGTTGACTCCTTACCACGGCAAGATTGCACCCACTCAACGTCAACGGTGTACACACACTCCCAGCTAAACCCAGCCGCGCACTGACATCTATATCCCACATTTGGAAGCCGAACAGGTGTAATTGGAATGTCACAAGTGCGCCATGATGAATGGTTACAACTCAACTCGAATCGACGTATCTGTGCAAATTTATTCAATTATGCAAATTATTAGTCGCGTCTGCAGATGTGCCAGCGCCCGCTAAATGAACTGTTAACTGCACTGCTCATTGATCTCTTGCAAGCGGTCGACATTTGAGCAGCCCACATGACATCATCATCAGCAAATAGTTCCGGGAGGATTTCTTCTTTTCACAGCCGACTGAACAGATCCTTGTTGGACGAGTGGTGTGCCGCCTTGCAATGGCACGGTGGTGTGGGGGCATGGGAGTCGTCGAGCAATAATAATGGCACGGCAAGCGGCTTAAACGGCATGTAATCAATGATCATAAGCGATTTACTTTAAACGCTGGCTCTCTCTTGAGCGCGCTCAGTGATTTGGGACGCGCGCGTACACACTATCTCATTATCGTTGATTTAAAACGTCGGTCGTCCCGGTGCCGGGTATTTTGCCTCAAAATGACTTTGAGATACGTTTTTTGTTGTTGGCTCGTCTCGTAATAATAATCATTTTGACGTGAAAAGTGCACAGAGAGACAGAAGACCTTTGTGCCCAATATACTCCACAGTGCACACTCTCACTCGCAGCCGACGGTCGTCGTCGTCGGAGGAGGAGGAGGCGGCGGTGGCTTTCAGGTTAACAGCAGGTTGGATGTTACTCCTGATGACGATAATGCTGTGCTGCTGCTGATGATGATGATGGTGTTGCTCTATACCAATGCCCATCCGACCCAAAGCGAAGGAGTTCATGTTCGATGGGGGTATTTAATCGAATATCTCTTACACGCTGCGGAATGCTGTTGATTCAACTGAGAGCCATGCTCTGCGGTGTACCTAAGCCGGGCTCACTTCGTCCAGTACGAAGCGTTTATCATCATTAGATCCAATTTAAAGACGGGTTATCATTTTGATTATGTTGTGTGAAAACAAATTACGTTCGGCCTTTTTAGCTCACCTCTACCACACGCACACGCTCACAGCTAGCTGCCTATTTACGTTCCGCACCCGCTCCTTCCCAACCTATTGATGGCCGATTATTGGTCATTGTGCACGCGGACAAAGTTGAAGGTTGCTTTTTCGTTTTGTACGCGAAATGCAGGTGCTAAAAATGGAGATGCGCCAGGCACACTCACATCGGCTTGAATGGATACTACTACTATTAGTGACGTTCTTTTGTTTTTAACAATGAAAAACCGCAGTGCGGTGAATATAATTTTATTAAGTTTTCTATCGGCCGTGCGGCGGTGATTGCGCGAGCAGATAATTCCATTGAACGGCTATCGGCGCAATTGGAAAATAAATTTCATTTTAATGAGATACACGCGGTATGTGCATGTAATGACGTCTGACGGACGGAATGGATTGCCGCGCTATAAATCATCGGGCGTTTAAAAATGGTGACCTAATTTGTTTATAAACCAAGAGGGAAGAACTTGGATTATCGGTTCCTTTTCTTGGAATGGGTCAGTGATTTATTTTTGTATAATTTTTATAATTACTACTGTTTTGTTGAAGGTCTCGAAGAGTGCTTCCCAAGGTGCAACACTGAATGCAAGGGGTTCTACATTCAGGGAGTTTGAGAAAGACCAGTCCCTTGTGCGACTGCATGAGGCGTCATTAGATAGAGGGTGTCACGCAGAAATTTAATTTTCTGCCATTTACGTTAGGTTAGGTTAGCGGGTTGGCAGGACAAGAGAAACATGCACGTGCCAGACTTAGATCAATGTAATTCCGTTGCGATGCCCTAGGGCTTTATGACCCCCATGCACTGGAAACCTATGGAAAACCTACGGATGGGTTAACCACCCTGTTTTATTTACAAAATTAAGTAGGTCGTTAATGGACCTTCTCTGAAAGTTCTTCCAAATCCTCGAAGAAGTAACTACCAAGGATTTTATTTCTTATGTGGCAGAGTGCTGGGCAGTGACAAAGAAAGTGTGGGGTGTCCTCATACATCTCGTCATTACCGCAACCTCTGCACAGGTCATCTGTTCTGATTTCCATTTTCTTGGTATGGTATTTCAGTGTATTGTGGCCGCTGATAATGCCCACAAATGAGGACAGTGATTTCTTGTTCAATTGTAGGATTTTTTCCGTTTTCTGTTTGTTGTAGATTGGCCGCATTTTCCTGGTTATACCACAGGAGTCGAGCTTGCTCCATCTTTCATTTGTCGCCATTAGTATTTGGTTTCTAATCGTCTGTCAGGGAATGTCAGGAATCATTACTGTGGTGTCGGCCTTGTTCAGTTCAAGGGAAGACCCTTTTCTTGCCAGCTCATCAGCTTTTTCATTTCCAGACACACCTTTGTGTCCGGGAACCCAGCGTAGTCTTATGTTGTGCTGCGCGCCAAGAACCCGCAACTCTTAGCGACCTACAAGCTTCGATTTTAACGCAACAGCAGAGATCGCTTTCATCGCCGCTTGGCTGTCAATGAAAAAGGTAATATTTGCATGAGGTATTGCCATCATTGTAACCAGTTTAGCAGCTGTTGTCATAGCCAGTACCTCAGCTTGGAATACGCTGCTGAAGTCAGGAAGCCTGATTGAACTGGATAGTCAAAGACGTTCCGAGTAAAAACCCGCGCCAATTTTCATCTTTGATCCATCCGTGTATATAGGCATGGTTGATCCAATGGATGTTGGTTGATCTTCATGCCATTCCTCCTTGCTAAGGAAACACGTGGTAAATGATCTTGTGAAATCATCTAGTCGGTGGGTGGTATAGTCCGTGCATATATTATTTCCCGTGTATTTGTTCAGAATTTGTGCAGTCCTGTCAGTCTGTGTTTCCAGTTTTTGGTCTCGCTTAACCGAAGGGCGCCATTTAGCCATTTAATAGTACAGTGATGCCAACAGAAAAGAAGGTAACAATCTGACAGTTGACAGTTCGGGGTTAGTAAAAATGGATCGCTATACGAAATAACAACGCATTTTCAGTGTTGAGCAATACTTTAAAGTGGATACTGATTTTTCAAAAGAAATCATCTTCAGTGATGAAGCTCATTTACATTTTGATAACTTCGTTTATCGTCGGATTTTAGAAAACTTAAGAATAATTCTTAAGGAACAAATGCATCTACAACGGGTGACTGTTTGGTGCGGATTTTGGGCTGGAGGCATTATTGGATAATTCTTCTTCGAAAATGCTGCTGGTCAGTCAGTAACAATTAATGGTGTTCGTGACATGATAACTAAGTTTTTAGTGCCTAAATTACAAGATATGGATGTGACCAACATGTGAATGACTGCATGAGTCATTTCTTTTTTGTGTAATCGGCCGATTTTGCGATCAGATTTGGCATTCCAGATCTTGCGATTTAACGCCATTGAACTTTTTCCTTTGGGTTTTATTGAAGTCTTTGCAAACAAGTAACAAGCCCACGACCACCAACGCCTTGAAAGAGGAAATTGGGAGGTGTATTAATGAAATTCAGCCACATTTATGCAAAACGGTCATGGAAAATTTCAATAAAAGAGTACGTACTCGCCAGCAAAGCCGTGGCGGCCATTTATCCGATCTGCAATTCCATACATAACCCCAATCTGCATAGTCTATGAATCAGTAAAAAAATTAAGCTTTCTAATTAAAGTTCTTTATTTTCTATCAAAATTACATTTTTCGTGAATTATGGGACACCCTTTAAAAGTGACGAATTCAGTGCAGGAGTTGTATTTACCTTACTGTGCCTCAGATGGCGGCTTTTAGTCCGAGGTACTTAACCCCTTTTGTCAGAAAGGTGCATAGCACGAAGTTATGCCAGCCAAGTTGCCTGAAGCCGCTCTTCTAATTTGGAAATTTGCACTACTGCCTTGTGGACTCAAAGATTCCTAGGGCTGAAGAGGTGCTAGCCAGATCATCTTTTATATTTTTTAAGCTTCTTAAATCGCCCGTAAGGAGGTTGGCCAGTGATTGTTCTCCTGCAAACTCCATGGACACAATGAGGACAGAAGAATCTTTCAGTAAGATCTAAGATCATTCAAAGAGGCTTCTACCCGCTCTTGTCAATATTTATGCACCATAAAGTAAGCGAGGGATTCTCTGATAGTGAGTTTAACTTCTTCGATGCCTTTTTAGACAGAAAAAACAGCGATTGACGAGAGGATTGTATTGGTTCTTATAAAATAATTTTGTTGGTTTTGTTCCGGAACTTTTTGTATTCCATTTAATAACTTTTGTTGCCTCTATTATAGTTCATCCCTTTTCTTGCATTCAGCAGTAAGATAAGGAGTTGTCCATGGGTTGCTTTTTCGTTTGCTCTGTTTTGTTTTGAGTCCGGAAGGGCTAGACCGCAGTTCTGAGTGGTTACTATAGAGGGTGGCCAGCTAGCACACTGTATATCTCCAATCAGAGTTGTCTAAACAGCACTCCCGCCAGTGTACTAAAACTGTAAAATTCGCGCCAACTTACGACCCATACAAAGTACCATTTAAATCCGCATCGAATGGCAGCTTAAATCTCCAAATAAATCGCCAACAACCATTTAAACATCTACTCCACTCTATCGGACCACTTTACCAATCGGAAAACATTTGTTTCACCATTAAACAAGACGGACACACAAAGTGTGCGTTGTTAACAAAACTGTAATGCGTTTAATTGCTTCATTAAAAGAAAAAAAAGCAACAGCGCTGTATCTGTATCTGGCCACAGCTTGTGGCCGCCATTAAAACACTTTACATTCCTTTAATGTGATTCTCGTCTCTTTCTCTGTTTCCTCCACAGATTCGACGCGAATAAATCAACAAAAGGTGCATCCAAACTGCGGCGGGATCTAATCAATGCGGAGATAGCCAACCTAAGAGATTTACTGCCGCTGCCACAGTCAACGAGACAGCGGTTATCGCAACTTCAGCTAATGGCGCTGGTGTGTGTTTACGTCCGAAAAGCGAACTACTTTCAACAAGGTGAGTCACACAGCCGTACGGTCTTAATTTTATTTATTTAAATTTTAAACTGTGATGGTGGAGTATGGTGAAGGCGCTGCCTCTCCCCTATTTGCTGGGAGACAAGTGTCTCTTTGCAGCAATTAGATTCAACATGCAGAACAATTGCATTGGCGATGGGCGCCCCGGCTCGATTGTGCAGCGCTTATATATTAGTCCAAGTAGCGTGAGAACTAATTGAGCGAGCAGTCTTTGAGAACGCGGATCTTTTTAGCACAAAATTAGCGAATTATGTCACAATGTGGTGTGGTTGATGTGATAGATACCGATTATGGGGGGAAATGGCGTCTTTGGTAAGGAGGCGGCTTATTTCATCATGTCTTTGGGTGTAATTCAACCCAGTGACGTGTCTTAAGCAGTATTTATTGCTGTCACATGCTTGCAAGTTGGGTTGGTGCAGTCACCTGAGTTGGACGGACTACTAGATTGGATTGAAATTACAGCTCGGCGGGAATGTTTGCGGACTTTGGATTGATTTGACATTCTACAGCGCTGGCTGACAAGAGGTTTGCTGTTTGTGCGTCAGTCATTGCATATTTAATAGATATTTAGCTGACTTGTTGATAGCCCTAAGCTGATGGTGAACAGCGCGAGACATGTACTCGAGTCTAATGAATTCCGCAGAATATGTGCTTGGGTACAAGTATCTATAGTAAGACGATGACGACGACTTGTCAGTGAGGCTAGCACGGTTTTGGTAAATTGCTGAGCAAATGGAGAGTGTATATGGAGGGAGAGGGAGTTTAAACAGACTGTAAGTTGGCTTAATTGGCGCAGGGAATGTGTGGATATTGAGCTTCACCACTCATAGGGTAACCATACGTACACCTCTAGGGGGACACTACCACTTTTTCATCTAAAAAATTACTTTGTCCCCCAAAACTCAAAAATACTAAAGGGGTACAAAAAAGTCACACTTTTTTATGCATCTTTTCAGGAAAAAAAGACAAAACAGCTACCACTTTGCTTATTCTTCTCGTTTAATGTTTCGATTTGCGAACGAAGTGTTATTTAAACTTTGACCATTGAATACATCCATATAAGGAATTTAATAAGCAAAATTTTGGAAAAAAAATAAATTTTTTTTTACATTCTTCAAGTCAACATTTTTTGTTTATTATTAAAAAGTTAAACATTTTATCAAAAAATTAGTTTGTGTTTTAAAGTTACCTAATGTAAATCAAGAGGAGCAGCCGTTGTTGCATCCACTTTTCTACTTAACCTTCTTAAACTGCAGACCTAGGGGCAGAGATTGGTCTCGGCTTTCTCCTTATCGGGAACAACCAAGGTATACAGAAAACGGAAGCAGCGGATCTTGAACTTGGTGTTTGATGGATTCGTCTTGATTTTCTTGACACGCGCACGGTTCGCGAATTTAATTATCATGCACACACTCATAGAACCCATATCTACGTTCGGATACCTAATTTATGTAAAAGGTCAACTAGATTTATCGGGACTAGGTACCCGAACGCGTTGACTAAGCAACTTGAATTGTTTTTGTAATCTCCCGGTCAGCGTTACTGTTGCTTGACTAAACTTGAAATTTGGCACTTCTTTTATTTGGGAAAGGCCCTTCGCAAATTTTTCAAAAATTGTTATTTCAAAATAATTATGTATAAAATGTAACACGGTTGCCCGTAAAAAAGTTGAATATCATGCGAAAATTCTAAATTTACAGAGTAGCTTCAGAAATGACACCTTTTTCTCTCACTGGCCCTTTTTTGGACTTTTCCGAATTTTGCAGCGGCCACTCTGTTCATTTTAAATTTAACTCTGCGAAATGCCAACTGAGTATCTACCAATGCAGGCAGGATTTTCTTTACTAGATTTATCGGCTTCTCCTCCGTAAACGCTATTCACATGTTCACTGTGGTCCAAAAAAAAGAAAAAGAAAAGCCGAATAAGTGACAGCTCGACGTGAGATACATGACAGTTACACTCTCGGAAGTTTGTCAGACGTATTAACCTTGAATCGTAAACTGATAATTTAGAGCATTTAGATGTTCCATTAAATTTTATTCCCCCAAAATGTATAAAGTCCCCCTTTTCTCGTTTTACAATCTGGAAATCCTAACCCTAACTACAGTTCTAGGATCAATGCCCTGAAAGCAGTAATTGCACTTTAAGAGACTTTCCTTTGTAAAATCTGTTCCGATAAAGCTCCTTATTCGTGAAGTTAGTGACGGTTGGGTCCGATGAAAGACACTGATATCGAGTCCTAAGCTACCACCTCTGCTTTAAATGGACGTTTCAGGGCTTCACGGACTTGGTTAAATAGGCAACTTCTTTTTTTTGAAAATATTTTCAATTCCTCCCAAAAATAATAAAAAAAAAACTCCACAGAAGCAAGGCTTAGGATCCTAGAAAACCAGGCGTTTGAAATAATTTTTATATTTTGTAGAAATTTTTTTAACTCTTCTTTGAAACTTGTTGATAAGCGTTGCGTTCCGCGAGAAACTAAGACCCCGTTCTTTCAGCAATACATATTTGTTTATATTCTTAAAGTCTCCAAGGAGAAGGCACAAGAAAAACGTTACTACCCAAAAGACAAAGAAGTAGGAACCTTCCAAGATGGCGTACTTCCTTTAATCTATATTTTGGCGAGAAGATAAAGCCAACACTCGAAATAAATAGCATTGCCAACAATGAGTAATAACTAGACCCAGAGACAATACTGTGACCACCAACTTTGGCCGATTTCCCGTTACTTGCCTACAAGCTATATTTTTATTTGGTGGCAAATGCTAAGTGCGCTAGTATTGCTACATAGAAATTCGTATTGACAAATGTCATGTAACTTTTAAAAATGCCGACGCACCAACACACTCGCACCTTGCATATACCACTTCCGCTGTGGGAAAAGTTGCTGACAGCGTTCATAGAACTTTATCCGTTAAATTTGAAATTATTCATTAATTCAATTTTCCGTTTTCAACTTTCTGGAATAGGTAGCATGTATGAGAGATGTTAAGCAATTCTGACATTACGATGATAGAGGATCTGAGAAAATTTGGTGGCGAAATTTTGTCCGTCTATCCATATGCACCTGAGGCCTACAGATCAAACTTTAGTTTAAATTTTGAGTTTTCGGGCCTGCAGTTCGAATGGCTCCTCCGATTTCAACCAAAATTTATATTTGAGCTTATGTAGGTGAGGTTAACGCGACTGCGTACTCAGTTTTTCGATAAAAAATCGAATAACGAAACTTTTTAAATTTTAACATATCTCGAAAACGGTAATTTCTAAGGTGTTATGGTCATTTCTAACTTAACAGTAAAAGCAGTTTTTCTCTTACAATCGATTTTTTTTTTAATTTGGGTTTCTTAAGTTTAGTTGAAAACGGATCTAACGATTTCGACCAAAATGCATACTAAGAGTAAAATTTTTGTTTTTTGTATTCGAATATCTCGAAAACCCCATTTTCGATTTGAATAAAACTTAAAAAAACCAAGCAATACTTACAAAGAATGCGAACATAATCTAATACTCAGTTGTTTTCTGAAAAATAGTTAAGCAATGGTTTTTTTTTTTTAATAAAATTTGCTTATAAAAAAAGGGGAAAACAGTCTTCAAAGTCGGGGAACACCGATTCTGGTTGCATGTGTTTTTTTTTCTCATGCAATGCTTTTTTCTTTAATAAATTCTATGCTGCCAGCTACATTATCCCAGTCGTTAGTTGACTGTACTACAGAGCGAGAGGTGTCAGATTCAATGCCGGGTAAAACAAAAAAAAAATAGGGTCTCAAGATATAGAACTGTATAGAACTGTCCTAGAAAATCATTTTAATGTAGCCGTTCCGACTTAGGATAAAACTGTAGATCGTTTCTGTTTGGAAGATTGTCATAAGCTAGGCCTAAGGTTCTTCATCGACCCGTTGTCCAACTATTTAGTTATTTCCCGAATTATTTTTATTACAGCGGTAGAAGAGAGACTATTTGCGTACTATGAGGCTGAGCTCCAATCACTCTTATTGGGTCTGGCTTCTCTGTTCTTAAATCATGGATTTATTTTCCAAGGACTGTAATTTTTTGCAAATACCAAAGGCTGGAGGTCTATCACTGAACGTCGATGAGGTGGCCTAAAAGTGCGACTGTTTCTTCTATGTACACTTGAGTGGAGCCGAGCGGAACTCCTTCACAATAAATAAATAAAATTAATATTTGGCGCAACATGTCCGTACGGACCCTAGTCCTGGCTTCTCAAAACCATTCGTTTTAAGTTGTAAGAGGATTTTTGTTTTTTATTCCTCTTTATTCGTGTCTCTACGTTAAAGTTCGAAAAGGAAATGTTCGTCATTTTCAAAAATGGCTGCCTACCACTGTCCCCTTAGTAGGTACCTCGTGAAGCTAGTTATATTTATAGATTGGTTGCGTTCAGACGCAATAAGGCAAAATGAGAAAACGAGAAGTAGTCTAATAGATGGCGCTGCTAAATATGTTACAAATATATTTATTTTTTTTTCAATTTTTTTATGGAAGGGATCTAGAATTTGTGAAATGGAAGGAATCTAGAATTTCACGTCCTAACGGCTAATTGACAAGCTCTTTCATGACAATTATGCTCTCGGAAGTTTGTCAGACTCTACATGAGGCTTGCGCCTTACATCTATAATCTGGAAGCTTCAATCGACGCCTACAAATTCTTGTTAAATCATCCTTCGGTACCTTAATAAGTGTATTAGCAGCCACCAACAGATAAAACAACTGCGCACGCTCAACTTTAGTACAGATCTGCAAGCCGGCTTCTTCTTTCAAAACAACATCAATGAAAGCAGTCATGTCCAATGCCTTCATTGTTGCACCCCGTATCTTGTTGCAACTACATACTGTCCCCGATAAATTCCCCTTCAAAAGTGTCCCAATTTGAAATCGTTTTAGACCGTGGGATCAAAATCACCCGTGTAATTAGCTTGTATGTCAATTTTCCCCACAAACTCTCCCACGTGGATTCCTCCCCGAAGGCACGTCATGTACGATGTACAACTCTCTGTTCCCATTGATTCCTGTTTGTACTGCACCCTCAAATGCGCTTGAACAACTCCCCCAAAATAAAAACAAGTACAATACGATGACAATCTTCGACGACAACGACGACGACATGACGAAATGTTCTCTCGTCGCCAATATGTGTAGCCTGTAATCAAAAGTCCTCAATCAACGTCACCACCTTGAAGCGCCCTGTCATCGATGTCGTCGCCCGCCGGCTGATGTTGATGTCGATGTCGATGTCAAGAACGCAGGTCTCTTAATTAAGAGCAATTTTTTCGCTCTCATTCTCCGATGGTGGCATTCTGATCAAGGCGCACTGATAGAGCCAAAGAGGGCCATCCACCCACGCATCGTCACAGCCTTGAGAGAGAGAGAGATGATGTTAGAAGATGACTCCGCCATGTCATTGTCAGGGTACAGATTTCAGCGGCAGACTGCCTGTGTGGGATTCCTTTCACCATATCTGCGGTATTTGGAGTGTATCGGCACACCGGCCCAGATAGCCTGTCAAACTTTGGCAACTTAAGATATCGCGAGGGCGATTCATTGTTTCTCCCCAGCACAACACTAGAGATATGGATTTCACAGCTTTCATTCGGTTGTGCTTGTGATTGTGCCTGTATGCTGGGCGATCGTGTGGCTTGCCAAGTCGCTCCTGCAGTAGGAAGAGCAGCTAAACCAGGCAGCAGCATCGTGCCACTATCAGCGGTTGTATCTTTCGCTAAATGCATGTTTTTTGTGTCGGCCTTATCTGGCCGAGCAGTCAAACTCATTTTCGTTCACTGGATTATTTTTCGTTCGCGTCGTCGTCGCCGTCGTCAGTAGGTAACCAACCTACCAAGCGCTGGTGTTGTTGCTGAGGCTGCTGCTGCTTGATGGGAATTTCTTGGCGCGTCCGTCCGTGTTGGGTGTGAGTCTCGATAGTGGCTGCACTCGGGGAAGGTAAATCGTTTATTCGTAGAACGTATTAAGTCATATTGTCGGGTATTGGGGTCCATGGTGTGTGGACTTAAGGTCTCCCCGTTGGAGGTGTGAAAATGTGTGAACATTGTGCAACAATCTCGCCAAGTATGCAGGATTCATACAGCATGACTTGGGTGGGTCCGTTCAACTCCTAAGCTGGCTGTTTTGCTTTCGATTTTCTTTTTTCCACTCATACGTGCACAAGGTTCGGGTTTTTTTTTTGTCGGTATGCTGCCCATAATGCCGATGGGCATTGAAGGAAATCGAATCTCATAAGTTTTCGGCCATTTGCTTGGCGTATAGGTATAACTAGTGATTTATCTATCGCGCCGGGGCTGAGTGACAAAGTGTGGGGTCAAAAATGTGTTAGAAGTTCAGAGCTGCTTGTATAAGAATATTGATGGTATAAATGCTTGCGGCTTGTGTGGTATTTCTGAGGAGGTATGCCCCAAAAATGACTCATACTGATAGAAACAATGGGGAACATGACATTTAGGCTGCGGGCAGGTGGTATTGAAGGTTTCACACCCAGTTCACATCTTAGTGGCCTTTTGTAAAATTGCTGTCATCATCAGCCGTCACCTGTCAAATGTGCAACGACAAACTTTGGATATGGATGATCCTTATGCTGAAGACGCCAGCAAATTAAATGTAAAGAACCAACGAACATATGGAGACCCAGGGCGCAGGTCCGTCATAACAGCTACTAGAAAGAAAGTCTGCGTTTATTTCGGTTAGTGACCCGAGATAGAATTCAACAAATCTAAAGCTCTGGCGAGAGATTTAAGCCTTCGCTTGGTCACAATCTGAAAGAGGGCAAATTGAAGAACATCGCGCTGAATGACGACGCGACCAAGGAAGTATTCTACGATCTTCGCAAAAAGACGTGAGGTATGTGCCCAAAGTGCGATGTCAAGATTATTATTGGCGACCTTAAAGCTTGAAGTGGGAAACAAGATCCACAGTTGAAAAGCAAAGCCTGCACTGAAAAACCTCCGAAAACAGGTCTATGCTAAGCAACCTCATCAGATGATTCCCCACTTAATTTTTGATGAAAGAATTGAGTGTCAGAATTGGCAATCTGTCAACAATATTGAGGACTTTTCTATGGACGCTAGATATCCCAGCAGTTGGTAGGCAGAAAGTTCAGAGCGACCAAAAGGCATTTGGGCCTCCACTTGCTTCTTGGTAGTACAAGTGTGATGAACGGATGCAGATATCTTTCAAGCTACAACGCCCAAAAGACGACGTAAGTGAAGATTCTACACATAGGTAGGTTGTTGCGGATAGAAGACGCCAGAACTTATGCCGAAGCGCGTCTTCCTAAGCCATTTAGAAAGGCATCAAATCAGTGGCCCCACTTTCAACTTCCGCCACCGTCACCTAAAACAAAGTAAAGACGTTTTACGCAGTCATAAAAACGAATTCTATCAATCATTTCTTTAGCCCAAAAAAAAAGCGCTGCCTAGAGAGCTACCCGCAGGTCTTATGGGCAGAACCATAAGGGAAGGGAAGAGCACTACAGGGCTGCCAATCGAATCTATAAGTTTGTGCTATACTGCATAGGCGATATATAAATGTTGTACCAGATAAAAGACCATCCTCCAAATGATACAAGGCCCGAACAGAGCCTGCAAACCGAGGATGGGAATTCGATAGTAGGACAGTATGGAGGATTTGAAAAGGAAAAAACTCTTCTGCTGACTGTTCAACTGACCCTGCAGTCAAAAATCCATTGTAACGCAGAATAATCTATTTGGTCGACCAACATTAAGCCACGACTGCGATACCTAAACTTAAGCTCAGCAAGCCTACTCAAGATGGCATACCAACCCACCTGTTCAACAAAGGGGGATATGACTTGGTTGGGGACAGTTGGCCAAACTATTCTGCAGAATTTAATGCACCCACTTAATGGAGCTGGGAGCATCGTCAGCCCCTTTCGAAGATAAAGGAGAGGTATAAGTCTCAAGTCTCCCTAAACGTATAACTTCATGTTGGCTATATCATCGGCTCATATCAGTGCAGTTCTTGGCCAAAAGTCTCAACCATTTACCAAACCTTCTCACGCCGACAAAGCCTAGATCAAAACGTAGGTATTCCACATGGGTATACACCAGATCTTTGTCGACTCAAAAGTCCGCTGGGATACACTATGTTGGGACAAATTATACAAGTCCATATTAGGTTCCGTCAACTCTGTCAAACTTTTTCATGTTTTGCACGACGACGGTTGTGAAACCTCGGGAAGTATTCCACCGAGCCCTTTGATGTCAGAAAAGATCTAAGACAAGGTGACAACTGACAAGAAACTTAAACATCCCCTCAAAAGAATTTTGTGAAGCTCACAAGACTTCATCAGAGGTATAGCTTTTCAAATGTTCTGCTTGCATATGTTGAAGCTTATTAACTATATTGACAGAAATTTTAAATCGGAGACAGTGAAAATGGCTCTGGCTGTTAAAGAGGGCAAAACGAAGTTAATGTTGTCATGTTAAAATACGTTTATCACCGGCAACTTGACAAAATACCACAATGGATTGATTTAGCTTCAAAGTAGTTACAGACCTTGCCTATGTGGAACAGGCCGAGAATTCATGCGAAGAATCACTCTCGCCAATCGGTGTTTTTTCTGTCTAAAAAGACATCGGAGAAGTTAAACTGGCTTACTTTATGGTACTTAAAAAAATGACAAGAGCGGGTAGAAGCCTCTTTGAATGATTTTACTGAAAGATTCTTCTGTCCTCATTGTGTCCATGGAGCTTGGAGGAGAACAATCACGGGCGAAGCACGCTAAGGGCTATTTAAGAAGCTGGAAAAATATAAAAGCTAAGCTGGCTACGTCACGTGGAAAGTATAATGGACAGCACCCCTAGGAATCTTTGAGTCCACAAGGCAACAGTACAAATCTCGAAATTCGAACTTAGGCAACTTGACTTGCATAACCTCGGGCTTTGGACCTTTCTTATTGATGTTGTTTCCTTGGTTAAAGTCGTTTTCCAACTCAGAATGCAAACGCCATCAAATTTCAAAGAAAGAAAACCTAAGAGCAAAGTTCTGATAGGCTTTTTAAGGCTTGATAAGAAGATTGGAAAGGTTGACATCTATATATCCATAATAATTTAAACATGAAAGAACCTCTGAGTCAGCTCTGAGTCTTATTTGAGGCGAACTAAGCAGCAAAAAAGCTAAGTTTTCCTTTATCTTTAGAATTATTGAAAAGGGGTTTCTTTTTCTGACAGCAAGGTTAATCCGGTATCGGAGGACCGATTATTCAAGTCAATACAAAGACGTCGGTGTTTTTTGTTTGAACTCTCACCGGGGAGTATTTCAAGCAGATTTGGGTTCTGATACTCAATAAAATCGCTTCGTCTGTGTATTGCTGGGTGACTGGTAGGGTTCCTTAAAGAACACCAGAAAACGTGGAGTTCTCAATACCTCGCAGCTACTTTCCCAAACAGGGATGTTTATACTTTGGTGGCGTCCTCAAGGTAGGTGCAGCCCAGGATGTTATCAAGTCGGACATTTGTTCTCTACCCCATAGTGGGAGGGAATTGCCATTGGCGATTGACAGTTGGTGGCAGGTGGCAGCGACCCTTGTAATAATAAAGGCTAAGGCGCAACACAATGATGGTGACAAGTCTTACAAACGAGGTATTACCTATAGTAAACATATTTTGGTGTGGAATGTAGCGTGGAACCTAAAGTGGTGAATTTTAAACAACCCAAGTTCCACTTCCAATTGGAGACTCGAATCTGTCAAATATGTGGAGAGTTAGGTGAGCCGATTCTAGAACCAGCCGAAGCAACCGGAATAAATTAGAAGCTTCTCGATAGATGGCAGAGCGGATATAGAAAGCAGATTTGAGAACAGAGAGGGACAGTTGATTTTTAAACAGTGATTGGTAATGTTCGAAATCGTAATCGGTTGTGAAGATAAATAAGTGTAAAGGAATACAGTGAATTAAGTGATTGACTTAAATTGTTTTGGTACTGCATAAGTGAATTATTTAAATACAAAAAAGTGCAATAAACGTAATTTTATTAGAAAAGTTCAACAGAATGGTGTTTTTATCTTTTCGAATCCCATCCCAAATGCAACAATATAAAATCCGCGTATCGTTGGTATCTGCAAGCAATTCCACAGCCACCTCCGCCGGACCACAAATTATTTGAACAGTCTCCCTTTAAGTTTCATCTCCCAGCAGCAACTGTGCAGCTGAACCTATACCGTTCCGTCCTCCGGAGACCACGCATCTGACTGCTTTCTGAAAGACCTTCCAATTGCTGTACTACACCCATGAGTACGACTTTGCTTCAAAAATTATTAAGAAAAATAAAAGAAACTCACATTAGCAAGTCGGTAGTAAAAATCACAAATTATTGATAACAAGGAGGGCAAACTGCACTGAGAGCGCGCATATGTTCCACTTCTTGGCCGATTTTCACACAACTCTGCAGCGCTGCGCTAATCTCTGCCAATCTGCTAATGCTGTTTAACTACCCCAGTGTCTTCCCAGGATAGCTGGCTGGACGTTGCGCGGTCACTGGCGCGCAATTGCTTGTATAGCGTATTTACAATAATTTGCTTAGGTCGCGGCCGATTAGTGCAATTTGGTCCGCACACACACACACACACGTGTGACCGATGAAGAGAGGGTGTACCAGCAGCATATGGTCTGAGGGAAAATAATTTCACGAATTGCTTTGGCAAACTATTTCTATCCGCATGTGGCTGCTGGCTGCTGGCTGCATGCGGAGCGTGGTATGAAGAGGATGATACCATATACACTTACACCGACCGACCTCACTCATCCGCTGTGTAATTACGGAAATTGTTTTTCAAATTAGTGGACATATATATCCCAGAAATGGTAGAGATCCCGGGAACAAATCTACAAAAGGAAGAGCTGTGCGCAGCGGACAGACAAACTGTTTGGTTAGCGCGGTGATTGTTTTGGTGTTGGTCGGGCTGGTATACTAGCACTCGCTTGCAACAGATGCTAGATAAGCGCGAGAGAGCGACCTACTATTGCCAGCGAGCAGCGCATCATCAACAACACTGTGTGCTGGTGGAATGTGTAGGTATATACAGTGCGAGTGAGTGCCAGTTGCAGGAGATAATTGTGGTGGATGCAACGGCCAAGGGTCTGTACTGCGTTTAGGCTTTCTTTGTGGACTAGTGTTCACATCGAGTGCAGTCGTCAGTGCGCGGTATTTTCGGGGCTAAACTGAATTTTAAAATGAGTTTTCCGTTGGAGAGATTTCGTGTCCTGCATCTGGCAGAAGGAATTTGGTGATGTGGCGCGAAAATTGTATTCAGCCAGTGGACGAGGGGTATCCTTTATTTGGGTCTAGAGTAGTTCCATCTATAGCAGTACTATTGGGGAAGAAAGCGATGCTTATTCTACGTTTATCAGAAGGCCCAATGGTAAATGGGGAAGGGGTGGAAAGCAGACCAACGCGAGGCTGGCTCTGAACGGGTTTAAGAAGGCGGACAAGAAGGCATTCCACCCCAGACAAAGTTTGACAGCTATTTCAGGGCAAACCGATCCCGATCACCGTCTACGCTCAAGCTTGAATCAGGGGCAAAAAAAAGCATAAGAGGGACGAACACTTTGTAGAGCTTCATGGAAATCTGAGCTACTAAAGATGAAGCCAGGACCGTGAGAGTCATAAACAAATAAGGAAGGGGAGTGTTTATGGGAAACAATTTTTTGCGGTTTCCTTAGGTTATGTCGGAATAATGCGTGACTAACTGGCTGTAAGCTGTAGGTTAATAGTATCTCACACTGGTGCTTTCTCTGTACAATCTAAAGCGTTGAATTTTTAGTACAATTAATTGACCGCTGAAGCTAGTCACAAAAAGTTCACAGGCGACGTTTGCCCTGCGATTAGAACACATGAACTTATTGGGTTGAGGCTTGAGGTAGGCATAGCGGGGTACGTGTGGCGGTTTGTATGAAAACCGAAGTACCACTAGGTGCTGTTTTGTTACCACAACTCAAGAAGACCCGGCTGTTAGGGATTGTCGAATAGGAGAGTTTAGATCCAGCCTGTGGAATTCAAGGGAGTCGAAGAAGGGTTTACCTATAGATCGCTGTTTGGCCCTAGCTAGTGCTGGACAGGTATTGAGTGAGTGTTTCCTTTTTGGCTGCATCATAACAGCTGCGGCAGTGTGTATTATGTGGAATGTCTAATCTAATTGCGTGTTCCCCTATTGGCCAATGGGCTGAAGGTTGGTTGTTTTTCCTATGCTATAGTTTGGCCACTTCCTTCTGGATATGATACAGTTCGTCAGCCTCCTCAATCTGAGGTTGGCCTTCGATAGGAATTCTGAGGAAATCTTTGCTTTGACTGCTCCGAGCGGCATGTGAACCGGTTCCGCAAGTGAACAGTGAAGGGCTGAGCCTTGCCTGGCCCACTCGTCAGCATGTTCGTTCCCACTAACGTTGCTGTGACCTGGGAACCAAATCAGGGTAACCTGGAACTGGTCAGGCGAGGCCAGCTCCTTGCGGCATTCTAATACCAATTTTGAAGTTACATTGACTGAGGCGATAGCCTTGATGGCAGCTTGACTATCAATGAAAATGTCTATATCTTTGCCTCGAAACTATGTTTGTGTGTAGTTTTATTGGACGACCTCGCGGATAGCTAGTAATTCCGCGTGAAATACACTGGCCGTATCCAGAAGCCTAAAGGATTTCGAGATGTTTAGAGATTCAGATTTTGGAGATATAAACCGTTCCCAGGGATGAAAGACTAAGCGTTTTATCAGTTACTAACAGACTTATTAAATGTGCCTTACAGACCCTCATGTCAGACCAAGAAAATTCTGGGGCTAGATCCATCAACGAAATCGAATCGACTGAAACTGCCTATAATGGAAAAACGACAGGTAACAAAGGCGAATTTGTGATGTCGCCCGACTGGGATTCAAGATAGCCAGACGCATCTGTATCATATGAGGAATCGCCGTGTATCGGTCATTGTAAAAAGACCACAGCAAGTGGCAGGTTCAAACAGTGTTGCCATAATGGGCGCATTGTCGTATTTTGGACTATCTTTTTTCTTAAAAAACGATTGAAATTTCTTAAATGAGCGCCCAACACAATTTTGGGCGATTTATCGCTTAACAAATTTTTTGCAAATTTTGTTTGTTTTATTCCTTAACAAAAAAAAAAGAAATAATTTCGAACAAACTCACACTTTTAAAACTTGGCAGCACTCTTGCAGTCAAGTGACATCGATCGGTCGCTCAACGTGCACAAACATTTATTTTGCAGGCCTTTTGATTTGACACAAGCACACAAGCCACTAAGGCCAATTGCAGAAGATAGTGAGACGGGTAAGTGCGAAAAATACTAGAATAAAGTGCTAAAGGATTTGGGAAAATATTCAACGATTTTTGAGCTTCTTTCTGGGCAACGATTTTGGGCTACATTTTTTTAAGGTTTGGGCGCTTAAAGCAAACTAAATTCTGACAACCCTGGGTTCAAAGCAAACTTGAACAACTTTTTCAATGGCGGGCTCTCAGAGGCTATAGGTGAGGGTAGTCACCTTCTTTCTACATCCACACAGAAGTTAGCTTGTACGCAGCAACAAGGTTCTCATTATGACCGGTCTACAATCTATCCCCCCAACCCACCCCCCACTCTTGAGACGATCAATAACTCTGGTATCTTTCAAAAGAGTCACCTTACTTATAGCGTAACATTGGGCAAGCCTGCAAGAGACTTCTCCTTGATAGGTTCGTCAGCCTCTTGGGTGTATGCAGAAAAACACAGTTTTATGCTTTTAAATGTAGCGCTTCGTAAATAGGCGAATACAACACTCCATCTTGGGTAGGTGAACTTGGCATCAAAGGTTAAAAACTCAAACAAGGTCTGCATAGCTGGAAAAGAGTTCTAGAAGCCTTTTATGAAAATATTGATTATTTTTTTCATTTAGTATTGTTTTATTGATTTTTTATAAAAGAAGTTTCTTTTTTTTTGGAAATTAGGGTGGTGGCGTTTATTTTTTTAAATATATATTCTGGCCAGCTATTAGAGAACCTTTTAAAAAAACTTTTGGGAACTTCCGAGCTATGTGTGTAATAAACAAAAGAAAGAAAAATTCATTAAAAGCGACTCATTTCGGTCCGCGGATGATACTGACTTTCTGCTAATTTTGACAGCTGTCAGTGTCAAAATAACCTATGATTTAAAAGAAACCACTAGGTGGCCCAGCCTTTATTAAATAAACTTTTGGGCGAACTTTAGATCTCTTAGCTTTAATTATGGACAAAATAAATACGTGGTTTTTAGAGTTAGTTAGCTTGTGCCTTCCATTTCCAATGCTACAATTATATGACACATTCCATTCAATCTGAGCTGCGGTGCATATTTCCGCCGATGACTTCGTTCGATTCGCTTACAAAGTCTATCCCATGTTCGCCGCTCTATATGACTAACGAAAAGATATCCATCGCCAAATACCGGGGTAATCGGAATGCAATTACACTTCTATGAGTTCACTTTGACGCTCGTACATGTAGTAATACATTTCCTGATTGGATATTAACATACCAAGTGATTCAGCGAAGAGAAACCATTCACCCGTGTCGAACACAAAATTGTGTCATTGTCAAATGTGAATCAGGGTTGAATCGGATGCAGTGTGTAACCGACATACTCATCATCCTATCACCGCAAGGGTGGGGTTGCATCTCCGGCTTAAGCAATTATCTGACAACACCAGAGCCAGAGCCGCACAGCTTTGAACACCAAGGACGAGAACGCGATGCAATTCATTCAAATCGCATCTGAACAATTATTTTCCATTTTTCATCCACACCTCTCCCATGTACACTTCACTGTGAATGGAAAACACATTCAGTTTCAGATATCTATCGAGGGGCGCACCTTGAGTATGCACTTTGTAGTCAGCCAAAGGAAGAGCAATTTGTCTGCAGTTATGTCTATCAGTTGGTATCGCATACGGCCGATCGGATGAACTTCCTAGATCTTCTTTCAATTAAATTAACCAAAGGCTTGTGCATGTGTAGCTGCGTGTGTGGGTGGAGTTGCAGCCATACGGATACGTGCCAATGCCTTGCAGCGATACAAATCTTCACCTCTCTTCCGAGATGGCTTGTCACTCTGCCGAAACTCGTACTCTCTCTCTCTCTGTGTGTTTGTGTCAACAGCGATTCCATTCCATGGGAAAATCTGAGGAAAAACCACTTGCGCATGTTAATTTGCATAAAGTTGTTGTCTTCTATAGAGTGGTGTAGTCTCCCTCTGTGTGTGTGTGGTTGCCGAGCAATTATAATTATAAGCGAACAACTTGATTCAAACTAATGACGGGTTGTGCTGGCAACACGGTGGTAATCCTCAGATGATTATACTCGTATGAATGGGAATGGCGAATTATTATAGTCGCCGAGTTACTCACTCGGATTTGTCAAACGAGCCCAAGGACTAGGGTGAGGTCCGCCCTTGACTAGAATTCGTTGTAAGCATCTAGATGAGTAATTACGCTTTGAGACTGAACAGAAAGTTCAAGCGAACGATTTATCTCGCAATGCCGAGTGAGGGGGTTACCTGTTGCTGTGTCTTAAGTGAGTCGCTGACATCTTACCAGTCGCCAAATGCATCGGCAACTGAGTTGTATTTGGAAGTAATAATGGACAAAATTTGCCTTGGGTATAAGTTTTTTTCCGGACACTTTTGCCATGGCGGTGTCATCTCTAATTGTTGAGTGGAAATGCTATCCGATGCAGAAAGCATTTTTGAAAATTTCTATTACAATTTCTGAGCTGGCGCAACATGCTTGTATAGGTCTAGCTTCTCCCAACCAATCAGTTTGCGTGGGTTTTAATTTTTGGGGTGAATGGAAGGACCCACATTTTTATGTCGAGTCCGAAACGCTAAATGAGAAGCTCTGCCTTGTCAGACGCACTCGGATGTTTGTCAGATTTTCACGAGAGATGGCGCTGTGGAAAAAGCCAGAGGTTCCGCTGCTGTCGCCTTGCCGTTTTGACTGATAAATGAGAAAATTATTTAGCATTCAGGCGGTGAATGAAGAGAACGCCTGCAGAGTCCCTTCGTATATTTAGAGTCTGATTTTAGAGAATCGTTCCAAGCTTCAAAGATAGATCCCGGGGAGCAAATCGAAGAAAACAGTGTTGGGTGTTCTCAGTTCTGCATAAATTAACAAAATTTAAAGTACACCACGCTTACCTACGTATAGTGTGGCGGGTGATCAAAAGTATTGTACAGAGACCTGGTCACGTTCTGGTTGCCAGGACTTTCTTTTAACAATGTCACGTGATGAGTTTGATTTAAGTTCTATCTTAGGCGAACGCAAGTCAAGTTCGCATAATATACTCGATCATAATTGATTCAACAAGACATTAGGTGGTCCGATCCTGAGACCCCTCCCTTAGGAGTCCAACACACCAACTACCAAGCAACTGCCCATCACGTTAAAACTATAACGAATAACACGACTGGGTCGCTTGAAATTTGTTCATATTTGGTTGAATCTGTCGTCTGTTTAGCCAATGTCATCACGTCATTAGCATTTTGGTTGTCAAGTTTGTTACCTGAAGCCTCAAAAACGATTCCCGATAAGATATATCATTCATTTTGAATAAACAAATACTTTTAAGAAATATCTGACTTGCTGCCAGTTGCAGAAGACACTGCGACCATTCAGATCATAAAAATGCTCAAATCTTTTACGAGTTATAGGCAAAAACCAAAACATAAAATACAAAATGCACAGAATATCCGCGGATCTGTCAAATATCATATGCAAATCAGTAATGCCCTCTCGTTCGATCGGACACAATTTTCGGTACTTTTAACAGTACGCTTTTCGTTGGTTTCTAATATTCACGATTGATTTGATTGAGTGAATTTGTATCCTAATAACAACTATTCAACAAACGGTTTATTATTGATCTAAAGATTGAATGGTTAACAAGTGAACATTTCTGAAAAAAAAAAATATTAGCCGGCTATTTTATCTATACATAAAATAAAACGGTGTGTTAACGGTTGGCGTGAAAATGACTGCACAGATTTCGATGAAACTTTTTTTGAAATGTCTCTTAAGATCCTGAGAAGGACATAGGCTATTCCTTTCATTGCCATGTCTATTTTTTGGGAGCGGTTTTGACCTGACGTTTTTTTTCCGACTTTGCTATCTTTTAATCGTTTTTACTCAAACAATTCTTAATCAATGCAAAAATACAAACAAGAGCCAACACTTCCATAATTATTTTAAGCCATCATTCAGCTTTGTATGTATCTAGAAGCTGAGCTACAACTCAAAATCTAACAAGAAAAAAATAAATTTATTTTCTCAAATCGAAAATTATCAGCAACCGTTGTTCTTTATGGCTGTTCTGCTTTGGGGTGGGTGGGTGGCTGGCGCACATCGCAAAAGCACATACATGTCAAGAAAACCTGCGTGAAGTGAAACGAACGAGAAGTACGCGAGGTGAGTGTGGATGTAATCAACAGCGACAATGTTTTTCTGAGGAAATGCGCAGATGGCTGATGACGTGCGATGATAGGCGTATGATGGTGTAAATACAAATTTAGTTTAAGGCTTTTGTTTTCACGCCGCGAAGTTGCGGGCAGAGCTAGTTTTAGAATAAATTAAAAACTCACGTAGGAAGCAAAAAGCGTTTTAAGGACCTATCGCTTCCGTTTTTGAATTTCATTCTGCCAAGCAACAAAACAGTGCTTGTGAAAGTATATAGAAGTGTAAAAATAAATACAATTTGATCTTTTAAAAATTGTATAGCTTATAATACTTAATTCGGGAAACTTAGAAATCGACAACATTTTTAATTCTTTCAGAAAAATATATACCCGTGGACATTTTTCTACACCAAAGCTGTCACGTTTTCTCCTCTATGAATTCGTACCAAGTAATGCAGAATTCTGTTTATCTTGAATTCGCACATGCTACCTGTTACTCCGCCAGAAGTTCCTAAATTTATTATTTCGTGGGGATTGCGGAATGCTGATAAGTCGAAGGCGAAGTCAGCCTTTTCCCATCTACCGTTGATTTATTAGAAATTCTCATTCTCGGGGAACAAACTACATTTCCAAAGAGGGTTCGGTTGCAGCCGAATACCTGCGCCGCCTAAGGTATTGACAGTTGTAGAAAAAAGTAGGCATTCGGGTATGAGCTGTCCAATCTTAGGTGAACGGATATTTTATTCTCTTTGCGACGACTCTCAAGAAAGTCTTGGAAAGATCCCAAACTCATATAGAATCAAATTTATTCTTTACTAAGCATGCATTCGTTACTTGCAAAAAGTAAGCATTAGCGGTTAAACAAGATAAGCAGAGAAAATCACTTACCATTTCATTTAATTAAAATATTCGAAAAATATTTCAAGTAAATAAAACAGAAATACAATATTTTTCAATTTTGTGCATACATTTGTACGAATTTGTGCTTGCTAGACTTAAAAACCACTTGCATTGTTGTATTCCAAGGAATAAAATCAGAAAACATTTACAATTTACTAAAATTAATCAATAATAATAAACACTCAGACTGAACAACAGCGTATGCAAATTTGCTCCTATTACGAAATTCCATGCCGCCGTTTTCGGTGGTTGGGCAACACTCCTCTGAAAAATGACATTTAGGGAGGATTTATTTAGCTTATGCCCGAGATAAACATGGGTTTCTGAGCATTAACATTTAACCATACAGTTAGCGAGATTCTGGCAACTATATTTGTTTATTGGTAGAGGATTTTTTTAAAGCGTCTTTGAGTAAATTGCCAGACTGAAGTTGATTATTGGTAAGGTCGTGACAAGTTTTCTGAAGTTTACATTTTGTTGTAATGATTCCTGTTGGTCGCTTGGTGTGAAAGTAAAGTTATAACCCGCATTCGGCTCGTAGTATTTTCAACTCTTGAACAAATCTAACCTTACATGTTGTCATTTGCGCGAATTCATTCCTGGCGCATCGAATTAACCTTAAGAACATAATCCAGGTGTAGTTTAAGAGTATTCAAGTACAGGGGCGCCACTGCAGTCTCCAAGTGCAGCATATAATTGGGAATGCTGCTCGATCTTGTATTCACTGTTAAGGAGACTTAAACCTACGTACCTCTTTAATTGAGTGTCCTGAAGCAACCATGCTGCGGTGTTATCATCAGTCATACATCAATTCTTCCAAATCTTGAAGATGTGTTGCTGAAAGCTCTATATCGCGTCGTCTCCTGCTGTTTATATAGCTTGACTATGGCAGGCCGTGTACTCCAGCTGGACTTGGGCTTAAGTGCTATCCTGGCGACTTGCCATTGTCCATATTGAATGGTTCATTCTGACTGACACTGGAATTTCGGAAGATATTCTTCACCGCTTATCAGTCTGCAGACAAATCAAATAACACCAGCATCGACTGTGACTTTACAAAGAGGTTTCCTTGCCCATCGATACCGTGTATGTTTGTTCGAGTATTTTTACTTTGACACCTTCTTTTTTATGACAACTTTTTGTAAAACTTTCGAACATTGCTCCCTTTTTCCTCGATCGCGGGCTTCTTTTTTCGTGCTTATCTTCCGAGAAGCTGGTGGTCCTCGTAAAATTTACCAGACCTCATTATCCTTCTCTGCATCGCCGAAACGAGTTGTTTGTTTGCTGATATGGTCTTGACTCCTCGTCGAATCTCCAGCATGAAGATTGGGTAGAATCATTTTCTGCGTTTTTGATGATTGCTCCTTGGTATTAATATCACTGTCTTTGGATCTTGATACTCACTGGATTGGACAGCTACAATATTCCTCGATAAGTTAAGTGATACGCGATTGCTCGAAGCTAAGCCTCCTAACACTCGGAAGACTCTTTGTATATAAGAAGGTCAAGGTGTAGTGGGGCGGATATATGATGTCAGCTTGCCATAGTCGCACATCTAGATCACTTTAGACAAACCAAACATGACAGTTTGATGATCTGGTGAAGGCCACGTTCCTCTATTATTAATAATGAGAAAACCCTGTGCTACCAAGAGAGAGCGCTTCGTACCGCAGAAAAGTCAATTAACCTAAAGTCCGTTGACAGACTTGGTCTAAGCTATGCTTTCTGGGTATATCTAATCAAGTTGTCAAGATTTTTTCGTTACACTTAGGGCATTTGCTCATATGTTTAGTCGAGGAGCATCAGTCTTTTCGAATTATCATGAGGCAAAGGCTCACGTTTTTTTAAGACACAAACCTTTTTTCCTAAAACTGCTACTTACAAATTTAAAATATACACTGCTTCTGCAGCATGTTCTGTTTAACAATCACTAAACAATTGCTCATCCGTCTTTTGGACCATCACACTGGTTGGGTGTTAAAAGATCCAAGAACTCACTGTGGATGGACTAACGAAGCCTTCAGTGACATCAAGGATACTAGCTTTTAACCTCAAAATTAGTATTTTCCTAAATGCCATTTGCGTCTCTAAAAATTCAAGATCTGGGCTGCTAACTCCCTCCAAAATCTGTTGACACCTTCCGTTCAACATATACCCCGTAACCAGTTCAACTACATTCCCTGCCCGAAGCCAAACTATAAGATCACCCCGCTCCTACAACTCAAGCCGCTGCTAACCACACTCATTTACATGAACGAGCTGATGTAAGACAATCTAATAAATTAACCGAACACCGTTTATACCCATTTAGCACTCCGCCGCGTGGCTTCATCCACTTCGCCAAAGCGGTGACCTTTCCGCGGAATGGTAAATTCGCCTCGGCCTTTATAGTGCTTTCGTCAATTCCGCGTCGATTTGTATTGTGTGCCTATACGTCTGGGGCGTGCCCATACACATACTCAACTCGCTGAACTTTCAATTCTTCCCCGGCCCAGCGCACCACACCACAGTAGCAGCCACATCGAAGAACCTAATCCCATATTCAAATTAATTCGAAGAGGGTGAGAACACCATTTAATGGCAAACAATGAATTAGTGGCGCCTCTCCAAATGAATCACCAACCAGCCAGAGCCAGGAGCCACAAATTCGCTTGTTCTCAATCCGTTCGAGTGCGGTAAATCATCTCGAATGTCAGCGACAAAGCCGTAAAAAGCATCCGCTGCTCAGCTGCTGTTGCGCGGTTTTTTTTTCTCGAAAAAAGTTTGAATGCCAGAGAGCGCAAGTTAAGTATCCATAGCAAAACATATTGAGAAAAAAGATAACATTATTTGTATTCAATGATATCTTTAGTCTCTAGTACAGTCTTGCACACAACGCTACAATGATAACATATGTAAAAGAGATAATATCGTTTGTATACAATGTTGGAATATTATCTCTTCTTCATTATCAAGCAAGACGATTGTACGCTTGGGTCTCCTTGTAGATAGATAAGAAAAGTATATAAATACGACTGTATGATGAATTTATCGACAGTCTTATTGTAACTACATAGTAGCCTTAAGCTCCTTTTAGAATTAGTAAAAAGTATTTCAATAATAAAGGACATAGTTCCAAATAAATATTGTTTAATTTTAAAAGTAAGAACCAAGTGTTTTAATTGGCGATCCTGCCAGGAGGTTAAATATACTTTTTAACTTCAATCGAGCGGACCTCGGGAACAAATAGTGAAATCTAGTATAAACAGAACACTCGCGTTACCGGTTACAAGAATTACCTAGCATAGCAGGTACAAATATAGCTCCTTCGTACGAAGCAGCAAAGCAATTCAGTGAAAGTGTATATGTGGAAAAAAAACACACAAATTCGACGACAACAGACACGAGTTCAAAATGGAACAACTCGCAGTATTAATGGCAAGATTAGAAGCTTTAGAAACCAGGTGCAACACAGTAACACAAACCCTAGAGCACACACGCACAGAGAATGCAAGGTTAGCAGCAATAATAACTAACCAAAATCAAATAAACACTAATTTAGAAACAAAACTAAATGAAGTAAAATCTGGATTAGGCATAGTACCAAACATACCTGTGCTAGAGGAAATAAGAACCACATATACAGATGGTAGTGAAATACAGTTAGACGCATTTAAAAGCCTACCTATTTTCAACGGCGATCAATCAAATTATCGGTCGTGGCGCGAAGAAGCATCCAGATTAATGGACAGCATTAAAAACCTCAAAACACACAGTAAGTACGCAGCAGCATTGACTATAGTGAAAAGTAAAATACAGGGTGCAGCCGCGAATGTGTTAACTAATTATAACACAATTTTTAATTTTGAGGCGATACGTAACAGATTAGATTATACGTACTCTAATCAAGAACCTCTATACGTGCTACAAGACATGATGAAAGCCATCACGCAAAAAAGAAGCACACTGTCTGAATACCACGACGAGATAAATAAAAATCTCAATTTAATAATATCAAAAATCACTATGTCAGGTGATCCGCCGAATATAATCGACAGACTAATTAAAAATGCTAACGACGACGCAGTTCGTATATTCATTGATGGTATGAGTGACAACTTTACAAGAGGATCATTATATTCAGCTACAATAAATGATCTAGAACACGCATTCGCAATTGCTCGCAGAATAGAACATGATAATGTGCACAGGCATTTACATCTCACTCAAGATAAGCACCACAAAAATATGCCACATGAACACAGAAACGAAAGAAGACCAAATTATTCGAGCCAAACAACGAATTATCAACCCCAGAAGCAATACGATAATATGCAGCAACACAATCAAGGACCACGCCTAAACCCTTCCAAGAGAAATGACGGACCACAGCCGATGGAGATAAACTCGAGACAAATTGTACATGCACAGCGACAAAATTGGAATCAATACAAACCCGATGTATATAATCCACCAGCGAAACGTGAACACAGCGGGAGTTTCAACACACACAACAGACCGCAACGATCTTATCAGCAGAACTTCAAGCAGCAGAGAGTAAATAACTCCCGACAACAACGCAGAGACGATGTCAGCAGTACATATGCAGAAGCAGATGAAACGGAATGTATGGTAAATAATAACATAAGAATAGATCATTTAAACTAGTAGACGGGTTGCCCTGCTTAAATTTAACTAGTACTATTTCTAAGAAAATTTATAAAATTCTTATTGATACTGGTGCAACCCATAATTACATTAATAGAAAATGCGATTCTAGCGAAAAAATTAAAATTAAACCTATAAAAATAAAAACAATGCATGGTTATTCTATGGTAGATACAAAGAAAGTAGTTAGGATATTAAAGAAAAATATAACATTTTTTGAATTAGAGGATATTCAGTCTTTTGATATGATATTAGGATATGAAGGACTTAAAGTTCTAAACGCGGAAATAAATTTCAGTAATATGACTCTAACTACCATAAGCAGTGTCGAATCTATTCAGAAAATTAATTACATAATTGGGGAAAATAATATTTATAAAGCAGACATAGATAGACTGATGAAGATTAATAACAGCATAGGACCGTTACCCTTTACAGATACTATAGAAGCAAGCATTAGGACGACCAATGATAATCCGGTTTATGTTAAACAATATCCATATCCCATAGCAGATAACGAATTCGTAAACAAAGAAATACAGAAACTCTTACATGACAATATAATAGAAAAAAGCCATAGTCCTTATAACAGTCCCATATGGACAGTACCTAAAAAAGGTTTGGACGAAAAAGGAAAACCAAAACGGCGCATGGTTGTTGATTTCCAAAAACTTAACGCTCACACTGTAACAGACAGATACCCCATTCCGGATGTCAACATGACAATTCAAAATTTAGGTAAAGCCAAGTACTTTACAACGTTAGATTTGGAGTCAGGTTTCCACCAAATTAAAATCAAAACAGATGATAAAGAAAAAACAGCTTTTGCTATAAATGGCGCAAAATATCATTTTAAACGAATGCCTTTCGGGCTCAAAAATGCACCAAGCATATTTCAGAGATGCGTGGACGACATTTTGAGAGACTTTGTAGGTAAATTCGTACACGTTTACATTGATGACGTATTGATATATTCTTCATCTGAGGAAGAACATATACAGCACATAAGTCAAGTATTCGACGTACTCAATAAAGCCACATTAAAAATATCTGATGAGAAAAGTAAGTTTTTTCAAGAAGAAGTAGAATACTTAGGTCACATAATCAGACATGGTAGAATCACTACGAACCCTGAGAAAATAGCAGCTATAGAAAATTTTCCAGTCCCACAAACGGTAAAGGATTTGAGAGGATTTTTAGGTCTTACAGGTTACTATCGTAAGTTTATAAAAGGATACGCAAGCATAGCCAAGCCCCTGACATTATATTTACGAGGAGATAACGGTAAAGTAAACAAAAAACAAAGTAAAAATATTAAGTTAAATCTGAATGATTCAGCATTAGAAGCGATTAGAATTTTAAAAAATTATTTGAAAGAACAAGTCGAACTTTTTCAACCGGATTATAGTAAACCATTCGAGCTTACTACAGATGCATCCAACATAGCTATTGGAGCCGTACTAAGTCAGAATAAGCAACCTATACACTTCTTGTCAAGAACACTGAGTAAGACAGAAGAGAACTATAGCACAAACGAGAAAGAGCTATTAGCGATCATATGGTCCTTACAAAAACTCAGAAACTACATATATGGTATAGCAGACTTAACCATATATACCGATCACCAGAGCCTTATATATTCTGTATCAGAAAAAAATCCCAACACAAAGCTGAAACGTTGGAAGGGAATCATTGAAGACTTTGGAGCAAAATTAGTTTATAAACCAGGAAACCTAAATCTTGTAGCTGACGCATTATCACGTCAACGCATAAATACTTCTACCATAGAAACAGCACATTCAGCTGAAAGTTCTTCTAATGATATAATAAAAACATTTGTGAAATTAACTTTGAAGAAGAAAATTGTCTTATTCCACTTTTAAAGAATATAACTTCAAAATGCAACATTAAACAAGAATACGATTACGACTTAGAAATTGAATCCGGTGTTATGTTATTAAGCGGTAAGCATAAGCTAAATAATCAAACAATTAATGGTATAAACTTAGTTACTTATGAAAATACTATAAATCTAGATGATAAAATATACAAAAACATGCATAAGCAAATTAAAGAAGTTATATTAAGAAATCATAATTCAGAGTCTTACATCGACCAAATAATTAAAGAAGATACAATGTACAAATTCGATAACATAGATACTTTAAAAAAACTAATTATTCCTTTTGAAGAAAAACCGATATTATCAACTATATACACAATTGTAACACTGATTGTTATTCTAGCATTTACGTACGTAATGGTAAAAACTATACAATGTATAACAGATCGTCAAAAACAAAAAAAGATTGACGCATATAACAAAACTTATGAAAGAGAGATGTTAAAAATAGCGTCGAAAAATCGGGACGATTTCGTTTAACAAGGGGGGGAGTTAAGTATCCATAGCAAAACATATTGAGAAAAAAGATAACATTATTTGTATTCAATGATATCTTTAGTCTCTAGTACAGTCTTGCACACAACGCTACAATGATAACATATGTAAAAGAGATAATATCGTTTGTATACAATGTTGGAATATTATCTCTTCTTCATTATCAAGCAAGACGATTGTACGCTTGGGTCTCCTTGTAGATAGATAAGAAAAGTATATAAATACGACTGTATGATGAATTTATCGACAGTCTTATTGTAACTACATAGTAGCCTTAAGCTCCTTTTAGAATTAGTAAAAAGTATTTCAATAATAAAGGACATAGTTCCAAATAAATATTGTTTAATTTTAAAAGTAAGAACCAAGTGTTTTAATTCGCATAATGAATTATTAACGAGACACACAGCGGACCGCAGTCCGCAGACCGAGTTTATTAACATGTTCTCTTCATGCATTTAACCCGAAGACAGATGGCGTTGCTATGACTATTCTAATGGCTTGTTTGTTTTTGTTCTTTTTCTTTGCAGTTTTCAAGCGACACGACATTTCAATACACCATGCGCCGACACCAAATATAGGCTTCTCCAAGGTAAGTGCACCTATTTAGCTTAAGTTTCGGTGGGTCTTTTGTGTAAGGTTTTTTTTTTTTGGGAGGCCTTTGTCCACAACATACCTGCCGCGCCACTTGCCCATCGAGTTAATTTACCATGCCGACCGACGAAGGTGGTTTTATGCCGAAAAGTTAGCGCTTTTGTTGGGCCCGTATGAACCAAAGCTATTCTCACGCCTGCTGCCGGCCAAAACGGCCAAAACGTCTTAATAAATCGAAATGTAATCAGATGGGGGAATTTTTTTTTTGATTTTTCTGTTTGTTGGATGTTGTCGGTTCGGCCCAATAATTGGCCCAACTGATGCCATAAATCACGACGGAAATTAAAAATGTTTTCCTAGATGTGTACTCGGCCATTGTAGTCAATGATGATTGTTATGATGATGATGATGGAAAGATACACAGCGAGGGAGATGTGAGAAGAGTCTCATGGAACCAGGGCGAGCACTGCCCTTCGAGGAAGTTGGACTGCTATTGTAAAGCGTCGCTGCCATTATATTTGCATAACAATGGGCAGGGCAGGGTGCGCGTGAAAAGGGACAGCGCCGTTTACCCACGGATTTTGTTTTAAGCGCAGGCCGAGCAGAAAGTATCTTTGGTTGTTTTGGTAGGTATATATAGCGAGTAGCTAAACCAATCGTCTGAAAGTTAGGAGGACAGTTTTGCGTGCTCTGGACTTGGTGATTGTCACCGCTTTGAGTCAATGCTCTTGTATCTGCTTGTATTGAAATTGTTTGTTTGTTTTTACGTGGTTTTGTTACCGCTTCACGGTCAAGGTACTTACCCAATCCTTATGGATTTCTCTGATGCAACAAAGGGCTCAATCGAGCAACATTTGCAATTATTCAATTATTTTTCAATTAATAAATACGTATACTTTTTAGTACCAGATTTCTTAAACAAGGCCTGGTTCCTCACGACCGTTCGTTAAGCAAGTTGTGGGACCTTAGTATCATAATTTTGTTCACTGTTTTCTTAATTTGGGTGAGGTGACCCAGTTATAAAACCAAAACAGAAAAATTATAAAGAGAAAGGAAATTGTTATATAAACAAAAAAAAAGAAAAAAAAATGTAAACCAAAGTTAAACCATTATATCAGAAGTAAGAGGTTCTAAGCCTGCATAGTCAAAACTGAAGAGCCACATTTTAACGTGTTTTAAGAACATTCCTGGAATTGCTATTGGTATGATGGACAGAGGAAGTTCATTAAATAACCGGCAAGACAAAACAGAGAACAAAATACGATAAGCAGTAGTGCGAAAATTGGGTACAGATAACGTGTTCGAAAAGTTTCCACGAAGATTGCAAGGAGAAATTAAACGAAAAATAAGATTTCCAGACTTCATAAAGAAAATTTTTAACACCTTAACAAAATAAATTAATGAACGGATAGTCACCGTACGTATACCAATACATTTGCATTTATAATATTGGTAAGAAAGAGGGAAACTGTGTAAATTTTGCCCATTAATATTGTCATCGACTGTAGAATAAATCGAGTCTTCAAAAAACACTAAAATAAAGAGGCCGGCTGCCTGTTGGATTTTAAATAAAGCAGCCCCCCGTCACCGCAGGCCAAAGACTATGAAAAATAGATGGTCAGCTGAGTGCATAGGATTTTTTAAGAATTATTTAAATATATTAAAATATATTAAGTTTTTTTTTAAACGTTTCAAGAATGTGCTCAAATTTTTAATGGGGGTGGTGGGTGGAGATCGCTTTTTCAATTTATCCTTTTTCAATTTTTGTTCAACCTAAAAACCATGTTTGATCATCATCTCCTCTCAATCGATTATTTTTAATTGCAATTCTTTTCGCTTAACTATTTTCTTTATCTTAACTTATTTTTATATAGTTTATTTATCTTATATATGAAAAGCCTAAGGGAAATAGTTAAGAACCAATTTTACGGCCTTAAACACAACATATTCGCTTGATTTTGTAAGAAAGTTTGTAAAGAGATGTTAAAAGCTCTCTTTTTTTATAATTATATAGTTTCTTAAATCTAAACGGCAGACGGCTGATGAGCCATACACCTTGGCTTGGCTATACTTTATTTTGAATATTGTTTTGTTACCTCATATGAATAGAAAATAAGATTAAAATCTGCAATCTAAGATATTAAAATTTCTATACACAACATAACCTTAAACTAAGCACTCTGTTCCCATATATTTTTTTTAATACTCACAAAAAGGCCACTTCCAGGAAATTACAAGGAACACCGCAGTAGTAGCTACCACTGGTCAGTATATAATACAAAAAAAAATATTTTAGTCAAACAACAAATAGACATTCTGCTTTATTCAGAAGTTGATCCAAAATTACATGATTGATAGGTATAAACGTGTTCAGTTGCAGGCATAAATATTTTAGGAGGTGTTTTTGCTGAGAGACTGGAAATGTGCTCTGAATGTTTGCTGTATCTATTTTTTTTTTGTAACAAAACTGACATTGATATAGTGTACCTAATGCTATTCAAGACTCTTCTTGAAGAAACTCCAAGTTTGAATAAGAGGTATTTACCTACAATATTTGTTGAATACAGAACACCTTCTAGTCCTTAAAAATAGCTTAAAGGCTATCGGTCGGTCAATGTTGCCAGCTTTCTAAGGGGTATGGAGCCAAATTTAAAAAAAAAAACTTGCACTTAAAAATAGACACCCTGTATGATGCGTTTTCTTTATGACCAAACTAAAAACTAAACACAAGAAAATAAATAAATAAAATTTCCTTAGTTCAATTATATACAAACTCGTAATTTTCCATCATATTTTAATGTTAAAAAGGAATATTTGCTGGAAGAGGACATATTCTTGGACAAACAATGGGTTTTCGTATTTATGAGATCATTTTACTGCTGAGAAGTGAGAGTGTGTGGTTAAAAACGAAATAAAAATTGGAGTTGCCTGCTTCGCAATGAACTTGTTTGAGGTCACCCTGTCTTCTTTCTTATGTTACCGATGACTTCTGGAGTGGGACACATATTCCTTGAAGTGCCATTACTGTCAAAGGAAAATAAGGCTTTTTGACGTTTGTCAAGTCGACGTAGTTTCTTTTTTTTGGAGAAGAGGTCCATTTTTAATAAAGCAAATATCTTTGAGAGGAATAGTCGTTTTTGCTCTTCAAAAGAACTCTTTAAAAAGTTTTAGATGTACTATACGGAAACGTTCGCAATTACGTTTATGAAGTACCCAAATTGTACGGTAATTTTTAGCAAAATTTCAACGCGAAATACCCCAAATTGGGATAAGTCCCAAATCACAATTTTATGGAGCCAGCGAAAAATTCGAGTACCCGAATCGGTGATAAATAGCCAGTGCTGGCAACAATGCTCATAGTTTCAATTTTCAAAAAGATGCAATTAGTGTGACCATTGCAGAATTATGAAAAGTCGCAAGGCAGCCATTGAAAAACTATTGAAGCGCCTTCTCCAACTAAAAAGAGGGCCAAAATGACAAACAAATAGCAAAGTGGCCAATTGCAACTTAAGTCGCACAACGGTGACGCTGGACACAATCACAAAGCGTGGTACGTGGTACCTACCCAGTGATGCCAACTATGGCATAATCGAATTAATTAAGGAATAATTTCTAGACAAAAGACTTCATTTTTTCTGAATTGTTTTTTGCAATCAACATTTTAAATTTGGTAAATCTGGTACATTCTTTGTTCAAAGTCGAATTACTAATTTTCGTTTAAAACTGTGCATCGTGCTTATTTACCAATTCTCTACTTCACTTACTCAGCAAACCAAAATCTTGTATTACAGAGGTCAAACGAAGTTTAATTATCGATAGACCAACAAACTATTAACAAGTTTTAATGGCCTTTAGGCACTGCAGCCTTTGTAAAATATTTTGCCAAAAAGACAAATTTTTTTGAAAAGGTATAATATTCTTCGGGCTTAGTCATAAATACTTTGATTCGGGTTGGCATCACGGGGGGTACCTGGACCTGAATCTTATCCTGAGTCAGGACGATAAAGAGGGATCCAACGATTAATGTGGTTCTGAAGGGGGGTCAACGTCGCAGAGTGGTTTCGGAGTTTGTTGGGGAGGGCTACGCGGGACTTTGGAGCGTGGTGCAAACGGGACGAAGAAGACACAAAAATATCTTGTGATTTGGCTAGATTTCCAATAGGAAATTAAGTCACAAATATATTAAGCGAATCGATTGAGTTTTAGCTAGGTACCTACACAAAAGCGGTACAACTTTTACTTCCATAAAATTTCCCTTGAATCACCCCCTGACATTAATCTACTACTTCCTACAAAAACCGAGTGTGAATTATATAAGCATACCCAATATTTCTATGCCGTCTGTCCTTGTTTTTCTGTCATACCCAAGACAGTGTTGTGCCTGCCCTTGGATCTGCGAGTGTGTATAAATAATCTTTAGAATATCTCAATTCGAAATAACCTCCGGACTGGCCTCGACAATTAGAAACCCAACTTGATGAGCTCCCATTTCCCAACGCCACGTAGCATTTCCTTCGAACCAGGTCAGAGTTCTGGGCATGAGGAAGCCCGTTCACGAAAATAAAAGTAGACGACGAATAAGACAAAATCGAAAAGCCTCCTTCAATCTCCATTCGCCACAAATATATATCCAAACCAAGTCAGCAAACAAACGTGGAACAGAAACAGCAAAACTACTAAAAGTAATAAGGTAAATAAAAAAAAAATAAGCAAAAAAATAGAAATAATAATAACGAGATCTCCCCGAGATGATAAATCACTCGAGACTCGCTGCGGAGATCTATTGTGCAGTATTCATAACAATAATAGTTAAATATGCTATTACTCTTGCGCCCTGCTTCGCATATACACAGCTATACTCCGCATCCGCACACATCTATCTATACATCATTTATCTACGACGCTGACGACGAGAGGTAGGTAATGGAGAATTTGCAACGAGGCCCAACTAAGTGCCTCCATTAGGTATGGATACTCTTGTCTTCGACCCGGCCTCTTCGTGGCCCGGTCGCCTCGCCGGTCGTCGCTCGCCATGTATACAGCGAGAATTATTACCCAAAACATTTGTTACATATAGACAAGAACGTCAGTGGAAGTGAAGCCGAAGTGTGCAGTGCAGAGTGCGGTGTATACAGCCATGTTGTTTGGGGAAGGAGCTTTGCTAATATTATTTATTGCTCTCATGTTTTTCTGGCAACTTTACCTACCTTCTATTTTTTTTCTTTGGTATCTCCTTAGCCTTTGCCTATGGAGAATAAAAAAAAAGAAGAGAAAAACTCAAATAAACATTTTAAGGGGTCATACTTTTGTGGACGGTTTTGGTATTTTTTTTTCCCTTTTTTTTGGGAATTTATAGCCGCGGTGATTGCGAAATTTATGTTTAGTCACTTTAGTGGCAAGAAAACGTCAGTTTTGTGATCATTATTGGTTGTTGTTATTATCTTTTCGGTAGGTTTCACTGGGGTACTCGAGATTCGTTTGCGCTGGCACATGAGTGGCACAATTCCGTTTGAGAAATGGACAATGATTGAGTAAGTTCCCCCTGAATGGTGGTATATGGGGTTTTGCATTTTGCCAAATTTATTGTCAAGTTTGTTGCAAGAGACATTTTCGGTTTTTAGTTTGCGAAATGAGAAAGTCAAATATGGAGAGTTGACAGAGTTGACATGATTTATAAGTACGAACGTCTGCAGTTGCAGGCATACCAATTTTAAGAGAGCTTTTCACTGGACATGAGCTCTGAATAATTGCTGTATTTTTTATATAAACAAAATTTACATAAAATGTAGTGATTGTACTTTACTACCGAGCAAGGAGTTTAAAGAAATGTATGTAGCAAGTAGACCAAAGTCGTTTTAAGTGCTGACTAGTCTTTAACCGTCCTAAGGTATAAGGTGATTCCGTCTTATGGAATTATGGAATGCAACTCAGCACGGAGTCGATGTAAATGCTCATGCGTATGAGATACTATAAAAACAATGCCGGCAAACAAAATAGTGACAGGAACTAGGAAAAACGCCCGCCAGAGTTCATTAATATAGTGTAGGGTTGCAGGAAAAGACTGAAAGTAACTACCGAACAACTTCGCATTATAGGTTAGTTTATTAGCGTAATCCACACGTTTGGAGTATGTGATGCGACTGAAAACCGACGGTTTGAAAGTGTTTTAGCGCCGTACTAATAACAAAGTTTCGTCTCGACTTTAAATTTACTGAAGCTCAGAATTGCAAAATTGGTATGGAAAATACAGCCTCTGTGAACTACTAACACTTTTTAACCGAAACTGAAAGTGACATAATTGGTAAGGCACATGGTCTTTTACCAGGATATGCTTAAACAGGCAGGGGGTTTCTCTAAACCATTGAGTTCCCGTGCAGGTGGTTTATATACAGCTCTTGTACAGAGGATTATCGACCTTAGTTTTGTATAGTGTATATACTTGATTATAAATATAAACTTAAACCTAAATTTGAAGTCTGTTAAGGTCGATCACAAATGCTAGGCACTCCTAAATCTTAGGGACATTACTCTAGCATCAATCATCACTCTAAAACTATGAAAAGTTTATTTGATGTTCATACATGAGACTTCTCGTAGGTCGGATATAATTGCCAAACCTATCAAGTAAGGGCTCTTTTTTTAACTAGACCTTATGGAAGTCAGTGGTCTAGTGGTCTTATGGTAGAATAAACATTCTTGGAGTTCGACTTGGTTTAGATTCAAGCTCTAGCTTCTCGTAAACCATTATAGAGCTAAGCACTTCACTCGAAATATAATATTAGGGCATATGGCACCATTGAGGATCTGGGGGAACTAACTTTTAGTCTTCTATTTGGGCAGATAAATTAATTTTTTGACTTCCAATATTATTACAAGAATCAAGGGGAAAACCAAAGATTTTTCTGATAAGAGAAAGGGGAAAACAGTATTCAAAGTCTGCGAACACTGTTTGCCACTGTCGTATTCAGCCTTTCGCCGCGGTACATGTTACGTTGCACCTTTTCTTAATCGCCTGCCATGAATCGCTTTTTCCAAAGGCTGAACCAGACAATGATAAACAGTGTCTCAGACTTTGAAAACTATTTTCCCTTTTTTAATCAGCAAAAGCATTCATTTTTCCCTAGACTCGGAAAAAAATCCCCTCTTTTTTTCTAAGTGGATTTTGCACTTTTTTCAAATTAAAAAACAACTAAAAACCGCAACCGTTTTCATTATCAAGCTTAAAATAAGTTCAAATAGTTTCAAAAAGAGTAAATGCATTCAAATACCAAAAAATTCTTATGTAGACGTTCGATAAGCTGTTTTTTTTTTTCATTTTTAATGTGAACAGTTTATTCTTTGAAATTTTTTCGTAATGAAAATACGTTTCAATTTTATTTTTACTCAATTTTTGTTTAACATTTTTGATGCTTTTTCCCTTTTTTAAGCTTGTCCCTCGTTTTACCCTTTTTCATTCAATAAGCACCGAAAAATTTCAATCACTGCTGGCAAACGTATTTATATTTATATAATTATAAATATTTAATTCAGTAAGAATTTCTTAATTTTTTTGAGCTTTGTTCCATAGTAGATTATCTCCAGCAATTGTAAATGACTTCAGGATGACCAAAGAATCAAAATAAATGTTGAAATAGAGTAGGGTCTCCTCCTCCGGCTGGATCAAAAAGAGAAGTATTTAAATTTCGGTCAGTTAAAGGTATAGTAATAGATCCTGCAAATACGGGTAAAGATAAAAGAAGTAATAATGCTATAATTACAACTGATCAACAAATAAAGATCGTTGATCGTATATTAATTACTCTTCGTTTGCTCCACAAAAAAAAATAATAATAATAACTAGTATCGCTTGTGGTCGAAAGTCGCCCATTCCTTTTAGAAGTATGTAAATTGTAATACTCAAAACGTACCCCAATTATTTTCCTTATTTATGTGTTTTTTTTTATTAACGAAAAGAGCGACATCTAGATATTGAAAAAATACGTAAATGAGCTGCTCCATTGGAAACAGGTTCTAATCTGAGATGGTTTATATTTGAATACGTTACTATGGTAATAATGTCGGCGACAAAAATCCTTTTAATTACCTGTTTTGTATGGGAAATTCATAACTTAATTTTACCAGCCTTAATGGCGACATATTCCCACGATTTTTGGTTTGTGCACATCTATGGCACAGTACCTTTCGAATGATATAAACTTTTGATGTTCACGTATTAATACCATTCATCGGAGATGATTTTTTTCAAAATACAGAAAGGCGTCGTTTTTCTTCAAGTTTCAAGTCATGTTTGCCTTGAAATAGGTTAAATAATATTCCCTACCTTTTCATTATACCTTATGGGTTCTGTACGATTATTTATGGAACTATATTTCAATTGCGGATTTGTTACAGGATATGCCTACATTTGATCCATTATAATTGATTTAAGGTACATTTTGTACTCATATTATTAAAAATGTACTGTCTGGCTGACTATGGTGGGGAAAACACTAAACTTAAGAAATACGCATTCTTACAGCGTATCCGGATATAGCAGGAGCCTTGAACTAGTCAAATCCGTCTTAAAGGCTTTTAGTGCGTACTTTAAGGTTGTTAACACAAGAGGTTACTCACAACTGGACAATGTCAATGAAAATTTTAAGGAGCCAGTGAAAAGTTCGATTAGCCAAATCGGCGCTAAATAGTCAGTGCTGGCACCATTGCTGACACTTTAAAGTTTAGGAAGTCGTATTCGGATGTTCCCGAGGACTTCCACTGTTAGGTAAATTGATGCGAATGTGACAGGTGTGCTACTGTGCAAGTGTGCATAGCTAGCAATTTGGACTAAAATCAGTGATCCCAGATTGAGAGAAAAAGCCTCAATTTTGGCGTTTTTATTTTTTAATGAAAAAGCTAAAATGAGGGGCAAGCTAAAAATTAAAAAACCTCTTTGAAAAGTTAATTGTTTAAAATTATAATTAAAATGTAGATATTTGCATTTCGAAGAATAAAATGTTCATACTAAACATGAAAGAAAACAGCCCATCGAACGCCGACGCACATGCACAAAATTTGAATGACATTTTTGATTTTAAGCACTTTGAAAAGTGAGCATTTTTTTATTGAATTTGTGATATTTTCAATTTTTTCATAAGAAAATAAACGCAAATTTCATTTACGGACAAAAACTTCATTCGAATCTAGCGGAAAACTAGTGCTTTTGCTGATAAAAAAAAAGGGAAAACAGTCTTTAAAGCCTGGTAACACTAACTCCAATCAGAGATTGCTCTATTCTTAGAACACGCGGATTTACCACAGCAGTTTTCTTTTAAATTCGCCACCTAAAAGATTCATAGTTCATTCATAGCGCAGTGACGCTTGTCGAAATGATTGTGACTATAAGTACAATTTTGAACGGCCCAAACTGATCTGCAACACTCTCTGCCAGTGTGAAACGAGCACAGCCCAAACTTTCACTCTAAACTAATTTGTAGATAATATTGTAATAGAATATAATTTAAAATTAAATATTTCTGACAACTCCTTTGGTTTCATATACAATCTTATCTGTCAATCATTTTTCTTGTCAAGTCAGGAATAAATCTCTTCACTTTTTTTTTCAACTTTGTTTTGTTTTTGTCTTGTGCTCCGAAAACCTTGATATTTTTACAGGGCCTACATTTTTAGTTCTACTCTAAATTTTAGTGGTTCACAGTGGATATATTTTCCATACAAATTTTGCAATTGTGAGCTTACGTAAATTTAAAGTAGAGACTTAAAATGCATATTGGTAAGGCCCACAGATAAGACCAATGAACGTAAATCAAGTCGATGGTCACCATAATTTTTGGTTTCAAATAAGGGTGTTTCGTGGACTTACATTTTCTGCTAAAAACACTAAAATGAATATGGACCTTAAGCCAGATATTTAAGCGCCCTAGCCCAACGGCCAATACAAATTTTCCAGCTTAAAGACAATTTTAAATACCGCAATTAATTATTATGCTCCTTATCCCCTTGCAAAAGAAAATGATGCAATGAGCCACCTCCCTAGTAAATAAAAAGGCAAAATTATTCTTCAACCTAATCTCATGGCTGTGCAATATTCTCAATGGCAATAATTGTGAGTGAGCGCACAAGTCTACTGACGGTGACGCTGTCTTGAACATCTGCGCTGACTGTTGAACAGAATTTTGTAATATTTCTGCTTAACCAGCTATTACGGCAGCCTTAATGGCCAATATTTATTTATTCAATTGCATAATAGTGGTTACGTTGCCTGCGAAGCTGAGAGATTTAATGATTCTTAGAATGATAGCGCAGGCGGCGGTTACTTTTTTCCCATCTACCGGGATATTGTCTTAAAGTGTAATGAGTGAGGAATTATTTTCATTTCAATTTTTATGTTCTGTGATGTATTTAGTGTCAAAGGGGGAAGTATTTTTCAATTTTATAAATGGACCCACAGGTCTTAAGCGGTAATTGTTTAAGTTTGATATTAAACAAAGGAAAACTACAGCGTTATGTTCATATTTTGTTTATACAAAATGTGGTTTGACAATGTGGACTTTATTTTTTAAAAGCAATTTGCTCTCAATTCTGTTAAATGAACTTCTTAAACACAATCGGACTTTAAAATTTGTTGACACGCGAATCAACATGTTGGTTCAATGGCGGCAACTTAAATATTAGTTACAAATGTATTTCTTGAGAAAAATAGGGCCTATTTATCAAATACCTACTTAAATGAAAAAATGGGTGTGGTGACTCTATAAAAAGTAATTCAACACAATTCTAAATTCAATAGGTATGAACCGAGCAGATAAAAATCAAAATATTTCACCCAAATATAAACGAAGATTATGAACCAAAAATTCTATATTTTTAAGATCAAGGTAAAAGCCATTTTGTTCCTTGCGCATGATGATGTGTAAGTGTTCTTACATATTGTGAAAGTTGGTTAAATAAACGGCACGAAGAAACACACAATAAAATTATTAAATTACCAAAAGTCGGTACAGATACTCGATTTAATGAATTAACAAGAAAACTGTAGTTGTTGATGAATCTTAAACTAAGATTCCCTGATCTCATGAAGAACAATTTAAGCACTTTATAGCAGTACCAAAACTAGGGTTTACCCAGTGTTCTCTAGACTTTGACGATTTTTTTTTGCCTTTTTTTAAGAGCAAAAGCATTAGTTTTCCCCTAAATTCGAAAAAAAAATTCCCCTTTCTTTCTCTCTGGGTGAAATTTCCTTTATTTTCATATAAAAAATTAAGAGATGTAAGCCGTTTTTATTAACAATCTTAAAATAAGCATTTTAAATAAAAATGACAATGATTTTCTTTTTAATTTGACGTAATATCTATCAAAACGAGTGAATACATTCGGTTACACAAAAACTCTTACGTAGACGTTGGATGGGCTGTTTTCTTTCATACTTAGTCTGAACATTTCATTCTGAGTTTGACTGTGACAATTGTTTTTAATGGAAATGCGTTTAAATTTTACTTGTTAGCAGTTTAAGTTGGACAGAGATTTTAGATTTTTCCCCTTTTTTGTCCGTCGTTTTCCCCCTTTTTCGTTTAAAAGCGCAAAAATTGGCGGTTTCCCAATCTGGGATCAGTGAGTGTACCTAAGCGAGGTTTTCCGCAGATTTTTTTTTTAAAGAACGCTTTTGAATTGACAAGAGAGGTTGAATTTCTAGGAAAAAAGCCTTTACCCAGCGGGTAATGCTATACTGAAATCTAGAATGAAAGATTCCACACTAGATTCTTAGCAAAAGTTGAGTGCAGCAAATACTTGACAGAGTGTAGAAATATTGCAGAGCGCCACGAAAATAGTTTCTCAATTTTGGGTGAATGTTTTAAAGTTCATTGTCAATAATTGTAAGGCTTAAGTATTTAAATTCAGCAACACTTTCGATATTAAAAAATGTATTGCTGCAGCAGAGATTACTGTGAAAGAACAAAAAGACGGATCTGGGTTGCAATAAGACAGTTGACACCTTGTGCAATCAGCTTCAAAATGTTCGCGTTTCCGCTGACAATCAATTTATGCCCAGATGCTAATGAGATGAAGATCAAATTTAATGTCTGCGATAAGATTCAATAGTACTTTGAATCTGAACCATAAGCAAAGACCACATCATTCGAAAATGTTGTCAGGAATCCAAATTAAACAAGGAATACAATACAAATTGAGAACAGTAATGGTCTCAAAACAGAACCCTGAGGAACTCCAATTTAAAGAATCTTTACGTCGCTGTTGGTGTCATTATTATTCACTCGTTGTGACCTAAACGCTAAAAAACAGACTTTAACTGAGCGCGCTTTTTGGTCGGTTTAAAAATCGGTTAAAATTAACTAAAGTTGAAAAAAGGAGTTCCTATTCCTTGTTAAAAATTAACGAGATTTTTTCTTAAATAAATTCTGTTAAAAGTTTTTTCAAACAGACTTATCTATCAACCAACAAAGTATAAGTACAAAATTTGGTGTGGGGGGGGGGGGGGGGGGATTTATAAATACACTATCTCTAGGAGCTATATTAACAGTATAACTAGGTTGTTTTCAACAGAAAGTTAGTTAAATTTAAATAAGTTATTTTACTTCGTATATTTGTAAGGTATGACTGAAGCCACTCACAAATAAAACCACGAAATTCAACATTTTCAATGTTGCTACCAATATATCATTTATATCAATTATCGGCAGTACTTTTCTTTTTATCTAGGTTTTAAATCGAAGCTAGATGTGAGATAGGACAATAATTACACAATTTATCCACAGATTCGTTTTTAGTCAGAGCCAATAGTCTCCGTGGCTTTACTTCCCTTCCATTTGTCCCAGAAACAAAAAAAAAAATCTCACGCAAATGAATGCCTGTAAAAACCCAGACCTATGCTGCCTATGCAGACTTGTTATGCCAACTAGTTTGTTTTTATTTTTGCATGCAGTTTTGGTACCAAGGCATGCTGAGTACCAGTGGCTTCGATAGCAGTAAGCCCTCAAAAACGCTGCAGGTGATGTGCTGTGTTTTAACCGACCGCATTCCTAATAAGTTCATGGTATGATGTCAGTCGGTACGCATGCAACATTCGCCTACAAAGCTGCGATGCATAGAAACATTAGAGCGGCTCGCAAGCTTCATGAGTACAGATAGAGGGACGAACATCGGCTTCTCGGGAAGAAAGAATGTATATACTGCGCGATCGATGAAATAGATAGGTGCTACCTAGAAAACTGTGTTCGGAAGTCTTTCCAAAAAGTTAAAAGATCGATCCAACAAGACATTAGCAGGGACCTCCTATAGTAGTTTTGGGCTATTTAAAATTGTTGATACTAGCAGGCCTGCTGCGGGTAGCTAGCGAATTTACAAGTCCTCCGTAAAGAAGATTTGTAGAGTTCCGGGACTCTCGCAAGACTGACCTGTAGCCCACCGGGACTGTCGCATGACGGACTTGCAGAGTGCCGGGACTGTCGCAAGATGGACCTGCAGATTGCCGAGACATCGCAAGACTGACCTGTTGTAGGCCGCCGGGACTGTCAAAAGACGAACCTGTGGAGTGCCGGAACTACCACAAGACGGACCTGTAGACCACCGGGACTATCGTAAGACCGACCCGTTCAGCCGTAGCAGTTAGAACTAAGAAATTTTGAAATTATTATAAATAACTTTAACTTTAAATTTTGCGTGATTTTTGGAACACCCTTTAATATATTCAAAGTCGGTGCTGGGGAAATCGAAAATCACTTCTAAAGACTGCGTTAAAAGGTGGAGACGACCTCAAATACTCTATCAGATAAAGAACGAACAATTCATTGCCAAAATTAAATGACAAACGTTAATGTCATTGTACCTAAATTCAAGTGGCAAGTCAATTCAAATGCCAGACAAGCGTACCATACATATTGGCTTACTCCTGCTCAGTGGCGTACGAAGGAGGGGGTTCATGGGCTCTAACCCAACAGCTCAGAGAGCTGTGAAAAATTCTTTGATACATTCCATTGGCAAACATTTTATCATTAGAGTTTCATGTCTGTTTATAAGTAATATGATTAATTAACCTATCCATATCTCAATATAGTTAGAAACAGAAACAGAGACTATTTCGAAGTTCACCATCTGTCAAAATAAGAAATTGGGTGTATTCTTTAATTTTTTGAATAGCAAATACAACAGTTTTATATGGATGGTGATGAAGCATAGCTATGCAAATAATGCACTGCGTTCACTTAGAAGCAGTACGGTAGCATTTAAATGAGGTGATATCGAGTTCGCATTCTTGGTACATCTGCTCAAAAATTTACCATAACCAGATAAAAGTTTCCAAATTACCAAAACTCAAAAAGCAACAAAAATTACCAAATTTGGTATACCAAAGTGGCAACCTTGCAATAGGCGTGTCTTAGATATACGAAACGTAACTGGCTATGAGAGAAAGAAAAGAAACTGTGTGCTCGACCCTCTCTCTGTTGCTCCTACAGTGTGATACAGACAATAGGCCTGCACTGCAGTGATACCATATCCCTTTTATGTTAACAAAATAAATAATTTTATTATTTTAAAAAATACTCGTGATTCATTCACAGACACATATGTCATTTTATGAAACAGTTTATGGAAATAAAAAAAAAAGAAAATGAAAGCATTTAGATATTTTGAATGACTTTTTTCTAAACATGAAAACATTTAATTTGATCGTAGGTTGAATAATTTTTTTATTCTTAATGAAATGAGCAATTACGAACAAAATTTGACCAAAATATAAAATCCCTTTCTTTTTGTACTATGAGGTCTGAAAAATACCTCTGTCACTTTTAGCTTATTATTAGTGAGAAAATCCCGCAAAAACTGATAAATCCCCCGATCTGGTATCACTGTTGCACTGAATGATGTGTCTTAGATAATGAAAAGTAACCGGCGCAGTGGCTTAGTGGTTAGTGTGTTGGACTACTAAGCGAGGGGTCCCAGGTTCGAATCCCGAGAAAAACCCAAATTCCAACTTAAGGTTTTTTCACTGCGCCACCTCTCGCGAACGTCTGACAAACATCCGAGAGTATAACTGTCATGAAAGAGCTTCTCAATTGGCCGTTTGGACTCGGCATAAAATTGTAGATCCCTTCCATTCGTCCCAAAAAAAATAAAAACTCACACAGGACGAATGGTTGTGAGAAGCTAGGCTTAGGTCCATACGGACCTGTTGCGCCAATTATTTTTTTTTTTTTTTTGTAATTGGCTGAGAGAAAGAGAGAACAAAAATGTGTGCTACAGTAATATACGAAACGAAACGTAACTCTCTCTCTTTTTATATCACTAACTTATATCTCCCTCTCAACTTCCGCTCGCAATTTCCGTAACGCTTTCGTGACGCATTCACCAGCTTACCCCCTTAATCAAGCGTGCCTAAAGAAGTATTACTTCAAAAATCCTGCTCCGGCTGCATTAAGCCTCACTCTCGCCGACCCTATTACAGTGCTAAGCTCCCAAAAAATTCATTAGTATTACCAATGAAACAAGTTATTTAACACCCCATCCAGTGTACACCCACAACTGCCATCCACTACTCCAAATTCGACTATCCACTCCCTCCCGCATTAACTTTACGTCTAAACAGCTGAAAATCCCGCTGCCACGTCTCTTCGGTCTGTCAGTCTGTTACATTTGATTTAATAATAGTCCGGCCCTTTCTTCAAAGCACCTCGCATCTGTCCGCTAGGCTGGTCCCTCTCGGGAAATTATACGAAATTTTCTAATCAACAATTTTCATTTCGCCGCCGCCGCCGCCGCCATATAAACACACACCAAGAGAGTACCACTCCAGGCGAGTGGTTCAGATTTGGTTCCCATAATCAAAACAAAAACAACTACAGATATACGACCAACCGAGAGAGTGATAGAGAGATGGAGAAGAAAATTTCACTAGGCCTGCCGCCGCCGCCGAACCCCGCTCAAAATCCACCCAAAGGTAATTACAAATGGGAAATCTACGCTGGAAATGTGTTATACGCTCTCAGGACCACAGATTACAAGCCGCAGCTATTTGGTCTTTGCCACAACAGACATAGAAACGCAAAGTATCTTCAGATACATACCATCCAGCATCGAATTTTTTGTTGTTTCTCATGTTGCCCTCTCCGCTGTTGCAGTTGGTCTCTCTGTCCCGATGCAGATAACGTTGGATACTCGGATACCGTGGAAACTAGGTTACCCGAGTGGATATGCTACAAAACAGTCATTTTGCCCCCAAGGAGTATCTGTGCATCTCTCGCGCTGGAATTGTGCTATTAATTAGTGAATGAAAAAACAAAAAAAAAACATATTTATCGCTCTCCAAGACGAGGTTTATATACCCACATTGGGGCAAAGTGAAAATTGGTTGACCTCTTCCTCTGGGGCGCGAGCGATCTGCTCTTGCAGATCTCGCATTGCATTTTGATGTGCGCCTTCCCCAGTGGACACATCCGAGAGGAGTTCTCTCTAACAATGATGACAAGAGGAAAATAACAAAAAAAAAAAGAAGAAAACCCTTCGAAGAGCTCCACTCCCGAGAATCAATCTCGCTGTGGTACTGTGAGTGAGCTGAAATGTGGCCTCCTAATGATGTCTTCCAGAAACAACTCTATTAAATTGATTTACGTAGAAAAAACTATGTGCCCAGCAACATCGCGCTCTCTCTTTCTCGGTGCGCGCCAGAGATCGATCTACATTCGTGACTGAATTAACTATGCGCGCGATGGGGTCCAGCCAGGGCTGTAGAGGAGCTCTAGGATTGCGAACTGGGGTTACACTGTGGTCAATGATTAAATAATGGCTCACCGGATGGATGAAGTTCTTTTCTTTATGCAAATAAAGACAAGAGTGTGATCTGTGATGAAGTGCAATTGGGAGAAGGGCGGCCCGCAGACCGCACATATCATAATTTGTTTGGGGGCTTGCTTTCCTTTCTTTTGGCGATTGAATTCCGCTGATTTATAGCCGGTTCCCACGGTCCGCTGTGAGTTGATCTGATTCTGATTCATAATGCCACTTAATGTCACTTTAACCAGGGATTTGAGTTTTCTGTGTGTTTGGGTCCACCCAATGGTTTGCAAGTGACGGTGCCGGGTTCCCACACTCGATATACGTCAATCGCATTAGCACGGTTTATGCAGCCCAAAAGTGGAATGAGAAATGCAGGGCAAAAAGGCGAATAAAGCGTCGGCTACTGATGAGTGCCCTATGTGAGTCCTGTCGGAATGAATTTGATCAGGCGGTGGTCTTAATCTGGTTCGTAGTGGTTATGTCCTTCGGACGGTCTGTTCTTTTGGTCGGATGGGAATAAGGACAAATGTCAGTGTTGAAGTGCACTTTCAAAGTATGTCACGTCTGTTGCGAATACATTTTCGACTATACGAGTATGTGGGTTACGCAAAGTCGGCTCATTTAAAGCCAGCCAAAGTTAAAGAAAGTTTGTAAAGCGTCGGGCTCCCTCTACTATTTGTGAGTGTCCGAGTTTTCTGTGTGTTTTATTTTTTTTTTTTGGCAATAACTACATTTTCTGTGACACTTTCTCAAACTTACTTTTGAAAGTTTTTTCCTTTTCTGTTTTTGTCGCTTGTGGGGAGCAGCGTTGCCACTTTAAGACGATGTTTTCGGAGGAGATTCTCTAAAGGTAGTAGAATGAATTATTTCGCAGTAACAAAACTAAGGTAAATAATAAAGTATAACCTTAAAAAATACAAAATTAATAAGACCGATTCCGTAAAAAAATACTCAAAAATGCATTGATTCACTAATTTTGTTGTTTTCTGCTGAAAGGTGTATACAACTGAACTACAAAAAAGGAGTAGATTTAATTTGGTGGCAGTAGACTTAAATTTCGAAAAAATGCAGTTGATTTGCGGCAATTGCAGCCAAGTGGCATTACTGTCGGGGATGGGATGGACATTTGATTAATTTTTGGTGTTTGTTTTTTATTCCCGGGGGATTTCACATTATCTCTGTCAACCGTCAAATTTATGAGCGTTGAATGGCGAAAGGCAATTCGAAGAGTTGCCTCTGATTGGTACCAGCGCTTGAAAAGTTTAGCCGGTTGTTTTATCTCGGTAAATTTGTTGTGGAACTGGCTTTCACCTAAAAGATGATTACCACAATACCAACCTGATACTAAGTACCTATCAGTAGTAGCAGTGATAGTAAAAGTATTACCCAGTACTGTTAGCAGTGGTGTTAGAAGTAGTACTCAGTATTAGTGGAAAAAGTGGTAGTAGTATTATTATTATAAGTATAATAGTAGGTGTAGTATTAGTAGTAGTAGAAGTATTATCCAAAAGTGGTAGTACAAGTATTACCTAGAAGTAGTTGTAGAAGAAGTTGTATTAGTACTATTACCTAGTATTAGTAGTAGTAATAGTAGCAGTAGTAGTAGTTATATTAGCAGTAGAAGTATTACCTAGTAGTAGTAGTGATGTTAAAAGCAGTACCTAGCATTAGTAGAAATAGTGGTAGCTGTTCAAGTAATAGTAATAGTGATAATAGTAGTAGAGAATTAGATGAAGAGTACTGGTAAAAGTGAAAGTAGTTGTAGGAGAACTAATAGGAGTAGTAATAATAGTACTAGCAGTAGTGAAACTAAAAATAGTAGTAGGTACTAATAGTAGTAGATAGTAGTAGTAGTAATAAGTACGTAAATAAATAAGTTTCCTGTTTCTTTTCTTGTAAATACTATACAATTTAAGAAGCTTCACGAATTTCCCATCTTCAACCAACCACGTTCCAACGTTCTTTCATCTAATTAAAAATTCGGTTGTTATGGGTTTTTCCGAATCACACGCCCCTAAAAGTGGGCGTGTCAAAAAAAAATACATAAATTGCTAAGAAAAACATAATCTACTTATTTTGTTGAGACGCTGAATTTTGAAAATGATTTTAAAACTGCCTACAAGCGCAGTGCCTCAGTGGTTAGCCTGATGGACAATTAAGCCGGGGGTAGCAGGTACGATACCCAGAAAAATTAAAATCACCTACACCTTTGTATTTCTTTCCTAATGCACCACCCGTTTCCTGAAGGTCTGACAAACATCCAAGGGCATAATTGACCTTCTCTCTTCAGCCGCTGGTTATCGACATAAAATTCAAGGTCCTTCGAAGTTTAGAAAAAAAGAAAATAAATAAATACTTCCACAAACGAGTGGTTGTGAGAAGCAATGTCTAGAGCCACAAACGAATCTGCTATGCCATCTATTTGCTTATGTTTTTTATCGCAAACTTAACCCCTGTAGGATTGGAGTTGAAGTAGGATTCAAAACCAAAGGATGCATTTTAACATAAATTATTTGTTAACCTAATTTTCGAGCGCTTTACAAGCCTTATAAATATTTTCTTTACCGACGGGACCTACTTTCGCCTTAATGAGAAATAAACAACACTGCAGCATCGCTCTCGTAGCTACGGATCATCTAAGTTTTGCACAAAGTTGACCTTAGTTTTTGGCCCACTCTGCTGATTGTAACTTCTTCGATATGCCCTTAATAACATTCTATTGTTAATTGGTATCTAACTCAATAAACTCGGTGATGATCGCTGAGGAAGATCGAACAGACTGCTCGCCGATCGCAGTACGATCGATGTGGTTACAGATGATAACATTCGGTCGATCACGAGGTTCTTTTAGGACTCTTGAGGTGCGAACATGGTGTGCAAAAATAGCAGTATTTCCGGAGACTGCACATGCCAATCGTGTCAAAGAATCTTCCATGGTGACCATGTCAACAGGTTCGATCGGTGAGTTCGATTTTAATTACAGGTGTCGTACAATAGTTTGTTGTATTTATATAACACTCCTCTAAGTGAGCCGTGATAGTTTATTACATCAGATCGATCAGTCCTAAACAACACAATGTGATCGTCGCCCCTGATCCCAAAATCTGCACCACATGACATTGTGCACCTTAACACAGCTACCTACTCCTATTCGATTTTTTTATTTTTATTCTGATTTACAAAACCTTGCTCGTTGCAAGCACTATTAAAACATTTTCATTTTATTCCATTTCTAGGCCCTCTCGGGATTCCTCATGATGCTCACGCAGAATGGTAAACTCCTCTACATCTCAGACAATGCAGCCGAATACCTTGGGCACTCAATGGTAAGTGTTTCGTAATTTCGTTTCATTAATCCCAGCTATCCCTATCCGGTAGAACGACTTAGCCCCGATGCGAGGCCGCTTACGCCTTTCACATGCTCGCCGAGTGCGGGAGCCTCTGCAACTTTCTCACAGTCAAACTGCGGTGTTCTGCGCCATAAACTTGCAGCAATTTCCGAATTGAATTGTTTGCCAATTTGGTCGCGGTTTCATCAATTTGCAATAATGTTGCAGCAAGCTCAGTCTTTGGGGGCTAATATGGCAGAGATGTATCAAAGAAACGAGCCATAGCGGGCATCTGCAGCTGTCAAAGTGACACGGGATTTGCCTGTATAATTTCGAAACTATACTTTTTTTTTCTTAAATGAAACAGAAAGACTCGGTGAGATCCTAATCGCGACAGCTTTTACATTGCCGCACGTCAAACTGTTGCACCATCATCAGGCAAAAGTACGTTTGTTTTTTTCCCGGATTTTCGTTGATTAATTTCCACTCGCACATAGTCGTCTATAGTTAGGCAGAGGGAATTGAAGTTGACGACGACCTACCTACCCACGTAACAGCAAATGACAATTTTCAGTGGTCTCGCAGTGAGGTATGACTCTGGGACTGCACTTCTGTTTTTGTGCTGCGCTGATACGAGTACGAGTACATGACGGGGTTCACGTTCAGTGCGGTTAATTTAGTTTTTATGTGCGAGCCAACAATTTACCATGAGCTGGGTTTAGCTTTTCACTTGGAGTTGTTGCTTTTTGGAGGACATGTGTTGCGATTTGTCTACGCTTGCATTTGGATTACCTGTGGCTATGAGTAAGGTTCATATGTATGGCAGATTGTTACAGGCAATAATTGCCATGGATATTGGGTTGGGGGTGATCGGTTAATTGCTAAAGTGTGCAAAACTGGATACAGACGAAACGGAATGTAAATGGATTACGTGGGCTTGTGAGATTCCGTGATTATGATACTTGGTTCACAGGAAAGTCAAAACCAGAGTTAGGAATGCTTCATATTTGAGTGGAAGTGGACAGACAAATAACATTCACTTTTGAGAAGACGTTCCATAAGCTAGTTGCGGGTATCGAGTGGTCACTATCGCTGCGTTTCAGCAGCAGTGCAGCTCCTCACCCGAAAAATAGACTCGGACTCAGTTGTCATAGTCTAGTGGAACAATATCGTTTTCAAAACTTTAACGACCGTAAAACACAATTTTGTAGTGGTAAGTGTGTTGGACTACAACACAAATAACATCTTAAGGATTTTGCCACTGCGCCACCTCTTGCGAATGTCTGACAAACATCCGAGAGTAAAACTGCCATAAAAGAGCTTCTCAATTGGCCGTTTGGACTCAGCATAAAATTGTAGATCCCTTCCATTTCTCCCAGAAATGAAAAACGAATGGTTTAAAGAAGCTAGGCCTAGGGTACCTATCCAGACAGACTTGTTTATTTTATTTTTTAAAAAGCTATTTTCCGTGTGAGATTTTTGTTTGTAAATTAAGCAAATTTCATTACAAATTATGTCACAAAACGCATGCGCAAGATTTGAATTTGGCGCCATTTCTGCGGTAAAGTGCTGCCAACAAAAAAAAGAAAAAAGTCAATTTGACATCTGACAGCTTAGGATTATTAAAAAATGAGGCACTACTCTTTACAAGTGATGAGGGTTTGGCACCTATAGTTGCCAATGTAAGTGTACTTCAGGGATGTGGCTCATTTTGAGACAGAAGACTTTGTTACTTTGTTAATAGTCAAATTTGAATCAGGAAACCCAATCAGGAAACAAGTGATTGTTGAGAGACAAATGCATTCACCTAACGTCATTGTTTGATGAGGATATAGGGCTGTAATGAACATCAGACTCTATCACATGCCGCACGATTGGCAGCCTTAATTTTTTTTTTTTTGTTTTTGTATGTTTTTGCATGTCACACAGATGCTAATTGAGATTACAGCAATAGGAATAAAATGGCGGAAATAAAAAAAAAGTCTTGAGGGTCCAGCGGCAAGAGGATTGTAAGTTGGGACAGCACTTAGTCGCTAGTTTTGGAGGTAAGTCGGTGTCCTATATGAAAGTGTCCACAATCTACCCGCTTTTGTCCCATAAATAGTAACACCCGATTGTTAAAGACGCCTGAAACAGCGTTTAATCTTATTACTTATTTATTTATTTCGTCTTACAAGTTATTTTTAGACTATTTCTAATATCAATACAGAAATTCATACTTATATTTTATACACATATTTAATTATTAGATTACAGTGAATTCATTATAGCAGTTTTACAAAGTATTCTACTCATATTGAAGTCAATTGAATTGTTATATAAATTATAATTTACACAAGCTTTAGTTATGGGATCATTTTGACCATAATTAGTTCTGTGCCGAGAAACATAAAAAAAATACAGTTCTCTAGGCCGAAGAATGCGAAAAGGAGTGTATATACTAAACATTGATAATAAAAGCGAACAATCAATATGAACGGTAATTACATCATGTGCAAAAAGTACTGAGTAGTAGGTTCTTCTTTTAGCCAGAAGTTTCGAACTTATAAGCGCACATCTTGCTTCATAAAGAGGAATATCATTACTCCAGTTTATTTTTCTGAGAGCATATTTTGTGAATCGTTTTTGAATTTTTTCACTCCGAGCTTCAGCATTGTGGTAGTAGGGATTCTAAATTACGCAACCATATTCTAATATAGAACGAATTAAAGAATTGAAAAGTGATTTAAGAGTGTAGGGATCGTTAAAGTCTTTGGAATTTCGACACAGAAAACCCAGCATACAATTAGCCTTGCTTATTATGTAATCTATGTGTAACGCAAAGTGTAATTCAGGATCAAATATAACACATAGATCTTTTTAATCAGTAACTCTTTTAAGTAAATTTCCTTGAATACTATAATCAAAAATTAACGGAGATTTGATTCTATTGAAAGTCATAACAGAGCATTTTGTTATGTTAAAGTACAAGGTGGCGCAAAAATAACCTTCCGATGTTTTTTGGCTGTAATTTAAAAAAAAAATTAAAAACTTTGATTCTTCTTGTGGATTATTTTTATTTGGTCTTTTAATTTTTTTTACATCAAGTCGAGAATATGATGTCATGTAAATGGCCGCCGCAACAGTTGATTGTCATTTGAGCCCTTTTTATGGCATTTTCGATCACTTTGGCCAAAACTTCCGGCGATAGGTCCTCACATTCTTGACGGATATTGTCTTTAAGAGCTGCAAGAGTCTGAGGCTTGTTGAAATAAACCCGCGACTTCAAAAAGCCCCACAAAAAGAAGTCTGGAGCGGTCAAATCAGGCGATCTTGCTGGCCAGTGCAAATCGCCAAAACGGGAGATTAGGCGCCCGGGAAATGCATCCTTCAGCATATCGGTTGTGGCACGTGCAGTGTGTGCCGTTGCACCGTCCTGTTAGAACCACATGTTCTCCAATCCCAATTCATCAAGTTGCGGCAAAAAGAACTCGTTGATCATTGCTCTGTAGCGCACACCATTCACAGTAACCGTTTGGCCCGCGACATCTTCTAAGAAAAAAGGTCCGATGACTCCTCCAGCGAAAATAGCACACCATACAGTGACTTTGAGCGGGTGTAATGGCTCTTCGTGGGTTACACGCGGATTTTCAGTGCCCCAGAAGCGTAAATTTTGCTTATTTACGTACCCGCTAAGATGGAAATGGGCCTCATCACTAATGATTATTTTTGATGAAAAATCATCTTCCTCTTGGTGGTGATTAAGGATGGCTTGAGCGTATGTTAGACGCGATTGGTGGTCAGCAGCTAACAGCTGATGCACCGTCTGGACTTTGTACGGAAACATCTTCAAATCTTGTACCAAAATTCGCTGTAAAGACCGTCGACTAATACCCATTTGCGTGGCACGTCGTCTGGTCGATGTCGACGGCGCTTCTATGACATCTTCGGCTACAGCAGCAATATTCTCTGCAGAACGGCTACTCCGGGGTCTACCACGCCTGGCAGCATCTCGTGTTGTGCCAGTCTCTTCGAGGCGAGCGGCTAAGCGTCGCAGTGTTTTACCAGTAGGCGTTGGACGGCTAGGAAATCTGCGACGAAATTCACGTTGTGCCAAAGTCACCGACCGATTATTGCTCAAATAAATAGTCACCAATATTCCGCGTTCTGGAGCAGTGTAGCGTAACATTGTTTATTAACGTGTATTTCGCATGTGTTTACTACACAAATGTCAAAACAGAACTGACATTAGGGGCCAATCGCCAAATTTATTGCATTTTCTGATAGGAGGATTACTTTTGCGCCACCTTGTATAACCCATTCATAGTACACCAGGCATTAACTTGGTTAAGATCTGTTTGCAATTGAATCGCATCAGAAAGCGAGTTTACAGATTTAAATATTTTTAAATCATCAGCATATAAAAGGGATATAAAATATGGTAAGTCGTTTATGAAAAAAAGGAAGAGGAACGGACCAATGTGGCTTCCCTGGGGGACACCCGAAAAATTTAAAATTTCATTAGACAGAGCGGATCCTATCTTAACATATTGTTTCCGATTTCGCAGATAACTGCCGATCCAATTTAAGATACTAGAATGGAATCCAAACATCTCAAGTTTCTTTAACAGAACATTGTGTTGGACCCTGTCAAAAGCCTTCGAAAAATCTGTATAAATACAATCAACCTGGTGACGATTTTCAATTTTATGGAGACAGTAATTAGTGAATATGACTAAGTTGGTAGTAGTTGATCTACCAGACACAAAACCGTGCTGATTTTGCGAGATTTGGTTACACACAGCGGTATATATCCGTTTCTTCACAACAGCTTCAAATATTTTCGGAACTAGTTGCAATTTAGCTATGGCTCTGTAATTGTCAATAATTCTTTTAGACCCAGATTTATGAATTGGAGTTATAAAAGAATGCTTCCAGCAATCAAGAAAGAGAGACGTGTTAAATATAATCTGAAGCGGTTGAACTAAAATACATTTGCATGCCTTAAAAAAAAGGGGGGAAAGTTGTCAGGCGCAATACTCGTACTTGAATCAAGCGATGATAATTCAAGAAGAATATCTTCCTCAGTAAGAGAAATAGAGCCTATGTTAGTGATACGATCACAATTGGGTAATGAATTACAATCAATTACCTCATTCACGAAATTTGATTGGAAAAATGATGCAAACATGTTACATATTTCACTAAGATTATCACTATTGACTCCGTTATACGACATAATTGATGGTATACCAATTGATTTTCGCTTTGTGTTTATAAATGACCAAAAGGCTTTAGCATCACGTTTAGTGTTAGTTTCCATTGATGAAACGTATTGCTTATAAACAAATTTCTTTAAAAATTCATACTTCTTTCGCAGTCGCAAAAAATCATTGCGCGCATTTAAATTTAATTTACTCAACTTATAGGCTTTATTCATAGCATTCTTCAGTCTCGATAAACTGATGTTATACCAAAGAGGTTTATTAGAACAGATTATTCGTTTAGTCGGCACAAATGTAGGGATCGTATGGTCAATTATTTTTCTGAATTCTGTAAAAGCAGTTTACTTATTGGGTCGATCTTGTTTCTAAAAGCAGTGATTAACAGAAGTAAAAAGAGAACCATAATCGAACCAATTAAATACAAAATGTCATTCCAAACGTGTTTTCCAACTTTGGTTATATTTTTAAAATAACTTAATACCACCTATACGGACTGGATGACATGTCTAGATTTCATCCCATTTTCAGCTAAATCCAAGCTTACCGCTTCTGCCTACTGCGCCCACCACCTCAATATAAAAGTGTCATTCAGTATAGCTCCGAGGGAACTTTGACAGCGCACATATTGAAAAAACTTTTCCTATCATTCTGCTGTCATGTTTACAATTTTTCCAATTTTTTTGATGTCGCTTCAAGATTCAACAGCGCAAGAAATCGTGCAAATTTATTATACAAAATTGAGTTTCGTTTTCAAAACGTTCCGCCCGTGTTCTATTTTCTAATTTGCAGCCGTAAACGTAATGGGTTATGACATTCAACGTCCTACCGAACTTACCCATTCGGTAAATTATGAAGAAATCCGAGAAAAATGGTTCAGATTCACGTTCAGTGGCTGATTATAATCGAGTAGTCTCAGTATTCGCGGTACGCCAACAAAACACGCGGTTAACAGAAAATATTGCTGGGACGCTGCGGTCGGTGCGCGGGTACCAAAACGTTTCATTTTCGTATCGTTCTAAGGATACCTAGGTTAATATATTTCCCAGCATTTTATTCGCGAAGCCAACCCTGCCTTCGATTTCGCTTATCGTTTCTATTTTTCATAGAAATAGGCTAACGTCAGAGGAAGCATCAAACAAACTTAAAAACTCACACTGCACAAAAAACACTTATACTCGCGTTGCCAACAGAAACGATTATTCATGCCAATTGCTTATTTATTTTATAGCAGCATTTCGTTGGGCCAACGGTCTTTTAATACTCTTACACTATGAACAACATTTTAAGTACAAGGTTGCTGCGTCAAACCACAACTTCCAAAGTTAAGTGCAATGTCTATATTTTTGCAAAATATTTTAAGTGCTTGCAGTCTGAAAATAAACGAATCCAACTCATACAATAAACTTCGAAGACCGAGTCTAAATTCGCCAATCCCGTCGGGTTCTTACCAAAACCTCATTAGTCTTCTCGTTAGACGCACCCAAACTATACGGTCATGACTCCAATTCCACTCATATACCTTTGCGTCAAATACCCGGTATTTCAATTTAGACCCACCTCCAAAATATTTCCTCCTATACTCACATGTCTAACAGTAGCTAATCACTAAAACCCCCTAGCGATCGCAGGAATTTTAAAATAAAAATGTCCCCTCCCACCTTCGGTCAATAACTCATTCGCGTTGATTAATGCGATTGCCCGGCTTCAACAGGCAGGCGTCGTAATTACCTGACTACACGTATAATGAAGTGTCAAGAAGTGACTTAATTTTTATTGGAAAATTTGAGCTCCACTCTGTGAACACACCCACTGTCAATGTTTGCTCTCCGGGCATGGATGAAGCCCTTTGGCGTATATTGAAGTAACCCTTACCTCGCCAGACAAACGCAAAGCCCCCCCCCCATCTGTCATTTCGATTTGAATATCGAATAAATTCATGTTTCCTCATATCTCGAAATGTGACACTTGAATGAGTGGTAAGTGCCGAGTTTAACTAACCCACTTGTGGCTTTTGTTGTAAGCTGTGCTGATTCAGCGACACAACATGGAAAGGTAGCTGCACTCTGCAGCGCCACAGTAGCCCATGTTGTAGATCTCTGACATAATGAAAGGTTTAATTAACTGAACTGTCAAAATAGCTGTCAATTGTGTCCACCCTAGCGTATTCAGATACAGTTGAATTGTCCACATGTGTTGCGGTGTAGTTGGAATTGTACATCGCGGCCACTGTGGTATCGGGGTTAATCCAGATAAGAGTTGCACATTTATGGCGACCACATCGAGTGATGATCGACTCTAGTAGAGAGTCGTCGTCGTCGGTCGTCGCCGTTTCTATTAATCCATTAATGGCAGTTCGTTAATTAACTTTGTTGTTACTGGCTGCATATATGTTCGTTTAGGGGGTTAACAAGAAAAATAATTGCATTGTTCCGATCGAGTCCGAAAAGGTTATTTATGGATTTTCTCTTTCTTTGGCGGAAATGTTGCGCGCAACTCTGACTCATATGGCTGTGGCAATATACAATTAATTAATCTAACCAGTAACCGATTGCAGTGTGTGCTATGTTAATTATCGAACATGACATATGCCAACAGATCGAGATTATTAATCTGTGTGAGGGGTCAGGCAATGGAAAAGGATTTCGCTTTCATTGCGAACGGAAAAACCAAATGATAGATGTAGAGATAGGCAAGTGACAACGCTGGGAAAGCCTTGGAAATTTGAATCAAGCTGGGGGCACTTGTATCCGCGTTATAATTCATATTACGAGTATGAGAATGACGGTAGGTACTCGTATAGGGGGATACAAAAACTATGTAAATTCGCTATCCGATTAGAAAATTGTCAGTAGAATGCACTCTTGTATAAAATCAGCTAGTCTTAGCTTATAATTATTCCCAAGAATTAGAATAGAAGTGACTTAGATTGGCATTAAGCAATACGGCCTAAGAGTCCAGTTTGCTGTTGGACTACTTTTTTTTCACTTAAAGTGTGCATTTGCACTGAAAGTGTGACACGAGAAACTGTTTGTTTTTGTCCACACAAAAAATGTCAAAGAAGAGAGAAAAGAGATAAAGAAGACAAGAGTCATTTTTTGTGGTTGGTTAAAAAGTATTCTTTCACCCGCTGAATCGGAACCAACTGCGAAATAAAACAGTTGATGAATTGCCGCCATAAAAGGGTATAATAGTTTTATTACTGAACGATTGAAAGGTTGACAACTGCTCACCAAGCGAATTTGAGATTACAAAAACGAATGAATAAAATGAGCCAAATGTAAATTATCGAATGTTTGAAAAAAAAAACAAGTAAAAGTGTGATCATCGGCATACAAGTCATGCAAAACTGGTTTTATACCAGAACTACTTTACCGACATGGCCCTATTTTAATATCAACCTGACGACGATAAAAGTAAGTCCACTTACAAAATTTCACTTGCCTAAGTCGATTTGTATCGACGCTATCCTGTTTTCAACATACAGAGAGACACATGGGCCTAATATTGATTTTGTATGGGAGGTACCTGAACTATTTGACCGACATATTTTTAGTAACAACTTGACCCCAAAAAAAAATAAGTCCACTCACAAAATTTCCTACGTGGATTCTTTTGGACGCTATCGTATTTTCAACAGAGAGACACATGGGTCTAATATTGATTTTGTATGAAGGTACCCGAACTACTTGACCGACATAGCCCATTTTGAATAGCAGCCTAACGACGATAAAAAAGAGTCATTTCATCAAACTTCATTCGCCTAGGTTGATTCCTTTGGACACTACCGTGTTTTCAATCGACAGAGAGACACATGGGTCTAATATTGATTTTGTATGGGAGGTACCAGAACTACTTTACTGACCAATACCAACCTGATGCCGATAAAAAGAAGTCCTTTCACCAAATTTCATTCGCCTATGTCAATTTCTTTGGGCGCTATCGTGCTTTCAACAGACTGACAGACGGACATGGCTGGCTAAATCGATTCAGAATGTGATCCTGATTCACAATATATATATATTTACTTTATGAGGTGTTGGAACTTTGTGTTCCACTTGTTATTTATTCAAGAGAAATCTTTAATTTTCAAAGTTACAACTTGTAAAAGATAATCTAAGAATTCCGTGTTGATCGGATCGTGGTTAGAATAGAAGACAAGAGAACAAAAAAGAAATTAGTCTGCCAAAGTGACAGATCAAATTCAGGAATGAAGTGAAATGGAATGGAAAATGAAATCTCCGGTGACTCCTTCTTGCAGTTACAAATGTAATGACAAAGCGAATATACCTTCCTGTGGAGTGTATAAAAACAGGAAAGTTATACTAGGAAAGTAAAGTTAGGATAGTTATAATTGCAAAGTTCAGTAAAGTGGCTTGGGCACAGTATGCACCTGTTCTGGAACGAAAAATCCCATACAAAAATGACACAACGAAATCATGAACAAAAAATTTCGCTCTCCTTTTCGTTTTGCAGTACGCAGTTGCTGCGAAATGACGGTGGAAAACTGGGTAATTGTAGTAGATTGCTTGGTACGATTCTTCATTATTTTTTTGCAGACGTTTAGTGTCCGGGACATTATTTGCTTGCGAAAATTTGACATTTGTACTAGGTACAGTGTTACCAGCTTTTATAAGAGGTATGAAGCCAAATTTGAAAAATCTTGGAGCCAAAAAGAGACAAACTCACATATAAAGATCAAAAGTGCGCAATTTTTTGCAATTCTTTAGGGTTACTTAATTTGATTACATTGTTTTTAAAGACGACATATTGTCATAAACAACACAAACTCATAATTAAAAGACCATTTTTCAATGTTAGAAATGTTAAAAAATTGAAACGCCTATGGAAACGAGTTTTTTTATTAAATTATTTCGAAATGCATTTTAATCGTGTGAAACTCAATTGTAATGGATTTCCAGTGCAAGTGAAAAAATATGTTTTTTTGCGGCCAACTGAATATACAAAAGAACCAGTAAAATTCGAATTTAATTGGATTTGGCAGCAGAAATCTGAAATCTCTGATCACAATCTGAAAAGCCAAATCGAAAACGACATAACTCTGTAGAAAGTGTTAGTTATACGAAAAGAGTACGATCGCAATAGAAGAATACATTTAATAAATTCCCAAGGAACCTAAAAATCGCCAAAGTTTTAAGTGAATTAGAATAAATCCCAAATGACAATTTTAAGGAGCCCGTGAAAAGTTCGAGTAGCCAACTCAGAGATAGATAGCCAGAGCACTGCAACTTGTGTATTAGCTGATGGAACTCTCGTGCCGGAACAGGTCCGTACTAGGCTTTACGGCTAACAAAGAGTGCTAGATTATTATTGGCTGAATGCCCAAGTTACATGAAATAGAGGAGATTATAGTTAATGCTATAACTGCTTTCACCTGAACAGTGCAATACTGCATTGGAGACTTGTCTTTTGTATTCAAGAATTGGTTGTCATCGCTCTGTTGGGGCAAAACGAAATTGTAGTCTCTTGTACAATTGAATGCGAATCGGGGTGCGGGTTCACTTCCTGTCAAGCGGAAAACAGATTGGTCTTTCCGACGGGAATACAGAGAGTTGTAGCGCACATCATGCATCACTAACATAAACAGCCAGGGGAGAATTTCACAATCCAATGACGAAAAATAATATCAATGCACTTACCCCGTCGTAATAGCGCTTAAAATGTAATAACACTGAACGCATACGTTAAGAACACTTCCCAATAAACGCAGACTTTAAGAACACGTCCAAAAAGTCAATGCAGTTCAGTGGGCTAAAGTGCAAAAAGAAAAGGTCATTCATTCTTAGATCGTGAACGTGACACCGAAAGTTGTGCTGTGGCTAACTGTCCTATTTTTATTAAAAAGTTTAATTGTAAATTATTAATAATAATTTGAATAAATAAATTAAGAATTAAAACAATTCAGTGTTAACCTCACCAAACAAGTTACAGAGTTGACTGTCGGAAGTGGTGATATGTTAGTGGACAGACAGGGCAATACACAAGAGAGAGCAGCATGTTTTGAGTACCGCTGGAAAATTAAAGCTCAGATGGACGATCTTTGTGATTTCTTCTATTATAAAATGAACTTTTTTTTATCCTGAGATAAGTTCGGCCAAAGCGTCTTGTCATGCTACAAGTTTTTGCTTGGTTATTTATTTTTTAACCAACTTAAAGGTGAACTGGTTGGACACTCGGAACGAGAGAAGCCAGGTGAACTTCAAGACACATGTCACAAATTGCACGAGGAATACATGAGTCAAAGTAGGCGCAGTGGCTTAGTGGTCGGTGTGTTGCACTACTAAGCAAGGGGTCCCAGGTTCGAATCCCGAAAAACCCCAAATTCCAACTTATTCTGCGCCACCTCTCGCGAACGTCTGACAAACAACCGAGAGCATAGCATAACTATGATAAAAGGGCTTCTCAATTTGGACCCGGCATAAAATTGTGGATCCCTTCCATTTTTCCCAAAAATGAAAAACAACAAAACGAATTGTTGCGAGAAGCTAGGCCTAGGGTCTAGATGCAATCCGTATCAAACTTCTAATGCTTACCCCGAAGACGAATACAGTTTTTGATTCCAAGTACGTGTACGAGCTCTCCAACAGAAACAGTTTTGCTCCGACAGAACAAGTTGTGGACCAAAAGCGAGACCTACACATAATAAAACTGATTAGAGTCGTTTGTTTGAAGTATACGTCAAAACTACTGAACAGACAGCGTTTGAACTTTTATTTGAAATGCTCCTTTCGACTCCAATATCACTATAGTCTATTTCGCTCAAGTAATTCCCTGAGTAATTCTCAAAAACAATTAATGACTAAATTAAAAACACTTTTTCTAAATATCCTAAGCTACCATAGACAACTTTCTGCTTCATCTTGAAGCTGGGCTACGGGCGAAAATCTAGCCAAGACAAAGATGACAATAAGTCTGTTTTATCGAGTTGAAAAATATCAGCAACGATTCGATCTTGATCGTATTTTCATATTATGCTGGTTGAAGAAGTACTCCGTGTCGTTTTCTCTGATTGATGAGTATTGTCTGTGCAAAGCACATCGCGAAATATGGGCGGGATGGGTATATGGGGCGTGACACTTTTCATAAAACAGCATTTTGTAAATTCTATACACCAAAACCCCGATTAGCGTCGTTAATTGGGACCAGAAAAACACGACGCAAATCGAAGTAACGATTTTTAATATTAATTCAGATTATAAAAAAAATATATATTTCATTTAATTTTGAACGACGCAAACTGAAATAAAAACGACGCAGCTTTGAAACCACGATAATTTTTAAATGACGCAAATTCGAAGCGACGCAAATCGGAACAGTGCAAAGCGAGGTTTTGGTGTATATTGAAATTTTAAACAGCTTTAGCGCTGAAATTAAAAAAAAAACACTTTGGCAAATGCGGGCTTGATTGGAAACAGTTCTAGACGCTTATGTGCCAGTTAAAGTTACCGAAATAGGTGACAAGAAGGTACCTATATTAAGTACCGCAAGATGTGTGCCCCTTTGGAATGGAACCTTTTAAAATCGCAGAAATTAGTAAATATTCGCAGATTGCTTTGGCCTTTCTTCTGCGAAATCCCCCACTTTTACAGAAAGGTTAAATCAGTAAACTCTGCCCTAAAGCACCCATTAAAGTTGTCTCTTTTCGGTTATCGCATCTTTTTTATGATTTGCAATACATATATTTTGGGCATTTCCTTTGCAAATGTCACAAACAGTCTTTCTAATCTCCCTCCTGACCTAAGTACAGTAGCAAAATTTGTCAAGACCTATTGGAAGTATTTTTGGTGGTCTTCAAGCTAACTTAGGTAAGCTTTCGCTGCTCATTGAGCCTTTATGGGATACTTTGTGAAAGGATGCTGTAAGACTTTAAAGCTTTAAGCCACAAAAATATGTTATTCTTTCGACGATCACTATGCGTGTCTGTGTTTTATATTTCTGAGCCTAATATGATCTTCTAGCAAATGCACAAGCTGTATAAAAGTTGAATTTGACTTTCCTCTGAGTTTTACTAGGTTTTCTGGCAAAAATATAATCAAATTATATAAGCAGCGCACTAAGGGGTACACCTCGTTATTAGATTTGATGCTTTATACCACATTCATAGGTAAAAAATCAGCTTTATTGCAGCTTATAGACATAATACCCTTTTCCATTCAGTATTATCATCATCCAGCCCCCTAAAGAAAACCTTGGAACAATGTTTTCTTTACAAAGACAAGCCCTTTAGAGAAGTCCCTCAATTGATTGCTTAACAAAGTTCTATAAGAAAGGAACAACGAGTAAAATACCCACGAGATATAGATGTTTCCGAAAATTGCTTCCAATAACCCGCCGACATCTAGCTACCTAATGAGACCGAAAAATATGTTTAACATCGAGTTTGGAGACACCTGACCTCCTGTTACATTTTCGCGTCCCTGGTTGGGCCAGCTGTTAAGCTGTAACCTTAAACGCGGGTTTAAAAAACTCCGTCCTTAAAATGTTTGCTCCCTTGCAGCCTAGCAAGATTACTATAGGTAGGAATATATGTAAATGCCTTTTAAGTCACTCGTAGAAGTGTGATTGAGATCTCTACTTCTTATTAATGCGATTAATAGCTTCCTCTACTCTATATAGACATGAGCAAAGTTCTGACGATACGTTTTAATTTGCAACTCTAACCAATAGTTTTCCTATACAGGTTTATAGAGCTACGCTGCCTTTCTTCACCTGCTCTGCAATAATAAAGAAATAAGTCCAAATAGGACCGACCCCACTGTAATGTTGCAACTTAATTTAAATTTGCTGTCTAAGTTAAGTCCCCTTACGTGGTACCTTTTGTGCCTTAAGCTCAGTTAAAAGAGGATCAACGACAACTTGACATCTTCAACTGGAGGTATATGAATGAGTTTTCCACTATTTGTACTCCTTTCAAACACCTCGTACCGAAATAAAGACGTCCTAGACTCATCACGCCTCCACTCGATCGCCATGTCATGTATCACCGCGGCATGGCTAATTGCAAAACTCATCCTAGTTGTCCAAGTACAGTCATCTCTCGGTTAATTACCCAATTCACTTTCAATTTGTGTTCACTGACGTTATATTTATGAACACACTTACTTCGATTAATATTGTGATCTGCTCACAGAGCAGCAGTTGACCTAATGGAGAAACCATGTTAATACCATCGCCCCGTTTGACATGCTGCAACGTTTAACGGATTGTCACACCAGCGGTGTATCCCATATAGCACCATTTTATCCAGAATGAAGAGAAACCCAAGAGACAAACGCAACCAGTCACCAAAGAAAGCGAAACACACACAACAAGTAGAGGGAGGTGCTGCCAGACCGACAACAAAATCCTAAACACTTTTATGACCCAACTATATGGTAGCCATAACGATCAATAAATTGCGGTTTAATTGCTTTACGAGCTGACGATGAACACACCGCAAGGAGTTCACCATGGTAATGGCAAATCCGTCGCACATTTGGCCCCCTCAACACACCATAATATAGCCACCACCACCACCACCACCAACAGCGACCGTGTCGACCTTCTTCGACCACATCGCATATACGACGTACCATTTGGTTCTGTTCTATTTATTGCCGAACAAAAAAGCCAAACATCGATTGCGACACGCAAATCCTCGGCGCACAGCAGCTCCCCATATATACGGGTATAGTGGCGCATAGCGCATAGTGCATACTCCCGCGTTCCCATGGCATGGCCGCGCACCATCCGCCACAATGACATCATGTGTGTGTCGCTGCATATGCCGCATGCTTGGCAAATGGAAATCCTTTAATTTTTGTTTTTATTGTCGCGGTGTGTTAATTTCTTTGCATACCTATTAAGCTAACCGCACCGTTTTCCAATTGTCTTGTGATATCTGCATTGATACCGAGCAGTAGGTTGTGCGCCGACTCTGAGGTCTGCTCTACAGGTAGGCGACAACGCAAGCGTGAGAGACTGCTGCTGGTGGATACTCGTTTTTCGTATGCCGAGCACACCGCTTAAGTAGGTGAATTTATGACTTGTTACACTTGATAAAGGTTTTAGTTTTGTATGTTTTTTATTTCTTGCGTAAATTTGTTCACGCGAGTGCGACTGCGCGACCACGGATACCTATGGAAATCGATTTTCCATACGCCATTCACTTGGCTGAGCTCTATTTATTGATTTTTGCCAGTAGGTGCTGGGGCGGCTGGCGTGTGGTGGAAGGAGCCGTAATTAATTGCCTTTACACCGGTGGATATATGTTGGATCGGATCGGATCGGTGCCGATAGGTCAATGTCGGTGATTCGGGTGGTTGGTAGCTGCACAGATAGCGCATATTAGAATGGTTATGAGGTTGTGGGTTCGTAGGTACTCGTACAATGGGGGCCTGCTGACAGATATCTGATTTGGTTGACATCGAAATAATTCAGGTCACATATCTGTGCCGAGAAGTATATGGAAGGCGTGTTGCCGAGGTGTTCATGAACTCGGCCGATCGCAGGTTGTCCATAAATTAGACTTGTAAGTCACACGAAGATTGTGAAGTGCAGATAAATCTGCCGGCGCACACCGCTCCGTGTGGCTGGAAAATGAGTTATGTGGTTGTTTTTGTCGTTATATTTGTATATCTATTGGAGGTTTGTCTGTTTGTCTGTTTCTGTGGGAGAAAGGAGTGTAACAAAAAAAAAATTTGAATCATAAAACAAAAGAGTTGAAAACCGAACTGGGGTTTCCTGTGCATTCAGTTTTGGTCTGTGGCGCTAAATTGAATCGATGGCATCAATTGCGTGTTTTTAATTCACAAGCGAAATGTTCAAATTCATATGTACGGCAAATAACGGTTTTAATTAAAAATCTATTCGCTTCATGCCCTAGGCGGTTAAGATGACTGATGTGAAGTTTTATGACCCCCCCAAGATTGGTCTACCTACATTGGAACCAAAAATCACGAAAAGAATTTTGCATTAAAAACGACTAAGGATATATTCATTGCTTATGCGCATGCTTCTGGAGAAATTAGGTTATTGCATTGGGATTTCGTGTTTCTCGAGCAGGTCTTACTGTACTGCTTAGGGTACCGTTTCTGACCTTTCAAAGTTTTTGGCTTAAATAAGTTTTGCCTGTGAGGTGATGTTTCGTTTTTTGCACCTTTTTCAGTGACTATGAAAATATACTTTGATTAGTAAACGAAAATATCCTTTTGAAGGAAGTCAAAGTCCGAAAATCGCTGTCTTGTCTCAGCTAGTGCGGTGCAGGTTCTTTCTTTTTCGGTTGCTTCATTACAATTGCGCCATAGAAATAATGTTTGGTATGTCAATTGGCCAGTTTTCTATAAGCCAATTGGTGATCCTATTGTTATTCTGACGAGTTGTTTTTTCCTTGCTACATCTTTCTAGATATGATACAATTCGCTCACCTCCTCCATTTGAGGTTCCGAGAGAAATGTGAATTGGTGAGCCTCGAGGTCATTTCGCCAGCTTTCCGTAATTGTTAAGTAAAACTTTTCAAGCAATCATCCTGGATTTTATTTTATTTTGAAAGAATTGATTCTGTTTATTAATGGGTATAATAATTTAATAGATAATTATTTAAATAGCCATGTAATCCTTTGGCTCAGTCTTCTTAAGAAGCTAAACGCTTTTGGAATTCACTTTAAAATGCTAAGTTGGATTTCCTTATTTTTAATGAGTCAAAATTGGAACATCGTACGTAGCTTTAGAACATCGAACTAGCTGTATTTCCGTTGTTCCGCAAGGCAGTCATTTAGGTCCACTGTTTTTCGTTATTTTTTATAATGAAATCGTTTCAATAGGCAACAGTCGATGCTTGATGTACGCCGATGAGTTAATACTATCTTTTTTTTTGCTTAAAGAACTGGTCGTTCTTTGGCGAAACCGAAACGCCTACGAGCGAATCAACAACCGCAAAAAAACCCAATGATTTTCAGAAGCAACGTTATAATTCAACTGCGCTAAGACAATGTTATCTCGTTGAATTACCAGAAGAGAAAGAGTCCTCAGCCATCTGTAAATATGTTTACGACATCAAAAAACTAAGAACGAATAATTAAAGAGAGAACGATAACAGCTAATACACTTTGTTTCCATAGAGTAAATAATGAACAATTAGTAATAATTAGTTAACCTGACAAAACATCGAATTAAACAAATTACAGCAGTTATACAAGGTGGACCAAAAGAAGTCATCCGATGTTGTTTGGCTCTCATTTTTTTCTAAATGAAAAACTTCGATTCTGTTTACTTGAACCTTTAGAATTTTATTGGTCGAGAAGATGATATCGGCAAAATGGGAGCCGTCACAATTGATCGTCATACGGGCTCGTTTTATGGCATATTTAATCACTTCGGCGAGAACTTCGGGCGACAGATCCTCGCACTCGTGTCGAATGTTATCCTTGAGGGATTCTAGGGTCTTGGGCTTGTTCACGTAAACACGGGACTTCGAAAAACCCCACAAACCGCCGCTGAGGTGGAAATGAGCCTCATCGCTCATTATGATTTTGGTCGAAAAATCGTCCACTTCGTCCTCGAGATTGAGGATGGCTTGGGCGTAGGTTACACGCCTTTGGCGGTCGGCAGGCAGCAGCTGATGCACGGACTGGACTTTGTACGGGAACATGCGCAAGTTTTTGACCAAAATTCGCCTTAGGGACGACCGGCTGATGGCTAATTGCGAGGCACGGCGTCTGGTCGGTGTTTCCGGCCACAGCTCGACAGCCTCGTGAACAGCGGCGATATTCTCGGCACAACGGGCGCTCCGTGGCCGGCCACTCTTGGCAACGTCTCGTGTGTTCCCATACTCTTCAAGGTTGGTGACCAAACAGCGCAGTGTTTGCGCAATCGGTGTCGGACGGTCGTGGAATCGGCGACGGAATTCGCGCTGCGCCAACACTACAAACGAATTGTTACGCAAAAAAATAGACACGATTATTCCGCGTTCTTGGGGAGTGTATCGCTCCATGGCTTGTTCACTTGTATTCTACATCTATCTAGTCCACAAATATCAAAACAGATTTGACATTGGCGGCCATTTGCAAAAATAAGAGCATCTTCCAATAGGGTACATAATAAATGAAACAAAAATTAATCCTAAAACATGTATTAGAGGTATAGATGAATGTTCTATGATCCAATCAGATCTGAATAGTACTGTTCATTGGTACAACGTCAATGGCCTAAAACTGAACATAAAGAAATGCAATGTGATTTTTTTTAAAGATGTGCGTCTACCTTTGAACATAATTACTCAATAAATTCAAATTATTTAAATGGAGTTATGAAAATCAAAGACTGCGGAGTCATGCTCGATCCGACATTTTATTTTAAATACCATATTGAATATACTCTTGCGAACAGTGTTCCCAGTGTTTCACTTTGAACATAATTTTTCCCTTTTTTTATAAGCAAAGCATTATTTTCCCCTAAATTCGAAAAAAAAATCCCCTTTTTTTCTCCTCGGGTGAAATTTGCTTTATTTTCATTTGAAAAAAAAACAAGAAATGTAATATTTATTAACAAGCTTTAAATAACCATATAACATAATAATGACGATAATTTCCTTATATCAAAACGAGCGAATACATTCGGATACACAAAAATTCTTACGTAGACAGTTGCGAACGTTAGAAAATCGAACGCATATAAATATCGGAGCCTTAGGGTAGGTAGGGGAGAGTGGGGCAATTTTGAACGTAAAGTACCTTTGAGCATTATTAATAAAACCTTATTTAAAAAATATTTGAGAGCGTAAACTAAGTTTTTATCCTGGCAATATTGTTGTCCTTAAGCGTCAACGGCTTTCGGTCATCTTTTCAGTAGTCGCTTAAACTACATCAGATTACAAATCGGATATACCACTTCCACTGTTAAGATTAACTTTAAAATAGCGGCGTTGGCCAATTATTCAAAGAAATGAAAAAGGTTTAAACTTATTATTATATGCATCACACTTTTCCATTTCGAGTTGAATCGTACATGTTGATTTAGTTCTAAATGATCTTACACTGTTTGTTTTTATGTCATTATTTATCCGTAAGGCTTAGCATTCTGATATAAATAATTTATAAGTTTTAGAGTAATTAATCTCCATTTCATTGCTCCTAACCAAAGATAAGTGGTCGCTAAATTATTTAACATGAACATGAGGTCTCTATTGGAGTAATTTACTTTAAGTCTAAAGCTTAGCCGATATGCTAAGAATTAGTGAAACATTTCAAGTTTTGGTTAGAAAATTTTTGTCCACATTTGACATAAGCTTAAGCCAACACAATCCATAATTACATCTTAGTAATGTGTTTAAACAAAGTGTCTGACTCTTGTTGTGCCTTACTTTACACCGATTCCAAATGACGTTGACGCTCATCAAATGAAAACATGTAAGTGAAAACAAAATGGTGGATTTCTATAAATACGAGGGCAAGACGATTGCATTGAGCATTGGTGATCGCAGTCATACTGTGGCTACAATTCGAATTCAACACACGAACATATTGAAATTCAATTATTTAAGGGCCTTTGTCAAAGGCTGTGCCATTTCTTAAACTGACAGCACCTATTTTATAGACGTCAGTTGTGTGCGTGTACAAAAATCACAAACTGCCTCAGTGTTGCAGTGGGATTTGTGGATTTGTCCTTCAATTTCCCTACTGCTGGTCGTTTCTCCACAAACCCCGCTAGTTTTTTTTTTATCGCGTAAAAAGGGTTTTTTGTTTTGCGGTTTCTTTTATTTATCACGCAAATGTTATCTGCGGTTTCCTCTAAAAAATCCACGGGATACTGCTTTGCTAAACTGTCTCGCTAGATTTTATCTTTGTATAGAAATTTTTGTATTGGAAATCAAATTTTTCGCGAGCAGGACACTAAGCTTAAAACTTGGGCTGAGGACACGAACTTTCGTCTCAACCCGAACTGTGCATTGGGATGAATATTTGTACCCTCCACGGGGGACATTAGAAACATCTAAAATCCTAAAAACAAAATAGTTCTTATATTAAAGTTAAGTTAAGTTAAATGAACGAAAAACAATAAGAAAAATTATCAGTTCCCTACTGACATTCCGTAAGTAGCTGTCATTCTTATTCCCCAACTACTACGTTTCCACCGGAGGATAACTGCGAGATTTAGAAAAATTTCTGTAAATCGCACATAAATCTCGGAATTTATCATACAACAGTTAAAAATAATAAAAGTGAAATTAGAAATAAATCTCGATTATCAATCTGGTTTGCATGTACAGTTCGGTTTGTAAACAAACTTTCCACAGCTCGAGATATAAAAAAAAGCAAACAGAGCTGTATTTGACATTGTGTCATAAGAAAAAAAACCGAACTTATTTCTGAGAGCATTCAATTCTTAATCTTTTAACTGCGAAAAGTAAGTATTTATTCATATTGGTTATTTTTTTTACAAATATCACAATTTTGGGTTGTTCGATTTGACAGTAGTTGACAACATCAGGTGAAACGTCAAATTAATCTTGTTTTTTTTTTTTGTGGATTTATTTGTAATCTCTTGCCCTAAATCTCGCGATTAGTGTCCGGTGGAAGTGTACTATAAAGGTGCGTTCGCAATTCGCATCGTCACTGTGAGTCGTTGCATGCATGGTTGAGCTGAAATTGCTTGAAACTGAAATGGAGTGCAACAAATAAAAAAAAGGTCTGTTTCTTTAAAGCTTGGGATTTTCTTTTGAATAACAGATTTTGGGAATGAAATATGTTATTATAGCCGAATGATTCTTAAAGAGTTTTTAATTCTTATAAGAGAGATTTTTAATGTGAGCTTTTTTTATATCAACATTATAAAGAAAACACATGCTGTTTCCAGATGCGTTTCTTATAAGCGATTTGTTTCTTATATCCGACGTGGACTGTATTTCCAACGGTTTGAACTATATTTTTTTTTTAATTTGCTGCAACATTCTACTTAAGAAGGATGGGAGAATCATTTTCATCTTCTTTCAGCAGAAATTGTAAAATAATTTTCCATTTTGTTGGCAGCTGGTCAACTGTGGAATAAAATTTTCAAATAAATAGTTGTAATGGACTGAGGAATGGTGGGGTTTTCTTCCCACCTCTATTTGACCCAAACTAGTACGGTTACACTTTCTCTTTGCCCCGCCAGAAGCCTATACCTTTGCTCACTCAGCCCGCTCTTTAATGTAAAATATTTATACGCTTCTTTCTATATATAAAACCATAAATACTGACCAACACTTTTTCGGTTTAATTTTCAGGAAGACCTCCTCATCCATGGCGACTCTGTTTACGACATCATTGACAAACAGGATCACGGACCAATTCAAGCCGAGCTCAATCGAAACGTTCCGCAACAGCCCGGTCAGCAGCATAACTCAGCAATGTCCAGCCTGGAGGGTGAACATCGCATGTTCCTCTGTCGCATGAATGTCAGTCGAAACGCTAGAAGACAAATGAGATTCGGTGACCAGAAGGTGAGTTAATAATATGACAGATCCAATCTGTGTGTGTGCTCCATAAAGTATTCGACTTGGACCCATTCCCCATTCAGTCGTTCGTTCCACTTGACTTGGTGTGGAAGGACACAAGAGGCATACGGTATACCACAACGCCTTCTCTTTCTCCTGCTGCAGTCGTCGTCATCGTCGTCGTCGTCGTCAGCTCTTCAGGTAGGCTCGCTGTATATACGCTGCCCGTTGGAGGTTTGCTTTTATTATGAGGAAATGTCAGCCGAAAGATTAAGATAATGTCGCCAGTGAATGTCTTCACTTTTGCCCACAACAGAGCCGAGCCGAACGAACTACGACTGCAGTCAGCAATCCTCATCATTATCATCATCATTCGTATACAGTGCTGCACACAGTGAACCATATGGAATCAAATTGATGATACCACGGACGTGGGCGGACACACACTGTGTGGTGGAATCGAGTTGACTGTTGACTGTAGATTAGTTTGGACGCGCGCGCGCGCTCACTCCAAGTGGAGCCAAAAAAAAAAATAAAAAAAAATCTTTTGGTTTACATTTTCACCCAATTATTTTCACTCCCACCAGGTTCGCGCCGCGCCGTGGTACTGACTGGCTTCGATATGAGGGAATTGTCTCTTGTGTTGCTTTCAGTGATATTTTTTTCCTCGAGTTGTAAGAGATTAAGATATCCGCAAAGCATCCACATCCACGAGAAGGTCTTTGCTCTCACTCTTACTGTCTTTGGGGATCTCTCGCTCGCCAGAAGAACATGTAATGTTAATTGGTTCTGGTTAAGAAGCTTGTCACTGTTACATTATCGATGTGATGATGATGCCAGACTGGGAGATAGTTTCCAATGAGTGTCCGCTACTTCCTTTGGGTTAGTTGTATAATTAAATTTCGTTTGTTGCGTTACCAGCTTTCCACTACTGTGCAGAGGGAGGTGTTGTCGTTTTGAGATGCATGTCATTTGCATGGGGTTGCAGCGGTTTTTAACTATTTCACTTGAGTGGAGGAGATCCTAATGGTTTTGGGCAATGACGCCACGAGACCACAACGCACACGAAACAGTCACTTTTAGCGAATGCAATGCAGTGGGTTTTCAGATCCCCAGTTAAGTCAGTTTAAATACCCTTTTTTGAAGGGCGGTTTACTCAAGAATATTTTCATCAAGGAACTCTACTTATAGAGTTATACGCGAACACAAGCTTTCAAAGGCGATCAGATGTTTCTTTTATACACATATTTGCCGAGCGAAAAATAGTTCTCGTCGCTGATGAAGTTTCTATTTGAGACATCAACTGGTTTCACGAACACCCAATCGTAGATATTCAATACTGCACTACACAAAATATTTGAAAAGACCCTGTAAAGCGCGGTAGTCATAGGTTATTATTATAGGATCGAATTCTTGACAGAAAGTCAGCATCAAACCTCCGCGGAACGAAATAAGCGACGCGCCTAAACAACGTTGGGAAATATTGAAAACTTATTTCCAAACTGAGTGGTGAGTGCTGTATAACCCAAACAAGAAGTGTTGGCCGAAATGAAACACCCCACTAAGTGCGACCACCTACGTAAATGACACGTACAGTACGTAAATTTGGAGTCATGTACCGTGTACCGAAGTCATTACTCAAAATCACAAAATTTACGTTTCAATATATGAAGCGACAAATTATTGTTTTACGTAAAATAAACATCAACGACAAGAAAAGAACAAAGACAAAGACATGTTTGCTTTTCGAAGCAGAACTATAATTCGATTGTTTTTGGTTGATAGTTCCCATCACGAGAAATAGATAGTTCCCCCCATCACTGCGATCGATTGACATTATTTGTGGAGTACTTTTATTGAGTTCGTTCGTATTGTATTCATTTTAATAAATTAAACAAATATTTTCAGTTTAAATGCCGCGAAAACGTGTTGCAAATGTGTTCAACGAAATTTTGAGTGAAGAATTTGCATTTATAAAGAAAACAAAGTCCGAAAATGACAATCGTTTCGTACGTTCTCTCCTTGACAGGCACATCAGCCGCCATTGAGCGGGAATTTTCTTTGATCAATCATATTTGGAGCGATGAAAAATCGCAATTGAGAATCGAAACATTGCGATATATTTTGTATGTTCGGTACAACATTAAAATTGTCCACTTGTCTACGAAGTTTTTGGAATTTTTAAGAAGCAGCATCAAATGTTGTATTAAATTGCATCAGATGGAAAGTATGCATTCGAAAAAATCAATCAAGAATGAATTGATTACACAGGACAATGCTTTTGGAAAATCGTCTAATAAACTGAATTAAATTTTGTTTCCAAAATTGCGTTTAAAATTTTGTAGTGAATGCGATAATGAAAACGTTTGTGTACGTAAATAAGCGCTTGGAAAGGTGGTCACAAGAGGTATACTAGTGGACAACACTCATGGTCCCCGTTATTGTCGCGAAGTTAATGCATCCACAGAGAGTGACAGTTTGGTGAGGATTGTGGAGTGGTGGCATCATTGGAGCATTTTTCTTCGAGAATGAGGCTGGGAACAAGGCTTAGGTCAGCGGTGGGCGTTACAGAGCCATGTTAAGCGACTTTTTGTTTACTGAAATTGAACACATGGATTTATGGATGTGGACGACCTCTGGTTCATGCAGGATGGAGCGCCATGCCACACAGCCGATGCCACAATCGATCTTTTGCGCACCAAATTCCCAAATCATACTATCAGCCGTCTTGGCGATGTCAATTGGCCGCCTCGGAGCTGCAATTTGACCGCTTTGGACTTTTTTACACGAAAAAAATTATAAATTTTACCTCCCAATTTTCTCGGTCGTTAAATCCATAATAAAACTGTTTGGTTTGTAGTAATCTCGAAACATGGTTAAAAAAAAACGGAAAAAATGTGTTTTTTTAATTTTATTATCCCGGCAGTTTTTAACAACGAATTTTCTTTTTAACCGATCAAAAATGGCGATAGAGCGATTTTTAGTTGCTCATCTTCTCACCTACCCACAGAGGCTGCTAAAACACCTCCATTTGAGCCCTTAACAATTCAAAACCATCTGCCGGCTATGTGAATGTATCTCGCATAGGGATCCTGTCCACAATGGTTTTTGCGACTTCAACGAAATTAAATAATTAAAAAAGACAGCTATGGTCCAAAGAAAAAGAGACCGACCAACCATCTCCAATTTTCATTTACCACATTTTTCTGGTATACAGAAAGGGAAATTTCAAGGGGAAATTTAGTTTTAACATTGAAATGAATTTGAAAAATGAAATGAAATGGAAAGGTAATTCACAATTGCAACAATATTCAAGATTTCAGTTTTTATGTAATTTTAAGTTAACGATAAGGATAAGATTAGGTTTAAATTATACATGAACTATGAACAGATCCAAGCTGCCGCTAAAAAAAAACCCCCAAATGAAAATCCGCAAATCCCCAGACATAACCCATAAATCAAACCGCGCAACTATGTATCGCAAATGTTTGTATGAACAATCGAATCATACTCGTACCATTCAAATCCAAGTCGTGTTGCTATTACATTTAATGTTCTTCAATTTTTGTTCCCAAAAAGTTATTACACTGCTCAGTTGCTCGCATGCACTGAGGGCAGGGAGAAATTCAAATTTACTTGTGGCGCCAGTACCGTAATAGCCAACGACCAACGTTCAACGGTCATCGGTGGCCTATGCCACCGTGATCATCACGTCTCTGGCAGAACGTTTTGCTCCAGAACGACCGAAAGGGGCAAAAGCCAATCGAAATAACCAAACGAAACGAAAACACACACAAAAACAAAAACAAAAAAACAAACAAACAAAAAAACAAACAAACAAAAAAGCAAAAAAGTCCTTTACATGGACACATTTTAATTGGATAATGGACAATTATTTTGCATTTTGTCTCGTAGAAGTCCATCGTGGACTTTCTGTTGCATTCTCTCGTTCATCTCGCGCGTATAGTTCGCAGAGAGCCCATCCTCTCTGCATGAATTCAAAAGCTGGACACACCACGCCACCGCACTGATCGGTGTCTCTGGACGGAATATTCCTGTTGTTTGTGGTGGCTTTGGTTGGGTCTTCGAATCGAGTTGGCATCTGCAGATAAGCCAACAGCAGCCGCGGTGGCAGATTTCCACTGAATGCAGGTATATATGGCCAAAATGGCCCATAGCCCTCCTTTTGTTGAGATCTTAATAAATGAGAAATTCACATAACCAAATTGGAATGGAAATTTCTACGCCTCTATATATCCGTTGGCCGATGCGACGGGGAGGTGGAAATAGCGCACAGAGAGAACAATCAGCAACAACATTGGGCTTGGCCCCTCCGAACCATTGTCATATAGGCGAATGGGCGAGTGTAATAAATCGATTTAGCGATGTCCTGCGCACCAGCCGTTTGGTCTTGGGTGTACCCATATATCCGTCTGTCCTTTCTTGGGGCGATGCGACTATTTTTGGCTATAAAGTGGTGTTCGCGTCGCGATGACGTACAAGGACCGCAAGTTGAAGAGGTTAGTGAGTTAATTATTCAAATCGGTTTGGTGCGCCGGTTGTTCCTTTCCCAACAGGGTTGGCATTTAGGCAGGCTTCAGGCAGATATGAGTCATCGTTTTGAGCAGTCGTAGTGCATTTTGTCCATTAGTTTGTCTCAGATTATAGCAAATTGGTGTATTAGGAGGTTTTGGCTTAAATCCCGGCTTTCACAGACTACTTCGAGTGAGAACAGTTTCAACTGCACAGGTGGCGCCCAACGTTGGATTCGGTCGGACTGCAGCTGAGCGCATATTTATAGCCTGTGCGCAGCTCCGTTACATACTTAGGTGGCACTAAAGTCCAAGGTGGACCTTTAGCTCAACCATTACACTTCCCTACTTAGTGCGGTCATTAGTTGCACACTTCAAAGTGGTTGAGGTCCCTCATAACTTGTGGGCGCCTTCTTTGAACGAGTTTCTCTACTCCAATGTTCCTCTGGGTTATGGGATGGGTCTACAAGTCGGAGCATTTGTGTCCTACACCTACAACTGCTTGCCACTTTAGACGAGTGACGCGCAATTTTTTTGACTACTTAGCTATATAGCTTGCTTAGTTCATCATTGAATCTCGTCCTTCAAGGTCCGCCAACGCAAACGATATCGAAAACCTTGCAAAAAAGCCTTTCTTATCATGCGACCGAGGATATCTATATTTAATAATTATCCGAATTAGTTAAAGTTCAAGCTTCAGTGCAATATAGCAGGAAATTGAAATGATCAAGGTCTGATATAGAATTTCCTTAGTTATTTGGTATATTGACGTTTGATTTATAGACGGAAGATAGGAACCAACTTCACGTGTAATCTAATGTAGGCAAAAGTTCTACATTTTCGCCCTAAATTACCGTCAATGTTGATTCCATTTTTAATGGCAATCCAAATACTTGCAGGTAAGTCAATAACGCGACTACAGCCCCACGTTGGGCGCCAACCGGTTAACGAAAGCTGGTTTCCACCTTTTGAACTGTACTGCATTCCTGCAACCAAAATATGGACTTCTTCTTGACAGTAGGCTGGTATATCGAAGGAGGGACTTTTAATGGCTTTCTAAATATTTGTTTGAAGTTTTTGAAAGTTGAAAATATAAATGCGGTCGCTAAAAGGTGTTCTTAGAGTACATGGGCGAAAAAAATTGGTTTATATCGCATGTCCAACACAAATTGATCAATTTAGTTTACATTGGTCAGGCTAGATTTAAATTGGCATGTTTGTCATGGCATGTAGATCCCTTCCCTTTCCTTTCCTGCGACGCAAAAATTAAAAACTCACACAGAAGCTGGACCTAGGGTGCCTTACGGAGCTTTTGGTCAAACCAATTATTTATTTATTTTATATCCCAAATCCAGGCTTGAGGAATACTCCAACTTAGCTCAGCAAATTGTTTCCTTTCGCTGGAGAAGATCCGAGCTGACATGAGAAAGCTTCTCACTTCATTTAAAATAAAATTGTAGGTCCCTTCCATTCGTTCTGAAAATAATGACTCACTCGAGCGATTGTGGGTGCGACCGTTGCCCTGGAATTTAATTTATTTAACAAAGTGTTCCATCTAGGTCACATGAGAAAGAAGAGTTGATCCACGAACAGTGTTTTAATTACAAGCATCTGAGTTTTCTGGGTACTTGATCACCGAATTAGAAATTTTACTGTAGGGCTGGTCATTTAATAATGTAGTACGGATGGGAAATATAATTACTCTCAACTTATCAGTGATTTAGAGGTCGTGAGCTGCAACCTAAAAGGTACCTTTAACATATACCATCCTCCAAGTTTGTCAAAGATCTGCTGCAAACAAATTATCTGTATAGCAAATGCATCGCATGGACAAATATGACGTATAGTTGTCGGAGCAAGTCCACCTAGCCCTAGTTCCGTTAAAACTAATCTTTTAAAGGAAAGGAAACGTCCAAGCTTCGTATTCCAGTTCTATCGAAAACCTTGAACCGTCCTCAACACCCATCACACCTTAAGATAGAGACCCTCCTCCTATCTGCAGCGTTCGTCGATTAGTATTCATTATCCAAAGCTTGAACTTAACCACCGCAACAGCATTTATGACTGTGTCAGTTCAAGTCACAGCAATAAAACTCTAGCCACGCACGTTTTGTAATATAAGCACAAAAGTGTCCACCTGTTCGGTACGGCCCCTCTTTCCCCCCGCTTCTATGAATGAATGCTGCAGTTTCGAAAGCCACTACGACCCCACACATGTAGGTACATGCGAAGCCAGCGCGCAGCTGGAAGCTCATGAATTATTGACTAAGCTCACTCGGTGTTGTCACAGCCCCTTCCCTGCCTAGGCTTTAAACCTTTTTTCCCATTTTTGCATTTGTTTAACTATTTATCCGGTGATTGTGTGTATCTGTAAAATTTATGAGACTCTAATGTTCTGTATCTATTCATTTTTCTAGGTTGTATTAGTTCAAGGCCATTACCTGTCGTTTCTGCCGCTATGCAGTCGCAATGAGCCGGTCTTTTTGGCCACATGCACGCCGATTGCCATGCCCGAGACCAGGGAGTGTGTCGTACAAGGTGCAACGAATGTGTTCACAACCATCCACTCGATGGATATGAAAATCGCGCACATAGACAAGAAGTGAGTTCGCAACCACAGGCTTGACGCTTGAGATATAAGCCCGCTGACTTGCAGTTCAAAAATGTTAACTTTTACTTTTCTATTTGTTTTGCATTTCGTTTCTGTGTGCAGCGGCGAGTTTCACTTGGGCTATGGCAAGAGTGAGATCCAGGGACTGTCGTGGTATCACCTCATACATTCGGACAATCTGCGCGAGGCTCAGAACAAGCATCGGCTGAGTAAGTGTTTTGACAGGTTCTCTCTGCAATCACAATTTTTTTTGTTTGACACATTTCAGTTACCCAATCGGAGCAGGACCGGTCGTGTATTCTTCTGGTGCGAATGCAGCGGCGACAGGGCGAGTTCATGTGGGTGCACGTGGTGCTCCAGGTGCGCGATAGTCAGGATAGTAGCAATCAGCAGCCGGTGATAGTTTGCACCAATCAAGTGCTAAAGTGAGTAACAAACTTGCATATACACATAACCCTATAACTTAAGCGGGAGGGAGTGATCCACTCCACACAACGACAACGATAAGAATAATTGCATAGCGGCGCAGCAAAGTGAATCAATTTAGCAGCGCGAATCTACCCGGCACAGTGCGATCATCATGATGAGGATGATCGTCGAGGATCGTTACATAAATTTACGCGCGCTTGTGCGTCCATTCGCGGGTTTTCTCTCGCCGTAAAATCGCATCATTTAAACATGACATTTGACAAAGTGACATCAAGTTCGAGTCTGTTTTATGTGCCGTCGCATAGTCGTCGTAGTCGTCGTCGTCATCGTCGTCCTCGTTGTTGTCGGCTGGTTGCTTGCCGAACGCTTTACGCGGTGTTCATTCATCAGTGCGCGCAGTGGAGCCTCTGGTTCGCACTCATTGGCACACACAGGCGAGGCGAGCAAGGTAAACAATTGTGACTACGAATTGACGGATAGACAAACAGAGCGCGCGGCACAGACGTGAAATTAATGCCGAGGAAGAGTAGATGGGATGCGATTTTCAGATCATCTGAACAGTGCTGTGATATCGCCTGTGCACATTGACAATGACCACTGCGCAATGGAGATAGATGGAGTGAAGATGGCACGCTGTGACTGTGAGTTTGTGTCTTTTTTCCTCCGCGTACACAATGTTGATGGGAAATCCTTGATCTCCATCCACTTTTGATTGTGCAAACGATGATGATGATGATGATGGCGATGATGATGATGATGATGCTGCTGCCTGATGGGGTATCATCGACATTCTCATTATTTTTTAGTTACGAACAGTGTGGTGGAAAAGTTTGTGTTTATTTAGAGTAAAGAGTTCCATTTGATTTTGCTCTGTGAACAGAATTTGGGTAAAAAAAGTGGTTCAAAACTAGCTAAAAGATGTAAAAACTCAAGATCGCATTGATCAGGTACAAGGTGAAGGTTGATTTGACGGCATTTATAAAACTACAAGTGCAATGGGCTTGACCAGTTGTTCCTGTCACCAAAAATTATGTCTACCCCAGTAGGATCTCCAATCCGTTGTCGTTTTTAAAACTCATTTAGTTCTTTCGGACCATTAGTTTGCGAGCTTCTTCCCCTACATAAGGCCTTACTAGTAATCATTTTTAACCATCACACTGACATTTTGTAGGTCACAATATGCTACATATGTATGGACTGGTTCGACACAAAAAATGATTATTAACACAACGGATTGTCTTTCAAACCTCTTGTCCTGCTATCTTTCATAGTCGGCGTAATTCAGAGCAGCACTTTAAATAATTTTTTGAAAGTATTTCTTCCTTATGGGAAAATTCACAATGAACTTTCTGCCCTCCGCAATAAGGGGACCGGTCAGTTCTTTGCAAACGCCCACTGCCGAATGACCAAATCAGCAACTTATTACAAACTAATCACTTTATTTAGTAACGAAGATTATTGTGAATGAACCTCAATTAAAATGCCTGTGGAAAGCTAGTTATAAAGCTGAAAATAAATGCTGGTTAGCAATGCTTTATGTCTTGGTAGCCACGAGTGAAGAGAGCCTAATGGGGAACTAATTGAAATTATCTAAAGTGAAAGAACAAGAAGTTGATGCCATTGGTACTTATTTCATTAAGTTAAGTTAAGTCCTGATACCACTATAAAATATGACTTGCAAAGACCCGACCTAAGATTAAGCAGCACAAATGAAAAAAAAACAAACTGCGCGTTATCAACTTTTAGTGTTCACGTTAAAATTCAACGCAATGGCAACATTTTCCATACAAGAATATCTATTGTGACCCACAAAAAAATGAAGGTTAAGGTTAAAAATGATGAAAAGGCTTACTGAGAAGTTTTTTGAATTTTAGTACATAAATTCGAGTCGAGTTTGGATATAATGTTGTGACAAAAGTATGAAAAACTACGCATGTACAGTAAAATCTGAGAAATGTGAACAGATATAAAAGAGGTCCCGCTCATTCGACTTGTTCGTGCTTGAAAATAAAAAGAAACTACTCTATGGTTCACTTTTGTAACACTTCAAACTATTGATCTTATAGAACCGTTCATGTTTCCGAGATTCTACTGTATATGAAATATAGCACAATTATATTCACCATCATCGACATTCGCTCCTAACTCGGAGTAAAAGCAGGAACCGACAGTGATGATCAAAAAATTTATTGGTAGACAATTTGACATTAATCATCTTCTTTCGTTTCGAAAAAGTGGAAATTTATTGATAGACAATTTGACATTTATCATCTTCTTTCGTTTCGAAAAAACGGAAGTCTGCATAAAGGACATTTTGACAGTGGCAATGGCGACATAGTCCACTTGCAAATTTTCAATTCCAATTTTCAATTTCCAGCTTAAAAGTAGTCACAACAGAATCTTTCTTCAAAAATATTCCAATAAATTTGTATCTACTTTCGACGATGTCCAAAGACCAAAATCATTCAGATATTCAGGTCTTCTACCACGTTGCTGGTATATTTCGTCCGCTTACTATTTAAGCGCATTTTTAGCGCTCATGGCCACTTTGCCGCTAAAGATGGTTCTTTTTTGTCGATAGACGGTAGAAATTTATCATCCGGCATTCATTGGTAGTTTTGGAAAATTACTGGCTAAAGCAACATTTTCTTTCCGAACTGACAGTTTATTTAATATTCGGCAGAGATATGTCATTGTTCAAAGCAAGAAAGCTGCAGTTTGGCTTTCCATTCCATCCAAAGCTATGTAATCCATCGAATTGGGTAGAGCCACCTCGAGATAACCGCGACTTGGTGGAAAAAAGTTTTTATAGACTCAGACAAAGTCTACTACTTCTGACAAGACACCTGTACTTGAAGGCTATATTTACATTTACATTTTTGAATTTACTTGTAACTCACAAACTTTGAATAAATTCTCACCCAAAAGTTCTTATAATTTGCAAGGCTACAACTGAACTTGCAATAAAAATGATTATTGTAAATAGTAGATCAGCTTTCAGCATCTCTCTTGCCGTGTTGCTAAAAATAAGTAAATCGAAGTATGGAACTGCTGTATAAGCTTAGAAGATCTTTAATTGTTTCTTAAAAATATATATATATATGAAGAGGTACAGTACAGAATTTCGAAATGACTTTTCGCGAAAGATCACTTTATGTCATTAGTTACGAATAAAGCTCGATTTGGAGGTCTAATTTTTGACTAGTTTTCCAAGCGTTTCTGTCGTTTTGTCGTAAGTCTGAACATGATGAATGACATAAACAAAAATGATCACAAATCTGCAAAGCTACAAATTGTCAAATTGATTGTCACAAGAAAAAAGTGCTGCCAATTCGAAAAACAAACCTAAAATAAAAAAATGTTCAGTTTGAAAATGGTTTCGGTTTCAGGTTAAAATGGCGTCCCTCCAGCCGAACGCATTCGTCGATAAATTTCCTAATGAAGATTCCAACATCCCACTTAAGGGCTTCAGCAAATCTAGATTCTGTAAATGATGCGGAATATTTCCTTTGCCATTGTCCTGGGCGCTAATCATGTAGGTAACTTTTGAGTTACAAACGTGTTTATTTGTAGAACCTGATGCTGTTCAAAGTGACAGATCGTTATATGCCAGAAAAGGTTTTCTTAAAATCATTGACGCCCAGCGCCATCTCTCCGCAGTACATTGTATAAACTAATTTGATGATAACGTAATTGTGACTCGCTTTGAGCTCTAAAAAATGCACAGAACCAACTCCATTTTATTCAAAATGATTTCTTAAAACTATCGTAAAACTTTTTGCCCCCACTGTCCCTGCTTCGTGTCATGACGTCTATAATGGCGAAAATATAAAATTCCATTCGCAGTAGCACAACGAGCGCGCATACGGTGAGCGCACTCGCAAAAACCTACTCATGACGAGAGCATCGTTAAAAGTTATGCAGGCGTGAACTTTGCTCCCATTTGAAGTGGTTCTTCTGTACAACGACTCACAGTTCAAATGAAAACGTTCAACGCCAGCGCTCGACTGATGGCGTGCCATTGCACAAGTAGTACATCTGCTGAGATATACAACTTCAAATCCACTTTGATCTTATTTCGGAAGTGCAAAGCGTTTTTTTCGCACAGACAGAGACTGCGCTACGACGTAAAACGCTTTTCGCGTCCAACAGCCAACACTGGCCATCATCCATCGGTGAGCGGGACAGTCCAAAGAATTGGTTAATTTTTGATTGCATCTGGACGAACATAATTTTTCCGCAAAAGTCGAATTAGTCGACATGCAATCTGATTAGAAGAGTCTCTCTGGCCCACGGAGTGTTGGCCGGGCATTCGGTCTTGGTCTTGGTCTTGGTCTCTCGGTGTCGGTGGTGCTGTGGGCATATAGAAGTTTTTGCCCGTGCTGGACGCAGTGAGAGGATTTGGAAATCTTCGGAAATCGAAAATAGTCCAATGGCAATAAAATTGCTGCAGATACGAGTACGAGTACACACTCGAGCAGTAACACTTTTCTCGCTCGTTCTCTTTCTGGTATAGAGGAAGTGTTTTGTTTTTGTGCGAGTTTTGCTGCTTCTTGTGGCCATCAGGACCGCGCCGAATGATTTGTAGCAATAACCGCATCTGAGAGGAACACAATCAGACAAACCAGCCAAATGGACAGTGTTTTGAAGTTTTATCAGTTGATGGTAACACCACACCGGACACAGGGCCCCACTGATGATGACGGTATAGAGGTAGCATAGCGAACTGGTTGCTCCTTCGAGTAGAAGAAGACTTTGTGGTGCCAATGATGTTGGATGCTGTGTTCGCCGATCCAGCCGTCAATATATGAAGTTTTGGAAATGGCAGCTGTTGCGGGTTTGCACTTCACAGATTTACGCACATGCAATTGAATTGGGAGGTGCGTTTTGTACAGCGAATGAGATATTTTGTTGAATTTCGTAGGCAGAGTCCCGATTTGTTACCTGGGAGCTTTACTTAAATGAATTTAAGTTCAATAAAATAAACACCCATTAAATCGGTGGTTTTACTATTGCAAATATCGGAAAACTCATCAAACAAGTCTCACGAGTGCTTTTGAGCCTTCAAAGCGATTTTCTTTTGAAGCTTGTGTGACATTGGCCTAAAAGTACAGAGCCTGTTGTATTTATATAGGTTACAATAGTCTCTGTACATTTTGGACGCAAAAACTTCCTGTTTAAAGCGCTAACATTTATGAAGTGCCCCGTACGTGCATCGTTGGTTATACCTATCATGTGTACAAATTTTAACATCCCTGGAAAATTAATTACTTCCTTCAGAATGACAGAGGGACAGTGGCTATTAAGAGCGTATTTTTGTGGGCCCAAACAGAATCATGTCCTCCTATTTCCTTCACCAACAAAAGGCTTTGACAGTAAATTTATTAAATTGATCACATCCCTGAGCTAGTTACAAAGTCCGCCATAATTAAATCAAAGGATCAAGCGTGTCAAGCGATGAAACAAAAAAAATATAATGTTTAAGAGCATCTGTATTTAAGGGCCGTTTGCTCATAAGACTCTTAACGATTTAAGTTCTACTTAAATACTTATGGGCTACTTTTTTCAGGGCATAAACTGTCACATAAGAGTTTATGTGGCACTTAAATTCGTTATGAGTCGTATCAGCAAACGGCCCTAAAGGTACTATCAAGTTTTTGATATTGAAATACTGGCACTGACGGCAAAGCAATGGCAATCGGATAAGATTATTCCTTCATTTGTCCGATAGGGTCGAGTGGATACGGTTTTTAGCATTCAACTGCCAAAGTCATTATTCTCTCCAATTTAATGCTGTCAACTTGTAGAATAGCCCACACGAGACAATCCAACAACTTTTCCAAACACTCTCCATCTGTTTCACCCAACAAAGTCTTAAGTTGCCATTTTTTTGTGAATTTTTAAGTCTGCGATATTTGAAGACAAAATTCAATGAAATATAGACGAAATGAAAGGTAAATTGTCGTTTGTGAACTTCCGCATGCACTTTTTTGTCACAAAATATCAATATTCACGCAAAGTTCTTGGCAAACATTTATTCGTGTGTAGCCTTTAGAATTGCAAACTACAGAATAGATTTCGCTGAAAACTTAATAGTTTGTTCCTGTAACTGGCGGAGGTGTTAAGAGAGAAGTTTCGACCAATAGGTGGAGCTGCTGTTTATGCAGTCTCTACCATTTATTTAGTTTTTCTGCATGACAGCGTTAATTGTGAGAGCCACTAAAAGGATGATCTGATTTGTGGGAATTTATATATCAGCACCTTGAAAACTGCTCTGTCATTTATAGGGGCAAAGCATTTGAAGTCTTTGTCGTCGCAAGAAGGCGGTTAAAATTCGCCATGAAAACGTGATTAAATAGCATAATTCAACAATGACTTATGGGATTTAATATAAACTAGAAAAGTTTTTAGAAAACTTTTGGCCTTCTCTGTTGTTTGTAAGCTCACCGCCATCATGTAAATTATATTGGTGAAAATGTCGCATCAAGTTAACGACTTTATAAGGTCTGGACTACTCATTAAATTGGCCCAAGTGGGCGATCCTCTCAGTTTTATATCTTTGGCTAGACCTATTAATTTAATTTTACTATTACTAGAGAGATTCACTTAGACCATCGGATTCATAGGTTCTTTGTGATTATATGCGGGGATTGAAGCAATCAAAATACGTGCTCCGCTTTTTATTAAAAAAATTTTAAATCTGAACACTCTGGGATCGTTTCATGATACCACGCCACGAAAGATTTGCCCTATAAAATTAGGGTTACCATACGTACCCGTTTGGGGGGAACTGTACTTACATCTTTTTCGTCTATAAAATGACTCTGTCCTAAAAAACTCAAAATACAAAAGGGGGACAGAAAAGTCCACCTTCCACTTTGCCTATTCTCTCCTTTTTTCATATTTGGTGGAGTGTTAAACAAACGTTTACAACTGAAAATATCCATTTAAATAAAATATTTCAAAATGTTTCGTTATTTTTCAATGTTTTTGAATCTGAGACTGAAAACTAAGAACCTTTTGATGTTCGTTAAAGTTGGACAACAACAATGCAAAATTTGTCCCCCCTAAAAATGTATAAAGGGCAACTTTTCACGTTTCCCAATCTGGCAACCCTGTACAAAAGCTATAATGACGCGTCAAGAACTGAGTTAGATAGAAGTTTGTTTCGCCGTAAGCTCACTTAATCCAACAATCGATAATCCAATCACGGCTGCCATTTTAGTGACTTTGTCACTATATCTAGTGGAATTTTCAAAAGTCTAGTATTCGAGTTGGACACTTGCAAATTCCAATATTCAATTTGATATAAGTTAACATTATGTTGACATTACATTACATATTGTAAGTTTTTTGATTTATTGTTTAAAATAAAAATGTTGTTAAAATTGAACATTTTTTTCTAGAGACTTTTTTTCAAATATTTTAGCATATCTGGTGGATTTTTAGGTTCGAGTTAGTGACTTTTTTTTTATGTTAACGGCAACCCCGAATCCAATGCGAGTTCTTTCACATTTTCTCCTATCGTTCTCTATTCGACAAATTCGGCTTCATTCGGTAATTGACTTTCCAATTTCTATCCCAAGAATAGATAATTGAAGATAGGACAGTGTATTGTCGCTCGAAACAATTCGAAATCCACAGGTGACTTTTGACGTCTCCCGCACTTGACCATAGAGTTCTACTTCGTTTATGAGTACTCAACCGATAGCTCCTTCAAGGAGCAGCCTCTTACATATACTTACTCAATAAACGGTTGAAAAACCACTTCATGGCTTTCCACTCTAATCTCTAACTCCTTTCTCGGACTTTTCTACTCACTAGAAATACTGCTTCTGTATTTTGATCCGCGAGTTACAAACCGGCGCTAACTAAACGTCTGCACTTTTAAATTCTATATCGTTTTCCCCTCAAGGCGATGAAGTCAGCAATGCCGATAATTGACGCTCCTCTTTGCACCAATAAACGCAGAATTTCAATCAATCAAGCAATGGTCTGAAGACCGAACATTGAGGCACACCGCCAGTTGCTTCATACTTTTTTATTTTATCATTCGATTTTTTTGTTCACCTTAGTTAAAGGAGATTTTTTAACTCCAGGCTTTTTTGCATATTTTAAGAAAATACTCTTTTTTTCGTTGATTTTAATGGTTTAAATTTCGAAGCCATATTGAAACAAATATATTTTAACACAGTTTACCGAAAACGTTTCGTTTTTTTTGTATGTCGTGGGGAAAAATATTTTTTAGTTTTAGCATAATTTATAATCTGTAATTAGTACGTAAAGTGCATAATTGCGCAATAATCAAAAATTGAACTCGGTATTTTGTATACTATTATACGAGTACTCTCAAATTTGTTTGCGCTTAGCTTTTTCTGGTAAAGGCCATAATACAAAAATCCTCGTAGATCGCCCTTTATTTATATAAAACACTCGTAAAGTTAAAAAAGTGTTTTGATCACTTTTCGTATTCCAAAAACACAAATAGTGCACTTGTTTTTGTTAATTAATAATTAAGAAAGGTAATAACAAAATCTGTGCACATTTCAAAATACATTGTATTAAAATTTGTAAAAGAATTATGTGTATAGAAAACGAAATAAAGCGTGAGAATACCAACAATTAACAAAACAATTTCAATTCTTACGTTCGATTGAATACGCAAAATCTGAAATCAAAATGCAGAACCCACTTAAATACAACATTATATTAGGCGTGTTTTTTTGAGCTTCGTTTTCAGCAAAGCAAAGTATAGTAAGATTTTCAGCACACAATTACAATAACTACTGCGAGTCTCGAAGTGTCAAGTAGAGCGTAGTTGTTGTAATTGCGTACTGAAAATCCTACTTTACTTTGCTTTGCTGAGAACGAACCTCAAAAAAACACGTCTATTGTCTTTTTGTTAGGAGTTAAAGTTTTTTTTTTACTTTCCGATATTCATATTTTTTTGTTTTTAAAATAAAAATAGCATTTGCATTTTTACTGTTCCTAATTAACGTTATTGAACAATGTTCAGTGTTATTAAACTACAGAATTTTCAATCATATTTTGATTTTGTACAAACATGGTGTTAAATAAAAGAATTTGAAAATTCACCAAGCCTAATAGAAATTTTTCAATATTCATGAACATTTACTAAAATACGCTTTGTCTAGTGGAAGCTGGTGTTTAACTTGCATGTTGTTGACTCATTTTTGGAACAACCCCCACGGATTTCATTTATGCATTTTGCTGATGTGCAGATGCTTTAGGGTAGACCCTGGGATAAACGCTGGTAGGTAGAGTTTTCCTCGCGAAGGAATTGGTATGGAAAAAAAGACCGATTGAGATTTCGATATTCTTTATTTTTCGGAGCTCGATGTCTTACCTCGTGGAGGGTGAAATATAAAAAGAACGCGACTTTAGCTTAGTACAAAAAAGGAAATACATAGGTTGACGTTTAAGACGACAAGCGTAGTAGGGACATCTTACATTAAATGTTAAAACTACCTTGAAGTTATCGAATTAGTAACGAGTAAGGATTATGTGCTTTTCACATGAACGGCTGTCAAACATAGAATTCATACAAACAAAATTAGAAATAAACTGAAATGTGAATGGTGTAACACCTTTTACTGCCGAAGATGGATAGAGGACAAATTAAGCCATCTAAAAAAACATACTCAACATTTCCTTTTTTACATTTATTGCTATAGATTCATTTGCAAATTGTATGTTTTTGAAATAGTGCTACCACGTATTCACAGACAGGAAAAAAAATGCGCGAGATAGAGCTGTCATTCAAAATTTGCGGGAAAAATCGGGTAGGTGCACGGAAAGTCGACTGTCTAGTTTGGTTAGTCTATGATCGTGATCGTGACACCGAAACGTAATTGTGCTGGGGCTAGTTGGCTACCTCGCATCCTATTTTCATAATAGGTTAATTGTAGTTCATTAATCATAACCTTAATAAATGAATTCAGAAGTTAAAATGATAGCCTAGTTTTAACCTCATTCAACTGGTTACAGGTTATAGTGGGGTAGTACTATTTGGTGCCTCCTGTCCAAAGCATTCTCTCAAATGGTAATTGGGCTCTCTTCATTTTAACATCGTTTGGGTCATGGATCAGGTGGAGTAGAATGTGATTATTAATGGATAGTGCAATAAAACAATTTAACAAATCATAGATAAACTTGTCGAGTTGGCACTTTAGGTCAAAAAGGTTGTTAAATACTTTGACATGATGCCCGAAAAAGCCTGGGAACTAACGCAGCCAACTCCTGGATTCTGCCATATTTGAAAATTGATGGGCTTGGTAACTTGGCCAATTAACTTCTGCTGTCCAGAAAAGACAGTCTTATCCTACTCCAGTCGGGTCGAGTCTTGACACAATTTCTAATGGTATACAGCCCCAAGTGCAATGGTTTACATCGATTTGTATCAATGTAAACGATAACTTTATAGAATAAAACTTTAAATAAGACTTCAATCAGTTTTGGGTCAACATTTTAAGACAAAAAAGAGCGTCCAGATCTTTAGCTAAGTGCAAAATACTCGTAGAAAACTCTATCAAAGGTAGATTGACCTTTAAACCTTCTTCTTGACGGCCATATTGGCTATCATTAACAGCTCTATAGATTTGGACTGGGCCTTACCAATAAAGATTTTTAGTTATAAATTTTAGTAGTGGTGGCTATATTTTCCATACAAATTTCACAATTGTGAGCTTCCGTAAATTTAAAGTCGAGACTAAAATTAGTTATATTAGTACAGCGCACTGTTTTTTTCGGAACCAGCTCCTCCTAACTACAAAGTTGAGCCATTCACACCACACCTGGCCATGCCTCTGCAACAAGTCAAGTTGCAACAAAAAAAAAAAAAAACTGCACACCATTCTTAAACCAAATCGGAGTGAGCGCGCCCGTTATCACTCATCTTAAACGTTCCTTTCTCATTTTACAAATTGAACAAAATTATGTGGATACTGATTAAGTGTTCAATTTATTGCCATTTATTCGCCCATATTGCGATCTGTTGCGCACAAGTCGCTCCAACAACACCTTGGCATTCCGAATGCGAAACCAGTCCCGTAACAAGTGCGAGACACCTCGCCATATCGCCTTCACAATGACCCGAACCCATACTTTGGGAGGTTTCGATCGTTTCCATGTTTTCTGTCCAAGCCTTCAACTGGTGAAATATTTCATCGTCCGAATAGATAAGGCCACGTTTACGACTAAATATAGAGCGCGCGCAACTTTTAACACGCCAATGGTGGGGCCACAACGCCCCTCTTTAACCACAAATGACGAACCATCATCGATATGATTAGCAACTGCGAAGTGGGACTAATTTATTATAAATAATAACAGGCTCTGCTTGCGACTGGTACTTAGTACTTATGGCCGCAGCGATCCTTTAATGATGATTGCCTTCTTATTTATTATATTGCGTGATGTTTGCACTTTTTGGTGCAGGTATTGGTGGAACTATATATACCCGCTCGTCTGTCACTGACCTGTGAACTATGGATTTGGCGTCAGATTTCGTCAGACAGAGCAGCCACGATCTGCCTGTATGGGCCAAGAACAATGGAACGCGACTGGTTGGGCGCTTGCATAACCTTCACTCGGTGCACATGTTTCATATATTGGCTAAGACGGACCCGACTATAACAATAACAACAACAATGACGACAACGACGACGCTGAAGACAATTTCGACAAACAATGGCCGCTTTATAAATCAGTTTTGTTTCAGACGCGCGCGCCTGCTCCTTCATTGACAATATTTATTTAGCCAAAAAAAAAAACCACTGCGGTGGACCTATATTAAGCTCATTGTTGACCACCACCATCTGCCGCAAGGATTAGTGCGATACACTTCTTGATTTTGATTTTGGTACCTAAGACAATAAAAAGTCTCGTGGATTTTTGAATTTTTGGTGCCCTTTGGCTGAACAGTTTCTACTTGGGAGAGATTTATTATTGCAACTTAACGGGGTGGTATTATACTCGTGCCCGCCATCAGTGGGGGAAGTTCAAAGGTTTCCGAAGGAATATGTCGATGGGAAAGCTTAGTAACATAAAGTGGTGTTTTTTGTGCAGTAAATGGACTCTATGGTTTAGCTGCCGTTTTTATTTTGAATTGCGAAAGGAATTATGTCAGGAATTCACTGACACTTCCCTAAGTGAGGCAGAAAGGGACCCAGTGCATGGTGGTCTGTTGGCAACTTCTTTCGACAGTTAACGAACAAATTTACATGCAACCTGGAAACTTCGTAAAACTAGAAAGCCTGTAGAGAGGCACAGTTGTTTAGGTTAGGTTTAAATGTTGGTAGGGCGGGTTGAACCCTTTACGGTACCAAACTTAGGTCCTTGTGGACCCATTGTGATGAACTTTTATGGCGGGGTTAACCATCAGTATTGGAGATGGTTAGGTTATCGTCCCTCCTTCTTATGATTACCCAACGCAGCCCATCAGCCATCATGAAATCCACAAGAAAGTTCTCGTAAGTCATAGAAGCAATGACTTGCAAAGGTTCTATTCCTCAAGTGACAGAGACGACTTGGGCAGTGACAAAGGAAGTGAGATAGACCACTTCGACTCCGCAGCCTCTACATATATCGTCATCTTTGAGATTTAGTTCCATTGTATGGTTTCTTAGGAAGTTGTGACCCGTTAGAGGCCGAGTCAGTTAAGGCAGTGACCACAAACAAGTCAAACTATTCAAGTTTGATAGTACGGCCTCAGTCACATTCTGGCCAAAGGACTTCAAAGGTCGTCTTTTCACTTGTTGTTTGGTTTTCGTTCGCATTTCGGTGTCTGAGACCCCTTTCTCACCAGTTCATCAGCCCTCACAGGCCTCTTAATGGCTTGGAGGTAAGTGCGCTGGACTTATGAGCGAAGAGTCTGAGGTTCCGCTTTTAGGAAAATGGAAGTTACACCTTGAACTGCGCTGGTTGCTGGTTGAAAGCTTACACCAACCAAAAAATTGGGTTCTGTCGAAAATGAACCTTTCTTTCTATAATGTCCGGGGCTGTGTGCAAAGGCCGCTAATTTCCATACAGAGGACGAACATAATCCAGACTTATTCCGGTTTTGTGACGTAGGCCTTAAGGTCCTTTAACGCAGCCTGACTATATCAATTTCCATATAGAGGGCGAACATAATCCAGACTTATTCCGGTTTTGCCTGACTATATCAATAAAGGATAGTATTTTGGAATATTGATCCCATCTCAAGTAGATATTTAGTTCCGCAAAATGTGCCCGAGAGTCTTAAAGCCTCTTACAGACCTATATCTCTCGGAGATCTCGATTATATGTCAATGGGGCTTACCCAAAACAAATTTACAACATTCCAAACCACATTCCTACGTAATTTTTTATTTTAATTTCTAAACCTCATAAAAGCCAGGCAAGACCCGTGGGTGTGCAACAAAACTATCTGAGAAATGTGATAGAGTTAAAGCTAGAGGTGATGAGGTAAAGGATTTTTCAATATGGACGGGTCGATGTTTATCATATATGTAAATAAAATTGGTGTAGTTCTGTTCGAATTAGATTGAATTTGACTGCATGTATTTAAATACAAAAATCTTAGAAACTGCTCAGTATATTCTGGTGTATTTTTCACAGGCCTATAGAGGATACCTAGGCCTACAATCTCTACTTTGTTTCAACTCTATATCTCAATAAATTCCGAAAAAAATTGGACAAGAGTAATTTATTTTTTCGTTTCGTTTTGCTTTTTTCTTTGTCACGCTTTCCGATCGAAAATACTGGGAGCATTTAAATATAGTTAACAGCAGTTTATAAAGGACATCTGCAGGTACAACTTAGGATATCCAATAACTCGATAACTTAAAAGGTTTTTAAATAAATAGGCAAAATTTGAAACATTTCTACGATTTTCACCTGCATGAGTAGATATGCACTTCATTCTCAAATCAAACATACTAACCGCGCAATATTTTGACATCTCTTTTAACCGGAGAGGAAGAGAGACAGAGTCAGTATGCTGTTTGGTGTGTTAAGAACAAAAAAAAAGCCATAAAAGAAATGTCAAATATGTAGGAAAGGAATGTCAAATAGGTATAGGTATCAGTGCTACCAGATCGTGGTATTTTACATTAGGGAAAATTCCTGATGATACACGTCGTACCTGTTTATAAATGCTATTTGCAATCAAGATGAGGCAGTAAATTACCCGGTCGAGTTTTTAAATAGAATTACGGTCCATGGCCTGGAATTAAAAGTTGGAGTTCCCATTATGTTGCTTCGCAATTTGAATCCCCTAAGCTTTGTAATTTGTGATTTGGTTGCAGAAAAACGTTATTGAGGCCTTAATTTTAACTGGGTCTGGTAAAGGAGATAGGGTTTTTATAACAAGAATACAAATAATTCCCAGCAATTATCCATTTCAGTTTAAACGGATTCAATTTCCTATTAATGTTTGTTCTGCCATGACAATCAATAAGTTAGAGGGTCAAACTTTAAGAAAAGCGGGAGTTGAATTAATCAAGAATTTCTTCAGCCACGGGCTGTTATATCTTATATGTGGCGTGCTCCAGGGTAAGTTATGCAGCAAATATCACTATCTTAGTCGATAGAAACCGCTTATATAGTATGCAAAGAAGCGTTGCATTAATAAAAAAAAAAGTGAGATAAAATTATCATAAAACCATTTTCATTGTCCAAAGAATATTAAATTATTGCCAATTAGTCCAACGAGCATATGCAATGCCATGAAGATAAAGGCAGAGTGGGCCCAGTCTACGGGAGGTCCCTCACTTTTGCAGAATGCTCTTTCTGAATTTTTTTTTCCTTCAATCGTTCTGAAACCACATTTTGCACGTGCGAAGCCGGGCGGGTACAGCTAGTTTGAAATAGAACAAGCTGTATATTTTATTTGAAAGTCCCACGTATGCATTATTTTTGGAATATAACATCCTTTAAATGTCCTCCGGGGCTTCTCACGGTAGTCGCTGTGGTTCCAGTGGACTCCGCCGCATAAGACTGGCAACGAAGTAAATGTTGTCAATGAGAAATAACTTGATGACTCGGGCAAAACGTCACAATGGACAGATACTACTTCGAAGTAGTTAAAAACTTTGTCTACCTGGGCTCCACCGCAAAATGACATCAGCGCTGAGAGACCAAATGAAGAAAAACTCTTGTCAATTGCTATTTCTTCAGGCTAAGAAGGCATCTAACATTTTGAGCCCTCTCTCATAGAGCCAGGGAGATTCTATATAAGACCCAACTTGGTGTGTCGAACTGGGGCAGCTAGCTAGGGTCCGAGCTGGCTGGAGGGGATTGATGGTTGAGGCCTTGGTCCACCTCGGACTGTAAGCCCCTTCAGAAGTAAGTAAGTGAGTGGAAATAGCAATAGAAAGGGTAGCCTTTTTAGACAAAGAAGGTGCTTACAATTACCGAAATACAGGGGACCATTGAATCCTCATTTGAGTAGCTCGGTTTGGTTCACTACCTGACTAACTGGGCTAAAAACCGTGGCACCCCGGGAGTGCCGACTGAAGTGAAAACTGGAACAATTACGACCGTGTGTATTTTTTGAGTCGTCAGGAAATATTTTATTGTTTAGATAATACTTTTAAATGAAATGTTTTTTATTCATTATTATAAACCACTACTAGAAAAATGCCAACTAAGGCTTTTTCATGCCTTTTAGGCATTATTTCATTAGCTAAGGTTTTAAAGCTTGTTTTTTTCAAAAAGGCATATTTTTTTATTTTAAATACCTATGCTTTAAAGTTTTATTTTGATTCAACATACTGACTTTTTAATTTGTTAAATATTCTTAAAAAATATTTGTCAAAAAAAAAATGAAATGTAACCTCGGTCTTAAAGAATGTGTTTCCACCTTCAAACGCTGCCCATTTTGCGAACACTCTATCTGTCATTCCTTAAAATTAGTTCCGGCTTCACTTCCTGCATAATTAAAAATCGTTTTTGTTTTTTTTTTTATATTTGTGTGTAATTTTTCATTTCGTTCCACTTTACCAAAAAAATGTATTTTAGGCATTATATTATTGAAAACGGTATCTTTTTTTCAAGTTAGGCATTTTTTGTCAAAAGTGGTTGGCAACGCGAACATTGGTAACAGAACACTGGTGTCGTTAGTTCAATTCATTTTTTTTTCTGTCTTTCTATTTATTTTTTAACCACTACCGTGTTCTTCTTTGAATAAAGTCATATTTGGTAAAACAAAAAAACAGTTTGAATTGCAATAGACACCAACAATGAAGTGGGTTCCTGAACATGGCGGTGTGGAAGGGAACGATGCAGCGGATAAACTGACCAGGCTCTGAAGCCGACAGACAAGTAGATCCCACCAGCTTTCAATGCAGCCTAGAGATTCATTGATAAAGCCACATTAAATTTGGCAAAAGAACGATGGAACAATACTAACGGTTGCATCATAACTCGCCACTGGTGGCCCACAATTCACTCTAAAAGATCAAAGATCCTAACATCTTTTGATCGAAACCAAATCCGAATGCTCGCCCGGGTGATAACCGGACACTGCATCATTAGCAACTGGATGTCCATCTTTACAAATGACGTCTGCAAAATTTGCAGAGACGAAGAGGAAATTTGATCTGGGGAACATCTCCTGTGTCATTGTCCAGCCCTCCAAGAACAAGGCTACTTTTGGCTTGAAAGATCTAGCAACGATACCTCTAGCAGATCTAAGAACATTCGTCAAAAGATCCGAATGGTTTTGTTAGTGGCAAGTCCTACCAAAACTACCATATAACGGTAGTCACGATGAGCTTCAATGGCTCCTGGGTGTAATTAGTTTAGTTTTAGTGGGGGCAATACCCCCATATATTTGGCTTAATACAAGCTAAAATTAACATTTAGGCTTAAGGTAACAGCTTAAATCTAAGACACTTTAAAATAAGACATGAAAAGACTTAAAGATAAGGAGAGTGGTGAAGGAGATCGAGTTTCAGGTGGGCAGCGCTGCGGTTAAAATCGAAAACTGAAAGTTTGGAATTTACCTTTCGCAGCATACGGGATATCGGTTCATTGGAGCCATATGAGGTACGATGGTGTGGTGGGTAAAAGAGCCGAGGGCAACGTAAATTACGGGGGTTAGTGTTGAAGAAAATAGAGTTGTAAAGAGAGGCGCAGTCGACGGAGCCGGAGAAAAGACGAAAAATGAAAAGAATGTCTGCAGCGTCTCTGCGTTCCTCTAGGGTATTCAGGTTAATGAGATTGAGCCGGTCAATATAGGGTGGCAAGATAAAAGGATCATCCCAAGGCAGACCTCGAAGGGCGAATCGAAGAAAGCGACGTTGGACGTTCTCAATTCTGTCTACATGAACTCTATGAAAAGGAGACCACACTTGACTAGCGTATTCAAAGAGGGGGCGAACTAAAGAGATGTAGAGAGATCTAGTCACGTAAGGGTCGGAGAATTCTTTAGACCAACGTTTAACAAAGCCGAGTGATGAGTTGGCCTTACAAATTATTTCGTCAATATGCGAATGAAAACTTAGCTCCCTATCATACAATATGCCAAGGTCGCGAAGAGAATGAACGAGAGAAATTGGTTGACCATGGAGAAGGTAACGTCGGCTAGGGGACTTGTTGCGCTTGCGAGATAGGGTAATGAATTGGCATTTGTTGATGTTGAGTTCTAAGCAGTTTTTGAGACACCAGGTCGAAAAACTGTCAAGGTCTTCTTGAAGGAGGCAAGAGTCTTGAGGTGAAGAGATGGTTTTGAAGATTTTAGCATCATCTGCGTAGAGAGACAGAGATGAGTGTTTGATAATCTTCTCAAGATCATTTACCGTTAGGATGAAGAGAAGGGGACCTAAATGGCTGCCTTGTGGGACACCAGATGTTGCTAAGAAAGAGGACGAATGTACCGCCCTAAAGCGAACGCTGTAATATCGGTTTTCAAGGTAGGAAGATATCCATTTTATCAATATAGGTTCATAACCAAGGGCAGACAATTTTAAGAAGATTAATTGATGTGATATCTTATCAAAGGCCTTGCTGAAGTCAGTTGCGATGACGTCAACTTCATTGCCATTCTCTAGGGATGATAGGGCATATGAAACAAATTCGACGAGATTTGTAGTAGTCGATCTACCTTTCAGGAAGCCATGTTGGTAGGGTGAAATAAGGGACTTGCTCCGAAAACTTGGTGTAAATGTTCATAAGATTGGTAAGGTCGGTAGGGAGACCTTCCTGCTGGATGGAAACCATGACGCTAGTTTTTGTTTTACCCTCGTAGCAAACTGAGTCAGATTTATCATGAAGATATGCAAGAAAGAGACGAGTATTCTCGTAAGTCTTTTTTTCTCTAAGCCTAGAGAGCGCATATCGACATTCTGTGGAGTCAAAGGTTTGCTGGGTTAATTTAACTTGGGGAGGCAACAGGGGATCAAGAAATGGGATAGTAGTGGTGGTCGTTGTAGGGGAAGGAGTAGACGAAGGCAAATTAGATGAAGAGGGTTTAGCTGAGATATTAGGTAAGTCATTAGATGTGGGATTTATGAAATGGGAACTAATGAAATTGGGGTATTTGGCACCTGTTGTTAAATCAAAATTCGGGAAAGAATTATTAGTCGACGGTAATATAGAGGATGGGGTAGAGGAGATAGTGCTAGATGTTGGAGTAAGTCTAAAAGAGACACGGTTATGCGGGGCCTTAGATGGCTTAGATACATTTAAAGAACTAGAAGGTGGATTGTTAGGGATATGGGTAGGAGGGGCAAAATTAGGGAAAAGCTTGGTTTTTAGGCTCCAATTCGGGTCAGGTTTAGGGCGGGAATTGGGAACGGGTCTTGGTATCTTATTACTAGGTTTGTTATTATCTCTGGTGTCAGGTAGTAAGGGGTTAAGTCAAAAAATCCCGTTTTCGGATATTTGTTGAACTTAAGTCAAATTTTTTCTCTCTTTCGTTTGGCATAAGTCTAGCGTAACATCTTCCTATAGAAATTATTTTATACAAAGGGTATAGGTCAGGAAGTTTTAAAAATTGGTTGCTCTTAAGTTCATTGTACTTATACCAATTTCATATTTTGAAATAATTAAGTTGCTCCTAGGGGCTTAAGTCATCTTATGTCACATATAAAAATTGCATAAGATACCTATTACTTTACTTTATTATTTATTTGAATTGATTTAATGTTTCCAAATTTTCTTGATGAATTAAACTGAATTATTGATGTAAACAAAAATTTTTTTTCTCGATTTACCTAAGTCCTTAGAAAAAACTTAATTTTAAAAGGTAACAAAGAAATAAATGGCTCTGAGGAGATGAGTCGTAAGAAAATCTGGTAAGCACCTATTTGTTGGTTAACAGCCTATAGTCTTATTACAGACGAGTGTTTTGATGACTGTTTTGCATCATTCATTTTTCGCACAAAGAATATCTGGATTCACAAAAAAATGTTCGTCCTTCAATCTCATTTTGCGAAAACTACTATTTCTGACTTAACCCCTTTCTACTTGGCACTAGAGGTTGACCTTTGAGGATCGCCATTCCCATAGCCACCCTCTACCAATTTTACGTCAATCGTTGTTGCTATTGCATAACACACCGAAACCATTATTTATATGTACTCAAGACTCCAACGTATTCATAACCTTCCATTCTCTTCCTTTATTTACAGCGAGCGTGAAGCCTCAGTAATGGTTGCGAATTCCTGGCTGTACCACTTCTATTCGGTGCAATCGAAGATCCAGTTCGGACTACCATTCGAAGGACCTACCCGTGTGCCACCCACAACACCTGCGTACTATCATCATCATCCCACCCATCCGCATCATCATCAGCTGCACCATCATCATCATTCGCCGACACTTCCTGCGAATCTGGCCCATGGTTATCCGCCACCGCCGCCGCCGCCGCCATCATCCTCGCATGTGCCATATGGATACCATTCGCCCGTGGGCATGGGATCAGCCGGCCATCATCATCATCTATCGGTTTCGCAGCAATCACCTACGTCACATCATGTGATGGGCAGCAGCAACGGCAATGTTGATGGCAGCCACCACCACCACCACCACAACCAACAGCACCAGCATCACAATGGTACGACGGATGGTCATGGCACGGTCATGACGACAGCGGCAGAGAACGCAACGACAACATACGCCTCTGCCTATCGCATAGAGACCCAACCCGTGGATTATAGTCAAGTGCCGCCACCTCAGACGACATCGACGACAGCCACATCACCGAGTGCGCAGGTGGAAATGCGCTGCAGCAGTGCCAACAGTTCGGTGTCCAGTTCAAATTACAATGGCACGCGATTGGGATCACCACCGGCCGCGAAGAAGCGTCTAATTGGCAAGCTCGAACCGTTGTATGTCGTCGACAATCATTCGCCCGAGTCAATTACCGACCTCGACACTCACTACGGCAGTATGGATCTGCATCATCACCATCACCATCATCATCATAGTAGTTCGGTGGTTTTTGCCACTGTAGTGCCGACGAGGCCACGTTTGCTGACCAAAGCGTTGCCCAGTGATCCGCCCGACTTTATTGATCAGTGGAATCCAAGTCCGCCATGGTCAGAAACGGCTCAGAAGTTAACAGATGCTGCGCATCAAGAGCTGAGTCCTTGCATAACAACAACGCCTCCGACGCCCACAAGTGCGCCGCCAGTTCAGACGTTAGGACCTGCATTCTCATTCGAATGGATGTCCGATCAATTTGTGCCTATAATGGACCCGTCGTGTGGTCCGTGTGTGTCGTGTTTCACACCCGAGGGCATTCCCGTTCAAGTGCCCGTGCATCAGATGTCACTGACGCATCATCATCATTGGTCACCGGTGGTGGCACCAGCAGCTGCACAGGTCTCTGCCGAGCATCACCATCATCATAGACTGTTGCTTCAAAATGGGAATGTGGGTTCGCCGACCGAGGAGAACATCAACGCGGAACATGTGACAGTTATTACAAAGGGCGAGATCCTCGATGACACCGACGTTAAGGGTGAGTACTTGTCCTAGTAAAATTTGTATAAAGTTCATCAGCTAATGAAGGGAAGTGGGTAATCGATCTAGGTAGAGAATTCCTGAAATGAACGTCAAAATTTCAATAATGTGAAAGTTCCCCTGTTTTCAAAATTTTAAAAATGTTTAAACAGACCTGCGTGAAAGGCTAAAAAAACTATAAAAAGTGGTAACAATTTGACAGGGAAGAACCAGAATTGTGATTTTCCTCAGTACAGAGAGTTAGCTGTCAGAATCTTCTTCAAGTTTAATAAGTCTGACAGCTGTCTGACTTGATGTATCTCCGATTTGATTGGGGACGTTTAAGTATCTAGTTTAGTAAGTCTGACAGCTGTCTGACTTGATGTATCTCCGTTTTGATTGTCTTAGATCGCTCCGACAGCCGACGAATATAGACAAGAAATTCGTAACTCAGTACTAATTTGACAGCTCGTGTATGTGCCTGACGTAGAAAAGTGACGTTCACGACCAATCTAGTTTTAGCGTTCAGGTTACCTCTTGTCCAGAGACCAATCTAGTCGACTTAAGATATAACTAGATTTTTGAATTTAAATTTGACCATTATGTCAAAGTCGCCTTTTACAGCAAGGACTTTATATTGTTTTTACAAAATGATTATATTTTGGCTTTTTTTATTTTTTGTTTTTTTTTTATTTTTAAATATTTGTTCTTCTATTCCAGATTCCCGGAGTTGAAACTTCACCTAGGCTCGGAAAACTTTAAAGCCCAACAAATGTTGTCTCCGTCCCGATCCTGACGAATTGAAACAAAGTCAACAAACAACAAATTCTTTGGCTGGTTAGTGCAATTTCCAAAATGGTAAATTATTACAATCTATTGTTAAACCTAGGGAGTTTATGTTGGCATTTGATCAGAGAGTTCACGACTGTGACTTAAAATACAAAAGTTGTAATGGTGGTGTGAAAAAAGTGAACATTCCGAGTAATTGCTCGTGAGGACAGTGTTTTTCTAAGAGGACGCACTCACTAAGGGAAACCAGCGAAATGAAGAAAGCTTTTAAGTTCAACTTCAGCTGTTGCCAGTTTGTGGGGAATTCCACTTTTTGTGGGGGATTTCAGACATTTCTACGACGAAATGTGAGGAAAATTAAAAAGTAATAAAATGTCACATGAACCCAACTTTGTCGCGCATGTGTGCACACCCACTGATAATAATCTTGAATTAGATTAAAAGAGAGTGGTCTGTAATGTGCTTTATGTGTTTATAGCTATGAGTGAATTTAACTGACATGACACGCGTGTAGTCCTCATGCACAAGTTGGAGGTGTCATTTCAATTGTATAACTGATTGGAAAATGAGTCATATTCAAAACGTATGTTCTCATTCCAACTGTATTTCAGTTGTTGCATTGGAACTTGGGTGAACAATTTGTAATGGGCAGTCAGTGTACTCAATAATTTTATTGTGATGAGTTCATGGGGAATGCCAGAACGAAGAATGGGAGGGAGCTCTATTATGGGGAATTTCACTTAAAGCGGCTGGCAACACTGTTTAGGTAAGACAGTCATTTTTACTAACACTAAATCGAGTGGTTCTCGATGTTCTTGCTATTGTTGAGACTCAAATGCCACACAAACATCGCATAAAACTAGATTGGTCGGGAACGTCACTTTTCTTACGTCAGCCACATATGCGAACTGTCAACTTATTACTCAGTCACGAATTTCTCGATTAGATTCGTCGGCTAACTGCTCCATAAACGTCAACTGCAACAGCTGCTCGTATGAGCAAACTCAGCCAATCAAAACCAAGATACATCTAGTCAGACAGCTGTCAGAATTACTAAACTAGATACTTGAATGTCCCCTTTAAAGTTTATTTATGAAACGCCATCTGTCTGTGACTACATAAATATGCACCACATGGACTGGACTGGACAGTATTTGTTGCAATCCTGCCACACTTTTTTTACAATCTACTTTCTTTTTTGGTTGCCAACATTCGCATTCCTTATTCCTAATGAATTATATTATTAGCTGTCAAAATATGATATGCAGAGATTTTTACTAAGATTGCTCAGTCAATTTATATTGCGCTCAAATCATGCTCTGACTGAAAATGGACACATATATAGAACTGAGTTTTTTTTTTTTTGAGCTAAAAAATGTAAAAAGAACTCTTTTTCGACAGCTCAAGCTATGCTCTCGACGAACGAGAAACAGGTCCGTAATAGACTTAAAAAAGAAAATCACCTTTTGAAAGAAATATAATGCTCATCTTTCATGACGAACTGTTGCTATGCTTGCAAAATTAATTATGAAAAGGAATAGCATGTGCAGGCATGTGTCATGGCTGACAATTATTGTGACTCTCTCTCTCTCTCTCTGTGGAAAAGACTGCCTTTTTGACAGATGTCCAGAATAAAACGAAATAATGTGAAATAGGTTTGAAATATATTATCAATTGTGCATATTATACCCTGGATGTGGAAACAGACAGCACAACGATTTCCGATAAATGTGAAAAGTCGCAATAAATTGCGGAAATGTAAATGACAAGAAATGGGTCTGTTCGCAGTTATTGCGCCGTACTAGTAACAAATTTTAGTTTCGACTTTGAATTTACAGAAGCTCACAATTTCGAAAAGTTTATGGAAAATATGCACCTGTGAACTCATGCTAAAATTTAGTGTATAAAGTGAAAATGTTTATTGGCAAGGCCCATGTAAAGTAGGAATTTCACTGTCCGCTCAAAATTTGGGGACTCACTGCATCGACTATTTATTAGAAATAATCGGTTCTTTATAACCGAAAATTTCCTCCATTTAAGCAGGTTCGCTATCGTTAATCGCAAAGACTTGACTCCCATTTTCTGTACAGCTTTGGAATTGATCGAAATGGTTCGCTGTTAGCTCAAGTCCGCCATAAACTGTCATCATTGTATTAAACTAAACAGTCGGTCGTGCTCTTTAGAGATCACCACAAGTATACTTGCAACTTAAGACTTGTGGCAACTTACCTCCCAACGTTTATCAGTTTTATAATTATTTCCCGTAAGTATTCTTAGTACCTATTTATTTCACAGAAAATATGTATTTAAATTTTAAATTGTTTTTTTTTTTACAATATTTTTTTTTGTAGATATAGTTTAGCAACTTACGTGTAAAGCAATTAAATTGTTTAACAGTGTACAGACACCGCTCTGGTTTTATTTTTCTACTGAATTTCCCATTTAGCTGATAAGTAGGTAAAATGCAATTACAAACACACACACACACAAAAAATGGCCAATAACTGTATCTATAAGAGAAGTAAAACTTGACAATAGTTTTTGTATACTTATTTTTTATTTTTAATATATTTTCTTTGTATTTTTTATTTTTATGTTTACATTTAAGTACTCTGTTATCATTTAGTGCAATTGAAAGGGTTAATTGGATTTCAAATTCATACACTCGTAAGCGTATGTGTAAATAGCTGGATACGTTTTCAATTTAAGTATTATTAGCAATACCATATAAATTGTAATTAAATAGAATTGACAAGAAATGATTATAAAATAATTAATAAAAAGAAAATTGAAAACTTAAGTGGCTGTGCGTTTTATTAATAAAGAGGACGGTTGGACGCCCTCCATTCTGGCCTAGACCTCGTTGCAGTTGGACTCACACTGTGCGTTCGATGTGCGAGTTAAATGGAACAAAATTAGTCCATCGATATCTATACAGACCGTATGAAGGAACGCAATTCGATTACATGCGAAGATAATCATAAAATGGCAACAATTCTGTCATTAAAGTGAATTATTTGACAAGCTGCCTTAATTTAGCGCCACAATTTGATTATTTTCCAATTTGAAAATTGATTTTTCCTCTCCGCGCCGCTGTGCGGCACAGGCGATGCGGCCGCCAAACATTATCGCATCGATATCATCACCATCACCATCATCGGGATCAGGATCGGGATCGATGGTGCTCGCTCTCTATCGCCATCGCCAACGTCGTCGTCGTTGCGGCTGTTGGAGTCATCTTCATCTGTGTCGATCGAATTGCTTGGCACCCTGGGGGTGCCAGATGAGATTCAAGATCGGCGCAGTAATAATTGGGCAGCTTTGCTTTTGTTTTTACAGCATCGGCCGTATCGGGAGGTGAAGATGTAAGTATGGTTATGACTTCGGTGTGTATTGTATGCAATGTTTGTGTGCACATGCGAAATGGGGGAGCACGCACTTCGATTTACAGCTTAGTGGGGACGGGGGCACATTTGAATGGTGGGTCGATCTGGGAGTGTAGCTCTTTTCTATGCGATAAATGTCATTAAAATAATGGAGCACTGAAAATTCAATTGATTTTAACTAGCTCCTAAAATGGCAAGTACTGTTTTTGGGAAAAATGTCTATCTATAGAGGTTTTAACCAGAAGATGCATAACTACTGACGAGTTTTTGAAGCTCCGTAAATGCTCTGAAAAGGTTCTAGTCTATAACTTTTTTTGCAAACAGGGCCAACAAGCAAACTTGGTGAAAGAATATTTTGCAAAGTCCACCATATCAGGGAAATCTAACAGTCAGATGAGTGCGTCCTATACTGGAAAATCTTTCTATATTTCTCCCAGCCAGGCTGTCGTCACAGTTCCCTTCAGAAAGATAAGAAGCATTAACCTAGGAAGAAAATATCAAACAACGCAGTTATTCCATACTCTTAAGAAGTCTAATTTCGTAGAGTAATCCTGCAGAAAAGGTTGAATTGGAACTAACAAAACCAAGCCCAGCAGCAATAGGCTTTTGGAATTAAGGGATCTCTCCAAAGATCTCAAGGATCTACACAGTGAAGATCAGGACCGTCATAGCATTCTTTATCAGGGTGGAGTTAAACCACCAAAAAGACTGTCATTTTCAAGCTCAAAGAGATACACATTTCGTCAGGGTCCTTGCGGAGACAAGCGCACTTGCATCAGTTACCATCCAGAACTTCTCTCAGAAGTTGGCATAAACTACTTAAAAAAAAGAGGTTCTTTAAGGCGGTCCCTAACACACAAGCATGGGCTACTAAAAACCCACCAAACTATGTTACAACTAACTTTAAGAGTCGTATAGGTACGGATGGTTTCAAAATGGACTGGATTGTGGGAGCTGTCATCCACGAACCAAATCAAAATATAGCAGTTTCAATGGGAAGAAGCCCCAGGTTGTGGCCCAGTGGGGCTTAGTTCAGTAAGTGTGCTGCACCAACTGTTCTATCCCCGGAGAAAAACAAATAATATCTGACAAACGTCTAAGGGCTCAAAGACAGTCATTCGGACATAAAAGTTTTACGTCCGTCCATTTGTCCCAAAAAAACTCATTCAAAACGAATAGTTTTGAGGTACCTACCTATTGCGGTAAATGTTTATTTATTTTTTAAGTCTAAAAGTGTTTTTAGACAGAGCTAAACGCAGTCAAAGAATGCGCCAACCTTTTTTTACAAATCTGGTATTGAAGGCGCGGACTTTCACATATTCACAAACAGTCTCGCAGCTGGGCTTATATTCTTTAGGCCCTTACCATTTATTGAATATCAGTCTAAAATTGGTTCTAAATTATACAAATTCTCATCACCATGAATAAAACCAAATTATGGTGGGTTTCCCACCATTAGGGAATCGAGGGAAATGAAAAATCTCATGAACTGTCCAGAAAATGTTCAGAAAAAGTCTTACACCTTCTGTGGGATTCCCAAATCGGTTGTATGTTTGGCGATAGGAGCTGGGTGCATAGGCAAAAATAATTTTCAACCTATGTAGGCATATGATAAAATACTTAGGAGGCTATCTAACAGGTCAGCACGGTTTACGATAAATAGGAGTACCTTAACAAAGTGTGCCTTGTCGACTCTCCGGAGCACCGACTGTTTGTGCCTTGAGGTATAGAAAGTATAAACCTTACTTTCCTGAACATTTTTGTGACCCTTTTTGTCAAAATATATCTTTTAGGTCGATATGCCGTAGATCGCTTTAACAAGTCAGAAGTTTTAAGTAATAAGACAGAGACCAACTGTCCATTTAATTCGTGCAAATCTTCAAGTCCGTCTTGCTGGTCATGCAACAAAAAGTTTGCTGTCGGGCAATGCCTATTGCTCAAGGTATTTCGAAAAACAGAACAAGTAAGTCTAGAACGAGGTTCTTTTTCTGCAAAAATATAAACGGTCAATCGTTTATGCTTGCACGAGACAATTCGTTTCGCGGAACTTTGAAAAGGAAAGGAATTTTTCATTAGTGCGACAGCCATTTCATTGACGTTATCGTTTTAAGAGTTACAAAAAAATGAAAACGTCAAAGAAATGGATGTCGCAATAAGAAAACGAAAACGAAACGAAAGAATTTGTTTTTCTTTCGTTTATTTTTTTTGGAAGGGCGATAGTGCTTTTCGTTTTATTTTGTACAAAATCTATCCCGAAAATTGATACAGCTATGGTGCTGTTATCAAAAATAAATGACGGGACTCTGTAAAAACAAACAAAAAACACACACTTTAAAAAAAACGAAAAACTAATGCGGAAGCGAAAATTTGCTTCATGTAACTCTTTTTGTTATCTTCTTTCTATTTGCAAATGTTTAAGAAGCGGTATAGTTATAAATTGCATTGTTTTTGGGCTATTGTCATAGTTCGAGAAAATTGTACGGTCGATTTCTACTTCCACCACAATGTTAACGATGCTTAGCCAATGACCGACTCTTCTAATGATATTCACGTAAATTAGATCTAGGGGCAGATTCAACACATTTTTCGCATGGTCTTTTGCCGAAACTGCCCCATGTGCTTTTGTCGAAAGTGTCCCATCCTTTGCTTCAGTAAACGTTATTGTTTTTCACAAAACTTATAAAAGCAATTTGATTAAATGTTAAATGTTATATATAAATATTACATATCCAAACATTTGACACTCACAACCAAGGAGTTGCCATAAGAAAAAATTAAATATCACTTAGCTGGTGTACAGGAAAAATTGCAGAATATCACTGAACAAATTAAAAACCGGTCTAACCACCACAACTGCTGAAGAAGAACCGTCATAGTTCGTGTACGATCTGAGAGAACATTGCAGCACAAGTTTCCATCAAACAGTTTATTTAAAAATTAACCGCTTTTCTGTAATAGCGAAAGTCAAAAGTGCCCCATCGTCGAAAGTACCCCACCCTACCCTACCAACAGGCTTAGCTATGAAAGAGGTAGTTAGTTGTTTTAATTATTAGGTACTACAGAGCTTATGTCCAGCATGCAGTGCCTCCCTAAAAGAGGGGCCCCCACATACGACGAAACAACCATAAAAATGTCTCATACTGACCAATCCGTAAACAATCACAATATAAATTTGAATACTTTGGATGGCCGAAAGGTCATAATAGAAGAAGTTACGTAGTGCACTGTATTGGTTTTGGCTAGGGCCGGATACTCACAAAGAAAATGGAACACTGTTTCACTTTTACTCGTGTCAGCGCAGCTACGGCTGTGGGTGTTATGGGGGATGAACTGAGCAGAGCCACTCCTGGCAAGTTCATCCGGTTTCTCATTCCCCTCTATGTTCCTATGGCCGGGAAACCAGACGAGAGTGATTTCAATCCGATGGAAAGCCCTGGACAGTGTCTCCCTGCATTTCACAACAAAGCTCGGTAGGTGCTGCTCGTTAGTTTCGCATTATTATTTCTTTTGATTATATTTTATATGTGTGTTAAAAGAATTTACTCGACTGAAAAAAAATGTGCATTTTATTTGGAAAATAAGTAGGGGCCAGGGGGCCTCCGCTCCATTGTTGCCCTAGGGCCTCCAGATCCCTAAATTCAACCCTTATATAAACAACTTATATAAACAACTCTTGCGCCACCTGTCGCATATATAAGCGATCCTTGGTAAGTATCTACCTTTGTCAAAATTTCCTCATTATATTCCTTCAATTTGACTGGAAGTTGCATCTTTTTGCTACCACCTGAAGGCGCTTAAACAGCGGTTATTCTGAGAAGTACAGTATAAAAAATAAAAGACTTATATTCATGCACCCGCATGCTATACGTAGCTCAGTACCAGGGCCTCGGTTCTCTTCAGAGTTAGTCACTTAAATAATTCTTTCAAATGAGAAAATGTCTATTTTTGTAAATACGCTGCAGAATAAATCACAATGGCATTTCCTCTATTCCATGTAAAAGCGTCAACTGCTATCGGCATCCTCCACTTAGGATTTTCCTTCTGACGTCAACCCCAATATAGGTCAGCCCACGATGATGTTCTCTAAAGCCGCACCAGTACTATCAGCCCAGTCTATGCACTGTTTCCAAGAAAACCCCAACACAACTATCGCATTAGCGACAACTCTGCACAGCCACTAAATTAGTAGATAAATTCACATAAACATAACTCGGCTCAACACTCAATAAATATGCGGATAATGAATTCGTAAGGCTTGCATAAATATAGTTCCCCTCGAATCGAATCGGCAATTCAATCAGATAAATCGCTAAGGTTCGGCTGTGACTGTGCGCTTTTAATTGCCCCCAGAGCCACAGTCGTCACTCGCTCGATCAATTGTTATCCCCAGTCCGCATTTGTCCACCACTCACCCCGGCGCGTCGTGTCGTCAGCGAGTGCAATCACATGCGATATTATATCGCAGCGCGGTGTCAATCCGCAAACAAATGACATTGAATATTAATAGCAATGGCAAACACAAAACGCAGATACAAGCGCGAGATACAGATACGTTTGCGCGCAATTAGAATTGCAAAACAAACGGCAGAGATAGTGGAATTAATTTATCTATGCCCTCCGATTGAGTTCACAGAACGCAAGATGTTATTATACTTTGTACGGTCCCAGGCGGGTATCGTCAAAATAGCACAAGTAACTCATCATATCTGTGGCAGAGCGAATGCGGAATTGAATAGTTTCCATCTGGGGAGGCTGGGGTATATTTCAACATAAAAATTAACCCATGTCCCGCGAGGAGATGGTGTATAAGGAGAGGCCGCCACGCGCAACGGGCTCCTCCACCGAACGTTCTCGTTTAAAAGCGGTCACTCACAGGAGGGTGCCTTCTTCTTCGTGCCATTATGCAGCTTAGGGGCATTTCATCGGTGTTCCTGTAGTCAGTCGCACCGTGGTGGGACTCCATACGTCCAGATTCTGTATGGGGTGCCTTATGGATACCTCTGCAACGTCATTTGAGACTTAACGCCTCGAGACTGAATATAATGACCATGCTATTATTTGGGGACAGGCAACGTATTAAATGCGTGGACATTATGATTGACATTAAGCACTTGGCCAGCGGCCAATGCGCATATATCCACAATCCGCATGTACCAGTACTCGGTGACATGGTGCTCGCACTCAGTCTATCTTCTTGGAGTGTGGAAGTGAAAATCTATCTGCGTGCGTCGATACAAAGCGTCGACATTTGTCCCGCACACAATTATGACTCCAACACTAAACGGACAATTAATAGGCCCCATCAACGAATTTTCTCAGCGTCTGAGAGCTGGTTACAGAACAGAGCATGTGATACAGGTAGATCGTAGATGTGGTAAGGTCAGGGCCGGCCCGAGGGTATACATTTCCTGAAGATTAATTTTCTAGATTGAGAAATTGTCAATTGACGACATTCCATAAGAGAACGAGTTGTCTTTCGAAGTTTTTCACGATTTAGTTGTGCAAGATCCGCTTTAACAGACTTAATAGCAGATAGCAGAATTTAAAAATGCATCAGTGGAAAGATACCTCACAAATCTGCCAAACAATTTCAGTACAGAATACTCACTGTGGAAGGCAATGGAATACACAAAAAATTAAAAGATCAGCGGCAAAAACGCTCGAAAAAACGCTTTAAAAAACGCATCAAAAAACGCGACAAAAAACGCGCAAAAAAATGCGTCAAAAAAACGCGTCAAAAAACGCGTCAAAAAACGCATCGGAAAACGCTCAAAAAAACGCGTCAAAAAACGCGCGAAAAAACGATTCAAAAAACGCGTCAAAAAACGCGCGAAAAAACGCTTCAAAAAACGCGCGAAAAAACGGACGAAAAAACGCGTCAAAAAACGCACGAAAAAACGCGTCAAAAAAGCGCGTCAAAAAACGCGTCAAAAAAACGCGCGAAAAAACGCGTCAAAAAACGCGCGAAAAAAACGCGTCAAAAAAAACGTAAAAAAACGCGCAAAAAAACGCTCGAAAAAACGCGTCAAAAAAACGCGCCAAAAAACGCGTCAAAAAACTCATCAAAAAACGCGTCAAAAAACGCACGAAAAAACCAGCCGTTGACCGTTTTAAAACTCGACCGGGTAATTTATAAACAGGTACGACGTATATCATCAGGAATTTTCCCTAATGTAATAATACCACGATCTGGTAGCACTGATACCTATACCTATTTGACATTCCTTTCCTACATATTTGACATTTCTTTTATGGCTTTTTTTTTTGTTCTTAACACACCAAACAGCATACTGACTCTGTCTCTCTTCCTCTCCGGTTAAAAGAGATGTCAAAATATTGCGCGGTTAGTATGTTTGATTTGAGAATGAAGTGCATATCTACTCATGCAGGTGAAAATCGTAGAAATGTTTCAAATTTTGCCTATTTATTTAAAAACCTTTTAAGTTATCGAGTTATTGGATATCCTAAGTTGTACCTGCAGATGTCCTCTATAAACTGCTGTTAACTATATTTAAATGCTCCCAGTATTTTCGAACGGAAAGCGTGACAAAGAAAAAAGCAAAACGAAACGAAAAAATAAATTACTCCTGTCCAATTTTTTCCGGAATTTATAGAGATATAGAGTTGAAACAAAGTAGAGATTGTAGGCCTCTATAGGCCTGTGAAAAATACACCAGAATATACTGAGCAGTTTCAAGATTTTTGCATTTAAATACATGCAGTCAAATTCAATCTTAGTCGAACAGAACTACACCAATTTTATTTATATGATGTCGTTTACACCTTGGTCAGTACACGGAAAATTATTTTGAATGGTTTCATCTGTTGAAAGTTTGTCAAAGAACGTGTCAAAAAAAAACCCGTAAAAAAATCATGTCAAAAAACGCGGCAAAAAAAAACTGTCAAAATTGAGTGAAAATCTCCGAAAAAATCCAACCGATTTTAATGAAACTTTGTGGATGTGTATGGTTGGTTGCAGCTTCAATGACAGGCTGGTTTTGGACCCGAAAGGAGGAGCTGTTGTCAGGATATGAACTCTTTTTTTTAATCTCAACTTAATTTTTGAAGTGAAGCAGGCGAGGGTCCGCTAGTTAAATACAGAGATGGATGTCATCAGTGTTCATTTAAAGCTAAAACATTGTAATGGGTTTATTTGGGCTTGATAATTTCATGCAGACACAAACGGGCAGAACGTCTAATATTTGTCACGATACACAATTCCCAAACGCTCACTGGCTTAAGCTAGAGTACTTAAAATACAAAAATTGTGTCTCATCCTTGACAACTACATGCAAAGCTTATTGCTTTCTTTTGGTAGGGCCCATTATTCGTGGAAAATCACACTATTCCAGGTGTGTCTTTTGTAAAAAAAAAAATCTTTTGCAGCTCTACTGCGATGAGGCATTTCGCAAGCAATATTTGCCCTGAGTGGCCTTACAAAATCATCTCATTAAACAGAAACCTATGGCTAACTGGCGCCCCTTGCATGGTTCACCTACATCCACCCCTGCATATAGTACACCCAGCTACAGACCCAGAGTCCTTAAGCTTGCTCTAATAGAATCGCCATCCCCGCAGGGACTAAATGAGTGAGCGCGCGCGCTCTTTGCTCCTCCTTTACAACGCCAGGAAATTGATTACACCACACTTCTGCTGGGCTTCGTCGCACGCTGCTCTTCTCCTCCTCCTCATCCAAATGCGCAGAACCATTCAAAGTCAAATCCAAGTCATGGATTCAAATGCATCGCAGTCGATTGATTCGACATTATTATTAATTTTTCATAACTTCTGCGAGCGCCGTAGTGTTTTAAGAGATCCGTAGCTGCGATCGGCTCTTCTTCGTTGTTGTAGTTAGTTTTTTTTTTTGTTTTTTCGTTTCGGTTTAGGCGGTCGTTCTCGATCTCCTGCCTGTATCCATGTGAAACTAATCGATTAAAAATTATAACAGCGGATCCTTTTGATATGGGCCGACAAAGCGCGAATGTCCTCCTCATTGCTGCTGCGCTCAGTCGCTGATTCTCTGAGGAGTTCGCTACATTGGCAATTGAGAGTGGTGTACTGTATGAGCATTTGAAATGAACAGAGGATATCGTCTATGGACTCGTCATTTGCAATGTTGCACTGTAGGGGTTTTGAGTGCACGTTGACTGTCGTCGAGATTTTAAATTGAGCTCATTATGCGAACAAATAAATGTGGTCATTTGAGATGTAATGAGTTTCGATGAATAACGACAAACTCACTTGAAATCGATTGATTTTGCTGTCACTGGTCGGAGGTGAATCACTCAACTATACGATATGAGGGCGAGGCATTCTATTTTGTAGACTTTTGTTTCGTCGACAGTCTTTGCATATGATGGGGAACTTTTTACCCCATGGGCAAAGAAAGAACAGCAATTTGGCTGTCAGGCATTTGGACGATGCAAAATTAATATTTAAGTAACTGCGTGCCAATTAAAATTGATATTTAAAATTGAATTAGCTTTGACGCAGCTAAAATCCTCTCTCAAACGATCTTAGTTTTTCTATCTGGCAATACGAACTATATCTTTTCCTAATCAAGGAAGGTGCGACACCAAATTTATTAGAAGAAGATCGTAAAATATAAGGTAAAACGGGTGTCCTTCAACGCAACAAATATTGAGAAGCATACCCAGCATCAAGTTTGATCGCAAGAAGCTTTGAGAGAATGTGCAAATTGTGTGCTGCATTACAACTGCCGCAAAAACCTTTGCTCGACGAAGGTTATGGAGCAAAAAACATGTCTCCCAAGGAGCGTCGCACAAAAGGATGGAAACTGCAAAAGTGGAAAAAAAAACATCGACTTTTCTAGTCGAAAAATGTTGAAAACTTACAAGAATTTTTGTAAAAGCAAGTTCTTACATAAAAAAAATCGTAAAAAGTTTATGTTTATGCGGTTCACAAGCAGCTGTACATAAAATATGTCAACTAGATATGTCTGGACTGAAATCCGAATCGTTGAAGGGGTAATTTGAATTGTTTTTGTATTGTCACGGTCAGTGTTACCGTTGTTTGACTAAACTCGAAATTTGGCACTTATTTTATTTGGAAAAGGCCCTTCGCAAAATTTTCAAAAATTGTTATTTCCAAATAAGTACGTTAAAAATGTGACAGGGATGCCCAAAATCTTAAATATCGTGCGAAAATTCTAAATTTTTATATTTACAGAGCGACATCTCTGATAAAGTAGTTCAACTGGTATATTAGTTGTAGAATTTTTGTTTGATTTGATTCAACATTCTTATACCGAATTGACAATGTGCGTTGACAGATTATTTAGAAACAAAGCGTTCATATGCTGCCACACGAAATACAACTTCAGGCATTGGATCGACTTTAGATCGTAAATAGCTATTGTAAAGTTCAACGCGAAGCCTGAGTAGAGCCACTCTCAAGCGCGTTTGACAACTTTAGAATTTTGAATTGATCGATTTGAGGTCATAGAATAGGCGTTTTTCTTTTTAAGTTCAGAGCACAACCTGAACTGTTATACAAAAAGTTCGTGTTTCTTTTTTAGCTCAGATACATCAGAGCTCAGAATTTGTGTTTCTTTTTTCTCTCAGAGCATAATCAGAGCGCCCTCTATGAGCTCAGAATAAATTGACTGAGCATGCTGAGTGAAAAGCTGATTACACACTTGCAGGCACATTTGACAGAAAAAAAAAAACAGGATAAACAAAATAATCTAAATGGCGGACGAACCTTGTTGCTCTGGAACTGAAGGTTAACCAATTTAATAAACAACAATTAATAAATATTCAATTTATACACATATTTATTAAAAATGTCAGATATGTGCTCAAGTGTGTTTCAAAAATACATCAGAACGATCTGAGCACGCTCGGCTCAGAGAGCGCTCATAATGCTCGAGCTCGGTTCAGAGCTCAGCTCTGAACTAAAAAAGAAAAACGCCTAATGTGTCGTTCTTAGTTCGAGTAGCACAGAACCACTAATGTTTATCACACACATGTTTTAAAAAGCAACAATTTGTTTTTTTTAATGCAAATTAATTAATTTAGTGTGTGGAAATAACGAATACATTTTTTGGTGGAGCCAACTTATTTCTTTCTATTTTCTTGTAAAAAAAAATTAATCATTGCTCTTGTGTTCTTGTTAAGGTTGTTCTTAGCATTGTGATACTGTTATATATGATTTTTTATCTATTTTGGAAAACCCTTTTTTAATTCTTGCACAAAAATTACAACTACAAGAAAAAAGAGAGTAGACTTGATATTTGAATTCTGCTCTATATTTGTCTACATTAGTTGAAACCCAACCGAACTCACACTCTACTCTCTCAACGCGCATTCGCTTCAAAGCAGCATTTCGTTCTACAAAATTGTTGCTCGCGTGTCAAAGCGCGCAGACGCATTCACCGCGACATTGTGAATTCGGCATTACAGTTCAAGTAGTTGCTTAAAGTCTCGCTAAAACTCGAGAACGCCTGGACCGATTTGAATGATTTTTTTGTTGTTTTGTTTGTTCAGGGATGGTTTAAAAAAAATTTAAACTCGGAAAATTCTCAACAGGTGGCGCTGTAGGCATATTTCGTTTTTCATCTATCTCCTTCTATAAATATATGTATATCAAAATAAGTCGCATTCTCGCATTGTATTTGAATTGATGTTCTCTTAATGCGTGAACCGATTTTGTTTCAAATTTCAAATGAAATGTGACGTCGACACCAAGGTTTATATGGATATACGGTCTTTGTACCTATGTTTATTGGTTATAAAGGGTGATTTTTTAAGAGGTTTAGAACTTTTTTTAAAAAAAAAACACAAAAAAATCGAAAAAATGAATGAAATATTTATTTGAATCGATAGTTTGAACCTTGCAATTTAATGTTTAAAGATAATTTCATGCAAATGTTGACCGCGGCTGCGTCTCAGGTAGCCCATCCGCTGAGTCCAATTTTGGCATACTCTTTCACACATATCGGCCGGTATCTCACGAATGAATGCATGGATGTTGGCTTCCAGTGCGTCAATCGAAGCGGGCTTGTCCCTATACACATTAGCCTTGGCATACCCCCACAAAAAATAATCTAATGGTGTCAAATCGCACGGTCTAGGCGGCCAATTGACCGGCCCGAAACGTGAAATTAACTGTTCACCAAAATCGCCTCGCAATTGCGCCATTGTTTCGCGTGCTGTGTGGCATGTGGCAGCGTCTTGTTAAAACCACATATCATGCAAGTCAAGAACTTCCATTTCGGGCAAAAAAAAGTTTGTTATCATCGCTCGGTAGCGTTCACCATTGACAGTACCGCTGCGATTCGCATCATCTTTGAAGAAATATGGCCCAATAATGCCGCCGGCCCATAAACCGCACCAAACAGTGGCTTTTTCGGGATGCATTGGTAGCTGTTGCAATGCTTCTGGCTGATCTTCACTCCAAATGCGGCAATTTTGCTTATTTACGTACCCATTCAACCAAAAATGAGCCTCATCGCTGAACACAATTTTTCGATAAAAAAGCGGATCCTCGGCCAGCTCTCCAAGAGCCCATTCACCAAAAATTCGGCGTTGTGGTAGGTCGGCTGGCTTTAGTTCTTGCACCAGCTGTATCTTAAAGGCTTTACGCCCAAATCTTTCCGCAAAATTTTCCACGTAGTGCTGTAACAAAGGCCTAACTGCTGGGAACGGCGCCGAATCGACATTTCGCGGTCTTCTGTCACACTAGCTGATACGGCCGCAATATTTTCTTCACTACGCACAGTACGTAAACGTGTTGGTGGTTTAATGTCCAACAAAGTAAATTTGGTGCGAAATTTGGTCACAATCTTCCGAATAGACTGCTCAGAAGGTCGAGAATGCCGATCATAAAATGGAAGCAGCGCGCGATGAACATTTCGAACCGAGCACGAATTTTGATAGTAAAATTCAATAATTTGCAAGCGTTGTTCATTTGTAAGACGATCCATGGTTAAATTGCAAACCAAACTGAAGCTGTTTGACAGTGACACAAGGTACTAAACACACGTCAGCTGTCAAAACCGGTGTTGCCAAAACCAAACCAGCTAAAAAATCACCCTTTACGAGTAATAGGCATTTTAGTAAACATTCCTGTGTTGTCGAACTCATAAACCCCTCAATCGATTTAAGTGAAATTTTGTGGATGTGTATGGTTGGGTGCTGCTTAAAGGATAGGATAGTCTTGGGCCCGATAGGTAGCGCTGCTGTCAATCTCCGAAACCACTCAACTGATTTCAATGAAATTTTGTGGATGGTTATGTTTGGTTCCAGCTGGGCAGATAGGATATCTTTGGCGCTGTTGTCTCTCTGCTTTGGGGTGGTGGGCGCAAATCGCAAGCATTAAGATTCGGGATGTACTCGGTCGAATGGCAGAAGCGAGGATTGCCGATTGCCCACATCTGCTTTGGTTGATTTTGTTAATTGAGAAAATCTGACCGCACCAACTCAATTCAATCCTCGGACCCGGAGAAAATCAATGAAGTCCTTTCTATGCATTGAACTTTTTTGAATTCCAAGAGTTTCCATTCGTTCAATAGAGAGTTTCCACTTTATCTTTGACTTCCATACTTTAACAGCTGGGTGCCAAATTGCAGTATTGTAACACAGATCTGGGATATCCCGAGTATGGGTGAAAATAGCATTTGAATAGACGACAGACCCAGAGTCAGGGCTGCCAGAATTTCGGAATTTTAAGCGCCCAAACCTTAGATAAATTTAGCCCAAAATCGTTGCCCAGAAAGAAGCTCAAAAATCGTTAAACATTTTTCCATTTCCTTAAGTTCATTGTTTTTTATTTTCTTTTACCCATCTCACTATCTTCTGCAATTCGATTTTGTAGCTTTTGTCAAAGCAAAAGGCCTGCAAAATAAAACTGTTGTGTCTGGCAAGTTGAACGACTATTCGCTGTCACTTGACTGCAAGAGTGATGCCAAGTTTTAAAAGTGCGGGTTTGTTCGAAAATATTTCTGTTTTTGTTGTTTTGCGAAAACACATAAAAAAAACAAAATTTATACAAAATTGCAGAAATTTCTATCGTTTTTTTAAGAAAAAAAAAAAGACAGCGCAAAATACGACAAAGCGCCCAATCTGGCACCACTGCCCAGAGTAGGGAACAAAAAGACCGCCGCACAATATAAACCCGAGTATGGTGACTTAGAGTTATGGCTGGCTACGTATAAGTCCGGCCAGAGTAAAGTTAGTTTTTTATTGAATTCATTTTTATATAGTTTTTTGAAGTTTTAAGTTCATGAGGTTATAAAAACTAAAAATACTGTGAACATCATCTGGAAGTTTCGTCATGCCTAAAGAACGACTGCGATTTCTAAAATACTCGTGACCCTCGGTGAGCATCCTTTTTTTAGCTGTTAACCGAACTGCATTGATAAATTTCCATTTCTATATCCACTTTTCTATAGTTAGACCATTTTTGGTACAAGTCATAGAGTCACAAGAGTAAGGGAGGCTTTGCGAAAAAAATGTACCTAGTGCCGGCTGGCGAAAGCCCTATCAATTCCAAACGTCAATAGAACGAGTTCAAAATTAATACTTATGTCGTTTTCCATTGGCACCATTAGATATTTTTTTCAGATCTCAGATTTAACGCGGCTCATGGAACATGCATCGAAATTGATCTGCTTTTGTAAATGGATTAGTGCGTTAACTGACAGCAATATCAGCTGTTCAAATTGCATTCGTTTTTAGTAAAATCAACCATGGATATCGACTTGAAAAATGTTTTCCCTGTTGTAGATTCAAATGGAGTAGTTTTGGTGATTTGTAGTCTTCAGATGATGAGGAAGACGATGAAGATAATAATTCCTCTGAAATTATATCCATGGCTATTTATTTATTTCTTTATTTTGGGTTTCGAGAAACTTTGCGCATTTTTTTTTTTTTGAACCAAAATTCTTAAAATGACGTAAAACAGCTGTGCAAAGTATATTGGTATTTGTGGCAGTAGGTATGTGTAAATCTGAAAAAATTTCTCTCCCAATGGAAAACCACATTATAGTAGCGCATTATGTAACCGCTTCCTGACCGATCACAAAATCATTTAGAAAGTATCGAATCCATTTCCGAAATCGGGCAATGCCAACATCATTATACCCAAGGCGTTACCAGTTACCACATCAACACGGTGTGCACTCGTATAGCGCGGTGACCAATTGAAATCAGTGATCCCTAGTGGTCTCTGTAGCCTCCTCTAACTGCCATCCGTCCTAATGTTCACAGCGCCGAAACGCACGGATTAATTCGAATTAATGCAACCGAATGGTGTTGGGCATACTGAATTATTGTAATGAGATGTCTTGTAGTCGACCTATGCAAATAAGCCCATCCCCCCACCTTACAGGATCAGTCTGCATCTCCTTTCATATATGATTCATACAGTGCAGCGGTTGCTCCATCGTGCCGAGTATATAGAAAACCAGTCCGGGCTCCGGGATCCAGTGTATGCCAGCGAAAATTTCCATGAGTTCATAGTGCACAAATTTTCCATAATGTCATCGAGTCTCTATGGCATTTGGGTGCGCTCCGCCCGCACCCCGCTCTCTCTCTCTCTCACTGTCTGAGTGTGTACGTAGTTTGCACACCCGGAGGGAAAACAAAACCATAGCCTGGGCGACAAAATGTATGCGCGCTGCATTTATATCGCTGCACTTGGATTTGCGCGCCGTTTACAATTCTTCTTTTTTTTTCTGTTTTTATTCTAGTACCAAGAGCAGCCAATCTCATCGCTGATGGCTGGCTGCGTTTGATTTTTCATACGCGAAGCGTAATACAGAGTCTCCTACTGCTGCTGGTGCTGACTGCTGGTGCTGACTGCTGAAACTCCGCAACAATAGTATGGTGACCATAGCCCATGGACCAGGCCGAGTGTGATGATACCAAACATTCCCAGAAATATTGGTGTAGGTCACAATAAGATTACATGCTGTGCATCGCATTGTATGCAAAGCAGGACATGGGGTTGCGCTGCTATATTTTCGTTTGTTTTTCCTGCTCTCTTGTTCTGTAGGGTATTTCATTTTTTTTTTTTTCTTTATTTTGTTGCGACTCCTTCTCCTCGCACAAATATGCAAAAGAAAGGGAATGGGAACCGCTCGCTGCAAGGTCTTGCCAAAACAACAAAAAAAAAACACAAAAAGTAGAACCCCGAGACAGAGAGATACACGTTGTTTTCTGCTAAAACGCATTCATGGCGGAGACACGAAATTTTTCAATGTGCTGCCCTGGGATCCGCGAGAGATGCCACATATCTTGAATGGAATTGTATTCTGGGATCGTTTTCGTTTTGTTCCTGTTGTGGCTTTTATATGCGCGCTGATAAGTGCAGGAGCAATCGATGATACGGTCTCTCGGCCGCGCGCACACAGAACGAGATATGGCAACGTGTAGTGCATTTGTTGTGTCCTCCCATCGCGCAGGATGGGAGCAGAGCAGGTGCTAAAATGTTTCAAATAAACGCGGACAATGGTATGAAGAGGCTTTGTCAAATGTACTAACTTGTAAGCAAATACACGCAGATTGTGATTGTGCCGTAGATATGCCATATGCTGTTGGGGACATTATGAGAAAATGTTTATAAATTGCCACTTGAGCGAGGGGGCATCTTGACTCAATCAGCCATCAGGCTAATGTGTTTCGATTCCTATGAAATTGGTTACACACATTTTTCGATTTTCCAACGCAAGAAGTAGTAAACAGTTCGTTAGACTATTTCTCTGTAGCGAATATGAGTGATTATGATATATTTAGCAATAAAAGCCGTCATACTTCTAGTTATGGCAATAGCCTTTGACGCTCATTGTTATAATTAATGGGCCTTACTAAAAATCATTTTTAACCTTCACCTTTCATATTTTGTAAGTCACAATATGCAATTTGTGAGTTCGAAAAATTTAGCCTGGACCCCAAAAATGATTATTAGTATCGTGGAATGACTTTTCGGCAACAGCAGGACATCCAAAGAGTTTGTCGGCCAAAAACGTTGCACTCCACTTATATCAATTGAAGAGAACAACGTTTTTTGGACTCTTTTCGGAGTAATGAACTATTCACATGAGAGCGAGCGAACGAATTGCTGAAATGTGAACAAACCACTGTGTGGAAATGCAGTGTTTTAAATTTTCTTCCACGACAAACAGGTCAACAATATTTTATTTTTTTTTTGGTTAATGGAATGTCGCTACCTTCAATTGTCGAGTTTTTTGTATTCAAAGGTAGATACAAATTATGGCGACTGTCATTGGATTCGCGGGTATCTGCGACCGAATGAAATGTATCATGTGAATGGAATGTCAAAATTTGCGAATTTTCGTTCGTTTGTAGGTAGTTGGTCGCTTTCATGAGAATGGTCCTTAATAATATGAGAGCGAATTGGGAACAAGCGAATATTCATAGTTTCTGACACTTTCAGATGAATACTGTTTTCAGTCGCAGATACCCCCCGATTCAGTTTCATTTTTAAAGGTTAAGTTCGATCGAATTTTTCCTTCGTGGGTCTGTGGATCGCGACTGTACATTGTGGATTGTGAATAAAGTGTGACAGGTGACAGTTGGCGGCAAGCATTTGCGATTCATGGGAAAATTGCAGTAATTGGCCGCATTTAAGAATCTAGTTATCTTAAGTCGACTATATTTTGGTCTGGATGAGATGTAACCTGAACGTCAATTTTCCTACGTCAGCCGCAAATGCAAACTGTCAACTTAGTACTCAGTCACGAATTTCTTGACTAGATTCGTCGGCTACCCCTCCATAAACTTCAACTGAAACAGCTGCTCATATGACCGATTTCCGCCAATCACAACCGACATACATCTAGTGAGAGAGCTGTCAGACTTACTAAACTAGATACTTGAATGCCCCCATTGTAAATTTCGCTATTTAAATTAAGTAGAAGGTGACGCGAAATGAGACGCCAAATGAAATGAGACCAAATTCAAAATTCGGTTTTATTTCGCTAAGTAATGCAAAATTTTGGTAATTTGGCCTTATTTCGCTTGATTTTACTTGACGTTACCCAATTAAGACTCAGGATTTTTAATTTAGATGTTAGATCAAGTTCATTTGCGTACGCTGTTCAAATCGAAGGCAATCGATCGCAATCGCGTCAAAAATGAGTGAAAAGGAGAAAACTAACAATATAACGAGTAACGAGCAGTTCCTCTCTTTGCGCACAGAAATAAAATCTTTGAAAATGAAGGAAATTCGGCGGTGGTCGATGTTAAGAAAATCCACCATTAAAATTATTATTACTCTGTCTTTTTTCAATTAAATTAAATTAAATTTAAATTAATTTTGCCTTTATTCCATAAATCACTTTGTAATAAGTCACTTCTGTATCATTTAAATCAAACCATTGTAAAACATTCATACTTTTTGTATTCTTCTTTCACTTGACGTTTATGTGAATAAAGTTAAGAGTTTAATTTATAACCCAATTGAACGGTCGTCTTTATTTCATTTCAAAATTCGCCGGTAACCAAAACAAAAACTTGCGTAAGCCATCGCTGTTTAAATAGAAACGTGCGAAACTTTCTCATAATGCCTACCACGTAAACAAGATGGCCGACCTTACTTCACTAATTTTTAATTGTAAGGTTGCGTTGCCCCTTCCAGTCAGGCGGCTATTTCGTATTGGGCTTCCCTTTAATCCGCGTTAGGAATGTGTGATGTTGTAAATGCAGCAAAATCGGAAGAAAGCGTAAAATAATAAAATCGTAGTGTCGTATATTACCTCGTTCATCTACGCGATCATATAACAAACAGTGCTGCCAGGTCACTTTAACCACTCGGAGTTAAAAAACTAAACAAATTTAGCGCTAGATCTGAAATTCTTATAAGGAGAGTAAAACCACATGAATATGTCATTTTTTTTGTTAATTATTTTTAGAAGCATCAAGTAGGTATTTATTTAATAACACAAAATAATTCAAAAATCAGAGTTTGCGTCTTCGCTCTCATCGTCCAACAAATATTCATCGGTTTCTTCAAAACGCATAGAAGTTGACGGTCCTGGTTCTGCTTCCATTTCATTTCGTTGTAGCTTTAACTTGTATTTTTCGTCCGTGCCTATCTTCATCAATACATCCGGTGGATTTGTAATAGGTATAGTAACCGTCACGTAGTATAGGTGATGCAGCAATAATAATAAACAAGAAAGAGACAACTAATAATTTGCTCTCTAACCGGGGATTCACATGAATTGTAGGGCGATGACATGTCAAAGTTTAATACCAATATCTTTCCGTGTGGAGTTTCCACAAAAAAGTTATTATAATAAACTAGCTTACCCGTGCGAGTGCGAGAACTCTCGCATGTTATATGTCATAGTAGTAAAATTAAACTTTTTTTAATTTTTAATATTTTCAAAAAGTAAAAGTGCTTAAACTAATTCTTTTTTTTTTTTTGACACTTCATTTGTTAAGATTGATTGAGTGTGAGAACGGCAAAAGAGATATTTACTACAGAAATAATAGAGGGGACTTGCAAATAAAAAGCGCTAGAAATTCCGCTAGGTGCTAAATTTTTTTAAAGCGCGCTAAACATACTAAAAAAGCCCAAAAAAGCGCTAGATCTAGCGCCGAAAGCGCTAAAATGACAGCCCTGATAACAACCCTGCACGGGATCTCTTTGCTGTATTTTCAGCCGGCGATACTAGAAAAAAAAAGTTGAGAAAAGTTGTTTGTCTCTTGCTTTCTCGAGTTGCACGCTCATGGTCGGCCACTAATATTTCACATCCCCAATACGACTACACAACAAAGTCAGTACATACTTTTGAAAATCACATCTCGACGAATTGCTTTTTGTTTCTTTAGGAAAATTGCACAACCCACTATCGGTGAAATGAAAATACGAGTTCCTGGCTTCATTCAGTTAAGTGTGTCCACATCTGTTTACAACGCCATTAGTAACAATTTCCAGCGCACATCACTCACGCTGTATACCACCATGCATCCTACCACCTGGATCGATTTGCGCAAATTGCCCAGGATAAACACTGAGCCGGAGGATGCGTCAGGGGCCAAGGGGTGGCGGACACTCGCTCAGCTCCAAACTAAATGACGTTCATTCTACTTAAGTTTCACTTACGAAAAACAACTGTTAATCGCTGGTATATTTCATTTTAGATTTACTCCTGCCCCGGTATCTGCGAGAGAACGCCTCCAACAACTCTCGGCCAGATATGAGGCAGAGGCAGGCATTAAATGCCAACAAATCATTAGGCCAACATCATCTTCGTCGATTAGCGCCGAACTCGGCTTCGAATTATAGCATCATCGGGGAAGATCGAGACAATTTCCTCACGTCCGTGTCGGTCGTCATTCGCGCTACTAATGTCGATCCATTGAAGAAATTCGGAACATCCCGCAGCAACTTGATGTCATACACATGTCAATGACGCTCGACGAACGAATTTCCCAGCGAGCTATTTTTATCAACCTCGATGTGCATGGTCGATATCAGTTTACATATGGGTGCATAACTGCGCGCCACTAATGGTTCCCATGGCCCTCGTGGACCTGTGCGCGCGCTCCGACGCTCATTTAACACAAAATTGCTTTCGGTCTTGCTCTGGTTTTTTAACCCTTGATGCGGTATGCTGCTGCCCCCCGCTCTTCAGGAGGATGTTCCGGACAAATCGACTGTGTTTGCGCGTGCGCCCGCTGCCCCATGTGTGTGCACTGTGCGCACTGACGCTTCAGCGTCCTGGCAACAGTGCGGCAATAATAATCAATTATTTCTGTAATTTATGGTAATGTTCTACCATGATGGATTGACTCCTCTAATGTCGCTCTAAATCTTAAACCGCGTTTCGCGTTTCGCCTTCGCTATGCGGCACATCGTTGCGGTTCGTCTTCTTCTTCGTCTTCCAGCGTGTTTGTGTGTGTGGTGTACTCGCATGATGGCATGTAATGTGCATTCAACTGCCACTATCACTGCGCCCCGGCAAAATAAGCGAAAACCATCAGACTGGCTAGAGTGCAGCAGATTCATGTTGCCGGCTGTGGTGTGTGCCATGCTGAGGATTTAGCGCTACGCTGATACGCTTTCTACCGCTTGCCGCGTCCTTCTGAAATTCGAGCTAATGTTTGCACTATGACTAATGGTCTCTGGGTTGGCCGATGCACTCTCCGCAATTACCCCGTTTGCAGATGCAGCATCCAGATATATACGGTGCCTGAAATTCTGGACTTTCAATACCTTCTAGGACCATGAAGGGTGACTGTTTGTCTTAATATGATTGGCAATTGAATTTCCACCCGAGACTAATTGGAATCGATCAAAATGCTGAGCGCGGGAGAGTCATGCCATATTGCGGCCATGACCATGCCCAAGCCCATAGGCAGCGGGCGAGAGAGAATGCGCAGACCGTGTCCAATTAGGTGCTTAGGCGGTGGCCGAACTTATGGATTCTTTGTCGACGCTACATAGACGAAGTCATCATTCAGCGTAACTTTATCCATCGGTGAGAAGTTTATGCTTTTTAAATAAGAGAATTACGATATGGATCGTAATATGGTTGTCAGAGAGATTGCTGGCAGCAGTTTGTGAGCGATACGTTTCCATTTAGTTGTGCTTGCAAATGGCCAAACCAGGAGGCGAGGGAGTTTGACTCGAAATTTATTTTCATGCGTTCTAGGTATTATTATGGAATGGATGCTTTTGGAAAATAAATTTGCTGTCCTATTGTTTTGTTTTCTTGTTTAACATGTGACAGGAATTTGGGTGATCCTTTTTAACTCATCGTGGTCGTGGTCCCCCGGACCACATCCACTTTGGTGAAAAATGTTCCAAGTGTGAAAATGTTGAGGGAATGCAATTCTGCGATGGGCCCAAAATGCTGTAAAGTAAAGCTTAAGGATTCTTTTATGTCGTCAATGCGTAACGTAAGTTCGTATTTCACAGAGAACGGTATATAGCATATATAAGGAGGCAAGGCACGAATAGAACTGATTGAACTGATTGAAATCGTGTAGCTACCTCAGTTGTACGAAGCAGTGAGATAGATGTCCAATTTTAAAGGAAGATGAGAGAGACAGGATAGTGTGTGACTGCATAAACAATTGTGTACTTAACGGACTAAAAAAAGAAAGTCACTGCTTTGGAAAGTGGACTTATGCCCAGGTAACAATTTGACTTTGGTGAGGTTCAAATTTGAAATTTCTGTTGGCAACAGCTTCGATAGAGCTTCTATAGTCTTTGTTAACCGAATTTGATTCATTTCAAAGTAATTGTTTCGATAATAACTTCAGTAAGACCCTTTCAAAGCTGAAAGACAGGCTTTATAGAGGGATATTGAATTAAGTTTAGTTAATATCTCTATTAGACTTCTGAAAATATGTCTTGAGATGTGTTGAAAGTGAATTACTTCGATAAAGCTCTTTCTACAAGCATCTGTAGAGCTTCTGACCGAAGGCATTGTAGAAGCATTGAACTGTCTTGCAGTCAACCGCTTGCGATTGGAAACTTTACAGAATCACTTACTCGTACTGCCTCCTAACTTACTAGTCCAAGAGCCGACGGCATGATGTCCCAAGGCATTAAATAATAAGATGAGTTGAGTAAAAACTGAAAGCTACTTGCAGGCTAAGAGTAATCAAAAACAGGGTTGTCGGAGATTTTCGCCCAGGGATGGAAAAAACGGGGTAGTTCCGGTAAGATTTTTTTGCTTTCATTGTCATAAAAGGATTGACAAAACTTATAACCATTCGACAGAGGGACATTAAATACTATTCAAAGGTATTAGGTTGGCAAGCAACAAACGACCACTTACACCCGACAACCCTGTTTTTAGTGACCCTTTTTTTCGATTGACCATAGCCATAAAATAATGGGATGAAACATATACCAAATTAAAGGTTAGGACTTACCGTTTATAGGGTTGTCTGTGATGAACTACCCACGCGCATAAACAACCTTTCATAAAGCTCTGTTATAAAAAAAATAAAAACATGTGCACTTCCAGCCGTAAAGCAATTTTCTAGGAAACTTTGATGAAAAAACACATATTTTTATTGTTTTCTCATTTTTTTATTCTTAAATAACTTAAATTAATAATACAAATTCAAAACATTTCTTGTCTTTAGTTGTATATAGTCAACTAACCTAGTCTGAATCATCAATATTCTTATCAAATTGTAAATCATCACACTCTTCGTCTTCGGATGTATTTATTTCTAAAATATCGTCTACATTTAAAGGCGTTGGGTTTCCTAAGAACCACAGCGGTTCAGGACCTTCTTTTAAGACCCATCCACATTCTTGTGCATTCTATGTAGTGCAAGAGGAATTTGTTACATTTTGCCACATTGAAGCTACGTTCGCAAAACTTTTTGTTGCAACATTTACACTCGTACAGTTATTAACTCCATGCATCAGTGAGGTATACTCTTGTATTAAATTTATTTTTTCGTCAATATCAATATCAGTCAATGAAGCAAAGGCAGAATGAAATATTTTGGTTTTTTGAAGAAGTTGAAACGGTCTTGGGTTGCCTTTGCGAAAGAAGCTTGATGCAAAATCGCACCCAGTAAATGCATGAAAAGCAGGTAATGCACGACATAAATTCGAGCCAAGGGCTACTGCTAAGGCAGTGCAGTTAACACTACTGCGGTCTGCACTGGAAGTGGCACTTATCATCCAAATTTCTATGCTGGGAAATTTATACATGTTGCTCAGCAATATTATCAATATATCAGTGTCCGACGCTTTTCAGCACATTTACCAATAGGATACATTGTGATTGTATCCGCCTCCTAGTGGTGACACTCGAAATCATTTTCATTGGTTTTAATAACGTGAACATTACCTTCCGAACGATAGGAAAAGCAACGCTCATCAACCGTCACAATTTTTTTTTTGTTTTTGGTGCCATCCAATAGTTTTAGCAGTGATCTGTCAAGAATTTGACAAATGCTTCCTTAAATTTGGAATTTTTTAAGCTTTTTATAAAGTCAGCTCCGACAATAAAGTACGGATAGTCTTGATCCTGCCGACTGCAACGCTCACAGTCCTTAATAGAAGGAGACTAATATTTGTTAAATATTAAATGTATTTCGGATGCATTGACAGCGCATATTTTCTTTAATAACATTTCAGCGATTTTACCAAAAGTCAGTGGCACAGAAGGTCACAAAAGATGTAACAAATAAAAACTATCGGCAATCTCTATACCTACGCAATCAGGTTTGGATGGTTCAAATCGGATTTATCGGTCTTGTACATCTCTCCTGTAAGTTGACAGAGAGCTGGTGGTGCAGGTGCTAACGCATAAGAAGGACAAAGCTCCAAATTCATTTTCTTTTCCAGTGCAATCGGTAAAAGGCGCCCAAAAACATCTCGCTCCATTTTAATTAAGGCTTGCTTATTCCCGTTACTTTGTATTTTCTTAATGCAATCTGATGTAAAACTCAAAACAAAATTGCGTTTTATTGTTTTTTTGAAAACGATCACCAATTGTCTCACATTCTGTTTGAAAAGAAAATCAGCTGCCTAACAAGAGACAGCCCTGCCTGTTGCAGTATTGTACAAATAATTTGTATTGACATCTGAGTCGAAAGGATTCATGCTTTCTTTGATAATATTGGTAATGGTATCAAGAGCTTTTCTGCTTTGTATATTCTATTTTTCTGTAATTCATAGGCAATGGCATCTTTACAATTGATTTGAATGTCCTCCTGTAAATGCGTTGTCTTTTGTTCTAATACTATGGCTGTGAGCCCAACGTTGCCCAACAGATATTGAATTGGTGAAGTGACTTGTACCGGTCAAAGAACTAGCAGCATTAATAGCTTATTCTACCGTCAAATCGACAGGCGCTCGCGATAAAGTTCCCTTAGTCCTTTTCACGTCAAATGCGCAGCTCTTAAACCCATTTAACAAGGGTGATCCTATCGGTTTTAAATTTATTAAGTCACTCAACTGCTTCAGTGACCATATTGCATAATTTGGCTGATTAAATGACAAAAAATTAAGTTGTTAAGTTGCAAGCTCGAAAGTGGATTCGATATGCAACTGTTTATTTTTCTTTAATAACAGATTTTTATGGAAGGTTGTTTATGCGCGTGGCTAGTTCATCCCAGACAACCCTATATATTCGTAAACGGTAGGTTCTAACCTTTAATTTGGTATATGTTTCATCCCATTATTTTATGGCTATGGTCAATCGAAAAAAAGGGTCACTAAAAACAGGGTTGTCGGGTGTAAGTGGTCGTGGCCAACCTAATACCTTTAAATAGTATTTAATGCCCTCCGTCGAATGGTTATAAGTTTTGTCAATCGTTTTATTCCAATGAAAGCAAAAAAAAATCTTACCGGAACTAGTCCCTTTTTTCCATCCCTGGGCGAAAATCTCCGACAAACCTGTTTTTTATTTCTCTTAGCTTGCAAGTAGCTTTCAGTTTTTACTTAACTCATCATATTATTTAATGCCTTGGGATGCGGTCGGTTCTTGGACCATAGACTAACCAAACTAGACAGTCGACAGAGAGCAGAAACAGTACTTCGATGTACAAGCTGCCCGTCCTGCAGCAAATTGCATAAGTATTCGTGCATGTACAAACCAAAGGAGCGCCATTGCTACCACACGCATACTTATACAATTTGCTGCAGGGACTTCATGTCATCCGGGCGGCCATTATTATGGTGAGAAGTCAAGTGTTTGCGACTGTGTTTGGCATACTTTGTGCCTATTAGTTATGCGGAGTTCACATTAAGAATTTTAAGAGTTTTAAAGTTTTTTTAATTGTTGGTATCAAATGGAATTCCTGTAATAATAATTTCGTTACAATGCCAAATAAATTAATATAATAATTATTTGTCAATATTTATCTCATAATATTAATCAGGAAAAAATGAACTAACACGGTTTTTTCACTTTTGTTAAAAGAGAATTTGTAACTTCAGGTGCATATTTAAAGAAAATACACCTTTTTCCGTTGATTTTAATGCTTTAACTTTCGAAGCCATAATGAAAAAAATATATTTTAAAACATTTTAGCGAAAACGTATTTTTTTTGTATGTCGTGGGGAAAATATTTTTTTAGTTTTAGTTTTTTTTTATAATCTGTAATTAGTACGTAAAATGTATACTTGCACAATAATATAATTATGGAACTATGCATTTGTTAAATTGAAAAAAAAAAATTATTTTTTATATTATTACTATTACTATTCTATTCTAAAATTTGTATGCGCTTGGCTTTTTCTAGTAAAGGTTGCTCCTTATTTTACTCGTAACGAAAAAAAAAATGTTTTGATCACTTTTCGTATTCCAAATACTCAAATAGTGCACTTGTTAATTAATAATAAGGTTTATGAAAAAATGTGTGCACATTTCAAAACACATTGTTTTAAAATCTGTAAAAGAATTATGTCTACGAAATAAAGCGTGCGAATACCAACAATTAACAAAACGTTCGATTGAATACACAAAATCTGAAATCAAATTGCAGAACCCACTAAAATACAACATTATATTGTCTTTTTGTTTTGCATTCCGATAATCATATTTTTTGTGGTTTTAAAATAAGAATAGCATTTGCATTCTTACTGTTCGTAATTAACATTATTCAACAATGTTAAGTGTTATTAAACTACAGAATTTCTAATCATACATTGATTTTGTACAAATATGGTGTTAAATAAACGAATTTGAAAACATTCACCCTAATAGAAATTTATACAATATTAATGAACATTTACTAAAATTCGATTTTGTCTAGCTTGGGTTAACCTGCATGTTGTTGACTCATTTTTGGAACAACCCCCACGAATTTCACTTATGCATTTTGCTGTCAAACATAGAATTCATACAAACAAAATTAAAAATAAACTGAAATGTGAGTGAATGAACACCTTTTACTGGCGAAGATGGATAGAGGACGAATTAAGCTATCTAAAAAACCATAGTCAACATTTACTTTTTTTACATTTATTGTTATAGATTCATTTACAAATTGTTTGTTATTGAAATAGTGCTACCCGACGGCTTTTAATACACGTATTCACAGACAGGTAAAAAAAAGAGAGCGCGAGAGAGAGCTGTCATTCAAAATTTGCGGGGATAATCGGGTGGGTGCACTGAAAGTCGACTGTCTAGTTTGGTTAGTCAATGTCTTGGACTATAAGGTTTGAATGCAAAAAAATGTTGCGCTGGGCTCTTTGTCGATAACAAGAATTTTTTTGATCAAATTATCCTTTAAGCAGCTGTGGGCTCTTGTGGCTATAATTGGTTTATGTCGTCTCTACTAGACAGAAGTCATGTATAGTTCAGAACGAATAAATGGTCTGCGTGTGATGGTATCAACTTTGGCGTTCCTCAGGGCTCTGTTCTTGGACCTGATTTATTTTTCATGTATCATTTTTTGATTTTTCGATGTCACGGTTTTTACTACACACTTTTTTTTGTATCAAAGAATATACCACCTGCAGCTGAAAACAAACACAAGTTTGTTTCAACTTACACCATAACCGTCGCATTATGTTGCAAAAAGCCTCACACTCGCCAATCGTTATCGATCATAATCGCATACCAATCAAAAGCAACGTGGAGGATTGAAGGAAAAAAATTATTAGAAACTTTCCCAGCCTTGGCTTTCCGGCAAGAGCCATGTTAAATTTCACTTGTACAAATCGAGACCGTATATGTCAAGCCAGTTTGCGTCTCAAAGCCGCAACAACTTTGTCATCGAATGCAATAAATAATAATGAGGTCCTACAAGCTCCCACTGGCTATTTTAACCAATTCAAGGTTTCCACTCACTGCAAGCACGGCCGGTCACTAATCGTCGGCCACCATTGACTCGGATTAAATTGTAATACTGACGTGTAGCATTTCCCAACTACTGCCAGTCGCGCTGTCATTGCCATAAAATTGTTGTAGCTCTCCAGCTCACAGTTACAACGAACGCAGAAAATGTCGCCAACAATAACTACAAGTGCAGTAAAACGTTTGCTTATAGCGTGCCCGTGCAGCGCTCCAGCTGGTCAGAAAAGTTAATTTTTGTATGTCTCACGTGAGCATGCTCGCGCGTCACGTCTGTCGGTTCTGTTTGTTTGTCATCGATCACCAATGCCGCACCAATGATGAGTTGTGTGTGAACTTATCGGCGACGAGGTCTGCGACTTTTACGACGCGTTGCACCTGCAGACAATCAGAATCAGCATCAAGACTGCCGTGGCTGAAGTTGGCTCCAATGCCAATGTCAAATGGCACCATAGAGTCAGCAGTCAAATCATTCCATACAAGTGTGTGTGTTTGAGTGGGGGAGTTGAAATTAATTAAAATACCATCCAAATTAATTATGGACGTTGTCTGATCCAAATAGTCTGCGCCGAGCAGAGTTGCAGAGTGGAAGCAAATACCTCAGCTGCATCCCCATTAAGTGTGTTGGTCTTTTTTGGCTGTGACTGTGAGTCTATGAATTTTAATTACATCCAGCACACGGGGGTCCTGCTGGCTATGGCAATTGGTTTGGTTACACGAGCCAGCCAATAAATTCCTGCATCTGTTGCAATCATAAAATTTTGCATCGTAGTCCGCTTATGGGCCTGAATTTGAATCTGAACGACGAGACAGAGGGAAAAAAATAAAATCGCAGAGCGACTGTTCGACGAGTGCAGTTGGAGTGTTTGTTCTCATTGTTCGGCTGAGTTTGGTAAGAGATATTTTAATGAGGATGATATGGAAGCCCAGTTGAGTCTGGAACGTATCGCACCGAATGCAGTCTTCGATGCAGTATATAAACCATTTAACGGAAAAGATGCGCACTGAAAAATTCCCCACTATATATAGAGGACTGTGGGGTCAATCTGTTGGTAGACTGGAAAGAAGCGTCTGGAAAGGGATCGATTTAGAAACGGTTTTATGCGACCTCTTAAATGTTATTTTGGAACACACAGTGCGAAGGTCTATACCAGAGGCAAATCATACTGAGACCCCCAACTCACAATCCTCTTGCCGCTGGCTCCCTCAATTTGTTTTCAAATTCGCCATTTTGTTTTCCTATCGGTGTTATGTCAATTAAGAATCCGTTTGACATGCAAAAACATACAAAAAATATAAAAATAATTGCTGCCAACATCTGCAACCGAGGGGAAATGTGCTAGAGTTCGGGAATACCACATTTTTTCATTATTGAATGCCATTGGTTAGTTATAATAAATTGTTAAAAGGCGAAAAATTTGATTTCTTTGGTTAATGAAACTAGCTAAATGAGATGTTCTATACCCTAGAAACTTATTATGACAAACATGGTTGCGTATTTTCAGCTTTTGAATAGATTTAACTTCGATTTCATGTGTTAATTGTTTTTATTTTCCTTCAACAAATCTAAGTTGTTCATTTTTCATTAATATTTAAAGCAAATGTACACTTATTCCTAAAAAAAATATTATCCACGCGTAACGAATAATTTCAAATTTAACGGATAAAATTCTATGAACGCTGTCAGCAACTTTGCCGGCAGCGGAAGTGGCATATGCAAGCTGCGAGTGTGTTGGTGAGCCAGAATTTTTGAAGTCAATACGAATTTCTATATAACAATACTATCGCATTTAGCATTTGCCACCCCATAAAAATATAGCTTGTAGGCAAGTAACGCGAAATCGGCCGAAGTCTCAGTATTGTCTCTGGTCTATACACCGATGGAAGTACACTTATTTTAACGTTTTCGTTGGTGGTGACGGAATGAAGAATTGCCGAATTGTTTGGTATCGCGGAATGACTTGAGGTATGCTATCAACAAATAACAACTCATTAACTTTCTAGGAGTAAACTACGCTTTTGATATCAGTAACTTCAAGGTTTTTAGAAAGTTAGTTCATCGACCGGGAGTAAACGTCAACTGGACGAATGAAACTCTAGTGGAAATTCGTCGAAGAATAACTCTGGGCAACCACTGCTACTTCGGTTAATTAAACCAGTTGTGTTCAACACTCGGATCTCGTAGGACAAAACGTATACTACAGAACATAATTCAGCCAATTCAGTAAGGGTGAGTTGATACTGGGCTCATTTGCAAGCTAAATATTTGATGATTTTTGGAAATAAGCTGCACGAATATGTAAATGTAGTCGAAAAACCTAAAACTCGCTTTGCCAAATTTTGCTCGGCTACTAGCGAATGAACAAGAGTGCTTTAACAAATGTGATATTTAAATCCCAGCTCTAGATTCGAATAACGAAGACTGGACCTCTTTTTCAAAGATCAAATCATTGGAAATAAGCTGCACGAATATGTAAATGTAGTCGAAAAACCTAAAACTCGCTTTGCCAAATTTTGCTCGGCTACTAGCGAATGAACAAGAGTGCTTTAACAAATGTGATATTTAAATCCCAGCTCTAGATTCGAATAACGAAGACTGGACCTCTTTTTCAAAGATCAAATCATTGGAAATAAGCTGCACGAATATGTAAATGTAGTCGAAAAACCTAAAACTCGCTTTGCCAAATTTTGCTCGGATACTAGCGAATGAACAAGAGTGCTTTAACAAATGTGATATTTAAATCCCAGCCCTAGATTCGAATAACGAAGACTGGACCTCTTTTTTAAAGATCAAATCATTGGAAATAAGCTGCACGAATATGTAAATGTAGTCGAAAAACCTAAAACTCGCTTTGCCAAATTTTGCTCGGCTACTAGCGAATGAACAAGAGTGCTTTAACAAATGTGATATTTAAATCCCAGCCCTAGATTCGAATAACGAAGACAGGACCTCTTTTTTAAAGATCAAATCATTGGAAATAAGCTGCACGAATATGTAAATGTAGTCGAAAAACCTAAAACTCGCTTTGCCAAATTTTGCTCGGCTACTAGCGAATGAACAAGAGTGCTTTAACAAATGTGATATTTAAATCCCAGCTCTAGATTCGAATAACGAAGACTGGACCTCTTTTTCAAAGATCAAATCATTGGAAATAAGCTGCACGAATATGTAAATGTAGTCGAAAAAGCTAAAACTCGCTTTGCCAAATTTTGCTCGGCTACTAGCGAATGAACAAGAGTGCTTTAACAAATGTGATATTTAAATCCCAGCTCTAGATTCGAATAACGAAGACTGGACCTCTTTTTTAAAGATCAAATCATTGGGGATGACAGAACTTTTTGGATGGTCAACTATGGAAATAACGTGCCCAGATAGCTCATGGATATAGGATCATAAGCTGCAGTCTCTTAAGCAGATGGATCGGCAACCTTTAGTTAGAGTGCTGGGAAATAGTTGGTTAGCGTTAGATGGTATCCGGTGAGGGCGCAACACGGAACCCACAGCTGTGTGGGGCTACATACATAACCTTGTAATGTTGACAGTCGGTTCGGCATGTAAAATATTCGGACACGGTTTTTTGCCCCAATATACACAGAGAAAAAATACCGTCAATTAAATTAGATACGTTGCGGTCGACGTTTTGTAAAAGTCGAAGTATTAGCTTAAACTCGGATCACTTCATTTTTGTAGCGGATGTCTCAGAAATGACAGCAAGGGAGAAAAGCAGTGAAGAGGTTTAACATTGAGCGGCTGTAAAAGCTAGTAAAGGTAAGAACTTTTACTGATCGCGTGCCCTGTAAGCTCTTGAGATTAAAAAAAAGCAGTCAGCTATAAGAGCTGCATACCAATGCCATATGGACATCGATGCCAAAACGCTTGGATAAAGAGTTCCGGCTAGATTATGCAGTAAAAAAAAACTTGTAAGGTCTCCAGTCAGCAAAAGATCAGGAATATCAGCTTCTCTAGAAGAAAAACAAATAATACCGATCGGGAATACAAAGTGGTGTCAACGCAAGAATGCTTGGAAGTTGTATATCCGTACAGAGACTTGTAGAGATGAAGACGAAAACCTATAAACTTAGAGTTTTGATAGAAGTTAATGGGAAAGCATATGAGAAACCCTGTTCAGCTATCTGCAAAATCGATCCATTAAATCTGTATTAGGAAAACCAAAACTGCCGCCGACCAAAATGAAGCTTATGCTAGCAATAGCTACACTCAAGTCTATTAGGTTGGCTACGATCTTCACCCAGTGTTATTAAAAAGTTTTAAGTGATGTATCAAAATAACTCACACATGAGTTATATTGTTTAACTCATGTGTGGGCTTTTTTCTCTCAAATATGAGCAAGCTGGCGGTTCTGCACTCTTCGAGGGAAAATCCGTCGGGCAGTTCAGTTTCTATTGCGCCATAGTGCTGTACAGATGTACAGAATCGAAGTTACGGAGAGTCAATTAGAAGTAGAGGCAATAAAGAATTAACCATAGTCGGGTTATATATTTTCCCGACTCTAAACAAAGTCACGGGTTTTATTTCCGAAATATAGAGGTGATGAATTTTTAAAGCGCATACACCAACGTATTCGCATGGAATGAAGTTTGCTGGATAAAAGGCGCCTCAATTCCATTTTTGCGATCCACTGAAAAAGCTACCTGACACTTTTAACTGGCGTCAGCTACAGAGCCATCAGTCTTCTAAACGTTGCAGACGAGATCCGGATTATTTTACAAAACGACAGCCAAGCTGTGTAATATACTTTATTTTGCACACTGTTTGTTACCTTACATAAATAGGAAATAAAAATTACGATCTAATCTAATCTTTTCCGAGTAACTAGGCAACTATTTGTCAACGAAGTACTTTTAAACTGCCTGGGCCGTCTTAGACCCGGTAAGTCTACTACCGACCAAATTTTCAAACTACTACAAATGCTCTAGAAACCCAGAGAAATTCCCTTCCATCTTTTCTTCGGTTATAAGGCCGCGTGTGACGGAACCTAGTAAAACGAACTATACAGATTCTCGTCTGAACAACATCCGACAACACAACTGTCATTGTGATGTACTCAAGTCGGACTGTGGAATTGAACTGCTTTGTTTAATTTGCTCTTAAGTCTTATTGCTAACAATTTTCCTTAAAACAAACTTTCCTATTGGCGGGTAGGTGGCGTTAAATGTTATACTTGACAGTCGTGAAAGAGCTTCTCAATTCCATTCGTCCCAAAAATGAAAAACTAGCACAAAAGGAATGGTTGTGAGAAGCTAGGCCTATGGTCCTACGGACCTGTTGCACCAACTATTTATTTTCATACAGATCCATGTCCAGTTTTGACATTCCTGCTATCTAATGTCGTTTTCCATTGACACCACCAAAAACATGCAACGATTTTGATAAATGTATTAGTGCGTTATTTGACAGCGGTTCAAATTGCATTAATTTTTTGGAAGAAACAAAACCGATTTAAAAAATGTTTCTCCTGTTGTGATAAAAATGGAGTAGTTTTGGTGGAAGCTGAAATGCTACTGTTGGAGAAATTGACGAGTCCCAGCTGTAGCCACACGAAAACGATAAAAAAATGTTCTGCTTTTATGTATACAACATAAACTGAATAGTTTCTGTCAATCTTTATCTCTGAATGTAGCTCACGAAATACAAAAGGGTTTTTTTAAACAAAATTAGGGAATAGTTATTAATAAATTATTAATTTATAGTTTTTTTGTACGAAGGACTTTTTCGGATCAACTTCTCGTTCCATTTATTCGTTTTCGTTCTACGTACCTGTGGCTATAACTGGAACCTAAGTACTGTTCCTAAATTTCTGACTTGAAATGGTACATATTTCATATTCGGAAGTGGCACATTCTTACGGCTTAAATGATTTGGCTTGCGAGACGTATGTTTTAATAGGTAGAAATAATTCTTAATATCTTGTTCAGCATACTAAAGTTATAATTTAAAGAGTCACCTTCACACCCCCAATTGGCGGTACCAGACCAAAATATATCTGAAGTCGAGAATACGACTAGTCAAAGTAAGTACGCATACGAATGAATGAATCAAAGAAAATATATTAATACGGAATTTTGATTTGTAGATGTGTACGAAAGTAGAACAACAGCAATAAAATGGGGCAATTCGGAAACTAAATTCATGCTCAATTTGTGTGCTGCATTGATCAATTGTGTTGGTCCTTTAAAAAAATTCCGCACAACGAGGCAGATGTGGGTAAACATAGCTGCGGAGACTAACAAGAAATTTGGTTTAAATCTTAATGCTATAGGAACAAGTTGAAACACGCTACAAATGTGTTATGAAAAGAACAAAAAAAGCCATTAACAACAATATCTCGAGTGGAGCTGTCCGGGAAACGACGGAATTCGATGAAGAAATTTTTGAAATCATGAGTCAGGACGAAAAATTGTATAAAAGGCAACTTTCAACATCGATTACCGAACCGTCATTTTCAGGCGCCTCCTCTACTCAATTACTGACAGAACATGTTCCGTCAGGATCTGAACTGTTAGTACGATATAATTCTTCGCCAGCAATACCATATGAATACGATGTGGATGGTCCTTGCTCATCTCCGGAAATATCATCTGAAACTAAAATATAGCCAACTCAAACTAATCGTCGTCGAAAAAAAAAATTTAAACAAATCTTGCTTGAAAGATATTTAGAGAAGAAGGCAAGAAAATACGAAAGGCAGGAAAATCTGTATCTAGAAAAACAAAAAAAGAAAACGGCTGAAAGAGAAAAGGACAAAGAACTCAACAAAGAAAAACGGCATACTGAAAAAATTAAAATGATTTTAAATTCCAGAAAATAGATCCGCATTAAACAACAAATAAAGCAATTTTATTTTAAATATTCTACATATTATTTTCAGCAATAGGCGTGTTTTTTTGAGCGTCGTTCTCAGCAAAGCAAAGTAAAGTAAGATTTTCTGCACACAAATTACAATAACTACTACGAGTCTCGAACTGTCAAGTATAGCGTAGTTGTTGTAATTGCGTACTGAAAATCCTACTTTACTTTGCTTTGCTGAGAACGAAGCTCAAAAAAACAGGCCTAATATAATCTCGCTTCAGTTGCCCCATATGTTTTTTAACAGCATCGGGCAAATTATTATGCCCAACAGAAGTAGTAATACTTCCAGTTTGCCTTTCTTCGTTGACAGCATCATTAAGTTCGTCAAAATCCGTTCAAAGATCGCCATCCGTTATACACATATCGGGTCGTATGAAAAAAAAACTAGCATTTGCTTTGAGTAAAAGTTTTTAGCAAAGTGAAAGCCCTGATTAAATGCTTCGAATCGGTATGAATAAAAACCTAGTTTGCTCAAGTAAGTTCGAAAATTCGAACATAGCATTTACTTCGCTGTACATGTCCTTGCCTTGCAATTTCTGTCAAACTTGACAAGAGTGACAACTATATTTTGAATTTATTTTCAAATTTTTGCGCGAAAATTATCAAAAGTGAAAAAAACAAATTCAAAAGAAAAAGTGAAAATAAATAAATAAAGAAGAAAAGAAAGCAGAGCGACGAAGAGGACTGTTTGGAAGAGCTTTATGGTAAGCAAAAGTGCATCTATAATCGATTTTGAATTGACTCTTCTGAATTTTAGCAGACGATGAGGAACGTCCATCTAGCACGTCTATTCCCTATAATAAACCGTCAAAAAAGGGGCGTTTTACCACTAAGAACTAAGAAGTCCGCCACTGATCGCCCCACTGGACACGCTGGTCCCCACCGACGATGTGTCACCTTTCACCAGTACCCAGAACCACCGACCGCCACCAAGGAAAACTAACACCAGCAGCCGAAACAACAACAACGCGCATTTATAGGTTAGGTTAGGTTAACGGGTGGACAGAGCAGGGAAAAACCCTGCGCTACCTCCCTCAGGTCCTCGTGGACCCATTGTGATGCCCTTGTTGGGGTCGACCGTTGGTGTTGCATCGGTGTTCTTCATCCCCTCTTCTTGTGGTTAATAGACGCCGTCTATCCATCCCGATGTCCTTAAAAACTTAAAAAGATCAGACAGTGAGACATCAGAAAGTTCTTGTAAGTCATGGAAGTAGTAGCTTCCAACTGTTCTGTTTCTCAAGTGACAAAGACTCGAGCAATGACAGAGGAAGTGAGGTGTATCCTCGTGGACCTCCTCGTCTCCGCAGCCTCTACATATGTCGTCCTCTTTGAGATTTAGTTTCATTGCGTGGTTTCTTATGAAATTATGACCAGTTAGAGCCCCTACTAACATTTACACCGCACCTAAATTCAACATTTCGGAAATAAAAATAAAAAAATAAATAATTGGCGCAACAGGTCCATATGGACCCAAGCCTAGCTTCTCACAACCATTCGTCTTGTGTGAGTTTTTATTTTTGTTGGGACGAATAGAAGGGACCTACAATTTTATGCCGAGTCCAAACGGCCAATTGAGAAGCTCTTTCATGACAGTTATACTCTCGGATGTTTGTCAGACGTTCGCGAAAGGTGGCGCAGTGAAAAAAACCTTAAGTTGGAATTTGGGTTTTTCTCGGGATTCAAACCTGGGACCCCTCGCTTAGTAGTCCAACACACTAACCACTAAGCCACAGCGCCGGAAATAAAATTTCGAAATCCAGTTTTGCGTTCCCACTGAAACTTCAACATTTCAAATGACAGCTAGTGTCAGAATTCATTACTGATCTTTTTTTCTGTTTAGAAGTCAGAAGTGGTTGAACCTAAAGAACATTTTTTTAGCTACGTATATCAATTTAAACATGAAATACAGATACATTAAATATATTGTTGACTCAATATAGAGGTATGGAGTTCGCGATGAAAAATTATTGATTTGTTGAGAGCTACTTTTTTCTGTCAGCGGGCTGAAAAGTCAATAAATGACGTGCGGAATTTGTAAAGAGGTTTGTTCGATTTTACAAACTTACAAATGCAGCGACGAAATTTAACATTTCACTGAAATTCAACATTTGGAAATGTTGGAAAATGTATGGCGAAATGCTGGACACTTGGGCTGAAGTGTTGAATTTAGTCGAAACGATGAATTTAGTCGCGGTGTAAATATACTATTAGATAGCGATGACCTGTCAAACTGTAAAAGTTTTTTGGTCCGACTTTTATTATATTCTGGCCAAAGCTTCCGTGATATTCCACAGGCAGTGAGTTCTTTCCACCTGTTGTTGGTTTTCATTCGAATTTTGTTTTCCACTCGTCCTCTAAAATCGCAAAGTGGTGGCTTGATCGATTTAAGTGCTCTATCAAGCTCCATTACAGACCCCTTTCTCGTCAGTTCACCCGCCCTCTCATTACCGGTTTTGTCTCTGTGTCTAGGAACCCACCAGAGATTCGTGTTATGCTGCGAGCAAAGAACCTTGAGCTCTTCGCGGCAGTGGTGAACTATTTTGGATTTTATTTCATAAGCACAAACTGATTTTATGGCCGCCTGACTGTCAATGAAAATGGTAATATCGCTGCGGGGTATTTCCAATATTGAAGCATTGCGGGCCGCTTCAGCGATAGCTAGAACCTCCGCCTGGAAGACACTACTGCTATCAGGTAGTCTATTGGAGCAATGTACATTCAATTCCTCAGAGAATATGCCGGCACCGGTTCCAGAGTCCATCTTTGAACCATCTGTGTAGATGGATATTTATATTATTTTTGTGGGTTCATTGGTGTTCCATTCTTCCCTACTCGGAAAGGAGCAGGTGAATGGTCTGTCAAAGTCCAGATGGGGAGACATATAATCAGAAGTGACAACGTTCCCTACGTATTTACCATTTATAAGTCACCCTCACATTCGTGGACGAAAGTGATTCGGGAGGACAGCACCATCAGTTCCGGGTGCAAAACATCTGGCGCTGACCCTGTTCTCTAGAGACTCTAATCTCTTAACTTTTGGCGGCCAAATTCGGCTTTCGGAATTAGCCATTTATAAGAACCTGGTATTGTGAGCATTCCAATCTGCCACAGTCTTCTTCATCTTTCCTCTGTGGATGTGCATTGTGAGCAATCCAATCTGCCACACCCACAGTCTTCTTTCCTTCCCCTTGGAAATCCAGCCTTACCCCGTAGTTAGAATTGAATTGTTTGTTAAGGTCGACTAAGTAGATTTAAGAACGTCAAAAGATTGGCAATGAAAGATAAAACTGTATAACGCTCCAAAGTTCGTGTTTCTTTGGGGGCCACCCTGGACCCGACAAGTATACCCCGGCCGGAGATTAAAAGCACATCACATCCCAAGAGTGATCAAAATGAGTTGGTGTTTGTTCAGGCCATAGAAGCTGTAGGAAAGATTTTGCTTAGCAAATCCCAAACTCCAACGATCACAACGTCAGAAAAAAACTTATCGCATCCATGTTTTGTTTGGTTTTCCCGCACGAACAAAACATAATTTAACTATTTATAAACAAAAACATCGAAAACTCACAATAATTATTTTATATAAAAAATGCGCGTACAAAATATTTAACATATGGTCTGAGTCAACTAAATAGCGGACTCAGAATTTTCATAGCATTCATACCGATCTGAGTAAAATGTCAGTGCCGCCGCTTTTCGAACATGTCAAAAGTTGGAACTAACTCAAATTGATTTTTATTCATACGAAATGTTGCGATTTTAACATTTCTCTTCAGTAAAAGCAATTGCTACGTTTTATTCATTCGATCCATTATGTCGAACGCAGGTTCCTAAAATAAACTTACATATTTTTTCTACGGTAAAAAAAAGTCTAGGCGTGCAAGCTGCCTGAACATTTGCTTTAGCAAACCGAAACAGTTTTCGATTTTGACCCTTGTTTCAAAATGTTTTTTATTGCATTTCTTTTGCTGGTTGCTCAAATCGCCATAGTCTCCGTACGGGGTAAGTAAATACTCCCTTAAAGGATAAGCAGCATCACCCAGACGGTGGTAACGGTGTCCGCAAATTTCCGGTATATCCTTGGATATGAATGACATATCGTAAATCCTTGAATCGCGTATTTTGCTGGGCGATCCAATACAAACATCCAAAAACTTCTTCTTCGTTTTCAAATTAACCGCTTATCTCCTTGTGTGAGGCATTTTAATGTGGTCCGCTGAAATTCTAAAAAACTGATTAAATTTCTGTAGGCACTCGATATAGAGGTATTAAATAAATTATATACTTCCCTGTACGAGTTTTTATTACCAGCAAACCTATAAATAAAGTTTCAATAATTTAAAATAGCTATAAAACAAAACGGCTTTACTACCATAAAAAACATAAACATTTAACTTCGGCACTTGTGGCTGTTTTTCCGACGCAGTTCACTTTGGTTGTATTTATAATGTCGTGAGTTACTGTACTGCTCTATTATTTTATTTGCGGTGTTTCAGCTGACTAAGGTTTTTAAGAAACTTTAAACAAAATGATGCATTCATTGTTTATTTATTAATTTAATACTCACTTCTTCGTCGTCACAATTCTTTACAGCATCGTCCACATTAATTAATAACGAAGTGTCTCTTTTCTTTTGCGAAAATCAATTTTTGCAACTTAAAAATGGGTTCACCTTCTGACGACGAAGAGCCGTAGTCTTCAAATGATGAGGAAGACGAAGAGGATGACGGCGAAGATAACAATTACTCCAAAATTATATCCATGGATTTAAGTATTCCACTATATTCGCTTTTAGGAAACTCTGCGCATTTGTTTTGAAAACAAACTTCTTAAAATGACGTAAAACAGCTGTGCAAAGTATTTTGGTATTAGTGGCAATATGTGTAATATGGAGATCTGCCAAAAGTGATCCGAATCAAAAAAGTATTTTTTTTTCCCAATTCAACATGAAAAGTGATTGAGATCAAAAAAAAAGATTGATTTTTTGTCCAAATGGAAATCCGGATAACCGAAACCTGTTAAATGTAAAAAAAGTATTTGGAAAGATGTGTGCTGTCATTTGACTTCTTCAACATGTTACGATTTGGTACCGTGCTTTCCCGTGTTACCGGGAGAAGAGTACCAAACGGAGAGTTTTTTTTGAAATAAAAGAATAAAATTGGTTATATTTAACTACAGAGCCCGCTGTCTATTGCTGGGCTGCGACTCTGAGTTTATAGTTTATTAATTTTATCTTTTACAGTATAGACCCGCTGTCTTGTGCTAGGCTGCAGTCTATATGGTCGATTTAATTAACTCTGCGTTTTCCTTGTCACAACCTTTGCCTTTTATACTATCGTTGTTCATGACCCATCTCCTATCTTCCCCCTCCACGCACCATTGGTTTCTTTACCAATTACCATTGCGCATACGTGCTATTTTTTAGGTATTGCTTAATTGTTTTCCGTTCCCATTAAAAGTACCCAAATGACATCTTGGGTGTCATTTGCCTTACGCTGGTGTCAAGTGTCATCCATTCATAAATTATTATTATTTCCCTGATAGCACAACGTAGTATTCCTCCGATATGCAACTATTGCAGTTTTGCCATATGTCGGCGTGCCGCTGTGTAATCGGAGTTGGGTTACGTGTGTATCGTATTGGGTAGGTATGCACTTGACTTATTGCGCTTGGGTGGCGTTTTGGGTAAATGGAAGAACAAATGAAAACAAAGCAAATGAACTATTAATAGCCGTGTGCTCTGGTAATGTATTTGGTGTATGGAATGTATTGCTATTGAGAAGGCGATGATTTGGAGTAGGTCATGGTTAGGGTATGGTTGTGCGGATCACAACATCCCACCCCCCTTAGAAAAAGAAAATTCTTACCTGAAGGGTAGAATTTTCTGCAAGAGGTTTGGATGTGACGAGGAGTTTACAATTATTTTAATGATGATGAATTACAATAAAATTTCTTTAAAATTTAAGTGCTATGCTTAAACGTAACAAAAAATCCTTAGACTAAGTACAATGTTCGAATGCTTATAAGGAAAATTATTTTAATGATGATGATTTTTTTTTTTTTTGTTTTTGAATTACAATAAAATTTCTTTTTAGTTTAAGTACAACGTTCGAATGCTTATAAGGATATGCTTAATTTTTATATATGAAGTTTTAAAGGAAGTATAAGCAACATTCTTATGCTAAGGGTAGTATATTTTTTACTTAATGCATAGTTTGTAGGATAAATATATATATATATATATTTTTTTTTTTTTTATCACACATACCTTTATTTAGGTACAAAAATATGAGGAGGGGGATTTTCGGAAATATTTTCTTCCTCGGGTTTCTCTTTAGGATTTCGTGAAGTGTTATTTCTTGTTCTATGATTTATTTTGTATATTTTATAATTTTTGCATGTAATTAGGATTATTAAAACTGCGACTACCAGGTAAATAAGAGTGTAATGGTGGATATCATGTGTATCTAGAGTCTCTAGTGGCATAAGTTCACGAGACTTTAAATCTGTTATGCTCTGGGATATTAGATTTAGATCTTGTTGGCTAGAGAATCTAATGACAGCAGTTTTATTATTATTAACGAAACTTATACCTGCGTTGGTTAAGAATTTGGAGACATTTACAGGAGGAATGTAGAAGTTATTTAACCTTGATGATCTCTCATTAAATGTGTATATGGTTAAATCTTTGGTTTCCAGATAACAATTACCGTAAAGTTCTATAATGCTTGAATTTTGAAGTGTGTGAGTTGTAACGTTATCGTGTGGGTTTCGGTTTCGGGTTTCTCTTTTTTTTTTGTTTTTTTTTTTTTATGTGCTTAAAGGCTCCCATACTATGGTGTCAGTTGATTCGTAGCCGTCTGTTGATTCTTCATTAAATTGATGTTGTGCAGTAGGGGTATTTATGAGTGGGGGTGGTGGAGTAACGCTCCTTGGATTGTAAAGTCGAGGGAGAGGGCCTTTCAACACGTAGGTGGGACAGAATTCTGAATCATAATATTCTTCTTGTAAACCAAAGCTTATAATGTCCCCAAAATAGAGTTCTCTTGTAGTGTCGGGGGCCATTTTTTCCCCATTGACGTAGGTTCCGCGAGAGTAGTGGTAATTTCCTATATACACTCTCCTATCATCGTGGTGGACGTATATTTCGGATTGTCTAGGAGCCACCAGAGAGGTATCCAGTTCTATCGCGTTTGGATATCCCCTGCCTATTCTACTGGCTCCGCGGCGCAGACGAATATTAGTTCCTGACACTATGTTAAACAATGTCCACTCTGAGTTGGGTTTGTAATATATTGCTTCCATCTTCTGGAAGAAGAAGAAGAAGAAGAGATGAGTTGGCGTCTGTGGGTTATAGTTTTTGTGTTCATGGGAGATAAGGACCGGCTCGAAGGATCTGGATTATAATAATTGTTGCTATTATTCCGTGAAGGATTTAAGGTCATTATTATGTACTATTTTTGTTTTGTTCCGGACTCGGACCTCAGTATTTTCTGGAGAAATAATGTTTGTTATGTCGTAAGGTCCTTCCCAGAGTGATGAGAATTTGTTTTTACGTACATGATTTCTTAAAAGAACTTTATCACCAACATTAAAGAGTTTGTTATTTGTTCCTATATCGTAATAGTCTTTTGATTTTTCCTTCTTTGTTAACAGTCGTTCGCGGGCTATTTGATAACCGTGTTGGAGGCGAGCTCTTAATTCATTAGAATATTTTTCATAATTATAACTAGTTTGGGGGTTTTGTTCGAGAGGATTGGGTATCCTTGCTGGATATCCATAAAGTAGCTCGTGCGGGGTGTAACCAGTACTGCTATGGTTGGTTGTATTGAAAACAAAAATGGCGTATGGTATCCACGTGTCCCATGAGAGAGGGTCTTTGTTGACATAATGTCTAAGATATTCCGCTAAGGTACGGTGGCTACGTTCTAAAGCTCCATTGGTTTGGGGGTGGTAAGAGGTAGTTTGTAGTTTCTTTATTTTTAAAATCCTACAGATATCTTTAAATAGTTGACTTAAGAAATTTGTACCTTGATCAGTAAGGAGTGATTCTGGGAACCCAAAACGACACAATATGTTTTCGACGAATGCTCTAGCCACCGTAGAGGCTTCAGCATTTTGGAGTGGTATGGCTTCTGTAAATTTCGTTAAGTCATCTTGAAATGTGAGCAGATATTTATTGTTATCATGGCTCACTGGTAAAGGTCCTACAATGTCTAGAGCTACTCGCTCGAAAGGGGTGGAGCTTGTTGTCGTTATTTTCATTGGTATCTTGTGGTGTCTACTTAATTTGTTTTGCTGACATGATTTGCGTCTGTGAATATATTCCTTCACATCTGTAATGAGGGTCGGCCAAAAATACCCTTCTTTCAGACGTTTTATAGTCCTGGAAATTCCTTGGTGGCCTCCTAGAGGTGAATCGTGAAATTCAAATAATACTTTGTTTATGGAGTCTTGATCAGCTAGGAAGATTCTATTATCGATGAAAAAGTGTAAGGTCACGTCTAGGTTTTGAAAGACTTCCTCGAGGAGGGTCTTGAAGATGAGCCGTGTTTCGGCCCCTAGATCTGCCGTGGAAAAACCTACACTTTTTAGACCTTTTCTACTTACTATTTCCTTGATTTTTCCCAAAAATGTTTGAGAAATAATTTTATCTCTAGTGCTTCTGAAAGGTATTGGTAGAGTCACTACATGTATCATTTGGTTGTTTTCTGTTTGGAGTGAGACCATTTCACCTATTTGGGGTTTCGAGAAATCAGTGAATTTTTCCTTAAGAATTTCTTCATCCCGGGACTCAATTAAAGGGAGTATTATTACTTTAAATTGTACACTTTGGTCTTTAAAAATTGGTTTTCTTTCTTCTTGTAGAAGAAACCTTGAGATAACCTGGATTTCGTCTGGGTCATTGTGCGGTTGTCGCGAAGGCTCCCCCAGTTTTTGTTTCTGTCCACGTGTGGTTACTAAGACGTGTTGTCCGTTAAGGATTTCTGCATCAGACTTCGGAATGCGACTTAGTGCGTCGGCGTTGGAGTTGTTTTTGCCTGCTTTATACAGAACTTGGTATTCGTATTCGTCCAAGAGGATCCTCCAACGAGCTAGCCTTGATGTTGGGTCTTTTAGATTCATAAGCCATTGAAGCGGTTTGTGGTCAGTACATATAATGAACTTTGTACCATACACATAAGGTCGGAATTGCTTTACTGCGTAAGTAATGGCTAAAAGTTCCTTTTCCGTAGTTGTGTATCTGGTTTCCGCATCATTTAATGTACGACTGGCATAACATATTGGCTTGTCCTCTCCGATTTTACCTTGTGAGAGAATTGCTCCCAATCCGATGTCACTAGCGTCAGTTGTAATTATAAAGGGTTGGTTGAAATTGGGGTAGGCCAAAAGTGGTGGTTCGATGAGCAAGCTTTTGAGTTTGCGGAATGCTTCATCGGCAAATGCGTCCCATTTGAACTCGACGTCCTTTTTTAATAATTTGGTCAAGGGTTTGGCTATGGTTGAAAAATTTCTTATAAATCTTCTATAATAACCAACAAAACCTAAAAACGATTTAATTCCCTTTACATTTTTTGGTATAGGGTAAGTTTTAACCACTTTTATCTTTTCAGGATCTGGTTTAAGACCGTCTTCGGTGATAATATGCCCGAGATACATTAATTCCCTTTTTAAAAAGTTGCACTTGTCAGGCTGAAGCTTGAGGTTATGTTCCTGTAACCTGCTTAGGACTCGTATTAGTTTTTTATTATGCTCTTCAAGATCATACCCGTATAGGACTATGTCATCGACATACACAAAACAATCAAAACCTTGCAATCCTATCAACACCGTGTTCATCAGTCGCTGGAAAGTAGCTGGTGCATTCTTAAGACCAAATGGCATACGGGTATACTCGTAGTGTCCATAGGGAGTGCTGAAACCAGTTTTACACTTTCCGTCGTCGTCCATGAGGATTTGGTGAAACCCTTTGGCCAAGTCCAAGGTACTAAAGTACTTGGCTTTTCCTAGTTGATCCAGAATATCAGTAATGTTCGGCAGGGGATATGCATCACCAACTGTCAAATCATTTAACCGTCTGAAATCGACTACTACTCTCCACCTCTTGTTGCCTTCTTTGTCCGGTTTCTTCGGAACCAGGAGCAACGGAGAGTTCCATGGACTAGCGCTGGGCGTGATTATGCCTTCTTTCAGCATTTCGTTCACTTGTTTGTGGATCTCACTTTTTTGTGATTCTGGAAGTCTATAAGGTTTCACAAACAAAGGTGGTTGATGAGGATCAGTAATGATAGGGTGTTTAACCGTGTCCGTGAAGGTTAGCTGGTCACCCTCTAGATAGAAGAGGTCGTTGTATTGTCTGCAAATTTCGAGTATTGAATCCTTTTCTTCTTTATTGCAGTGACCAAGATCTATTACCGACTCTAATTTGGTTAGCCTTTCTTTAATAATATTTTGGGTTTTACCCGTTATAATGTTAAAATTGTCTAACTTGTCCCACTCGAGGTCGATGTCCTGGTACCGAACTTTTTGTTCAGTATCCGAAGTATTCATCATCGTGACTCTGACTTTGGAATCTGTGGGTTTAGTTAGGGACTCGCCTAGGTAAATTCCTGGCTGGATTATCTGTTTTTTTATAATTATATCAAAATTGGTTTTAAGGGGAACAGGGATGTCTACTACCTGCTGAGTTCGGGGTTTGAGTGTCACTACATTTTGTTCAATGAGTTTTTTTGTTATTGCCTCAGTCTTAATATGTGCTGGGTCTTTCTTTGCCTCAGTCTTAATAGGTGCTGGGTCTTTCTTTGCCTCAGTCTTAATATGTGCTGGGTCTTTCTTTGCCTCAGTCTTAATAGGTGCTGGGTCTTTCTTTGCCTCAGTCTTAATATGTGCTGGGTCTTTCTTTGCCTCAGTCTTAATATATGCTGGGTTTTTCTTTGCCTCAGGAAGTAGTGATTGCGAACAGTGTAACCCGGCCCGGAGACAATCGGTGTCCACTTTTGGTTCGCTATCAAAGTTTGGTTGGGTCCCAGCGGTGTCCTTATATGGATGCGCTGGGCTACAAACGGCTACTTCGTCAGGGCGTATTTTATTGTGAATATTTTCATTTTCAATTTTTATTTTTAATTCATTAGTTTTGTAATTAATGTGACACTCAAATTTACTGAGAAAATCGTTACCAATTATTCCATCGTACCTGAGATTTATCCGTGAAGGAGCAACGTAGAATGGATGATCTAGGAAAATTGATTGATCATCCGATTCGAATTCTAAAGTAGCTGGGATTTCTCCCATGGTATGGAGAGAGTCACCAGCTAGTGTCGAGATTTGACAAGTATTTGTTGCCTGTCTACAGGGCCCGATTTTGTGGCTTTTGACAAGGCTTATATCGGCTCCTGTGTCAACTAAAAAGGTTAAATACTTGTCTTTAGCTGTAGGGTGGAATTTAATTCGGATCACTGGTTCTTTGAATTCCGGACGCAGTGATACGGACATTTGATAGGTAACGAGGGTGTTTATTGTTGGGTTTGGTGAACAGTAGCCTGAACCATCGCTCGAGAATGATTGTCCACAGTCTCCTCCCGAGCACTCTCGTTTCCCGAACTACGAGGTGCATTACGAGGACGCCTAGACGTATGGTGTCTCACGTTGGGGTTAGAGGGTCTGTGGTTAGTGGCATTTTGATAGGATCCCTGTCCTGAATTTTGTCGGTTTTCCCGAGATAAACGAGTCCGGCGCTCGTTTATAGAGTGGTTAGGTCGGTTGCAATATTCGCACCGAATTACCTGGACTTCTCTTTTTATGTTAGGAGGTACAAAATTAGGTAGGTTTGTATTCCTAAAGCAATTTGCCGAAGTGTGTCCTATTTTGTTGCACATTTGGCAGACAGGTCGAGGAGGTTCATTGGCGTGATGGATCCTTTGGTTTCTGTAGCAAGTGACAGCCGTATGTCCAACCTTGTTACAGATTTGGCATGATATTGTTGTGCGCGGATTTAGGGTTTTAGAGTTTAAAAATAGGGCTGGTTCTAGACGGATTGATTGTTCAACAGCGTAATTTACTGCTGTTTTTATATCACCAGTATTTTGGGCTTTTACTAAAATCTTTAAAGTGGGACATTTAAGTCCGTCTTCAAATATCCGTAAAGCCAGATTTTTGTTTTCAGTCAGCAAAAATTCCCGTATGGGCGCCTCTTTGATACTGTTAAAGGTCACAGTATCTAATTCGTTTAACTTGGATACGACTAGATCTCCAAATTCTTTAACCGATTCTGTTTTTTGCCTTAATGCTGTCAATTCATTCTGGATAGTGGATCGAGATTTGGTAGCTTTGAACTGGGCCTCCAATTCAGCAACCATATCTGACCACTTGTTAAATGATTTGACCTGAATCAAATCGAAGGCTGGTCCCTGTAGTCGGGTTTTAATAATGTCTAAGAAGAGGGAATTGTTTCGGTCATCACCGATGTATGAAAAAAGGGTATTGCCACAGGCAATAAATTTGTTTAACTCCGCAGGGTTGCCATCGAAAGTTGGCACAATGCTGTATATGTCATTAAGACTTATTTTGACTTCCATCCTGGAGTCAGTATTAGAGCGGACGGGACTATTGGGGGGGAAGCTCATATTTGAAAACGGTAGGGCTTGGAAGAGCTCTACAGTTAATTTTTGTTTTCTTGTGAGAATTTTAAATTTAGTTTTTTTTTTTATGGGGCAGAAAGGTATGTGTGTTCGTGAATTTATTTGTGTATAAAGATATTTATAAAAGTTTTTTTTTTGTATGTTATGTATATAATTTTTTTTTCTTAATGCCTTAAATACCGTAAATACCTTAAAATGTATACTGTTGATGTTGTTGATTTCCCGACTGCTGCTGTTGGTGACTTTTTTTACGCTGCTGTTGTTACTGTTGTTGGCGTTATTGCCAGGCAGGCTTCACGCCTTAGAGCTGGGGTCTCCTGGTCTTTTGTAATTTCACTGCCCAAGTTTAGCCTCCGCGTCTCCTAAGAGAATTCGCCAGGTCTTATATTTATGGGACTTTTTTTTTTCACTTCTCACTTTTTGACTGTATTTCACGTCACTTCACTTTCTGGTGTTTAGCCCCAGAAACGCCTCAAGATTTTTCTTGTTTTTGGTAGCGGGAACCGTTTTTGTGGATCCCACCGCTGCCACCAATGTTACGATTTGGTACCGTGCTTTCCCGTGTTACCGGGAGAAGAGTACCAAACGGAGAGTTTTTTTTGAAATAAAAGAATAAAATTGGTTATATTTAACTACAGAGCCCGCTGTCTATTGCTGGGCTGCGACTCTGAGTTTATAGTTTATTAATTTTATCTTTTACAGTATAGACCCGCTGTCTTGTGCTAGGCTGCAGTCTATATGGTCGATTTAATTAACTCTGCGTTTTCCTTGTCACAACCTTTGCCTTTTATACTATCGTTGTTCATGACCCATCTCCTATCTTCCCCCTCCACGCACCATTGGTTTCTTTACCAATTACCATTGCGCATACGTGCTATTTTTTAGGTATTGCTTAATTGTTTTCCGTTCCCATTAAAAGTACCCAAATGACATCTTGGGTGTCATTTGCCTTACGCTGGTGTCAAGTGTCATCCATTCATAAATTATTATTATTTCCCTGATAGCACAACGTAGTATTCCTCCGATATGCAACTATTGCAGTTTTGCCATATGTCGGCGTGCCGCTGTGTAATCGGAGTTGGGTTACGTGTGTATCGTATTGGGTAGGTATGCACTTGACTTATTGCGCTTGGGTGGCGTTTTGGGTAAATGGAAGAACAAATGAAAACAAAGCAAATGAACTATTAATAGCCGTGTGCTCTGGTAATGTATTTGGTGTATGGAATGTATTGCTATTGAGAAGGCGATGATTTGGAGTAGGTCATGGTTAGGGTATGGTTGTGCGGATCACAACAAACATCAGACTTGAGAAAATTGTGCGAAGCTCATAGGTCGATACTTGAGAAACAGTTTCCCAAAAGACTTGTCGAACAATTTGTATATACACTGTTGACAGTCGGATTATTGGCAAAAGAGCTGTCACAGGTGGCGTCTTTAGGAAATCTTGTTCCATATTGTGTTTTGAGAAGCTGTGTCATGTACTCATGGCGAAATAGCAACCGTAAGTCTACTCATTGCTAAATCGCAAATCAAACTGAGAACAAGTCTTCTGCCAGCTGTCAAATTTGGTTGTCACTGGAAAAAGTGCTGCCACTTTGAAAAATAATCCTCCGAATAAATCACAATTTAAATTAATAAGAAGCAAAACACAAGGCACAACAGTCATCTGCCAGCTGTCAAATTTGGTTGTCAATGGAAAAAGTGCTACCACTTTGAAAAATTAACCTCTAAATAAATCACAATTTAAATTAATAAGAAGGAAAACACAAGGCACAACAGTCATCTGCCAGTTGTCTAATTTGGTTGTCACTGGAAAAAGTGCTGCCACTTTGAAAAATAAACCTCTAAATAAATTACAATTTAAATTAAAAAGAAGGAAAACACAAGGCACAACAGTCATCTGCCAGCTGTCAAATTTGGTTGTCACTGGAAAAGTGCTGCCACTTTGAAAAATAAACCTCTAAATAAATCACAATTTAAATTAATAAGAAGGAAAACACAAGGCACAACAGTCATCTGCCAGCTGTCAAATTTGGTTGTCACTGGAAAAAGTGCTGCCACTTTGAAAAATTAACCTCTAAATAAATCACAATTTAAATTAATAAGAAGCAAAACACAAGGCACAACAGTCATCTGCCAGTTGTCTAATTTGGTTGTCACTGGAAAAAGTGCTGCCACTTTGAAAAATAAACCTCTAAATAAATTACAATTTAAATTAAAAAGAAGGAAAACACAAGGCACAACAGTCATCTGCCAGCTGTCAAATTTGGTTGTCACTGGAAAAGTGCTGCCACTTTGAAAAATAAACCTCTAAATAAATCACAATTTAAATTAATAAGAAGGAAAACACAAGCGAATAGCACAGACAGTCTCAAAAGACTGCTACAATTTTAAAGTAGTTAATGATTCTTCGTTTTTCGTAGATCTGCAATGAACTTTTAAAATGACATCACATCAGAAATCAAACGACCAACTACGTGTTGTCAATAGCTTGAGACTCGAGTTGGCAAAGCAATTGAGTAAAACCCCTCAAGGGAGAACACAGCTCTCTCTCTCTCTCTTCATATAGGCAAACTAACAATATATGAGCTTTAATAGCAAAGGCACAACCAAGCTCTTTTCGTAAACAAAACAAAAAACAATTCGGTCACAGTTCATATTTCTATAAAACTAATGAACAATTTTAACGCGTTGAGATATTATAATTCGTAAGTGTCAAACTATCATTTGACGTTTGGAAAACGTTCCATTATTGAGAGCTGTCAAATTTGCAGTGCTGCCAACATCAAATAAGCGATTTTTATCACCCATTTTATAGCATACATAATTTTAGAGAAACAAACAGCGTTCAGTATATGTAGGTATTTTAAAGCAGTACCTAGTAGAAATAAAAAAAGCTACAACAAATTGGTCTTTCCTACAATGTAGCCATCCGTAGGACGAAACAAACAAAAAGGAAACTATACCAACTACAACCACTCTTCATCTTTCAACGAACAAAAAGTGGTCGCACTGTTCAACTGTTATGTGGTCCGCCCAGACTTATAGTCAAAACCAGAGCCCGTCCACCACACAAAGTAGCAGAGCAGCTGCCAATTGAATGTTAATGAACAAAAGTTCAGTTCGGTGGCCATCAGATTGTTGTCCACAACGTCACAACTTAGCGCTGCAGTCCATCGCAGCGATGTGATCGCCCTCCTCCACTGTGCAAAAACCATCCATATGTAGGTATTCTTCCTCAGCTCATCGTTGTCGATGAGATACGATTCATAAGATACCAAGAGTATGGCACACAACCCATTTGCGAATCACTTGCATCTACCGAACCATAATGATGCGCATGCGCAATTAGCAAGCCCAATCGCACAAGATCTCTCCTCTCCTGCTCACAACATCGCAAATCGAGAGATTTAAGATCAAAACAAAAGAAAAATGTCTGTTCCTTCCGTTCGGCTGGGGCGAGACTGCTCCTGCTGGTGGAACCTTGTGGGTGTACCACGTACACACAGCACCAGATATGAGGGAGGCGTTAATGAGATAAAAATAAAATATATAATGCCAAGCATCCAACATCAGTTCACGGTATCGATCAAAATTCGATAGAGTTTCCGAGACGAGGCTGCATCTTGCAGGGCGAATAACTTTATATCTTCATATCGAACGATCTAGGCGCCAACAACTGCAACAGAAGCCGCATCGTATCTCAAACAGAGACCACAGAACACAGCCTTTATGAGCCTAATTAAAAATGTTAACCTCTAAAGCATGCTGTCGGTATGAACGGTTTTCGGTCGCACTGCTTCGCATTTGCCGGCCGATGGGAACCGCCACGCGAAGAAATAAGCTATTAAACCGATATGAGTCACCTGATACCCACCTTTTCGGTGGTGGGTAAGTAATCCATTAAATTCGTCTTTTCTTCCCACCGAGACGGACATGATAGACGAGACGAACATAAGTTCATCCTTTAATGCGTTGCGCAGACATTCGTTTTCGTATTCAGCCCAAAAGAAAGAAGAACTGGAAATTCGAATTCGTTTTTTGGGGTCTGTTGTGATTCCCTTTTGACACTTGCTGACACTTTAAAACGCATTTTTATTTATTCGATTTCGGTCTGCGCCTTATCAGTGGCATTTTGTCCGGCAACTTATATTACACACACATTTGGGCTATGGGGGCCCTCATAATGACCGGTGATTAATTTTTAATCTGTCTTCGACCGGCGCGAGGTAGTAAGTGCTCTTCTTTGGTGCTGTCGAATTGTGAGTGTGGGGTATTTTTGGAATGCATTTGTCACTTTGTGCGGCCAGAGAAGGAGGCCAGAATTTACTTTACTTTGCATGGCTTACAAAGTATGTGGCAGCAGGTGACACTGTTGCTTTGTTTCATCAATTTGAAGGCACTTTTCACATTAATACGACTGGCAGGCAAAGAACCGAACACTGCTTTTTTACTATGTATTAAAGAAGTGTGTCTGGAGATCATATGCCAAAACAAAAGCTCAAATACAGGGTGCAGCAAAAGATTTCTTTTTTGAAAAGCGCACAATTCAGGGGTCGAACCGGGGCTAGAGTGGTCTCGTTCGATTGGCGTGCTTCAAAAGGTTGGCTTTCCTCCAGGTCAGGTCTCATCTAGTCTAGTGTGAAGCATGCATTTGCCGTCGCCGTTTTCGATTGGATGTTCTGTGATGGCAGCGCGCCTTTCAAAAAAGCTAAAATGTAACTCCATTCGGCCCTCTTCCGGACCGGAAACTTTTTTTTACATGAGTCAGGACGTTCAGAAAAACCGCAAGACACAGAACTGCAGTCCTTGGACCATTAGATAAATTAAGAGCAGTGAGAGCCTCAACCTGTCAAAGGATTTTTTGCCGACTGCGCGAAATAAGACCCCAGGTAATAAGGTCCCAAAGGTAAAAAAGAGAAAATGGGCCCAAAATTGGGATAAATATTCATAATAAAATTAAGCCTCATTTTTTAAATAAATATTAGGGCCCAATGAATTGAGGTTAATATTTTCAATTAATAATTTTCAACTTGCGACTATTTTCAGTTATTCTAGTAATTTAAAATGTAAGCCTTGCTTTGAAAATCCCGCGATTTGTTCATCTATTACGTTACTTTCTGATGGTTTCCAGCGCGAGGCTTACAATTTAAATAAATCGCTCGATTTATTCAGCGACTCTATTAGTCGCTTACAATAACGTAAATATTAAGCCCGACTTTAAAAGCAATCAGCGCTGAAAAAATGTCGATTTTCAGCTATTCTTTTACGCAATTTTTTCGGCCATGTGTTATTTTTTAAATAAAAATTAAATTGGGCCCCAAAAATAATGTAGACGTCTTAATTCATCGGGGCCTTGTTTTATTATGAAATTAGGTGGCAATTGCAAAAATTACATAAGCCCCAATAAGTAAAATTGAATTCTAAATTTAGACAATTGTTGTTGTTGTTGTTGTTGTTGTTTTTGTTGTTGTTGTTGTTGTTGTTGTTGGTGTTGTTGTTGTTGTTGTTGTTGTTGTTGTTGTTGTTGTTGTTGTTGTTGTTGTTGTTGTTGTTGTTGTTGTTGTTGTTGTTAAAGATGTCCTTCCGAGGACATATAAAAAAACGCAATCAAAAAACCAATATAGTATTGGTAGTTAAAACGTCTTTATTCCCCGACCGTCCAATTAGAACTAACTTATTCTGAGAAGGTTTCCCATTTGGAAACCGTTGGTCCCACGATGCGAATTACTGATTCTGCAAATAGATGTATTGCATGGGTATCCGGTGGACCGCGCAAGCAGGCAATCCGATCCCCATATGCACTCGGATCGTGAGAACAGGTTTGTACATGAATATTTCGACTCAGCGACTCCCCTAGGGTTCGCTGTACTGCTACCTGATCATCGACCGGTTGCAGTGCGTTAACTTTGTTGTTGTTGTTGTTGTTGTTGTTTTGTATGCGAATTTTGATTCCCTTACTGCATTATGACTTTGGGGTCTTTATTACCTGGGGCTTTATTTCGCGGAGCATTCTTGATAAATTACACTTAGTTTATATTTGGTTCCAATGGCTCGATATGGCTCACATTTGAAGAGCATCGATGACTCTTTTGAGAGAACAATTCCCGAAAGCCTCATCTCTCAATAAGTGTCTATTTAACAGATTGTGATTTTGTATTATTGTTTTCTTTTTTGAAATCCCGCCCTTCAGTCAATCGCTCATGGATCCTTCATGACCTGAAGTGTAACATCCGGGAGCAACTTTCAAGAAGAAAAAGTGTAAAGAAAAATTGTAGGCGCACTGACTTTGTAGTTAGTGTGTTTGATTTCTAAGCAAGGGGTCCCAGCCACAATTGCCGTTTTAGTGACTTTGTCGCTATATCTAGCGGAATTTTCAAAAGGTTTGTGTCAAAAATTAATTTTATATTGACTTTTAGCAAAGCATGTAAATTATTACGCCTCTGGTGATATTACATCCCTGGTATTCGAGTTTGACACTTGAAAATTGCACTAAAAATGTTCTTTTAAGAAATAATTTTAAAAATGTCTCCGATATTGAGGTAAAGCAAAGTGAAGAAGATGAAATAGATCTAATTATTTCTGATTTTTAGTGATTTTTAAAACTATTTTTTTTTTTATTGTAACTTTGAGACTGAATTTGTTTTTTTATTTATAAGTTAACATTATGTATTTACATATTGTAAGTTTTTGATTTATTTTTCAAAATAAAAATTTTGTTAAAATTGAATATATTTTTTTTTTTTCATTTGTTGGTAGTGAACATTTTTTTCTAGTGATTTTTTTTTAAGTTTTAGCATATCTGCTTGATTTTTAGGTTAGTGACTTTTTATTTAAGTCAACGGCAACGCTGGTCCCAGCTTCGTTCCTCGGAAAAACTCAAATTCCAACAAAAAGGTTTTTTTTTCTACTGCGCACCTCTCGCGAACGTGCGACAAACATCCGAAAGTATTACTGTCATGAAAGAGGTTCTCTATTAGACGTTTGGAATCCGCATAAAATTGTAGATCCCTTCCAGTCGTCGCCAAAAAAAAACTGACACAAAACGAATGGTTGTAAGAAACTAGGATTAAGGTCCTTATTTTTATTTTTAAAGTGTAAGATATCCTCCATAGTAGTTTGCAAATATGTTTTCTCTGCATATTTATAATCAAATGACACCTTTTTTTGGTTATGGCGGGTTGAGAGACTGGCCATGAGAGAAAGATGGAAAGCTATCTTGTAGTTCACTATTCTTCATCAGTGTTGCCAGCACTGGCTGTTTATCACCTTAAAATTGGGTTTTATCCCAATTTATGTTATTCACTTTAAAGTTTTTTTTTTTAAATTGTTTGGCCCCTTAGGAGTTTATTTAAAACTGCATACATGTATTGCGAACGTACTCTTTTCGCATACTTAAAACTTTGTAAACCTTAAATTGTAAATGAGCCGAATCCATTTTCAAGCAGTTTTTGAACAGACTCTCACAACTCACCGGTGAAATCATCTCACAAGTTATGCACAAATATGAAAACACACTGTCCAAGTTTATTTAGAGTTTGTAGAAATGCAACTATATCAGCAAAATGTTTTATTTTTGTTGTTCGCATTGGAAAATGTAAACTAGAAAAGTCTCTCAATTCCAAGCTTGTGTTGTGTTTTCTTTCTACCCGACTGGTTTATTTCAATATTTCCGTCTTTAAGAGCAACTTAATTAGAGTAAGTGTGCCAAAAGAATTACAAAAAAATTCGCATTATTGTTCTTCATAGTTGATCTTTCAAACTCAAGCTCTTCATTGAAAAGAGATACAAGTTAGAAACAGCCGACCTAGAGTGACCGAACATCAGTTTCGGTAGATATGGTGGACATTCATATATCGCCGGGAACCTATTACGTTTCGAGTCCAAATTCAAATTCCTACAGGCTGAGTTAGTCCTCTGGGGCAATTTGTCAGGCCCGAATCATTAATTATTATTCAGTCGTCGTAAGCTTTTGCTTCGTTATACCCTTCTGCCTCATAATGTAAAGCACTAAATGTTCCACCACAGAACAGTGGCAAACAGCTTTTCGTGAACATCTCTTTCTATCTGTGTTAGCAGTTCCCCCGAAAATCCATTAAAACATTTGGCAGAGAAATGAACAACGAAAACGTGTCTCCCATTGAGTGGAATACAAATTGGCTACCGAAAAATAAACACAAATCCCGCACAACCTACCAAAACGAAAAGGTAGACCAAATCCGTCTTGACTTGGTTCGCTTGTCACTTGTTTGTCATCCTCATCGTCGTTGTCGTCGTCGCAGCATTCTCCCTGTCGTGTGACATTTCAAGTTGTTACCGAATTTTTTCATGTGCGATGGCTGAATCTTAAGTGATGTCGCCCTGGAGGCGTTGGCGAAAAACCAACAACAAGCCAACCGAACGTGCGATAGACGAGCGACACTATGAGCCCAGGAAGCACACAAAATGTCTCAACTGCAGTTAGATGCAAAATGGAAATTGTTTCACGTCTGCCAGTGATGTGCGGAAGCGTGTGGCAGAGCAGCATTCACCATCACCAGTTCAAAATTGCAGGCTCACCAAATTGAAAACAATTCCTAATGCCTATGAGTCGGAGCGAAACACCTCCACATTGTGTTCGTGTACTGTTCGTCGGAATCTAGTTTTGTGTCCCAGCGCAGCAGCGGTGTGAACACAATCAAAATCAGTCGGCCATCAATCAGATGACTCGCCAGAGATACATGCAGCGAGATACATGTTACTGCTGCTGCGCACCGCTTTGTCAAGATTATGAGTTTGATATCAAATGCGTCGGCTACCTGTAGCCTGGCGGCAGATCAGATCACGTCGTAATTGAAAACCAACAGGACTTAATGACGAAACGGCTACTGTTGAGTGTCGAGTGGTGCGGGCGCTGCTGGTGTTCGTGGTCGGTCGTCCGTCGGCGTTCACAGTGCACAGCACACCAGAGCGAGTCAATCATGAAAAATGATTTTTATTAAGGCCAAACCTCGTCGAACAGTTCGCCAATCACCTGTTGTTTGGCGCTGCAGATCTGGACATGAATTATCCTATCATCGGCAGACGGTGGAATGAGGGTAAGTGTGCTCCGGCGGCTAGCTACCAGCTACTGGAATTTAATTCAAACCAAAGGTGGCCAAATTACAAGCTTTGTGTAAATAGCAATCGAATGGAGTCGATTTCTCAATACAAAGAACGTGTCCGTGGAGAATAACAGGATTTTTCAAGGCACGTTTGCTGAGTGTGTGTCGCTACCTATTATCGAGCGGGGTTATGATTTATATCAGACTGTGTGAATATGAATTGATGGCAATGATTCGTGTAATTTAGCGGAGTTGGGCGATCTTCAAAAGGTCAAGCTTTGAAGGGCTTTCAAAACACGTCTGATGGATGACTTCAAAAGACTGGGCGTTGTTGAGAAGGCACTGCGACTGAAGTTGAGGCGGACTCAGTGTACTTTGCCTCTGTGCGGTACCCATATAAAGAAGCGATTCAAGGAAGGCCCAGGACATTTATGATTAAAGCACCCGGTCTTACATGATACAACCTAAAATTGAAAAGGAATATAAGTGCTTACATAAAAAATCCTTAAATAAATTAAGGGCAATACCACGAACCCGAACTAAAAGTAATGGATCCGCAATGGAAAGGTATACTTAACCCAGGGCCGTTTAGCCAAAAACATATCACTCAGAACTGAACGCAGCACAAAGTGAGGCATGCAAGGGTGATCACCAATTAAATCCAGTTAATGCTAGATCTTTGGAAAATGATTTGAAATACTTTAAGAACTAACGCTTTGCATATCTGCCTAAAACCAGGACACGTTTCACTGAATTGTTGAATTATGTGTCAAAAGGCAGATATCAAATGTGTCAAATGCCAGGAAATGCATATAATTCGTAAATTCATTAGGAAATTTTTAAAAAATAATTCCAGGAAACTCGAGCTTCATACTTAAACTTTGTTAAATTTTGTCATAAAACTCAAGATTTTATTAAACGTTATATTTATGAACAGGTTTATTTGCTGGTTGTAGGATTTATGGTTATAACACATGAAATTTTGTTAATTTAGCCATGCCAGTAGGTACTACAATCACTCTTTGGTTAAGTGCCCTTTGATATTTCCCACAAGTAAGTTCCGTAACGCAGCTATTGGCAAATGTTTTATTTCCCCACCAAACATTGAAACATTCAAACATCTTAGTATTTTTGTACGTTCAGAGTTTTGTTTTACAAATGAACTCTCACCTCGTATACAAGAGCGATAATTGCCAAACCACACGAAGACAACCAAGACATTGTTTACCAATTCACCTTTTTTCAAATTTCGCTTTGACTTACGTCGCTTAGCAGCAGCATTAATAAGCATTTCCTTATGCTTCTACGAATGACATTTAGATATTGAAACGCAATTACAACCCAGCTTTAGAAGCTTTATTCGGTGCTTTTCTTTTTCAGTTCAGAGCAGAGCCAGAACTGTCAAAAAATGGTTCAGGTTTCCTTTCGGCTGTCTAATATCTAATGGGGACGTTCGAATGCATAAGGTCTGTTCCTTTACTTTTAAATCTTACTAATTCTTACTAACTTTTTTGAAATTATGCGAACTTTTATTCAATGCCGTTCCTTAGCTCGAAAAATTCGTAAAAGAAGCGTCATCGTGAGAACAAGATATTACCCCTCCACTGGGAATCTTACGAATGTTTACTCAACAAATATCTTGGTGTAAGAATTGGAAAAGCTGTCAGTCACCTCAGTATTGACAGATAATATGAAATTTGCTGTACTTTGGCATATGCGTGCATAATGTTCAACGCCTTTTCATACCAATTTTTTTTTAATTATGTGTTTCTCTCATTTTTCATAAATTACTACAAAAGCGTTCCCTAACTTTACCGTACGTGTTTCTCTCTGAGGGAGAATTAATCCCCACCACTGTCATTGTGATATTCTTTTCCATTCTTACTACAAAAGTAAAGGAACAAATTTATAGTTTATGTATAACAAGACTGGACTAGGAATACGAACGCGTTGACTAGTCAACTTGAATTGTTTTTGTATTCTCGTGGTTTATTTTGAATTTTGACACTTCGAAATGTCAACTGAGAATTTTCTTGACAAGATTTGTTGTCGACACGTACATATAGGTCAATTAAAAGAAACATTCACATGACCACTCTAGGCCAATAAAAACTAAAATACTAGTCAACCAGCTGTCAGACTTGCTAAAGTAGGTATCTAAACGTCCGCGATGTTTGGAGATCTGAATTTTGGCTCCTCTTCATTCAACACATGATCAGAAAATGTTTTAACTGAGCAATTTGAGTAAAAATGTAAGCAGAGCTTATTTTGACAGTTAACCATATGATTGCCAATCATAAAAGCGAATACTTGAACAGAAAAAGAAAGTAGGTATAGTTTATAAAAAGTGAAGCAGACCAAAGAAATACAAAAAATAGTGTTTACATTGTGTATTTGTACAGTCAGAAGTGGAACAAAAGTGTGTTTTCAATGAGTTTTGACTTAATTGAACTTTCCAGCACTTTTTTTTTCGATGTAAGTGGTTCAGGTTTGAAATCATATCGCACTCAGTTTAGAGCTTCAACAACTCCAGATTTGTTTTTCTCTATACTTCACTCTCTATTTAGAATGCGAAAAGGAGAACGCTGAATGCGTTTGTCAATACAAAGCTCCAAAGCTTGAGTGTGTTTTGGGGCATCACTTTTCAATTCAATACATTTGGACCATGGCTCGAAGAAAACTGCATCAAATTATGTAATTCGTGATGTTCAAGTGACAACTTGGGCTTAGCAGTTTGACAGCTGACGCCTTTGCAAAGATGTTTAGTTTAAGAACATATCTACAACAACGTTTGTAGAATAGAAAGTATTCTCCAACATCCGGTGCTGTCCCAATGGACAGCGAAATGTCTGCGAAAAAACAGCGGAAAACAATTTGTGGAGAGTTTCATCAGCTGCTACACAAATTGTACAAGTGACATTTTACATTACAAACAATTTATTTTTTTGTATTGAAAACGATATTATTACAACAACTGCAATATCCTCTATACATTCGCTTTTGTTGTACTGATGGTACTGGTGATAATAGTGGTGAGTCATCTTTCTGGTATTCCAGCTGCAATTTTTTGATATATAAAAATTAATTAATTCAGCAATTAATCTCACGGACAATAAAATATTGCGAAAAAAGAGTGGAGCATTGTAACAAGAAATCTACTACAATTATCCACTTTTCGCCATCATTTCGCAGCAGCAAACGAAAACAAGAGCGAAATTTTTCGTTCATGATAAGGTAGTTCGCCAGTGTCAAATAAGTAGCAGAAAAAAAACAAGTGACAGCTAAAAAACTTGTAGTTGAAAACAATAATCATGTAAAAGAAATACTTAGAATTTTATACTAAAGTGAAAAAACCGAATACGAATATTCAAGGATTAAAAAATGATGTTGCTTGGCAGTTATAAAGTAGCTGGAAGTAATTGCATCTGAGCTCCTCTAACGTCACCGGCTTGTTGGCATAGACCAATGATTTAATGTAGCCCCATAAAAAAAACCTAGAGGCGTTAAATCACACGTTGTTGCTTCGTGTACTGATGATGAAAGTGTTGATTTTACTGAATATTTCGACATTGACTTTTCGGTAATCTGTTTAAGGGTCCGTTCATACTGAACGTTGTCAAGTCACTAATGAAAGACCCTTTACTTATTTCGTGTGCTTCGCCCAGCGGTCTGTTGATAGAAAATGTCGATGGCAGTATTAGTAAGCGATTTCGCATGATTTTGTTTTTTACATTCTTCTGCATCAGGCAGGTCTTCATCCTTCTAATCCATTCGCTGTCAAACGCATTCCATGGTAGAACTACCTCAACGTATCGTTTGCGAATTGCCTTACATTTCACAGTTACTTTAATAATAGTCCTTCCCTCAGTTATCCTTATACAAGGTGGCGCAAAATGAATCACCCTATCGAAATGATGTTTTAATTTTTGCAAATGGCGCCGTACGTCAATCATATTTGACATTTGTGAACTAAACAGCTGCAGTATAAAACAGACAAGCAATGGAGTGCTATACTCCGTGGAATAATTGTGTCGATTTGTTTGTGTCGGTGGTGTTAGCGGAATTTCGAAACATCATGAGCGACGAGGCGCATTGCCACTTAAGCGGTTGCGTCAATAAGCGAAATCTTCATTTCTGGGGCACTGAAAATCCGCGTGTGATGCACGAAGAGACATCACATTCAATGAAAACCACTGTGTGGTTCGGCGTTCATGCGGGAGTAGTGATTGGGCCCTATTTTTTTGAGGACGCCATCTGCAATACGGTCACGGCTACTGACGAACACGGCGTTGATAAACGACTTCTTACTGCCGGAATTTGAGGTGCGGGCCTTGGTGAATATGTGGTCCTGACAAAACGGCACACACAGCTCGAACCACAGTGGATATTGTAAAGGAAGCGTTACCTGGTCGCGTAGTTTTCCGTTTTGCCGATTTATCATGACCAGCAAGATCGCCCGATTTAACCATCCCCGACTTCTTTCTTAAAGTCGCCGGTTTATGCCAACAAGCCTCCAGACAATCGGAGCCCTTAAGGAGAATATTTGACAGGAATTCAAACAGTTATCAGCGGAATTCTTGCGAAAAGTCATGGAAAATGTGATAAAATCGTGTTCAAATGTGTATCAACACTGGCGGCAGCCATACTTGACGGATATCATCTTTTCCACTTGAGAGAAAATTGTAAAGATCCAAATAAAGATTTCCATCACTCAAAATCATTTTTTTTAACTTAGTAAAAATGTAGTTCAAAAACAAGATTGGATGATTAATTTTGCGCCACCCTGTACTATGACAGTCCCAGTCCCATAGCCTGTTTAACCCAAGCTTTTCCTCTACGTGCACTTAATATATAAGTAAAGTTTAATGAATGACCCATTCAAATCAACTCATAATCGGGTTTCCATTGAAAATTCCAAATGAATAATAAAATCAATTCCCCACCTTTTGTTGACCTCAGTTGACATGAAAGTTCTAACTTCTCCTCGAACAAGTTAAAAGTCAATAAACCCGCTCGCGCTAGCCTCCGGACACGAATAGATCTCTCTGCGCGCATTTCGCTGGATTAATTTCATTGATCCACCCAATTCACAACGCGCAGAGTGAGTCTCCCTCTCGCAGACACCTCGCGGGCACCCACAGCAAGAATTGCAATTTCCATCTCCCAGGAGTTGTGTGTACTCTACTCTTTCGAACCGCGTCCAGCGGACAGCACCATATGCAATCACCGAGTTAGAGGTCAGGTATTAAATCTGTGCTATTCGCAAGGACTGTCGCCTGCGAGCACGTGCTGTGAATTTTATTAAGATATTTTAATTATATCCAAGCCGAGGCACTAAAATTCATCCGGAGCGACGCAGAACCACCTCGCAGGCACCGCGCGCAACTCTTCCTCAATGGGGCGGATTATTTTACCAAATGCCGCATGGACCACGGATGGGATTCGAATATCGATGCCAATTGCCGGGTACCTGGGCTAAGCAATAAATTGCTCTCTGTGCAATGGTGAGTGTGGAATTTTTAATTGCTTAGCGCACATATCGAGTGTGTAGGCGGGGAGATGAGTAACGCGGGAGACCCCAGGATCCGAACAAGTCGGAGTCGAAGTTGCAGTGAGCTATTGTCGTCGATCTCAATCAACCGAGAGTCAATTAAAAATCAATCAATCTTCGCATCATCATCGTCATCGTCGTCGTCGTCGTTGTCGTCATTCCGCCACACAGCGCAGTGTCACCGAGGAGAGGAGACAACATCGATCCTGATGACATAATCAATAAAATTGAATAAAGCGAATAAATCTTTGCAACGCTGGCATACTGCAGCAGCTAGGAGCTAGAGAGCCGTCACAGAGAGAATCGTCTCAGTCACAGGGACAGTAATAATAATGACTCCATGTTCTCATATTCAATTTATGCATGGGGCGGCCGTGCCTGTGACAGCACATTATCGTCACTTGTGATCTGGTGGCCCATCATCATCATCATCATCATCGTCGTCATTGGCGTCCTCGTTCGCGTCGTTTGCGTCGTTCTCATTCTCCTTGTCGTCGTCGGAGATTTGCCCCAGGACAAGTCCAGATCGAAGACAGCGGGAACTCTGCTGTTGTTGTCGTAGTCCTCACATCTTGTTCCCTGGAGCGGGCTGCTCCATCTGTCAAACCCATCTGTCGTCAATATTTCCATTAGGAGCCCCGAGCGGAGGATCGATTGAGTTCCATTGTTTTGCCAAATCCCTAAAATATCGCCCCGCAGGAAAGACGACCTATACCTTTCGACTATACAATGATGGCGATGACGCAGACAGAGCCCCATACGAAGACCGACTGACAGAGGAGTGGAGTTATTAATTCGAGGCAGATTGATTGAATGACAAAACGGACATAAAGTGGTCTGCGGTGACAATCAATCGATCTCGAACCGATGAATTTAATTGCTCCCTTAATTAGCAGAATGAAGCCGCTGCATAGGGGGAGCCACAGTGAATTCCCACGGAGCAGCCAGCTTTGGTGGGCCAATCTCATGGCCAAATGATAAATGATTGAGTTCAGGTGATATTCAATAAAAGTCCGGCCCGCATCGTCTTACCCACGGGTGTAGGTATACACGTTCGAGTGTGAAATTAACGCGAACCGCACCGCGGGTTGTGGCGGTGAGAGAATCGGAGGTGAGGCGATTTACATACGCGCAGCGAATCTTGTTTATCGATCATTACTCTCGGCGGGGTGCCATTGGGGCGCTTCATTGCGGTCCGGCATCTTGTGCTCTTATATGCGAGCGCAAACTTGGACGTTGTGTGTTGATTTATCTTTTCGACGTAGAATTAAGATGAATGGATTAAATGGCGCGCAGTTTTTTTGGTAATGAGGAGGCCAAGTCGAGAGTAGACGCAGTGATGGAGTTGATAATTCTATTAGCTGGTGATTGGACATGGTATAGGTATTCGTGCAGGGATGTGGTTTATGAAATTTGGATTTGTCGGTTTCTAGAATTCTCGGTTGCAACTTTGAAGCAAATCGACTACGTAGACAGGCATTTTTTATCGTCGTACGTAATATACTTTAGTCTGCCTCTGGCATTTGGGACTTTCATCTTAGTGATCCTATGTTGAAACAGCAAACATCCAAAAAACCTGTAGAGATGAGCAACGAAACCTTCTGCCAAACTGTTTAAATGTCTGCCACCAAAAAGTTGTCAATTTCTGTCAAAAAAAAAAAACAGTTGCACTCCGGGAGTGCCGACAGAAGTGAAAACTTGAACAATTACATGTGTATTTTTTTAATTGTCAGGAAATATTTTAATGTGCAGGAAGTGTTTTTATACTATATTCTTCAATTTCCTTTAATGCGCTATTGTACATGAAAAATAATGCATACTACTTGGTACCCGCGACTTCGTCTGCATTTTATTTATATCAATCGGGTCAAAACCTGTTTTATCTTTCAAGCCAACCAATTAGCCCTACACATTTAAATTCATTGTTAAATACGCAGCAAATGCATTTATTTCTTACCAAATATAAATACCTACGATGAATTTTATTATCCCTAACTTGAGAAATAATTGGTAGATACTTCATCCACTTCCCTCGCACCAACCAGATTGCGCCAGCAAATTTTAAAAATAAAATTCTCTCTTAAATTACTTTACCATAGCAAACACACTTTCCCATCCCACAAAAAAACATCTTCTAGTAGGCAAATTCTCTTAAGTTTTCTGAGCTGGCGGCAGCGTTGCCAACCACTTTTAACGAAAAAATAAATAACTTAAAAAAAGGATGCCTTTTTCAATAAAATAATACAAAAAAATAATTTTTAGGTAAAGTGGAACAATAAATCAAAGATAAAGCTCAAATACAAAAAAAAAAATAAACAGCCATCGAGTTTGTTTCCAATTTCAATCCCCTTACTGAAAGTGAAAGCTGGAATTATTTTTAAAGATTGACAGATAAATTGTCCGTAAAATGGGCAGAGTTTAAAATTGGAAACACATTCTCTAAGACCGAGGTTACATATAAAATTCTTTTTTGGCCTGATTTTTTAAGAATGTTTAAGAATATTTAAAAAATTTAAATAAAAAACTGTCCTTTTTTTATGGTAGTAGCACTCCTGAAAGCATTTCCTTTTTCTAACTCTTGTTAAACCGCGATTCCCATACCCATTCAATTCAATTAAATGTTTTTTTGATTCAATTTTTTAATTTTTTTAAACATTTTTAAAAAATCTTTGCCAAAAAAAAAATTAAATGTAAAGAATGTGTTCCCACCTTCAAACTCTGTCCATTTTTCGAACACTATCTGTCATTCCTTAAAAATAATTCCAGCTTCCACTTCCGGTAAGTGGAATGAAATTGGAAACAAATTTTAAAGCTGTTTGTTGTATAAATACAAAATGTTTTGTTTATTTTTTTATATTTATGTTTTATTTTTGATTTATTGTCGCACTTTACCAAAAAAATATTTTAGCCATTAAATTATTGCAAAATACATCTTTTTTCTCAAGTTAGGCATTTTTTCGTCAAAATTGGTTGGCAACGCGCACACTGGTGTCGCAACATTACTAACACAACATTTGTGCTGCGAGTAAATTTATTTTCTCAACAAACTTATTGTTTTAACTTAAGAGAATAAGAAAACAAATTCCGCAAAGATATCCATCCATTCATGTGTGTAAGTGTTCATAAGTGAATATAACCTGCGTTTGTAGCTCCTACTCTTATTTCACAAAATGGTTCCCAAAACAATAACACAAAATATCTTGAAATATGGTAACACTTACTTATCATAGACTACAACCCAAACGATAAAGTGAGAAGATACGTTTTCGGTGACACCATTAATGTCGTCTGTTGTTATCTTTGACGTATGATAGGTCTGTTATCTGCTAGGTGTCGCTGGTTCTTACTTGATACATCTATCTACTTTATCATTGTATATAAACATTTCTCTATATACAATGACTCTATATACCGTCTCAACTTTCGTTCCAATTTCACGAACACTGGTGTCGCAACATTGGTAACGCAACAATGGTTTAATGATTTTACCCCATATCAAAAATGCCTAACGCGCCTTAAGAACTTACTATCACTGGTTATTTTGGTCAAAAACTTTGTCATACTCTGCTCTCTCAACGCTCATTCGCTTCAAAGCAGCATTTCGTTTTACATAATTGTTGCTTGCGCGCTTTGGCATTTAATATCGTAAAGCATAAACCAAGTAGAATTTCTCCCGCTTACAATTATTGTACTGTCTATGAATACGTGCAGCGTTACCAAGTCAGTGCTTTCAGCGTTAATTTGAGTGCCCAAAATTTAATTTTTGTGCCGATTTAGTGCTTGGGCGTTTTTTTAGTGCTTACGAAATATTTTAATGCGTTTTTAACGCTGCCATCCTTCTATACCCGTTCATTTCTCTTCAAATGTAATGCGTTCTTCTGTTTGCCTTTTCACTAATTTAAAACAAATTAGATGTATGTAACTAGTATTTTATTTAATTTTATTGAAGTTTATTTATCACCATATCTGTGCCTAAGTTGTTTTAGCTGCCCAAGTGAATCGATTTTGATGAAAAAAATATTACTGCATGTAAACGAAAACAAAAAATCCGCTGTTACAAATTTGTTTTTTCTTTTTTTAACGAAGTTATTAACAAAAAAGTGGTTATATCTTTAAACATACGTTCGGCATTAACCCCTCACAGCTATTCGGAAAAAAATTTTAACGAATCCATAGGATTTTTTTATACAGAAAATAATATTAAAATGATTTGGTTATTGTTAAGTAAAAAAAAAAAGTAAAAGTAGAAAGTAAAAATTATTACAAAGGTATTTATTCAGTAGATAAATAAATTAAAAATTATAAATAGGAAAAACAACAAAAGCAAGCGCAATACGATCTACGTTAAACACAAATACCAAGCAAGTTAGCTATAGGATAAATTATGAGTTATGACAGTTATAAAAACAATTTTTGTCTGCTGTTAAACATAAATTTACCTTACATTTAGAACAGTACATTTTTGTTTGTTCTGGGCACTCATTCCGTAATTTTTCAGACGATTATCGTCGAAACGATAGACGTTCAAAAGTAGCCACTAACTGCCAAAATTACGAGTTTGAGACCTTAATACAATTCATTATCCACAAATGCAATGAAAGCTGATGATAGTGAAACAAATTCGGGCAGAATATAACTTCTTATGATCATCAAAGTTTCAGAAACGATATAGTCGCAACGATTATTGTTATGCGGAATCTGCCCCCTGAACAATTAGGTAACTTGCACCGTCCCTTTTTGTCGATAATTGTCCAGTGATCTGTCTTATCTAGCCGTATGTCTTTAGGAGCAGCATTGGATGTATTTATTTTTGAACGTTTGGTTTGAATGAGTGATTCCAAAGATGTCGGCCGCCCACGTTTGTTAGGTTCCACAGAGCCGTAACTAAACATAACATCGGCAACTTCCAACCCAAAATCGTTGAGCCTCATGTGTTTGTATTCACGGCGGCCTTTGTTGATCCTTTTATGCAATATCCATACATTTACTGCAGTCATATCTAGCATATGAAAAAGTAACCGGTTTGTCCATTTTCGGATTTTCATCATTCCCATGAAACTGTTCATCAGATTCACTTCTTCCATGTGCTCCAGTCGTTGAACTTGGTATCATTTTGACAGACTTCTCTTTTCTATCGAACCTCCTTACACTTAGACCCTTTTGACTATCTGTATAAGAAGAAGAAGAAGGTTTTATTTCGACATATATGTTGAAACGAGATTGACAACCCGGTTGTCCTTGCAAGTTATTCCCATGCCGTGAATAGATGCAACAAATTCCTGGCTTGCTCCACGTTCGCACTTCATCATCGTCTTTTCTTTAGGTAGCTTACAGTTTTTATTCTGTTACGACGTATAGTACCAACTGTAAGTATGCCTTGAGTCCAAAGATATGTCACCAATGGCAGGGTTGTGTATAGTAGTTGTCACAGTATATATATAATGTAATTTGTATACCGTGGCCCTTCCCGGCGCAATCTTACAATATTTGCCGATGGTTCCAGATCTGGTTCGCCTTGAGAAGGTCCTTAAGTAAATTTCAAACTTATACGCGAATCCGCTTGTGTCGCATAAAACAAATAGCTTAAATCCCCACTTGTGAGGCTTGTTTGGTAAATATTGCTTCATAAAATGTCCAATTTTTGAGGAACACATTTGCTCACACTGAGAAAACTAAATTTAAAAATATGGGTACCAAACCCGAAAATCTGTTTCCTACACCCATAACTTAGCAAGCTTACCCATATCTTGGATGTCATCCACAAATCGAGGCTTTTGTAGCCAATAAAGAGCTGCCATAGCTCTTTAAGACGCGGTTGTTTACGAATTAAATTTAAGTCGGGTATATGAGGACCGTATACCAAAGTCCAGTTACCCGCTAAGCAAGCTACGCTTGTTTACAACAACCCTTTATCAGTTGCTTCACCTAGTCGTTGAGATAGGTTCTCATAAAACTTTTTCACTTTCCTTTATTTATTTTATTGGAAAATATTTCATTTAGATCCCTGACATTCCGTAGATAGCTGTTGATGCTATAACACCTGAGAGGGTAGGTATTAACAGCGTTTTTAGAGACTATGGCGGCTATGGGCTTCATAGATTTCTAAAATTATTTTACAGGATAAATATATCTGAGGGTCTTATAAAGCTTTTAATAGGCTATAAGATCCACCGAGGTAGGCTCTTTCTGTAAAATATTAGAATACTTTTTTTTGGGTTCAGAACCTCTCAATGAGGTTCTAATGGCTCTGTTTACGGGTACCACAAATCTTTTAGAGACTGTGACAGCCTTTCATGAGGCTCTGACTGCTGTGTATATTTGTAACACAAATCTTTGAGAGGCTGTGAAACCTTTCAAGAGGTTCTTACAGCTCTGTATGCGGGTCTGATAGCTAGCTTGCATGTTATCAAATATATTTTGTTGGTTTCCACAGCTCTGTTTAATGTGCTGTACCCATTTACTGAAGGCATCACACCTTACTTTTGGTTATGGAAGCCACGAGGTTAGCAGTAGGTATACCTACATAAAAAAGAGGTGGCGCATTTAGTAGGTCTATCGTACCTCTGTGGTTTTCTGAGTGCATCTACACAAAGTCGGTCTAATCGTGGTATGCTTTCAAAAGTCCTATTAAGATATTCGATTAGAGGTCTTATAAGGTAGAGGCGGTCGCGATCGGGGTCATTGCGTTTTCCGGCTCTACTTTTGCCTTTGATATAATAATGACTTGTTCATCTCCGAATAGATTCTGGTTACAATTCGTTGCTCCAAAGTCGCTGGAAACAAATATGACCAAACTTGATAAGGCGTTTCTAAAGACTGTACAATTTCTGGAATGCTAGTATCCCCTCCAAATCTCACTTGTTCCGCATAATAAACAAGGTTCGCTTTCTTCCATATGACCTTTTTAAATTCCACGGACTTCGGGTTAATTTTTGTTTGAGAAAATTGTGAGGGAAATGGATTCCAAGATCAGATCCGGTATGAAATGACCTAGATCTGCATTGTCATTTTTTATCATACAAAGTTTGTTATATTAATAAGCGTTTTTTTTTTTATTTTTGTCGATGATTCATATACAAGGTGGCGCAAAAATAACCTTCCGATGTTTTTTGGCTGTAATTTAAAAAAAAATGAAAAACTTTGATTCTTCTTGTGGATTATTTTTATTTGGTCTTTTAATATTTTTTACATCAAGTCGAGAATATGATGTCATGTAAATGGCCGCAAATGGCCGCCGCCACAGTTGATTGTCATTTGAGCACTTTTTATGGCATTTTCCGGCGATAGGTCCTCACATTCTTGACGGATATTGTCTTTAAGAGCTGCAAGAGTCTGAGGCTTGTTGACATAAACACGCGACTTCAAAAAGCCCCACAAAAAGAAGTCTGGAGCGGTCAAATCAGGCGATCTTGCGGGCTAGTGCAAATCGCCAAAAACGACCCGGGAACGTCGCTTTCAGAATATCGGTTGTGGCTCGCGCAGTGTGTGCCGTAGCTCTGTCCTGTTGGAACCACATGTCCTCCAGTCCTAAATCGTCCAATTGCGGTAGAAAAAAATCGGTAAACATGGCCCTATAGCGCGCATCGTTCACTGTTGTCGTTTGACCAGCGGCGTTCTCGAAAAAAAAAATGGCCGCGTCAACAGAGGCGATATTCTCGGCACAACGGGCGCTCCGGGGCCCGCCACTCTTGGCAACGTCTCGTGTTGTGCCAGTCTCTTCGAGGCGAGCGGCTAAACGTCGCAGTGTTTCATCAGTAGGCGTTGGACGGCTAGGAAATCTGCGACGAAATTCACGTTGTGCCAAAGTCACCGACCGATTATTGCTCAAATAAATAGTCACCAATATTCCGCGTTCTGGAGCAGTGTAGCGTAACATTGTTTATTAACGTGTATTTCGCATGTGTTTACTACACAAATGTCAAAACATAACTGACATTAGGGGCCAATCGCAAAATTTATAGCATTTTCTGACCTTTCGCGCCACCTTGTAGTTCATTGATTTGCATTTGTTTGCAGTTATTTGAATTATTGGAATTTTTTCAAATGTTACCACAGAATGAACACTCAGGCATCTGTCAGGTTTCTACGTGCAAGTGTATGCGTGCGGCTAATTTACTTTAACATGGCACACATAGTTTGCTACATAGAAACACGGAAAACAGCTTGTAGGTAAGTTCTCTTAAGTTGTAAGAGCTGACCGTCTATTTAATACTTAGTTTATGCTGTAAATTAGACTATATCTAAGAATACAACAAAAACATCCCAGGCCGAAAGACACATTCAGCAATTTAAACAATAATGTCGAGGAAAAGATTCTCAGTAGGTTACCTTTCAGATTACCACGGCTTGCGATGTCTCAACCAATTGCACCTTAACAACTCACCCGGGGAACGGAACTACATATTTTTTCTGAATCCCCCAGTCCATGTGGAATTAGGAGCAGGTTCTGCTGCATAAAAAATGTACAACCCAAATACCGTTCTGACCCTTTTCACACAGTTAATCTAACCTCGCATTGGATATTCTGAAACCTAAAAAAATAAGAACATATTCGTATAAGAAATATCTACACATGAAATTTAGCGCAAAGTCGTGAAAGTCGTGAAAGCTGGGCACTGACCTACGCGACATTAATTTCCACCTCTGACTTTGACAAGTTCCCCATTGATGTAGTGATTTAAAAAAAGTACAAAAAAAAAACGAATGGACCCTTCCTTTATTTTGACCCACCCTGTAATTTTTTTGTAAAAAGTTGCTGATAGTGGCAGTCCTTGACTTATTTTGGTAATTTACAAAGTCATCAACACTTTTGTATTGAAGCTTCTTCAGTCTACAACCGTTTAACTTCCAAAAGACATTCGGACCTCACCAAAGTTACCGTGATGTATACTTCGAACTCCATTATCAGGTTCAAAGAAGCGACGCAAAAACAATTTGCTTCATTCTTCTGTGGAATTCCTCACCGACACTTCACAGAAACATGATCCACGAGAATTCTATTCGCCACGATTCGTTTAACTACTTGGTATTCTATCTCCTCGTCGATATCCACTTCTCCCCGTATCGCAATGTACTCGTAAAGTTAAATGGCTTTAATTAATTTTATGGTAAACTTAATTTTTGACACAGTACACGGGACACAGTCCACCAGGGTAATTAAGAATGCTGGTGTGCATTACGAACGTGCGCACACGCACTCTTCGGCTTTTACGCGCCCCAGCGATGACTCGTGCCACAGAAATGGCTGCCTGCGCTCGAAAATCAATTAAACTCCCGAAACAACCGGATGACATGGTAAAAAAATTAACCTTGTAATTGACGTCCACTCGATGCGGGCATTGGAAACCGGCCCGACAAAGGGACGCGACTACTGCCACCGACCCAGACACGATCCCACTTTGTCCCTAAAAGGAAACGTCACCTGAATCAATGATCGACCAACTGTCTGTCAGGCGTCTGTCAAAACAAAAAAAAATACCCCTTCCGTCGCCGACTACGGCACCCATGATTAACCCGTTTAACACGATTATGACACATGCTTGCACCGAATGAACTTATCCATTGCACTGCGCGGTTGCGCTTCCATTTGATCAGACGCGTTGGCGCGTTGCGCATTCCTGTTGCGCGTTTTATGCTCGTCCTCGCTTTGGCTGTGTCCTATGCAAAAGGCGTGAAGCCAATTGCCTTGTTGCATGGCAAATTTTAATTACTGGTATCAGTTTCAATTTAATAACTATGCTGGGTCTGCACGTCGCGTCGCCTCTTTTGTGGCTGCAGCGGCGCGCGTTCCGTACATAGGCGACGGAACGCAGCCCATTGCTGCAGACATTGTGCGGACTTAATAATGTGTTTTAAATTGGGCTTGACAGTTGCGTTGAACGCGCCTCAATCGCGGACCATGTTCGCGCCTGACTGAAGCGTAAATTGGATTCTTTTCATAGAGGAGCGCGCTATCCCGAGGATTTGCAGCAGGTCGATCGTTAGCCGGAATGGTGGTGCGCGCAACTTGGAAATTACAACTTATGATGGTGAAAAATTAATCACAAATTATCACTTAATAATAATTATCTTTGGGTTTTAATGTGTTTTCCAATTGCATGCCAGTTGTTTATGCTCTCAATTTGGTTTGGTGCACTGGTTTAGTGCGTGTAGATGGAGTTGCCGTGTACACGCGGGTGGATGCTTGCAATAAAATTCAAGATCCACTTAAGTCTAATGGGAGGTCCAGCTTGTCAGAAGTCTTAAGTTAAATACAATTTTGACATCAACTTGAACTACTTCTATGCATGGAGTCGAATTTTGTGCCGCCATTATTATGCGAGGTCGGAATTGTAGTTTGACAAGTCCAACTAGGAACTTCCGAACCTAAGATTCACTCGACGTGATGGCGACTTTGAGGAAACGTATAGGTCTGGTAACTGCAGAAACATCTGCCTTTCTTTTAAAAGGCTGTTACTGCAAGGCTAAATGGAGCTACCAAGCAAACCTTACAAAGGAACAAAAAATGTCACCGCTGACAATGCAAACAATTTGCATTCGAAACAGGCGGCCTTACTAATAATCAAACACAAACGATGAGTTGGCTGCCAGATTAAGTAAAAAGGTTCACCATAAGTGAATCGGTACCAATAAAAAATTAGACCTCCACATTTACCAGCGGGACAGCTTTTTTATAATCTATTACATTTGTTATCAAATTTCATAATTTGTTATCGTGGAAACAAAGGTACACAAAAATTGCATTTGAATTTTGCATTTATGTTGTAATAAGATCCCTTTCAAAATTTATTAGAATGTCTTGATTAATTCGTAGGCTGATGATGCAAATCGAAATTTATTGATGGTATAAAGATCACAATTGAATCGTTAGCAAGTCAAATAATTGAAATATTAGCCTGCCAATTTATATCAGTATAAATTAAAATCTTAAGCTTAGTATGCTGCTCGCGCTTAAATTAAGCTCCCATACAAAAATGTCTCCAAAGGTAAAATTAAGCAAAGCAGTTACGCCAAGCAGTACGCAGTTCAAGTTAAATTTGTTAGCCACTGTACGAAAAATCTCTGTAGAATTTAAGTAAGCGTATTAATGCATTTTTCCACAGCTACATTTTGACAGATTAGAGAAAATATCGTTATTCGCAACAAAATTTACAGTATGGATAATGGTTAGAAATTCCTTGTTGTTAATTTAACTCTTTTAGAAATGGAATATTTTAACGACGAGTAATGGAAGAGATTTTTGAGGAGGGAGCTGTAGAATTACAAATAAAGAAACAGGACAAAGTCAATAAGCTTTACCAACACAGTTTTTTTTTTTTTTACGGAACTTACACTGTCAAAACTAAGCGAACATTAAGCGAAGTGGTGGAGAGAAACATTGGAGAGGCGCTTAATTTTAGCTTTCCTGGAACAGCATACTAGGCTTAAAGGCTAGTACGGACCTGTTCCGGAACGAAATTTTCCGGTGGTCTCCAAATGGACAACGAAACGTCTGCGAAAAGGTAGTGGAAAATAATTTGTGGAGAGTTCCATCAGCTGAGACACAAGTAGCAGTGTTACCAGCACTGGCTAATTATATCTGATTTGGGTACTCGAATTTTTCTCAAAATTGTCATTTGGGATTTATCCTAATTTACGATATTCACTTTTAAGTTTGGCGATTTTTAGGCTCCTTAGGAATTAATTTATTAAATGAATACTTCAATTGCGAACGCACTCTTTTCGAATAACTAAAACTTTTAAACAATTATGTAGTTTTCGATTGGGTATTTCAGATTTCTGCTGCCAAATCGAATTGAGTCCGAATTTGACTGGTTCTCTTACGTATTGAGTTGCCCAAAAGTGATTTTTTCGCTTGCACTGGAGATCCATTGCAATTGTCACACATTTTTACCAACCCATTTCGAAATAATTTAATATAAAAACTCGTTTCCATAGGCGTTTCTTTTCTTTTAATATTTTTAACATTGAAAAATGGAAACTAGAAAAGTCTCTCAATTATGAGTACCTGCTAGTTTTTTTTTTTAATTTAATATTGTCGTCTTTAAAATCAATGTATTCAGAATATAAGTGTGCCTAAAGAATTGCAAAAATGTGCACTTTTGATCCTTGTATTTGTGTTGGGCTATTTTTGGCTCCAACATTTTTGATTTTTGGCTCCATACCTCTTGTGAAACCTGGTAACACTGCAGTACAAATGTCAAATTTTCGCAAAAATGTCCCGGACAATAAACGTGAGCGAAAAGAGAGTGGAGAATTGTACCAAGCAATCTACTACAACTACCCACTTTTCCGCCATCATTTCCCAGCAAAACGAAAAGGAGAGCGAAATTTTTCGTTCATGATATCGTTGTGTCAATATTGTATGGGATTTTTCTATCCGGAACAGGTCCGCCTTAACGTAGAAAACCATAAGCGAAAGGATCAATTAAAAAGTAATTTGAAATAAATAGTTAATTTGATTCAAACAAAACTTAGCTTTATTGAGAAGTCAGAACAAAAAATAAACGAGGTTGTCTTTGCCGAGGTTAAAAAATGCACATTTAAAATCCATAATTGTCTGTCAAAGTCACGAGAGGCCTGTTTGAACTAACATTTCGTCACTAGTCATATTTTATGTAGAGCTGTTCCTTTTTTTTATCGGCTTATTTTATCTATCTACCTCCATTTAGGTGGGAGGGGTAGTTAAAATATAATATCAAAAACGTTGGTAACACTTACGACTTACTATAACATTTTTGAAAGCGGAGAATCCGTTATTTCATATTGTTTTTGAAATCAAGTCATTTCTGTTAATATTTTGTGAAAAAAAAAAAACAGTGTGGGCGGGGTTTTACGGGACGTTCCGCCTCCCAGTGAATTTATTTACAAAGCTATGCCACAATTAAGTTTACTTCAAGCGCCCAAACCTGATAAAAATGTAGCCCAAAATCGTTACTCAGAAAGAAGACCAAAAATCGTTGAAAATGTTCGAAATTCCTTAAGTTCTTTTTTTTTTGTATTTTTCCCACTTACCCATCTCACGTATGCGCGCCGTGAATTTTATTTGACTTTTTTTCTTCTGCAAATGGGGACGTTCAAGTATCTAGTTTAGTTAGTCTGACAGCTCTTTCACTAGGTGTATCTCGGTTTTGATTGGGGGAAATCGGTCATATGAGCAGCTGTGTCAGTTGACGCCTATGGAGGGGTAGCCGACGAATCTATTCAAAAAATTCGTGGCTGAGTACTAAGTTTACAGTTCACGTATGTGGATGACGTAGGAAAAGTGACGTACCCGACCAATCTAGTTTTTGCGTTCAGGTTACATCCCATCCAGGCCAATCTAGTCGCCTTAAGATAACTAGATTCTTGAATTCGGCCATTGGCTTTTGTGGCTTGTGTACACAGATGAATGAATAAAAGAGATGGATATCTTTCGTACGTCTATCCCCCCAAAACCCATTTGTTTACATTGTTGATTTTGTAATTTCAACCCCCGTCTGTGAATACGTGTGACCTACAAAAAAGCATGTTGCTAATGGCCGGCCAATATTCCTTTTGCTTTTATGGGCATCGCGTTGTTCAATTGTTTTGTGTTTGGTGTTGAACTTTTTTTAGTTTTTGTAAGGCTTCGATTAAAATATAAAAAAAATAGTGAAATACACATTTCGGAATAGCGAATTCTTGCATTAAAGTTCAATTCATGAACTCACATTTACTAGAAAAGAAATGAGCATGGGTGCGTGACTTCATGAATTTTTCGGGAAAACAGCTTGTGGGCAGCCGCCTTTCCACTGGAAAGTTATATATCTCTGTATTCCATTATCTTTGCTTGTGTACATCTGTCAAATCAAAAGGTCTGCAAAATAAATTGATGTGCCTGCCAGTTGAACGACTGTTCGATGTCACATGACTGCACTCTTGCCTTAAGTCTTAAAAGTGCGGGTTTGTTCGAAAATATTTCTTTTTTGTAGTTTTGTGAAGCAATAAAACAAACAAAATTTGTTAAACGATATATAGCCCAAAATTGTGTTGGGTGCTCACGGAACAAATTCCTATCGTTTTTCAAGGCAACAGATAGCCCAAAATACAACAAAGCGTATAATCAGGCAACAATGGTCTTGACACTTTTGGCGGCTTATACCTTGAAACTTTTTAAATCATTATTAATTATCTGTTGGGAGCAATTCAAACAATGTGTGGCCAATACCTGACAACGGGGCGTGGCACATTTTACCTATAAAAAGAGAACATTTAAATCGCTTTATTAATATGTTGTCGATACTCGCATCATATTCTTCCTAATCGTATACTGTCATTATTTTATTTACAAAAATCTGCGGTGTTTTCAACAGTATCTTGCCAACTACTTAATCGAACAAATAGTCGGCCATTTTCGGACTATATCGAGTCGCATATCCATATACCGCTCTCATAACCTTATATCCCTTTGTCATTGTCTTAGTTCCTTCATTAGTGGATTCTAGACTAAAGGGCCGTTTAACTCTGCCGCACTACATCCTCTCATGCATGCTTCCAGGCAAAAGGATTCCCATTTACCATTCTCTCATAATACAGCAAGTGCAGCCATTTCTCTTCGATGCCTGGCAAGAGTTTAATATCCCACATGGCCCATTCGCCTTTGCCTCTCATGCCACAGATAACTGATATGTATATGCAGTTGGCAACTGGCCAGCCTTTCAACTCTCGCTCCAATGCACCGAATTCTCGCTGTCTTCATCTGCTGGCCTGACTGATAAACCGCTGTTATTTAACTGAAATTTATTGGGGCAATATGAATTATTGTGCAATTTTGTTGGCGGCACAAGACAAGGTAAAACGAGCGCCTTTTAACTGGAACCACATCCATCGTCCCGGTATATCCATTGGTTGGATATACTCGTATTTGTCCTTCCCGTGCAGGTCCAGGTATGCAATGTACACACCGCGATGTTCGTACATCACTTTACGCACTGTCGAACATATAACTGCGCGCATCTCGTCCACATCGTCTACCGAATGGGAGATTTATTTGCGCTATCAAAATGATCGGCCAGTTTGAATGCGAATTATCTCCGCTGGTCCGCACATATACTCATAAGTCCAGCGATTCGTTCCCATATTTAGATTGACTTGTTTGTTTTTCTTCGGCTCCGGCTGTCCCCTGATATGGTTGCCCAACTGTGAGCGGGGCTGCGCGCCAGCCACTCGATATTTCACAATTTGATGCATTGATTGCTCTGGATGAGGTCTGGATGTCTGGAGTCTGGAGTCTGGACTCTGGACCCGCGGAATGAATCGAGAACCATGTGAAATATGAAATTAGTATCGGGACGACAGTGGACAATTTATGATGATTCTTCATCGAAACTCACATCAATTTGATTTAGGGACATCACTTGCTTAAGTGGCTGGCGAAGGTCATTTGCCTCGTTGCGAACGCAGCGCAGCGCAGTCGCCGGGGCGCATGCTCCCAGCATGACGCACAACTAAAACGTGATAATTTGTGTGGCAACTGTGGCAGTGCACACAACCCACAGACGGATTTTGTGTCGTCTGGACGGATATCCTCACCTATTCGGAATCTGCGCATTGTGTTGGAGGTATTTTAGGTATTCGCAGCTCATGTAGGTTTTTGCCCTCTTTGACACGAGCTACCGATCCTGTTTGGGTTTGCTGTTTTGCTTTTTTTTTGTTTTCAGTGACACATGGGTTGAGATGTTTATTTAAATATCTAGTCTCGCACCTCGTGCAACAGGTGGAAACAATCCTTGAAATGCGCAAAGCTGGTGTACATTTAACTGATGCTTTGTTTGGCTTGGTGCCAATTGGATGGCGGGAATCTTTGTTTGGGTAGTTACCTCAGCGTGTGCGCAGCACGTATCGAACCTCAAGCTTGCTTACAAGAACATCGGGGCACACTCGTACAAAGCGCGCGATTTTGGTTGTTGGCGGTGGGAGTGGACGTTGAATTTGTTTGATGACATTGATTTTGACAGTTCCTTATGTGTCACTTGTAAAATATCTATTTAAGTGCATTTTTTGAGATATGTAACGTTGAATCATGAATTAGAAGTTGAGGAAATTTATAGCCTTGGCAACTAAATTTGTTTATTGGTAAATGGATTTTGGAAAGTGTGGAGTCTTTGTGTAAATTGCCAGATTAAAGTTGATTATTGGTAAGGCCGAGACAGTTTAAATTGCATTAACAGAAATATAGGCCTGTAGAAGTGTACGCATCATTTCCTAATTTTAGCTTCTCTTTGAAACCTTCGTCGATGCTAAATGAACCGTAGATCAGACGGGAGAACAAATTTATTCCGCCTAAAGCAAGTGAGTTTATTTTGATCTGCCCTCGACTGGAAACATGGGTTATATTTATAATGCGACTGGTATGACAGGGACCTTATGCAACTTTTGCTAAGTTGCTCGTGGGCCTTTTTACCCATCAGAGGAGAAACAGAAAGTTAATTTGCGTACACGGTTTCAATCGATATAAATAAATCGATCAATAGATATACAGGTTTTAATCGAAAATGACAGAAAAAGAGAAAATTAGCAAAATAACGAGTAACGATTAGTTCCTCTTTTGCCTCGAAACAGCTCAGAGCATTAACACACTAGATATATTCGCGTACTTTCCCGAGTCAAACTAAAAAATTGAGCAAAACTATCTCAGAGAGCTGAAATTATTGACGTTTATTACGTATGTACGTGGATAGGCTTCGAGCTACTTTGAGTAACTTTCATCTTTGACATCTTATCCATATGACACATAAATATGTATATAACTTACATTTTTGCAACATATGAAACGTTCTAGGACAAAATTCGACCACCACCGAATTTTCTTTATTTTTACATATTTTACTGTTCTGTGCAATTAATTTTTAAGATGGATTTTGAATTTGTTTATTGACAACTTTGTGCATTTGACATATTTATCAGTACTTGACTTGCCGGTTGAAATTCTCTAAGATGTTTCGAGCCAAGAGAGGAACCACTCGTTACTGGTTATTTTGCTAATTTTCTATTTTTCTGTCATTTTTGATGAGTACGTGCGATTGCGATCAATTTATATCGATTGCGTTCGAGCCACCAGCCACCTCAATTCCTGGTTTCTTGGGGAAACTAGTTTTTTATATATTGAATTGCTATATTACATATTTCTAAAGGGTTTTCCAATAAGAGGTGTTATTTTGGTATTCAAAGAAAAACGTCATTTTTTGAGATAAATGATCGGATGTTTATTTCATAATAATGAGGAAGGTATGCCGTTAATAATGAAAAACAACATCAGCCAAATGGCCACCACGAGCACGCATACAGGACCATATCCTTTTCATGAAATTTTCCGTAACCAAATCGCATACAGGACCATATCCTTTTCATGAAATTTTCCATAACCAAATCGCAAAGTGGCTGCCCTATGTCCTCGATAGCCTCACTAATTTTATCTTTGAGGTCTTGAATCGACGCTGGGCTATTGGCGTAGACTATCTTTCTTACCTTGGGTTTTCCGAGCCCCAGATGAGACAATTTTGCTTATTGCGTAGCCACCGAGGTGGAAATGGGCCTCATCAGTCAATGATTTTTCGATGGAATTCCGGATGATTTTCATGCATTTCAAGGACCCAATCAGCAAAGTCACGACGTTGCTGACGATCGGCCGGCTTGAGTTCTTGTTTTAACTGAACTTTATAAGCCTTAAGACCCAAGTCTTTATGCAAAATACGATGTAATGACGTTTGCGGAATGCCCAATTCCAAAGAACGACGAGGAATGGACAAACCTGGGTTTTCTTCAACACTTTGGGCTACAGCAGCAATATTCTCAGTTGTTCTTGAGCGACGTGCACCGGTTTTAATCTTCACATCACTTACTTGTCCCAACAGCTCGAATTTTTCCACCAATTTCTGTATTGCGGTCCGACAAGGTGCTTCACGATGACCAAAAAATGCTTTAGTTATGCAAACTGTGACTGCAAGATTTTCACCATTTTTGTAGTGAATTTTAATCATTTCAATGCGTTGTTGAAGCGTGTATCGTTCCATTTTTAGTAATGGCGCAGTTTCAACTTGTCAAATGTCAAAGAATAAAAGCTTCAAAAGTGACAGATACCGAAATAGCGGTTCATTCACAATAACACCTTTATTTATGGTAAAGCAATCTTATTTACACAAAAATATTCTTTGTTCTCTAACACACCCTTGCGGAGCAAATTGGAACAGAGCGTAAGGGAGGCGGGCAAGATTGGCAAGTAGTCCCTTTTGCTCCATGAGGTTCTGTTTTCGAATTAATATTCAATTGATATTTCTTTTCTTTAAGGATAAATAAACTTATGCTTTACAGATTTAAACTGTAATAGCCACCACATGGACAAGGGAGAATTTGTACAAAAATCTATCGCCGTAAGAAATATTGAAACGGATTATCCTAAAGCGAGTAAAATATCTTAACATTCCAAAAACTACACTGATTCTAATAATAATAATAAGATATAGCTAAAAAAACGGTCGGCTTAAGACAGTTTTCAATTTAATTGCGTTTGAAAAGAGATTAACTTCAAGCACTGGCTTATGAGCTGAATGAAACAAATAAGCTGTCACATTCTTTTGACAAAGAAGAAAGAATGATTGGAAAAGAATTGCTGGAAAATTACTGCCCAAAAAAAGATATTCTTAAATTGTTCTTCGAAACCCGCAATAAACACCTTAAACCAGAGTGCAAACTGTTCATACACCAATCGATTGTGCTAAGTTCGATCTTTTGACAGTAATATTTCACGTCTCCTATTTGTCGGTCCGTTCCACTGCAACTCTTTCATGGCGTTGATATCGCAGTCTACAGCCTTCAATATCTCCGTTATTGATATGCTTACAAGATCTATTAGAGATCTATGCACTGGACTTGCATATACTGGCATCATTGCCCTTATTTCACTATCATAACTCATTACTCATTAAAATGAAATCGATCTAATTCCAGACTGTTTCCTTCAGAGCATTGGTTTTCTTTCGTAGAGGTTTCTGAGGACAGGAACTTATAAGTTAAAACATGTTTCGTATAAAATAGTGGACGACGATTCGCCAAAGCACACGCGGAAGAACACAATGCGAATATCTGGAGTGCTTGGCGGTTGAAAAGATATATATATGCATTAAAACAGTTTCGAATACATGATAAAATTGCGAGAACATTTTTTTCACTCTATCTTTTAAAATAGGTACTCAAAATCCTACACAACAGCAAATAAAGCTTTTCTGACTGTCAAAAAATGTTTTAAACTGGGATTCTTATGACCTGTTCGATAATTTCGTTGAATTTTCTGGCAAAATGGAACAATGTTCGCCAGACATTCATTCAGAAGAACGTATTCGCCCAGTCGTTTGCTGGAAAGTTTGCATGCAAGTGTGTGACTGCTGAGTCTTTTGATATGGAGATCCACATTTACTTGGTGGGTTCTTTATAACTTCCGGTAGTAGTTGTCGATATGAAAATGTGTACGACAAACTACGGCGTGTACACTGGGAGATTCTCAGTCTCACGAAAGTCTGATAATAGTGATTTCAGTCTGATAACAGTGATTTCAGAGGGAGTTTAGAACATTTTTAGAGCAAGTGTTTGCAGGGCTCTTTCTTAAAGAACTCAGCGTGCGAAACTGGGGACAGCTGGCTATAAATCGTGCTGACTGGAGACCCTTATTGGTTGAGGCCCAGGTCCACAGCGGACTGTAGCGCCACCCTAAGTAAGTTTGGTGGTCTCAGAACCTTCTAGAACTTGAAAACTTACTCATGGCGGTGTCCTGCGTGCTGGTGAACATACTTCAGACAGATGTAGCTCTTAGAACTGGCGACTTTCGATCATCATTCACCCACGCAGCTCCGATTCTTACAAACGCATGTATGAAGCATGTGCATTCAGCCATCACGCATGAAGTCACCACGAGGTCTTCCAACGCACTCGGTTGCATTGGTTTCAGAAAAATCTCCAAGTCATATTTTTGTGCCACTTTCTCTATTCATCCAAATCAAAGTCAAAGCGCACAACTTTCAAGCTCATTGGCCTGGGAAAAAGGAAAACGGCATAGCGCTCCGTCTCCGAATCCCATATCGGCTAGCGCGCATCTCCATACACCCATCCCGATCTCCGACGAGGCTCCGACGGTTTTTGTTCGCAGCCAAACATCACAGCATAAATCAAAGCACCAGCGTATTAAATCATCTTGCATATTTTTTGTGCACTGAAGCCATCACCATCAGCATCATCTGGAGTCATGGATGGAGCCAGGCATTGTCTAAGCTCGACCGTATTTTTTATTTGTTATTTCTACGCCTACGCCAGAACAAGCACACGGCAAGCTCTGGCGCACATTTAGGCCATCACCGCACAGACGAGCAGGATTGGTTCCTCTTGTCTAATACCTCGTGTCGTTGCTGGCTGCTGCTGTATAGCTACTCTTGTTGTGGCACAGTCGCTGCGCCTAGACGGGCTATATTGCGAGTGTTTTTTCATGGTCTTCTCACCTCCATGCGAAAACAGCGCGACGCCTCTGCCGCCGCACCACCACCACGACGAGTCCACCATAAAGATGAGATGTGCAGAGTGCAGGCTGCGGTTCTTCGGTTCGGTTCGCGTTCCGATTAAACCGAAAAAAAATGGTATCTTGTCGAGATCATCTTGGAAATCTATGGCCCGGTGTTGTGTCGCCTCCTTGGGAGGACACAAGGCGAACAAATCTCAGTTATAGCGCGGTGTTAAGTCAACAATAGTTGAGCGTTCGGACGCCAGGGAACAACAGACTCTGAGACGTGGTGTGTGCGCGCTCTTGTTTGTATATTCACGGGAGCTGGAAAACGTCAAAAGAATCTAATAGCAGCCCGGAACATTGTTGGACTGGGCCGAGACTTGAGAGCAGCACACAGAACAGAACGTCTGTATAATTTGTCTTTGCTACGAGTAGCACATTCATTTTGTAGCAACAGCAGGAGTAGCAGAAATAGCTGGAGCAGCTGTGTGGAGCTTTTTGTTGATGCTGCCCTTGGTGGCAGAGTGTCGTGGCTTTTGTCTATGGTGGCAATGATGATGATGATGACGACACGGTAATGGTATGGCGGCCTAGACAGAGTCCCTTGTGTTTTGTGTATTCTCGCGTATTGTTGTGGTGGCGCGGAGACTATGGCGGCTGTGTTGTTTTGGTGGCTGCTAGCTATTTAGCTCTTAACAATGCCAATGGCGCCTCTTACACTGCTTACAAAAGAAATGAAATCCACAAACTACAAATCACTTTGATGCCAGGACGCTATTTTGTTGGTTGGGGTTGTAAATTCTGGATTCCTGGAGATAAATTGCTCCGAGTTTCTCAGAATTTCAGTTTTTTTCGTTTTTTTTTCGTTTTTGTTTGTTTGTTCTTCTGTTGGAGTTTATTGTTTGGAAAGGTCCTTGCTAATATGAATTGGCGCGTCAAAATATTTACAATAATCTTCATACAAAGTTTAAGAATTTCTTACTAACAGTGAGTCAACGATTTTTGGGAGCAATTAGTATCGAACAGAAGCATTCGCTTGAGCTATTTCCTCAAGTGGAACGTCGCCCAATAAGCTACTGAATTCAGTAACCTTAAAGTTTTACATCTAAAACTGCAGATCCCTTTAACTACTACCAGGTAATCCTTTAAAGCTTCTTTTTATGAAAAATTAAACTTCTTAGGGCTTATGCGTTTCATGCGACAGACAGAAAGAGGTCGTCGGGCAAACTCGAAACTCCGTTGAAATGAAAAAGAGACAGAGCTAGCGCCCGTGGTGGCGTGGTGAGGCAGCTTTTTCAGAATCTCAGTCTATTCCTTGTTGGACAGCAAAGTCCGATGGAACTAAAAAGCGACAGGCCATTGGGCAATAATTCCAACTCCGATAAACTGAAAAAAAAATGACTGCTGGAGCAGATGTTGTGACTCCTTTGACTTGTGATTCCTCGATGAAACAAAAAAGCGGCCACAAATGTGAGGGTGTAGCGAGCGTGTTAACTCAGTCTGTGCCGAAAAAAGCCAATGCTTGTGGGGAGAATGACGCACTAAGTCCGATGAGCCATAAACGGTTAAGAAGGCGTTGTCCATCTGACATATTGACACATGGATTCATGGCTGCCCTTAAAATAATAGGACAAAGTTTCGTGAGAATTCGCGAGGGAGTTACCTTTGTTATATAGAATCAAAAGCAATTGTCATCAGTTGTGCTACGTTTGTGTTGCATTCCATATTATTATCTTAACTGTAAGCACAGATTTGTCCCGAAGCTGGTGTCGCGCAGGCCTTATCTTCCAATGGTCCCACCAAAGATTTTCTCAAATAAGAAGAATCCATTCCAATTACCGAAGAAAGTTAAGCTAAGATTAGTCTGTGTGCCAATAATGCATATGAATGCCAACAGGCAAATGACCAGATTAGCTGTCAAATCACCAAAATGTCAGGAATACAAACACTCAATATTAGACAATGTGAACAAACTACCAATATGGTCATATTTGCTTTGACGGTTATTTAAGGCAATTGTTATTTATAATCGCGATTCCGCGAACTCAAACATCGATGACAACAAAATAATTCTGCCAGCAATGCCATAAAGAAATTTCAATAAAGTTCATATGGGCATATTAAGCTTTATGCTGGCATACGTTCTTATTGTTGTTTTTATCTGCCAAATTCAGCCTGGTCATATGTGGCATTTAGGTCATTAGAGCATAAGAAATATGCCCATTGCATTGTATGATCATATTATGACAGGAGAACTGTTAGAAATTGACATTTTATGACCAATTGGCATACAGTCTAATCTTACCTTTAGACATAATTTACGCATCCTTCTCCAGCGAGCTCGCGTATTCCACCCTCGTAATTATTGTAGCTTGGAACCTAAAACGTAAACAACCCATTAATTACCAAACAAGTTCCACTTCCAATTGGAGACTCGAATCTGTCAAATAAGTGGAGAATTAATGTGGTTTTCGATTGGGCTTCTTCAGATTCGCTCTCAGATTTCAGATATCGTGTGTCTAATCGAACATAAAAACGTCACTTGCCCTTTTTTGTGTTTGATTTATGTCGTTTTCCATTGGTTTCACTCGGGGATCCACTTATTCTGTGATCCAATGGAACAACAAAACAGCTTCTGATTGAACCCACAAAAGTATTGGTGAAATGCCAAAAAATAATCTACGGCGACTGTCAGCTGACTTGTATAAAATACGTAAATTACATTTGTGTGAGTGCTTCTTGAGTGGATTCTGACTTCAAATCGAGAAGCGAAATTCTCTTCTCAGAATCACCAGAAGAGTACTTTTTGTGCCAATGGAACGGTTTCAGAAGCGATTTTTTCGATTCCGGACTCTCCCGGACGCTTCTTTTTGCCTAATGGAAAACGACATTAGTGCGCTTCGAATATGTGTAGCCTTCGAGACTTTTCTAAGCATTTTGCTTTCACTGCTTTAATTTTGTATTTAAAACATTCTAAATTTGCGCCCAGATTGATTTCTTAAATAATTAACAAAAATAGATCCACCCGATGCAATACATTTTTTTTTTGTAGTTAAAAAATTTCACGAAAACGTAAACAAACTCCACTAGTTGTCAAACTCAAACGTACTTGCATTGGTAAATCTGAAGCAAAGCTGAGAAAAAAATCCATATTAGCAAAAGTGCTCTGAAATCTGAAAAATATTGCTTGTTTTGTACCAAACGAACATAAAAATTGCTCTGAGAGCAAAAAAAGTGCTCTGAGGTCTGAGCGCGCCCAATCGAATGCCACATAATTACCAGTTTCATTTGACATATTTTTAATCAGAAATGGAAACGTTTTTAACAGCCATTTTTTCCACTCCGGTTGTAAATGTAAATCAGATTTAAGTTAATTCTAATTTTTTAAGCCCGACAATTTAAATAGATATACATAATATTCACTCAAAAATATGCATTAAACCCGCTGGATTAAAGATGATTTGAAACAGTTTAAACCGATCGTAACCCGTTTTCAACCTACGTAATGACAAATTTTACAAAAATTAAATTGGTTTTATGTTGTTTGTCACATGAAAATTGATTTTATTTATTTTGGGACCAGTTATATTTAAAATTGCATTGACTATGCCGAAAATTCTGTTGAATCAGCGAAAATGTCTTTTTTCAGCCGAAGATCTACCGCATCGTAATCGTTGACGGAAGCCCGCTTTGTGCATTCGATATATTCGACGACGATAACCACTACTACGTTGATTTAACATCAGCTGCTGTTTCATCAGCTCTCCGACAAACTCGTCTTTTGACAACGAAGACATAGCGCCGTACTAATAACAAATTTTAGTCTCGACTTTAAATTTTCGGAAGCTCACAATTGCAAAATTTGTGTAAAAATTTGCCACTGTGAACTGCTAAAATTTAGAGTCGAAACTAAAAATTTTTATTGGTAAATATTTAATCCATTACACGAATGAAGTCTATTTATTGTTTTTTCTTTTAGCTTATTGCTGTCTTTTAATTTCTATTCCACTTTTCTAAGCGGGCGAACGAAGAAATGTGTATATTATGAAATTGAGTTTCAACCCGAGTTAAAGTACCTAAACTGGGTCTCCGGAGTGCAGTTAAAATTCAATCGGATTAATCGCCGTCAAGCTTAAAAAACTGGGTTTATGTTCCGGCTTAACGACTGAATATTATGGAGTTGGGTTTAATTTTTGGGTTAAACTGAGTGAATGATATGGCCGCTAATCTAAAAGAAAAACCCGAGTCTTAATTGATTTAAATAGCAAAATTTACAATTTCATACATTTCTAATTTTCCAGCGAATTGCAAATGCTTGCCGTGAACTGTCACACTTTATTTACAATCCGACAGTTGTGGTCCACAAATCAACGAATGAAATATTCGATCGAACTTAACCTTTAAAAATTAATGCGGGTATTTTATTTGTAACATAAAAAAAGTTTTTGAAATGTCAGAGACTATGAATATTTGCTTTTTCGCAGTTCGCAATTCACTCTCATATGAATAGAAAATAGTCCTTTATACCTTATACGGAAGCGAATTCACATTTCATACTGTAAAATCTGGCAACTTCGGACTTTCTCTGAAATTGGGAAATCTGGCAACACCTGAAGTTCCCCATAGTTTAATATAATCTCTAAAAGGCTTTCTCAATTTCACTCTTTTAACGATATATCGCTAAAATTAAGTTTGGAGCTCACACCTTATAATTTTATGCATTGCACATCCTTAGGTCATCCATAACCCATAACCGCAACATGTTTCGTTTACTATTGGTACATTCATCAGGTAACAGAGAAGAGGAATATCTTTTGGCCAACAGTAGCCCAATATGTTAACGGTGGCATATGCTGCTACTACAACACCCTTCGGACATGGTATCATCGAATTCAGGGTATCATGTGTCGCCAACGGGCTCTCCGTTTCCACACAAATGCTGCCCGTTTGGATGTGCGGATTATTTTAGGTGCCGTGTTTTCGGCAAAGCCGTGATTTATTGAACTTCGTTTTCTTGTTCCATGGCGGGGCATTTCTGACCCTTTTTTGGCGCACTTTGTTCGCGTGGTCCAACTTACACTATCCGCAAAAGGTCAGAGACTCAAGAAGCATTCGTTGTTTTTTTTTTTCTTGCAATCTTTCTGTCCCTTTATTTTCGTTATTCCAACCAGAAGCAAGGACATTCGCCGGGCCCCCATGACATCGTAAATTATTCCGATCGAAATGAAGACATGCTGAGGCGTCGTAAATAAAAACCATTCATATAATATTTCGTGCCGAGTTAGTCAATGTGGGGATTATTTATCATTTCGTACCGCTTGGGTCAGTGCGCGGCGATGACAGGCAACCCATGCCTTATGTCTGGTGGTGATCTGTTTGTCTGGGGCATATTCAACGTGTGTGCAATGTGCATACTGCTGCGCGGCCATCAGTAGCTGCTGCGCAGACAATTATAAATCAATCAATCACTTTTTATAGATACTTTAAGACGTCCGTCATCCGCGGATTTGCCAGACAACCATCTGTCATTCATCGTCATTGGATGCTCGAAGCGGAGAGTGTTAGGGGGAATACATGGCCTTACGGCCAGATACAGAGATACCTACTGTTTATGAGGTGTGTTGCATATGAAGTGCGTTTTTGCATTTGCACTGGATGATGATTAATGACCGGTAAGTTGTTTAAATCGTTGCCAACAGGTGCACACGGAATCGGTCTGAAGAATTTCACTTTAAGTTTGAACAATGCGGGTGAAGTTGTTGTTGTTGCGAGGTGTGACGTTTTGACAAGATATCGACAAAACGATGGGTGAGGTAAATAAACCTTCTGTTTGATTTATTGAAAAGAAAATTGAATAGTAAGTAGGTCGATCGAACAGACCTAGAGGTAGTCTGTGCTAGAGCTGGAGGGCGACGAACATCAACATCTTGCTGTCAGACAGAACGAACTACTCGATTTAGTCCTACCATTTGGTAAAAACGAAGCCAGTAGCAGTTTTCAAGCTGGGAGCAACAAGTCTGCGACCCTTCTTCGGTTTCAAAACTGTCTGTGATGCCTCAACCAGTCTATAAGGAGAGTCATTCTTTTAAAAATGGTTCGCTGGCGCTTTTATGACACGTCCAAATCGAACTAAAAGACCCGATAGGCGACGCGACTGTCTATCATGTGATGTCTGTAACGATTTATACTTGACAGGCTTGGGCAAAGCTCAGAAGACGACAAAAGAAGTTACAGGCATTCAAAAATCAAAAATCTCTTATGTCGTTTTCCATTGGAACAACAAATCAATCTTTTTTTGATCTAAATCACTTTTCGCGTTCCATTGGGAAAAAAATCAATCTTTTTTTTGATTCGGATCACTTTTTGCAAATCTCGATATTTTTTCAGATTTACACATACTACCACAAATACAGCACAGCTGTTTTACGTCATTTAAAGAAGTTTGTTTTAAAACAGATGTGAAAAGTTCCGTGAAAACCAAAATAAAGAAATATATAAACAGCAATGGACATAGTTTTGGAGGAATTATTATCTTCATTGTTTTCCTCATCATCTGGAAACTACGAATCACCAAAACTACTCCATTTGTATCTACAACAGAGGAAACATTTTTCGTGCCGATTCCCATGGTTGATTTTACCAAAAACAAATGCAATTTGAGCAGCTGATATTGTTGTCAAATAACGCACTAATCCATTCACAAAAGCAGATCAATTTCGTTGCATGTTCCATGAGCCGCATAAAATCTGAGATCTGAAAAAGATTTTTGGTGGTCCCAATTTAAAACGACATTAAATATCTTCCATTTTGCAAACCTAACCCTACAATAAGTATTAAGAATAGAAAACTGTAGGAAACGAGTCCCAGTTCCGGTTCTGCCTAGATTAGTTAACATCCCAAAAGTATGCTAGGTTTTCTTTCCACCAAATATATATCTAAAAAGGCTTGATATGCGTAACAAAACGTTTAGGTCAGTATGGACCAACCGATGAGCTGACAGGTTAGTATGCACTTGCCTTGATGATTGGGACACACTTCCTTTTTTGCTGCCCGGACTGGCACAATGAGTCCTGTGATCTTTGGTCATATGGGTGGCTGTGGAGATGGAATGCTTCAGATTTTGCCGTAAAATGTCCTTTGTAAGACCTTTTTCGTTACGTTCGCGGCAGAGGTGGGTGGGATGCATGGGTCAGAGGTTAATCCCTCGCTAGGTGCAGTGGACTCTCCCTCCTCACTTTTATGTTCGTTACGAAACAACAACTGCCGCTTGAACGGGATTAGCGTAGAAATAACGATGCAGTGAAGTCTCAGCATAGACGAATTGGACTCGATGTCAAACAAGTTTGCTTTAACATGTTTAAGTACAACTTTCTGCAGCTTTTCAATTTTAAAGGCGTCGACTAAAGCTTTACCAGTGCGTTTATAGTCCTCCGGTCGCCAACTTATTACAAACGATGCACTCTAGTACTATTTGTGCTGTGTTAAGCAACACTCGTGCTTTAAAACCACATTGAAAATATGCGATCCATACCTGTGCTCGGTTAACGAAATTCGGTGACAACATCTGACCCCTGATGAATTTTATTAAAGTGAGAAACAACTTCAGCCTTCCAATCAGCTTAATTCGCATATTGTTCTGCAAAGTTATCGACAACGGAAAGAATATTCAAAAAGACTGTGCTACCAAAGTAACGCAGACACAACTACGCAATTGTGATTCATCCTGCAGATTTGCTGATCAACTTCGAGGTACTTGCCTAAAAATAGAAGAACAAAAGACAAACAGAAAAGACGAGAAAGTAACCACCACCTAGCTACGAAAAAAAGGCCAGAATTGCTAGAAAGAGGACAAGAAAACAATGACATACAAAACCTCAAAAGTCCGACTAAACAAAGTTCCAGGAAACTGGTGAGCCCAACTCCGAAGTAAGTCGGTAAGGGCGATTAAAATACACATGACCTAGCTTTCAAATTACTTCACAAACGAATGATTCAGAGAAGCTAGTCCGATGGTCCTTTATAGAGACCTGATTCGTCATTCTTTTTAACCAACAAAATGCAATTTTATCTCCACTGTTGTTGTGCATCATTGTCACCCGTCTGCCGAATGTGCTCAACTTGTGATGTTTGTATATTGTCTGTCAACTCGAGCTGGTAAAACTCGAAGGAACTGCTTTGGCGTCTAGGCCTACCCTAGTACACCTTGCTCACTCGTGTAAGCTATTGACGAAGAACATACCGTATTGTGAATTTTGTTTGCTCTTATGAAATGCAGAGGATATATACAAAATTGGCCTATTGCCTTATTCAACCTAAACTTCAGATCAATCAGTTATAACCGAAACCAAAAAACCACATCCAAATTGTTTGGTATTACCATGGACTATTGTATCACCAATTTTATTCGATTCTAAGGAATACACTTTCAATTAGCTAATTTTCTATCACCTAGCGTGCTCTTGAACAACTTATTCAAGTAGTTCTCCTGTGCACAATTGTCCATTAGCTCCTTGAAGTCATTTATCACATCATCTGTAGACTCCTTCATAAGAATTCTAAAGATTTCTTTCTTGATAAGGACTATCAACACCTTATCTCTCTGCTCTCGCTGCTTAACCATATTCTCTAGTGTAAACAAATGATCATCCTCAACTCCGGGGAAAAGTTCTCTCATCGCATCCGCCAATTTAAACAAATACTCTCGATTCGACCCACTAGGTCCTGCTGACTTATATATCTGCACGGCAATTGGCTGTAAATTGTTTTCATCTCCTCCAGCGAAAGACGCGTTGTCATTCGTGGCAATATACATGATGATGTCAAACGAGCTAACCGTTCCGAACTCAGTAAATTTCAGCATACACCTCTGATAACCGTTCTTTTCTCGATAATCCAAATGAGCAATTACCTCATCTTTCTGGTGTTTAGCTATCCGATAGGCCACGCCATAGACTCGTCCCCTGTTGTCACTTGAAGGTACTAAGGTGACTACTCTGCCCGGTTTTTCAGGGGTTCCCCGGTGGTCGATGCTGAGCTGGAAAAATCGCCGCTGATATCCCTCAATGTAGCCCTGCTTCTTGGCTATGTAGGGGAAGTCTGCTTTCCAAACTAGGGAGCCGTAGCCAAATATCCAGAGGTCCTCATCAGTGCATGGGATCGATGAAGCTTCAGTGGCTCCAGCACGACGGTTGTTGCAGATAACTTCCTCACAATAATGCGTAAATAGCGATTGGAAATGTTCGAGGAATAGGGTATCGACGAGTGTATCTATTTGGACCTGGCATGGTTTAGTTAAGTCGACACTGGGAAGTAAAATATCGCGCACTTTTTTCCAATTATCACAGTTGGGCTTGAGTAATCCATCGTTTTCTCCTGTTGACATGGCTTGGGATTATTCTTCTCCTCCGTTTTGTTTTGTTGCCAGCGTGACAGATAACAGCTGATAAAAGTGGAATGACAGCGGAAATACCACCAGCCTAAAGGTATGACCTTATTTTTCTCAATCTTGTGGAATGCAAGTGGAAGAATTTTCTACTTGGGAATGGTGCTAAATTGCAGAAATGTTATGAGAGGTTGATTTAGAAGTTAAAATATATTTTTACGGTAGTAGGAAAACGAATACCTACATAAATTAAGTAGCTCATTTGTAAAGTCTAAATGTGACTTATGATTGCCGATGATATGACTATTCGATTTGCAAATATGTTTTTATTTTTCAGTTTTAATTGTGAGCATTTTAATAGTTAATTCGCAAAAATTGTTTACAGTCAGAAACGACTGCGAGGTTGCCACTACTTGTTGTTCCTTATCGACTCCGAGCATGTTAAGATAAACTCCTTGCCTTAGAAGACGCTGCTGTCAGTTGTAGTGGCGTTTTGTCCTAGATTCAGCAAGTTTGTAGTTTCCAAAATGTCTACCGCGAAAGAATTAGACCCGCAAATGATACTGATGTCGATGAAATTGTAGTGTTTGTGGACTTGAAATTTGTTTGTATATTCTATTATTTAATTCTTAATTCCGATCGAAAATCGCAGATAAGTGTGTCACAGAACAATTTGGGAAGTTCTCTCAATATGTAAGATAGAAATCATTCATTAAGCCCATCATAATGAAAAATCAGCGGAAACGAATTTGTTATCAAATAATCTTGAAATGTCAAAAAAAAAACAGTTGCCAGAACCTGAAAAATGTAATTTAAATACATTTGTAATGCATTCTTTTTATGTGTATACATTAATAAAGTTGGTGTGTACACACTCACTTCTATCGGGAATTTTGGTTCTAATTTTTCGTACTGCTCTAGTTTCATTTTAAAAGAAAAAAAAAAGCTAAAAAAATGCGATGAGGAAATAAACCCAAAACATAACCATTTGAAACAAAGCTGGACAGAATATAATGTGGTATTCGATTGGGCACTCTCAGACAATTTTTGTATGCGCTATGTCACTTTATATGTTTGATTGGTATGAAAATAAAAACAATCTTTCTCCGATTTCGGAGCACTTATGCGAATCTCAGAATTGCTTCAGATTTACTAATACAAATGCGTTTGGTAAAGGTGTAGAAAGTTTTCGAATGCTACACATATTCCAACTGCAGAAATATTAACAAAAAACAAAGGGCAAGCAACGTTTTTATGTTCGATTAGACTCACAATATCTGAAATCTGAGAGCAAATCTGTAGAAGCCAAATCGAATAGGTACACCATAAATGTAACGAGTAAAATTAATATATATTTAGTCCGAGGTATTTGTGAACATTCCCGATCCATAATACACAAACTCCACACAAGTTCCACAGCCCACAGCAAATGTCAGCTGTCAACTCAGCAAATTTGTAGTTTCCAAAATGTCTACTTTTCCTCAATAAAAATCGACTTCTTGTGTAAGTTTCGTGAAAAAAATCCTTTTCCAAGTGAATTTAAGAGTGAAATTCAGGCAGTATAGATTGTATTAAAGACATAAAACAACATTAATAAGCAATAAATTATTAGAAACAAAGTGAAACCAATATAATGTGCGATTTTTAACCACTCCCTTGAAGAACCAGCAAAGGGTGAGTACTTGCCACGGACTTGAAAAGTATTGAATATTTATCTCAAATTTTATCATAAAAGTGTTAATATAACTATTAGGTAATAGATCTACCTTGTAACCTAAAGATAACTAAAGACAAACTACACATAAACGGAAGGAAAAGTGGGTCAGCCACACAAAAGCTCGGGTTTCTTTTTTTTTTTTTCAAGATAAAACAAATGTTCAACTGTTGAAAATAGCAATGAAAGCATTTTTTGTTTATCTTAATCATTAGTTATGGTTATGCCCTACAGATGCTTGTTTGTCTGGAAAACAGTGTAAAATAATACAAAAAAGAATAAACAGTTCTGGAAAGTCATTGAACGATTACAACGACTTTGATGAATGGGATTTTAGAAAAGAAAAAAAAAACGTCTAAAATGTACTTTGAAATTAACAAACAAATGGTTCGGCTCCATGGCTAATGGCCAAATATTTGTTTGTGTTTGCCTCTTGCTCGTGCGCTGGACAGCGGCTGCAATGCCGATTAGCAAAGTAATAGAACACTCATAGGGATGACATCAGTGTAGGTGGTGGTTTTGTTTACAAAAATTCGTGGAGCATGACAGGCAAAGGCAGCATTCGCTTAGCGGAGTATGCCAATGACATTGAAGATTTGTGTTTATTTTATTACCTTCGCCGAGTTGAGTTTGTCTGCCCACATTAATTTACGAGGACATTTCAATGGAATAACTCACAGTAAACTTAAATGTGTTGATGGGTTGTTTTCGTAAAGTTTAGGAGCAGGAAATTTTCGAAGTGGAACTTAAGGAAATCAAATTTATAGGCGGTTGTTAACATAGATAGTATCTGTCTCTCTGGTGTATGTAACATAGATAGTATCTGTCTCTCTGGTGTATGATTATAACCAACAGAGCTTCCCACAATATTAACTTTGGGACATACCATTTACACAGATTACTGCAGATTTATGCGACAAACAGTTTATCTTTTGATCGTCTGATCTTTTAAAATAGTTCTATGATCATCTAGGTCTGGGATCGCTGTTTTAGGGCCATCCGCCCGCAGTCTGCAATCTTATCATACCTTTGGTTAATATCATTCAGGTGAATGATGCAAGTTTCTGCCTGCCGCAACCTGTGGACTCCTAAAGTCAATCATCAATAACCTGAGTTTTTTTTTGTGAGTTTTTAGCCGGCAATATCAATATGGGTATTGGACCCGTAGTTATCGGTTGTCAGTACGAGTTTTGTGATTTCTTTCCATAATACGTACCCTTGTTATTCGATCCATGGGCATGTTTAGCTCCCTAATCTCGTTTTTGACAAGTTCCAGGATCTTCCTATATCCATAGATCGTACCACATTTGTGCCATTTCGCATCTCGATGCAAACGAAGTGCCGTTTGGGCCGCTGTCTTCTTAATAAATAAGTCTAGCGGTAAGATCCCCATGATGACTTCCAATGCACATGTTGGGGGTGTACGTATTGCTATACATGCTAAACGTTGAACCCTATCCAGGTGCTTCCTGACGGTTTTCTGAGAGGTTTTCGCCCACCATATAACCGAGGCGTACGTGATAATGGGTCTAGTTATCATCGTATACATATAGTATGCTGACCTAGGCGAGAGTCCCCACCTCTGTCCACATACACGTTTGCACTGATGTAGTACCCTTTTTGCCTTCCGGACCTTCTCCTAAACATGGTAGTTCCAAGTAAAACCAGTATCTAGATAGACTCCCAGGTACTTAACCTTCTTAGTCATTGTTAGTTCCGATCCAAAAACTGTTAAGGGCCGAAATTCCAGATTTTTCCTCTTCCTAGCGAAGACAATTAGATCTGTTTTCCTGGGTTAACCCCCGGTATTTAGCTCTTCCTCCGCAACGCGTACTACTTGATGTAGCGCTGTTTCTGTAGACATGCCTACCCATGCTGTCTACTATTCAAAGGATACGTCCTAAGCGCAGTACTCTCCATATAGTCCCCTATCACCTTTTCCATTGTTTTTAACAGGAAGGATATTAGGCTGACTGGTCTGAATGGCTTTGCTTCGGTGTAGTCCTTTTTTCCCGGTTTAGAAAGGAAGACCACATTTGCTTCCCTCCATGTAATCGGGATATAGCCCATTGCTAGGCATGCAACGTATATATTCCAGAGCCTTGGTGCAATTACGTCTATACCCCATTGCATTAGACTTAGAAATATAACATCCGGCCCGGCAGTTTTGAAGGGTGAGAATGTTGCTATCGCACACTCGGTGTCACGATCCGTTCTGCTTCCGTTCTATCCATAGAACGTTCTGACTTATAGCTTCCTGGAAAGTGTATCTCCATTGGGACCTCCATTGGGACCTGTGTGATCCTGTGTTTCCACCATCTCCCCCGCTACTGGGGTAGTAAGTGACAAATGGTCTTTCGAAGGGCGCAGAGTTGTATAGCCTAAACGTTTATTAAATATGCAGCTGAAATGAAATACTCGACGAAATAATAACCAGTCAATTGTTATTGATTCAAGGTCCGCAGTTGAAAACAAACTAAACACAAGCAAGTGTCGTAATTTTTCTTCTGTTTTTATTTTTGCCCACCTTTCTGTTGCCAAATGTTTACCATATTAGGTGCGCATTATGCAACGCCTGCAGGGGGTGTGTTGTAAGTAAGAAAACCGGTTCACTTTACATGCCGCTGAAATGGCTTTTTCAATTTGGCATTGAAAAATACTCCTACAACTGCACTTAGCATCGTTTGACATCTCTTTTATTATGGTTGTGTATTTTTTTAAAATTGATTTTCTGTCAATCTGGCGATGTTCAGTGTCTTAAGACATTTAAAGTGCTACCTTCCATTTGAATTTAATTGCTGAAGTTATAAGTGGGGGTGTGTTCAACTGGAGCAAAAAATCAACATTGTAATGATCTGTCGGAAGTGGGGTTGCATAAGTCTCAGAGTTCCTAAAAAGGATGACTTTCTACGGACGAATGCATTGGAGCGAAACGTTTTCGTCAAGAGATATTTTACGAGTTTTACTTCGACATATTTGGATCTGAGTAAGAATTTTTAAGGCGTAATCTGGCTGCTGTCTGCTGGGGATGTGTGTTTTTGTCATTGAATCGAGATTGGTTATGTGGTTTGTCACGAGACTCGACAAAACATAAATGAGCAATGTCCCGGGGAACAGCGCTCAAATCTTAATGAGTAGTAACTTGTAACTTGAAAATATCCAGTCTTGTACATATGTGGATCACGAAGCCTGGAATCAAGCAAAAGGTAAACGTTAAACGATTTTGCTGCGGGAAGTTGCGATACTATAGCTGTAACGTTCACCTTCACCGTCTTAACAATCATAAGAGAACATGCATGCAATTAGATGAAGATACCTTCAATGACGAAGTGGTGCTGCCCAGAGGGACGACTGTAACTGGTTACATCTGCGAGTAGAAGGTGACGGAGGAAAATCTGCTTCTTCGGAGCACGAGAGACACTTGGTTGTGGGATTAGATGAAGATACCTTCAATGACGAAGTGGTGCTGCCCAGAAGGACGACTGTGACTGGTTACATCTGCGAGTAGAAGGTGACGGAGGAAAATCTGCTTCTTCGGAGCACGAGAGACACGTGGTTGTGGGATTAGATGAAGATACCTTCAATGACGAAGTGATGCTGCCCAGAGGAACGATTGTGACTGGTTACATCTGCGAGTAGAAGGTGACGGAGGAAAATCTGCTTCTTCGGAGCACGAGAGACACTTGGTTGTGGGATGTGCAGATGTGCAACAAAAAAGGCATCGAGAGAAACCTAGGTGTAGAGGATACGAATAAAACACTTCTGTAGGTAAATCCGTTTAGCCGACCAACGTCAAGAGAGGACTGCAATATTCAAACTCAAGTCCAACAAGGTTTATCCGCCGAGCTGTTCAAGGCGCCGTTTGGTAGCGTGGGGGACTGGAGAGCAGGTGCAGACTCTTTTTCAAGATTAAGTCGGAAGAACGTTTTATATAAAATCAAGTCCAACAAGGCTTATCCGCCGGGCTGTTCAAGGCGCCGTTTGGTAGCTTGGGGGTATGAAGAGCAGACCCTTCTTCAAGATTTAGTCAGACGAACGTATTACTGATGAATGAAGGCTAAACATCGTTTTCCCCAATCCACGTGAAAGGAGACACTTTTCCTTAACACATCATACAGGATTCGTGCTGTCGTGAACTGATTGCCGACTGAGCGTTCTAACCGAATTCTGTCCTCGTTTGCGACCAGCAATTCTGGCAGTGCCAGATTGATGCATTGTTCTTTGTCAAAGTAGCTTGCTGTGTCTTTTGTGCAGTAAATAGATCCAAGTTCGCAAAATTCTGTCAAGATCTCTAATTAGGGAACTGATATGAGTGATGTAGGTGCAGTCACGGGCACATTGTGGCGCTACAGTTCGGGGTGGACCTGTGCCTCAACTCAAGTTAGCGCGATATTTGTCTTACTGCCTAAAGTTACGCACTCCAAGTGGGTTGAGGACCTCTTCTACTTGCGCGCGCCACCTATAAGGCGAGGTTGTCCTCGTGAGTTGCCCCACCGGGTTGGAAGCGAAGGCCTCCGGCCGGAGCGTTTGTGTCCATTCGCTCTTCATGTTACAGCCTTCGTAGACGACTGATGTGCGTACTTCTCTGAACAGGTCGATTCGCTGTACAGCTCGTCACTGTTAATTCTCCTCCTCTAAAGTTCGTCAGCGCAACGGGACCGAAAATCACTCGAAGAATTTTGCGTTCGAAACGACCAAGGAGATCTTCATCTGTCCATGCTTCTTCATAGACATACGGCAAGACTGGGATGATGAGGGTCTTCTTTGGAGTCTCCAAAGTCTTTCTCGACGAAGCCGCACCAATCAATTGCCTTTTTATGCCGAAGTTAGTCTTCGCTTTATTGCTGAGAGTTAATAGCGGAGCCGAGGTAGACAAATTCCCGAACTACCTCAAAGTTATAGCTGTCTATCGTGACGTTCTGTCCGATTCGTGGACGTTGTGAGTCCCTTGCGTATATTTTGCTTTGCCCTCATTCACCACTAAACCCATTTTGCCGCTTCTGTACTGATACTTGCAAACGCACCACGGACAGCTGGCTGTGTTCTGTCAATGATTTCGATGTCATTGTCGTCAGCGTTGGCGAATAGTTGCGTAGGCTTTTGAAAAATTGTGCCCATGGTGCCAACACCTCAAGAATAATGTTGACAAAAGTCACATGACAGCGCGTCGAAATCATTTTTTGACATCAAAAGTCTCGGTGAGATTGATTCCGACCTTAATGGAGCAGCGAGCGTTCTCCACCGTTATTCTGCACAATCTGACAAGTATGGCAGCGATGCCAAAACTAGACATGGCTCTGTATATAGCTCGTCTCTATAAATGCTGTCATATGCGGCCTTAAAATCGATAAATGTTGGGTATCGATTTGGACTTCTTAGGTTTCTTTTTCCATGATTTGTCACAGTGTGAATATTTGGTCTGTTGTGGACTTTCCGAATCAGCACTAGTAAGCCAGCAATTATTTGAGAACTATCATCAGAAAAGACTGTTAAGGCAACTAGGGACTGTTCTCAAGGAGGAGTACTTTCCCCTCTACTGTGGACTTTAGGACAGCCAGGCAGCTCTTAAGGCCCTAAGATCATACTCGATCGGGTCAAAGCTTCAACCTCGTCGAAGATCTGTCCAAAGACAACATATTCACCGTTGCTTGGATACCAGGTCATGAGGGGTTTGATGGCAATGAACGAGCGCATTGCCTGGCGAGAAGATGCGCATCACCCTGCTCACCGGTCCTGAGCCCTATTTCGGGTTACCTTTGAGGTACTAACAGTCCAAATTCAGGAAATGGGAAGATGATCACATTGCCGAAGGTCCGACGAAATCCAAAGGACAGAGGCAGGCAAAAAAACTAAAAAGTTACTTGAGCTAAGCAAAGAAGATCTAAGGATCCTCACGGGTTATCTTACTGGTCACTAGCCAGTAAGATGCCATCTCAAAAAATGGGACTTTCCGACGATGACTCCTGTCGACTCTGCGGAGAAGAGGAGGAAACAACGGAACGCATACTCTGCGAATGCCCTGCTGTGGCAAGGGGCAGAGCGATATAATATATATCGCTTTAAGTCCTGCAGATATAGGAAACATGGAACCAAGAAGGGTACATAGGTTTATAAAGAGCCTCAACAGCTCCCTGGGTTAAATAACAGAAGCCAACACAAAAGATCTCTTCTGGTCACAGTGTACAGGGCCTATTTCCGAAAATACAAATACAAATAATACGCCTTGATGTCTCTCCCTCGAGTATTCTTCTTCTTTCTTGTCCCCTTTAAATTTTGTGAATGACTTCATCAGTTGAAGGCACATTGGAAACAACTGAAGACCTCTTTTGAATTAAAATCTAAAAATGGCAGTAATTTCGGTCACTGGCTTAGAACTATTCACCTTTCATTCAGTGGCGCTGCGTAATTTGGTAGGACATTTAAATATTTACCCTTCCAGCAGTAGTTATGGAAGCGGATGGTTGAAATCGGCAGTTAGCGAAACCATTTTCAGCCATCAAGAAGCGCTCGAGCAAGGCGTCATGCTTCGCCCGGTGTTTATGTTAGATTCTTGTTGTGTCACGCCTACTTCTCGGTTAAAGAATTTTGCATTACTTAACAACCACGTTCCCTAAATTTTAAAAGGTAACGAGACGACTCATACCGTAGCCAAATCCAATATTCATATATCCCATCTGTTTACGGGTAGCATAATCGGTTTATAATGTTGAGCACAATCATAACATTTCGCTTGCAAAAATGTCGCAGCCAATAAGTATGAGTATGACTAACTTGGGCATGGTGTGCCAATATACTTTGGCTCGTTGATGTGTTTATTATCTTTCTCAACTTGAACCCGGCTGACTCTGTGCTCGATCCATTTCTGCTTCGTATGAGACAAGTTCAATTATAGATTTTAGTCATCTTCAGCTGCAGATAATGCAGATACCGTTCAATATATGTATAGAGAGAAAAAAAAATCCACTCCAATGAGCTGAAGCTTTTTTTCCATTGAGCGACGAGTTACATGCCGATTGGGGAGACCCGGCTGAGCTCCAAATTCTATTACAACGGCTAATCGCATCAATGAAAAGCTCAATGCGTACCAAACAGCCGAAAATTATTCCAACCCATTTAGCAGGCCCTAAACAAATACTTGTCGGTATTTATACGACGATGGATGTTGGATGACACATAATTTGCTCGCGCTCTCCCATGGCCGAACTTTGAGTATGAGCTTAATGCCGGCATGAATAAACTTTTCCTCTCTATCTCTATACATCGAGAAAAGTATCCACCGCCATCGACATCCCCTACAGAGACTCCTTCGCTCTTCACACGTCGCTTGTGAATTGTTGTCGATGCGGCATCGGCACCGTAACACTTTTTCCACTTTTCTTTCAAGAAAACTCGGTTGAAAAGAAGGAAAAGAGAAAAGTTTTCCATATTTTTTCTTTTACATTTTGTATGCACACTCACCATTCAAACGAATGCTGCGTACAAATGGGCCCCAAAAAGTTATAGCTGTAGGGTAGTTGTAGTCGTAGTCGGTGCGGTGGTGGTGTTGTGTTTTCGCAGTCCCCCGGTTAATTTGTACCATCCGTCCAGTCAGTGCGACTCTGGTTTCCTCCGACAATCGCGTGCTCGCGCAATAAACTTCGTAATCGTAATCCGCTTTCGGTGTGTGTTGTGTGTATTAAGAAAAATCTCTCATTAAACGCAAAGCCAGAGAGCAGATGTGTTAAGTGCAATCCGTGATTTTGGGTATTTTCGTGTGTGAACTTGTGCGTGATGTAATGGGCTTAGAGACACCCCACTAGACCGTGAGAACCGAGCAGGAAGCCACCCTGCTGAATCGCCATGGACAACTTTACGAAAACACCGATGTTCTTGCGGAAGGTTCTAACCGAAGCGAGAAGGTGAGCCAGAAACAAAACAAAGAAAACGATTTTTATTTGCACATCCATTTGTGTTGGAGAGCCCCCCCTCGCCCACCTCGAGTGCGGCTTATGCAAGCCAGTAGCTTGGATGGATATCGGTTTCCAAATTGCATAATTGTCACCCTCGGTCTGCCATCGTAAAGTATAGCGTGGCTCAAACAAAAGGCGTTGATGAGCCAACCAAAATCCCCAGCAACCACTTGAGTTGCTTTCTTTTTCCAGTTTGAATGTGTGTTAAGAATCCATCCTTGATGTGACCTTTTTGATAAGAGATTCTCCTCCAAAACACAACACAGATCACAGGGGTGCGAATGGGAATGTAGGTGACTTGGGTATGGTTTGGTTAGGTATATGCATTCTCCTTTATCCTTTTGTGTGTAGGTACGTGACGACGACGAGGACTCTGGTGTTCTACTTGTTCTCCATACACAAACCCGTAGTCCATTGATTCAGTTTTTTTTTCTTCTTTTTTGGTTTAGTTTCTGCTGTGTTCTGTTTTATTTTGCTGTATCCACTCCGGTCTTTGTGTATATCTTATGTGCATGGGAAAGAAAAGAGAGGAAATTGAATGAGTGATTCACTTTGCCTGTTTATGAGCCTGCCGTTGTGGGCTTCTGGCTGATTAATTGAATGGGGGACTTTTTGTTTCTATTTTTGTTCGCACACACATGATAACATTAAACAGAATTGAATTATTGTCAAAAGGAACAGATAAAAGGCGAATGCCTCACAAAAGATTCCATCACAGACACTAACCATTCATTCTGAGAAAATGTGAAAAGTCTTGGAACAGTTCCACGGTGGAAATGGAAACAGACGTGCTGCCCAAAGAAGAGGCGAAAATCATTTTCCCAATAAATGCAACAGAGTGCATGAATCAAATCGATTTGGGAGAAAAAAAGTTTCACTCCAGACACAGTGGTGCCACGTTTGGAAGGCTTGTTCGTCGAACACGAGCTTGATTGACGGCCATTCCTATATGCGAGAGTTCGGGTGACTTCTGCTGAATGGACACTCGAGATATTTGCGTACACAATGAGCTTTGCATACGTTGGAAATGAATGCTTTCTCCTCGTTTTCTTGCCGTTTAAAAAAAAAATCAATAAGTACCTACTCATTTTCCGCATAATTATGGAAAATGCTCGCTTGCCTGGAGGCTGTTTCGAGGGCCTAATTGCCGGTTTGTAGTTTAAGAAGGGGGGAGGCACATTGTTCCCTTAGAAAAACGTTCTATTTACGGAAAGGCAGAAATTGCTGTTAAGTACGCTTGAGTAATTGTAGTAGTTTTTAATTATGAAGGCATTTTTTTTTTCATTTTATTTAGGAGGAGGTGAGCCCACTACAAGCTCACTTTGGTGGCGTCTTAAAGCAGATCGACTTGAAGTAGTAGATGTGTGAAAATTATGTTTCGATATTCATTGTTGGCATACCTGAAAAGATCCGACCTATTAAAGGATAAACAGCCTATTTCGTCATCAGGTGCTTGCATAAGGCAACGACAGATCTTATGTATGACAGCGGTTGTAGTTAGATCTGATGTTACTGTACGATATTCTATGAGTCGACCTTCTCGGCTGTCATCTCCATAATATGTTGTAAGTTAGTAAATGGGCACATTCAAGAATCCAGTTATCTTAAGTCGACTAGATTGGTCGGGAACGTCACTTTTTCTACGTCAGCCACATGTGCGAACTGTCACGAATTTCTCGAGATTCGTCAGCTACCCCTCCATAAACGTCAACCGAAAGCTGATTTGAGGTCTGTTCCTTTATTTTTGTGGTAAAAATAGAAAAGACTGTCAAAATGGCAGTGGTGGGGATAAATGCCCTCACAGAGAGAGACACTTAAGAAAAAGTTAGGGAACGCTTTTGTAGTAATTTATGAAAATTACAGATAAATAATTAAAAAATTCAAAAAAGTGGTACGAATAGCCGTGAAAATATCAAGTAAACTCGAACAATTTGCTTGTTTACGAACAAAATTGGTTTATTCCTAGGGATGAAAGTATTCGGAATTAATCGAACTTCTTCTTCATGATTCCGAGTATTTGGAAGAGAAGAAGTAAAAGCGACACGGCCTTTGAAATTACGTGGAGGAGATTGTCCTTTCTTATTCCTTAGATAGGAACAGCGGGGAAGAATTTCGTCGCCACATTCGAAAAGAATCTAAGGAGAACATTAAATTTTTTTTCCCGACTGTGGATACCACTTTAATACGCAAAAAATCAAAACAAATGCACTCATTTATGTCAAAAAGGACGGCAAAATTCAAATCAACTGTTAATTGTAAGATGACTGACAGCCTTTTCAATTCTTACACCAATTTGTTGAGTAAAAATTCGTAAGATTCTCAGTGGAGGGGTAATAGCTTGCTCTCTCGATGACGCTTTCTTTTACGAATTTTTCGAGTTGACGAACGGCATTAAGTAAAAATTCGTAAGATTTTAAAGTAAAGAAACAGACCTATGAATGACTTCAGCCAATTTCAGATTCAGACGAGCAGTTTTTCTACTCTCGAAATCAGCTGGCTGTCAGATTTCATATTCCACTGGTCACAAAAAAAAAACATTTTTTCAGAGTCAGAGCAATTTTGCAAATCTCGATTTATTTCTGAGCAACAATTACCAACACAAACACAATTGCAAAATAAGAGGGATCTCATTTCATGTTCCATTGGGCACGAAAAATCTGAAATCTGAGAACAAATCTGAAAATCCCAATGGAAAACGACATCAGTTGACATTTCGTAGTGTCAAAATTTAAAATAAACTACTAGAATGACAAATCTAGTTAATTTACAAGAACGTCCTCAGTCATTGTTGGAAGTCTGTTTTGAGTTTTAAATGCATCTCTGATAACGGACATCTGTTTTGTTGATATCGACAGTCTCTGTAGTATCATTCCATTCTGGGATTTTTAGGAATGTCGACAACCCCGTCCATAATATTTAACGACCTTCTTCGAGTACTTTCATAGACAGTTAGGTAATTGCACTATCTTCACGGCAGTCACGTTTTTATTTTAGGGACTTTTTTTATCGTTCGATTCGCAATTCTTCTTATTTGGTTTTGTTTTAATATGGGTGTCATTATATCCGCCAACCATTCTTATTCCAGAGCGTATGCATAAATTATAATAAACAGTTGGTACCAATAAAACACATTTTGCCTGTTTTTTGCTCTGCCCGTGATTTGCATTCATGTTTAAATGTTTGCCCGGCCGGAATGGCAGCCGATCATTAAAAGGGAATTCGTCTTCAACATGGATATGGACAGCGAACACGTTCTGTGTTATTTTTAATTCTAGTTGTTATTGTATTAGCATGTACCGTGCATGTTTATGCACAACTGATAGCGTTTGACAAAGACATTATAGCATAACCACTCACTGGTTACAATGCGTATGTTATGCATTACATAAAAGCATTTTGACTTCGGCTACACTTGCACTGACACACCACAGCAATGCTAAAAGACAATGAGCTATACTGGCAATCGTTTTCAGCAGGGCAATATGTACTGAGACTCCTAATTGGGCATCCTTTTGTCATTTATTTTGTTTGTGGCGAATTTGATTGTTTGATTGCAAAACATTACTCCGTTAGAGCTAACCTAAGAACATTTTTCAATTCTATATTTGGGTAATGCCTTTGGAGACGCGCTGCCCCTACTAAACTAAGTGAATCTGAGTAAGTCTCTTCAACAAGTCACTTGTGGTCGGATCTTCAAATGATTTCCCCCTACATATCCAACGTATTCTGTCTTGTTCACTTTAGAACAAAAATTCCATTTTACTGGGCCGTGCAATAAATAATAAATTTTCTTTTCTTCATTTCCAGGTCTTTCCAGCGTCAAGAGGTCGAGTCAACCCACGAAATGGAACTATCGCACAGTCTGACTTTAAATGAGGATGCCCTCAAACAGCTTCCGGAGCAGAAGCGGCCAGTCTTCGTTTTTGAATGGTTACGATATTTGGAGAAGGTCCTGGTGACCGCACAGAAGTCCGACATAAAATCATGTCAAAAGAAACTAGTTCAACAGTTAACAGCACACATTCAGGGCTCGCCGGGCCCACCAACGCGAAAATTGATCGCCAATTGCTTGGCTACGTTGTTTTCGGTTGGCGATACATTCCTTCTGTTCGACACAGTGAATGCATGCAACGACATTCTGAAGAACAAAGATGATTCACCGAGTTATTTGCCAACCAAATTGTAAGTACCCTCTGAAACAATGAAAAAGAGCCTTTAAATAAGTGGGTTTCGTCGTTTAGGGCTGCTATTTGTGTCCTCGGTTCCATGTACGAGAAACTCGGCCGAATGATGGGACGGTCGTACGAGGAAACAGTTCAAATACTCCTGAGGACTTTGCGCAGTGCCGAGTCTCAAACCAGAATTGAAATTATGATCACCTTGGAGAAGGTATGAGAGATTTTGTTTCACATAATCTAGATTGCATATGATTTTATTTGTCTTTAGGTCTGCTCTGGAATGGGGACGGCTATCTCAAATGTGCACAAGGACGTCTATAAGGCTACCAAGCACTGTCTGACAGATCGTGTTATGGCGGTGCGGGTTGCAGCCGCCAAATGCATGCTCGAAATGATAAATCACGCTCCGTTCTTGTATCAAACCGAGCTGGAGAGTCTTGCCACACTTTGTTTCCGGTCATTTGATGGGAGCAACTATGAAGTGCGCTGTGCAGTAGCCATGCTGCTGGGAACTCTACTGGCGTTCACACAGGCCCCACCCGATGGAAACAAGAAGCCGCCGCCAATGTCGGCGAGTAAGAATCAGCCGAGATCGGTTTCTTTGGATGAGGCATTTGGAATTCTCATGTCTGGCTTCCTACGTGGCGGTGTGTCATTCCTTAAGGGCACCGGCGAGATAATCAAGGGCAGCTCCGGTGTAAATCGAGAAGTCCGTGTTGGAGTGACTCACTCATATGTGGTGTTCGTACAGCACATGGGTAGCGTGTGGCTAGAGCGAAATCTGACCACATTCTTGGCGCATGTGCTCGACTTGGTTGCCAATCCAAAAGCCGCATCATCTCATGTCGATGCTGTGTACTCGCGCAAATGTATCAATTTTATTCTGCGTTCCATCATCGGCAAAATGCTCGGAGAGAAAGCCCAAACCTCGGCATGCAAGGAGCTCATTCACATCGTGGCCAAGCAAATGAATTCAATTGATTTCAATCCCGAGAATGCCAAGGATTCCAACCAGGAGACGCTTTTCAGTCAGCATTTGTTGGTTTGCGCATTGCAGGAGCTGGGTAGCCTCGTTTTGGGCTTGGGAACCACAGCTCTGAATCTACTCAGTGATCACACGCTGAATGCCATTGATGCCACCTGTGCAGTGCTAGTGCATCCATGTGCTGCAGCCCGTTTAGCCGCTGCCTGGTGCCTGCGGTGCTTCTGTGTTGCTGTCCCGAGTCACATAACGCCGTTAATTGATCGTTTCGTCGATGCCATCGAGCAAATGAGATCCTCGCCTGAGGCGATCGCCGGGTATAGCTGTGCGTTGGCTGCTATTCTGGGAAGTGTGCGGTACTCCCCGCTTGGAATTCCACACACCAAGGGAAAGGTGGTATTTAACTGTGCAGAGGAGCTGTTGCGTTCGGCGAGTCAAAATAGTCGCATGTCACTGAATCGTACGCAGGCTGGTTGGTTGTTGATCGGAGCTATTATGACGCTCGGATCGCCCGTGGTGAAGGGTCTGCTCCCCAGAATGCTGCTTCTATGGCGGAACTCATTCCCGAGATCGAATAAGGAACTCGAATCGGAGAAAGCCAGAGGAGATTCGTTCACCTGGCAGGTGACATTGGAAGGCAGAGCTGGAGCTTTGTCAGTGATGCACAGTTTTCTGTTGCATTGTCCAGATTTGGTTACGGATGACATCACCCGACGGCTGCTGACACCCATTGAGAGTGCCCTAGCTATGTTGGTTAAGTAAGTTTGATTATGTTTAATATACTCTTCTGTACTAATTCGAGACCTTAAAGCTTGGCACCAGTCCTGAAGAGTTATGGAACACATTTGAAAGCACCCGCTGCTATGGTCCGCTTGCGGTTGTATGAAACCCTTGCATTGCTTCCGCCAAATGCGCTCGAGTCTTCCTACACACATTTGCTGAGAATGCTTGTCTCGGAATTCACTTTGACAGAGAATCCAGCAAATACAACCAATTCCTTGTTGAGGGCACTCTGCCACGGTGATGATTCGATTATACTGGGCACATGGTTGCAGGAAACCGACCATCGGACAATTGAAGACCAGGTAGGCTTTGTTATAGTTACTTGTTTTCTGTCCTTGCATTCAAAAGCTGTTGGGTAGTCTAATGCGTGCGTGTGTATGCATAATTATGTTTAAGTTTTTGTTTTGTGTGGCATCAACCAAATTTCCACATGCGGTTTTGGCGTTGTCTCTGCAACGCGCAAGTTATCTCAGTAATAGCAGCACTTGGGGATCGATGAGATCGGTATAGATTCATATTTGTGCAATCAATATGAAGTGATGTCTCCTTGCGACTCCCATATATCGTTTGACTGCTTCCTCGCTTGTCTTCGTCAGCAGACAACACACAACCTCTTGGTTTCGTTTTTTCTTAAACATGTGTATATATATAAAAAAAGATCGTTCGATTTTCATGATTTTGTTATTAATGGATTCGTATTGGCCCACGGAAGGACATATGATTCTTTTTGTCGTGAAAATAAAACTGTAAGGGGATGAAAGTTTGTATGGGGAAACGCTCTTTGGAAAAAAAACAAACTGGATAGCAAAACGGGGCGTGTCACTTTCAATACAACAAAAATTTTTTAAACTAAATTTCGGCGGTTTCCAGTCTCTTTAATCATACGGAAAGTGAGAAGGTCAAACCTTTCACGTCGCGGTCGTAATGCACTACGTATGGCGAGGGCGACTGTTTGTGAAAACGAAAATCATCGTCTGAAATGTACATACCTAGAGACAAGAACTACGTGTGGTCATCCAAACTTGAGGCCATAATAGGCAACAACTCAATCGGAATCAGCAAAACAGCACATGCTGTTCTAAGTGTCTAATTTTGTTTGAAAACAGATGACGTTGCACATCGACTTTGACATTTTTTGATGCCAGGTGGCATGGTTGATCCAATTGCCATTGCGCAATATGACAGGTATCCTTTTCGTTTCGTCATTCCAATTGAATCGGACCGATTTGCTTTCAGATAACCATCGAAAAATTGCATTGTGAAAAGTGAGGTTAACCAACTGCATTTGATTTCGTTCCGGTACAATTGGATTTGGGTAATTTGCCACACAATTTGAAATTGAAAGTCCGCTCAGTTATAATTTTGCTGCGCAAACTCAATGCACTTTAAATTTGTACGGGAACGCTTTTGATTGTGAAGAATCTCCAATAAAATGTCATTCAAGCGACGATTTTAAGGGGAAAATTCAAAGCCAAAGATGTTCTCATTCCGCGGATTCGGCTTATTCCGAACGGTTTGCCAATCGTAATTTAAATATCCGTGCGTCGTGCTTTCGCTTTCGAAAATTAATTATTCACAAGGACGCTGTATGTTTGGGGCATCAATCTTGAATCCCCATGTTCCGCACATGGTGAATTGTGGGTGGCTTGCTCACGTGTTGGCAGACATCCCGCTTTGTACTCGAGAATAGAACGCAAAATGTGCCATAAAGCAATTCAATGAAAAAGCGAAATATTGTCCCACACGTCAATCATTGCGATTTGATTGAAACTCATCGACATTGCTATACTTCAGTTTAACATTTGAATAAAGAATTTTAATTGACCGAATTACATGAAGCAGCATTTGCATGCTCGGAACTATTATGAAACTACGACGAATGTGTTCAGCTAGTTTATACTAAAACATCACTCATCGGGCATGATTGCTCTATCTTCTGATACAAACTTCGAATTATACATACAACCGCGTGCGTTTCTTTAAATTAATCCAACAGCTTTATGGTCAATTCATCCCATCATTCTGTCAAATCCATCAGTATCACCTCTATTCATTTACGATATTCCACTAATTACAAGCATTTCTTTGACTAATGAAACTTAACTTTGTGCACGCGCTCTTAATTAGATGGAACCGAACAGAAGATCGGACGGCGAACATGTAAGTTTGGTGGAGTTTGCTTGAATTATTGTCAGGAGCTTTCTTTCAGTTTTATTTTTTACTTTTTCCGCTGACTTATCCGCCACTTGCCATTTTCTGTTTCGTTTCCTTTCCTTTATGAACTTATTTGTTCGTTGTGGTTTCTTAGCAGTTGCTCAAGCTAATTGGTTTTTCTTATTTTCTTTCAGCTACAACCGAACAGTGCAGCAGGATCGGGTGCTCTTGAGCACGACTCGTGTTGCCTCTATCGTCCGGTGGCCAAGAGCGAACAATGCCCCGGCCCACTTCCGCTCGGTGTTGCAGTAATCGACATGTCAGTGCATCTGTTTGGATTGATTTTTCCCAGAGTTGCCAACAAGCATCGCCTTCAGATGCTGGATCATTTTGCCGAGTGTATTAAACAGGCAAAGAGCTCTCGCCAGGAGGCTGTGCAAATGAATATCTTCACCGCTCTGCTGAGTGGTTTGAAGGGCCTTACAGAAACGAAGAGTGGCATAGGTCAGGAGGAGGTGAAGAAGAGCGCCACCACTCTCATCATTGCAGCGTTGGTCAGTTCGAATTCAACACTTCGATGTGCCGCTGGCGAAGCTTTGGGTCGCATTGCCCAAGTCGTCGGGGACTCTCGGTTCACCGCTGAATTGGCACAAAATAGTTTCGATAAGTTGAAATCGGCACGAGATGTGGTCACTAGAACCGGCCACTCGTTGGCGTTGGGTTGTCTCCATCGCTATGTGGGTGGCATGGGATCGTCGCAGCACTTGAACACGAGTGTATCGATTTTGTTGGCTCTGGCACAGGATACCAGTTCGCCAGTGGTACAGGTTTGGTCCCTATACGCCCTTTCGCTAATTGCAGATTCGGGTGGTCCTATGTTCCGCGGATATGTCGAGGCCACATTGTCGTTGAGCTTGAAGTTGTTGCTCTCGGTGCCGCATTCCAATGTGGACGTTCATCAGTGCATTGGTCGAGTGCTGAATGCACTCATCACCACCATGGGTCCTGAACTACAAGGCAACATCTCTTCCATCACGACAATGCGTTCGTCATTCATGTGCGCTGCTGCAGTTATGCAGGCGCATGCTGATCCCCTTGTGCAGGCAGAGGCAACCGGTTGCCTCCAGCAGTTACATCTGTTCGCTCCGAAGCATGTGAATCTATCGTCGTTGGTTCCGACTCTAGTGAAAACCTTGTCCAGCAACTACTTGATGTTGAGAAAGGCGGCCGTGTCATGCCTGAGGCAGTTGGCCCAGCGCGAAGCGAAAGAGATCTGCGAGCACGCCTTGACACTGACAGCAGAAGATTGTCCCGGCCTACTGATCACCGACTCGGGACTTCCCGGTGTGCTCTTCGGAATGCTCGACTCTGAAACGGACAGCGAAATGATCAAGAATATCCATGACACACTCACTTCCATACTTCAAATGCTGGCATCCGATAATCTAAGCTCATGGTTGAGCCTTTGCAAAAATGTTCTCACAGTAGCCGTGGAAACGTCAACTGATGAAACGCAGAAGGTTGAAAGTGTAGACAACGAGGAGAATGAGAACGACGATGACGATGTTACGGAATATCACGCCGAGGAGAATACCAGCACACATCCAGCTGTGCAGCCGCGCTGGCCAACGAGGGTGTTCGCGGCTGAGTGCGTTCGCAAGATTATTTCTACATGCGAAGCGGCTAACCCCATTCACTTTGATCTTATCCAGGCCAAGGAGATGCAAATGATTAAGAGTCGAGGCGACTATCTAATTCTGCACCTCTCGGACTTGATTCGAATGTCGTTTATGGCGGCAACAAGTGATTCAGACCAGCTGAGGCTCGAGGGTCTACGTACTTTGCAGGAGATCATCGATAAGTTTGCCGGCGTTCCGGAACCAGAGTTTCCAGGACATTTGCTATTGGAACAGTTTCAAGCTCAGGTAAGCGGATTAACTAAATACATCCAAACCATCTCTAACCTTTACTATCCCCCAGGTTGGAGCCGCCCTTCGGCCAGCTTTTTCAGCGGACACCCCATCCCATGTGACAGCAGCAGCGTGTGAGGTGTGCTCCGCTTGGATAGGTTCCGGCGTTGCAAGAGATCTCAATGATTTGCGTCGAGTGCATCAACTACTCGTTTCTAGCTTGGACAAGCTACACTCGAAGACAAACAGTACGCAGTTGTACAACGAAAGCATGGCGACTCTGGAAAAGCTCAGTATTCTCAAAGCCTGGGCTGAGGTGTACATCGTAGCGATGGTCGGCAATGGTTCTGCTCCGGCCAGTCTCTTGCAGAAAAAGCTATCTAGCAATGCCAGCAACATAGTCCTGATGAGCCAAAGTGGCACCGAAGCGGAGGGTGGCGATTTCGGGGAGTTCGAAAGCCGCGGCGAAAGTTTGTTAAGCTTGGTTAAGCCTGAGTTGGGAAATTTGTCGACACACTGGCTGGCCGCATTGAAAGACCACGCATTGTTGCTGCTTCCGTCAGAGTTCCAGAGCCAGCTGCCACACGATGGTGGGGCGTTCTACACAACAGACACAATCAATTCGTCAAAGCCGCACTATCTGACGTCATGGCCGCCGATTCTTTATGCAGCTGCGCTCTGGTTGAAAGGTGGCGGATTCGATGAGCGGGAGAACGCCAAGGAGGACAAGTCCAACTTTGACAACAACAACGCCATCTCGCATGGTAGCCTGAGTGCTGATCGCTTCCATATGATCTTCGGCATTTGCATGGAGGCACTGTGCAGTACACGCACCAGTGAAAAGCCGAAGAATGTTGTCAGTTGTCTGCAAAGTCTGTACACCATCTTTGACTCGCAGTGGGCCCGAAAGATGCTGGTCAAGGACAAATCGCTAACGATAGAGCTGTGCAATGTGTTACACAGGCAAATTCTCACCCGAGATGACCTACTTGTCCAGTTGTTGTGCATGGAAATCCTTAAACAGAGCATCGCCGCAGCTAAGGAATCAATGGAGGAAAAGAGAAACGCCAAGCTGGCTGAGTGCCAGAACGACAATGAAGCAAAAACAGATCTGGGCAAGGATCTGGAGAATTTCGGAGAAGGAGGTGAGCAAGGTGATATTATTCCGGGTCAATCGCATGTCTATGCGGTTCTGGAAGTCTGCCTGTGTGTGTTTGTTCGGCAGATTCCATCCATGAATCCGAGTAGCAACAGCAAACTTACCACGGAGCAGTTGAAGAAAGAAATAGCTTTGCGAAGTGCAACGCCAGGGGCAAGCAACTTGCCCGAGGACAATGGAATGCTCGTGGCTAGCGGTCTACAATGCGCTGAGGCACTCACAGAACTGTGTTCGCCCAGGGGAGCTGTGTCAATTCTGCCCACCATATTATACATGACAACAAGTATTATCAAGGAAATCGCAACGAAATCCGCAAATGATCCAGCAATCCTTGCCAACACCGGACCCGTGCAGTCGGCCCTGCACTGCTTGAAGTCCGTCTGCACTGACAAGTGGTCAAGCGATGAACGTTCATCTGGCGAATGGTGTAAACTGCTTCAGAGCTCGCTGGCGAGTATTCTCGACTTGACCAAGACCGGCAGTGAAGATCGAAAAGTCGATGAAGTCACAATGATGCTGGCTATCGCAGTCTTCATACTTCACACTCCGGCTAGTGTTGTTGCAGCACCTTCGCTGCAGTATCCCTGCATCAATCACTTCCGTCAATGTGTCCAGAGTGAGAATCAAATAGTGCGGCTTCAGTGCATCCAAACGATTCGTTCCATATTTTCGAAGGCCGATTTGAAGGTGGCCACTCCGTACATACATGCGCTAGCACCACGCATCATAGAGGGTCTGTACTTGGAGTCAGCGAAGATACCACGCAACGAGAACGAGCTATCCATTGTCTTGGAGAGTGTCTTGACCGTCGAGACATTGATTGAATTAGCTGAGCCACAGAATCGTAAGTATCCGTAGTACCATAGTTCCATTGGAATTCAGCTGACACGATGAAATTCTTTTTCCCTCCCTTTCTCTCTCTCTCTCTCTCTCTCTCGCATTACCGACATTTTTTGTCTCTTCGAATTGTTTAGGGAACTTAATGCAAGGTAATGATGGGTTTTCAATCGACTCATGTAGATATTATTTGTTGTGTTGATGTTGTATATCTGCATTTGTACATTGAATTTGACCGATCGGATTTATATTTTTAGTTGAATTTTCATTAACAATTCTTACTACAGTTGTTTGCTGTTTCAGTTAAATTCAAGGGACGACATGATTTACTTCCAAAATCGGTATCATCAGTGGTTCTTTGTTAGTCTTATCTTTCAAATTATCAACCATATGGTAGTTCGCCACACACTTTTCTGTAACTGGAAATTACTTGGACCAAAAGTTTGCGGAACGTATAAGCACTTCACTTGGTTTGGTTTTAATTTTTGTTTGCTCTCACGGATTTTATTTGTCAACTTCGACCACAAGTGGCTAACCACCAGTCAACCCGACAAATCCTAGTCGCTGTGCAGAGACCTCATTCTCAGTATTTGAGCTTTCTGTTCAGGTTGAGCCGCTATCTTCTTGTCATTAAAAACTAGTACAAATTGCTAATAAACGTATCGTTCATTGCGCAATAATCTCATTTAAAATGTAGAAAAACAAGAATAAGTAATTTTAACTCATCTGGAACAAAACAACGACCCTGTCAGATTCAACGTACAAATGCCGTAGGAAACAAAAGTGATTTTGCACCAAATTCATGTATTCTCGCACAAAACCATTTCCACCTCAACCTTCCTAACGACATCATACAATAGCATTTACTCACTCACCCCGTTCTGCTTTATTCAGGCATACAGATGCTCACACTCCTGGTACCGGTTCTCATCAATTATCTGTCAGAACCGTCGAAACTTCGAACTCTCCCCAAGGCCCAGCGTCAACTGCATGAGCAATCACTGCAATGGCTAATGAAAATCGGACCGAAATATCCGCAGGAATTCAAAACACTTATGGGTCAATCAGTTGAGCTGCGCCAGAAACTGGAGGTGGCCATTCGCAATAACCAGCAATCAGCGTCAATTAACAATCGTACTGCAAACAACAATGATGTCCAGAATGGCAATAAAACTGGCAGCAATGTGCAGAAGCCAACAATTAAGCTGAAGACAGACTTTAGTAATTTTGCGTAAAAGAAGACTTAGCGAGTAAGATGTCGTCGTAGTAGCATTTTAGGGCAGAATAGGCCTTCCTATATAGACATAACACACACACTCACACGTACTCCAATAGGACTGGTCAAATCTAACTTTGTGATTAACTTTTATTTCCTTTGTTTTATTATTTTTTTTTTTAAGTAGAAAAAGCATGTTTTCAGCAGAGTTTTATTTAGTCTACACAAAAATCTATATATGTATACATAAGTTTACTAATAATGATTACTTACTCTAAGCAAATAAAAACAAAATGCATTATGCATATATATACATATTACTACAAATCTATCTACATGTACTATGAAGGAGAGTAAGTTATTTAAACATATATATATATATATATATTATTAATTTTATGTTATGAAGACTATTTAAATATAAAGAAATAATATCACAAAACTAACCGAGTGTTTTAATGTGGATTCTGAATACCTTGACTCTCAATACAGTAGAGATATGCCATAAAGAAAAAAAAAAAAACTAAACAAAACATGAGAAGCAAAATCAAATAAATTGAGGATGATGCCATATTGCACCAAAAGATTGTCAAAATGGTAGCCATCGCGGTTTATGATGCTGCTATGTGAAGGACTACAAAACCCAAAATTCAGCGCTCGCAACTGCCTCCAACTCCTTTGGAACATGTGCAACAGCTGCTTGGAAGACGGGATTTTCTTTAAGGAACGAAAAATTTAACTTTTAGCGGTAATCAGCTTTGCAAATTGGATACGTCAGGACAGTGACGTGCCGTCGACACTTCGAGGACGTGATAGACAACGATCCCATTTCTTATGTCGTTTTCCATTGGGACCACCATATATATTTTTTTCAGATATCAGATTTGTTGTTATATTCAAACGCACTTGCGCTGTGAACGCGATCATCTGCTTTTAACGAAACATGTGCTCGTTAAAGTTTGAACGCAAATCGTCTTTGCTTTTTGGACTTATTCTTTTATCTCTAACAATGTAATTGTTTCTCGTGTCTTTTCAACTCTTAAGCTTAGTACGCTGCTCGAGCTAAATTTTCGCTCCCATACAAAGTTCTCTCTAAGATTTAACTGAGCTAAACTTAAGCGAACCCATTTAGCTGAGTGGTACGCACATCGAGCTAAATAATCAAACATTTGTTTCAGAACGTGTGTCTGGAATTGAAAGAGCTGACGAGCTGGCAAGAAGTGTCTTCCCTTGTACTAAGCCAGGCCGACACCACAGTAATGATTCCCCCCTGTAATCTCAGACAGCCGATTGGAAACAAAACACTAATGGCGGCAAATGAAAGATGGAACAAACTCGACTCCAGGAAAATGTGGCCAATCTACAACAAACAGAAAACGGATAAAATCCTACAATTGAACAAGAAATCACTGCCCTCAATTGTAGGCATTATCTCCGGACATAACACACTGAAATAACACACCAAGAAAATAGGAATCAGCACAGACGACCTGTGCAGAGGTTGTGGTGATGAGGAGGTGTATGAGGACACCCCACACTTTCTTTGTCACTGCCCAGCACTCTGCCACATAAGAAATAAAATCCTTGGTAGCTACTTCTCCGAGGATTTAGAAGAACTTTCAGACAGGTCTATTAACGACCTACTTCAATTTGTAAATAAAACGGGGTGGTTAACCCATCCGTTGGTTTTTCATAGATTTCCAAGTGTATACTTAATTTACTTAACGGGCTCCCGACCCGTGAAGAGTCTCTGCCTGAGACACTGTAACCTTCCATCCTCTGCGATCCCGGGCAGGTTGCTTCCAGTTATCCAGACCAAGCGCTCTGGTATCCTCGATGGCTTGGTCTTTGAAACGGAGGTTCGGTCTTCCTTGTCGTCTCGAACCTGGCGGCTGGGGGTCATAAGCCCCCGGGGCATCGCAACGGATCTACATTGATTTAAGTGTGGCACGTACCGGTTTCTCTTGTCCTACCCACTAACCTAACCTATTGCTATTGCTCACCACAAATTCACTTCTTCTTAGAAAAAATTAAGTAAACACCTCGCATATAAAATTTAAAAATAAACTTTATTTAAAAAGCATTGCCTCATATGCATAAAAACTCATAAAAGGTTTCACTTAAAATTTGTTTACAAAAGTAATAAACAAATTCCATTGACTTTTTTCGTGTAGAAACGCTTACTCTAGTTTTTGTGCATATGACCGACATTTATTCGATAGCCTTACAATGAAAATAGTTTAATAAATTGAGTAATACATTATAAATAGGTGTAGCGGGGGAATTACATTCCTGCCAGTCAGTTATAAATAAAAAAAAAATAACGTCGGAGTCTTAAAACCTCTGCATTGCCAAGTCCACTTGCAAGGTGATCAATTCCTTATTTTCCTCAAACACTTTATGGATCAGAATGTTCCTCTTATACTCGAGGAGAGCGTTTTCTTTCCTGAATTTTTCAAGCAGCTTGTCATAGTCGGCAATGTCTTCGTTAGTACTTGCCAGCTGCGTCTTTGCCTGCTCCGATTCGGATGCAACGAGCAATTTTTTAAGGCGCAACAGTTCTGCACGCTCTGCACTGATTCTTGTCTGCAATTGCGTCTTCCAGTTGTTCAGCTCTTGGTTCTCCAATTGCAAACGAATCAAGGTGTGATAGTCTGGATGGGATTTCGGCAACATTAGCAGTCCACTCTCATCCACATACATTCCATCTTCGACAGCGGTGTTCTCCTTAATAGGTTCCTGCTTTTCAGGAATTATGGAGGGGTTGTCAGTAGTGTCCTGTGGGGTGTTTTTAGTTTCTGTATTCGTTCCAGATTCAGTTGAGGGAATGGTCACGGTTTTAATTGACTCGTCATCAGAGGTTGCCTTAGAGCAAGGAATTTGATCACGAATTTGTTGCTGTTGTTGTTGTACTTGTGCTGTAACGACGACTGTGGTACTGGTAATCGATGCTGAGGATTCCGGTTCGATATGCTCTTCGACACTTTTCTCCTGTCGTTTCTCAAAGCTTCGCAGCTTCCTCTTGAGCTGTGTAATAATGCGCTGCACTTCCCAAAGTTGTTCTTCGCGTTTCTTCGAAACGAAGCCTGCATTCATTTCGGAGTGAATTTGCGCCAGCAGACTCTCTTGTTTGCACAGCTCATTTTGGATATCACCAGGAGTTTCTGGTAGTTTTGGACTTGCTGAAGTAATAGGTGGGATATATCTAAAAGAAAAAAAGAAACAATAATAAAGTATCGATAGATGGCGGGATGAGAGCACTACTTGATGATAAATTTGGTTATTCCTTTGAAGCGACCTGACATAACCGGTTTGTGTGCAGATGATTTGGATTCTTTATCTATACTGTTTTGTGGAAGATTTATTTTATCTTGCGTCAGATAGAAGAAATCTTAAGATAAGAACAGGCAAAAGGCATCAGACAACACTTTCCGCAGAGATAAGTTTTAGTTTATCGCAGATATCAGAAGAATGCAGATTAAATGCTTCTCCGCGATAAGTGAAATACGTCAAAATGAACGACATTATCAAAAGCGACCGTCTTTAAACAAACCCGCGATAGACTTAAAGTTTGGTACGATTCAGATTTTCTGATGCACATACTCACTTCATTAGTTGAAAATCGGCAAACAAATTTGGACAGTGGCAAAGCAAAGTTACCAACAGTCGATGAGACATCTGCAACGGTGGACTCAGCAGCATGGCAAGACTCTGGGCATTCATCTTATTATGTTTCTCGTTTTGAATGACAGAATCAAAGTGCAAAAGAATCCACGATAGAAGCGTTTTGTTGCAATTTGGCAATTGTTGCAGAAGTGTTTTTAGCTCCTTTTCCTGTTTTGTGACTTGCGGGTGAGAGGAAACTTCTTCAAATCGAGCTATAAGATCTGTAGTCAAGATTGGCTCTGGCAGTTCCCTGCGAATACAAAACCGATTACTTTATGTGCATATAAACCGTTTCACCTTATCGAACAAACCTCAAAAATAACTTCAGCAATCCACAGGCAGTGGGAACATCCATGTCGTCGGTGCCCTGTGATTCTCGATTGTTGTACAATCGCTTGCAATGTTGCAATCTGGTCTTAACCGGTTCAACTTTATAAATTTGATCACTTCGCAGCCCATGCTCCTGCAGGTAGTCGATGCAATCGCGCACAACTAAAGGCAAATCAATCCCATCATGGCAACGACTGCGTTCGGTGGCAAGACTCACTGAGACACCAAAAACTGGTTGTACATCGCCTAACTCTAGGACTTCCTCGCTAACTGCAGTCTTTGACTTTTTATCCTTCTTCTCCTTGTCCTTGGACTTATCTTTTTTGTCTTTTTCCTTCTTGTCCTTGTCGCGTTTTTTGTCCTTGGTCTCTTTGAAATCTTTCTCCTTCTCGTCTTTTTCTTTCACATCTTTCTCGACTTTATCCTTTTCGCGGGACTTTTCGCGTTTCTCTTTGCTCTTGGACGAGGAAAACTTGAAAGTTTTTGATTTCTTTGAAGATTTTGATGGACTCCTGGGGGGAAAACGTTCACAAATGGGCGTATGGAATAGAAATTTTACTTTATACATACTTGGCTTCCAAGTCTTCTTCGGGTGAACTTTCGCCTTCTAGTGCGGCATAGCCGCGATCCTTTTTATCCTTCTTGTCCTTGCGGCGGCCGATAAGGAGATCTTTCTTACTATGTTTATCATGGTCACCTTCGCTGACTATAGGAGAACAAATAGAGGTTCATACAATGACTTAAGAAAAATGTTAAGCAATTGCTTACAGTCACTTTCTTCCTTCTTTTTTCCGACTACTGCTTCAGAGGCATAAAGACCGGGAAAATCCTTTTCTACGTCTGGACTGTCGAACTCCATGTTCGATAGAGTGGGCAGGGCATGAAATTTGCCTTGGAAAAATGTTTGCAACTATAGATAACGAAATCAAAAACAGCTGTGGAGGGACAGTTATTGCTGTCAGTTTGCTCCAAGAATTATTACATCCAACAGATGCACACATACACATGGTGGAATAAAAGTGGATTGTGGGTTACCTTTGAGGAAACAAATGGATATTGATGCAGTGTTCGTAGATAGTGGGATATCTCTGAAGTTGTGAATTGCGACCAAAAATGCATGAAAATCAAAATTGTGAGAAATTTCAGCAACCTGGCAGAAAACCATTCAAACTATTAATTTTTGATGAAATTTCTAAAATTCGGGCTATCCCGCTTTGCTTATGCGCTTGAAGGTCGGTCTGGATCGAGCTTGTTACTGACAAGGCTTAGCAGAATATAGGTAGCTTTAATAAATCCAACAGCTGTACATGGGGTAGGCGAAATGGCTTAGGGGCTAAAATTGTAGATCCCTAGCATTCGTCTAAAAAATAATAAGCTCACACAAATGGATGTGAGGAGCTAGAGGCCTAGGGTCACTACGGAACTGTTACCCCAACTAATTATTCATTTATTTTGCAAAGGGTTTTAAACTTTTTAAAATCATGTTAAGCTGATGGTTGTATAGCTATGTACCTATTTGGGTGCTATAATAAGCTCTTTTTAGCGGGAGAAAATGAGGATCGAAAATAAAAGATCCTTCTGATTAAAAAAATAAATAATTGGCGCAACAGGTCCTTATGGACCCAAGCCTAGCTTCTCACAACCATTCGTCTTGTGTGAGTTTTTATTTTTGGGACGAATGGAAGGGATCTACAATTTTATGCCGAGTCCAAACGGCCAAATGAGAAGCTCTTTCATGACAGTTATACTCTCGGATGTTTGTCAGACGTTCTGATTAAGTTAAATAAATATGAAAATTAGAGTATTTAATAAACACACATTCAGTAAACCTTTGAATATAATATCATATTGTCCAAATTTCTAACCAGTGATGAATATGAAATAAATGAAATGCCAAAAAATAATCTACGGCGGCTGTCAGCTGACTTGTATGTACTTGTATACATAAATTACATTTGTGTGAGTACTTCTTGAGTGGATTCTGACTTCAAATCGAGAAGCGAAATTCTCTTTCAAAATCAGCAGAAGAGTATTTTTTGTGTCAATGGAACACTTTCAGAAGTGATTTTTTCGATTCCGGACTCTCCCGGACGCTTCTTTTTGCCCAATAGAAAAAGACATAAGTCTTTTGTGGGACTTATAATCAAGGGGTCCAACAAACCTCTGTCAAATTTAATGTCCGAAAAAGGCTTCTTAGTTCCGCTTTGCATAAAGAGATATGTTCCTGTACCTTTGTGTGTTTGTAAAATGCCAATGCGAGTGTAGATAACAGAGTTTGAATATAAACGAATTAACATCAATTCATCTATTCTATGTAGCATTTTCTTTAACTTGTTTGGAATACGATGTAGTTGTGCAGAATTTAGTATGACACAGTACGCAGATATTGCTATCAATATAAAAATCAGGTAGCGTTTTGTTTTTTTACATTTTGTGGCATTTTCTTACCCTAAATTTATACTTAACATTTTAATCATCTGAGTAACCAACGACGCGACACTTTCAGTTTTAACAACACTTTAGGCGTTTTTTTGAGCTTACATCTCAGTTTTCAGCAAAGCAAAGTAAAGTAGGATTTTCAGCACGTAATTACAAAAACTACGTTCTACTTGACACTTCAAGAACTCAGAGTAGTTGTTGTGATTGCGTGCTGAAAATCCTACTTTACTTTGCTTTGCTGAGATTGAAGCTAAAAAAACACGCCTAATGTATACAAACAATTTGTTCGAATCATATTTGTCCGCCATATTACAAAGGAATCATGTCTAATGCAATCTATTGTCTTCATTGCGCTAATATTCCGCTTTATCATAAATCAATACATATTAGAAAAAGTTTACAAAGCCCAGATAGATAATTTTTTTGTTAGGTCCCTATTTTATAATAGAACAAAAGGAGATTGGCATCACTTGGGCAAGTGTTATACTGGAAATGAAAACAAAAAAATGAAACTATCCAAACAAACGTCAGCTTGTCCATTTCTATAAATTCTGCCGTCATTCCACTTGTCAGTTGTGAGAGGTCTTTTCGATTTGTCGGTTGTGTCGTTTAATTTTTCACATTTTCTAGTGACCGTATTACATTTATAATTATAATTACTATTGTGTAAACGCAATATTTCAAACTAATAATTTGGAAAAATCAACTGCGATGAAGTTAAACATCATTCTATTCGGTGCATTATTTGCATTGATTTCTTTTGTTGGTGCCGATGTCGAGACTGTAAGTTTGCACTTTTATTCAATTACTAAACTATTAAATAGTACAAGAACGCACACAATGCGACACCGTTCAGAGATCATTGCGAAAATAATCAAATCATTTATAGCTTGAATAAATTTGCCTGTAAAAACACAAGAGTAGAAATGAATCTTAGTTTTAGAAACTTTTGCGTCGCAAAAATCTGTGTACGAACTTTTTCGTTTCTGATTAACATACGCAAACAAAGGCGCTATTGATTTAAATTTGTTTTTTTTTTTTTGTATTTATGTTGTATATAACTTAATAACAAAAACAAAATAATCAGCAGACTGACTGACCCTAGTGCCGTCAATTTCGGCAAGATAAGCGAAATAATTTTAAAATACACACAAGAGATTAGCAAGTACAATGAAAAAGAGGCCATCGGCTTGCACTTGTACAGCCATACCTATCTATATGTATTTACTTAATATGTTTATTTTACTTTCATTAAATAACTTGTGACTAATATCCATCATACACATCATCTTATTATTGGTTTGGTTTTTATCTCGAATACTCTTTGTCCTTAGATAATTGAGGAAATAGCCAGAAAATGTTATAAGAAGAAGGTAGCAGGTATACAGATACAGACTGCGTTTGAGTTTTTTTTTATTCTCCACTACAGAGATCAATGGACAGGTCAGGTAATGGGATTTTGAATCAGACGAACGATAGATAGCAGTGACATTGTTTGTTTGGTTGGCATCTCCCTACCCCTTGGGTAATCTTGTTTTTCTTGTTGTATCTTAAAAGGAAAGATAGTGTTCCCATACCTGTACGCCTTTGCTTTGTATAGCGCAGCAAATGAACGACAAAGATGGTTTACAGTTCTCTGTACGAGCGTCTTCTAGGAATGTGCCTTTCTTTGTTAAAAAGAATAAATTACGTATTTTACGTCTTTGTCCTTGACAAGGAATGACTTTTGTCCATTGATTAGTCTATAGCTGCGATACACCTGTTGCTAGTTTGTACAGAAATTTGTTAAAATATCTAGACGCTCAACCGCAACGTCATTTATTCGTCTAAGGGCTTTCGCGTTCGCCTACCTATTTGATCTTGCTTTTATCCGCGCCTGTCTACTAAGATCTTCACTTTCGAGGTCAACCTATTGCAGCATATCTTCCGCTTGGCACTTTGTAAACGGAATGTGCAATCATTTATGCGCCTGCTGCATCATACCACTTTTGTCGCTGATATTACTGATTGAGCAGACAAAAGCGCAAACCTCATTCATAAAGTACACTGGTGTTTCTAAGTCAATCCTGTAGTGAAAAAAAAACGTTGGTCTTCCCACGCCATTGCTATTGAAACCCCAGGGGCAGAGTCCTACGGACTGATGTCTTAGATTGTCCTAGATATACCACTCTATTTGGGCATTGATACCTTACTTTTGGTGCTTGTATTAAAACCCCAGCATCAAAAGTAAGCAATGGAAAGTTTACGACGTTTACCGCGTCTAAAATCTACAGCTTTTTAGTGTTTCCTTAAACGCTCTTGCTCTCACAAACTGGTTGGCGTACCATACACGATTGTTAGTTACGATATATAAACTCTAGCTAGCTCCTCCCTACAGCTGAAGTAACGTCACTTGGGTCGCATTGCCGCATTCGCAATAGAATACGACGAATTTTTTTTCTGTTTAGCTCTTAAAGGCCACTTAATTCAGTGACGAACTGCTGACATCCGGATCCGGGTTTTCGACCCTTGCTTTCTGTTGTTGACCCGTCAGAGAAGGTCACCAAACAATCAGCCTCAAATAGTGGCGGGCACTCTTCACATAGCCGCCGTTTGTCTATAACATACATACCTATGCATTCTAGTGCCATCGTGGGATCTGTGTCAGGTAGCATTCATATTGCCAACTTGTGTCTGTTTATACAGAATTATGATAACATACTTTCAACTACTATTTGGAAAACTGTCGCGAAGGCCTCAACCTCAAACTTAAATATACTCTGATTACTCATATGTTTTTACGGGCCTACATTCTTAACAACTCAACAAGTATACTATATTTATGCAAATGACGTTACGACATTGAACCACAAAGAACCCAAACTTACCAATCAATAATCTCAATCTTTTTAACCAGTTTCATAGCCTTATGTGTGCGAGAACCAGTCCGCTGCATCTAATTCATCGAAAAGTTGGTTCTCCGGGCATGTAAATAATGTTTTTGTATTATTACACAGTTTTTCTGTTTTAAAACTTGGACTTGATGGTTTATTTGTGGTCTACACCTAATTGAGTAGTGAGTCTCACCGCTAGAAAAAAAAACTCTGTTTATTCACCTGACTGCGGTGACAAATTTATTAGTTTGTGTGATTCATCCAATCATTTGCAGTCTTCCTCATCTGATTGAATTTTATTTAATTGATTGGCTTGGAATACAAACCGCAAATGCAGAGAAACACAGACAAATTCGAAAATTTACTTTGAATATTTTTATATAGCTAATGAACAGCAGGAATCTTTTTGTTCCGAGTTTTAAATTGTAAATGACTTCATGGTGGAACTGAGGTTTTGGCTAAATCATTGCAATACTGGAGACATATTACGCATTCACCTCTAATTCGTGTAAACAAAAATGAAATACACGTGCGCAAAAAGCGAATCTAAAAACGATATTAAGAAAGGCGGGATTATACAAATTTCTCTTTATTTGATGCATATTGTTTGGAGTTTGAATTGGAGCAGTGAAACTCGTTAAATATCAATTTTGAAAGAGTTGGAGAACTTATACAAAATATAAGGATCAAAAGCATTGAGAATGTTTGGAACAAAGTCTTTTAAAATGTTCTATTTTCGAGATTTCAATATCTAGATGTCGGTTTTTTTTCTACAAGTCGGTTGTCTTAGAAATTGCGCGAACGTGAACAGGATTTAGTAAAATGGGTCAAAATATTGCGTACGAAGGCAAACTTACTTAGGGACTATGTCCCTGAATCAATCGGGGGATAAATAGAGCATAATGGCGTGTGTCGGAACGAAGTCCTTTCTAAGACTTAACCATAAAAAGGCTGCATATCTTCAAAATGAGTGGTTCCAGAGGTTAGTGTGCTGGAGGCCTCATGTTCGATCCCCGAAAAAACGCAAATTACATCTTAAGGTTTTTTCTATCGCGAAACGTCTGACAAACATCCAAGAGTATAACTGTGGAGCGTAACAACTCGCCGTTCGGAATCGGCATAAAATTGTAGATCCCTTCGTTTATTTATTTTTTACTCAAAATGGACCTTACCAATAACCATTGTAAGATTTGGCTCTAAATTTTAGTAGTTCACTGTTGCAATATTTTCCATACGAATTTCGGAATTGCGAGCTTCCGAAAATTTAAAGTCGAGGTACGATCATATTTGTTGCAAAAGGTGTCTACCGAAAAAAATCCTTCGTTTTTAGCACTGGAATCGCTTTAAGGATTGATGCACTAAAAACTTATTTTTTTGACCTCAAATATAAAAATGGGCCTTAGGTTGGGTTAGTTTATGGGTATGTGAAGCAGAGCGAGCCCTGCTATACCCCACTTAGGTCCATGTGGACCCATTGTGATGACCTTGTTGGTGGTTAGCCTTTGTTGCTGGCGATGAATTTGTTTCCCTTGTTTTCAACTTTGTGGGTTACTCGACCTTGTGCAGCCATCCTAATATGTTTATAACTCTGCGGAGATTAGACAGTGAGACATCAAAAAGTTCTTGTATTTCATTGAATTATAATATCTTCCGAGTGCTGTCTGTTACTCAAGTGACTGAAAATTGGGCATTGACAGAGGTAGTGAAGAAGTGTGAAGTGCTTTCATATATCGTCATCTTTGGGATTTAATTTAATCATTTGGTTTCTTAGGATGTAAGAAAAAAACCGTCAAGGACATTAAAAGTTTATATAACTAAGTTCTATCAAACCACATAAGCTTGTTTGTCGGCTTCTGTTATATTCTGGCTATAGTGTGTTTGGCTCTTATGCGTTTCCAGCCTATCTCCCTGAAATTACAGATTGGTGACCTAAGCACTCGGTCTTGATCTAGATCAATTTTTGGGCGGTGCTTCAACCATCTCATTCTTGGTTTGGTCCGCGATTCCAATAATCATTATTTGTGTGCAGGCTAAATTTTTCGAACACACAATATCGAAATTTTCCATACAAAATTGCATATTGTGACCTACAAAATATTTAAGGTGACGGTTAAAGTTGATTATTGGTAAGGCCCTCTGTGTCCAGCATCCCGGCAGCGTGGTATGCTGCATGCAGAGAACCTTACTTTTTTAAGCGGCGAACTAACTTTGAATTTATTTCAATAGTAGGGACTGCTTTTATATCCAACTGGCTGTCAATAAATATGGAATAATCATCACCTGGCATTGCCAAATTTGACACTATATAGGCATCTTCGGTAATTGCCAAAGCATCCGCCTGGAAGAGACTGTTGTGATCTAGAAGTCTTGGAGAATATTCCGGCACCGGTTCCTCAGTTCATCTCAGATCCATCTGTGTATAGTTCCTTTTTGTGGGCTCACCTGTGTTCCATTCATCCCTGGTGGGAAAATAGAAAGAGAATGGTGTATCAAAGGCCAGATGAGGAGGTTAGATTAGGTTAGTTTGAAGCAGCTGTCGTTGTGATACCACATGATTTAACCCTACTCGTTGAACCAGTTCGGGCTTTTGATGAAACGTAGGCATTTTCGAATGTCGGCGTTTGTTAGATCGTTTAGATCACGGTAGTAGAAAGCTCCCTTCTGGAACGTTTCAGATCCAGCTTGGCCATATCTGTTTTGTCACTAGGCATTTTGTGCCGATTGTCCACCTAAGGTTTCTTTTTCTGTAACTGGGTTTCATTTTCTACTTCATTGTCGCTTCCGATGACATACGCCAAATATGGGTTTAACTTAACACAGAATTATGCCAACACTCCCCTAGTTTTTGATTATTATAGTTCCAACTTCTTGCAGTTTTAACAGATAGTCGTTTTTTATTATCAACGTTATCTGATCAGGATCAGAGAACGAAAATAAAACAAAATGGACTGTGGAAAACACGCTAACCTAATAGCGCCATCTAGTACCCGATAACTAACGACGAATTGGGACTACCTTTTTGATCGCGGTTTGACAATTCTACCCATGCTCAGCCATTTTATTTCCGCTTTAATTTATCCTTTTGGAAAATGAGCTCTCAAACTTGTTACTTTAGCACTTGGTTGCTAATTTTGGATGTCTATCGTTTCGACGATAATCGTTTGAAAATTTCCGGAATGAGTGCCCAGGAGTGTTATACGTAATCCATCGAGAATTAATTTCCCCTGGGAGATATGCGACAAGATCGTCCTCGAAGATTGCGAACAGAAGAGTAGACATCCTTGCTTCACCCCAGAATTCGACGGAAACCAACTTGATTACACGTCTCCATCCCAAATCGCTGTGGTGTTATCTTGGTGTATTTTTTGTAACCACTCTTAGTTCTTTTGACGAAACTCTCAGGTTGTTCCGTTAAAAAAATAGAGCTTTTCTGTCGATACAATCGAAAAACGCCTTAAAATTTACGAAGAAGGCATACAGTTCTTTACCCTTATCCAAAAACATTCGGGCGATACTGGTTAGAGAGAATACGTTGTCGACTGTAGCATAATCTTTACGGAAACCAGCTTGAATCTCGCCGAGTAGGTCATTTCGTATCCAATTTGTAAGGCGTTCCAAGATAATTCCTTAACCATTGTTAATATGCCGCCTTATATTCCATTTTCCAGTGACCGCACTGTTGCTTTCTCTCTTTGACACTCACTGCGCTCATAGACAAAATATGGTGATTTGTCAGAAGTGATGTGTAATTTACATAAAGTAATAAACATCACCGATCATTTATCTCAAAAAATGGCATTTTTCTTTGAATACCAAAATAACACCTCTTATTGGAAAACCCTTTATTATAGTATATCAATGCTTTTGCGAGTCTGGCTTTTTTCCCAGAGTTGCAGCAGATTTACCAATACAAGTAGTGGAGATTGTTTAAGTTTTCGTGAAATTTTGCAACTACATTGCATCGGGTGGATCTATTTTATATTATTATTTCGCAAACATCTTCTTCAAATTCCGCCATGTTGGTTTTCCTATCGGTGTTATGTCAATAACAATTCGTGTGACATGCAAAAAGATAAAAAAAAAAATTAAACAAATGCTACCAACCGTGGGGAAATGTGATAGAGTTCGGAATACCACGTTTTTACCATTGGTTAGTTATTATATATATTTTTTAAAGGCGAATAATTTGATTTGTTTGGTTAATAAAACTATCTAAGGGAGATGTTATTAATTCAATATATAATTAACATCGATTTCATGTGTAAATTTTTCTTAAATAACTGAAGAAAATTTGCTCAAAATGTTTTTCTTTTCCTTCAACCAATCTAACGAATAATTTCAAATTTAACGGAAAAAATTCTATGGACACTGCCAGCAACTTTGCCCACAGCGGAGTGGCGCATATTTTTTGCGAGTGCGTTGGTGAGCCAGCATTTTTGAAGTTACGTGACATTTGTCAATACGATTTTCTATGTAACAATACAAGCGCAAATCGTGACCACTTTTGAGACTTTTTCCGTTAATTAATGCGTAGAAACTTTGCTTCAGTCAATAAAACTTTTTTGCAAGGCATTGACGTCTACACTCAGTGCTTAAACACCCAACATACAAACATAGGAACAAACAAATTAGAATGAGGTGAGAATGAAGCAATAACATTCAATAAAACGACTGCGTACACACCGTCTCCACTTGCGATAAATTCAAAGCAAAGAACAATAGCGAACAAAAAAGCACATAACAGAGCAGCTGTCAAATTTCATTTGTTGGGCATTTCATAGCATACTTTTTTAGTAAAGAAGAAATGGGCAATGATCACCTTTGGCAGAATAGCAAAAAAAAAATTGTAAATAATTATTAATCAGTTTTAAGACTTTTCTAATCTGTCATTTTTATATTTATAAAAAAAAACTTGAAGTGTTAACTGATTAATTCAAAATTTGAATTTCAGAATAGCAAACTTTGATTTCAAAATTAATTGACAGCAAAATGACAGCTAACTGGTGTTTTTAGTATGCTACAGATGGTATGCGATAAAAGTATGCTTTCTATCGCAAACTATGGAAATAAAGCTGCTTAACGTTCTCCACTTGTGATATTGAAAGCATGCTCTATCGCGTACTCTGAACTCGTAGGAAGTGGAGACAGCGTGTATGAAATGTGCGGCATATAACTGGGCCTCAGTTGTTGCATAGACGAGTGTACCACCGCGACCACTTTTCGATGTCAAAAAAATGTAAAACAATTAAAAAGTTAATAAAACATCACTGTAGCGCGCTCTTTTTTATTTGTTTAAATATTCAACTATGGACATCGTTATTTGTATTTGTAACAAATCAGCTACATATTTAAATTTCCTACTAACGAACCAAACATAGAAACAAATGCGGGAATTTAATTTATGCATTCGCTGGTAAAAAGAATAAATAAGAAACCTTTTCACGACTCGAATTAGCATTTTGCTAACTAACTCATCAGCAGATCGCACATAAATTCCCCAGAAGTCGCGTAAATTTAGGTATATCCGCAAAATAAATTAAAACAAAAACGCGATTGAATGTCAGACATCTACGATTGTGTTTACTGTTGTAAAATACCAGGTTTTGTTGGGAATAATCTACTTGGTGTTATGTGTCAAACTCATTAATGAGAGAATTAACATTTATTTCGGCATCTTGCACAACAACCGGTTGATTGAGGAAGATCCATCAGCTCGTTGCTACATCCATTAACACGTGCTGTGATGGGTACTGCTGCTGCAATTATTTTCGTAAGACGTGCAACCAATGGGTGGTATGGGTATTACGAACATGTTACCTAATTGTTTTCTTTTTTATCTGACACAAATTGTTATCGTGCGAGTAGCTGTTCAAAAAATTCATTTATCAGATCAGTAGATGTATAATTGCTTTATGTTTAAACAATAACATCGGCTTCAAGGAGAATGTTGATTGACGGGCAAATATAATTCAAGTACAGAGCTTGGTTGATGAAAAGTATATGTGGCAGTTTAAAGTGGGTGACTGCAAACAATTGTAGAGAGGGTTTTCGTTATGGGCCCTTTGTTTAGGCTATTGGTCCGATGATGACAACACGCACTCACATGAGATCTCACCCCTCTGTTCTACTGATACTATACATTCTCTATCTGGCACACCCGGTGTAGCCCCCACTCATAACACAGCTTAAGGAATATGGAATTTGACTTATAAAACATTTTGTTTCTGCTTAACCTGGTGATGGAGGAGCACAACTTAATTTTCTCATATTATTTGTTAATCATGTTGCGCACAACCTAAACAGCACGCTTGCACATCTCTCATCTGGGTACAAGCACACGCAAACACACACAAACACACCTTCCATGTATATGTGTAAACAAAAATTCCTACCCTCTAGGACGAAAGTGCAACGGAAATACAGCCAGCATCAGAAGAGCCAGTCGTCCAGAAAAAAGTGCACGCCCTAAATCCCGGCGAAAAAGAGTACCTCTCACCAAACCTGATCGGCGTTCAAAACATCGCCGTCTCCAATATTCCAGTTACAATGAATTTCATTAACATCATCGACGCTTTCCGCGAGGTAGTCGATGGGGTGCGTTATGAAATCGTACTGAACGCTGTCAACACAACCGACAACAACACCGAAGTCGTGTGTCGATTGGTCGTGCTGGAGAAACCCTGGCTAACGACGCTGTGGGGCGACAAAGTTCGCTTGTTGCAAGAATCCAACTGCACCACTGAAGTGCCAAAAGACGATCCACGAGACCGTAAGGCGCTCGAAGAAAAGTACGAAACAAACGCGATATTCACTGGCAGTCGAAACGAATTGACCGCCGATGACATGTCCAAATTGGAATCTCAAATATTTGCGTCATCAAAGCCGCAATTGCAGAGAACACGCACAACCACAACGACCACTACTGAATCGGTTGTTGTTGTCGACACGCAGCCAGAGGTGACTGAGTCAGTGGCTATAGTCGAACCCACTGTTCCGCCAACAGTTGTTCAGAGTCAGCCGGATGTGGCTGATGGTGACAGTGTTGCCGAAGTGGAGCCCAACGTATCGTCAACTGAAGCAAGCACCACGACTGAACATTTGCCCGAATTAAGCGACAGTGAAAAGAAGTGGCTGGATGATTTTCTCTCAATCGGAGCCTATAATTTCGAGACTTCCCATCAAAACAAGGAACAGACCATGAATAACGAGGCGAAACTAGGTGACCAAGAAGAAACACCTGACAAGGTAAAGATTTAAAAGAAAAAAAAAAAAAAAACCTTTTGAAATTAGTTGTTCTTGTCGTTCTGTATTGTTGTAGTTTGTTCGTGTGACGCATCCATTTCCATTGTCATTCAAATGCACAGTTTATAAACGGTGGCATTAAGCTTTCCCCCTTCCATTTGGTTTCACTTTTTTTTTTAATTAATTCGCACTCGCTTAAAGTTGGTGAATCACACAAGAGCGTGTGTGATAGGAAAACAGACAACTAAGGAAGTGTTTTCGAATCACTTAACATTTTTAATTACGCGCGGCCCTAAAGCGGTGATGTGTGCTGGAAATTCCGGAGAATTTAAGTTGAGAAAAGTCACAGCATTATAATAGCAGCTTTATACTAAAATTTTCAAATTACGAGTGCTGCTGCATGAAGTCAAGGCATAATGGCATCACTGTGCAACAGACCATGGCTGCTTGCAATTGCAGTTATAGCTTTAGCTTTTGTTTTATTTACGAAGACACTATTAGCCAGCTTGTTATAGCTTTGAAAAAAAAAAACAACTTGTAACCTAGACGTGTTGCTTGCTAAAAGCTGAATAGGATTTAATCAGTTTTTTATGATATTGAACAATGAGAATGAATTCGTTTAGATATTAAGAAATATGTTTTTTTGCATTAATTGCGAAACAATAAATGGTTATTGTTTTTAGTGGGCTTACACATTTTTGACCTTCACACTAAATCCTTGTCCCAATGGTAATTTTTCACCATTGTGAGTTCGAAAAATCTGGCTTGGACATAAAATATGATTATTAGTATCGCACAGTTTAATTACTATGTTTATGACACAATGCAAATTCTGGAACATTCAATCTTCTTCCGCCGACATCGTTGAAGACGAAAATAAATAGAGTTTTACTTGTCAAAGTTTTATTCATTATTCATTTTTTAGTAAGTCGAGTAGAAATTTAGGAAAAAAAATGAAAAGAATGGAAATGTTCAAATTCTAATTTGTAACTGACATTTTATTTGATTATTTTATTATTTAATATTTTATCTTCTTACAAAAATTTGTTCCGTTTTATCTAAAATGAGAATCTCAATGTGTGACTTGCTGGTTATTTTTTGTTACGGAGTTGATCCACTCCTACTCACAAAAACCGTATCCAGTTGTAGTTTAAATAACTTAGTTATATGTTGTGTTGGACTTTCATACCAACTAACCGAGTCTGTCCTCTGTCCTATTGAGCTGTCCAAATAGCCTTTATGGGCACCATGTGTTTCCAGGCGTCATGGATGAATATACTAGTAACTTCATTAGGCTGGCGGGCATCTATTGCTCACTATGCGAAGGAAACTGGTATTCTTACGCTAAAGACATACCGCGGACATATTTCACCAACCTTTTCAGTTTTTGCAATTTTGCATAATAAAGGGCTTTCCAATAAGAGGTGTTATTTTGGTATTCAAAGAAAAATGCCATTTTTTGAGATAAATGATCGGATGTTTATGTCATAATAAAGAGGAAGGTATGCCGTTAATAATGAAAAACAACATCAGCCAAATGGCCACCACGAGCACGCATACAGGACCATATCCTTTTAATGAAATTTTCCATAACCAAATGGTTACCCTCACGAATTTTATCTTTGAGGTCTTGAATCGACGCTGGGCTATTGGCGTAGACCTTATCTTTCTTATCTTGGGTTTTCCGAGCTCCAGATGAGACAATTTTGCTTATTGACGTAGCCACCGAGGTGGAAATGGGCCTCATCAGTCAAGATGATTTTTCGATGGAATTCCGGATGATTTTCATGCATTTCAAGGACCCAATCAGCAAAGACACTACGTTGCTGATGATTGGCCGACTTGAGTTCTTGTTTAACTGAACTTTATAAGCCTAAAGACCCAAGTCTTTATGCAAAATACGGTGTAATGACGTTTGTGGAATGCCAAATTCCAAAGAACGACGAGGAATGGACAAACCTGGGTTTTCTTCAACACTTTGGGCTACAGCAGCAATATTCTCAGTTGTTCTTGAGCGACGTGCACGGGTTTTAATCTTCACATCACTAACTTGACCCAACAGCTCGAATTTTTCCACCAATTTCTGTATTGCGGTCCGACAAGGTGCTTCACGACGACCAAAAAATGCTTTAGTTTTGTGAACTGTGACTGCAAGATTTTCACCATTTTTGTAGTGAATTTTAATAATTTCAATGCGTTGTTGAAGCGTTTATCGTTCCATTTTTAGTAATGGCGTAGTTTCTACTTGTCAAATGTCAAAGAATAAAAGCTTCAAAAGTGGCAGCTACCAAAATAGCGGGTCATTCACAATAACACCTCTCATTGGAAAACCCTTTATATTTGCAAAGTGCGTATACGTCTTCTAAAATTTTAAATTTTACCATGTTAAACAATATTATTAGATACACATTAGGTTCATTCGCGTACGCGGTTTAAATCAAACGCAATCCATATAAATCGATCACAATCGCACAAAGTCATACACGTTCTCATCAAACATGACAGAGAAAGAGACAATTAGCAAAATAACGAGTAACGAAACGAGCAGTTCCTCTCTTGGATCGAAACAGCTCAGAGAATTTCAACCGGCAAGTATTGATAAATATGTCAAATGCACAAAGTTGACAAGAACAAATTCAAAATCCGTTTATAAAGTCAATTACTTACTCAAAAAAAAATTGTAAAAATAACGAAAATTCGGTGGTGGTCGAATCTTCTCCCAGAGCGTTTTATATGTTGCAAAAAGCTAAGTTGTATATTTATTTATGATGTGGATAAGATGTCAAAGATGTAAATGGCTCAAACTAGCTCCAAGTATCCACGCGCTTCTATTTTGGTTTTAATTTGTTTTTCGTACAGAAAACTTTGATAAGTCCTCTTCACATAATCGGTTAAAATGCCCAAAACTATCTGATGATTTATAATTTGTTCATATTTATTGGTTCATTTTCTCGTTTATAATTTTGCTGCTAGACTGCTGCTCGTCATAAACAAAGTATTAAAAAAACCGTCAGAGAAATTGCCTGCAAGCTGTTTTCCGTGTTTCTATGTGGGAAAGTATGTGTGCCATATTAAAGTAAATTAGCCGCACGCATACACTTAAACATTTTATTTACCTCCCGCCATTAAGCATTTTTTTTGCGCTTCACATGCATTCACAGATAGGCATTTAAGAGAGAATTTTATTTTCAAAATTTGCGGGGGGAATCGGGTAGGCGCGCGGGAGTTTATTTAATACTTAGCTTATGATCAAAAGCAACAACAAATCATACTGAGACCCCCAACTCGCAATCCTATTGCCGCTGGCCCCCTCAATTTTTTTTTTCAAATTCGCCATTTTGTTTTCCTATCCGTGTGACATGCAAAAACATACAACAAATTCAAAAATAAATGCTCCTGCTGTTAGTTATTTTAAATTGTTAAAAGGCGAATAAGTCGATTTTGTTGGACAATAAAACTATCTAATGGAGATGTTCTATATACTAGAAACTTATTTGGACAAACAAGGTTGCGTATTTTCTGCTTTTGAATATCTTTAACTTCGATTTCATGTGTAAATTTTTCTTATACAAGGTAGGCCAAAGGAAGTCATCCAATGTTGTTTGGCTCTCATTTTTTGTCTATACGAAAAACTTCGCTTCTGTTTTTTGATTATGTTTATTTGAACCTTTAGAATTTTATTGGTCAAGTCGAGAAGATGATATCGGCCAATGGGCGTCGTCACAATTGATTGCCATACGGGCTCCTTTTATGGCATTTTTCATCACTTCGGCGAGAACTTCGGGCGACAGATTCTCGCACTCATGTCGAATGTTGTCCTTGAGGGCTTCTAGGGTCTCGGGTTTGTTCACGTTAACACAGGACTTCAAAAAAACCCACAAAAAAAAGTCTGGAACGGTTAAATCGGGCGATCTTGCGGGCCAGTGCAAATCGCAAAAACGAGAGATGAGGCGACCCCGGAACGCCGCCTTCAGAATATCGGTTGTGGCTCGCGCAGTGTGTGCCGTAGCTCCGTCCTAATGGAACCACATGTCCTCCAGTCCTAATTCGTCCAATTGCCGCAGAAAAAAATTCGGTTAACATGGCCCTATAGCGCGCACCGTCCACTGTTGTCGTTTGACCGGCGGCGTTCTCGAAAAAAAATGGCCCGTTGACTCCTCCAGCGTGAACAGCGCACCATGCAGTAACTTTGAGCGGGTGTAATGGCTCCTCGTGCAGTACTCGTGGATTTTCGGTGCCCCAGAAGCGATAATTTTGCTTGTTCATGTACCCGTTGAGGTGGAAATGAGCCTCATCGCTCATTCTGATTTTGGTCGAAAAATCGTCCGCTTCGTCCGCGAGATTGAGGATGGCTTGCGAGGTTACACGCGTTTGGCGGTCGACAGGCACGGCGTCTGGTCGATGTTTCCGGCGACAGCTCGACTCCTCGTCAACAGCGGCGATATTCTCGGCACAACGGGCGCTCCGGGGCCGGCCACTCTTGGCAACGTCTCGTGTGGTCCTATACTCTTCAAGGTTGTTGGCCAAACGGCGCAGTGTTTGCGCAGTCGGTGTCGGACGGCCGTGGAATCGCCGACGGAATTCGTGCTGGGCCAACACTACAGACGATTTGTTACGCAAAAAAATAGACACGATTATTCCGCGTTCTTGGGAAGTGTATCGATCGATCACTTGTATTCTACATCTGTCTAATCCACAAATGTCAAAACAGATTTGACATTGGCGGCCATTTGCAAAAATAAGAGCATCTTCCAATAGGGTGATCTGAGGAAAATTTGCTCAAAATGGTTTTATTTCCCTTCAACCAATCTACTTTGTTCATTTTTCATTAATATTTTAAGTAAATCTACGCTTATTCCTAAAAAAAAAACGCGTAACGAAAAATTTCAAATTTAACAGATAAAATTCTATGAACGCTGTCATAGAAATCGCAACATTGCCCACAGCGGAAGTAGCATATGCAAGGTGCGAGTGTGTTGGTGAGCCGGAATTTTTGAAGTTACGTGACATTTGTCAATACGAATTTTTATGTAACAATACCAGCGCACTTAGCATTTGCTACCCCATAAAAATATAGCTTCTAGGCAAGTAAAGGGAAATCGGCCAAATTTGGTGGTCTCAGTATTTTCTCTGCCTGCAACCCTGCAAGTTGAACGACTGTTCGATATCATTTGACTGCACGAGTGCTGCCAATTTTTAAAAGTGCTGGTTTGATCAAAAAATGATAAAAAAAATGGTTTGTAAAATGATATGTAGCCCAAAATTGTGTTAGGCGCTCATTTCTTCATTTCTCTCGATTTTTAAGAAAGGTTAAGAAACGGCATTGAGTAAAAAATCGTAAGATTTAAAAGTAAATTGGGTGCATGGAAGATTGAAAAATCACGCACCAGTGAACTCGCACCTAATATGTGCCACTTCTGCTGTGGCAATCCTGCTGGCAATGTTCATAAAATGTTATCCGGTAAATTTGAAATTATTCGTAACGTCGTGTGGGTAGTAATTGTAATTTTTTAATTGTTTTATTTTTCGTTTTTCTATAATATAGATCACAGTTGAATCTCGAACTATTGTTACGGTTTACAACTATGATCTTTATAGATCGTGTGGGTAAAATAAAAAAACACCCACAATTGCAAAAGTGCTATAATGAATTTCATTGAAAAGAGCAATTCTGAATTTCGGTGCAATTCTCTCGGATCTTCAATGAAAACCGCCATTAGTTTACAATAACGACCAACACCAACCCTGCTGTGACAGCTGATTTTTGACATCCGAATTGTGTGTTATTCTGTCATCTGTCATCATTTGTGGTCGATGCAACGTCTGTCATGAGCATTTTTTTTTCCTGAATTAAAATTTAATTTAATTTTTTCACATTTTCTAAAAAAAACGACATCGCGAACTACTGGATGGGAAATTTTAAATCATCATAAGAAAATCTTTCATTTCGTTTTGCTGTAGCTCTTTTGTTTTTTTTTTTCGTTTTTCTCCCCGTGACAAACTATTCGAACCGATCACATCATATTTTTTTTTGTTCTATTCAATAATGCGGGTAATTCTTTAGTAAAAATGGATAAATTATTATATATTATTATTATTTTTGTCGTGAAATTCGTTTTAGCTGAATTCAAAGAACACAAGTAACATCTTAAGATATTTTCCACTGCGCCACCTTTGGCGAACGTCTGATAGACATTCGACATTCGAGAGTATAGCTGTCGTGAAAGAGCTTCTCAAATGCCCCTTTGGACTCGGCATAAAAATGTAAATTCCTGGCCACAAAAATGAAAAACAAGACAAATCAAACGGTTGTGAGAAGCTAGACATAAGGTCGTTGCGGACCTGTTTCGCCAACGACTTATTTATTTATGTATTTAAAACAATACCGGGAATTCTTTAGTTTCAAAAATGGCAATTAGTCGTCCGGCTGAAAGTGATCTTCATGCAGACAAGAATTGTGTGTGCCATGAACCCTTAGGAGTTTGAAATGGATGACGGTTTTAATGCGTCACGCATTATAATGTTATATTTAGAAGGGTGTCTTGGTATGAGTTGTTCAAATTGAAAATAAATTGAGCAAGTAATGGACATCTTTCGCTAGAATGACATGGATGATGAAAAATTAAAAATGTCCTTATGGGCTTCAATCTTCGACTGCGTTACAGTAATACGATCGAATACAACAACAGAATACTCCAGTATCGTTAAAAGAGAAGTTGTTGACGATCGACGATTGAAAAAGTGGCCACTCGAAGACGAATAGTACGGTCTCGACTCGGCATCGGCAGACAAACGCTATCTATTAGGTGATCAATCACGACTTTAGACTTCGCTTGATATATTTATTTAATTTCTAATATGAAAACAAACAAAATAAGAGCGCGCACTATGTAGAGTACAACTATACAGAACCTTTAAAAGTGCACTCAAATTCATATCTACTGAAAACAAACTTCCGCGAGTGTTCTGTAGGTATTTCCTAAGTAAATATTTCTTATTAGTTATTTAGATTGATACTCATTATTCGGACACTGTTGTGTTATCTGAAAACAAAAAGAACCCTTGGGTCACAACGATAAAGTAGATAATTCCAATTCGATCGATAACTCTCCAGCTTATTGAAATATCTTTACAAACGTTGAGGTGATGAAAATAAAACAAACAGTCGCCTAATAAATATTTTATGACAATGGAATTCATATTAATTGGAAACCCCCTTATCATACATTGGTTTGATTATCTATATTTATATGAATCAGGTCATTCGGGTAGATTACCATGTTTCAATGGATAATTAGTGCATAGATAGTCGCACAATGCAGCTTTGTACCTGCATTCTTTGTTCCTATTTTTCCGCTGCTTTGGGGATATTTTCATGCCTTTAGTTCATTGATTTCGCATTGTTGTTTTAATATTGCGTGTGCAATATTCAACTGATTACAAACAGCCACAAAAAAATATGTGCTTCTATTATTTTTCTTAGCACCATTGGAGCTTAAATTATAGACCAGCATTTATCTCCACAATTCAAAGCATAATCTAAACGCGAATTTATTCTAAATTACAGAGAGCAAAGCGCGGACTTGCTGGCGGAGTGAAACAACTCGACACTAACGAACTTAAGGAAGAGGAAGAAGCCCTTTCTAAGTCATTGCAAACTCTAGCCACCGGTGATGGACCATCTTACACGTAAAATTTTACTGAATCCACCCTTCACGAATATGAAAGACTAACTTTATGTTTCATTTATAGCATTGGGAAAGTGCATTCCGGCACAAGGCAGGTTGTGGCCGGAACACTAACAAAGCTGGACGTTGATTTAATCGATGGTAAAACTTCAAAGACTGAACGCTGCGTTGTCTCGCTATGGTCGCAACCATGGTTGAAGAAAGATGGCTATGAGGTCACCTTTGAATGCAAGGACAAACCAAAGAGTGTACATCGCCATAGCCGTTCCGCCAATGAGGTACGTAGGTAGTGGGCTTTGGTAGTACATGAATCGGGTTTTAGTTTCGTCCTGCTTTTATTTCGGTTGCAAACTTAGCTTCAGTGGAATGTGCGTTAGTTTAAAGGTTAACTAAATCGGTGGTTGATAAGTTAAGGTAATACAAATTGAAAAAAAGTTCCCTTCGGTAAGTTACTGTCCTCCTCTGCACTCATTCAAAGTAGTGGCTCACATATATGCAGACCATCGCAGGGGAATAATTCAGACACTTGATATAATCTAGAACTGGACTTCTGATTTGGTTTAAGTTGACTGTGATTGAAATGCGAGCACTTGCTTTCGATCGAAATCAAGTGATACTAAAGAAGATCGATCGTAAGTGTGGCTGAATTCCACAACGTCAAAAAAATGCGCATTGTGAATGCACAATGGCTTCTTTGATGCCAGGTTACGAATGCTTTTGCGCTGCTTTGCATTTGTTACTGCAAACCAAAGTAAAATTGGCAAATTATTACAAAATATATTATGTTACTTACGACTCAGGCCATCAATTAATTTTATTTCACTTTTCAAGCTGAAATGTCAAATTTCATTTGCATCCTAATCAATACCGATGCTCTGTTTGCTTTTGTTTGCGCAGTTGATGCATTCACAATGATTTTTTGAAAAGCATGCATTGCATCATAGTAAACCGTTTGCGTTTTGGAACGCTTGATTAAGCAGTAATGCAGAAGTACTGCGATTTGGAATTCAGCCTGTATTTGCCTGGAACCAATGTAGGGCTTTGTCTAAACGGATGGTTAACATCTGTCTATGTTTATGCTTTATGAATACCTCAATACTTAAAAACAGGTAAGTATGGTAATGCCGTTTTGAAATAGACCTACTACTTCTTTCTGATTGAGCTTTTATAACAGCTTCATATACCAAGTAATCCACACCGTCCTCATTCAAAGCTCTAATCGCTTTAATGCTTTAGTTACGCGATCCATCTTATATCGCTCACTTTACCGACCTATTTGCGATTGCCTTTAAAAATTGAATATTTCTAGCTTGAATCCCAAGTCCCAACTCTCGGTGGAAAGCGACCGCTGAACGATGATGAAATTAAGGAACACGAGAAGACTTTTTCCGAATCGTTGAAAAAAGTAGCAGCCGGTGATGGTCCATCTTATAGGTGTGACACCTGCAGAACACGATAACAAATAATGATAACCTTTAAACAAACTCTTTTCTATCCGCAGTCTTTCAAAAATAATCTCTGGTACGACCCAAGTGGTTGCCGGTACTTCCGTGGAGGTAAAAGCTGAGTTAATCGACGACAAAACCGGTGTTAAGGAGATTTGTGATATAAGCCTATGGTCTCGACCTTGGCTCAAGGAAAATGGGTATCAACTTACCTTCAACTGCAAAGACAAACCGAAGAGTTCACATCTTTTCAGCCTTTAAGCGACTATGAGGTTACTTGACAGCTTTTTATTTCAATCGTATATTTGTATATTCAATAAATAAATGGCAATGTACCAATAAATTGCATTATATACTAACTAACGTCTTTTATTTGTGGTTGCGATTCGAGCAAAAATAAAAGTGAAAAGGTGTATATGTGCTTTGGGTAAGTCATGTCGTTTCCGATTGGACAAAAAGGAGCGTTCGAAATCGAAGAAATCACTTCTAAAACCGTTCCATTGGCGCAGGAAATAATCTTCTCATGATTCTGAGAAGAGAATATGTCGCTTTGAAGTCAGAATCCGCTCAAGAAGCACTTACCCAAGTGTAATTTATGTATTTCATGCAGTCGTAGATTATTTTTTGGCATTTCACCAACAGAAGCAGTTTTCTTCTTCCGTTGGATTTCAGAATGAGCGGACTTCCGAGTGAATCCAATGGAAAACGGCGGCAATAATTAACTAATTTTGTTCTTTGCACGGCAGCTAAGATATGTTCAAGAGCCTTGGTGTTGTCCTTACTCTATAGTTTCAGGACGCTTTCAAGGAAAGCATGATCATCCAGCTAGAATTGACTGAACTTGACTTCAGCCAGTTGACCGCTTGCCGATTCGAAGTTCTCGAGTGCTACCATGACTATGCAAAACAGTTTAGTGCAACTAATTTGAGATTGCAGCGGTTTCTACGCAAAAAATGAAATAGTTCCGCAGCATTTTTTTTGAATTGTTCTCTCGGCTCCTTTATTTTAGTGATAGGATTTTAGTTTCAAATAAATGATGTTGCATATCATTTTTGCTTTATTTTGAAGCAGGAAAAATACAGTTATGGCCGGAGCATGATGTTGTGTAAATGTCCTCTGCGGGATTGTTTACACTGACGCTGATCAGTCAATTCTCTTTCGAAAAAACGTTGAGCACCCGATCATCGGTCATCAAACGCTGCATGATGAGGAACTGCAAAGCAAACTGAATGCTTTAACAGCTGGAAAAGAATTTAACAATAAAAAATACATATCTGGAACCGATAAATCTTCATTGAGAAGCCATCCCATTGCCAAGGAATGCACAGTCTTTAGTTAAGGACTTTTCTATATAGTTTCTAATACTTTGATACAATTGGGGGTCGCTTTTCTTTCGGGCATATGCGGCAATTCCGTTAAAAAAAAGAGGTTCGGAATTCTCTGGGGACTTGCACCGCGGTTTGTTACTCAAGATTTAGGATTTGTTCACTGAGCTATACCATTGCTTCCCCTGTTTTTGCAATGTTTTGGTTCCAAATGTTACACATCCTTCATTTAGTGTTGTCATTTCCAAAATACCAATCGGTTTCCTTTTTCTCGTTCCAGGTAGCACCAAGATCAAAACGTTCCCTCGGCAGTCCGCAACAGCTTACCCCAGACGAACTCAAAGAACAAGAAGGAAAAATATCTGCATCCTTGGCCAAGGTGGCATCTGGTGATGGGCCATCGTACAGCATTTCCAGGGTGTTCAGTGGTACACGGCAAATCGTAGCCGGTACTCTTGTTAAAGTTGATGCCGAAGTAATCGACACCACCAATGGAGCTAAGGAAAACTGCACCGTATCGCTGTGGTCGCGGCCATGGATTCCAGTAGATGGCTATGAGATCAGCTTGGAGTTTAAGGACAAGCAAAAGATCGTACATCGTCATAGCCGTTCGGTTGAATATGCGGAAAAGAAAAGCCACAAGAAGAGCCATCGTTCGTTGGACAAAGCCGAACATTTGTTTCAAAAATTCCAAACCAAATTCAACAAGAAGTATCACAACACCATGGAGCGCCAAATGAGACTGAGAATTTTCAGACACAATTTGAAATTGATTCAGGATCTGAACAAAAATGAAATGGGCAGTGCCAAATACGGAGTCACAGAGTTTGCTGACATGACCACAACCGAGTACAGAGAACGGACTGGTCTTTTGTCGCGGGAGGACGGCAATGCTGTACGTACTCAGGCTGAAATTCCAGAAGTCGCGCTGCCCAAGGAGTTCGATTGGAGGGAGAAGGGTGCCGTTTCACAGGTGAGTGACGAAAAGCGTTATACTCGACATTGTTGTTAACACAACGCCACTTGCATTGCATTAGGTGAAAAACCAAGGCAACTGTGGCTCCTGCTGGGCGTTCAGCGTCACCGGAAATATCGAAGGACTACACGCTGTCAGGACTGGCAAACTGGAAGAGTACTCCGAACAGGAGCTACTTGACTGCGATACTGTTGATTCCGCTTGTGGTGGTGGTCTTCCAGACAACGCTTATGAGTAAGTTTGACAATGCCCGGTCATCAGGTAGAGTTCAATTACATATCGTTTTTTCTTTTCCCCTAGGGCAATCGAAAAGATTGGAGGTCTAGAACTCGAGGCCGAATACCCATACGAGGCTAAAAAGGGCGCCTGCCACTTCAATAGCACTCTATCGCGTGTCAAAATCTCCGGAGCTGTGGATTTACCAAAGAACGAGACAGCTATGGCTCAGTGGTTGATTACCAATGGACCAATCTCAATCGGTATCAATGCCAATGCTATGCAGTTCTACCGCGGCGGTGTCTCTCACCCTTGGAAGGTGTTGTGCTCAAAGAGCAACCTGGATCATGGTGTGCTCATTGTCGGCTTTGGCGTGTCCGACTATCCAATGTTCAAGAAGACTCTACCATACTGGATTGTAAAGAACTCCTGGGGACCCAAATGGGGTGAGCAGGGTTACTATCGTGTCTACCGCGGCGACAACACCTGTGGTCTTAGCGAAATGGCTAGTTCGGCGATACTAGCATGATGAGGTGCGGAATATTGTGATTGCTAAGCTCTAGCAAGCGAACAAATTAAATTAGTAATTGAGTTTATGTATAACCGATTCTTGGGGTCATGTCGTTTGGCCATAACTGAATAAAGTTTTTTTTTTTGTATTCTTTTGAAATTATCTTAAATAACTCATAGTTGTTAACATATCTACTTTAATTTGTTGTGAATGTTTATTTCTAATAAAAAACAAAGTCATACTAAAGAACGAAATACATAGTGGGTTCGTTTGTTCGTCGTGATAGAGTAGCTCGTTTTAACATACAGCTCAGTTGAATCGTGGAAAGCTATGGAGAAAAAAACGTAGGAGTCTTTCGTACGATATTGACACCATTAAATTTTGCAGCTTTTATTGATGAAGAAGACATTTCCAACAGAACTAGGTAACCCTGCGTCGGAATCTTGCTCCTTCTCTTTGGAAATTTTTTAAGGCATTGAGTAATCACTACAAATTGGGAAAAGGGGTACCGCGTTTAAACGCATGCCTATTAACACGTCATTCTTCACTAAATCCTTCGCATTGGTTTTATGTTTCGTCAAACCATTATTTGGCCATTCGACAAGTGTAACGTTGGTTACCCCACCAACATCACAACACGATTAATGTTTACCAACGACAAATATTGATAAATCGCTTCGCATTCTGTGTTTGTTAAGTTTGTGACTAGAAAAAATGTCCTCACATATGGGGACGAATTTTCTGAATTCCTGCCTCAAGGTGCCCATCGATCCGTGTAACAATTGTCCAGCTCCGGTATATAATCGCCCAAAAATGTACCTAGGCAGAAGTACAACGGCAACCAGTAAAGTCACAACCACCAGCAAGATATCTGATTTCGATTTGGAACCAGACATAATGTTTGCCACGAGGGGAATGCGTTCGTTGCTAAAATTCTACGATAGTATTCCAGGTGAGATTTTAAATCGATACAGACTTGGGGGGTAACTTTTCGTTTCTAGATTATTGTGATATAAACCACTTGCCCGAGGAGGAGTTCTATTCAACGTTGGACACCCTTAAATCCACTTGTCGCCATTTGAAGTCGAAGCGCAGCAGCCCTTTGTATTTGCATCATGACAGTAGAAGTTCGTCGATATCGCAGCAGAGTTGTGAGCCCGCAACGCCCTTCAAAGTCAAGAGCAATAAAAAGAGGTCAGCGTCGGGGAAAAAATGCGCCAAAAAAGATTCCAGGAGTATATCTGCCAGTCCGTGTGTTTCTTCGTATAGAAATCTCTGTGAGAGGATGCGAATTTTAAAGTGGGTGGGTTGGACATCTTTCGATTATATTTAAAAAAAGAAAAATTCCCTACCCACAGTAACAAAAAGTTCGAAAATGTCGACATTGAGCGATTATCAGCGCCAAAGATACCTCTACGAAGGGAGTCTGCTGCAATCCGCAAATCCCTTTCAGTGTGTCATTTGTTTAGAGAAGAGGATGAGCAAGCAAACCCGAGAGAAAAGCCCACAGTGACTGTTGCAGAGAAGGAGCCACAAAAAATGTCCGAAAAGTATAAAATAGAAATACCTCAATTTGAATTGTTCTCTTTTGGCTAGGCCCTCACCAAGACCTAATACCTCCTGCATCAGAGAATCACTGAGGAAGTCGTTTTCGTTCAATGACCTAAATTCAAATTACTGGCATGAGGACTCAAAAAGGGAAGCTGCAATGAGATTCAAACGGTACTTTGATGAACAAATAAAGTAAAACTTTAAGTTAAGGGACTTGTGCGTCAGACATTGATGGGCATTCTTTTGTAGGTCCCCAAGGATAGAACAGCAAGATGTACCGAAAATTACCGTGCAATCGCCCACTTCAAATGAAAACAATGTTGCTACATCTTCTAAGGGAAGCAGTTTGGGGAGTGGCTCAAGAACTCGCAAGAAGAGATCAAACACGAAAAATACACCAGAGTCCACAAAGGTTCCATTTTCATTCCTTGGAATCAATGAGTGTAAACTGAATGATAAGGTAATTTCTTTGTTATGCGTGTGTCGTTGAGCAAGATGTAACAACATTTCTCGACTCAATTGGGGAGCATCTGCTAGCTATATCTACTAAGAAATGTTTGCCTTTCTATTACATACATATACATTTCCATTGCCTTTAAGTTATCTTCGGCATCTCCAGTTCACCCGGTGGCCCGGCCCAATCTAGCAGCAACTCTTCGTGTTGAGGTGTCAAAGAAAAAAGTAAAGGAACTTGAGAGCAACTGCACCTATCAAGACCAAACGCCTCAGGTCGACTGGGAAGTAAGAAAAACTCCGGCATGGAAGTCCTTGGGATTAAAGTAACGAACTACTACAAACCTGCAAAAATGTTGCTTTATTTTGAACTATTTTGCAGTGAATCACATAAAGAGATCCTTGCCCTGCGTTTGGCTGCACGAAAAGCTGAACAAGCGCTTCAGCAGCGCGAATATGAACTACATATGGAACTTATGCGCCAACGGGTCAAGTCGGCACCACTTCTTCTAGAAGGTTCAACGTATTGGGGACCACACGTTGGAAAATTGTCACACTCCTGTCACAGGGATAGCTTAAAGCATATGTGTCAACATTCAAAGAAGACACGTAGGAAGAGCACAGGCAGTAAGCCGCCGCAACACAGAAAGTGTCTTTCTAATAAGACATACTCAAGGAATTCAAATCACAGTACAAATCCGCATGATAGCGATGAGCTCTGTAGCTTAGATAGGGCATATTTGTAACAGGCTAAAGTGATTTTAAAGCGAGTAGTGGTTTAGTTCTAAGATATTATTTGTTGCATGCAGGAGACAAAATTAATTATTAAATACAGTATTACAAATAAATGCGTAACTTTATTATCTCCAGTCAAGCATGCACCACTAAAAAGTCACTAACATGAAGAAAGCTTTCCGAGAAATATAAAAATTTCACTGGGTCGTCTTCTTTATTTCGATTTGACTGAAATTCTTTGCAATTACAAATGCAGCTCGTTCTTCCTCACTGAGGGATGTATTACCGGGTCGTTCCAAAATGATAACCTGCAGCCCAGCTTCTTTTGCAGCTTCACCTTCTACAGAAAAGAAAAGTCTTAAGAAAATTCTCCGAATATATTCCTAATTCGGTTACCTGCAATTATATCCGTCAAAAAGAGTACATTCTCGCTAGAAACACCCAACTTATCGACAATGTTTGTGTAAGACTTAGCTTCACGCTTATAGCCTGATGTTGTGTCAAAGTAATCGCTAAGGAATGACGTTAGGTCACCGTACTCGGAGTTTCCAAAGAGGAGCTTTTGTGCCTTAATACTGCCACTGGAGTAAATGCAGATTTTCAATCCCAGTTTCGTCCATCTTTCAAATGCCATTGGAACGTCCTCATAAATGCTGCAACGAATGGCAATAAGTTACACAAAGTCTGAGTATGTAGCCGAATTAGTGTTGACTTACTGTCCCTTAACAGTTTTATCGGCATAAGCCTTATTCCAGATTAAACCCTGTAGGGTCTTAAGTGGAGCAAGTTTCAAGTCTTTTTCGATGAGGTATGTGACAAAGGTTGATATAGTCTCTACGGAGATATTATCTTGAGAGCCAAAGTCTTTATATTCCGGTAAAGCAACTAGATCAGTAACTATTTGTTTCGTCGAATCATCATTCCAGTTTTTTTGGAGGAACTCCTTAGAGTGGTCCTTTGCATATGGAAATAGAACGTCCTAAAAAAATATGAGGAATAATTAATTTCTATGGACGTTAGTTCATAACGATGTGTCTGCGTTCGGATTGTAAAAACTACTACCAAAAGGCCAGTCAGCAACCTGAATATATTATATTCCATAAGAGATTCACCAACTTACTCTGTACATTGAGCATGAGAGGGGCCGATACATAATCTTTAGGGTTATCTGGTAGCCAACTATATAATGGAGTTGGACATCTAAAGCAAACCAAATATAGAAGTTAGCTTACCTTAACAAAACTGATCGAAGTGGTAGTTCCTTCGATATCACAGAGAACGACATCTGCACTGATAGAGTTCATTACAGTTTCTGATGTTTGGTTACTTTCCAATGAGAGGTCACACGCAAAAACGAAAATATAAACCAAAAAAGCATAGAAGATTCCTCATGCGGATGCGAGAAGCTGTACGCTGTAGTATATTACCTACAACAACAAACAGCTGGAGCTGATAACAAATGTCACAACAATGAAAATATGCTCATTGCTGTATCGAGTATCGAAATTGGATTTTAGATTGAATTGAATTTCGTTCAAACCAAAGATAATGGAATACAGAGATATATAACATTCCAGTGGAAAGGCGGCTGCCTACAAGCTGTTTTCCCGTAAAATTCATGAAGTCACGCACATATGCTCATTTCTTTTCTAGTATATGTGAGTTCATGAATTGGACTTTAATGCAAGAATTCGCTATTCCGAAATGTGTATTTCACTATTTTTTTTATTTTAATCGAAGCCTTAACAAAAACTAAACAAGTTCAACACCAAACACAAAACAATTGAACAGCGCGATGCCTATAAAAGCAAAAGGAATGTTGACCGGCCATTAGCAACATGCGTTTTGTAGCTCACACGTATTCACAGACGGGGGTTGTAATTACAAAAACAACAATGTAAACAAATGGGTTTTGGGGGGATAGACGTACGAAAGATATCCATCTCTTTTATTCATTCATCTCTGGTTCAAACTACGAACGGCAGATGGATCTGAACGTTCCGATTCTACTGTGTAAATCACTATAAATAGGCGTAAATGGTTAAGAACCATTTTCACTTTAAACACATCATATCGTGCAATTTTTTTGTTGGGTAGATTGTGCAGAGATGCAATGCTGTGTAGAATTTGCTTTCCGATATGTTGTGTATAAACCAAGTCACTATATTGGTAAAATTTCTACCACTGGCTGAACTCTAGTTGATTTAAATGCCTATACCACTAGGTAGCTTACTCAGCGTTTTGTTGTGAAAATTATTACTACTGATGCTGTATGAATTGCTCGCGTCAATGGCTGCTAGATGACTAGTAGTATCTAATGGCTTTACATCTCCTTCCATTTTGTGTTAGATGTACTCTTAATTTATGTGTACATATTTTGACGTGAAAAAAAAAAACAATCTAACTGATAATAGCCTTGTTTTTTTGAGCTTCGTTCTCAGCAAAGCAAAGTAAAGTAGGATTTTCCGCACGCAATTACAACAACTACGCTCTACTTGACACTTCGAGACTCGCAGTAGTTATTGTAAATTGTGTGGTGAAAATCCTACTTCACTTTGCTTTGGTGAGAACGAAGCTAAAAAAAAACAGGTCTAATGAAACAGGGTCATTTCGTATTTCGTCTTTCTACTAAAAGAAACATAATTCTGAACAAAGTTTACCCTGTAGGATTTCACTTATGCGATTAAAGAGTAATTAATGCTAAAAAAAGTTTCGGAAAAATCCTACTTTACTTTGCTTTGCTGAGAACGAAGCTAAAAAAACAGGCCTATAGTTGATATTTTTAAAAGCGAATGCAATTTGAACAGCCGATGTTAGGCCTGTTTTTTTGAGCTTCGTTTCCCAATGGAAAACGACATAAGCCCTGTTTTTTTGAGGTTCGTTCTCAGCAAAGCAAAGTAAAGTAAGATTTTCAGCACACAAATTACAATAGGCGTGTTTTTTTGAGCTTCGTTCTCAGCAAAGCAAAGTAAAGTAAGATTTTCAGCACACAAATTACAATAACTACTGCGAGTCTCGAAGTGTCAAGTAGAGCGTAGTTGTTGTAATTGCGTGCTGAAAATCCTACTTCACTTTGCTTTGCTGAGAACGAAGCTCAAAAAAACAGGCTTAATAGGTCTGTTTTTTTGAGCTTCGTTCTCAGCAAAGCAAAGTAAAGTAGGATTTTCAGCACACAAATTACAATAACTATTGCGAGTCTCGAAGTGTCAAGTAGAGCGTAGTTGTTGTAATTGTGTGCTGAAAATCCTACTTTACTTCGCTTTGCTGAGAACGAAGCTAAAAAAAACACGCATATAACAGACTCTGATGAACTTGATAGCAAACAAAACTTGGCATCACTCCCCTAATATTACCCCCGACGAGTATCGTTGTTGATGGCTTTTAATAATCCTCACGTTACGTTTACCTTCGGTTATCTTCTACTGTCAAACGTAAAAGCAAACCTAAACTACTAATTTCTAGTTATTCCTTTTTTAATTTTTCTTCAAATATCCACCAAAAATATCCTAAATTCCAACTATAAGTATTTAGATAAATGCATTCGCATCCAGTGCACGGTCAAACGCCATGAAATTTCTTCCCGGGAAATCCCTTCAAACGCGTTTTCAATTTCCGATTACTTGCCTATATTGCTTTTGCAGTCGCGAATTCGCAGAAAACCCCAAATAGAAATAAATTTTCGTATACATATCTATACACATACCACTCAGTGAATGCGAAATATATGAACTTATATTATTTTTGTGTGTACGTGATGAATCGGAAATTTATATTGGCGGAATTGTTGGCAAGGTGAAAAGAACGTTCAACGCTGTGATAAACAAAGATGTTGATCAGTTTCATTGGTCCAAAGTCATAGATTCGTCCTGCATCCAAGTACTACTTGTAGGTCCAAATAACACTGCCTCACCAAAATAATAATGGACCGGCCTACGTGCCGTATTTGCGAAACAACAGAATCACTACTGCGTTGTGCCAAGTGCAAAACAGTCTATTACTGCTCCATCAGTCACCAGCATATGGATTGGCCAAATCACAAACAAGAATGTCGCCACTTAGCCAAACAGAAACAGCACCAGCAACAGCAGCAGCTAAACAACAACAGGTTAACTACGAATAATGGTGGAGGTGGCATCGGCAGCAGTAAACATATGATTGGAGTTGGTGCCGGCTACAACAACTGGGATGGTCTTTTTAATGGTGATAGTATCGATGGCGGCAACGGAATTCTAGGTGGAGACAGAGGCGGGGGTCATTTTGGCGATATAACCGTTGGAGCGGCAAACATCTTGGCCGGCGTTGATACAATGTCGTTGGTGCTGGGCACTAGCGAAGCAGAAATTATGAACAGCCAGGCAGAGAGCGTCTCACAGAGCCAATATTCAAACGTGTTGTTTAATAACACTATAACAAGCGACGACGGCGGAGATATTGATCGAGGTGGGGGTATTGGTGGCAGTGTTACCGGTTTAAGTGATAACAGCTCATCGTATCGCATTGGACGAGGCGACGAGAACTTCATACTACAGCCAAACATGGGAGGCAGCACCAAGTAAGATAGTACTCTAAGTTGTGTCTTCTCGCATTTTACTTTATTTTATTTATTTTTACAAACACTATTGTGTCCATAACGCCTGTAGTATTAAAGAGTCATCAACATTGCTTGACCTTGGTTGTGTAAACAAACTTAAGCTGCGACGACAAATTCTCGCGTCTCGTTCATCAGAATAGATAACCCAGGCGAGAGTATGGGACGTATTTGGTGACCTGAGACAGTGTGTGGTATTATTGGGCGCCATTCTCAGAGCCTCAGCCGCTGGAGATTTATGTGTACTACTTCGTCACAATTTAGAGTGGTCACTTTGATTGAGCACAGGCAAAAGTATAGAGCAACAGCATTGGGGTGTAGGGCGTTTAGTTGTTTTCTCGTTTGCGCGTTGTGCCATTTCCTAGGTGTCGTGTGTTATGATTTGTAGAGATTCTATGTGCACTGTAAAGCAAAGTGAATCTTTCAACAAAAGACTTAGAATATTCTGTTAAAAACTAGCCTTATAGCTCAACGGCGAGCATTTCTTTTGCTCTATCAATCATTTGTCCTTTGAATAAGCTAAACAAATTAACAAATGGCTCAGCAGGTCAATATAACCCCCATTAGTTTGTAGTGAATGGTTTGGAAAGAATGGAAGCATCCCAATTCGAATGCCTGAATTTAGTAGCTCCTCAGGGCTATCTGTGGTTGTTTTAAATACCTTCCTACTTTCGTCTGGGTTGGGGTAAGTTTTATGTACTATTGCGGCTGTTGTGAACGTACGCGGGTAATCATTTTTCCACTGCGCAATTCCTGCGAAGGGTGTTCCCAAGCGCGAACTGCATTTTAATGTTATTTCATTAATAAGAATGAATGTTGTCCTCTAGTAAATAATTCAAATAATTCCAATGCGTGGCTTTACACGATTCTGTTGTCCATTAAGCAGTAGTATGAAGGGTTGTCTGATTATAGCAATGTCTCACTTAATCCATGTACGAATTTTTAAGCACTCACTCTTATAGGCAAATTGTAACTGCAAGTCGTTTGTGAGTTTCTTGTTGTTGGTAAACATGATCCTCTTAAGTCTAATAACAGCCAACAGCAAATATTTCCATGGAAGCCTTCTCAGAAAACTATTTAACCAGAACCAAGTCGAGTTGGTAACTAACACAGATCACTAATCCATTTGAATTACATTGATATTCCGCCCTTTACAAGACCAAGCCAAGTTCGCAACTCGATATATAATATGTCTTCTAGAATTGACCTGCCGCAACCTTCCGACTGCTCATCAGATTCTTGTGATGAAAAAAAAAAAAAAAACCCGAAGATATACTTAATCAAACACAGCTAAGGAATCCAATTGAGATTAGATTTACGTGATGGGACTTGTATAATTGCACTTGAACAAACACTCATATTTGCGACAACGACTCAACGAATGGCTGGTCTCTAGTGAAGACTTTTCAAGTGGTTTCTTTCCGGCATCTGTTTGTACAGAATTTGGCACGTTATTCAACCACATCGCAGTGAATGCTTAATTGCTCACAGCTCTCGTTATCGCCTTATCGGATACGTGAAGTCCTTCAAATCGCTCTTGGCAAATATTTCGGGCACACACTCTCTCTTTTGTTTGCCTATCGTTGTTCTGTTTGTTTGTGATTAATATTTGATGTATTACAGGCGATAAAATCCGTACGATTAGTGTGCGACTACTCGTGCACTCATTGGCCGGGTGGTGCATAAGTTATCATTTTTAGCAATTATCTATGTAGCAGAATGCGAAATGAACTCAGTCGGTTAATCGTTGTTTCTGAGAAGTAACTACGAGTGTATCTAAACCGCAAACACAATTCACTTATTGTACCCGCTGTCAGCTAAGGAGAATACAAAAGTGAGTTGTTTATAGTTATGTCAATTGGTTAACTATAAAAACTTGGCTGCCAAACATCGTGTAATGCGCAAAACGTGGTCATGAATCGTGAATAGTACGCCGCCAATGGAGAGTAGTCGGACACAACCATTCGTGAGAACTTGAGTGCATGTAATTAATTGAACGGCTAATGACCTAATATAATAGCACCAAGCAATTTGTGTACGAAAAAAACGCTGTAACTGATAATGATTTACGTAAATTACAGCGGTTTCGCAGAATATTGATTGCATTGGTGACATTTTCCGTTTTTGATTTTTCACTGTCAGATGACAGACTTCACGATTAACAGACAAGCAATCCGCGAAACTATATTTCATTAGAACACGAATAGTGGTTGTTGAGCTTCGTGTTGGTAAAGCATGACCGACAAACTGGTAAACAGACAATCAGACATGCACTCAGACAGAACACACAAAAATACTTGGGTTGATGGTAATCACATGCCAGTTTTACGTCTATCGGGTAAGACTAAACCACGAGCTAAGTGAACAGAAATGCATTTGTTTATGTGTACGGATGAAGTATTTTAAAACGCTTCTGCTTACTAAAAAACGTTTGTTATAGTCCGTTTTTTGATAATCAATTCTGACATTATGATGATAGAGGATCTCAAAAAAGTGGGTAGAGAAAATTCTGTCCGTCTGTCCGTCTGTCTGTCCGTATGCTCCCGAGGCCTGCAGTCTAAACGGCTGCCCTTATTTGGTTCAAACTTGGGACTTGCAGTTTGTGGGCCTACAGTTCGGCGCGTTTTTTTTCCACCGTAACCTCAATATTAATTGTATAAAGGGTGGGTCACCTGTGGTTTCTTTTTAAATCATAGGTAATTTTGACACTGACAGCTGTTTTCCTGCTCGAAATCGTGACAGAAACGAAATGAGTCGCTTTACGCTCCACCAACGTTGGGAAATATTGAAAACTTATTTCCAAAGTGAGTGCTACACAGATACACAGCCCAAACAGTGCGATTTTTGAAAATTAATTTATGGCCGAAATGCAGCCCCCACCGCGTCCGCTGTTCCTGAGACTGGTATGCCGTATGCTAGTGGGCAACACTCATCGTCCCCGTCGTCGTACGGTCCGCACAGACGAGAATGTGACTGCTGAAGCCGAGAGTGTGAGACTCAATTCACGAACACAACTCGCTATCGAAAATGAGGCTGGGAACAACGTTTCGGTCAACGGTCGGCGTCACAGAGCCGTATTGAACGACTTTTTTTTTTACTGAAATTGAAGACATGGATTTGTACGAGCTCTGGTTCATGCACAATGGCGCGCCAAGCCAAACAGCCATCGATCTTTGCGCACCAAATTCCCAAATCGTGTTATCAGCCGTTTTGTCGATTCAATTGGCCGTCTCGGAGCTGCAATTTGACTCTTTTGGACATTTTTTTGTGGGGAACCGAGAAGGGCCGATGTTAAGGCCATGAAGTCCGTGAGCTACAGCCTGAAACCATCAACAAGGTCTTGAAAAATCGGTGTGCCAAAATGCGCTACTGCGAAGCCAGCCGAGGCAGTCACTTAAACGACATTTTGTTCCATAAATAAAGTTTGCTCTTACTAGTAAAGCCATAATACAATTAAAAAATGTAATTTTGTTAATTTTTTTTTTGCATTTTTTGCAGACAGACAGACAGACAGACAGACTCGAAGATGCTCTTAGCTTTGATGCTTTGTTTGTTGATAGTATGTACTTGTCCTCATTTACTTCAAGGTAAATAGCTTTCGTAATGAATCAACTGCTGGCCATTCGAAAGCAAATCAAATATTGGAAATATTTGAATTTTATGTTTGTTGCAATTGTTCTCAGCAGAAATTTATGGAAAAACTTCGCCATTTCCATTATGTCATCTGTCATCAACTATCCTTATCCTTTTTCAACAGATTCTTGAATAACCGTATCTATCTGGTGTTCTATACAGAAAATAAAACACGCTCTTTGTCTCTCTGTTTCGCTCTCGGCCTTCTAGGAGTTCAATCAACGACGAACATCATCAAACAGCTTGCATTGCACGTACGCGTACGTGTGCGATTCACACCCCCTTTACATTGAACTCTAACTAATGTCAACATTAGAAACAGGCGTCCATTCTCGTCGTGATACAGAACACGTACGAATCGAAAAACTGAATTCCATTCCAATAGTCATCGTCATCGTCGCAATCGCAATCCCCTATGAAAGCTGTAAATCATTTATATTCTCTATGTACGTGAAATTTCAACTCAATACTAAGGACAAACACGACAGTAAGAGATGAAAAAAATGGAAGAAAATCTACCACCACGATTAGATAATAAATCGCTAGCTATATATTTTACCGGTATGCTTGATTATCGGCAAATAATTATAAAATCAAATACACAACTATTTATAGTGTTGCCATTGCTATGCAATAGGCCCCGAGAGTTAACATATTGTAGTAACTATTAACAAATTTTAGTCTCGAATTTGAAGGAGGCTCACAATTGCAAAATTTGTATTGAAAATATGGTTATTTTGAATCACTTTAAACTGTAAAGTCGAAACCATTGGCATACTATATTATGGACCAGAGACAATACTGAGACCACCGACTTCGTCCGATTTCCCGTTACTTGCTAAGCTATATTTTTATGGGGTGGCAAATGCCAAGTGCGCTAGTATTGTTAAATATAAATTCGTATTGACAAATGTCACGTAACTTCAAAAATTCCGGCTCACCAACACACTCGCACCTTAATAAGAAAACCTCGTAACTCCAAAATTTTGAATTTTACAGGAGGAACGAAAGTTTGTTACCAAGCTCAACTTTGTAGTTAACGATGTTATTCTGATTTTGATGATTTTTAAGTGATTTTAACTTATAAAGGAGCTACGATGTTTTCCATAGCAATGCGCCTACGGAGTTTCTATAAGATAGCATCAAAAAGTAATTTTTGCCAAAAATGGAGTTACGAGGTTTTCTTATTAAGCCGACGATATGCCACTTCCGCTGTGGGCAAAGTTGCTGACAGCGTTCATAGAATTTTATCCGCTAAATTTTAAATTATTCGTTACGCGTGGATAATTTTTTTTTTAGGAATAAGTGTACATTTGCGTTAAATATTAAGAAATTAAAATGAACAACGTAACCAAAGTTAATGATATTCAAAAGCGGAAATCGGCCGAAGTTGGTGGTCGCAGTATTGTCTCTGCTAATAAGTTTCTAGTATATAGAACATCTCCATTAGATAGTCTTATTAACCAAATAAATCATATTATTCGCCTTTTAGCAATTTATAATAACTAACCAATGGCATTCAGAAATGTAAAAATGTCTTATTTCCGAACTCTAGCATATTTCCCCACGGTTGCCAAGGTTGGCAACATTTATTTTTGGTATTTTTTGTATGTCACACAGATTCTTAATTGACATAACACTGATAGGAAAACAAAATGGCGAATTTGAAATAAAATTGCGGGGCCAGCGGCAAGAGGGATGTGAGTTTAGGGGTCTCAGTATGATTTGTCTATGTTATTGACTGCTAGTGAAATGTCAGTTTCATACAACCTCTGCCCGAAAAATTACGCCAACATAACCAGCGCTCTTGGTTCATAGCGAATGAAAAGTGTAGCAAAATGCCAACCATCTTGGAATTCTCCATAGAATGCTGGAGACACCTATTGAGTGTGAGTAGGTTTACTAAAAACGGTTGAAACTCAAACTGTTGCGGAACGTTTTACAGTAGATGTCGCATCGAAAATGTGGTAGTTCAAATAGTTAATAATAAATAGATGGAACCAACAAAATTTAAATGAAAATTCGTATTGTAATGCATTTACAATTGCACATTTATCGTATATTTATGGTGAATGAGTTTTTTCTGTTGTTTTATTATGCAATAGCACTTTTGCCTACAGTTCTCATCAACACAGTTCCCGAGACCGTTTGTTTTGGATAAATTCATAATCCTGCAAGATGTACTGGATGCTTCAAATCAACTGCAGGATCGGATGGAATTCCGTGCGAATTTTACAAATATAGGACAAGGGAGCTATTGAAAAATTGTACTCCCTTGTTCAACTAATAAGACGAAATGTATTCTAAGCTTTTTTAGTCTTGAATGTACATATTTAAAAAAAAGTTATTTTTAAATTCCTCATACTAATAATGAAGCACATAAAACCTACTTTATTTTTGCTTCTTATAATTTGTTTCCAATTTATTCCGCTCTGAACCGAGAGCGCTAGCCCAAATGTTGGAACCAACGCGAAGTTGGCTACTAGCAGTCACGGAAGCTAGTTTGGTTAGTCTATAAGTAGCGTTTCAGTTTGCTGATCATAAGTTGCAGCGTCAGAGGATTATCTGCGAAAATTACGGTCATTACACCCAAAAAAAATTTCCACTGCAAATGGAAATGTGGCAGTCAAATTTACAATAAGTTGTATATTTGTGTATTTTACAGCAAATGCGTTCATATTCACAATTATTTGTAAATTTAACAGTGTTTGCTTTCATTTCAGCAATAAAATTGTTAAGTTGATCGCAATTTCTTGTTGTAAAATTGACAGCGCGTTGTAAATTTTTGTTGTTAAACGTACGTGTATCAATTGGTGAAATCTACAACCAAAATGCAACATGTACGTAGAAAATGGTGTAGAACGGACGTACAACTTGCAAAATACACAACATATACATTCAAATCTACTACCTTTCAGTTGGTGACAGTAATCACCGCAGAATGGGTTAGGGACAATTGCTTAACACCAAGTTCAGCAAGAAGCTCTCAAGAACCTACTAAATTTAACCTAATTGTATGTGAATATAAAATTTTGTATATTAATTTTCTTTAGTTGCTATGTGGTTGATTTAACAAAAATACTTCATGATTATATTATATTAAAAATTAATAATTTTACAATTTTACATATTCACTTTACCTATTCACTTAAATAAATGAAAGTTTTTCGAAAAAAAGTGTACACTATGTAGGTACATATTTAAATTTGTTTTTTTTTTGTATAACCAAACATAATGTAATTATGACGTTTATGGGTTCATTAATAGGCGTGTTTTTTGAGCGTCGTTCTCTGCAAAGCAAAGTGAAGTAAGAAAAGGTTCGGTTCGGCAATGCCCAAAATTGTATTTCCTGTATAACAAGAATAATACTAGATAAAATACACATACGAATTTTTGACAGTTTGTACTTAGACTTTTGTGCGTCCTCCCTGGTTAAGCGCCGTAATCATAAATATTAAAATTTGACCGGAGAAAGGCGATTAGGTCGGAAATGGACTGAAGTTCTGAGCTTGACGATGAAGTACTTACGATTCCTTCGCGTTCAGGCGCTTAAGCAAGGAGCGCGTTCGTAAAGTTTACATATTCAATAATAATAACTGCAATAACAGAATTATGGTAAGCGAAGGCAACAATCTTAGTAGACAAACCTAGAGCTGATAATTTGTGAAGTAGTGCATTTCTATATCAAAGGCGGATTTATAGTCGACAAAAAAAGAGTATATAACTTATTTTTCTTGTCTATTTGCCTCCTAGCTATACTCGTAAATTTGATCAACTTTAAGCTGGAACAAATACCAGCCGGAAAGATACTTAATCGTTTCTAGCCAATAAACTAACGCCTGGTATAAAATCTGAGCAAAAATTGTCCTTAACGAACAGAGAATAGAGATCCCTCTATAATCTTCTGATTGACTACTATCATCTTTCTTAAATATTGCAAACATTTAAGAAGAATTTAAGAATGAATCGGGAAAATATTGTCAGACTGTCAAGGTTACTAATCGAATCGTATGGTAACGCATATTAAAAAGACGTTTGACTCGCCAAAGGGCTCAGCAGAGCTTTGAAATGTCTTGCAAGAGTCTCAACGTGCATTTTCGACGACGACATAAGGTCTGTTTTTTTTTGAGTTTTTTTCTCAGTAAAGCAAAGTAAAGTAGTATTTTCAGCACGCAATTACAACAACTACGTTCTACTTGACACTTCGAAACTCGCAGTAGTTATTGTAAAATATGTGCTGAAAATCTTCCTTTACTTTTCTTTGCTGAGAACGAAGTTCAAAAAGCACGCCTATAGTCTTACAACCGACAAGAAATCGCACCTTAGACTAAAAGAATGTAGAATCCTTGACATTATCTACATCGGGTCGCCACAGAATCTGAATTCTGCTTAGTTTCTGTAAGCATAACCTTAAACAATTCTATATATACCCAAATGTAGGTATGTGTTGTTGTTGCGAGATTCTCATTTCTATTTTCAAGGTTTGACATTTTTCATTTGGTATTAACTGCAAGTCTTGACTGTTGGCCAATGATTACCGTTTGTCGCAACACAGTTTATTACAATTTGCTGCGTTCTGGGTTTATCAGAACATTTCTTGACTGTCTATGAACTTCTTATCTTGCTACTGAAGTCTTCATTGAAATTTTTTAGAAACAGATTCGATTTGCTTTCACCAATATTTATTAAGTTGTTTATATAAATAAAAATTATACTTAATGGCTTTCGGGGAAGTATTTTTCCACAAACAAATAAACAGTATCATGCACTCCAGCCATTGCAATTGAATTAAGCGGCACTCTTCGCACACAACTCAATTTCTATACAAGAAGTATGCGTATTGATTGACTTAAAGAAACAACGCAAAGAGAGAATAATCATAAACAATAGGTATGGGCTGTTCTTTGGAAATTCGAATTCGAATCTCTAATCAGAAAATGTCTGCAACTAAAATGTTTTATATTTATGGGGTTATGAACGATTGCGATTAATTTCATATCAAAAATTTATCGCTCTTAAGTAATAATATGAAGGTACAGGCTGTAACTATTTGATCGCATAAAGTAGGACTAAAGAATTTAAATAAAATCAATTTCGACCATATTGGTCGATTAAATTCAATCGTTGTTTGTTTTTATTTCGATAGAAAGCGAAAGCAGCAAAACCAAGATTACTCACAATATTTAAAGAAATCGCTGAAATGTCTCTGTTCTTATACTTGGCTAGATCTGTAATTCATATGAGTGCCTTTTGAAGCTTGGTTTTAGTACCAAAGTGACTGTACATCAATACTGGCTATATAAGTACCACGAGTCCACTAATTTCCCCGCCATCTGCATAATCATTCAGAACCCACCTCATTGCTTGCTCCTACTCCTAGTCTTTCGCAGACGTCTGTTCAAGTGGAGAAATGCCAATTTTCTCTTACCCAAACAGCAATCTATTCAAAAAGACCCCCCATTCGATTTGCTGTTACAGACGCTTCCGCAAAGTACACATAAATGTGCCAGCATACGCGAAATGCGACCAAGGTCGTCTGTGCTATTGTAACTGTTCTGGATTTGCTCGGCCAAAGATTTTGGCTGGGTAAAACGCCACCACCCACCACTGCCGCAACATAAACGATGTCGACCCATTTCAGTGCTACGTGCTCGCCCGCATGCTGACGATGGAAGCTCCAATCCAAACGGTTGGGCATTTTTATAGTATGTACACAGTTTAGTCGGTTCGGTTCTGCCTTCTGCTCCGTGCTCCGTCACACTCTAATCTTTTGCGCTGTACTCCTTCTTTCCTACTTCGTAACAAAACACACACTTTCTCTCTCTCGTCGTTGTTGTCGTTTTGTATGCCATCGCCTATCGCCATGCAAAACAAACATTCACAAACTGTCTGCCAGCTGACTGACTATAGCCTCGCAGCCGCACTCGTCCTCGGCTGCTCTGAACTGAACTCTGATTATAATATCCACATGTTTTCGTGATTCGTTTCTATTTGGTATTGTACGACGCTACAGTGAGGGTGCATTGTTCTGAAATTCAAAATACGAGGCAATTTTCATTCATAACTACTTGTTCCGAATTCCGATAAGAAAAAGTGAAGAACTGTGTGTCGGTGTGCGCGCTTCCAAAATCTGTATTTAAACTGTGCGATTGTCGGTCGTCGTTGACCTATTTCGAAGCGGCCGCTGTGTACTTTTTATTTATACTTTTGCGCGAATATCAACAGATTTGTGCGGCAAACATAGAAAGCATGTTAGCGTCAGAGCATAGACCGTTTTTCAAGTATCCCGCTGATCCCGACAAAACCACGCAATTCTTCAAGTCCGAACAAAGGTAAATAGATGGTCCACCAAGGCCTGTGTGCTCTTTTGTTATAAATAGTTTTCAATGACATCATGGGGCTTAGCGTTCAAGTGAAATATTTTCGAAAATTATTAATTATAATGATTCGCACATTTATCGCTCTCTTTATTCCAACCGGTTTAATAGTGCGAAAACGAATACACCAACACCATACCGGTTTGTACTATTATTGGCCTTCTAGACGGCTATTTTTTATTTGTTTATACTATGTCCCGCATGTGAAAATCAAACTAATTTGTGGGTTTATCTCTGTTCCTTGCAGTGAGCGAAATGAGGAACTTTGTCGGAACATAATCAATGACATGAACACCTATGGCCTGTCGGTGGTTGATGATTTCCTCGGAAGGGAAAAGGGCCTTAGCATTCTCAATGAAGTTCATGGAATGTACGCAGCTGGTGTTTTTAAAGTGAGTTTTGCGATTTGCACATCCGAGCGTTTTCTAAAAGGTTGTGTGTGTTTGTTTTGCAGGACGGCCAATTGGTGTCTTCCAATAAGATGGCCGAACAGGATTTGCGGACAATACGTGGCGATAAAATCACATGGGTGACGGGCGTTGAACCTGGCTGTGCAAACGTTGGATACCTCATCAATCAAGTGAGTATTTGGAACGGGTAACATTTAGAGTAGCACAGGGGCACCGCTTTTGCTCTGTTTTGCGTTCAATTCTTGCTTCTACGAAAAGAGCCGAGTGTATGAAATTATATTGCCAGTGTTGCAAAATGTATCAGCACGTGAGTGCGACAAGGAGAGGAAATGGTTATCACCTTGCTAAACAAATTCCATTCGGGGGGCGGACTACCTATGCGTTATCACACACGTATACTATTTTTTTCCAAAAGGAACTGCGCACAAATTTAACAAAATGTTGGGAACGATATCACATGAAAGGCGCCTTTCTGGATTTAGATGTTGTGGGCAGTATTTTGCCAGGCCAAAGATAATACAGAATCGATTTGGCTCTTTGTTTGCCACTCCGTTTCCTTGAGGCAAATGAATCGACGTTCGCGGGAAGAAAAACCCGTGGGATAGAATTTGTGTGTTTCCGGGCATCGAAACTGAGACCCCTTGCTCCAGCACACTAACCACTGAGCCCACATTGAGCTCTAGAAATTAGTTGATATTAGACACGCCGTAGTCACGGTTTTATTTCTCACCGAGATTTTTGTATCTTCCGTTGTGTTGAATCGATTGTCGTTGCTGCAAGTTTCGAATAGGATCACTAAATAAAAGCACCGTGTAGTTTCATTCAGACAAGCGTCTTATTACCTATTTTGGATCTATTTCAGATTGACGCTGTCATAACCCGCGCCAATACAATGAAAAACAACGGACAACTAGGCAATTACGCAATACGAGAGCGAACAAAGGTATAAACGACGAACTCTATCACCGAATAAGCGTTACTTATATTTCCCTCCATTTCAGGCAATGGTTGCATGCTACCCCGGTTCTGGGGCGCATTATGTTATGCATGTAGACAACCCAAATAAAGACGGGAGAGTGATAACCGCCATCTATTATCTCAATGTGAACTGGGACACAATACGAAGCGGTGGTGTCCTAAGGTATCTATCACCAGTCGCTGCGTACTCAACAATCAAATCTAACCACCTCGTTCAATTTTTAGAATATTTCCAGAGCACGGTGGGTCCATAGCAGAAATTGAACCAAAATTCGATAGACTAATATTCTTCTGGTCAGACAAACGTAACCCGCACGAAGTTCAACCTGCCCATCGAACGCGGTACGCTATAACCGTGTGGTATTTCGATGCCGACGAACGAGAAGCTGCCCTAAATCGTTGCAAACAATACAGAAATAAGACAAATTCAAATAACACAACCGCCACCAATGCAAACAATTCAACAACAACAACCAACGCCAACTCGACAACAAATTCAAATTCAAATTCTAGTGATATTTGTACGTAACAAATAATTTCATAAATGCCATCGTACCTACAACCTATATAAATATAAATAGTTCTCCTTTTTTATGTGAATGAAAGCATATAAATATTATAGCTTAAGTTAATTTAACGAATTGAATTAAATGCATAGATAGGATTACACTTAATAACAGCAAACATTATGCATTCTCTCATCGCAAGGGAATTGTAAAAGTCAGTAGCAATGCATGTATCTTTTTTTTTATTAAGACGTGTATCTATTTATAAATTAGTTTTGTGTTTTTTTTCTAGACACTATTGAGTAAATCATTGTTTTATTGGTTTTCAACATTTTGTTTATTGTTGCTGTTGAAACTTGACAAAGATAAAAAGAAAAAAACTGAGATTCTTGCTGTTTGCTGCAACTACGGCTAGTAGTTGCGCATGCAAATCTGACATTTCAATTATGTAAAAAGAAAAACGCTAATAAAACTTCTTTCTTAGTTTTTAAGGTTAAGCATTTGTATTATATTGTATTATTATTACATCAGACTAACAATTAGAGAAAAGAAACCTCAAAAATAAGAAAAAAATATATTATTTATTATTGAAAGTAAAAGTGTGTGGTTTCCTTTTTTGCTGGACAGTTTTTCCAATTATATTACGCGCAATCTCGAATAAAATGATTTAACGTCGACATAGAAAAGGAGTGCATCATTTTGTAGGGCACAGCTCTGGCAGTTGGCTTAAAATCAACTGAGTTTGCTTCAAGGCAAAAACAGCCATCGCATTGGGCTCGCTCCGATCTTTGTATATCTAACCAACCATATGTAAATGGAGAAATTTTATTTGCAGTCTACCTAAAAGTAACCGAACAGCTATACTTATTTGACGAATTGCGTGGTTTCCAGGAAAGTTCGACAGAAACAGCTAAAACAACAAAATTCATTTGCAAAAACACTTGCCAGCGCCGCTAAGCAGCCAAAAATAAGAACTGGCCGCCGTTCATTAGACGTGCATGCCATGCAACCAAGCTTGACACCTCTCATAATACTCACTGGCAGCCTTGCACTACACCGACTCAGCTACCACAGGTTGGTTTTGACGTTCCTTCGTTTGCAGGCCATATGAAGAGTTACTTCAAAACCGGCCTTTAACGCTACATATTCTGGCGGGAGCCCGACAACCAGCCACTTAAACCAACTTACATAGCATCACACATAAAAAAAAGGTGTGAGTAACATCAATAAACTAGCGTTCGTCTCAAAAATGCATTACCAGCAAGTTATTTTCTTAGAAGACAACTTCACAGTTAGGACACCCCATCATGTGCAAAGTTTCAAGCACTTGATTGCGCAGCATTTATTACCACCTCACAGAAAAGAAAAATAATCGCCGTTAACGCACAAACATGCCAAAGTGAAAATTATTGGAGAAACACTAGCCCACAGGTAATAATATTTGGGGTTCACTTCGTGCTAAAATTACCGAACAAAACGCATATCACCACCAGAGTATGCAATGTGAATGCGATTTATATTTTCATAGCATATCTTGGGTTTGTGTACAGTGGTGTTCCTCTCAGCTGTGACGGTAACGAGATATATTGCAGTAGCAGAATTGCGCTTCAAATTTGTACTAGATTTATGTTTCGTTTTCAATTGGACATGAGAAGCATCAGAAAGCCTTCGGAATTGAAAAAAATTTTTCTGAAACCGTTCAATTGGGCCAAAAAAGACTCTTCTGGTGATTCTGAGAAGAGAGTTTCGCTTAAAAGTCAGGGGTCGAATTACCACATCCGCGAGTTAGCAATTTGTCACTGATTTTTTTTTTGATTTTACAAGCAAAACAACAAAATCAGTCACTTACGGCCATATTATTCACTCTGGGTGTAACTCAGGTTTAAGTTAATTTTACATCCGATCATTAATCCGCAATTTTTAAACCCGATAATTTAAACCTATGTCCATATTATTCACTGAAAAACACGCATTAAACCCGCTGAATTAAAAATGGATTTAAATGCGGATTTAAAACACTTTAAAATAAGGAAGTCTCCACAGTTACGTAGGACCAAGTATGTTTAAATCCAATCGGATTAAGCGCTGTCAAGTTAAAAAAAACTTTGTTTATGTTCGGGTTTAACGAGTGAATATTATACACTTGGGTTTAGTTTTTGGGTTAAACTCACTTAAACCCGGGTGTAACCTTTAACCCGGATTAAAGGGAGTGAATAATATGGCCGTTAGGAATCCATTTAAAAAGCGCTTATATCAGTGCAATTTATGTATTTTGTACAAATCATCAGGCATCAGCCGAAGAGTATTTCACCAATCCATTTGTGGATTCAACCAGAAGCAGGTGTCCTGTTCCATTCGATTTTAGAATGAGAAACGAGATTACTTTGCTTTTCACTCAATGATTTTGATTTTGAAATCGAATGGAACAAGCTGTTATGGTCACTTAGAACCTGAAAATATATGATAATAAAAAATTATGACACAAAAATGCCTTCTGTCACGTTCGAGATGTTATGTGTTTTGACATTGTAAAATGTCATCGTCGTTGTCGAGTCTCGATGGTGGCGCCGTTCTGTTCGTCAACGATGTGTTCCCAATTGTTCCCTGTAAGGTGAACACAGATTGCTGTCCCGACTAAGTGAGTTTTGGCTCAAAGAAAGGGAAAGCTAATAAGAGGAAAATCTCTCTATTCAAAATAGCGGCAACGAATTTGGTTCTCACACCAAAAACGGATGTTGAGGCGGATCCCAATTTCGGGGAAATAAACGCATATGGCCACCGGATCTCCAGGTGGGGTGGGAAATGGTCTCCCTGCAAAAACATCCGCAGCGCCTATCCAGGTGGTGGACGTCCGTCCGATTCCGGTACTAAAGCCAACGTAAGTACCTCTTTGTCTTCTTTTTGGCATGTTATATGTTTTGTATTAGGTCGTAGAGTAGCGAGGACAAGGACCTCCCCGTCCGGCGAGCTAAGTCGCGCTATGCAAGCATGCCATGCTCCTCGCTCTTTGCATTCTTACCCTCTCTTTCTCACATCCCATCCAAAGGTCCTATCCACATTCCTACTTCCTGTCATCTTTCAAAAAAAAAAAAAAAAATCCCAACTCCCTCGAATCTTCCACCTTTAGGCTTATTACAAAGCAAACTGCATCTGGGCCAACTTCACTCATATCGATAGACCAAAAATCAACAAATGGAGAATGCTATCAGCCATACATACCTTTCTCTGAACTTTGCCCCGATTTCATACTGTAGCGTGGAACCTAAAATTTAAACAACCCATTAGTCACCAAACAAGTTCCACCTCCAATTGGAGACTCGAATCTGTCAAATTAGTGAACAGTTAAGTGAGTTAATTCTAGACTTAACGAGTTTGTTCGGGACGAACCAGAATTCACTAGAAATTTCCCGATAGATGGCGGAGCGGATATAAAAGGGCAAATATGAGAACAAGGAGTGACCAGTTGACTTTTAAAAACAGTGATTGGTAAAGTTCGAACGAGTAATCGGTTGTGAAGATAAAGAAGTGTAAAGTATGCAGTGAATTAAGTGATTGGTTTAAGTCGGATAGGAATTGTTTAAATAAATATTCTTTTGAAGTGAATTATTAGAATAATTCGTAAAAGTGTAATAAAAATGATTTTATGAGAAAAGTTCAACAGAATAGCGTTTTATCTTTTCGAATCCCAGCCTGGATGTAACAATACTTAATTGATACTCAAAACTGCAAGTCCATTGAATATAATTTTTATTACCATATTCTTATGTCGTTTTCCATTGGGCAAAAAGAAGCGTCCGGGAGAATCCGGAATCGAAATGGGCAATGTCGGTCAAGTAGTTCTGGTACCTTCCATACAAAATCAATATTAGGCCCATGTGCAGAGATGAAAGAATAAAAGAGATGGATATCTTTCGTACGTCTATCCCCCCAAAACCCATTTGTTTACATTGTTGTTTTTGTAATTTCAACCCCCGTCTGTGAATACCTGTGAGCTACAAAAAAGCATGTTGCTAAAGGCCGGCCAACATTCCTTTTGCTTTTATAGGCATCGCGCTGTTCAATTGTTTTGTGTTTGGTACTGAACTTTTTTGGTTTTTGTTAAGGATTCGATTAAAATAAAAAAAATAATGAAATACGCATTTCGGATTAGCGAATTATTGCATTAAAGTTCAATTCATGAACTCACATACACTAGAAAAGAAATGAGCATATGTGCGTGACTTCATGAATTTTACGGGAAAACAGCTTGTAGGCACCCGCTCTTCCACTGGAAAGATATATATCTCTTATTCCATTATCTTTGGTAGGCACCCGCTCTTCCACTGGAAAGATATATATCTCTTATTCCATTATCTTTGCCCATGTGTCTCTCTGTCTGTTGAATACAGGATAGCGTCAAAACAAATCGACCTACCTAGGCAAGTGAAATTTTGTGAGAGGACTTACTTTTATCGTCGTCAGGTTTTCATTAAATTTGGGCTATGTCGGTCAAGTTCTGGTACTTCCCATACAAAACCAGTTTTACATGACTTGTATGCAGTGAATGGTATAAAAGCATCGGCCAGGCCGGTGATAACACTTTTACTAGTTTTTAGTTGGAGTTGTTGACAAATACCACGCCTTTTATATTTTTGTTCCATATTTATTGATCTTAAATGTATACATATTTTCATATATATTATATATTTTTTTGTATTTAAATAAAAACAGTAGATACATGTATAATCATCATAATACATTTTTTTTTAACATCTTAGTAACCAGTGCAATTATAATGTTAATAATCTACTCTTTTATAAATATCTTACACAATATGCATAATAAGTTTTCTTTTATATATATATATATGCGAATATGTTTAGCCAAATAACTATACAAAATATAAAAGAAAACAAAAAACATATATAAGCCTTCAAGCAAATGGAACTTTTACTCATTTTTTTAACAAACATTTCTTTAGCGGTTTCCTTGAGAATACACTCATTTCTTTGGGGATTTTATGGGTAGGTACCTACATTTTGTACCATATAATCCGGCGGTATACACGCATAATGGTTTTATTATTTGTAATATAATGATAATATAATTGCTCTTGTAGAAAAATATAATTGTAAATGTCAACAATGGTAGTTTAATATATGTTTTGCTCTTGCCTTTATTAGCTGTTTTTTTTATTATTTTATTTTCATTTCGTTGAATGCTGTGGTTATGTTTCTGCTTTTGATAATAATTTAACTATAGAGTTTGTTTTAATTTTTTTCTAACTGTCATGCAATATGTTAGGAAAATATTTTTTTGTATTCTTTTGTTTCTACATATTTTTTAATTTATTTTTTGTTTGTTTTTGAACTTTCAGTTTTGACTGTTATTTTTGTTTAATATTCGTTTTGAAAAAAATAAATAAAATGCTCGCATACAGTCAGGGCAAACAAATTTTGGACACCAATCGGACTGTACTTAAAATAAAGAAAAATTCCACTTAGGACTATTGACATGGGAAAAAGCTAATATTTGCAGTTTCTGACATTTCATTCACATGAAAACTTTTTTTAGTCGCAAATACCCGCGATTCAGTGTCGTGGGCTTGTGGACCGAGAATGTATTATGTGGATTGTGAATAAAGTGTGACAGTTCGCGGAAATAATTTTCAATTCGCTGGAGAATTGCTGTAATTTTTTTTAGTTCAGATTATAGATTATTTAAATATATGTAATGCTTTTTTGGTAAAACAAATATCAATTTTCAATTCATAATTACAATTAAATTGATTTGTTCACAATTTGTCCATTCGCATTTTGCGCTCATATGAATAGTCCTTAAGACAAGCAAATTTGAGAGAATTTTAAGATTTTAATATAAACACGGAGTATATATGGGGACAAGCAATGTCCGTCGCGTATTGCCCGCTAGCGAATTGTTAGGTCAATTTAACCAAACACCACTGTATTTAAAGGTGTTAGCTAATTTGTATACACATAGCTGTATCAGCTGCCTTCTTTTTCTGCCTCTGCTTTTTTAAATAAAACTGACAAAATGTCGTATCTTTTGTGTTCGAATAAGAAGCTTCTTTTTAATGTAAAAGTGAATCTTTCTTTTGTAAAAGCGCAACTCGATTGCGACGACTTGGTTTGGTTTTTTACGGCATTGACATAGTGCTGGTAAACGGGTAGGTAGAGCTGGGGTCCCTGAAAACTATCCCTCTAATTAAATAAACAAAGCCAGCTAGACGAAAGAGTGCGTTGAACATGGCTCCGTTTTCTTTGTAAGACAATTTGTGACGTTATTCTAGATCATCAGTAAATTACGCGACTGTTTTAACCAAACAATTGTCTAGTCAAAACTGTACAAAAAAAAGACAGAGCGATTAGTAATATTTTTTAGTGTCAAGGCTAAATTTTACGAACTCACAAATTTTTCTATTTTGGCGAAATTTTCTATATAAAATTACTCATTGTGACCTTCAAAATATTTAGTGTGAAGGTTAAGTCTGATTATTAGTTATTCCCAGAGCCTTGGACCATTAGGTAAGTTTTTAAAATATGGCTTGCTCAGATTCTTACTCAGACTACTAAGTTGATTAATTCTAAAAATATGCACAATGTATTTAAAGCTTTGATATTTCTGAGCTAAAAACGAAAAAAATAATTTGTAGAACACAGTTCCCGCGATTATAATAATAATTTTTAGTGTTTAGGCTAAATTTTTCGAACTCACAAGGGCATAATTTGCCATATAAAATTGCATATTGTGACCTGAACAATATTTAGTGTGAAGGTTCAAAATGATTATTAGTAAGGCCCTTCGAATTAAAAACGTATGATATTTGAAGTTTTGATTTTTCCATGAAAACAAATCGTTCGATCGCTATTTAGTATAGAACGTAAGTAGGTTCAGCGTTACCATTACCACTATCGGTTAAAACTTTGAAATGCCCATGTCAATGTTGGGCCAAAAATTACCGAAACACTTGACTAAAAAAAAACATTTTTTTAATTAAATTTGCCAGAATCACTAGTGCTGGCAGGAGTTAAAAAAGACAACCTCTACAACTGATTGTTAAACCGAAATTTAAAGTAAATTGCAAACAAATTGTGCACTACTATTTTGAGCCCGACTGTTGCAAAGAAACACATACTTCAATAAATAAATACGTAATAATTCGACATTATAATGACAATTTGTTAACAAATATACAGATAACATCCTGTTTCTTATTTAATTTTGTTTTTTGTTTTCAGTTTATCTAAAATGTTCGTGAAAATATTTTGCTATCCTAGTATGTAATTACAATTTTAATGCTTATATAATTTTTTGGTTTATTAACAAATCCTCACTTTTCTCACATGAGGCATACATATTAATAGTTGTATAAGAAAGACAATTGGGGTGCGCATTCAACTAAATAAAGATATAAAACATTTACTTCTTGTTTTTAACAAACATTTTCCTCCTTGTTTATTTTTTCTCTAATGAACCAATAAACAATAGACATGATTCTGTTATATAAACATATGTATTCGATTTATTTATACACAATTTGGGATAACAATGGTGGCTCGATTATCTAAACAATTAAATTTCAAAACATTGTCTTCATATTGGAATAATCCAGTCTACATTTTAATTGACAGAAGTTACAATATAATGTTTACTTAATATAATATAATAACATAATATAATTCAATTACTTTTTTTTTAATTTATTTAATTACATTGCATACAACAATTACTTTATAAGTGGTACAATTATTATTATTTGCTCTCCTTTGTTTATACATTGAAAAAAATATTATTAGTTACATTACATAGGCGATATATATGTATATAATGTTTTGTATAATGTAGTTTCTTTTAATAATTTCTTAAGATTATGGTGAGATTTATGTTTGCTTTTGTTTTTAATTTATGAAAAAGCAGTTTTGGCATTTTGTTTTCTTTCATAAATTTTGTTTAAAGTTGTAAAATCATAGGTTTTCGGTTTCAACCTTATTTTAATTATGTATTGGTCTCATTTTGTTTGTTTTGTTTAACAAGATATATTATTGTGTATCAAAAGTGTATAATGATGTGTGTTTGTAATTTTTTTTTTATGTGGGTATGCTTGTTGCCACGGTATAAAAAGAATGGTTCAAAAGCTGATTATTATTAGTTGTGTAATAATTTTAGTAGCTGGGCGGACTGCGTTGGTATTTGGAACGAAAAAGTAATTTCTATGACAGTTCAGCTGACATTTTTCTTTTGTGTGCGGTGGAGATCCCAATAAAATTATGCATAAAAATAAAAAGCCAATGCTTTGAATCGAAAGCAAGATTTTTTCTTTCTTAAAGTCATAGCGACTTCCGACATCCGGTTGAAATCGATTTGAAGAACACTTCTGAGAGCTTGAATTTGAAAATACGAGAAATTGTCAAGAGTAATGTCGTTTTCCATTGAGACCACCAGATACTTTTTTACATCTCAGTTTTACGCGGCTCATGTAACATGAATGAAACGAGTGCGTAATTTGACAGCAATGATCAATATAAGCTGTTCAAATTGCATTTGTTTTTGAAAAAAATCATGTCGATTTGAAAAATGTGTCCACTTTGTACATAGATCATCAGATGACGAGGAAGAATGGAAAACTACATTCGTGAGGCTTGAGAAAAGATTCGAAAGGGCAAGCGCTGCGTCGCATTTCGAGGTTGGATTAAGTTTTCAATGAAAAAAAAATAAAAATTATTTTAATTTCGGAAATATTTTCCCAATTGATTACATTAGGCATTTTTTATACACATGATCTCTACTTATACAGATCATTGATTTTTATGGTTTACAACAACAGTTGGATTCCACACTATTGTTTTAAACCATGAACATCACTAATCTATATAGATCATGGGAGTAAAATAAAAACGTCTATTTATCCAGCCAAGTGAGTCAGTATAGTCAGATGGTTGTAGGTACAATTTTAAGTACTAGCACCTAACAAATAGGCACATAAAAATATTAAATAAGGAGATAACTGCTACCTGTTATATAGGTACACCTTCTTGTATTTAAAACTTGTTTTTAATGACGCACATTTCTAATAATTATTTAGTTCATGTTTACAAAAAAACTGTAATATCGGATGTAGTCAAAAATTGACACTCCAACTTAGCACTGCCTTACCCTGACTACAAATAACTTTTAAGCAGGCAATTTTTATCACGAGTTAAGAAACGAATCGCTGATCCGCAATAAATTGTTAATTTTGTCATGGATTATAAGATTTATATTATTCGATAGGCGTCGTACTTCGACTTCGTCTGACATAAGTATACTTATTCTCACCAATCTACTAGAATCAAATTTTCCTATCGACTGAACTTTTTCTTCTTGCCGGAAGACCTAACATTGCATAAACTTGCTGCAATTACAACACTATTTAATTTCCAAATACCAATCAAGTCCTCTCGGTGTGATATTTACTTTTGTTTTTATATTTTTAAGTTCATTTTCGCAATCTTAAGCTCACTAATTTCTAAAGGGTTTAGTTATGAAATTGTGGCTTCATATTGCTCGTAATGAAAAAACACACATTAATCATAATTAACAATTATCTGATTTTAGTTTACCAATTCTAATATGTAATGCTATGTATAATGTATTAAAAGTTCAAAAAACTGGGGTGCAAAATTTGAGAGAGCCTCTTCAACTACCTTTCAAGCTAGGTATATAAAAACAAAATAACCCTGGTGCAATTTTCCATTATTCACTATCACTACTCGCTAAATTGTTGAACATAAAAAACAGCAATTCAATGAAACTGCACAATGTTCATTATTGGCCTGATATAAACATATAGTTGTTACCCATGTAATTGTGTTCGCATTTAAAAAACAGTTGTTTTTTTCTTACCTATCTTTTAGTAGTTCATAAAACAAAACAAAAAAATGCCGAAATTTTAATTGGCTTTGCTTTCGTTTTCATGTTATTATCGTTTTTATTACTTTGTTTTAATTTTATAAATAGGTGTGCGTGTCTTGATTCTAAAATGATTTTATTTTTCTAATTTTATTTATTTTATAAGAAATGTCGCAAAATTTTTGCTGAATAACAAACCTGAACTTTAACCAATCCTCTATGTGGCAAGTGTAATAAATAAAAGAAAATCATTGTGAATAAAACCAGCATTATTGTTTCTTTTAAATAAATAAATCATTTTATTAACCAAAGAAATTATAATAGCTATGTGTATACAATGATGGTGTTAATTTAAAAAAAATCTAAACAATTCGTTTTATTATGTATGTACTTTCGGCAGGCTTAAATTGGGCAAACGTATTTTTGTTTTGTATGTACATGTATCTATTACTATTAAGTACCGGTATTGGTATGATCACAAAATTGTAAGCTTGTTGATTTTCTGAAACATTTCGAGGTTTGTCCTCCAATTGGTTCGAATAAAAAAAAAAATAAAAATAATATGTGCACTCTTAGGAACCCCAGGTAGAAGTGATCAAGCACCAATTCTCAGAGATTTCTCAAATCTAACAAAAGAAATCGTAAAAAAATTATTCACCACTGGCTCCCAAAATTAACCATGTTGCAATTGAAACTTGGTAGGTATAAGAAACCATAATGATATTTCGGGCCCAACGAAAGGACTCCGTTCTCTGTTGCTGTGTTAACTAAGTTTACGAAAATTGTTAGGTTTTGGCAGATAAAGGAGAGAAACATTTCGCAATCTCTGACAAAAGCCGTTTTATGCCGCATTTACACCATCAAACATTCCCAACATGGAAGATTAAGGGGATGTTAAATACTAAATAGCCGTGTGACTGAAAGGGCCGCCCCATTACCTAACACGCAACACACATGACACGTTTTTTGGTCGGCCATCTCTTTTACGTGGTAGGAATTATGGGAAAGCTATGTATGTTGATATTTTTATAGCGATGGCTTACGAAATTTCGCTTTCCTATAACAAAATGGCTTCCGGAATTGATGAACGAACAATTATTTATTTAAGCTTAGTACGCTGCTCGAGCTAAATTTTATCTGTTCTCCAACTTTTCTCTCCAAACATTAGCTAAAATCCTATCTAAATTTTGACATAGCACGCCGTGGATAAGTATCACAGAAAACAGCTGTTCTTTCAAAAATTTAATTCTCTCCATTTCTGCATCCCTGTATACTTTTTCCGCAACAGAACAACAAAACTCAACGACTTGTCACAATTTAGCTTGAGAAATTGTGCCGACGCATTACATGGCCACGCTAAATTTTTACAGAAATATGAAGAACATGCTGAAACAAAAGTTTGATTATTTAGCTCGAGCTGCGTACCACTGAGCTAAATGGGTTCGCTTAGATTTAGCTCAGCTAAATTTTGGAGAGAATTTCGTATGGGAGTCAAAATTTAGATCGAGCACCATACCAAGCTTTATTTCGTATAAATGATTGTTGAATTGTTGGTTTAATTTACTAAAACTAATTACCACTCTCATTTCACATTTTTTTTATTCAGAAATATAAATGTTTTCAAGTGATTGCAGAAATGTTGTTCGCCGGAACTTGTTTTGTTTCCGTTTTATGTATCTATAATTATAGGTAGAACAACCATGACACTTTAGGCCTTACGAGTTTATTGGGACAAACCGATCTCTCCAAAGTTTTGGTAGGAAATTTAGATTTCTAATTGTTGTTGCAAAGACCGCATATGTGCTTTCGCCCTTATAACTTAGCTGATATCAAGTCAAAAATAAGAGTTCGGTTTCTTAACCATGATAAATATGGTTACGGCATGACGTCTTTTATTCCATTTTCGAACCGTTGCTCTTTCTCTTCGACACACTCAGCAAAACATGGATATTTGACAGATTACCACTCCACATAAAACTAAAGTTTTTCTTCCCACATATTCCAACAAAATATTTTCTAATACTTTATGAAAAAAAAACCGTACGTAGCCGATAAATATAGTCAAGCATTGCGTGACTGAGTACTAAGTTAACATTTCTTATATGCAGCTGACGAAGGAAACGTAGGCGTTACCGGATAATATAGTTTTTGCGTTCAAAGTACATCTAGTCCATACCAATGTAGTCAACTCAAGATACGCTTGGTTTATGAATCAGTGACTCTGGCTGGTTATTTGACAGTTTATCATGGTTTGGTTTAAAATAGACGTGAAAAAAGGTTTACGACAAGGGATCTGGACCCCAATTCGTATACGAGCAAATCCGCCTGAAATTTTCGCTAGCAGAAAAATTGGTATTCTCAAAGCGGTACGGGTTTTTTTTCCACTTTTGCGAAAATTCTTCTTGAATGAGGTAGAATTTTAGAACACGTCAAGTAAACCATTTTATCAGGCTGTAAAGAAAAACAATATTCAAATTTAAATAGGTTGGGAATTGTTGTTTTCGATTGACAAAAATAAAAAGAAGTAATTATGTATGGCTACTTTGGGCGATATAGCTCCGCATTTGCTCGATTGTCAATGAATCAGTAAGGCTAAATCGAAATATGCCGGACTATCCGAAAGTTCCATGATTGCATTTAACAAATTGCACTATTTCCAAACATATTTATGGGAAGGGATATCATTCAATAAGTGCTTCCATTTAAATTGTTTGATTTACTTTAATTCGACTCTTATTTTCGAATTTTCAGTTTTTCGCATCGCGTCGGAGATTTTGGCAGATAAACGTACACGAACATTTTTGAGAATTGGGGTCAATGACACATTAGTCAGCCTTAGTTCCTTTACGCAGTAGTTGTGCAGAAGGGAATGACGTTTGATTAAATTTGACTACTGTGTTCGAAAGCATTATCATTAGGGAGCAGACCTAAAGTGCTTCTTTCACTATCATAACTTATATAACAGGGGTTGAACTACCGCATCCGTGATCGAGTAATACGCGACTAAATTTCTTATTGTTTGCTCACGGATTCGGTCATTCGATCCCACAGGGCCAATAAGACAATAAAGTGACACTTCGGAAGCTATTGTGCAAATTTAAAAATGTTGAACGATATTTAACAAGCTTTGGAACATTAATGAAGCGCCTTCTCCAACTAAAAAAGGGGCCAAAATGGCAAAATATAGTGGCAGGCTCTCAAAAAGAGTGCCAAATATCAAATTTAGTTATGAATGTTGGAGTGCTTCGTAGTGCCTCAATAGTATTTGTGTGAATAAAACTGAAAAAAAAAACAAACAAAAACTGAACGAAAATAAAATAAAAGTTTGTTTCGTAAAAATGTAGATTTTATTCTTGTAATCACTTGAATGGTCTCACGAAATTTGTTGTTGGTTAAATTTCTTTCATATATATTTTTCTCTCAAATAACCTTTAGTCAGCAGAAGTGTGTTTCAATTTAGTCTTAATACGTATTAAACAAAAATAAAAACGCGTTACTTCGGTTAGAGCACACTTCAAACGACAATTCCCTACAAAATTATAGCTGTAGACTCACATGAATGTTAAATTAAAAATTAAGCCTACTAGTTATTGTATTTGGAAAAATGATTCCTTATTGGTTTAAGTTTAAATGAAAATATTTGTTGTTTCTTTTTCTCACTGCTTGTTAATATAATATAGATAAATTTACTGTTTCCTTAGTAAATGTGTTGCTAAATGATTTTTGTTTCCTTTTCTGCATATTTTCTAATTTAGAATGCTTGTGGTTGTGTTTTTCTTTCTTTTTTTTTTATACAAAATGTACATTTTCCTTGATATACAATGCACTACTGTTAATATTAATTAGTCTAAGCGAACGTTTTGTTTGCAATGATATATATAACAACTTTTATATATTTTATTTTGTTTCCTATAAATATTTATATACTTATTTAATTTTGTTTTAGTAGGAGCATTTTTGCAACTCACAATTGGGAAAAATAAAACAAAACACATTTACTAACAATGGTGTTAAATGAAAAAAAAAAAAAGGTAAACAAACTTTACACTGCCAAACAATTAACAACAACAAATCGTTTCAATATTTTTATTTTTTAATTCTTTTTTTCAATACCAAGAACACTCCTTAAAAGCTTTTGCACATAAAAGTTGACACTGTATTTGGGTTTCGTTATTTTTCATTTTGTTTTTTTTTTATTTATATAGGATGCTTATAAAATAAATTACACAAAATCTCGATACGTTTGTCGCATAGCAAGCAACAATATTTCAAAATTTCTCTTTCGCCTTTGTCATCTCAACTTGAAACAAGAAATTTCTTCATCTTTTCTTATCATTATACAATTTTCATTTTATCTTCATCTTTTTCATTTTTTTTTCTTTTAAATTAAATTAGTTGTAATAATAATAAAAATAAAACACAAAATTAAAAATTTTACATTATATAACAAATTAAATATTAATAATTACAAAAGAAAAGAAAAATATTAGCGAATTAGATAACTAAAAAACAAAAATGTAAAATGAAAGTAAAATTAAATTTTCATCTTTTCTCTTCTCCTTTCGCATTGTATTCATTCATAATTTGCAGTTGCAGTTTTTTGTGGTTTTCTTTTAAAATTAAATTAAATAATAAGGTTACATATAAAAATAATATTAATTAAAAGAGAAAACGCATAATAATTATTAGGTAATTTCAAATTTGTATAGAAATTCTTAAACAAATGCCCAGCATTCGAGAGTTTTAACAACAAAGTCTTCTTGTGGTGCCAGAGGCTCGTTGCCGTATGTGCTACATGATTGTGATCGGCCTTGATTCAAGTCACCGTCCAACCACAAGCCAAATCGACCACTGTAATGAGAAAGAGAAATATATATTGTTAGTAATTTGTGGTAAATTGTTTATTTTTTTGGTAGTTAATAACGAAAAGTGTTTGCAGCTTGGTTATATGCACCTTTTACATACTTTTAACTTCGTTAAAAAGGAATCGAAAGAAAACAGCGCGACAGATTATTACCTGCAGATCAAGCGCAACATTTCCCAATGAACAAACACGGTAAATTTCAATCAGTGTTTTAAAAGAGATAGGACAACACATGAGACGCGCAAGGAAAGAGTTTAGGGCAAATATGGATTGCACCAATGCCTGAATCACAATACTTCGTTAATTCGGTCGCAAGTTTCGTTCAAAACAAAGAAAACTGTATGAATCTTCAGATCTGCACACAGTAGTCAGGTGTGTTTTTGTCTCTAATGTTTCGAACTATGTATGAACTTTTTTGCAAATCCAATCTTCGCCTACTTGAGTGGCATCAGTTCTGATTAAGAATGACAGGATCAGCTACTTAGCCTTGTAAATTCAAACAATTTAGTAGAGAGGGAATGTAATCACTTAAGTATTAATAATTCTGTTACAGGCAGCTACATTTGATATATTGTTTTCAGTCTTCTTTAGTTACGGAATTGGAGGGAAAACCCCTATCCGCCAGACGGGATTAATGAACGGCATGCTAGAGCTCTGGTGGCATCGGAAAAAAACCCGCATTAAGTGAACACCAACCAAACATATTTAAAAGTTCATCGACAAAGTATGAGTTATATTCGTCGAAAAAAGACTTGAGCTATTTAAATGGTCAAAATAACCAAAATAATTTAATTCCAGTTCAAATGAATGATTGATACAACTACGCATATGTTTGCGGGCAAACTAATCCCCAATATAAGCTTTAACTAAATGTGTGAACTACATACGAACTGCGTTTTTAGTCAAAATATATCTAGAGATTAACTTGACAACTTTTTATATTTTAAGGTAATCTGCAAACTAATTGATCTTTGCATTAATTAGTTTATCAGATTATTTAAAGTAAGACAGACGCCTACCAAACAAAAATATTTGCTCATTGTGAATCAACAAAATATTTCACGATAACAGCTTTAATTAGTTTATACAGACGACAGAGATACACATCTTTGTTTTTGCAATTAGTTTACCTGCTGATATAAAATGTTCATTAAAAACGATGAATAATAATAAAGGTATGAAAAATCTCAATATAAATATAAAACATGCAGATGTAAACCAAAAGAGATTGTGATAAAACAAATGGGGACAGGCGCAAAAGGAGATAAATTATATATCGACGGTAAGAGCAACTTGTTTATTTATTTTTTATGCAACCCGAATTGTAATCATCTATTTGGCAAAGCTTCCGAGATGAGATTTTGCGATAAGATGAGGTATTTTTGGAAAAGCCAATAATTTACTGCGTAGGGTCATGGATATTGATATTTTGCTTGGCATGTGAACGGGCACGTTTACCATTTATATATGTGAAATTTAAAGTGGGTAGAGTGTTTTGTTCGAAGAATGCAAATTTGATTTAGTGAATAAATGACCTCAATCAACATTGGATAGAGATGGCTCATTCAATAAGTATGCAACTGGTTCCGGGTAACTAGTGTGTTCGTGTTTTTAATTTGTATGTCGAACATTTTGGTTAGTTGAAAATGCCTTTTGATCAGTGGGATGTTATATGGAATATGGAGTGCCTGGCTTCTAGTAACGGGTGTGAGGTGAAACTAATAGTTGACTCGAGTTTTGTTTAGAACTTGCTTGCTGGAGATCTAAAGGTATACAAAGGTATACAGCTTCGACACTGTACCTATTTTACTCCGATCAAACTGTCGAATTTCATTTATTTTAGTTACACTGAAATCAAAATGAGCTACTCAGTGTCATCCCAAGTACATACATTAAGTTGGCTGCTTCAAAATACACTCTTTCTTTCTACATAATTCATAAGTTAGGTTTGTAAAATGTAAAATGTACTTACTCTCCAGCACCAATTGATAAGCTTTCCACATTGCCTTTAATGAAATACAAATTTTCACCAGTCCAATGGAATACTTTAAAACTGGGATTGAATTTGTACAATAATGACTCTCCGGTGCCATAAAAGTGATCCGATACATGCAGTGAGCATGATGTCAGAGCTCCAAAAACCTATAAAACACAAATAGAAAATGTTAACTTTAAACTTTAGCATTGCGGCCAGCGGCAACTTACATTATGATCTGTGTCTTCGATAACTATGAGTACAGGACTTTCAAGCCTCTGCATTTTTCTGTAGAGAGAGTTCAACGAGAAACCATGCTGTGATGTACTGAATACTAACGACCAAGAATAGCCTTCGGCTCTAGCAGGTAGGTGTCCACAAAGTTTTTCACTGAAAATATACGAAATGCATTAGTTTGGCAATTTATTTTGAGCTGGTAAATAGTCAAAATATTGTCGTAGTATTTGACAAAACTTACCGGTGTTCTTCTGTTAGAATTTCTGTCGTTCCAATGAGGTCTGGAATTGGAAAGTCCAAATCAAACGATCCAGTCGTGAAGAGTGACGTTTTTCTGTATTCATCTGTACTCATAGACAGGACCTAGTTTTTTTTTTGTTTTTAAAAATTCGATTTTTTTTTTCAAATTTAAACAAAAAATAAATAAATAAAAAAAAGAAAGAATACATTAGTTAAGGTTTTACATCGGGCAGGTGCTTAGTGTAAATGTCAAGTGTTTGTGTACAACAAATTTAGCATAAAATTCCATTTTCTGTGAAACTACAACGAAAAACGTTCTTTCAATAGAAAACCAAATAAAATGGTAACCCAAAAACTATAAACATCTATTACATATAATATATCAAATCTAGCAGCGAGTGTAATTATTTTTTGTGTGGGCTTTTGTTGTGGTGGAGTGAAGATGAGGAGACTTTACTTTTGTTACTTTTTGTCTTCTTTGGAGTTTCTATTGTAATGTAGGTTGGTGGTAACATTTTCTATAAGTAAGGTTACGCAAAAAAAATAATAAACAAACGGCTTACGGTAGATATACAATCAATGCTAATACATTTACTAAAAAGAAAGGACAACAGGGAGATATAAATTCAAAGAGCATGTAGAGCTGAGATTGATGTGGGTGTTGAGAAATAATTTACATGTTTGGGCGATGATTTGTCGTGAGGTTTCTTTCTATTAGAGTATACGTTGCAGTTCTTAATAGTTTGGGATGTGAAAAAAAAAAACCCAAGAGGATAGAGCTACTCGTCTGTATGGCGTAGGGGCGCCAAATAAATGGTTTCCGTACCTGCACTTATTTGCTTCCTCGTCCAATGGAAAGAGAAAACTTCCCAGAAAGACACAAATCTTATATGGACAGTGATTTTTTTTGAGAGCGCTCTTATATTTTGACGCTGTGTACATATTTTCCTAAAGTTGGTTACACATGAACCAAAGAATTACCTACACTAAAAGTTAGTTTGAAAAGACATGTAGGTTGGTAGGTAACATTTTTTATATAGTAAGGCTGTGTTAAAGCTGCTCTGAAAGATTAGTTTTCATATTCTTTTACAATAGGCAATAGTCGTATCCATTTTTGTTTTTGCAAATACGTGTTCAAACGAAGTCATTAGCTTTTCGTGATGCATTACGAGTGCGATAGTCTTGTTTATTTGTTCATTTTTTAACTACTGACGAAAAAACAATAAAAACTGAAAGACCCGCGGTAGGGATCACGTTGGCGGTCTCGTGTAAGCAATAGTGTATGCTTTCAAGTGTCAGCTCAATTGAAGTAAATGTTGTTTACGAAACAGAGCAAAACAATAAACGAACACTTAATAATGAAAATAAAATCGCCGGGCAACGCTCAAGTAATATAACACTTTGTGTACTCCCATTATAAGTAGGCACGCGGTAATTGTATTATACAAAAAGTCAATTTGTTTAGTGGTTTTGTTTTAACATTAGCATCGAAGCAGAGTACGTTCACAGTACCTAAGACTTTAGTTGGCAATTTAACGGGAAATAACAACAAACGAGTAACTTACAACACTTTACATCAGATGAACGCGAGGTGCCCTCTCAACGAACCGATGAACACAATTTTATTGAGCAGAGCTGCATGTTCTCTGCAGATCAATATTATTTCGTCCTATTGAAGCAGTATCGCAGAAAACTTAAAGGTATACTATACATAACATAAAGCATTCAACGGCTGTCAAACATTTTTCTAAACAAAATGCGCCGAATATGACATTTGATAAATGGGTACGAGCTTCTAATCTAGTGGACAAATATGATCAATCTTAAAAACCAAGAACATTTTCTTCAAGCTTCGCAAATGGATGTGGTTGTTGGCAAACTTTTTAAAAAATATTCCAAACTTTAGTCCGATATTAATTCTTAATAAATAAATAGTTGGCGTAACAGGTCCGTAAGGACCCTACGCCTAGCTTCTCACAACCATTTGTTTTGTGTAAGTTTTGTCGGACGAATGGGAGGGATCTACAATTTTAAGCCGCGTCCGAAAGGCTTAAGTGCCTTGAGCCCGATCATGCCTGCATTTTAATTTTTTTTAGAAAAAACGAAACAGTGCGTAAAATCAGTCGCCTCTAAATATGAATATATTGTCTCCCTCTCAAATTTGTGAGTTATCCCTTCGGATAAGTATAAACTTTCCAAAAAAACTAAACCTACTCGTGCTTTGGTAAAAACGAAACCCCCAAAACAGGTACGTACTGCTGATTTTGATTAGGAAGTAGCAACATGTATTTCTTTTTTAAAAACCCCAAGGTGTTACTCATTAGGAAGATTCAACAAAAAAAAAACTTGATAGAAATATTATAATTATAGATAATGACCTCTCAGACGGTTGTTTGACTTTAATGTTGTCATAAAGTTTACTCAATCAAATGGCCGTGGCTTAAAAATATTGCCTCTTGCTTGAGCAATTAATATATAGATATACCCTGCATAGCATACAAACACGCAAATTACACCGACAAAACGACAAACCGACAATCTGCGTATAAACAGAGAATTACGGCAGATCACTTTCGTATCTCGGGTAAACAGGAGCTTTACAGCGAAAAGATTCATCGTAAATAACGGCTGACTAATTTACAACTTGTTATGACGGCTGCTTTGCACATCGCGCATATTGCACAGAAATTTCGTTGAATGTTCGCGCTTTGTTTACCATTTGTTGCTTCGCCGAAATGTTGTTACCACAGACACTTTGGCAGCATCGATTATGAATGTATACCAAAAATATGACAGCCAGCGGTATAGGGATGCATTCTTTTAAAAAAGTTCGATTAATAATACAAAAACACTTTTCGCAACAACAATGCTTTACACAAATTAAATCAAAGTCATCACATTCAGTTACTACAAAACAAAATTGCATTTTTAAATAAATTGCATATACTAACACTTTTATTATTCAAGTTGTGTAGAAAGTGCGGCAGGCTAAAACTCCGGTTTCGTTGAAACTTCTTCATATTTTTATTTTTATTCATTTTGCTATAGAAATGTCAGTACGACAACAACTAACTACTAACAGCAACGCTAACACAATGATTCGTACTAAACGTGAGCGGCGCCGTATGGAAGACATTTACCCCCACCCAGTAGCGCGAAAATCAGAAAACAAAGTTTATTATCATCTGGTCGGGTGGGTGAACATTCAAAAAGGAAAAAAAAAAACAAAAACCGAAAACCTAAAATCTTCAACGTAATCGAGCTTGAGCGCTTTCTTGTCATGTGGAGATAACCGTGAAATATTAATATTTATTATTACGTATATATGTGTTAAATGTTGGCTATTTTTGGGGTGTAATTTTACATTTTTCTTTTAATGACTTTTCTATATAGGGTGTATGGTAAAGAGTCACTTTGGAACGTGACTCGAGTATCGAGCGATGAGCCTAATAGTTAGCGGTTTGAAATGAGGCAAATCGAGAAGAGACACTTTTATCGGAAATGCGCTTTTTTTAAACTGAAAAGACAACTAGGTGAAAGATGAACTTTAATTTTTAATACTGTGTCCGGTATCAATTCGCGGTAGGCCAAAATAGTCTCATTTAAGATGTATACGAAATATATTGACATTCAAAAAGGCTGGCCATGTGGCAAGACATAAGAAGCAAGAAAAGCGAAAACAGTATATTATTTCGTTAGGACCAAATGCGAGTGTTTTCACTTATTGGCACTCATTTTGTTTGACAGTTCATTTCAGGTCTATTCGCGTACTTTTCCGAACCAAACACTAAACATCTGTCAAACTCTCTCAGAGGGCTGAAAATGTACTCCAAAGTACGTGGATAGACTTCGAGTAACTTTTTGTCACTTTCATCGCAAATAAATATAATAGCTTACCTTTTAGCAACATATGAAATGTTCGTTAAGCGTTACTCGTTATTTTGATAAGTTTCTATTTTTCTGTCATTTTTGTTGAGAATAGAGCATATTGTGCAATTGCGATCGATGTATATCAAGTGCGTTCTATTTAAGCAACGTACGCGAATGAGCCTTTTATTTCTAATAATTCTGAAAACTCTAAATGCATGCACACACAAATTTAAACAATGCGTTAGATATAGCTTCAAAATGTATGATCTTTTTTGGAATCGTATGCTTTCATGGGTTTTTATAGACGTTTTGTGGAAAACATATTCTCGAAAATGTGAGGTTATCTACTGTGCATGTTTGGCAGATGTTCTGCAACGAACACAATTTGGGAACAAATAAAATGGGTAAAGCACACGACGCACTTGAGAAGAGACTTTTGAACCGTATGCCTTTAAATCATGTTGAATAACGTCATTTGATATTAAGAGTGACAGCATCATTTATTTAAATGTCTATTTCATTTTTGTGAATGAAATAAATTTGTTACCTGTCACCTAAATGTCACCTACATTTAAATGAAAGCATTATTCATTTTAAAAGAGTCGTTAACGGGGACCAGCAAGATTGTGGCCGTAGTATATAGCATCACAACTACAGTCAAAACATGTGTAAACATTTTCACTTTCGCCGCTCTATAGCGGAATATATAACAGAGATCCGACCCGTTTGACGTGTCTTAGAAAAAAATGTTTTTAACATTTAGTTAGTTTTTTTTTTTAATCTCTATGGTGGCCATTTTTTGAACCTGACAGTTTAAATATCGCGGTTAAAAAAACATTGGTTGAATTATTTTTTTCTTAATTTCCGGTGAAACTGGCATCTACTACAAAAAAATAATTCACAATAGTATCTAAAGATCTAATTGTTAGCGGTTGTCTTCCCAGCTAAGCTTTTGGGAAATGCCTTTTCATATACAACTTTTCAAAGAGTTTTTACCCAACTATTTCAGAAACTACATCTTATTCGTATAATAGCTTTTCCATACATGTTTTATATTTCGCATAGTTCGCCGCTTTCCTTTTACTCGTATCATGTGCAATCATATTTGATTTGTTAATTAATAATTTAAATCAATTATCTCAGCTCAGTGTGGCCAGTTTATTTGTTATTTTATTTTTGTTTTGGATTTCTTTTTGTGATAACGAGATCAAGACCGCACAATGCATACCTACCGATAAAATTAAGGCGCAAACTTTGATAAGCATAAAAGGGGGGATAGAAATGATAACAATTTTGCACTCCCTGAATGAAATTATTTTTTTGTGTTACTCTTTTCTAGAGACCACTCATATTTATGACCTCAATAAATACATTATAGATTAATTAGATAATACGCCTGATCATAAACCGAAAAACGTGCGAGCTTTAAGTTGGATCACTCAGCGATTCCAAGAATAACATGGCTGTATATTTCTTTCTGTTGTGAAATAATGTCCTGTTTACATCGCAATAGCTTATAATCGTCCCCTAATCTACTACCGCTGTGAATTCGAAACTTTGTACTATTTAAGTTTATTTACTTTTTAATCAACATTACGTCATGAAAATTTTTGCAATATTTTTAGACACGTCAGCTTCGACGTGTTAATGACATTTTCGTTGAGATGAGTCAAAGCTGAAAAACGTGCACGACGCGATGTGCGATAATAAATATGATGAAGATGAACAATATGGAGCAATAATCTGTAGAGAAATTCACTTGCTTTGACGGACACACGCATTTGAGATGATGAGATTTATTGCGTCAAGTGGAGATGTCACGCAAGTGCCTCTGACTCATTGTATTTGTTGCATGAAAGTTCACATAAAAATTAAGTACACTTCGTTTCGAAAGTAGTAATTTGAGATAAAGAGTGCAAATGCATATGAATTTTCATTGTTTTCGTGTTTTTAAATTTTTGCGAGCAATTATAAGAACGTCCCTATGGAGTGTTGAGTAATTATGGGTTCTCACGCACACGTCAAAGAGGTGGGGAATATGCATTTCGGCCCGAAACTGGGAACTCTATGGTGCACAATCACGAGCAGTTACTGAAAATGGGTTGACGTATAATTGCACAATGCAATACTAAGATATATGAAACTTTGTCGGCTTTTATTAGCGAAATAGATATACAATGTTCCCGCACCAAACCAAATAGTTTCTTATTTCGATCCAAAAAAAATATCGGAAAGCGAAATCGCTTCTCGCTCTAATTATCACACTTATCGAGGTATCCGTTCGGAACGGAATTTATCCGTTACGAAAAATTCTCCGATGACATGTAGTGCACCTTGTCGCATTGCGAGGAACTGCGTTATACCACTTACTTTTGACAGCTACGTTGCACATTTTTTCCGAAGCTCTCCGACAACTTATTGCTGCGGAATATTTTAATGTGAAATGAACGCGTTTATATGCTACATTTATTATTTTGTTCCGAAACGTAAACTTCGAACGCAAATTGATCGGAAATCAAATTTTCGTATCGGAATTTTTTCCGAACGGATACCTCGATAGGGGTGTATAAGTTGACGCTACTCGATTCGAGAGAGCTGTAATGACAAAGATTAGGCCTTACTCAATTTATTGTTAACCGACTTGAGTTTATCGCTGTCATTTTATCGCAATGCACTTATCGTGGACTTTGATTTGAATTCACAAAACGATTCATGTAAGGACCAAGTCGGTAATGCTCTTCACTTTTTGAGAAACTTGACACAAGGCTTACTATACGTACGGTGACCTTATTTTTAAGTGCGAAACCCGCGAAAAAAATTCATATTGGAATATCTCTTATTTATAAATAAAAAAACGGGACAGGCTATTGAAATACGGGACTGTCCCGGGATTTACGGGACGTATGGTCACCGTAACTATACCGCATGCCGATCGGTAAAGAAGTGTATTTCATAGCAAGAACACGTCTGTATTATTGATACTATATACCGCACGACGGTCGGTAAGGGAGTTTATATCATAGTGTGAATACTTTTGAAGTATTGAGTTAAAATATTGGTCTTTAGATTCACAACACGCAGTATCAGCGAACGTTTATATTAAAACATCTAATTGCGCCGTGGAAAAATTCGTAAATTCTGACATTTTATTCACAAGAATTTTCGACAATTCCACTATATTGAAGTTCAGTTTTCAATAAATTTTTCCCTTTCGAGTGATTTTTTTCAGCGCAAAATCTGACAGTTCCGAGGGCGAAAGGTTACAATGTCGATTCTAGTGCAACCGTGACTATAAACAGCCATTATAGTTCACCCCGTTGCGGTTCAACAATATATATAGCTCTCAACAAACCATGAAAATATAAACAAAAATCAACCAAATTATTTTCAATTTGCACTGGATGGGTAATTTAACTCAATGATTTCATAATGTCTCCACAAATAGACTACAATTTTAAGTCAAACGTTCTCCTGTATGCGCACAAGTCAAGGATTACGTGAATTAATAAACAAATGTCAACAAACTTCACAATTTCATTTATATTTCTAGGCTAATTCAAAGTGCGAATTTTAAGTCATCTGGTAACAAGCTCCACTCTTTCCAATTACATCAGTTTGACAAATAGAAACTGTAAATGAAATAACCAAATCCGCTCTGCAAAAGTACATACAATCTCAGGGACTCACTCATTTAAGCGTGCTGGTTCACTTAAGATACCAATATGGAATAAGTGGTAGCTTTGTCGTCCAGTTATTTATTCATTGCAAACAGAAAATCTGCGATTGTCGAAAGTTCCAAAAATAACTTCCTGTTCTTTGCCTACGAGGAAACCAGCACGCAAAAGATTCAACTGTTGTTCTAGGCAATTAACACCTTCAGACGACATAATCTGAAACGCTAACAACAAATTTTAGAATGATTTTTTTTTGTCATACACTTTTGTTTTCGCCAAACGACAAAGCCATTTGGGGCGAAATTGAATTCATTTACATGGCGCATATGATTATAAATTAAAATTTCAAATGATAAGATAGAGCCAGGTAGGGTAATGATAAAACTGCGGGGAATTCAGCACCATTGACTTGCGTGTGTAGTTGAACATCTTAATGGATTTGATTTACAAGTTGTGTACTTTTCAAACGATTAATTTTTAAATTAAGTTAATTAGGTGAAAACAGAGGCAGATTATGCGATTATCTTTTGAGTTTAGCAGTCTGTAAAGTGTTTTAAAAATACAGCTGGCAAGAAATTCCAGGTCAGAAAATGTTGTAACACTTAAGAATAACTGCACACGTGACATGATAGATTGGAGTTGATTAGTCAGAACGTCTCGTTTAGTGAATTAGAATTCGCGATTGATTGATGATTGAATGGTTGATCACTCAATTCACTGCTGTAATGTGACACTTCTATTTTTAAAAATTAAATGAAGTAATTTGTGATCTACTACAATTTCCATAGCGATTTGTCAGCGAGGCATTTACAAGAGAGGCAGCTCCAAAATATAAGAATTAATATCTGTAACTGTTAATCGGAGTTGTCCATCTGTCAAAGTTGCATGGTCTCTCCCATTCGTATTTACAACACTCGTCAAAGTAAAAATTGGCAAACTTGGGAGAATGCGACAAAATGAGAGGATGGAAAAGTACCCTACGAAGGTATTTGCGCTGTTGGTTTTGGGAGTTTTTAATTTTGACAGTGCGACAGACTCCATTTTGGAAGAACTTTTAAGAGTGAACTTCATTGGCACATATTTATAAAAACAATAAAAGAGCTTAAGCCTCCATAATTGTAAATGTACAATCGAATCTAATTTAAAATGAAGGCGAATCACCCCACATATTGCTCGATCAATGATAAGACAATTTCCAAGTAAACCAAGAACGCATGTCATGTGAATAAATTTCTAGCAAAAATTTATCTTAATCAACTCAAGTGAAATTTCCCTCATCAACGACGCTATCAAATTGATGCCTTCCCAGTCGTTAGAAGACTATCACAGACTTAATGGAAAATATAGTAGGCTGAGATACTTTTCTGTTTACACTGTCATCGGCCATTCTGACAAACGCTTCTATTCGAATGAACAGACTAACGGACTACTTTTATGAGTCGCGTGGTTTCGCCGCTAAATTCCAACGTGTCTAGTAGGTTTAACTTGCAAATAATTACCTACCGGTGCGCATTACAATACGAAATTTCCTCGAATTCTGTGCATAACAGAAAGTCACATTGTGCCAACGGTTATTTTATTTACAAATGCCTTTATCTACACATTAATTGTATGCAATTAAAATAATTAAATTTTCTAAACAATAACAACCAGGTACTGGTAGTATCATCACCAAGTACCGCATCGGGATTACCACTGTAGAAAAACATTTCTCTAAAAATAGAAATGACACAAAGCGTATTTCACCATCGAAAAAACATACGGCCTAAGTCAGATTTATCTAAATGACATTGTTGACCTCAACCTTCGATCGGACCAAAGATCATCGGTATTACCTTGACATCATTCATGTGAAATCGAAAATAAAAAAATCAAACTGTCATTGTCAAACAAAACAAACACATAATGACAGTTGAAAGATGGTGTTATTGACAATGTCACTGTCGCGTTGATATCAACGCAAAAAGTTGTTTCGCCAATTTATGACAATCAAAGGAAACTATACTTAATAGCATAGACCAGAATAATAAAGTAAGTGTTACACTGTCCCACTAAATAGTATTAAAATTTCCTGAAATGTCAGTTTTTCTGTCAACATTTTCTTTTACCTGTCGATCAGTAACTGGATTTATAAGCTCACACATTTTGAGTAGTATTTCTTTATAATTTTACTTATATTGATTTATTCTATAACACACTGTCGCATACAAAAAAATCCGCGTCTATTTGTCAAAATAATTTAACTAAACGTCAATCAATAAAAAAAACTCGATACGTCAATACGGATAGAATTTTCTGCAAATATTTGTTTTATATACGAGGGGTGCTTTGATTGGATGGAATCACGAGTTTGAGCATTTGCTATTAGCTTTATTTGATGGCATGAGTAATACAAATAAATGACAGGAGAATTAAACTCTCGAAATGGATTAACTTTACGGTAAACCGTCTGAATTCAACTACGGTTGGGATAAGACTGACGATGTGGTCTACTGGTGAAGTTTTTATTGTTTATTATTGTTGTGCATACGGATTGTTTTTGTCTCTTCGAATTATAAGCATATGCCACGGGCGAAGGTATAGGGGCGGTACACATTTCTATGTATTCCCCGTGGTAATTGCTTAGGTAAACAATGTAGAGTAAGTTATATCAGTCGCATTGTTGTGGATGCTTGGCAGTAATTTCACATAATCCCATGCACACAGGGGTATTACACAAGTGAATAGAATAGAATATAATATTACTGAGATGAGATAATGATCGTTTGCGCGGAACGTCGATTGTTGTGGAAGAATGGTTCGGATTAGCGATAAAATTAGACCATCCTACGATTAATGAGTTTGCTAAAACGATTTGATAAGTGCAATGTCATCAAGTGGCAAAACGTGCCAATTTTTGAATGGTAAACACGCTTTCGGGAATTTTGGAATTTTTCTCGTCAGCCCTGTTTTTGGTCATAAGTTGCTGCTGCTAAACAACATTCTTTCATAATGCATTCGTATTGGAACAGTTTTCATCTCGACAATAAATTCACTTAAATTAATGCACTTGTTGTCGCCGAATTTTGGGGCAAAACCAGTCAAAATGACAGGAGGAGTAAATTCGAAAATCTTAACAGTGTCGGAAAGCAGTTTTCGGCCTTCATCATAAAAAATAAAAAAAATTGGTTTAAGTTCAGATTTAATTAGCAATGCATCGATATAAAAAAACTACTATTGATGAGCAAAACCTTAAATGCCAGTTGCCAGTGCTATTATATAGGCAATACGTTAATATTATTATTGGATACCCGGTTACTTTCTGTCACAAAAATCTGAAGCAAATGTTAATGTGATTTGTAAATTAATTATAAACGTAGCCGTCAGCCCTGGCAGCTTTTGCAATTTTTTTTATTAATTATGTAATTTAATTACCGATTAATAAATTATAATAATTTTAAAGGTTAATTTATTGTTACCAAGGAGAACGCTAATCCTTGATAACAATAAATTGGGAAATAGAACCACGATAAGGCATCACAATTCAGAAATCCCTTGAACTCAAAATGTGTCGCAGAATTCTTTCTAGACTTTCTGAAGGCTATTCCGCAATGACCCTCACCACTTGTGCGATAAGGATGGCCACTGTAGAATAAAAGAGTTATCATTTGTTTGTAGCCATAATCGATCATGTCATATTTCATAGCAAGCAACGTAGGTACGATCGATATGTTTACCAAGGTCAGTGATCAGATTTATTGATTTACCAACAGAAATAAACAATAAGAACCGTTATTTAAGCAACAAAGAAAAATGTGTACATCGCCACATGTGTACATCGAAGACAGTGGGAAACAGATATTGTCTTTCTATAGCCACGTTTGATCGTCATTTTTATCGAAAACGCACTGAAAGCACTGATGTTGATTTTGCATTGCGTGTGGTTTGGGTGTGTTTGTTTAAAATAAATCCAACTAGTTTGTGCAATTCTTTAGATCGAAGAAACTGATGGTTTACTCTTTTTCAGTGAAACTGCACTCAGCTTAAGCGTTTCCTATAATATTCAGTAAGTTACTCGTTTAATTACAAAAAGTAACGAATAAATGTGGTTCATTCGGTCTCCACTTAGAACTGCTTTCACACGATCGAGTACAGACTTGTTGCGCAATCCCAACGAGTTCACGAAATTTTGCATTATCAACTCACTGGTCAGATTACAAATTATTGCACTCGGTCCTTTAGGTGAGTAGGTATTCAACAAATATAGAACAAGTGACCCACATTTTTGACACACACAGTTGAAAAATCGGAGCGTCTATATTTAGACAGAAAAGAAATAAAAACATTTCAGTGAAGTGAAAACACAATCATTTTGTTACAAATCATTTAATAAATTGAGGTTAAAATTCCACCTCGAAAGTGAAATAATAATTTCGCAAATTTAAGCATTGTCTAGAAGCCATAAATTAAGTCAACAAGTTATACCCACATTCTGATAATTTCCGCTAAATGCACCATTGACTACCAGAAAAATATACAACAATGGCCAAACTGAAAACTCTGGAAGCACTATGGACTCTGTTCAAAGACACAATTGGCCGGCTCTATGCGATTGAAGTTGCAGACCTTTCTCTTCTTTAGATAAAACAATCATTTACACTTTGGAATTTACTTAAATGTCACTGTATCCAAAATTAAAACATTCTCAGTTGTTGTAGTAAAAACATGAACAAGGGAGGTGCAAATCAAACTCTGGGGCGGATTGTGTAAAACTAACGAGTGGTAGCAAAAATTTGATTTGGATTATTACCTCGGTTGCACTTTCATTTAGAAGTGGCATGACACTGGAGAGAACAAATATTTTTGTAATCGCTTTGAGTGCGAAAGAATGCTAATTTCACCGAAACTTCTTGTTTTTAACCAGTTGGCAGTGTTTGACGTTGCCAGGCGATCTGATTCACTTGAGATTGAATTATTTTGTTGCTTTGCATTATTTTTTAAATACTACACAGACACACTATAGCGAGTCTCTTTCTGTCAGCAGCGGCGGCACATTTTGTTTGACTCTTTGAGAATGACAACCGGCACTGTGCATTTTAGATTTTTATTTTCAACTTCGGTTCATGTACACGGCTGAGAGAGACTAACGATTCTTTGAGATGACATGACGTTGGTAATCGAATACACAAAGTGGAACTCACTCGTTGATGTGAGTGCTTTGGTTTCTTTTTTCAGTTTTTTTGTTCGGGCGAAATGTTAGGGGCTTAAGAACTATACAAAGCAGTTGAAGTTTTCGATTTGGATTTTTGGTTGAGCATTTGTCAACAATGTCAATCGATTTCGTAATTAATACGTTTTTCTTGGAAAGGCGCATTTTAAGTTGAATTTGAAGTCAGTAGTACAGCACACTAAAAGTTCGTGTTATCCCACTACATAAACACAGCGACACCTGTCAAAAATGCAGACAAATTTACTATGACAGCTGTTGAAACAGAGCAAGGAACATAGTATTACACAACACATAAAATCAACCTTTCAGTGATACCCGACAAAAGCTCAGGTCACATACTCATCTAGCAGCTTTGTTTAGACAGAATCTTTCTTGAAACGTCTATGTCTTTGAAACCATATTTCATTACTTTTTTCTTCCCCATAAACAAGCATGTATGCAATTTCATACTCCCGCATTAAGAATTTATTGACCGGTAACAAAGCAATTACGTCAAATTTGTGTATGATCTTTGGCGTTTGCTAGCTTACTCATTCGTGATAATGCATTTATTAATGCGGGGTTAAGTGTGTTAGCTTCCTATTATCATGACCATTCTACCTATTCAGAGTCAAGTGTGTAGGTCCTTAATTGTAAAACATGACAGCTGTTAGGCTCCAGAGTTGCCATCTGAGCTTGATTAATTGCACGGTCTCAAAGTCTGTCGCCCAGTGGCTTAGTGGATAGCGTGTTTGACTACTAAGCGAGGGATCCCGGGTTCGACCCCCAGAAAAACACGAATTACATCTTAAGTATTTTTTCTCACTGCGCCACCTCTCGCGAACGTCTGACAAACATCCGAGAGTATAACTGTCATGAAATAGCTTTTCAAATTGCCATTTGGACACGGCATAAAATTGTAGAATGGGCCTAGGATCCTTATGGACCAATTCCGCCAACTATTCTACTTTTGTGTTGTTTAAAATGCAAGCAGTCGAAAGACAATATTAAAGCAACTATATATCACAACTCTACCAAAACAGAAAACTACATAAAAACATAATTGTCAAGTTTAGCTTCTCATGTAGTCGGCTACCTATAGTAATTGCATGAGGTTTTGCAGCACACTTACACACGTGGGTCTGAGAACACACAGACAAAATGTGTTCTTTCTCGTTTTCTCCTTTCATTTCTAAAAACGAAAATAAGTAAGCAGCGCAAAAATGCCCAACCTACTATTGTCACCTTTCAGAAAAGAAAACAAAAAATTCCAACCTACCACCTCCTTACCTAAGCAGTTTAACTGGTTTGAAAAAAAAGCAGCATAAAGAGCCAGCAAATACAAATCTCGCTCAAGTCAAGAAGAATGTAATGAACAGAAGAACTACGAAAAAGTCATTCAAAACAAAATTGAGGTAAGCACATTATACTATTTACGTATTTCTGTTAACGTGTAACTTGCAATCCAAACGAACGCCAGTGGTTAGAGTTTTTCTGTCTTTCGCGTATACAAGTCCAAGAGTACTTACTTATGTAGTATTAGTAGAACGGGTAAGAAATCGAGCGGGTAAGAGGTCAACAACCCTTATACGTCGCAATGCTGCTCATTGTTCCGCGGATGTTAGCGTGTGCAAAAGCTCAGTCAAAAATCGAAAATCTAAAAATAAAACAATTTTTATCGGAAAAACCGGTCAGAAAATCAGACCAATTGACGGATGATTTTATTTCCGTGCTACGTGATCTGGGCCACAAGACGACAAAACGAAGGATAAGTGAGCGCAGCATCCGCAAATTTTATGAGTGCGTATTGATGCGGAGAAAAATTTACGATATTTTTAGAACCTTTCGATATATACAAACAACAGATTAGCTGCATTTATCAGCGCATCATCAACAGTTTGACAGCCGGTTGGAATGGCGTTTTGAAGAGGATGTCAAAGACAAATGTAGAGAAGCACACTTTAGTGGCGGGGAATTGGAAAACTTAATATCTAGGTAGGTACTTACGCCGAATCGACGCTGTGATTAATTTCAAAAATATAAGCTGTCAATCAATAAACACATTTGACGTTTTTATGGCTTCGGTTGAGCTGTGTACTGTGTTCTGTACATTCCATTTCGGGCAATACTTTTGTATTTTTAGTTGGCTGAGTTATCGAGCGGTTTGGTACATTTTGCGTTTGCAACAATATATCTATTGTAAAAAATCAAACGTTAGAAAGGCGATTTAAGGGTTGTTGTGTAACTATTTCGATTTCGAATAAGTCTATATACAAATCGAGATAAACAAACATTGAGAATTAAAATAAATCACGCATCTGTCATCGCGGACGTTATTTTGCTCCTTTCTGTGTTAATGACGTTTTACAAATTAAAAGTTCTCATTGGCAATCAATAATCGCCATTTGTATTTCATAATAAATAGTGTTATGCAAACGAAATTAGCCTTTGGAATAAGGAAATCCAAGTGGCTCTGCCGCCTCAAGTTATAACATTTTTTTTTTTTATTTTGTTACAAAACCGGTGATAGTGAATTATACAATATGCATAACCAGGAGTTTTGCTTTTGTTTACAGAAAATAGGGTTATTTCGATAGAACGATTGTAAATAAATTTTATTAGTGGATTTATATACTTCTATTTTATAATTAGTTTTGATAGAAGAATTGTAAACATATTTTATTACTTGATATTCTTTATCAGGGTAATACTCGTATGACAGGTACTTCAAATATAGTTCACAAAAATGGTGTCTTATTTTTAAGGCTTCGTTGCTGAAAAAAATGGTTACCGAATATATTCCGAATACAGCCCGCGGAACACCAGTCGAAACTAGTAATTTTATGCACTATACACTCAGAAAAAAACATTGTAATGCCAACAGTTTTCGTTTGTCGTTGGTTTAAATGAACCCAAATTTACAAATTTTTGATTTAAGAATGCAAGTGTTGCCAAGAAAGTATTTATGGAGAGTATATTATTCATACGCTGAATTACTTGATTCTGGAAAATTAAAAACGAGTTCAAAAATAGTAGTTAAAGCAAGAACTTCTAGCTTACAGTTACAACTCATACGTTTAATAATATTTCTTTTTTTCTTAGTGTACATTATAGATGAGAGTGGGGTAAATAGCTGTCCAATAATCGAAAATAAACACTTCAACACACTTCGTAGGAATAGGGAGAACTAGATCCTGCGTAAAACAAAGAGGATCTACGCATCAGTCTATATCTACAAGCTCAAAAAATACAAAAATTGTCGCGATCGAAATAATAACACCCGGAGGTTGTTAATGACAGATCGTAGGTAATGCAAACTTATTAAAACAGTGAATGTAGCATTTAGTCATCGAAGAAGCATTTCCAACTGTAAAGGTTGCCTTCATGAATAGACTGCCATACCGTATACGTCCAGTAAATAAGGGCCAGATCCACCATCAACCATAAAATAGGTTTGTTTGCTATAAAAAAAACTTCAGACTATAAACTTTAAAGCCATTCACTCTATTGGAGCTCAGGTTGTGGTAGAGAGAGGCCTACCGGCGACAAAGACATTTGAGGTTTTGATTTGAGTGTGTGGCTTCCTAAGTCGAGAACCAACTGCTGCACTTGCTATAATTATGGTGAAATTTGGTTATCAACCCGATGATCATTGATCATTCTACCAACTGTTACCTAATGTGAATGTTTCAAAAGATCTATCGGAACCCACAAAATCAGTCACGCTATATTCCCATACTGAATCCAAATGATCCTGCTTGATGTTGACACAATCACAAGACCCTTATTTTAGACCTTCACTTCTTTCCACTCGAAACTGTTTAGTCAGCGCACACTAATTAGTACTGACGATAAATACATCAAATAGTAGATACTCCAGCCATAAGTAAACAACTCCTAGATGAGTTGACATTTATATTATTTAAACACTGCACATCTAAAAAATAAAATAAAAATCTCCACAACCAATCAAAGTTTATTGCGTCCTGCTCTCGTACTATTTTAATCAATTTGCAATCACGTCAAGGTAACGCAAATCAAACCTCCAAGAGGGCTGTAAAGAAACGCATTTTCCACCCCCCAAACTCCGATAAAAAGTATCTTACTCGTACACAAACTTACCGTCTCTTGCATTTCTCTGCTTTCATCTAGACGGCCTTCAACACTGCCACCGTCCTTACTCTCATCGATCAGTGCGAGTGGCGGTGTCGGCGGACGGCTCTTCGGTGCCATCAGCGATCGTGGTAAAATAAAACGACCATAACGCACATAAAGCCATCGACCCCATTTTCGCCCGGCCGCTCCAGCTATTGCGATAAACGCAATCACTGAGATAAAGAACCACATGCTGGTCAGGAGAAGGAGGGGGATATGGAATGGTGATGATATAAATATGGAAAGCAATTAAGAGCCAATGCAACTCCCAACAGGTGGCGGGACTGGCGTGTCGGTGGTGGTGTGGAATGTTATATGTTTGTAAACAAAACTCACTAACTACACAGTCACACTACTGATAAAAGCTTTGTCATATGGTTGGACTTGTAGTATAGAGTGCGTGAGAGCGAATAATTTCCAGAAAGCTCACTTCCACTGAAAACAAGTTTTTCCTCTGCCTGAAGCTCTCGTTTGGAATGAAATCACCGCTTTTTATCGCACACAAACACACACCGAACCGATGAGCGATGGATTTTTTTTTGTCTTGTGACTTTCTGTTGGTTTCAACTAGTTTTATTAGAAGTAGACTTTCAGTGCACTTATTACACCGATTTGAAAAATTAACTAAACTATATACATTATGCACAGTAGGCCTATTAAACGGTAAATTTACAAAACGAAAACTTGCACTAAAACTGACAACAACGACAGCAGAAAAAAACCTGTCCTTCTGCTGTCAAAACTGCTGAGGTTGTGCTTTTCTCTGCTGGTTGTGCTTTTGCTGGGCCATATGATATCCGATAAAAGCAGCCATTTGACATTTGGAAGGAATGTTGTGTGACAGCACATAAACACACGCACACACACTCTCCCAGTAATGATAAATAGAGAGAGAGAAGTTAGGGTGATTAGTTTTTAGATTATCAAACCCAAACCCTACCTCACCAAATTCTACAAACGAGCAAATGTAGAGTGGATAGAGCAAAAGCTGCTGGCGGATGACTGTAGATAGAAGTAGATGAAGGCGATGGGGTCTTTGGTAATTGTTGGTTTGGTACACTTGAAGAGTAGAAAGTCGATAAAGGCATTTCGTATCCAATGGAATGTCATCGAACTAGGACTGGACACATTGAAAAGGAAAATAAATTTCTATTGCCGCATTGAAATGCATTTCCAGCGTCAATTTAAAGTTCTACAGAATTGACAATGAGAAAAGGTCAGTGTTTAAGAGTTCAACGATACTCATCAAGAGCCAACAACTCATAACATTATAAGATGTGATATCTTATTGTTTAACGGAAACACGTGTTTCGGAGTAAGGTGTCTGTCTGGTGAATGTTTATTTTCATTTAAACAAATGGATTTTACTTGTCACAACACTTGTAAGATATTTTCGTTTACATTTTTTGTGACATTTTGTTGTGTGCCATTTTCCATGTTTAGATGAAATGTCAGGTGATTAGATTATCGACAATATAGATAAATTTGTATAAGACTACTGAACTAGGGGTGTTAGGTTGTTATTCTAATAAAGAATGAAGACACCGGAACTGACTTTGATTGATTTGTAATTGTAGTTACAAAGCTCGAATATCGATCGATGTACACTCTGCCATTAATTGAAATAAAGTGATTACTCTGCCAGTGTCAGAGTAATCGATTGGGCTACTGAACAGCGAATTTGGTCATTGCCGAAAAACATTTCTGCTTCATTGCTGCCGCCATCATGAGCACTGGATTTAAAAAAAAGAGCTAATTTGCACAAGTAAATGAAAAACCATTATAGAATTGCCGGGGAATAATCCAGCTTAAGCCAGTGTGCGACTTTGAAATTGTATTTCGCAATTATAAAAGTAGTAATAGTATTAGCGCTTAATTGAACTCAGGTTTTAAAATGTTGTCCAATAAAGACTCAAAAATGAATTTGTTTAGACCATAAAGGCCGATTTTACGTCATTAAAGAAGGCACAATGATTTACCATATAAATTTCTAAACGATTTGATCAATCAACTGTCAGATCATAGTGGCTTCGTGGTAAATAGTTTGATACCATTTTAAAGTAATAGATAGGTTCGCAATTAGCATATGGCTTCTCAAACAGAATAGCTAAAAAAAAAAACACTTATGTTTTTAGGTCACATTAAAAAGAAAAAGTAATACAGTTGACATTTCTGTCATCTGAACTAACGCCTGTGACTACAAAGAGAGAAATGAAATAGTTGCGTCATATCGAAGATAATTAACTGTATTCTTTTTTTTTGATATTTAGACCAATTGCAATCTTTTGACACCGACAACTAACTTAAACAGACCCGATTCCATTAAACATATTGAATTCTTTAAAAAATAAAACACAATTTGTGAACGAATTTAATTTTATGGTACATCAATTAGTTTTGTCATTTTAGACATTTCAGTTAAATGCGGTGGCATTCTTGCATGTTCCTGTTAAAAGCATTATTTTTCGTCTGTCTATAAAACATCATAATAAACAATTTAACACAGATGGCTATCCTGTCAATGTTAAAATTAAAAATAATTACCACGCGATGGTTTTTTTTTCTCGCCTTTCTTATTGTTATAACTTCAACTTAATTGGACGCTTATGCTTCTCGTATGTGTAGTTTAGCTAAGCATATAGCGACTTGATATATTGAAATTTGAAAAGTGTGTAGGGAGAAGACACACAACGCAACAAATCGATGATGACATTAAAAGTCACCCAAAGTCCAAGCAGGATGGTCAAGAGCAATTGAATTTTATTTCAAACTTTTGTGTATACATTATATGAAATAACCCAAAGGAATGACACTACATACACATACAAGCAAATATATTTATTATTTATGTAGATGGACTGTTTGAAAACTCACTGTTTGCATTGTATATGGGCTTTGGCACGGCTTTGGCACGGGCCCAATCAATTTATACATTTTATTGATATTGATTTGTTAATCGTGGACAAAATGGTAAATACATACTTTTTGAAAAATTTTCTATTTGGACGTCAGACGTGGTTGATTTTATAATTTGTTATAACACGATTGAAATAGACACTTTGGCAGTTCTCCAAAAATATCGCAAAAAAAAAAATAAAAGTAAAATTATACATGCCTTGGGACAGTAGGATGCAATTAAGGTTATTTTTTCTGGCCGAACAATAGAAATAACAAACAATATATTGTTTGTAATTGACAAGCTGTGCGATGGCATAAGTTTTGACACATTTTTGTTAAATGCAAACAGTATTTAATATGGAAACACTGCGCTGACCTTTGGTGGTAGTCATTTTTGTTTGCTGTTGAATTTCCTCATAAATGAGAAGGTTTTTTTGTTGTCAGTAGATTTGAAGATAGATATAAATCAATTGATACCAGTGAACATATTATCGCTAAAACAGCTGTGGAAAGTTTTTTTTTTCGCAACTGTCATCTTAAGGTCGTCAGGTCTAGTCAAACTCGGCATTTACGCTATAATTACTCTAAAAACTCAAAAACAGACCAGCAGACTTTGCGAGTAGACATTGCACAAATGCGCAAAACACTTTGTTTGTTTAAAAATCCTCAGTGTGTAGGCGATGGCAACAGAGTAAATATTTTTGAAAAGAAAACAAACACGTGAAGCGCTTCAACTTCAACTAATAGAGTAGCAAAAAAAGAAACAGCTGAAATCGAATTCAAGAATAATATGGTAATTTTGAATTTGATTTGCAAATGGCAAACAGCTGTTTATACGCATAATTAGCACTGATGCGCAATTTGATATTGCCATATATATATTTTTAACTAAGCCCAACCTTGGGCGCGCTTATAAACTTCAGATTCGTTTATTTATTCGATAAAGTTCAGTCCCTTAACAGAGAGTTCAATGAGTAGGAAGTTGTTTGTAAACTATATACGTGTATGTGTTTACATTCATCTCAAAGCCACAGATGTTTTACTCAAACTGTAAGTTTTTATTTGAAGGTTATTTTACAGATTTTTGTTACGCTTATTTTCTAATTACTCAAGCAATTTTGACGTCAAAGTGCTGTCGACTTTTAATTCGAAAGCGCCCTCCACACTTGTGCCAACTCTGACCTGATGATGCTAAAGGTATAAAATGTAATTGCCGTCAGTTGATACAGACAAAAATAACATTTAAGTACTGCTGTCAAATCCTTTAGACTAATTGCAATCGTTTGACACCGACAATAACTCAATAGACCCGCTTCCATTTAATACATTATATTCTTCAAAAATACAACGCAATTTGTGGACGAATTTAATTTTATGGTTCAAAGTCATTTGACTTAGACTAAAATTGACATTGAAGTACAAGCTGTCAAAGATTTAAAGTTTAAAGGTTAAAATTGATGGAATTGGCATCTTTTAACAGCCAGTAAAATTATGTTGACAACCACTATTTTTAATGTCAAATGTTGAGAAATATTCTCAAGAAAATGAGTATTGTGACAAAGTGACTTAAATACTCCGATGTATAGTCAGCATAATAGGAGGCATGCAATGTTGCATGCTATCTACAAGTGTCTCTTGTTCAATGCAATTAAGCGATACTCGAAAGTGCTTAGTTTTTTTCGAATAATACTCTCGATATAAGTATAGAGCTTTGGTATCTTCCGATTTAACTTTAACTTAATCATTCAGTGCTAAGAGCAGTTCAATCTAGTATAATTTATATACCTCCATCAAAACATTTAATAATCAGGTTCACAAAAGCCAGCCCAACACAAAAATTTATATTAAAAAAAAAAAAAAAAAAACGTTTTCCAAATCAATAACAACATCTCATGTTGTCAATACCGTTTCTTGTCATGTATTTTTTTTTTAACCAATTCTTTGAGTGATCCACGATAATATCGACTTTTTGTTTAAATTCCTCAAAGCAATCTCGTTCGATGACAAACAGATCCACTATTGATATGGTAATGGTCTTAAGAGAATATAACCATTTACATTCTAATCCAGACTTAATGGTACATATATATTTATAGAATGTATTAATGTGAAACAAGTTAAATTGGGAGAAACCTGTACTTTGAACAAAACTAGAACTTTCGCTTGTTTAGCTTCAGAGTAGTCCTCTTTTTAAAATTATTTATGACCTTGGTCGTAGTGGAAACGTTATAGATCGGAATTTGTAAAAACCAGTTAAAGAACGTCATGTAAATAAGGGCAATTTAAAAATGAATGAGGATGAGAAGATAAAAAGTTGGATTTTAGTTTTACTTTTGGATCCATTTGTGACACATAAAGAATTAATGAAAAACGTATTTCTTGTCTCAATTTTTTTCCTGTTTTAGCACTTATTCGTCAGCAGCTGGAATTTATTTGCTGGCCCTGTTCCATTTAGAGAAAACACAACCAATTGAGAACAGTTTTATAAAAAAGATAATGAATGAGATTGATATGGCCTTACTTCGAAATATGTGACATATGGGACTTCGAACATTTAGATCTTACGATTTCAACTCATACTCAATTTAGATCCATTTCAATTGCAATAATGAACCGATGGTTTATCAAATTTACTAGTTCTGATAGTTCAATCCCTTTCCGAGGATTTTTCAACCTTAGTATAGAGTTTTAAACAAATGAATAAAAGATTAAAATTTTCGACATGAGTTATTTTCAGTGTTCCATTCAAAGAGTAAGGATTGATTACATATCTACTCTTAAGAAAATCAATCAATCAGTTTTGAATGCATGCAGTTGAATTTTCAGACAACCATGAAAAATACGATTCGAAATATTTGAATTCACAGGTCTTGACGTTTACAGTTCGAAACGAGAAAAGGTTAAAAAAAAAAGATGCAAGATACATAAAAAACTAAATATTAAGAAGTGGCGTAGTTTCCAATAGAATCAGCGCCATTTGCATTTTCTGCAGTTTTGCTAAAAACCTAGGTCGGTCTTTTGACGAATTTCAGTGCTACCAACTATCCTACTAAATGAACAAATCAAATTTGATGGTTTGACTTAAATGCAAAAATTGTACGTCCGCAGTTGGTCGAAGCACTGGGAAAATTGAAAAGACTTAAAAGAAAAAAATCCACAGGTATAAGTGAGTGTTTAGTTTGTGATTGATTTCATAATAGATGCAATCGAGAGTATTTTGTACGTAGACCGTGAAGACTGATATGCTTAATGTTCGGCTATTTACTAAGTCTCGTCGGTGTAAACAATTTCCTCTGAGGTAGATATATAATACTCTGTGGATTCTACAAGTGCATTTCTGTCATGTTTTAGCGAAAAACCTATTCAAATGACATTTAACAGATCGACCAACACATTTACCAGATATACTTACAAGTTTGAAGTTTTCTAAAGAGGACTGAGTTTATTCTCGGTCATGGCACAAACAATTTGGATTTTTCAGTTTTAGATGTCAGCTTAAAGGACTTTTGGGCAATGGTGGTCGGGTGTCGCATTGCATTTAAAATACTATTTAAGAGGGAAATAATACCAGTCATTCGTGCATATTTCAGTAGGCTACGCGTACCTATATTTTTAGTCCTCGACACTGCTTATAAAACAAAAAAAACATCATTCATTCAGCGCTCACTTAAATACTGTCAGGTATTGGAAAATTTCCAGAATAAAACTGCCAAAGCAAACAAGAATAAAATACGATTTTGATGACAATTCTATGGTAAATAATCAACAAGAGTCATCAGCACGTCATCGCTAAAATTCCTAAATCTACCGCACCTAGTTCTGATAATCCTTCAAGTTCCCGATTACGTTTCATACTTTTCAGTTTCAAGAGATCACTTCGGATTATTTACACAGCCTGCATTTCAATTTTCACAAACATAATATCAAGATTACGTAAATTTACACCTCATTGACAACGGAATTCCTTTTCACAATACGTACATACGGTAACTTTGGAACATTTGGTAACATTTACATTTTTGTTGCGACTTTTTGTCGCATTCGCGAATTCAATGCCACAAGGTGCAATCACACGATTTTACGTAAACAAATTGATTGTAAATTCACAGTGCGTAAGGTTGCAAAACCACCACTGATGGGTGTGGCTAGATAATGCAACAGAATTCTGAAATTCACACCACACACTCTTTGTCCCTAGGAAAATTTAAATTGATATCTCCTTACTTGGCGATTCAAAAAGCCACCACAACAACGCACTTTCATAAAATTTCACTTTAAAATGAATTTGCTATGCGATTCTCTTGTGTGAGAAAGTTCGAAAAAAAATATATATTTTACCTTCTTCTTGATGTATTTGGCAATTTTTGCTATTCTAGTCACTTTGCCGCTCATTTTTGGGGTCGTCGTTGTTTGGGTTATAGCTGTTGATATTTTTGATTGATCCATGGGGATGTTGTTTGGTATGGGATAAATTCACAAATAAAAAATTGGACACTTTCCAAAAGGCGCACTTGTATTTGGTGTTGGCAAAAATACTAAAGACTTTTATTCAACTATTTTTGTGTTTTTTTTTTTTCTGTATAAGATAATAATTTATCTCATCACTAAAAAAGAATTAACTATCTCACAATATGAATCTAACTTTATAATGAATTTTCTTTCTAAACTTTTGGCCTCATTAAAAATTACAAAGTCGGTCTTCTTTGAAAATGATCAAAATCTTTTGAGAATAGATCTGGCGATCGAGCGCGCGAGAAGCGGGTTTTCATATACCGTGTGCCACGGACGACAGTTTGTTGCGTTGTGTGACGCGCACGGTCTGCTTGAAACTTATTGCCCTGTGGAATCTCCTCGTTGTGGTATCATCATCAAACAAACATACGAAACCAGCACAGATACACCGCAACAACAAAAACGACGGTATGACGATCAGCCATTGATCAGCGTTGTGGTGGTTTGGAACGAGTTTGCATTTGTCGAGTGTGTATACATTTTTTTTCCTCTTCGGCAAAGTGGATCGAATGTAATTGTTAGGGAACCAATCAATTAGGCTGTGACAAAAAAACTGACCTAAGCGAAATGGGCTTGTGTTAAATTGGATCGGTTCTTCGGGGATGAATGAAGCTAAAAAAAAACCTATGGATTGTGGAGCTATCTGCGACTACAAATTTCGTTTAAACATCTGTGTTGTAACTACCAGGTGTGCTAATTAAACAAATTTGAAATTTGCGCAAGTGACATACAAGACACAAGTGCGTAAATAACTAATTAGTCTGTTGATGTTTTGTTTTGTTTTATTTTTTTTTGCGTTTGTCGGATCACGAGCAGTCAAGGGGAACATCATTGGATAAAGATTGGAATTTCAGATTTTTTAAATATGCAAATGCACAAAATATTTATGTTTCGTTTCTGCGATCATCAGCAGATTAGCTTGAGAAATAGTTAGAGAGATGATGTGGGCATCATCTTCAGCTCACGTAGACCACGTCAAGATTCGTTGGTGGTGTTGACCTCATGTGAATATTTAAATAATTCGGTTGATAGTTGATCGTATCCGGTAAATTTAATGATTTGATACAAGAGAGAATACATTTGGCAATGATGGAAGATTGGGAGGTTTCTCTCCGCCCTACAGTTTTTTTTTTTGGAAAGATCGACGATCAGTTCAGATCAATATTTTAATGCTTTGGGCATTAAAAAACAAACTACAACAAAGCTGGGTCGATATACTGTGTAAGGCGAAACGTTCAAACGTTTTCGTGTGCACGGTCGATTTACTTCTGCGACTTAGAGCTAATCAATCATGCGGCGCACGAAAACGTTTTAACGTTTTCGCCTTACAGAATCTCAGCACTGATTTTTGACGTCTACAACATGTGATCTTATTTGTCTAAGAACTGGGGTGGGATTCTGTAAAAAAAAACGAAACGAAAACCACTTTCACATTTCAAAAAACGAAAGAAATCACGCGAAAGTGAAAATTTCCTTCATATAACCGTGTTCGTTTTTTTCTTCTCGTTCGCAGGGGTTTAAAAAACGGTGTGACAAAAAAATTAAAGTTTGAAAAGCTGTATAATATTAAATATGTTGTTTTGACGGCTAACAGCTGACCGCTTTCAATGTAAATATTTCGTTTGTTGATATTTTCGTCGTAACAAAAGGTGAACATTTGAATAATATAGTACGATCAAAAATTACCGACATACAAACTGTTTATTTAATTAACAACACAAACGCAACAAAATATTATGATCGAGTGGATGGATTATTCCTTCCTAGCAAAAAATACATAAGACAATGCCCTGCTCAGAGATAAAGCTGCACAAAAATGGGAACAGTTTTGTAAGACATTAAATGAAAATGGCCCGCCCATAATAAAAAAATACTGGACCGAAAAATGTCTTATAAATGTATTGTTTGTTGTACTTGATGTCTCACATTTTTTCGACATGGGCAGATTACAAACAAAACTGTCAATTCCATTTCCAATGCACATCAATTTAATAAACAAATCTTTTACCGGGCAGTGTAAGAGGATCCGAACAATCTCGAAGATTTTTTCGGATTGCTCTTGAATTGACACAATTTTTCACAGCTCTATCATCACTATCGGTTGTTATTAATAAATAATTCGCCGGCATATTTTTGTGAAATAAATTTTAGTCACAACAACTAATTAAACAACCAAACAACCAAAAATAATGAGAAACGTAAAACAAATATCATTCGCTGTATTCCTTTCGCATGAAACGAAAATGTCTTCGTTTTTTTAGTTACATGAAGCAAAGAAAACGAAAACGTCCATGAAATTGCTTTCGCTTTTTTGCTTTCGCATAAATGAAATTTCTTTTCGTTTTCGAAATTACATGAAGCAAAACGTTCGTTTGAACGAAAACCCTTGAACGTTGTTTTAATCTTACAAAATCCCACCCCTGATCTGAACTACTGTGCGACAACGTACATTTAAAAGCTTTCTGCTGAAGTTTTATTTAGATTATGCGGTCTAGTTAAAGTGATCGCAGTCATTTCGATGACATTCCATTCTAGATGATCACTAGCCTAGAACTACAAACTAACGGGGAAAAAATTAAGGTTGCCTCGAATTTGTTATACCAACTTTAATTTTACTTTCTGCCGTCTGGTAGCTAACAAACTTTTGCAGATTTGTTTATTAATACCTGGTGTAGTGGTTAGCCAATACGTCATTATTTGACAGTTTTGAAGTTGAAGCCGTTTGTACATACTTCACACGGTGACATTCGTTTTAATTCTTGATGCTCTTTTGACGTGATTCCAAATAAAGCCTGGAATGTCACACCCTTCAGCTCAAGTTGCAAGTTGTTTTTTTTTATATTATTAAGGTAGTGCAAACTTCTGCAATTCGTTGATATATACTGACCATTTTCAAATGCCTAAAAATATTCAAGGACTTTGTCACTAGAATGGAAGGGTCCACATACACAACTTCATGCAGAATCTTCTGAGCGTTTAACCTGAGATCGCCTACTCACTTCAACATACTATAACCACTGGCGTTCTAAAAAATAAGATGTGCTTATAACAGCAGGTCACCTGGGGATGGCGATGGGCCCGCCTTGGTGCCTGGTCTTTTGTGACGACCTCCCAACCCCACTCAACCTAACCTGTAACAGGTCAATTTGTGTAAATTTTCATTTCAAAAGTCAAAGCATCTGAAGGGACAAAACTATTTTCTGTATCTTTTTATTTTAGACTAAGAGCTGTTTGGTCTGTTTAACTACAAGAGAAGAGCTTGGTGGGATGACCAAGTCTGGTAGAGTGTTAGCATTGTCCTGTTCCATTTTTTGTGTCAATTCGCATTCTACTCAAACTAGTCAGTTAGCAACTAAAGGTATTTGAAAATTATTCATGAATGCACTTCTTTGCATAAAATAACCATCGAGTCTTACTCCACAAATTGGTATAGTTCTCTCGTTGTCACTAGTCGAAGGGTGTTAATTTTCAAAGGAAAAAAAACTCCCACTTCAAAATATGACTAACGTTTCAGAAAAGCTATTTAATTTCGCATACGAAAATCTGGGACACATGTGCCCTTTTCCAAAAATTTTTAATTTAATGATGGGTCGTGGAAAATTTTTCAAAATTTTCCACATACACAAAATGTTCCTTTTGCTGTTCCAATGGAAAATAACCACCGAACTAGGTGCACGCACGCACAGCCCCGGCTTACAATCAGGTATACCTACAAAAACGAACACACTTTAGTAAAATAGGGAAAAAGACAATAAAACTTGGTCCCAGTAATCTGAAGACGATTTAATTGTCTAAATCTTGGAATAACACTGTCTGGAGGGGTACGCTTATCAATTTTATTTTAGTGGAAAAATTCTTCTCCGAGATGTTACATACTCGTATTTGGCCAAAATATGATTTGCTTGTCTACATTGACAGAGTGACCAGATTAGGTATATGCGCACGACTGATAATGTGTGCTGATGCGTCTCAAATACTTAGTAGTTATACAAAAGTGGTTTAGTTTTGATTATAAATTTGGTTAAATATGCAAAGGCGACACGCAATACCTTCAATACAAGAGTCCAAAACTCGAAACACGGAAAGAATTGTTGCATACATGTTTAAAGTCGAACTGACAGCGTGCCCAGCTGTTGTAGGTCAAAGCTTTTTCTGAGCATTGTATATTTGTTTATAAAAAGAATTGAAATTTAAATTGGTTTGAGTCGGAAGGCATGCCGACAAGTTGAAATGCGGTTGAGGTTGTTGCCTTACGCCAGTGCTTGCTTCTAGAAGGAGGTAGCTTCCATTACACATAGTCCATAGAAGTATGAGGTAAATATGAGTAGAAATAATCGGAGTTAGTAGTTTTCTGTAGCTGGAAATTATGTGAAACGTATTTTTTTTGTTTTGACAACTAATCCGGAGGCAAACTGAGAGTGACCTGATACCTTATCCTAAGGGATTTCTATTCCCACACGGGTTTGCTGAGGAAAATCACGTAGGCCAGCGATTGCACAATAGGCTACATTGTTAAAGCAGAGATGTAGGAAAACCTCAAACAGGTCAAACAACTTTGGTAGCGATTTCGAATAAAGCGTGCCGTTGTCTAGCATCAGATTTTTACTGATTTAAGGCGATTTGTACCAAACGTCAGTCAATAGACTGGCAAATGTCACGTATACTGAGAAAGATGGAGAGACTAAAAGAACAGATCTCGAAAAGGCATAGATTAGCTATACTCGTACGTAAGGACATCAAAATCAAGAAGTAGCTTGTCATCACGTGAGTATAGACACGTTTTCAAGTAAGTAACGCAAAGCGAGAAAATAATCCCTCAGATCCAGTTGTGTCAAAAAAAAAACACAATCCTCTATATTAATAATCATTTTTAGTGTTTAAATTTTTCCAACTGACAACTGCTAAATTTTCCATACGAAATTGCATACTGTGACCTACAAAATATTTTTGGCGTTTTTCATTGAAGATCCGAGAGAATTGCCCCGTAATTCAGAATTGCTCTTTTCAATCAAATTCGTTGGAGCACTTTTGTAATAGGGGTAGACGCCATACGTGAGATTTGGTATTCTGTTGGTACTTTTTTTTTTTTTTCTACAGTAAATATGAATATTTTAATAGGCCAGGTCAATATGTATCAATCTAAGTTTACATTTTGCACGCATAATTGTATATTTTCACATAGCGAAAAATATGTTTCTAATAACACAACAAACATTTCAATCTGTGTGTGTTGGTGAGTTCAGGGCAATTCTCGAAAAATATCCCGGACACTTCCGTCGTGTTAAGAGTGGACCTGGAATTGTATTTTTTTTTCAATGAAACAGAATACATAGAAAGAGCACTTTTTGATTTACTCTTTTCATAGAAAGGGCAATTGTTTTCTTCAATCGAGTGTTATTAGTGTCAATGTTAAAACTGATTATTAGTAAGGCCCAATGCCAAAATTTGAAGTACGCTTTTTTTAACGCTTTTTTTGGGTTTGGGGATTGGGTATAGCAAACGCTTTTCAATTAGTTTTTGGGACTTTTTCATCAGAAATTTAGTTCTACTTAATAAATAAACACCAGTCTTTCTGACCTTTTTTTCTTATACATTATTCATAACCTCTTTAGCGGGTGCCCATTATAAAACAAAAAGGATTTTATCATTTAACAGTGTTTTAGAAAGCGGGTGTTGCAGGTTTATCGGAAATTATGATTGCGAACAGAGGGGACATTTTTAGGGAATTTGTATATCAAATATCTGATTTTGAATTCAAATATTGAGCATGTTTAGACCAGAAGGGAAATCTATAAACAAGTGACATTGAAATAATTTATTAACTGCCAACCGGTGAAACATGGAATTCACAAAAAAAATGCAAATAAAAAAGCGACTAACATTAGCACTAGCTCCTTTCGTTCAGCAACGACAAAAGTGTGAAACTTTACAATGCGCTGTTCTAATAACAAATTTAAGTCTCGATTTTAAATTAACGGAAGCTCACAATTGCCAAATTTCTTATAGAAAATAGAGCCATTGTGAACTACTTAAATTGAGAGTCGAAACTAAAAATGATAATTGGTAAGGTTCAATACATATACAATTTTTTAGCGGATACACCAACCCAATGCACAAACCCAGAGACTGTAGACAAATTAAACGATTGCATATTTTCTGCCACACGTCATAACTAAATGACTTTTAATAGAAAAGTATAAAATATCTAATAAAAATAAAAATCCACTACACAAGACTTAAGGAATATTCACATGAGCGCGAATTGCGAATAAATCAATTAAATTGTATTTATGAATTGAAAATTGCTATTTGTTGCAAAAAATAATTATATTTAATTAATCTATTTATTCTAAAAAAAAACCTGACGAAACTTACAATTACAGCAATTCTCCTGCGAATTGCAAATTCTCTCCGTGAACTGTCACTTTATTCACAATGCACATAATACAGCCGCGATCCACAAGCCCACAAATGAAAAATTCGTTCGAACTTAACCTTTAGAAAAGAAACTGAATCGCGGGTATTTGCGACTAAACAAAGTATTCATGTGAATGAAGTGTCAGAAACTACGAATATTCGCTTGTACGCAGGTCGCAATTCCGCTCTCATGTGAATTGTCCTTTCATTGTTATAATGGCTTCGTTTTAAGGCATTTTATTTTCAAATTCAAATCTTTTTTCTTAAATTACATATTAGTTTGACACTGGCATCTTTTTTGTGTTCAGATGGTGACAGAAATAGAGATCATATCCCTGCGCTATGAATTGGATTGTTTCAATCTCGCTTAAACAATGTTTTGTTTCGAAATATATTCCAAAGTGAAAGTTTTGAAAATAAAATTGGTGCATGTTGTGCAAATTCATGAAGAAAGTTTATTCGAATGACATTCTAGATGATAATATAAGTTATCCTCGTGTTGGTCCGCTGCATTCTGCGTGTTTCAGCGGATCTCTCCCTAGTGTGGTTTTTGAGATATGCGGCAGTATTGGCACATTTGCTTTGAAACTAAAGAAGGCGGAAACTTTATCGGAAAGAGCGCTGCAAGGACATTTTACTTCAGTGACATCGCTTTGATATCACGGAATTTTTTTTAAGGGGGCATTAAGGCCCGATGTGATGCCAACAATACATAAATGTGATTCAGGTACTTAAACAAAAAATTGGTCGAGAAATTAGTTAAATTAAGGTACACACCATTAAAAATGTATATTGTATTGATTTGAAGCTAAATTTTGAACCAGCCGAGTCATTTAAAGTAACTAATTATATTTCAAAACTGACTTAACAATTTATTCTTTTTGATACTCAACTCTGTTTATTTTAAATAATTTTAAAAATCAACCAGTCTCACCTTTTTCCTCTTCATCATTCAAAGCGCGACGTTCTTTTCGAACGATTTTTTTTTACGAAACACGTTAAATGACAGTTTTCAAATTTAAAACAAAACACTTTTGAGCTCTGATGACTTTGATTTGACACTCGATTGGGGAGTTCCTTATTTTATTTCAAATGTTAGACAACTTGTATTTTCACTCGCTCGGTACAAGCACCTAGTAAGCTTCATAGACAAACACTAGCCACGTTGAAGCCTCCTTCAAGTTTTTCATTATCTAAGTGTCTTCCATATTTGCCATTGGCTCATTAAAATAATTAAGATTCACGCAATGTATAATTAAATCGTTTATTACTATAAATAGTTCCATATTCTTATGTGTATCCACATTGGAATGTGAATAAGAACGAAATTATTAATTAATGATTTGTAAATTTGCATCTACATTTATATACAAAGATACGAAATAAAACCGCTCATTAATTCGGTATGTTAATCAACTGAATCTAGACATATTTTAAAGTGCAAAGCTCGTGTCTTTGAAATTGTTTCCTCGACAATGGTGATGATGGCCAAATGAAGGGGCACGTCAACATGTTAAAATATTCCAATCAACAAAATCGATGCTGCCAAATTTGGATGATGTTTTTTTTATTGTTCGATATGGGTCTGCATATATTTTTTAAATTGTTGTTGTATGGGATTCGATATATTCTTTTGTTTTGAAGGACAAGAATGTTAACATTTTTCGAAAGTTAAATTAAACGCCATCTATGAGTGGAATTGTTTAACACTTTTCTGAGTGATTCCATGGGCAAGTCAATATTCAACCTACATGCTCATAGCAACATGTTCATATTGTAACTGTTCTTTTGCTGCTAATTAAGGGCGTAATTCGTTTCCAATTAGTTTCAATTTGCATGCGACGAGGTGTGATTAAATTGCTCCAAAGTAATTACACACAGTCTCAATCAGAATGAACGCGTGGCAGTGATGCGGCGACGACTGATTCGTTTTAATTGTTATGCTGACATTGGAAAGCACTAATTGATTGCATTGAATTAACATCTGATTTATTTTCACCACATAAATAGATTGGGTGATTAAATAAAAAATTAAATGCACACTCTTTCTATTTTAATGTAAACAGTGCATGAACTTTATAGTTTTGTTTTTTTTAGTTTCCTTTATTTCGGTGTGTTAAAAACGCATTAACCCATTTGGCAAAGTAAAATTATCGGGAAAATTGGTTCACGTTCACGTCACTTATGCTCAGTGTGGGACTGAGGTTTGCGAAATTTAAGGGGCCGCAGATATGTAAAAGGGCGTCAATATTATGGCTATGACAGTTTTTAAGGAAAATTGCAGCCCTCCACGAGTAGTTTGCGTGTTTTCATAAATAAGCTGAATGGTAATGAAGACATTAACCAGTAAATGAAATAGGTAAATAATAAATAAATAAATAGTTGGCGCGTAGGTGCGTAGGGACCCCAGGCCTAGCTTCTTACAACCATTCGTCTTGTGTGGGTTTTTATTTTTGGGACGAATGGAATGGATCTACAATTTTATGTTGAGTCCAAACGGCCAATTGAGAAGCTCTTTCACTACAGTCAGACGTTCGCGAGAGGTGGCGCAGTTGGTATTTGGGTTTTTTTTTCGGGATTCGAACCTGGGATCCCTCGCTTAGTAGTCTAACACACTAACCACTAACATACCTAAGAAAATAGCACACATTAGTTAAAGAGGATGAAGAAGACTTAAGGGGCAGAATTTGCCAAGACATATCTAGTATCACATATGACCATAAATGCACTAGAAGTCAATCCAAAGTTCGTATGTTTCTCCTTTTTTCTTTTTTAGCTGCTGTCAGTTTATCTTTATTTGTAAGTTATTTGCCCATATTCAATTATAGTAATAAAAATTTTAAGAAAATCAATTATAAAGCTATCAAAAAGGTTCTTACAAAAGGACATACTCGTAGATGTTGTATCAGTGAAAGGAAATTGCACTACGGCAATTAACACAATGAAATAACAACTGATAAATAATTAAGTTACTGTGCGGAAGGTGTTCTAAATCAATAGATGCATTCAATCGCCTTTAAAATAATAAGTGCCGCAGTCTTATCAAGCGCTACTCACTTGTTATTGTGCGAAATTGTTTGAAGAATTATTTACATCAACAATGTAATGGTGTCGTAAATAACGAAAGATTTAATTAGTTGACCACATTTGAACTATCATTATCACGACAGTTAACGGGTGAAGCTCAGTCAGATGTTTGTTAATGCAGAAATATATTTAAGAGGAGCCTTCTTATCAACTTGGAGAATATATATTGACTCTTTCAACAAGCTGAGTGTTTTTCCATGTACCGAAAGGTACAAGGTCTGAAAGGTTCTATCAGAAATTGGCTGCGACGAATTTGAGGTTTTCAAAAATGGATTGTCCCAATTCAATCAATAAGAAATTTTGTTTAATTATTTTTACAGACGTATGTGTTATTCCTTATTGTGATACAACTGGGTCTTTGCTTTGACTTTTTCAATAATTAAAAAAATGTTATTGTACTTTTGATTATTAAATATTTTTTTCGAAAACAGCCAAAGGATCTGACTGGTTTTATTTTAAAGCAAGATGCACACTGCATAGTGCTCAAAACCTTGCAAACAATTTAAAATTGTGTTGCTGTGTCTTGTCAATGTGAATAATTGTTTTGGTACCACCCTAGACTGTGATTAACATTAATACCGAGGCCGACGTAAGTAGTAAGTCAATAATCGGCTTTTAAAGTATAATTGTTCTCAAATTGATTGCTTTTTCGCTAACAAATGTTTGTGTCTTGTCTTATTGGGTTTTTAATTATACTTGACAGACAGACAGCTGAGCTTGTTTTTTTTTTTTGACACTCAAAACAACACTTTGTCGTTTTCTCCCCTCTAGTCTGATTTATTTAACAAAAACCCTGTACTCTGATAAATCCCACAATTTCAAAACAACTCCTTCTGTGAGATAATGAAATAAAAATTCCCATCAGTCACTTGCGTCACTGTCAATAAATCAATTCCTCAAATCAAGCCGTTTGAGCTCGTCCACCAACCCATTTTATCCAGTCTAATCAGCTTCAAATTGCACATAATCATGATCATCTCAAATCAAAACAATTGACCATCCTCTCCCATTTGACAGTGCCTTACACTCACGTAACCTATCTCATATACCTACCACTTATAAGCTATGAATTCACAAAGCCAGTAATTCATTAAAGAATTTTCCTTTCAACTCAGCACTTTAACTCAAATTGGCGCCGGTATTCAATTTATTTAGAATTCTACTCCATATATTTTTAAATTTATTTAAATGTTTGTGGACGCGTTCGCCCATACAGCGCACATGCCTTTACCCCTTGACCGATTTTCAAGAGAAAATTATACATTCGAATATGAATATTTTACCAATTCAAAATATCCGCCAATTAATGGCACACATATACGACTACGTTGTGTTTAAAAGAGAACCAGTTCAATCCAGGTTTTCTTATAAGAGACGACGTCACTGCAACTTTTTATCATTATGTTGTTTTTTGATGTTTAAATATAAATATTTGAGTGAAACGAAGTAACCCTTGAATTTAATTATACTAATACAGCGGTGCAATTTGTTCGGGTTCCGGCTACAAGCGTGACACCTATACCTATAATCCTTATTTTATTAAATGAATTTACGTTTGAATTTGATAAACATGTATTTCGCTTAATTCGGTGAGCTTAAAAGTGTGACCAAAGCTTCGATCTACTAACTGGACAATTTAGCAAAGATTTAAGCAGGCTCTCAATTTTACAAGATTTAAATAGATAGGATGAATTTGAATAGGGGCTATAAATTAACTTTTGTAGGTTAGCGGGAGGTATGTTGCAGTTGTCTGTGCCGTAGACCTAAATTAAGGTTACCACCTCAATTTGATACCAAAAAAAGATGAGACTGTGCAGAGCTAAAAGTATTTGGTGCGTCAGTTGAAACTGAGGGGGCTTTACGAGGCAATGCTTGCACACAAAACAAATAGGCTCTTGAGGCTTAATATCATTAAATTGCCACGGGCATCAAACTTTAAATTGTTGGCTTTTTAAAACAAGCAAAGTTGGCATCACCGCTAATATAATGGACTGGGTGAAAGGCGTATGAATAAATTTGACATTTACTCCAGAAATTGTATATGGGCCAACATTTAATTTCATGTCATTCCTAAATGACAAAGTCCTAAATTCCAAACATGGGAGCAAACGCTGATTTCGTCAGCAATAATCATTCAGGGATGAGTCTGGCAGCTTGCACAAAGACTCCATACTTTCCAAAATCCCTTTACCAATAAACAAACATAGTTGCCAGAATATCGCTAACTGTAGGGTTAAATGTTAATGTTCAGGAATCCTCCCTAAATGTAATTTTCAAGAGGAGTGTTGCCCAACCACTAAAAATTGTGGTATGAAATTTCGTAATAGGAGCGAATTTAAATACACTTTTGTTCAGCCTGAACGTTTACAATTATCAACTAATTTTTGAAAACTGTAAATGTTTTCGGACTTTATTCGTTGGAATACAACAATGCAAGTTGTTTTTAAGTTTAGCAAAGACAAATTTTTACAATTGCATGCCCAAATTTAAAAATATTGCATTTTTGTTTTATTTCTAAACACTTGAAATATATATTTCGAATATTTTCATTAAATGAAATGTTTGGTATCTTTTTTAACCGCTGGCGCTTGCTTTTTGATTGGTTTTCCTTTTTTAATAGTTTGCAAGTTACGAGTGCATACGTAGAAAAAAATAAATTTGATGTAAGTCTAGGATGTTTCCAAGACTTTCTGGAGAGTCGTCGAGATGGTAATTCACTTCACATCACGTTCACTTAAGAACTGACAGCTCATACCCGAATACCTACATTTTTCTACAACTCTCAGTACCTTAGGCGGCTCAGGTAGATATTTGGCTGGAACCAAACCCTCTTTGGAAATGGAGTTTGTTCCCAGAAAATTAGAATTTCTAATGAATAAGATGAATTACTTATGAAATATAGATATAAAATTTGTGAAATAATAAATTTAGGAACTTCTGGAGGAATAATAGGTAGTATGTGCGAATTCAAGATAAACAGAATTCCGTTTTATTTAGTGTGAGTACGCATGACAGTCCGCGGGTTTATATTTTTCTGAATGAATTTAACATATTGACGCTTTCTAAGTTGCCCGAATTAAGTAATATGAGCTATACAATTTTAAAAGATCATTACAAGATTTAACAAGCACTGTTTCGTTGTTTGGCAGATTGAAATTCAAAAACGGAAGTGATAGGTCCTCAAAACGCTTTTGACTTCCTATGTGAGTTCTCATTTTTAGTCTAAAACAAAATAGCCAGCTATTATTTCTTTTTTCAAAAACATTCACTTGCTAACCATTCAATCTTTAGATCAATAAGCTTCGATTTTCGTAATCAGCCTACCGAACTGTGTTCCGAGTTCCGACACAAATTCACTCATATATCAATCGTGAGGTATTAGAAAACAAAGGAAAGTGTACTATAAAAAGTACCGAAAATTGTGTCCGATCGAAGGAGAGGGCATTACTGATTTGCATATGACATTTGACAGATCAGCTGATATTTTGTGCATTTCCTATTTTGTGCTTTGTTTTTTGCTTATAATAAGCTTCAAAAGACCTTTGAAAGATATCTGTTGAGCAAATTCATTTGCGATTTATATATTCCTTTTTTTAGAATAAAATCCTCGTTCTGAAATAAAACATTGACCTTGCTTTTTCACGAATACAAATTATGAAATTTGAATACTGCGATGACAAAAAATGTAATAGATTCGAAGAAAGTTGTCGCACTAGCAAATGTGGAGGTCTAATTGTTTATTGGTAACGTTTTACTAATGCTGTACATTTTTACTAAAGCTGGCAACTATCTAATCGTCGACATTAGTGTTTAATTATTATGAGGCCGAAAGTGTATTACGAAAGGGGTAGCAATTGTTTGCAAAGCAACCACAAGTTGTCAAATGAATTTACTTTAAAATAATCTTGAAATGTCAAAAAAAGCTACCAGCAGCTGAAAAATGTATTTTGAAAACATTTTCAATGCATTTTTTGATGTGTCTACATTAATAGAGTTGGTGTGTGCGCCCTCACTCAAATCAAATACTGGTCTAGTTTCATTTTAAAAGTCTGAAAATTGCAAAATTAAGTGTAACGTCATACGGGCTTAAGGTATGTTTGAAAAAACTGAAGGCAAATATACAATGAAGGTAGTCGATTTTTGCGATGGGTGCATTCAGGTCAAGCAAGTGAGTATATTTCGATTTGCAAAAATTAATCAATACAATGCATATTAAATGAAATTTTGAACGTATGACAATAATAAGTTAAACGAAGTATACAAATAAGTTGCTATGTAGCATATGCATAAAAATAAATTAATGAGGTAGATATATACTACATACAAAGTAAATTCTCATCTCTAGCCTGAGTTCCATTAAATGCGTCTCCTAAAATGGAACATACCTTTTGCAAAACAAAACTAAACAAGAAATATGCCATTCGCAGGTAATTAAAATGTTGCCGCTTACGAATTTAGCGGACACTTTTGCACCGAATGCAAAAGATTAATAAAAAATAATTCCTTCGTCCTTCACCAATATTCGCGAGAGTTCCGCCTTTCGTCATACCATTTAACTAAATCTTCACATAAATCACGAGATTTGTAATTAATCACGCAGCTGTCATCGCAGCTCATGCAAAACACAATCTCGAACGCACCTATTATGCAATTCAGCACGACCTTCTGCAGAAACAAACAGAATAGAAAATTGCTGCCATCTGCGAATATTCACTTTGCCAAATGTTTCGTGAGCCGTTTTTGTGTTTTCGCTTTATAATTAAACAGTGTTTTTTAACAAATATTAATGGAAAGAAGTGAAGCAGTGACGTAGAAAGGTCAAAACAAGTCTCTTTTCATACAATGGAAACACCTAAAGACATACATCCCTCTGTCCAGTATTGTCAGTGGAAACTGAAGGCAATGCAGACTGTAATGCGAATTTTTTGACATGTGCCACAAAATTAGCTTGAACGCCTTCATTTTCCACAATTTTTTATTTATACAGTAATTCATTTTTCAAAGGAGATTACAAATGGGTTTGGAAAAGAGTCCAAGCTATAATGAATTTATGCAATAGTTCCACAGCGACCTCAATTCCATTTTCTCAAATCAATTTGTCTTCTACTTTTGAAAAAAACCACCGCCATTTCAATATCAATGCCCAAATGGATTGCAAATGATTTCAAATATTTGTTTTGGAAGGAAAAGCTTCAACTTTGTAAGAAGATTACAAACTAATACCAGCCCGTCGATATATCTACCTCAAAACTGATAAAGCCACAAACCTGACAGATTATCAAAAGCAATGCGATAGCAAAACCTGATTAGCTTTAAGGGAGAGCTCGTTTTCATTTTGTTATCTTAAACGAAATTCGTTATAAAAAGCACTCGATAATTCTTTTGACAGCAGTCGTAATTTAAAACTGTCAAAAGGAGAACATGTTGATCTTTGCAATAAAAAATTTCAAATAGAAATTTCCTAAATGACACTGAATCAACCATCAGCTGAATATTGCAAAGAACAAACACGTTTTCCAAAACAATTTCAAATCTTTATTGTTGCAACTTATTTAATGCCAATTTACAGGAAAAAAAACCTCGGACATCTCTGTTAGCACACATCTCACTAGAAGTAAATATGGGGATATGCCTGCAATAAAAGTTGGCTTTAGTTAACAAATTATTAAACCAAAAGAAACGCTTAACATTAACAAACACAAATAGATGATATAAAAAAAAATACCAGTTCCGTCTCACGACGACATGAACCAATTTAAATTGAATTTCTGCCGATTGTTTTAGCAGTTAAATGAAACCCGCATTCCAACGTGTTTCAACTTAAACGACTTGCAGCGCCGAAATAAGGTTAAACCTGAACAATGCCTTAAATGCGCTCAAATGTGGTTGAACCTGTCTTGTTCTGCGGTTGAGAATAAGAACGAAGGGTGACGCACATCAAACAAAGGGGCTGGTATATTTACCCTGAGTAATTCTAATCAATTAAGCAAACATCGAGCTCGCCATGTTTGACTTGCTAAGTGATAAAAAAAATCGATCGATCTCATGTGCGAATCGATGGTCATTTCCTATTTTCATTAAAAGAATTCTTTCTGAATCTATTTGTCATTTGAATAAATTCAACCACATATTTAAACACCCTGGCTATAAATGAGATCAAGGTGCCCCACCAGTATAGTAGCTGTGCAGTTGATAATGAAATGAAACTCATTTGGCTCATAGGGGTGTTCGTAGATAACGATTTGCTGTGCGGTCGAAACTATTGGATTGACTCTTATGCACGATGGCCGTCGTAAATTGATATAAATTGACCGTTGAAGGTGAAACTGGCAAGGTGCTTCTAGAGATCTTGTGTGACAACAGGCGGAGATCACACGGAACACGTACACACTATTTGTTTATCATGTTGCTTTGGGTTTTACGAATGTGTCAAATGATGCTGGATTTTCTATACAAAAAAAAATGGCGGGTCCGGTTTTTGAGAGATTGTTGAACTCAGTCATAAAGGGAGAGACATTCGAATCAGACCACCATGGTCGGGCCTCTTTTCGTCAAACCCTCATAGTAGTTATAATGGAGATAAACGAATTGAAAGGTACAAAAGAAAGGCTTGACGTGTCCACTTTTGGAGCGGCTTAAAAATGAGAACGAACTTGGGGAGTGCCGGAGGAAAATATCAGCACTATTTGTATACAAGTCCACTGACTTTTGTAGACAAAAGGTTCGTTGGTGTACTTTCCGAATAGAAAAATGAAAAACGTCAAATATCAAAACTCGAGAGAGAATTCTCTCAATTTCAAGACAAGTACCTGACCGATTTTCTTACAAAAAGTTTAAGAAATGTCATTTTTACATTATCGTAAAATGCGGCATCTACAAAATACAGGGTGGCGCACGAATCGTGCTACAAAAATAAAACGTAATAACTTTTTTTCTATGTGAGTAATCGGCTTATTTTTTTTTTTATTTTGTAGGTTACTATTTAGATTTATAAAAATGGATGCTTGGGATACGGAGAAAAGAATTTGGATAGTGCAACGGTACCATGCTTTGCAGTCCGTCATTTCCGTCCAAAGGGAATTTAGGCGGGAGTTTGGCGGTAATCCCCCGAGTAGATGGACCATTATGAGGTTTGTAAACATGTTTGCCGAATCTGGAAGCATCGCACGAAGGCCGTACCATCGAGATGCCAATCCGAGCGTTTCGACCCGAAACTTATCGGGGCAAATTGGAGTTAGTAGACGGTCATTACAACGGATACTTCATGACGATTTAAACTTGTTTCCGTACAGGATTTGCCTGTTCGCCTGGAATTTTGCCAAAAAATGATATCAATGGCCGAAGAAGACAACACATTGATCTTGTTTGTTCATGTCTGATGAGGCCCATTTTGATCTTAACGGCAATGTAAACAAGCAAAATTGCCGTATATGGAAAGAGTCTAATCCAGAAATGCTCCATGAGACGGAACTGCACCCAGAACGAGTCACTGTGTGGTACGCAGTTTCATCAAGGTGTATTGTCGGGCCGTACTTCTTTGAAGAAAACGGTGTAACCGTTACTGTCAATGGGGACCGTTATTTAAAGATGTTGAAGGAGTTTTTTTACCCAGAACTGCGCCGAAGACGTATACCATTCAACAGCGTTTGGTTTCAGCAAGATGGAGCAACTGCACATATAGCCAGACCAGTTATGGCGGAGCTAAACAAAAAATTCGCAAACAAATTAATTTCTAGGAACTCCACTCTTCGCTGGTCCCCAAGGTCACCTGACCTGACTGCACCAGACTTCTTTTTATGGGGTTATGTCAAGCAAGAGGTGTAAAAAACGAAGCCCAGGAATTTAACTGAATTAAAGCAGTCCATAACGACAATAATTGAGGCGATCCCAACTTCAACTCTTCAGGCCGCAATGAATAGTTTTTTGATCAGGTGCCGCATATGCGTGGGAGAGCGTGGAGGTCATTTGCGATCTATAATCTTTAAAAACAACTAACTATTTAAAATAAAATTTAATTTTCTAACCAATAAAAAAAAAATAAATGAAATACATCGATTAAAAAAAAAGTTATTTGAATTTCTTATTGTAGCACAATTGGTGCGCCACCCTGTATATTGGAATTTAATTTTTAACTTAACATTTTGAATGCGCTGATATGTTTTCGGAGAAAATTCAATTTTAACTTCTTCCTCCGACATCGTTGAAGACGAAAATAAATAGAGTTTTACTTGCCAAACTTTTGAGCTGTCACATAGTTGTCAGTTTTCATTTTTCAGTAAGTCGAAATTCGGCGAGTAGAAAATTACGAAAAAATGAGAAGAGAGGAAATGGATTTCTCTCTCATTTTCTCCATTTTTCTCAGTAGGTGGTCGCTTTCGCACAGTTTCTTAACAAATTTTAATAATATTACTTTTGCAAAAAAGTACCCGAACGAACCTAAAGTGAAATAGAACAAGGTATAGTTTTTCAAGCACGTAGACGGAGGTGGTAGTTCAACTGAGAATTTAAATACACCTGAGGGAGTGTAAGATGGTGTAATTAGCGATGAAATTTGACTGCAAACAGTTGATTCACAGTGACTTATTGCAATGAAAAATCATACAGACTCAGTTACCATTGAAACACTTTGCAATCAGCCTGATGAGACAACTGTGCAGTAGATTGTCGACTGCCTGTGACCCAAACGGTAAAGCCCCGGGTTGCCACTGGCCATACAAATAAACGGATATTATCAAAGTTTCTCCAGCACTACGCCAGAAAGGTTTCTGATTGCAATGGACCGAAAGTCTTCCAGAATTTGGAATCCACTAAGAAGAAGACAATCTACGACCAACTGGCACAGTATATAGGAAGGACCAAATCAATTCCAGACCTGAAGCATAGACTCAACGATCACAGATGAAATCTGGAAGAATCGAATTGATCTCGATTTTTCACATTCCTCCTAAATAAGCTCCAGCTTGCTGTAAGCAAAACAAACGACTGAATTCAGTCCTCCAGTAGCACAAAAGCAAAAGACTAGTCCATTGAAACACACACAATGTAACATAACAGTATACAGTTAATTCGAAGACCCGGACTTCTTCTATAACCTAACGAAAGTTATAGCGTCACTGAGCTTAAGCTTATGATTTAAGTGGCCTACACTCAAAAATTATACCAAAAATTTTACTACATTTAAATGTCGCTTACGAAATTTCTTTTACGGCCGCAATTAGCTTTAACGATTTATCAACCTCAAGTACGTTACTTGCAAAAAGAATAAAAAAAAAGGTTAACAACTTTCCAGATAAGCTAAAAACCCCTCGCGTCAGGTAAAAAACCTTTTCTATGGAAGAAAGAAATTACCACAACAGCGTCATCATATAAATTTGTTCGAACATGACATAACAATACAACAATTCGCATATAAGAAATATACATTTAACACAAATGAAAGTATTTGCGGAGTCTTACCGCCCTATTAGCAGGATCAACATGCCAAACCGCATTTCTTTTAAAAATGTTAACACTTTACCTCGACGGGCGTTGTTATGCAAATCGATATCCCAAAATGTATAAAATCTGCTTAAAGTTAATTAGCACGATTGTATCGTATAGAAAAGAAACAAAACAACGACAGTCGATTCAGATGTAAAGAGTCATTTCTGCTTTAATGTTTTGTTGATACATATATATATTTTTAACTAAATATCGTGTGTATATTGTTTATTCAGGAAAAGTAAATGAATACTACAAAACGAAAAATAATACCACACCCAATTTACAAAACAAAAAAATTAAGGAAAATCAATTTTTTACACATAACAATCATCACTAAGAGTGGGAAGCTGTACTTTCTGGATCAAATTCAGTTTTCAAATCAAAAGGGAAACCATTTCACAAATAAAATAAAATAAAAAATAAAACTGGGGCTCAACAATAATAATAAACTCAACAACAACGGTGCTGTCTAACATTCAGTGGAACTTTCAGTGGTGGGTTTCTGTTTTCAAAACCAAATTCAACTCAAAAACAGAAATAGAAACACATAATGATCGATGGTGGAACATTTCATAAATAAATAGTTCGGGTACTTGTGAAATTTATAAAAAACAATAAAAATAAACAACAATATTCCATCACCGATGTCTCCGTTCTCAACTACAACTTAAAGGGAAATCATAAACATAGTATATGCTTCAGCTGGAGTTTGTTTAAAGCATTTTTTTTTTTTGATTAATTTTCAATCCTAACCTCGCCACCCAATAAATCCAAATCATGAGATCCTGCCGTTTTAATTATGTTGTAGATTTTAACGTACGGCGCCTTTATAAGCTGTATTTTTAATTTTGAGCACAGTATTTGATTATTTATATGGAATTTTTTGTCGTTGGAGGGAGAGAGAAAACCATATATAAAAAATACGAAAATATATTAAAAAGAATGGAAAAGAAAACTTGAAATTCTCTCGACACTCGATGATGTACAGTTCATCTTATTAATTTTTTTTATTAAATGGGGAAATTAGTAAAAAAAATTATAACTCACCTCCCAAGATTCGCGTGTTAGGTCACCGATTTCTTCGCCGTCTTCGCTGCTGGTGCGACCATTTTTGCTGTGACCGCTCTTTGTCCATTCGGTGTCGTGTTGAATTAGTTCAAAGCCACGTGTCTTGATTTGTTCTTCGTCCAGTTCGCCGTACAAATGGGGCACCCAGGTGTTGACGAAACGATACAATTCGTCGACACTGCAAAATTACAAGGAGATTAGTTAGATAGAGATAGAGAAGAGCGGCTGACCCCTGGACACTTGTTCATAGTCGCCCCAGCTTTGAATCCTAAATATTGTTGTATGTGGGCAGACTCGTAACTTAAGAAACAACGACTGTTCACAAAATTATGAAATCTATCACTCAATACTCGCTCTAAATAAATACCTACGATTAGTGCTCAAAAAGGCCAGCACAGAACCAATCGTGTTCAGAGCGATCTGGGGCCGAATCATCACATTTATGAAGGAGCTATCCGTTCGCGGACTTAAGTCGATTTTACAAAGGAGGCAAACACATATTCTGGCAAGTGTCGCTCGATCAAGGAGCACGCGATTCGAACACAGCTTTATTCACGAAACATTTTAAGCACTAGGACTAGGTGTCATATATAAATACAAAATACACCATGTGAAGAGTATTTGTTTTACATTTTCTGTAGCATTATTGGGCACATTCAAGAATCTAGTTATCTTGAGATGTAATCTGAACGCAAAAACTATATTAGCCGGGAACGTCACATTTTCAACGTCAGCTACACTTGCGAACTGTCAACTTAGTTCTCAGTCACGAATTTTTTGACTAGATTCGTCGGCTACCCCTCCCTAAACGTCAACTGAAACAGCTGCTCATATGACCGATTTCAGGCAATCAAAACCAAGATATATCTAGCTGGTAGACTTACTAAACTATATGCTTGAGCATTGGCGTTCCTAATCTGTCATCATATGATAAGCTGTCAAAATATGCTGAGCTTAAATTTGAACTCAGTCGATTTCTTCTGAGCTCATAGATCATGCGTGCTGTGGTCATACTCTGGGCGAACAAAAATTCAGGATTCCGATGTTTCTGAGGTAAAACAGATTTTATTTTAACTGTTCAGGCACTGCTCTGAGCAAAGAAACAAGCCTAGTGTCAAATTTCATTTCTATATCGAATGCGTGAGCGGTACATCAGTTCTCAGTGAGCAATGGTCACCGTCAGCGTAAAACAGACCTGTTGTCATAGTTTTAGCACACAAAAATACATGCCTTGTGATGTAAAAAGAAGAAACATTTTGTGACGAACTGACAAATGTCAGTCTTGTTTAGTTTGTTTACAACAGGTATTAAAGCCTAGTACACTGAAACGATACCAGTGTTTTTTTTTGTAAGTAACTGGTGGAACTATCCACAAATCATTTTCACTGTAATTTTGTAAACATTAAAGTATGAACCAAAAATAGACTGTCAGCTACCGACCATCTAAACGATTCCCCCCTTCAATTTTTGAAGATAAAATTCTCTCTTAAATTCCCTATCTGTGAATATCATGCGAAACAGCAAAAACTATTCTAAATGGCGAGAGGTCTAATAAAAGAAAAAAACGGAATGAACTGTCAAGTCAAGTTACTTCGTTCAAGTGTGTGCGTTTGTCTTATTTATCTACTTTAAAATGGCACACATGCTTTCTCACATAGTAACATTGAGAACAGCCTTTAGGCAATTTCTGTGAAGTTGTCTGAGCTGACGGTCGATTTAATACTTGGTTTATGAACTACATCGAAACAAATGTTGAAAAAAAATTAAAAAAAAAAATGGTTATACTCTGAGGGTCTTCCTTAGTTCAGATTTTTTAGACATAAACATCCCTATTGCCAGTGTCAAAAACTAAACGATATACAATGGTTATCAACAAATTTTTGTGAAAGGTATTGCGATTGTCAATTGTCAATAGATGTCAATTTATTCACAATATTCATAGATTTTATCAAATAAGTTACACAATACCAAAAATTCTTTTGATTGACAACATTTTTAATCGTCAATTGATTGATATTTGACACTCGCAATAGGGGTGAATGTCATGTAAATATTTTGTTTTGATACAGTTCAGGCTTAAGACTTAATAGAAGAAAATGACATTAGTCACAGTCAGTACTTATTAGTGTCAATAAAAAAACACTTTTTGCGAACTTGTACTTACATAGTTCTTACGGACTATCAACCACTTGTCATTTGTTATTTAGACAGAAAAATTCTAGACTTTATGCTTTAATATAATTAATAACCTGATAACCAACAGTTAATTTATCTGTCAAATTCATTTAATGTTCTGAAAAAAAAGTTGGTGCTTTAAGCTGAATTTACAAAATTGCACATTCCTAGCATGGAAGAATAGCCCTGCGACTGAAAGAGACAGCATTAACTTCCACCCAAAAATACGTATTTTGGCCGGCCATATTGTTTACGTGGTAGGAATTATAGGAAAGCTCAGTATTTTGCTATTTTTATAGCGATTGCTAACGAAATTCAGCGCTCCTATAAAACAAAATGGCTTCCGAAATTTACTGACACCAGTCTCATTTCACATGTTTTAAAATAGATATAGAACTGTTTTCAAGTGATTGCAGAAATATCGATCGCCAGAGCTTGTGTTTATTTCCGTTTTAAATATCTACAATTATGTGAAGAACATACATTTCACTTTAGGCGTCTGATTTGTGATCTCATTCCAACACCTTTATTAGTCTACGGACAAACGGATTTCTCTGTCCCGTCTCGTGCAAAAGTGGGCGTGAGAGATGTTGTAAATACTGACGTTTGACGTAAAAGTTATGCTCGCCGACTTCGAAAAGGAAAACAGAGTCAGCGGGTGTGTTGAGAAAAACAGTCAAAGGAGTAATCAAAGCCTACAGTTGAAATATTTCAGCGAACTGGAGACTGCACTACTCCATTGTAGGCAAAAAAAAAAGTTGTAATGCTTCCCACGAAGAAGCTCATTTAAGACGCATTTCAAATCATCAAGTGAAGGCTGCACCTTTCGACAGAAGTAAACATGTTTACCAGGCAATTTTCATTTTCTGATTTCCGGATTTTATCTCATAATCCATCGCCCACTTGTAAACCCCTACGTCATGTTATTGTTTGCTTAAAATTTCTATTCACATTCAGATTTTGATTCGCCCACAAACTCGTTGTGTGCTGCATGCCCCATCAACAATGCAAACGTCTCTTCTACACTATTATCTGTCATGTTCGCGTGCCCCAATGTGGGGGTCAGTCGCAAAATGTTAATTTTTTTCAACTTACCGATTCTTTGGTACGCTAAACCAATATTCTGGTCGCAATTTATTTTTGCCGTACGACATCACCGATGTTGGTAGGGGAATGGCTTTTCCAATTGGCTTACCCATACGTAGTCGCAGATACAGCGGTGGATCGGAACAGGCTCTTGCTGGTCTTGGAATCAGTTCTAATTTCCATTGTTGTTGTTGATTGAAGTAATGAGAATAAAATAAAAATAAAAAAAGAGAAACGTGAAATTAATTAGACGTAATAAACGCACTGGAAGAGAGACAATACAGAAATTGGTGGTTGGGGTGCGGGTTTGAAGTACAGAGTATAGCAGGGGATGTCAGTAGATTGTTGTTTACCACGGGGGATAAATTGTGACATACTGACTATAAAGTCAATTTAATTTCGTGGGTTAAGCGCGCGCACATGCAATTAGTTTGGAAGCTTTTCAGACAACACACTCATTTATATAAATATATACTTATAGGCGAACGGTGATGGGAAATCATGCATGGAAAACACAACAATTTCGGATATGACAGAGTGGAACTGTTTGGACTTCGTCTTATCTTGAAAACAAATTACGTAAGTTGGCAGGATTGGTGGCGTCCCGATGCTTTTGTTTGCCGAAAACGGAGTTTGGTAAACAAGTCGCGGTCTTACTTTGATTTATCAAATGACTTAATAGGTTTTCATTTTCGTTTCGTCATTGTAAACACATTTATGACTCGGTGTTTTCGAAAATGTTTGCAGTGTTCCAAACGGAATTTCTGAAAACAGCACACCAATTTGGACTCAATACACAAATAACTGTGTAAGAAATAATGGAAATAGTCGATATCAAAGCCGAGTCGGCGCATCCAAAAACGAGATATACTTTCACTGACGGTCGACCATATTATATATAAAACAATAAAAAAAATTCCCTCACAAATAGGACGCGATTCAGTCCCAGTTTTTGCTGCTATTTTGAGCCTTTAATCGTGGCAACATGTTGGACAAATTGCATCATACAGGCCGTCAAAGAACGGACTAAGCGATCAGTAAATATCGAGGTTGCACAGCGTAAGAGCCGTTGATTTTTAAATATAACAATCGCGTGCAAAATCAATAATAAGTATTAAAAGGTAAGAATAAACATTTCCGTTAACACAATTATAGCCTTTAATCGATTTTAAAAACGAAAATCGTTCCTTTGACAACGCGAAAGCGATAATTAACGGTTTTGTTCACAATTTCATCGTGTTATTTATTGTTCAAAAATACTACCGAAGGTATATATATGCGTCAGATATAAACATTATGCAATAAAAAAACGATTGGATCCGCAAATAGATTTTATGGGTGTCCGTGAATACGTACGCAATTGGTACTGATCGCAAGCAGTTCGATTATTTCAAGGAAGTTTTAAGCACCCCAGCGTTAAACTGTTTTAAGTCAATTTGAAGCAAAATCAGAATCGACTGTTTTTGAAACGTTAAGTAAAAAGAGATCAAACGCTATCCGGTACGATTTAAATAAAATCTTAAGTGTTATCCGCAGCAACTCTAAAAAGGCATCGCCGGCTACAGATCAACATTTTACTGGGTTGTTTTCTGTTCTGTCTTGCGACCAAATACTCTTGAAGTGTAAATACAAATATTTCGTAGTGAATTTGGTTTATACTACGACAACGCGGTTCTGCATTACAGAAGCTAAAATTGTCAAGCTATTGCCTACAACATAGCGTGATGACGACCTAAGCTATATAAAGGCTGCCATTTTTCGTTTACTCGTATGACTATAATCTGAGTTAGGTTAGGTTAGCTTAGAGGGGCAGTTTGCATTTATGTAACCAGCTTCTTACTCAGCCCAGCTCAGTCAATTTATTCTGAGGTCATAGAGCGCGCTCTGATCATGCTCTGAACGAAAAAAGAAAAAAAAATCCGGAGCTCTAATGTATCTGAGATAAAACAGAAACACGAACTTTTTGTATAACAGTTCAGGTTGTGCTCTGAACTAAAAAAGAAAAATGCCTATAGTAGAACATGCAACTAACAAAACCATTCGGATCTGCTGATGAATCTTTGCTAGATATGGAAAAACCGTGCTCCCAAAGAAGAGTACGGCCGTTGGAGGGCTGGACCATCATTTGTAAAGATGCCCATTCAGTTTCCATTAAAGCTGTGTTCGGTTATTACCCCGGCTACGAGTTATGAAGCTTTTCCGAAATATGACTTTATTAAAAGACAAACACTTTCTGTGTTGTTGTTGAAAGATAGAAAACAAAAACAATGGCGACTCAACTCTCTAGGAGCACACCTGCCTTGCAACAACCAGCAAAACTTCCAGATATACTGGAAGGAAATGAGAGTTGGTTGAAAGTTTTTTGCGGGTTTGTTAAATACGATTTATTTACTTAAACAGATGAATTATCACTCTTAATGTCGAAAGACACTGACTTACAGATGTTGAGTTTACGAGGTTGGATTTGATCGCTTTAAGTGCTGCTTGGTTGCCCATGCAGAGGGCAATTTCCATTGTTGGCAGTTCGCTAAGACAGTTTAGGCCGCTTTCTGAAACGCTTATATCTCTGCCTGGAAAACGCAGCAGTGATTTGCCAGACGATACTCGTATGACTGGTTGATACCTAGTTCTTCCGAGAAGACTCCAGACCCCTCCTATTAATTCGCCAAAAGCTCAATTGTGCAAATTTTTCATTTTATATAATTTTTCGGGATTTCGTTTCCGGGATTTTTTATTTTATTTTGAATGTAAAATAGACAAGTGTTTGTTTGTCCGTAATGCGTTTTTTGCGTTGTAATATTTTGCAATTTGCAATGTGCATTCAGTTGGGATTTTTGTTAGCCAGTGAACATCGTAATAAAAAGTGAGTGTATGCATGCCTTTATAACTCAAAACTTTATATAATCAGTGACATTTTGTGTTGGAAGTCTTAAGTAGAAATTTCCATCGCGAAAACCAACAAACAGAGTCAACAAAAAATACAAGAATACATTTTTTTGATGCTACAATAATGTTTTTAGTTTGACTTTCGGCATTTTGTTCTTTCGGAATTTTGGATTTTCGGGATTCTGTCCGACTCCGTTATTTTTTTTTGCTTGTTTTTACGTTTTTTAATTGTTATGTATGAAATTAAATTAAAATTTAAAAAAGGGGAACTTTTTTCGAATGTAGAGAAAAATTCTAATTCCGTTTCGGAACAAAATAAATGAAGCACATAAACGCGTTCAGTATTTGTTACAATTTTCCGCAGCATTTGGATGCCGGAACGCTTTGGTAGCTGTCAAAAGTAAGTGATATAACGCGTTACAACGCATAGTGTGCGGTCATGGTGGAATTTCTGAAACTTCCTTTCCGATCGGATACGATTATTTCTTGTGAGGCTACCTTGAATATTTGGTGTTTGGCATACACCAAATGAATTATATTTAAGGCCAATATTACTTAAGACGTTATTGGTGAGAAGAAGAACCAAATGCTTGAAGAAGTGGTGTCCTTAGTTGGTCGTTTTGGAGGTGACCAGTAGACGATTTATCTTCGGGTAAACGAGTAGTAACCGAAGCAGTCAAACCTTCGCGTATATCCTCTGACAGTCCATCAAAAGATGAGAGAGATTAAATACGGGGTAGAAGTTGGTAATGGAGCAATCAACCTGGTACACAAGAACATAATAAGAACAGCGTATGTCCGTGGGAGACAAGTCGCTCAGGTCTTAGAAGAAGTAACGCAGTAGACTTAGATTTTTTGATTTAGATTGTTTGGGGGATGTATGGAAGCAAGTTACCATATCACTGCGGCCACAAGTGGGGATAATTGTGATTACGTCCAATTAAAGCTCGCTCATGATACCGTACTTGGTGATGAATCCTAGTAGATCCTTGAGTGGGTTGTCAGATATTTCCTCTGGTTCAAGGTTGAGTTTACCTAAATCGTTTTGATGTATCTGCGTAGATACAGTGATACAGTGGCCCCTCATTTGGCAAGAACTGGTCAGGTGCAAGAGAGTCAGCCGTAATTTCTTCGTCCTCCTCATCCAAACAGATCCTGCAAAAATCGTTCTATTCTACGGGCGCGCCGCGTGCCTACCTATCAAATAGTGTCCTGTTAATGCTCCCGCTACGGAGCTAATTTTGTTTTTACTTATAAAAAGAAGTCTTTCGGTCCTTTTGACCAAATTTTTCTGGATACTTTACGCAGGTATTGACACTGTTCCAACTATTGTTGGCGAACAAATTTATAGATTGCATTAAAGCGAACTGTTGGTTATGTGGAGGGTGCTTCCTTGTCTGACTAGTTCGTCCGCCTTGCCTCTACCCGGAATGCCACTGTGACCTCGAACCCAGCACAGAGTTACTGAACGTCTGTCCGCAATCTCGTCAAGTTATTCCCCGCATTGTTTTACTGGTTTTTGGTGTATTTAAGGCTTTTATGGCTGTCTGAATGTGTATTCAGAAGACAATAGCTTTTCCGTCAAGGCAATTCCGCAGGCTGACTCGCGTATAGCCATCAATTTCGCCTGTAAGCCACTACAGTTGTAAGAGAGACTGAAGGGCAGGGTTAAGTTTAGTGACCGAGAAAAGACTCGTGCTTTCAGCCATTTTGGATATATCTGTCTAAATTTCAAGTGCAGATGGCAGAATTGTTGTCATGTGTCGTCCATGTTGACACCTTCTGCACAAGAAGCGTTTCTTCGATGATCTGAATAAACGTACAAGGGTAAACCCAGGGTGCAAAGTTACAGTTAACCCACCGGTTCATAAATGAAATAACTTGCTTACGGAATGATTCGCAAAGAAGCTTGTTTCCTCTTATAAAATATGTCACGCATCCTGTCAAATTAATTTATTTAACTAAGCATCTCCATATACACAACAAACATTCGCACATTAAAGTCGAGGATCACAGTAGAAAGTGGAAGAGTTATAGTTAATAGACAAAGAAATAGAGACATCACATTAAACTGAAATTGTGGATTTAAAAAAATACAAAAAAAAAAAACAAAACGACTTCTGAAGTACACAGCGTTACACATCGAGCATAGTTATTTGTAATTCTGTTTGTGCAATCTCATTATAAACATACCAAGTTGATCTAGATTTGGAAAAAATGGTGCCCGTACTACAATTGTGTTTTAGAGATAGTTGTATGTATTATTGTCATGTGTTGTGGTGTTATTTTTGAAACACGAATGAATGAAAATTTTAAAACATACAAAACGAAAGACGAAGAAAAAAAAAACAAAAATATTAGTGCGAAATATACAAGTAGAACGAGTAAACAAATGAAATATCTGTACTTACTGTCAACACTGACAAACAGTTCCGGCTTGTCGTCGATGGACACCATCGAGCGGTAGTCCAACTTCGGTGCTTGTGGCTTCTCCTTGTTCAGTTTCGTTGTCGATTGTGTACCTTCAGATGAGTGAGGTCGCATAAATGTGCCAATCGATGAACGCCTATAATAATCGAATTTAATATTAATAAGTTTGCTGAGGAGAGAGCTTAAATACATATGTTTGAGTTGTCGTGTCGTTGTCGAAGTCGATCGAAGTTGGGTAAGAGAACAACGTCCATTGAACAACAACATTTGCATAAAATTGTGTTTCTTTTCTTTTTTTTTTTTACAAAAAATATAAGAACGTGTACATGGTAGGTTTATTCAACGAGACTGACGCAAGGTCAGCTGAATAAGGGTTCAAGCCAAATTAAATTAAAAAAAGCAAATTAACGTCATCAAGGAACTTGGGAGTTTAATTTCTTATTGCGATCGTATTCAAATTGTCGTGAATACGTGTTCTGAATTATCAAGGTTTCAATGTGTCCCGAAAATGCGGGGCGAGATATACAGGGTGACCAGGTAGCAATGAAACTTTTTCTAGTTGTTATGTTTCGGCAGCTGTCGAAGTTACGTATACTAATGACATCCAACTGTCAAAATATTCAGTAAGGCTTGCCATTTCATCATGAATCGTTTTACTATTGCCGAAAGTGGTTGTTTTTAAAAAAAAATATCGATATTCCGACTCAAGGGCCCCGCACATAAAATCTGTTGCGTTGATTGATCCGTCAATATTGAGGTATGCGACAAAGCGAGCAGTCTTACAGAATCAGTCGCATATGCTGACAGCCGATGACAGTTGATGACAGTTTTTCTCATTTTCTCAATACTCCCGCCAATAAATGTGCTTGCTGTCATGCTGTGCCAACTGTCAAAATGTCAACGCGTGGAACGGACAGAAAAGAAGAAAGTAAACCCATCCGGCTGCCTATGGATCACCATCTTAAAGCTACTGTGTATTTAATCAACCTGGCAGCCGAAAACGTTGCCGCAACGGATTCTATAGGCTGGGCCCTTCAGTTGTAAATACGTAACGGGAATTTCGTCGTGAGGTTGTTCGTAGCCATGGCTTCAGTGTGTAGGCATTTCGTCGCACCGTGGAAAAGTTTGAGCGTGGGTACACCCTTTTGGACCTAAAGTCACCAACGAGACAGAGATCGGCGGGAAATGAAGAAAACGTAGTCGCTGCAGCGACCAGTGTCAAAGAACACCCAGAAATGTCGATTCGGTGCGTAGTAGCCGAGTCAACCCGGCTTATTTTGCGGTTGGATTTGGGCCTCTATTCATATAAGATTTTGTTAACGCATGAATAGAAGCCGGCCGATCATAAACAACGCCTTTAGTCCGCTAATTAAGCGCTGGAAATGATGGCCGCAGATCAGGATTTTGGCCAAAAAATCATTTACCCATACTGGGCTCATTTATGGCTCATCAGTAGTTATGCAGCGAACATAATCCGCAAGTGTTCGACCAAGCATTCACAAAGATTAAGTGTTTGGTTCGGTAGATGGCACGACGGCATCGGCCTTAATTCTTTTGAAATGAAGAAGAAGAAATCGTTTCCGTCAAAAGTCTCTGGTATAGAGCGAGGTTATCCGACTGTCTGTGGCCAGAGCTCGACAAAATCCGAGCGGTGGTTCCAACAATATGGCGCTACATGCCACACAGATGCAAGCAAACGACCGAACGCTCGAAGTTGTGAAAGAGAAATTTGGGGTTAGCTCACGGCGAGCGTTCATCAAATGGCCGCCGCAATCATGCGGCTTTACACCACTCGATTATTTTTATTTTTCTCTGGGGCTACGTCAAGAACTTAGACACTATGAACCCAACCACTTTGAACGAGCTCGAGAGCAACATTCAAGACGCTATTGCCGGTATAACGCCGTACATATTCGACCGAGTCAACAAAAATTGGACCGACGACCGCTTGAAGAATTTAGAGTTATTCCAAAATTATATTTTGTTCCACCCAAGGCAAGAACGTATCTTCAAAATAAAGCCACAATCAATTTTATATCCCACACCGTTGTTGGTTTATTTAAATTTGTTTCCCTATCGTCCTATATCTGTGCATTTGAAGGACCCACATGTTAGGCCGAGGCAACTTGTCTAGGAATGAAACAAATGAAATGACAGCTTTGGGCGGTAATAACACAATTAACAATGGGCTCTGCAACTGGCAGGATTTGGCCGGTAAAATTGGAACTGAGTTTAAAAATGATGAGGGGGGGCTATAGTAACTATGATAATGCTGGAAGTATGTGAATTTATACATGGTTCTTCAAAGTCCCTATTTCCTTTTAGATCTGAATAAGCTCCACCTATATGATTTCGAAGCCATCTCTGGAAAAGGACTCAGATGGTAGCATAAAATACTGTGAGAAAGTCAAACAAGATACAGCCAGAACTTGCCATATTTTCCAAGGGGAAAACTGCAATACAGCCCCAGTTGATGAGTAGAAAGAAGTACTGTACTAAACTAGACGCGCAAACGACCAACATTGACGATAATAAGACAAAAGTGCCGTCAACTTGGCCCAAACTATGTGAGGATTACCAGCCTAAGCCTGTCCACAGAGCATTTTAAAGCTGATTTGGTTGTAGAGGGTATCATTCCATCCATAAAATTTAGTCGGATATAACGAAGTTGGGAACTAAGGAATAGTTTGCCCTACAGAGACGTACGTATCCTCTTCATTGGGGAAAATTTCGCTTTTTAATAATCTGTGACCGCCTAAAGTCGATCGTCTACGAGTTGTTAGATTTTTATTTGTGAGTCTGCCTTGACCTTTCGAATTACCATATTTTCCTATCGAGGAAGAGTTACAGCTTCAAGCAATACGAAAGTTGTGGATTTTACATGGGAAAAATAATGTTCTGGCAACCGAAATTCAGAGAACTTAAACCCGAAAGCCCTCAAGCCAGCTAGAAGATGCTGAAATTAAAACAATAAGAGGTAAGTTTCACATAAATCTACATGTGAACACTTTACAAAAGGCGAATGATCATTTAGGTTGGTTACGATTTAAGAAGTTTTGACAAAGCCAGCACGGCAGCTACAACTGTGCCTTATGTGATTCCCCTCTGGCCACAACGTCAATCGCGAATACTTGCACGGATTGAGCACCGATGAACAAGATAGCTCACCCTCTGCTCAGATGAACGAGAAGAAGCAAACGCGCGTATTCTATTTGACCATATAGCACTTCAACAGGGCCCGGGGTCCTTGCACTTTGGGGTTTTTTTGCTCGTAAATTTTAGGAAGCTGTTGTAGTCTCGTAGGCGAATACAAAAGCCATAGGCTCGATTAAAACCATACCCAACCTACCGGACAGGTAGGACTGGCTCTCCCCGAGTACTGTCATAAAGGTATACCCACCACAGAGCTGAGCTCTGAACCGAGCTCGAGCATTATGAGCGCGCTCTGAACCGAGCGTACTCAGATCGTTCTGATGTAATTATGAAACACACTTGAGCATTGAATATTTATTAATTGTTGTTTATTAAATTGGTTAACCTTCAGTTTCAGAGCAACATGGTTCGTCCGCCATTTCAATTATTTTGTTTATCCTGTTTTTTTTTTCTGTCAAATGTGCCTGTAAGTGTGTAATCAGCTTTATACTCAGCCTGCTCAGTCAATTTATTCTGAGCTCATAGAGCGCGCTCTGATTATGCTCTGCGAGAAAAAAGAAACACGAACTTTTTGTATAACAGTTCAGGTTGTGCTTTGAACTAAAAAAGAAAAACGCCTATTAGTGAAACGTTACCAATAAACAATTAGACCTCCACATTTGCTAGTGCGACAACTTTCTTCGAATCTATTACATTTTTTGTCATCGCAGAATTCAAATTTCATAATTTGTATTCGTGAAAAAGCAAGGTCAATGTTTTATTTGAGAACGAGGATTTTATTCTAAGAAAAGGAATATATAAATCGCAAATTAATTTGCTCAACAGATATCTTTCAAAGGTCTTTTGAAGCTTATTATAAGCAAAAAACAAAACACAAAATAGGAAATGCACAAAATATCAGCTGATCTGTCAAATGTCATATCGTCGGTGAAACCAGAAAACTGTGTAACTCCATTTTAAGACTTTTTCAGGAGAGCATTAAAACATCATAATATTTTTAAGATAGCTAACGTTATATGGCTGATATTTTCAGATATTGTTATAATGTATTATTTCTATTGTATGAAAAGGATTTCAGGTCAACGTGGTGTGTAATTTCAACTTTTTAGTGGAGATACACAGTTCAAGGCCCATTTTCACTCAATATGGAGTTACACACTTTTCTGGTTTCATCGACGATATGCAAATCAGTAATGCCCTCTCCTTCGATCGGACACAATTTTCGGTACTTTTTATAGTACACTTTCCTTTGTTTTCTAATACCTCACGATTGATATATGAGTGAATTTGTGTCGGAACTCGGAACACAGTTCGGTAGGCTGATTACGAAAATCGAAGCTTATTGATCTAAAGATTGAATGGTTAGCAAGTGAATGTTTTTGAAAAAAGAAATAATAGCTGGCTATTTTGTTTTCGACTAAAAATGAGAACTCACATAGGAAGTCAAAAGCGTTTTGAGGACCTATCGCTTCCGTTTTTGAATTTCAATCTGCCAAACAACGAAACAGTGCTTGTTAAATCTTGTAATGATCTTTTAAAATTGTATAGCTCATATTACTTAATTCGGGCAACTTAGAAAGCGTCAATATGTTAAATTCATTCAGAAAAATATAAACCCGCGGACTGTCATGCGTACTCACACTAAATAAAACAGAATTCTGTTTATCTTGAATTCGTACATACTACCAGTTATTCCTCCAGAAGTTCCTAAATTTATTATTTCACAAATTTTATATCTATATTTCATTAGAAATTCATCCTATTCATTAGAAATTGTGATTTTCTGGGAACAAACTCCATTTCCAAAGAGGGATTGGTTCCAGCCAAATATCTACCGCCTAAGGTACTGAGAGTTTTAGAAAAATGTAGGTACTCGGGTATGAGCTGTCCGTTCTTAAGTGAACGGATATTTTATTATCTTCTCGACGACTCTCCAGAAAGTCTTGGAAACATCCTAGACTTACATCAAATTTATTTTTTTCTACGTATGCACTCGTAACTTGCAAACTATTAAAAAAGGAAAACCAATCAAAAAGCAAGCATTTAATGAAAATATTCGAAATATATATTTCAAGTGTTTAGAAATAAAACAAAAATGCAATATTTTCCAATTTTGTGCATGCAATTGTAAAAATTTGTCTTTGCTAAACTTAAAAACAACTTGCATTGTTGTATTAAAACGAATAAAGTCCGAAAACATTTACAGTTTTCTAAAATTAGTTGATAATTGTAAACGTTCAGGCTGAACAAAAGTGTATTTAAATTCGCTCCTATTACGAAAAATTCCATACCACAATTTTTAGTGGTTTTTAGTGTTCCATACCACATTTAGGGAGGATTTCTGAACATTATGTCGTTTTCCATTGGGCAAAAAGAAGCGTCCGGGAGAGTCCGGAATCGAAAAAATCACTTCTGAAACCATTTCATTGGCACAAAAAATACTCTTCTGGTGATTCTGAGGAGAGAATTTCGCTTCTCGATTTGAAGTCAGAATCCGCTCAAGAATCACTCACACAAGTGTAATTTATGTATTTTATACAAGTGAGCTGACAGCAGCCGTAGATTATTTTTTTGGCATTTCACCAATACTATTGTGGATTCTTTCAGAAGCTGTTTTGTTGTTCCATTGGATTTCAGAATGAGTGGATCCCCGAGTGAAACCAATGGAAAATGATATTAATGTCGTTTTCCATTGGGACCACCAAACATCTTTTTCAGATCTCAGATTTTATGCGGCTCATGGAACATGCAACGAATCGATCTCCTTTTGTGAATGGATTAGTGCGTTATTTGACAACAATAGGCATGTTTTTTTGAACTTCGTTCGCAGCAAAGCAAAGTAAAGTAGGAATTTCAGCACGCAATTACAACAACTACGCTCTACTTGACACTTCGAGACTCGCAGTAGTTATTGTAAATTGTGTGCTGAAAATCCTACTTCACTTTGCTTTGCTGAGAATGAAGCTAAAAAAAACACGACTAATATCAGCTGCTCAAATTGCATTTGTTTTTGGTAAAATCAACCATGGAAATCGGTTTGAAAAATGTTTCCTCTGTTGTAGTTACAAATGGGGTAGTTTTGATGATTTGTATTTTCCACGTGATGAGGAAGACAATGAAGATAATAATTCCTCCAAAACTATGTCCATTGCTGTTAATATATTTCTTTATTTTGGTTTTCACGAAACTTTGAACCAAAGATAATGGAATACAGAGATATATAACTTTCCAGTGGAAAGGCGGCTGCCTACAAGCTGTTTTCCCGAAAAATTCATGAAGTCACGCACATATGCTCATTTCTTTTCTAGTATATGTGAGTTCATGAATTGAACTTTAATGCAAGAATTCGCTATTCCGAAATGTGTATTTCACTATTTTTTTCATTTTAATCGAAGCCTTAACAAAAACTAAAATAGTTTAACACCAAACACAAAACAATTGAAAAGCGCGATGCCTATAAAAGCAAAAGGAATGTTGGCCGGCCATTAGCAAAATGCTTTTTTGTAGCTCACACGTATTCACAGACGGGGGTTGAAATTACAAAAACAACAATGTAAACAAATGGGTTTTGGGGGGATAGACGTACGAAAGATATCCATCTCTTTTATTCATTCATCTCTGCTTTGAACATTTGTTTTAAAACATACTTCTTTGAATGACGTAAAACAGCTGAAGTGTATTTGTGGTAGTATGTGTAAATCTGAAAAAATACCGAGATCTGCAAAAAGTGATCCGAATCAAAAAAAAAGATTGATTTTTTGTCCCAATGGAAACGCATAACATTTAACCCTACAGTTAGCGAAATTCTGGCAACTATATTTGTTTATTGGTAAAGGGATTTTGGAAACTGCCAGATTAAAGTTGATTATTGGAAAGGCCGAAAATCTGTAAGGGCCGTTTGCTCATACGACTCTTAACGATTTAAGTTCTACTTAAATACTTATGGGCTATTTTTTTCGGGGCATGAACTGTATCAGGAAACGGCCCTAAGTCAGTGCCTTTCGACATTAAGACCCATAATTCAAATGTTTAAGTAAATAACTCGAGCTGAACATGCCCTGCAAAGTTCCAAACGTCTCTCATTTCGTTCCAGTATATGTGGAAGTTTTGCTGGTTGTTGCGCGTGCTCATCGCGAGTTGATTCTTGATTCGCCATTGTTGTTTTGCTCTATCTTTCTATTTATTTTTCAACAACTACCGCGTGCGTAGCACAGTCCAGAAAGTGTTTTTGCTTTTAATAAAATCATATTTCGGAAAAGCAAAAAAAAAACAGTTTGATTTGCACTAGACACCAACACCCAATACTGTTTTGCTGGGTTCCTGGACTGGACTGTTTTGCTGGGTTTGGTGTGGAAAGGAACGAGACAGCGGTTAAACTGGCCCTGAAATAGACATGGACAGACAAATACCACCAGCTTTCGATGCAGCTAAGAGCTTCATTGGTAATGCCACATTCAATTTGGCAAAAGAACAATGGAACAACACTTGCGGTTTCGTCATAACTCTCAGCTTGTGGTTCACAATCGACACTAAAAGGTCAAAGATCCTAACATCTCTTAATCGAAACCAATTCCGAGTGCTCGCCGGGGTAATAACCGGACACTGCATCAATGAAAACTGAATAGGCATCTTTACAAATGACTTCTGCCGAAGTTGCAGAAATATAATCTGTGGAACATCTCCTGTGTCACTGTCCAGCCCCCCCAAGAACGGCGCTACTTTTGTTTGGGAACACGATTTTTCGAAGAAGTTTCATCAACATGGTTCTTTTAGGTGCATGTCCTACCATGTCGTAACTACAATGGGCCTCAATGACTTCTGGGTGAAAATAGCATAATTGTAAACTGCCCCTCCAACATAACCTCATCTAACCAGGGGATAGATGCAAATGTGCCAAGGTATACAAGTTCCCATTTCACAGATAATAAACAAATAACTATGAGAAACTATACCAATGCAACAGTTAATTGAAAAGTTCGAAACAAAATCAAAACAAAACAGATGAACAGTGTTACGAGGTTCACTACGTGCACATTAAATGCTTACAGACAAGCAGTTTGATTTTCTCAAAACAAAAAAACAATATAAAATAAAATAAACAATTCACATCAACAAAACGAAATTACATCTTACAAACGAAACGTCAAATAGATGAACAAGGTGGTTTAAAAGTTTTGCAGAAGTCCTAGCAGAGTTGAAAAAGCGTTTTCTTTAGGAAGGAAGTACACAAAAAACAAAATTAAATTTGTATTTACAGAAAAAAAAAAATAGGGAGAAAGTAGGTATACATTGTAACGGAAAATAACGCAAAAACTCATTGCCTACACATCGATAGAGGTTATACACGGTCATTTATGACACCAACAACAAAACGAATACAATTTAAACTAAATAAATGTTCGTTTTGCCCTTACCCGGGGGTACCGTGACCCTCAGAATGTGTCGAATGTGGAGTCAATGGAGGCACTGGCGATCCACCAGAATCCTCAGATGGCGTTTTCGAAAACAGATTGCCACCCAACTCGGACACCAAAGTTATGGGTGAGCTTTCCGTTTTTTTTTTGTGTTTGTTTTGTCGATATAAAACAAAAGCATAAACAACAATTTTGATGTGTTTCAATGTTTCAGTGTGTCAAAAAGTGTCAGACGAGAGGGAGATGATCAAGTGGGATGAGTGGAAAGGTGTGTGTGTGTGTGTGTGTGTGTGTGTGTGTGGCAAAAATTTGTTAGCCAAATCCCAGGGTGAGCATTTCAAATAAAAGAAAAATGATTTTTCCAATTATTACTAAGACTGGTCAAAGAATTTTGAGATTGATGTGGAAAACTTGAAGGCATTTGCCGTGGGCACACTTACCTCGAGAATACTTTGGAGAAGACACTCTGATTCGAATCGCCAGTGTTCGGAGCGGACTCAGTGTCACTGGACTTGCCAATGGCACCGACGCCGCCAGTGCTGCCACCAGCTTCACCGGTTAGACCTTCCACCCAGGTGAGGGGATAGGACAATCGCTTAAGCATCTGAAAATATGAAACACGTCTCAGGACACAGTTGCGCAGCAGCTTTTTGTTTTTGTTTTAAGAGCACTTACCTTGTTCTTCTTGTCGCCAGCCTTGTCGAGCTGACTCTGATTAAGCGCGTGTTGGGGTTGCTGTTGGGGTTCATTGTCGTCCACGCTGAAGCTAACGCTGGAGGTCTTCTTGCGTCCACCGCCAACGGATGGCGCGTCCAAGCTGGACGACGTAGTAGTTTCACTGACATTTGTCGGCGAAATAGTTTTCGGTGGTACCCAGTCAGAGCTTAGAACAATATCAGCATCACTGTAGACGGTTTTCTTTGGTATGGGTTGTACATTGGGAATCGGTTCGCGTATATCAATGCCAGAGTCGTAGCGTGAGTGCTTCGATAGTTCTTCCAAGTGTTCCAAATCGATGGCGGCAATTCCACCGGCTAGAGCACCAATGCCAGCGGCACCGACGCCGCCACTTGTCGACGAGGTGGCCGAGTGCGCGTCCTGAGCACGTGCACCACTATCACCCGTTGTCAGTGATTCGTTATCGCCCTCTTCATCCGATGATCTTCGGGATATAGATAAAGAAAATCTAGATGATGTTTGGTTGCCGACGGTTTTTGAGTGGGGGAGAGTGATGCATGTGTTTTTGAGCGTGTGCGATAGAGAGGGAGAGAGAGTGCATATCGAACATGGAATTGAGGTGGGATGAGGGTGATTTTGGTGCGCAATTGACAAAAAGGAAGATGAAAAGTAAACAGAAAATTATTTAATAACTTGAACATATAATTATTTGAACATTGTTTAGTAATTCGTTTGGCTGTCTAATATCAATCCACGACAAGACTTACACTTTGTTTCATTCGCATTCGCTGTTCTTTGCGCTATACATGTCACATGCGGGTTAGGAGTTTACATCTACATTTAGTTACTAAGTTGAAGGAGTAGAGCACACGTAAGGTGGGTCTTTATTGAACAGAAGTAACAGTATGGCTACATATTGAACGGAAATCGACTAGAAAACTACGCGCCCGATATGATTTTATTGGCTAAGTCAATTTCCCAATTAAGAGTGAGGGTCTAGCTCCTACAGACCCTTCGGTTCGTCGTTGATGTTGGGTAGCTAAAGAAGCACCTTACCTTCTTTTAATCCAAATTACAGCGTTTTTTATCGCTAGTAACGATCTTACGATTTTTATTGCGAAACGCGACACTCAGGTGAGGATCGTCAGGGCAACACGTCTTCCTCCTATACCATCTGTGTTGGGAAGTATGGAATCGTCGCTCAATCCCCCCCTGTATGATCTGTTGACGATGGTGAAAAAGAAATTCATCTTCAAGTTGAGATATTCGTTTTGTCAACTGAGTGATGGTTCAAGTAGAGTTAACAGAGAAATCTTTTTTTTGATTGACATATACACGCCAGCGCCCACAATATGTAGACATTCGACGAAGCCACTAGTCTGTTTTTGCAGAAAAGTACGACTCGCGTTCTATAGAGCTCAAGTCTGGGTCGGCATTCCGTAAGGCGAAACGTTATACGAACGATTTACTTCGCAGCTTAGAGCGAATCAAAAAAGTTTTAACGTTTTCGCCTTACAGAATCTGATCCCTGGACTTTTACTTCCCCTAGCCGCCTTGTAAATGAACCGCATGCATTTGGCAATCTAGTCCTCTGACACAGTCAAGGCACAACAGTTTGACAAGTCCCATCATGCAACACTTAACAATTACGCATTCAAGTTATTTTCAAACACAAAACAATGAAATGGCCAAGGGTTAGACAACTAAATCGGCATGAAATGCAGCGTCTGGTTTTAGTATGAAAAGCTTGCGGCAAACACAATTTCAACTGTCTTACCGGTCCTTACTGGGTATGGCCCAGTGATGATCCAAGAGACTCTTCCGTCTCTCCTCGAGTGTAGTACGTTTGTCTGTAATTGACAGAGTTTTCTTATCATCAGCATCGTCACTCTCAGCTTCCGACTTTGATTCAGTCTTAGACGTTTCTTTGGCTTCAGCTTCTTTGTCTTCCTTCTGCAATTATAATGGGGAAAACAAAAACAATTATCAAATGCACACAGTTAGTTGGAAGAGCAACTCACATCAACTGGTGTCACCCGTTCCCGATCGAACGCCTTTGGGAATGCATCACCATCTCGACCGGAACCCGAACAAATCGATTCCTGATCGTCACAAGTCTCAATCGAGCCGACACCTAATTCAGAAAAGGTTTCATCTTTAACCATCAACGAATCTCTACCAGATGGGGAGTGCGTACCTTCCAAGTGGCTGGAGGATGTTGCCTGTTGCTGCTGCTGCTCCAACACTGACTTGGGATAGTAGATCTCGGCCTTTTCTGTTGTATTCGATTCGCCACCGGCGACACGCATATGGGCGATATCATGAAATATGGCAGCGTTGACAACCAACTCCATAGGAGCAATAACACCGTAACTCTCGGGGCCGTGTTCAATAACCAAAGTATCGGATACATTTGGATCGAACATGACTGCATTGGGGGTGACGAGGAGAACACCGCCCACAACACCTTGGCCATCGGTTATGTGCCGCACGTTGATTTTTAGAAAACGTTGAGTGATAACCGGATCGTCACCAGTGGATTCGGTGCCATTTTTCGGTGAGATACGTTCAATGTGTCCAGGTTTGGGAGATCCGGGCCGAAGGCCTTCAAGGATTTCTGAAATGAAGATTTTTTGTTTTGTTGTGTCATCATTTGAGTTTACACCAGGACTTTATTGTCAGAGGGACGTAAGGTACAATGGCTTGCCTAGGGTCTGTTGAATTCAGTATCAATTCTGATGAAGGCGCTGATTGTTCATCAATCAAAACTTTGGCTTTGTTGATCGCAAAAGAACTCTGGGAACTATTCGTGAACAGTAAAATGATGGTAAACAAGCAAAATGAGTGATTGGTTGGGGGTTATACTGTCTGGCTGCACCTTGACAATCGTATCAACACAGAAGAGGTTAGGGGTAAACAAAATTTGTTGACGTAATAATTCAAGCAGACGCTGGAACTCAAGTTCCATTTCTATCATGAAAGTTTCTGTGCTTTTCTTTGTAGATTGGAATGAACGACTAGACCTCAGTTTACCTTCTCAGCACATTATTAGAAATTTAAGGCGAGGGATAATAATTGGTGTATGAGCCTCTGACGGCGATATAGTGTGCAATTTTTCAATATTCCATCGTAGGTAACCTATTTCCAACTCATTGTGCTTAATTTTTTGCCAACAAAATATAGAAAAAAATATTAGAAGAAATTCATGTAGATTTCTTTTGATAAGAGAAACCAAATATTTAAGAAATGATATATTATATCAAAGCGCTGATAACGATAACAAAAAAGCGACGGCACACATTGGTTCCTTTTCTTTTACGAAAAGTCAGCAAAGTTTTCTGAAAATATTCCAAACCAATTTGTGCAGCAAAAACCATTATACTATGCGGGTATACAGTATGCACACATTTTAAGGTTAAATTGCGCCAATCAGCAATCAATACTGTACCCACCTGTGAAGTCACGATAAATTACTCAATTCAGCGAGCCTGGCTACCTCCGCTTATCGCTAAGCAATTAACTTTATCAGTGGTTTTTAAATGAATGCTAATTTCTACGGCTACCTATTTTAATAAAATTCGTTAATGGTTATGTGTCACTGATTGGAAGTATCCACAATTATATGTGGGCCACGGTGCTTCTATATCAACCAGCAGCGCTTAATTTGAGCATCATGAGTTGTTTACATCGCTCGTCTAATTTATCACAAGAAGACATCAGAACTAGTCACACACTGCAAAAATTAAATTTAACAAAATCTTTGTTTACGTTAAGCGCAGACAAACATAATAAATAAAACATGAATTAACGTAGGCAAACGCCAACGGCGAAGGTGACGAATGACGATGGCATCAGACCAGAGTACACAGGCAAATGGATTTTTTTTCTTCTAATTCTAAATAGCAAATATGAGTAATGATTGCAATGCATTTGAATAAACACCAAATCAATAAATATGTTTGTGCAATTAAAGTTCGAGGAAAGAAAACAACAAAAAAGTTTGCATACCCATACCTCCATCACGCCAGAATACAGCTGTATGCATGATGCTTTGGTCGGACTGTTACTGTTTATCTCCAGAAATGCAAGTTACAATCAAATGGATGCAGTTGATTTTAATTGAATTAACATTAAAAATTGTTAATCGTTCGATATGTATCGAATTTGTTTTGAAAATTTGTACAACGAACGAACTGCTCGTGAAGTTTCTTTTTGACGTTTGACAGCAAGTGGTTTTATTTTTCTCGTTGGAAATTTTTGCACGAAGGCAGGCTGAGAACAAGTGCGAAAGAGATAAACGTTGTGGTGGAATGACAACTGGAATTTTGGAATGAAAAAGCTTTAAGTATGCACACAGATATGGCATGAGGTAGAATGACGCTGAGGCAACTTATCCGATGACAGAGATGAATGAATTACATTATCTTTGTCCGATGATAATGATGCAGTTTTCAGTGAAGGTATGAGGTTTAACATGTTGTATTATTCATTTTCAAAAAAGATTTTTGCTCGATGTTCTTAAGGAATATTACAACGTAAAATTATATTGGAAATTGAATTTTTGTTGTGAACAAATTTTAAATGACAATAATTGGTGTTCATATTAAATACATTTTCCGAAATCAATTAAAGGACTTTTTTGAAAAGCCTAAAAGCAAAGAAAAATGGAAAATATTTAAGGCGCGTATGGGTATTGTTATCTTTTTATAGTATGTGCCTATATAGTACAACTTTGTCTTGTGGGTACACATTTGAGATGCGATATTTGGCTTTAATTCGAATTTAGCAACTTACAAACGACTTATTCAATTAATACAAAAAAAGTAATAGGGATTTTCAGGGCTAGAGGTGAAAAGGTATTTAGTAACGCCAACGACGACAATAGAGCCAGATGCCAAGTAATATCAGCCTTATTTATAAACGTATTATAAAGAGCGTATAACTTATTCACCCCTTAAAATGCCTTTAAACGCAAAAACCTTATTTATACAAATTAGTCAACGTTGTATAGATCTTGTATAAGCTAAACGCGCTTGGACGTTGTTTAGTGCCTATATATAGGTGGAATAGGATCAAAATGTAATTTTATTTTAAATGAAATTGGATACATGTATCGAGGTTTTTTTTTTCAATTTTAAAGATTCTACAAGTATCCTCGATAAGAAATATGCGCAGATATAAGATGTTTTTGAAATTTGGTATAATTTACACAAGACTACCATTTCATAGGAGTCCTAAATTTCCAAATTCTTCTTTTTACTTTTCCATTTTTTAATTCCTATTTTGTATTCGAATTTGCATTTCTCACAAGCGTTTTTTTTTTCATCTTTTCGGACAGATATATGAAATAGATTTCTCCTTTTCAGTACCTTTTTTTGACACTAGTATGCATCGGAAAATGTTTTATAAATAAGAATTTTTGGGAGGGTGTATAAAGGCTGTATACACTGCATAACTATACAGGTGTTTAGGCGCGTTTAGCAAATTCTAATAAATAATGCTGCATTTGTTTACCACAAACTGCAAAATTTGCCGATTACACTGTTTGGCACAGTACACAGACAAAATATAATCAAAGATTTATCCTTGTACGCTGCTCGCAGCTAAAAATAATCTCCCATACGATATTCACACAAATAAATATGTCAACTTATTTCTAAGCAGACTCTAACATAATTTAACAAAAATCGAATAACATACCTCTCTCCTCGGTGGCTGTAGACTCTTCTGTGGATAGTTTCCTTTCGACTGGGCTGGATTTTCCTGACGCACTTGATGCCTTCTCGTCGCCAGTTCCTGATCCGGTGGATATGTCATCTTTAGCGGTTTTATCTGGCACCAACAGCTGTTGGCCAGGATATATAAATGAACTGTTCAAACGATTCAAATGTGTCAATTCAGATGGCGTAGTATCGAAACGGGCCGCAACCGACGTCAGTGTATCACGATTTCCAACCGTGTACGATGTTGTTGGTATAGTTGGCAGCGATGACTTCTTTCGTTCATCTAAAAAAGATATAAACAAATGCAGTTGCAGTTAAAATGAAACATTCACTTGAAAACCTGTGCAGTGTGGCGATTACATCCAATTATTTTGTTTTAACCTTTTATAGTCTTCTCAAAGCGAACGAATTCCTCAAACGCCAGACTTATGTCATCGTAGTCATAGATATCATTTTTGTAGGCAAATACAAGAAATTCACAGCGTTCTACATGGCGATAGATTTCCACGTTTTCCATGACTAAACTTGAAAATATTTTTACGCGTCATATAGACAAGTATAGTGTCAAACCGAACCGACGACAGCCGAATTCAAATGGCTTATGAAAGTGAAGTCAAACCATAGTAAACAAAATAGAGATGCCCGCAACATAAAACCGTTTTCCGCTTACTTTTCGACAAGATGCACAGTGTCAGCAGATTTGTGTACAGATTATGCCGAAGAGGAGATCTTTGTTTGTATACAAAATATTATGCTAGAGATAGTAAGTTTCGTGAGTCGTTACTGTCCGAGTATAGTTAAGGATTCCCATCGAGCTGGCGGCTATGTTGCACACTGATTTGCTATTACTTAGAGAGAACTGCTCACCGGATCAATCAAATTTATCGAATGCTTATACTAATTGTTGATAACACGATAAGTGAGTGTTTTGCTGATTGCGAGGCACACAACCACTAACGAAATTACTGTTTACTGAACATGTGCTTTCGACAAGACGGAGAAGTGAATCATTGTAAGATAAGATTTGCATTGGAAAAAGCATTAAGTTGCTCATATCAATGTTTATTGTATATATATACGGAAAGCATACAAATAAATAAATTTTATCACATTTAGCTATCGCAGTTAGTTCCAGTCAACAACAATCAACCGGTAATTACATATATACACGGGTAAATATGGTATGTGAACAATTCGGAATAGTAATTCAAATTGTTACGCTGTCAAACAGTTGAATATTATAATTAATACAGTTATACGTCATTGTGCCTGAATGATGGGTCGGATTTCTGGTTTGTCTGACAGCTGACTAACTTGATGTAGGTATTTTAGTTTTTATTGGGCCAGATTGGTCACGTGACATTTATAGAGAGGTAGACGACATAAATCCTGCCTTCATACTCAGTTGAAATTTCGAAATGTCAAAATTCTAAATAATATGCAATATTATATAGCAACAATTCAAATTGACTAGTCACGCGTTCGTATACCTAGCCCAGATAAATCCAGTTGACGTTTTACATGAACCAGGTATCCGAATTTACCAAATATGCGCAGGTGTATATGGGTATAATGCTGTTTGCACACTGAATGTCAGCATGGTGAGGAATGGTGAAGGCGTTATTCATTGAAAGAAAGATTGTCGTATTTCGTACAATCTACCGTCTCTTAACATTTTCATGAATGAGTGCAGAACGAGTATTTCAGATGTCATCTTCCTTCATGTTGTTGTAATGTATGACATGAAAAGAAACTGTCTTTTGTGTAATTAAATTTGCCAAGAAAATTTTCAAAATCTTCCCGAATGAAGAGACATAAGAGCATGACAGAGCACACCCTATCAGTTCAGAATAAATTGATTGAGTAGTCTCAGTAAATGTCTGAGCAGTATATTTTGAAAGCTCACCCAAATGATTGCTGATCAGTGATCAGAAAAGGAAAGTTAGAAGAAATACAACAAATATTACAAATGTTATATTTTTGCAGTCACATGACAGCTAGTGCTTAACTGTTCGGCTGTGAACGAAAAAAAAAACAGTATAAAGCTGATTACATACTTACAGGCACATTTGACAGAAAAAAAAACAGGATAAACAAAATAATTGAAATGGCGGACGAACCTTGTTGCTCTGGAACTGAAGGTTAACCAATTTAATTAATTGCAATTAATAAATATTCAAATTATACATATATTTATTAAAAATGACAGCTATTTGCTCAAGTGTGTTTCATAAATACATAAGAACGATCTGAGTACGCTCGGTTCAGAGCGCGCTCATAATGCTCGAGCTCGGTTCAGAGCTCAGCTCTGAGCTAAAAAAAAAAAACGCCTAATGTTAGCTAGATATTCGAACGTACGTGTACCAACGATCAATAATGAATTTTATGAGACAGGAAAAATAAGCATTGTTTGGATCTGTAACAATGTTTGGACAGTCATTAGTCTGAAGACCGAAAATCACGCGTTAGTTATGTACAGTCCACGACGTATATAAGAAACAAAGTGACACAGTGTTTCCACATGCCTTTCTTATAAGTGATGTGCTTTTATATGAGTGTTTCTTATATCGTGGGTTGTACTTCCTAACTAACATTTGATGCGCAGTCCACAACAACAACTACGTTCTATATCCACCATCATAACAGCTCAGTTGCATTTGAACGTCCCTCCAGCCATTGCGATACTTTTCATTTCACATAACATCCGAGTGGAAGTGAACACAAACAACTCAATATTAGATGTCATCCATGCACTGTCAGGGTATCAGATCTTTGATTAATAAAAAACAAATTGCGGACTGTTTCCTTTTTAATTACTCAACGGTCGACGTTCTACGTTCTCTGATAAAATGTTCTATGCACTAGAAATGCAACAGACATTTAGAAAAACAAATAAAAAAATTAACATTTCTCTAAAACAAAAACAAATACAAAAATTTAGCGTTTGTGCACAGCGAGACCGTTCAATTGTCAGCAATTAATATTCATTTGCGTGTTGCATACGGTTCGCCATCACAAATCGTTGACAGCATGCAAACGAAATTTGATTTCCTATTCCTACAAATAAATTCTATCGTTCGTATTGATTTGAACATTTTACAATTCTCTAAGCGTTGCCGGTGAGATATAGAATTTATTATTTTGTTTTCGTTTTTCTCAGTTTTAATTAATCGATTTTCAGCGCGTATGGTAGACGGTGGGTGGGTTCTGCATAATTAAACTCTGAATGGAAAATGTTTCCCTAAATGTCAGTTGGGAGATGGTATAATTCGACGACGCATTTGGGAAGGTGTTCTCGTTTAGGAACTCGTGTGCAAGAGACCACACAATGGGTGACAGATAAGAGTGCCTATTGTATTGGCAATGGTTTGGTTAATTTATCTCAACTCAGATAATGGCTCACCGCAACCACTTTTGAACCAGTTCGAAGCACTTTGCAAGTAGTCACGGATAGATAAGTAAATAAGATTATGCTCTGCTTTTGGGCAGAAATTAATTCACGTGCGCCTAAAAGTATGAACTTCTTTTTTAGTAGCAATGCTAACATGATATTGAAATAAAAATTTTATTTTTTGACATGGCCCACTTAAGATTCTTTTTAAAGCATTTGTGCGTGTGGCTTTTTTTTGCTTTTGACATTTGAGGTCTCAAGAATAGGAACTAGTTTAGTGTGAAAGTTCGGATATGTGGCTGTCTTAAGAAAAGTCTCAGTTTTGATTCCCAGATCGGTCACATGAACACGTTTTTCTGTTGGTGTCTATGGAAGGGTAGCCGACGAATCTTAGCCGACAGTTCGTATATGTGGCTGATTTAAGAAAAGTGACATTACCGACCAATCTAGTTTTTGTGTTCTAGATCAGACTGTAATCTAGTCAACTTAAGATAACTAGGTTTTTGAATGTCCCCAGTTTGCTCTGTTTTTCTATTTTTGATGTAACGTAGACCGATGTTGCAAATTTTTGTCAATATTTCAGAATTTTGTATTGAAAAGAAGATTTAAGAAGTCAGGTGCGACATTCAGTTAGGCGGAACTTTCAAACGTTTTCGTGTGCATGGACGATTTACTTCCGCAACTCAGAGCAAATCATTCGTGCGCACGAAGAAGTTTCAACGTCTTCGCCTTACACAATCTGACGCCAGATTAACGCAAAAAAAAACATATTCAAAACTACATTCTGTCGCGTTTAGAAAGGTATAATATTAGGAGCTTTGTAGAGAAACGCAAATTTTAGTCGACATTTCAGTTACAACAATAAATACTCCATTCAAGACTTACTTGTCAGCCGGTCAACACTTTCGAAACGTCCCTCAACTTTTGAGCGCAAAGAATCCAAATCAAATGGCGCTGCTAGGCCGTGATCAACACTGCGTGATTTGCTCCTATTCGAGAAAAAGAGAAAAACGAATGCAACAAATTAGTATGTTTGTTCAACGAACCAAAAATTGTTGGATAATTAATTTTATGAATACCATTACGCCATCTATTGAGCATGTGAATAATGTTACGCAACTCAAATACTATTAAAAATCACCAAAAGATGTCGGTAGGATTTATAAACCAGAATGCAATGTTTTACAACGCTTATTGAGTACCTACCTATTTGCACACGTTTTCACAATTATGACAAGCATTTTGACAGAAAAACAAAACTCTATCAATCTTGTGCGATTGTTGTCCCACACATTGTTGTCTTGAACAATATTTTGTTTCTTAATTTCCAGAACGTGCACCTTAAACAAATAATAAAATGTTGACCAGAACGATTTATACCACTTTGGAATTTGTTTACAACTAAAAAAAAAAAAAATTATTGGCTCATTTAAATGCAAGGCACTTTGATCATAAGGTGTTACGTGTGTATTTGAAACGACTTGAGGGGTGTAGCCGATTAAGCTGAAAGCCAGAGTGCGCTTGAATAGGAATTTTCAAAATTCCCATACAGCGGCGTATTCTAAAAATAACTGAAGAGCTTGTGTCCTCTTACAATGCCAGAAGAAGATGAAGCACCATCATCATGAGATCATGAGAGAAATCAATAAGACTGGAAAAACAAAATCCATGAGATATAATTTATCAAAAAATGTCCTCAAAGTGATTTCCTTGACGATGTAAAATCTATAGATACAAACACTTGGCGAAAAAAACAAGTACGCACTTCGGAGTAGTGATACAAATAGAAAGAAACTCAAGGTTCCAACATTGAACTTGACCTTTCCCGGCAGTCGCAGTTTAGAAGTCGTCTTTGGAGAGGCAACAAACGTGCACATGCATGCGGTAGGTATATGTGGAGCGCACAGAGCGCGCGCGTTCAAGTGCATCTGTTTCTACATTATGGAGCACACCACATGCAATTGGAAGGTTTCTACGTGCATCTCATGCAGGGTTCTTTATTCGATTCAACTCATTTGCTATGTTGCTGTGGTTATGATAGACTCCGACTTCATCATCGCTGATGTGAAAATATTTTTGCGTAGCTATAAGTGCCACGCGTAGCATAGTACAAGTGCAGTCAGAGGCGTACTTGTATAAGTGGATCGCTCGGGAACAGATGAGATGTGATTTTTTTTATTGAACAAGTGTGCTTAAGTGTTTGCAGGACTAAAAATGTTATGTTGGGATTGGGATGGTCTTTTCATTTGCAGTTGAAAATGGAGCAGGCTTCACTGAAGTACGGAAAGACCTTTTAAAAAAGGCAGTTTGGATTTAAGGAGCAACCACTCACAGACGTCTGAAAGCAAGCGAATGTTGAGAAATAATGAGGTACTACCTCGAGGGGACTTAACGTTTGTTCCTGATTTAAAATGGAAATAAAGGAACCAACTATTAGTATGGAATAAGTTGCGATTAGAGAGAGTTTCGCAGATGAAGAGATTCTTGAACGATACTCAACGCGAATTCCGAGGTGAAGGTTGTCAAGTAACCCACATGCGTTCACCAATCCAAATCGAATACAAAGTGTTGTGTATTCTGGGATTGCGTGATCTGGTCCCTGGTCAAAACTGACATAATAGTTATCTTAACTTTAAGTGAATGGAAAATTTAGTATTCATGATTTCAAATTGGTTTAGAAAGATTAAAATTTTGTATTTCTGCAACGCAAATAAACAAACTAATTTGTTAAATGTGGAGATTCGCACTGGGTATCGACGTCCTGGATTCAAGACTTTTAGTAGCAAGTTACATTTCCGAAATCAAGGGCGAACTTTACCATTTGTGGTTCCATTCGAATGTCAATCTACACGTGGGGGTTTTCAAAGTCGATGGTTGACGTCAGTCCATTTCATGCATGTCATGGAAAAAAACTGTTCTCTTTAATTTTATGTACCACTCAAGAAGAACTGCTGATTTCGAATACTGTAGTTTCTCACAAGCCTTTGGTTGAAATAACGCGTGGTTACGCGTGAAAAAGAAAAATCCGACAAACTCCTCATCAGGGCCAATGCATTCATGTTGGCAATGCTCAACATCGGTGCTGTCCTTCGCATCACTCCACCTCGTATAAGATAATTTATAAGATTGATATGCCTGCTTACAGCAAACTTGCGCACATCCTTCGATTCGATTCAGTTCAATTCATCTTCCTTAACGCATTTGTGGAAAGCCTTGAAAACGTGTCTCTTAAATGAAATGGCAAAATCCCACGCTTCACCCTCGAATCAGATTCCAATTAATTAATCCCCCTCCGCCAAAATCATAAATCAAAGCAAATATACGGACAGTCCTCGTTCAACTATCGCTTTCGGCTAAATAACATGAAATAATTCACGGCCGCAATGTCTCGCGCAATCTTCCTTTCTCCACCGGATGCATTCAACTTATCTCCGCGCGCCATTAACAGCACCATATTCAAATCCGAGCCGCAAAATGACAAAAGCTTTAATTTCCTTGATCGTATCAGTTCCGTACGTACACCTAGAATATAGCTATGCGGAAATCGCTTCCAGCAGCAGGTCCAGTTGCAGTTCACCTACGTACGTAGAGAGACACGCATAAATCACGCGTCTTAATTGATAAACATAGGTACTCAATAATCAGCCGCTGGCCACTGGCATTTTTGTAGCATTACACACGCAACCGACAAAGGTGCGAAAAGTCCAATCAAAAATAGACCAAGAAATCGCTTGATACATAAATCAAGTTTCTGAAATGCTACAGTATTATCTCGTTCAGAGTTGACACGCAGCGCACGGATGCAAATCCCGAGTGCAATATGTCTTCAGGCGGCGCATTTATGCAAATTTTTTGCACAATGACAGTCTAGTTGTTGGCGGCGGCACAGCGAACACAGTACAATACCTTGTCAATCTCTCGCTATATGGCTGCTAGATTGGTTCGTTTAGATTTACAATAAAACCGTTTTGAATATTCAAATTGAAGTTTGTGCTACCACAAAACAAAATGTTATTGTCACGCCGAAATAATTAATTGTTATTTCTATTTGACGTTCAGTAACCCCGGGAATGTTCTGTTGTTTATTTGACATTCAAATGGAATGTCAACGCACGTACAAAAGAGTTGATATTTTGCGTTGCGTTGAACACACCTTGTGGTCTTTGTGCAGAAATAATTGAACCAACAGTTAATTAATGGAACTCTTCGACAGTTTTAGAAGAAGCAATTGGTTTGGAAAGAATTCGGCTTGGAACCGCTAAATTGGACGTGCGTTGAATGTAAAACGTGCGACTAAACGTGTCAGCGTGGATGAATTGTTTTAAGCATTTCGTTGTGCTTAATGTCTTTTCGACGTTTAATTACTGTCACGAGTGGGTGGACACTTCCGTTTTGGATTGTAGTTGACTTCTTGCGAATTAGTATTATAAGCCAAATATAGACAGAACCAAGGTCGTCTGCGCATTTATGTGCGTCTGGGTGGGGTGCTGTCAAACTGACAAGCACCTATATTTTTTACTTGCGGAGCTAATTGTATCGGTGGAATTTTGAATTTTCGTGAAACTTTAAGCCTTCTTTAACTTTTCTTACTTTCTTTCTTTTATAAAACTCAGAATTTTCGTTAAACTTTCAAGCTTTTTTTAACTTTTCTTTTGTCGCTTCCATTTTAATAACACCAATCAGAAATGTCATAGTGATGGGTGCCTTCAGAGCAAAAATGAAAATACTTTTTTGCGCTTACATATACACGGTGCTATTTCAGGCTTTTGAAAATTCTATTCTTGTTAAACTATTTAAGAACAAATGCGAGAAAATCAGTAACTTGAGGTGTTCCTAGTCATCTGACAAGTCAATGGAATATTGCAATAATTTAAAAGCTGGTTATAAAACTACATCTGTTCACCACCAAAACTAAGCAATTTTACTTGGTTGAGCTTGGTTTTTATTCACTGTAATTTTTTTCTGACTTTTGTTCTTAATGAAACTGTTTCCTGTATATGAATTCTTCAAATTGACAGATTCTTAGAAACTCATTCAGTCCAAAAAAGGTTTTTTTTTTTATTTTATATTCATGAACTGACAACTTATTACTGAGTCATAAACAGAGATGAATAAATAAAAGAGATATATATCTTTCGCATGTCTATCCCCCCAAAACCCATTTGTTTACATTGTAATTTTTGTAATTTCAACCCTCGTCTGTGAATACGTGTGAGCTACAAAAAAGCATGTTGCTAAAGGCCGGCCAACATTCCTTTTGCTTTTATGGGCATCGCGCTGTTCAATTGTTTTGTGTTTGGTATTGAAATTGTTTGTTTTTTGTTAAGGCTTCGTTTAAACTAAAAAAATATTGAAATATACATTTCGGAATAGGGAATTCTTGCATTAAAGTCCAATTCATGAACTCATTTATACTAGAAAAGAAATGAGCATATGTGAGTGACTTCATGAATTTTTCGTAGCTTGTAGGCAGCCGCCTTTCCACTGGAAAGTTATTTATCTCCTTTATCAACAGCTGCTCATATGACCGATCTATGCCAATCAAAACTGAAATCCATCTAGTCAGCCAGCTGTCAGACTTATTAAACTTGAACGTCCCCATTGCTTCATTACTCTTAGTTTAATGACTTGAATGAGACAACATGTATAAATGAATATGGTTTTGCCTCAAATTTTGACATTAGGGGAATGATGATGTAGAAGGTTAAATATCCAGTTTCGAACCATTAAATAGAAAATTGCACCTTGCCAAAGTTTCTAGCTTCGATTATGTCAAGTAATTAGAAATGCACAACGAACAACCTCGGCAAAATGTGCCAACTGACTGTTTTCTTCATTCAAAGGTTGATATGATAATCAGCACATTTTGAAATATCAATTTTTTGCTGCGCAATAAAGATAACAATATTATTTCGCGCGAGGTCATTTGTGAACACCTGCGTCTGGACCCGTCAATCGATTTATAAAGTGGCTATAAAATATGCTTGGACAATAAACTAATGAGTCCTTAAAAATAAACGGCGTAGGACTGCAACTAAAACGGTGTTCAAAAGTAATTTTCGTTTGTTTAGTCGCAACTATTTTATACATATAGTGTAGCTTTGCTGCGCTTATTGAAAATGTCCATGAACGGGTCGTATACTCAACTTGTTGCCTTATACAATAATTATTTTGGATTCCTCAATGCCATCTCTGACTAAAACCACGAAACAAGCATTTTTAGAGAGAATAATATTGCCCCTTAAGCCGGCAGCAGCTGTTTCAAAACGAAAAATCCCATACAGTGACAGTGACAACGAAATCATGAACGAAAATTTGTAGTAGATTGCTTGGTACAATTATTCACTCTCTTTTGCACACATTTATCGGTCGGGACAGTTGGACTAGTTTTGTAGCAGCTGATGGAAACTATTTTCCGCTGCCTTGCGAGGAAAATTGCGAACAGCCATAATCAACAGGAATATTCAAGAAATCACGCCAAAAGTTTATGATTTTCAGTCATAGATCCATACAGTTTATGTAGTGACATAATCTTTCTAGAAGTATCTCAAACTCTGTAAATGTGAACAGGGTATATCGCGTTCAAGAGCAACATTGTAATCAATTTTTAAACAATATGGATGATATAGAGCTTACCGACCAACCAAGGATCTGTTTTGTAGGCAGCTAAAATAATGTACTATGGTTCCTTTAATCAAAGAATCTTCTCACAATCCTGTGTCTGTGCAATTAGCTACTGGTTTCACCTAATTCACATCTACGTTGATCTGCATTGAAAGCCAACAGGTATATGCGGTTCAAATATCTCTGACAGAAATTTAAGAAAATTCTTAAAATGCTGATATTTCTATTCCAGGGTTTGGTCCTCACATACCTATGCTTACGGCTACAGATAACAAAATAAACTTAGCTTAAGAGTGTTGCTTCTTTACTGTCATTCTTTGTACGGACACTTTTGTATATTAAATGTCAGCCAGTTTTACTCTTCGAAGTTCTCCGTAATTTGTTTGAAATACGAATCCTTAGAACTTTTGACATTTCTGAATATTTTGAATGCTTGCTTTGGTATCAATAGTGCCAAACGAAGCGGACATAGCGTCAACTATAGACAAATCATACTGAGACGTATTTTCTGCTTCTGAATATTATTAACTTCGATTTCATGTGTAAATTTTTCTTAAATAATGAAAAAAAAATTGCTCAAAATGTTTTGATTTTCTATCAAATTTTTCATAAATATTTTAAGCAAATGTGAACTTATTCCTAAAAAAGGTACCTACTATCCACACGTAAAGAATAATTTAAAATTTAACGGATAAAATTCTATGGACACTGCCACCAACTTTGCCCACAGCGGAAGTGGCTCATAGTTTTTGCGAGTGTGTTGGTTACTCAGAATTTTTGAAGTTACGTGGCATTTGTCAATACAAATTTCTATGTACTAGTGCACCAAATCGTGACCACTCCGTAAGAATATAGCTTGTAGGCAAGTAACGGAAAATCGACCGGAGTTGGTAGTCTCAGTGTGGTTTGTCTATGGCGTCAACTGTCAAAGTGCTTTCTGATCTATTATAAAATTCAAGGCAACGCATTTTTTCCTACGCCATTTTCACATTGAATCTGCATGGAATTTCTCTTTTACTTGGTGAACGCCTATGTCTGCCATCAAGACTGTCATTCAAGTGACAGATGTCATGTATCGGCTTAGTTTCTATTTAATTTTTTACTTCCGATCATGTTGTTACATTTATATATTGATTTAATGAAAACATGTTTTATTTTTAATTACGATGCATTTAATAACTTAAACGCATATCGATTACGTTTGAAGAAAAACTTGCATCATAATATATCTCGAATTACTTTCAATTAAATCAACTAATAGAACAACAGCCTCGCACTAGTCGAGTACAATGTCAGCAACCTTCCCTTTCCATTACAACGTGTCATCGCCACCTTCCTCTCTCTCTATGTTCAATATCCAAACACAATTGCAGCATAATTTGACAAGACTATCTCATTTAATTGACTAATTATATTAATGGTTTAATTAAATTAAATATCGACTGAGATCTCAATACCCGCAAACGTGAAGTGACAATAAATCGCACCACAAATTCCCTTTCAACATCTACACAAATTTGTTAGATTATTCCACGAAGAAGATACAGAGATAACTCAATCCGATGAAGAACAATATCAAAATAGCGCAACTAATTAAATTCGCTTTCTACTGTCGGCACGCGGCGCTAACGGCGGCGTCTTCTTGTAGTCTGATTTCGCCTTGAACTCAAGTATCCTTAGCCATTCTGCTTCTACTTCTAGCACAAGTTTTGCACCTTTGCGCAAAGCGCTATAAATTTAATTAGCCGTCGTTGACGGTGCAACTAAAAAGACTTGATATAGATATAACTAAAGCCTGTGAGTACAGAGAAATAGATTCACAGCGGGTGGAAGTCGAAAGTCTGTTTTAATTATACAGTTATTATCATCACTTTCATTTGATTTGACTATCTCTGGGTATTTACGTCTAGATTATTATTTAAATTTGTAAACAAAAAAGGTAACGGGCGGTAAATGCACCACTGATTCTGAAAGAAAAGTATATCCCTATATCATTTAATAATAGATAATAAATAATTGAATTGCATAAACAAAATATATTTCACATGTCAATAGATGATGAATAGATCTGTAAAAAAAATGTAGTTTTAATTAAAAATTCAGATTCCCATGTGCATGATAAATTATTTTGTGCGCATTATTATTTTTTACTCACAAGTGTAGAATTTTTTACATATATTACAAATATTATATTCATGCCAACAAGTTTGTTACATAATGCCATGCAAGAGAGATAAGAAAGAGTGTTAAAGAGGCACACTTACCTGCGTGCTGTTATTGCCAGACTGTCAACACTGCGTGACATAAGGGTGACATCTTGACTAGCTCTACGTGACCTGTTAGTATAGGTGATTTACCAAAAAATAAAAGAAAAACAAAGAAAAAAAAACACAAAATAGTAAAAAACAAACAAATCAAACACAAACTTAAATGTTAAACTAAAAAATAGAAATCAACACGAGTTTTAGTTTTGTAACGTAATTAAAAGAAATGTAATAGAAACGGGTGTATTTTTAATCTGTAGGTGAATATTTAGCTTTGTTGCTATATTTTGCTTGTGGATTTAGTGTTTTCTTAAGTGTTTCCTCTTAAAAATTAGTTTTGATTGAGTGTATTTCTGCATACAACATCACAAGTGCGAGATTAATTTTGGACTGCAAAATAAGTAATAAAGGTAACAGGATCAGCGCCATTAGTTGTTGAAATGGGAACTATCATTTAAAATTTTTTTTCTTGTTTCAATGGGGATACCTAGTCAACTAGATTTGTCTGGACTAGGTATGGGAAAGCGTTGGCTAGTCAATTTGAATTTTTTTTTGACACTTTCTGAGTATGCTGGCAGGATCATCTGGGACGATAAACGTCAACTGGAAAAACTATTAAAAACGCAACTACATCAATTCAGTCACCAGTTGGACTTACTGAACTAGAACGTCCCCGACATAAATCTTATGATGGTAATAAGGAAGTTTCTAGTACAATTTTCAGCTACATTTTAGGTCTAATTGAAAGATCATATAACTTCACTGTCAAATGTAAACAAATTTAAACAGCAGCATCCAAAAATTTATTCAAATTAATGTCGTAAAAATAATAGTTTAACGACAGGAGAAGCAAATTTTTAAAATGAGTAAAGGTCAGAAGTCGCACCTATCTGCAAGCATTAGTAGCGTTACTGAAGCAATATATAGCTAAAACAAACGTCACTCCAAATGGTGAATGGCATTGAACCAGTTGGATTAAACTATTATTCCACTACGGATTTTAGAGCAAAAATTAATTTCTCTTATACAAAAATTCATTGAAATACGAAATTCCACTCAAACAGTATACGCAGTTCGTGTAAGGAATTCACAAATTTATTTTTGGACTGTACAAACGAAAATAGACTTATAGCTCAATGGACAGCAGCTGTTCCTGATAATTTGTGGAGGAATACGACTGTCAAATTTTAAATTTAAGATGAATCAGTTCTATTATTCAATTTGTCACGAATGGGTGTAAGCAGTCTTCCCAGACTTTGAAGACTGTTTTCCCTTTTTTTTTATCAGTAGGTACAAGCATTAATTTACCCCTAAATTCGGAAAAAATCCCTTTTTTCCTCCTAAATGAAACTTTCATTTATTTTCATATGAAAAAATTAAAAAAAATAAATTTATGATTTATTTATAACAAAAAATTCAAAGTACTTTAAATGTAGTTTTAATTTTTGTACATGTACGTAGACGTTTGATGGGCTGTTAATGTTCATGTCCAGTATGAACATTTTATTCTGAGTAATATTTATTTATTCGTAGTGAAAACCAATTTAAGTTTCACTGAGCTTTTTTATTTTCCCATCAATCTGGGTGTAAGAAGCTGTAGGCCTGTTCTCCAATTGATCTTTTGCGACATTTATTTACTATTATCATTATTATTATTACTATTTATTAACAGGTAATTTTAAAATAGAGCTAACAAGCCTAAACATTTAAACTGAGTTTTTTTTTTTGGCTTAAGTAGCATCCCGTCAGTACTCTTGCCTTTTTGAAATATATTTTTATGGCCACACGTTAGCATAGGCAAGATATTTGCATTTATTTGCAAATCCATCTGCATTCAATTATAATGTAAGATGCAATTTTGTTTGTTTTGTGTTCAGATTTTGTCCGGTAAATTTATTTGAGACTTTCAGGTGAGAAAAGCAAATGCAGGTGGAAAAATCGTTTGTGATTCGCCAAAACCCATGCAAAAGAATGAAATGCGAACCGTTTTCGAAAGCTTCTGCAAACTTTTACTTTGTGCAGATGAAATAAAAAAAAAAAAACTGCGTCACAATAGAATCCACAACTGTATTTTTTCACATGTGTCATTTCTGGTTTATCAAAAGTGAAGCCATTGGTGTGGAAGCTGGAACTTGTAAAATACTTTTAAGATAAATCGACATCAGCAAAATTCTGCTGTACCTACTATTTTGTTGCCACCTCTATCTATATGGATCTAAATCAGTGAATAAACGAATCAATTTATACCACAAATTACTTGACACAATAATTTTCCCCACATGGAACATAAATGAGCTAGACGACCTTGCGGCCGACAATCACAAGACCGAGCATATTTCCTCAGAACCATTGTTATATGCGAGTATATGTTTTATTTTTTGTATTTCTATTAAATGTGTGTTTATCTAAAAAGCAACTAAATGCGATAAGTAGCCCCCGGTTAGCGTTCACTCAAACGAAATATCTCCGACTAAAATTAAAACTGTCGGCTCCGTTAAAAGCTAAAAGCATTTTATCCAACCTTGATCCAATTTACAGTATCTGTGTGATACGCGTATTGTACTAGTTGGACTAGAACACGATAGCCTCCAAGAAAAACAGAAAAAAAAAAATTCACATTTCGTGAAGCTCAAATATCCATACATCAAAATAATGCTCGCCTCCTTCCCCAGAATGTTGCTCTCAAGAACACAGTGTGTGCGCTCAATCAATCGCTAAACAATAACAAAAATTGTATTATTCCGAATAACAAATTCATTAGACGTTTATTCCTCCACAGATTAGGCTACTCGCTGTAATGACTTATGCACACGTACCAAACCATGAGTGTTACGAGTATTATATTGTTTTGCTTACAAGTGGGCGGTCTTAACTTTTAATCAAGCACTCTCGTGTGGTTTTATATAAGCTTTACACTTTATTGGGCTCTTTATCAAAGTGAACTATCGATTGAATTGAAATTTATGATCTTCACTGTGTGAGATTAATTGAGAATCTGTCTCGAGTGTCAAATTCTGTACATATAACAACTCAGCGGAGGTGTAACTCGTTAGCATTTTTTTTTCTTTTTCTATTTTTAGTGACCCAAACCCAACGTGTCGTAAATTCCAATTGGATCAACAGAATTTCTGATGCAATGCACGAACAAATTAAGAATGCACAGACGCAGGGTTGATATTGAAATTAATTGGAAATATTTAACCAGTGGTAGATAATCTATTTTGAACAGCGAATGTCTGCTATATATTTCTTTCTTTAACTTTATGTTACTCATACGCCAGAGTGTGTAGGCTGTGGCTTTCGTAAATCGTGCGTTATAGTCCGTGTGGTCACGTGAATATATTTAGATAAAGTGAGTTTTTTTTGCATGCACGTATCTGGATCTAGAATGTCTATGACAACGTGGAGTTGTAGTAGATTTTTTTTTTTCAACTGGGTTAAGCGACACTGACATTCGCAGTTAATAAAACAAAGTACACACAGCCGTTCTACTTAGGTTTGCTTTTGGAAAACGGCAGCTTACGAATCGGACTTCCCTTGTTATGGTGTTTCACAAGAATCACCGGCGTGGAAATTTCAACTAATTGACAGATGTTCAGTACCAACACGATTCTATTCCTTACTCCTCACTGACATGTGACTACTGTCGATTTGAGACATGTCTAATTCATATTCCGTTGGATCTTGCAAACAAAAAGGATAGCCAGTCAGATGTGAACTAGACTTGAAGCTACTTCTGCTAACTACAAGGGGGCGCAAACGTCATTACCCTACCGAGAGATGCTATAGTTTTTGCAAATGGCGGCAAATATCAATTCCACTTTGTAAAGCAAACAGATAAAAAAAATAAACCTCAACACGATATGAATCGCTGTAGTCCTAAACTATTGTTTAGATTTTTTTGCGGAATAGTTCGTCGGTGAATTTCGACGCAGATTTCCCGGTCGTCCAACACCAACTCTGCAAACGTTTAGCGTATGGGACAATACGAAATGAAAGCAGGACTGCCGAGAACAAATACTGTCAACGGCGAGTGCTGCAGAGGCATGCTCAATGACTTTCTCCTTCCTTAATTGGATGAATTGGGACTGGATAATATATCGCTCTAAATTCTAAAAGAATGGAACAATATTGCACGAGCCACAACCGAAATTCTGAGGGTCGCGTAATCTCTCGTTTGGCGTTCTGCACTGCCCGGCAAGATCTCGTATTTTTAAGCTACAAGACTTCTTTTTCTGGGACTTTCTGAAGTAACGAGTCCGTATCCGCTCTTCAGAAGAATGCGAGGACTTTTCGATTGAACTTCTGCCAAGAGTGATGGAAAATGTCATATGTTCGATGTGTGGTTTGAAACTTGTTAAAAAATATTTCGCTTCAAATTATAGCACTTTTGAGCTAGAAAACTAGCTCATTATCGGACTCGTTTGAACTGATTTGAATTGTTCGTGGATCGAATGCAACGTTAGAATGCTGTTGTTTCATGTTGTGGTTGTTGTACGAGCTTATTTCCTGAGTTACAACCACTTCAAAATAAAATTTACGATCTTTAACATAGTTTGTACAGGAAAGTGAATATTTTAGTGATGCCAAGTTCATTGGTTTCCAAATTAAATTGTTGCAACAGAAAAAATTGTTCGTGCTTTGTCGAAAGTAACTTAAGTTTTAATAAAAAGCAAAACATGTTGGTAAAATTCGTAAGCAGAAAATCATAGAACATTTGCGAAGTTTTTGACAATAACGAACCCCAATGAGCGAAAAACCGGCTCCTGATTTTCAGTGATGCTTTTGGATTTGGGTTAAAGTATTATCTAGCATATTCAGCTTATAACGAAAATTTATTTACGTATTGGAGTCATAATAATAATAAGAGAGTAAACATTTTAACGGTATATAAACATAAAATCCGTATTTTTGTACTAAAACAAATCTTAGTACACCCTTCTGCATCAATCAACAAAAAGTGTATTTGTAAAGCATGTTATCAATTTTTTTATATTAATTTTTAAATCTCTCAACAATATTTTGAATGGACCTAAATAAACAAATCACTTAATGAGTAGCTGTTTTCAAAATTTTTTTCACACGTTCAGATGTAAATTTATTGGGAAAATATGAATGTTTGGATAATCTGTTTACAGTGAAAAGAACAGAGCCGCTTATTATTCAATACTTTAATTGATTGGATACATAATTAAAGAAGACTGATTTAAGTATGCGAACAAATCCAATGAAGACAAATGCGATCAGTCTGTTTGTTTACCTCTGTTCAAGTCAACAAATTAGCTAACCTAGCATGATCACATGCTGATAAGTCCGTATATTTTAAGAAATAATTCAATTCAGCCAGCAGTTTCAAAAGTTCTTTGGCAACATACTGTACATTAATAGAATAAACAATTTTTCTTACACATGTTCCACCTCTATTAGCCATGGTAAAAAGGGAATTAAGTTTTTAAGTAAACTTTAAGGTTGGGAATGGGCACAAGCGAAAGTTGACAGTACGTTTTTGACAGTTGAGTTGAGTGAAATAAAAAAAGACATCTATGCGAAAAATTCACTGAATTTTAGTAAACCAACATACGCCCAATTTGCCTTACAATTGTAAACATAATCACTTTCTATCAAATTATGTCTAATTTATTTATATCGATATGTCATAGTGGGTTAAACTTTAATAGCGATGCCAAAGCATAGTAACATACTTCAACTGACGAGATTGAGTCACAATCACAAGATTTTAGCTCAATCTTCACAAAAATTAACCAACCACACAACTGTCATCCCGGCATATGCACAAAAAAATATCGAAAGCTCCTAATACGAAATTCTGAACGCCCCCCAGCAGAAACAAACAGAACAACAATGGCTCGCATCTGTGAATATTGATGTTTCGTGAATGTTTTTGTTTCCGTTACTTATGTAATTTCAAAGTCTGTTTTTGTTGTAAAACCATTACTATAAAGTGAATGTAGTCAAAAGGTGGTTGGACGAAGAATTCCGTCGGAAAGTTTGACAGCCAATGTCAATGTAAAAATGAATCAGTTTCTGAAATAAAAATATTGGGATTTAAGAAACTTTTTGCTAAATCTTGTCAAAGGGAAATATTTTAACGTCAATGATAGCAGCCGCAGTGACTCTGTGGTTTGTTTGTTAGACTACTAAGCGATGGGTGCCAGGTTCGAAAAACACAAATTCCATATTCATGTTTTTCAACTGCGCCATTTTTTCGGGAACGTCTGACAAACATCCAGGAGTACAACTGTCATGAAAGAGCTTCGGGCTTGGCATACAATTTTATATCCTTTCCATTTGTCCCAAAAATGAAAAACTCACACATTTGGTTGTGAGAAACGTCAATTATTGAAATTAAAATCTGTTTTCGATGAATGGCCACAAAAAACAATCACAGGGTTTAAAGTTTATCACTTCATCGCCAACTTATATACTTTGGGACAACTCATCCATATCAATTCGATCTTTTTATTTGCTGCATAAAGGTACGTTTTTAATGACAAATTTGTGTCCCAATCCTTCCAGATGATGTGCAAAAATTACTGAATTTGTGAAAAATCACCACAAGGACAACGTGGAAAACAACAAATTTCGTTTTCCATATTGTTCCTTAAATCGTTGAATTGCTGTTGTTTCAACTGCACAAACGTAAGTAACAATAATAAGCAACAAAAATCTTCATTATTCGAGTCAGATAAAAAAAAAATCATGATTATCGCGAAAAAAAAAACAAACCCACCCCAGCGCGTTGCAAATTAAGTGAGAATTTGTCTAGACATCCCTGTCATAATGTGGAACAAACCAAATGCCGGTGTTACTGTTAATGAGGTTGTCTTACCAATATTTCACGTCGGTGAGATAATTCATCTTGTCCATGAGTCTTCAAAACTGATGAGCCTTTGTTTTTAATTCACTTTTGCTGTTGTTGTGTGTTTTTTTTTTGGAAATTAGTTTTGTCTTGTGGTTTTATCGACCGCATTTAGCAGCTGCTTATTTATTCTTTTATGTGATACTTCGTGTTCTTTTTTTCTTTGTGTCTCTTGTGTGTGTACTTAACTGTGTTATTAACGTTTTATCTCTTCGTATTACTTAAAAAAATACGTCATTGTCTGTTTTTAATATCGCTACGGGAAATTAACTTGTGAGGAAGTTAAATCAATTTAGATGATATTGTGAAATATTTACTAAAAATATGTCAGAATTGATGTTATTGGTGTGCTAATTGTAAATCGTTTAAGTTTTCGGAGAAGCTGCGACAAGTTTGAAGTGTATGGAAAAAGTAATAGAACAATCTATAGGTTCAGAGTGTAAAATAAATGTAAGCAAAGAGTTTTAGTTTTGATAAGAGCGGAGATCACTTTTGTGAACTCTGTAGCACATGTTTAATGGTAGGACGTCAACTAATGTTTAGTAAAAAGTTGTAAATGCATTTTTATGACGCGATACCTAAACAAAATATTGAAAAAATTAACATTAAATAATAAGGATCTGATGTAGCAAAGTCCGTTAAAATTCATGTACTTTTCGATATCGTAGCAACATTCGAAATGCCTTGCTCAATCTAGTGCCAACAACTTTATTGCTTCTGTTTTGCATGGCAAGAAACTAAAATTCACACGAATGATATGTCATAATTTGTATTTTTAACACTCTCAAGCGTTTTCGATTAAGATCAAGATTATGAAGATATCACAATAATTCACAAGTAAATACAGGGATGTATTTGTGGGTGTCCGGTGCGTATTTTCATAATTGACCTAATTTATTAGAGTGCTATAAATGATATCAAACTGTAAGTGTTATTCGAGTTAATAAATAGAATGCCAAATAGAGCTTTAAATTTTATGAGATGTCGGGAGGTGAGTTCACACTTAATTTCTACCTCTGACTAATAAACATTGAAAATTGTATTGTCATTCATATGATCGTGTGCATTTAAATAATTTATGAAAATAAGAAATAAACAATGAAAAAGTAACAGATCAGTGATCGTATTGAAAATAGAAGAAATGTTAAACATCACTCTATTGATCTTTCACAAACAAACACCAGTTAACAACCGAAAAATACGATTGTAATAAACCCTCACATTGTACTAAAAATTGAGTTTTAAAAAACGTCAAAAGAATAGAAATTTCCTCATATATATTCCCGTTTTCGAAGAAATTTGTAGTTTTTGTTGTATTCTATATTGCGTTTGGGTCGGCGCGATGGATTATCTTTCACATTTTGAAATATTCAGAGCAAAGCTTACTTCTGACAGTAGCTAACTTCATGTAAAGCGTTTTACTCATAGACATACTCCAACTAAATATATAATAAGTAAATGGTACAACGGATAAGTAAAGAAACGCATGCTGCCGCCAAATTTTAATTTTAATAACAACGGAAACGGAAAGCCGACATTTTGCAAAGCTAATGACAAATCCAATTTGTGCGGGTATTTTTTTGGATATCTAGTCCAGATGATAAATTTGGTCGACTTAAGCCGATTAATCTTTTAAATGAACCCTATGTCTATGATCAGGGCGTTGAGCAAAAATAATGACAGCTGTCAGAACCAAAGCTGTCACTTTTAAAAATGGATTTATCGTTGTATCTTAGAAATCTAATATTTTTGTTCTTATTTTAAAATGCTCAGCCAGTCACAACTCATTTGTAATTTGTCACTTTTTTATTCCAATCACCGATTGTGTTAACCCTTTATTCAGTATTTGAATTATGCTGTGTATCAATGGCCCTTACCTACTAATAATCATTTTTGAATATTTTGTAGGTCGCAATGGGTAACTTTATATGGAAAATTCGGCCATTGCCAGTTCGAAAAATCTTGCTTGGACCGTAAATATGATTATTAGTATCGCGCAATGCAAATAAGAGCGAACAAAGATAGTTTAACAGCTGATTGCGACGTGAAACAAGTGCGCTGCTAAGGTTTTGAAAACTACTTGTTAAAAACTCCGTAAATTGGTTTTGTTTTCTGTTTATTTATAAAATTCCAAGAAGTGAAAGACAAAAACACATTTTTCAGTTTCTGTCAACCTCGAAAGTACCCTATTTTGATCGATCGTCAAAAGATAAGGAATTTACAATTTACGAGATTTCAACCGCCCTAAAACACTTTTCTTTGGCAAGCGGCAAAACTTGTTGAGTCAAAATTTGCCCACCAGAACTTTTTTCATTTTTACATCACTTTCATAACCTCACTTGTCGCTGAAAATCTGACTCAGTTTTACTAATACAGCGATGCAAACACAGTTATAGGATTTGACATTTGCCATCAAATTAACATTTGTTTTAGGCTTGTATTTTCTTTCGTACAACTAACTAGCTATCATTAGCTGTACTTGTCTAATTCATGTGTCCATTTGACAGCCGTAATTGTTATGACATTGAAAACTCACCAGTAAGGAAGTGCGTTATGTGGAAAAACCTATGACATTGTCTCTCATGTTACAGGTATGTTTGTCATTATGCATCCTAAAATGGTAACGGCAACTCATAACTCTTTTAATAAGTGTAATTAAAATTCATTCGAAATACAAAGTTCATCACATAATCTCTATCCATAGCGTTCAAGAAGCCATATACATATAGGAAAAATATTTAAACGCAGTATAAATTGATTGTTCAAAGACCCTAAGTTGCATTTGTAAATGCAAAGCAATGCAATCATTGCATTTTATTAGCAGTTTATTAAATAAATAATTCAGTAGACACGTTACAAACCAATATGTGACGTTGCACCAATGCTCGCTTAATTTGGTCACAAATCTCAAAATTGGGTAAACGAAGGTTGACACTTCGTAACGTTCATAAAATAGTTTCATAAAAAAATAACACAACTAATTCAAATTTGTTACACAAGTTGAATTTATAATTCAGCAATGCTAACCTAATTATGGCGTAGTCTGACAGTGGACCTTTCAAAACTCCAAACGGAAGACGCTAATTTTGCAACACGCAAACTTGTGTCGCTTCGAGGCTTTTCTTCTATTTATAAACGCATAAACGAAAAGCAGAACCGACGCGGTTTTTTTACGTCATGAAATATATATAAGTTCTTTGATAAAATATTATAAAAAAAAATTAAACACAACGTTGGTGGATTATAAATTATTGTTATTGTGATTGGTCATTTTTATGGGTAGCACACATTCGAATAAAAACATCTCTTCAAAACTCAATGTTTATTGCCTTGGGGCGATTAAGATCGTGCTACGATATCTTGACGATTGATGAGGTGCGAGGTGAGTGTGTGATTAGCACAAATTGCTAATGTCTACAATCAAGCGTACATTTATTTACAGTTGTTTGGGAGTAAACAATGTTTCAAAAGAACTTGCATGTACGCTTTAGCGGTCACTGTGCGCACTGACTGAGGCAAGGGGCTTTAGCAATGTGCTAGTCAATTTATGGACAAAGTTTATAATTAATTAGCCAGATTAATGCATTTAAGAAGGGAATATGTCTCAAAATGTGGGGACTTTGATTTTTTATTTATCGAAAATTTGCGATTGTGCAAATTATGAAAATTAACGCGTTAATACTTCAAAATTAATGTGCAGATTTGTTTTACCCGTTTTTGTTTTTTTTAACTGATACTCATTTTTGAGAAATGAGGTGCTGAGAGAAAAAAAATGTCGCGAAAATAACACACACTCGAAACTGCCATGAGGATGGTGACGCTTTATCTGGTACACGTGAGTTGTAAAAACAGTTTGTTATCACATGATTCTCCATCGAAGTTGCTTTGAAGACAATTTGAAGCAGTAAATGCGCTTCAGGGGCACAAACATAACGCGAAAATTCGGGAGCAGAAAGATCAAATACATTTTGATAACGCAAATGGGGAGCAGTAACAATATTTTTTGAGAGATTTTTCTAGAGCAAATAATATTAAGAAAATTAAACAAAACCTAACAAAAAAAAAACAGCAAAACTTGAAAACATGAACACCCTGTAGAGTGATTTCTGTAATATGTCCGGTTCAAAGTGAGACTTCACTTAAACTTCGGTATATACTTGAAAAGATTCTGAAGGGTTAACAGAATCCTATTTCGCGATCGCTAAATGTCAGGTGGCATATGTCAAAAGTCACGTTTAACTAGGACTTTATTTAAAGCAGTCAATAAAAATATTGAAATATCTACGAGTAGTTAAAGAATCTGACGGTGCTAACCTGGATACGAAAAGGTCTGCAGTCTCGTTGGCGCTCAAGTGTTATTGGTGCTCGTTTTCAAATACTCATGAGGGGTTATGTATGAAAAAAAAAAAATTGGAATCGGTGTTTAAAATTCGTATTACAAGTTGCCCATATGTTGAATTGCTGCTGCCTGAGAACCAAGAGACACCGGTCCACCGTCAACAAGTAATAAACTTCAGAACTTGAAGTTACATTCTATTCCACATGGAAGCACGTCTAAGTGACACTTCTCGTAAGCGTGGCAACGTAGCCGCAATAAATAGAATTAAGCTTTCATATCATATCAATTCAAAACATAGCACCAAGCATGCAGCATTTAGTGTTATATTTTGATATTTTGCAAGCAATTAACGCAACAACCATTTACGTACCTACTTTTCTCTTCATTTTTTTTGGCTTTCGAAGAACTCTCTTTCCCAAGAGATAACCTCTTAAAGATTTTTTTCTTAACGTAAACAAAGTTAAAGATTCTGGAAATTGAAATAATTTTTAAAATGAATAAGTAAATAAATAAATTCAGTGATTGAAAGCGTTCTTAGTCGAACAAAATCTACGCAAACAGAGGCGTCACATCAGCATTAATGTCAAACTGAAAAAAAATTAATAATGTCAAAGTAAAGTACACGCGTTAATGTTGCGCTGTTTGCAAAGCATATTATGAACCTGGAGTTATTTTGCGTTTGTTAATTGCTGCTTAATGGATAAAAAGGCGGAACACTGTATATAAACATATTAGTAGGTGGTATTGGGTTTTTATTTTCCACTGAACGTAACAAATTGCAACAGCATGTATGTCACTAATGTGGAACCAAATTGTCGGTATATAACAAACGTTGACTGTAATTGAGTATGTATAATGATATAACGTACGAAACGAAATGAAAATGTATTTTGGATGTTTATTTGGAGGAAAGAATTGTAATAAGATTGATTTTCTATATAATTGGCGTGTTTTGACATCTGAAATCAAGGCAGGAGGGCAAAGGTGTGTAAACATTTTAAATAGCAAATAGGGTCATTTTGTATTAAGTGAGCTAGCAGATAGCAGATGTTGCCAGACGTTTTTTGTCGTTGAAATGTATTTTTAAATATATCTCGACAGGAGAAGTAAAAACATGGCTTACTAAAAAAGTACTAGATCAAAGCCAAACTAACTTTAAAAGTCAACCAAACTGACGGCGAACTATAAACGTATTTGTAATGTAGGATGACATGAGAGTAATCCAGCTTAAGCTGCTGTGCATCTGGCAGAACTTAAGTATATTTGCATTCATATTATACTAATGTGCAATAACCACCAAGCTGCATGTAGTGCAACAATAATGTAACGTGTGGCACATTTCAAACATCTGACAGAATTGAAGTGGATTTCCGTCCTTATTTGACACAAGCTTAAGTCCACGTAAGTAATTAAATTATGATTGTGACCGTTAACAAATAATGATAACAGGCATTGCTATTGTTACTGAAAGTATATCATTTTCAAATAACGTCAACATTTTTCAGTCACCAAGACCAATAACCGATGAAATTAGAGCACCTAAGTTGACGAATGAAAAGTGGCATGACTAGGTTTAACCTCGAAGAACTTTTCACCACTAATTGAGCAAAAAGAAATTGGCTATAAATGACTCGGAAAACCTCATTACCTCAGTAACTACACCAACAAAACGTTTAAATCAAAGGCATCTTTCAATTTATTCAGAGCTTTAGCGAGCCCTCGAAGAACACGACATCAAGTCATTCTCCCAAAACAAATGAAGAAAATCTTTGCACACAAAAATATTAACCTCTGCATTTTGCATTTACCTTTCATATCTGGCGCCATATTTAATTGAATACAAACCAGGCACGGTGCCTGGTAACAACGATTCATTTAGTCACCATATCGGGTTGACAGTTGACAAAATAAATTCAAGTCAACAGATACGCCCCACTGTGGCTATACAAAGTTATTCCAAAACAATTAATTTATTCAGCACTAATTCGATTTGATAAAAATAAACGCTTTGCGAAACCAATTATCACGCATTTCTCGTGCTTTCATTATTTCCACCAGTCAAGGCGAAGAGCTACGAATATGCGTTACATTTTTCTGCAGATAAAGATTGTGTTTATTTTGAACTCAACTAAAGTCTAAGGCGCACTTATTTAAACCGCTTATTCTCGGACTGTCAGTGTGATGCTCCCCTGAGCAGTTGTCCTCCATGCAATTGTATTTTCAATTCGGTGATAAGCGGTGGCCAGAAACTCAAAACCGATACAAATTTCTAATTCCAACGTAAACTATAGGGAGGGCGATTATACTTTATAATAAGAAATCGATTATGCAACTTGTGATGTGACATGAGTTTAAGTCAAACTTACTCCAGTGGCGCGTATAATTTTGAGCAGGTGAATTGTCCGATGTGGATAATTTATAAGATGTTGAAAAAATGCATATGTATAAGAAGGTGTGGTACTCAGTAATTGAGTTATTGATTATCTAGGTAAAGTGTTGTTAATTGAAAAGTTGACAGATGTTCAGCTTTGGCAATTTGTTTGTAGTGTCAAAAGTCAAAAATATTTGCGCAGGGATTTTTCTATTTCGGTTGAGAGGGGATACATGGTGACAGATGTATTATTTTTGATTATGACAATATCGGGATATTTATACACCACAAGACATTATAAAGTACTCCTGCTTTGAGATGCACAAGCAAATCTTAAGGGCTGCACAAACGTGTGATTTCAGCTACCAGCATACTTTTCTGTAATTTTAACAAAGTTGCTCCCTTTCCAGGAAGTTGAAATGTCATATACTGTATATGCATTCCCGAAAACTTCCTCCAGATGAATCGCATAGGTTTTTGGCGATTTGTACCTAATTGTTCTACCGGTATTCGTCGCGATACAAGATTAACCACTGCACACACGAAAAATATATCGCCTGAGATTTTCAGATGAACTCGCCGGCGAACCGCATTTTCTTCCGACGAATTCGAAACAAATTAAATGCGAGTCACTTTCGGGCACTAGTCAATCAAACCATTTTCCACTAGAACTAAATACAGTAAAGCAAGAAGTCAAATAACGAAAACAAATATTGTCGTTTGACCCCTTTTTGGCCCTGGCCTGACTCTCACTTCTTTTTAAAAAAAAAATGATCGAAATGGTCCCTTTTTCAGTTTGAACGAAGAATAGTCAAAAAAAAAAAAAATAAAAGAATAGTTTTTGTAATGAATTCATTTGTTTTTTTTTGTGTTATAAAACAAATGTTTTTGCTGCTGTTTTTTTTTCTTTTTGCTATGTAAATATTTTTTTATTGGGCCCCGTTTTTGGTTCTGGCCCCTTTTTAACATTTTTCAACGGCAACGATAAATCTGACAGGTGCGCAGTAATGTATTTCTATCCAGATTAGACAAAGCTTCGTTAAAATGAAATGTTCTAAATACTCATGAGCAGTTAATATCTGAAAAACGCACTCAACATGTAACAATAAATGTCACAACATCGAACGCATTATGCATTCGAGACGATATTGCACATTGTACTTAAAAATAGCTCGCCTACGTGACTTTATGCATTTATTATTGCATACAGGACATCCGTAGAGATAAAATTCTTGAAAACATAGTTTTTGCCAACAAGTAGTCTGTGTTATGAATGAAATTTCAGTGGTTTCCGAATAAAAATATGGATTAATAAGTTTTATAAGTGCCAATGTTTAAAGCATTAATAACAATTTACGACGTCCTATGCTCGGTGACATCTGTCGCATTCTGTAATCTGTCCACAGCGTAATAATCCAGAAGTCACTCTTTAGAGTTTATACATTGAACAAACAATTCGCGCAGTAGATATTATAGATTCGTTTACTTTGGGTTGTGGAATTCTTTTTCTTTTTTGTTTATCAGTTGCGTACTTAGAGTGTTTTGTTTTTCTTTTTATGAACGATATTTACTTTTATTTAAATTTGATTTTGATAAGCATGAGTTTGTTGTGTTTTTCTTTTTTTTATGTTCATATTATGCTTGTAAAGTCTGACAGTTTAATAATAATATTGTGCATAAGACACCTGTCGGCTATATTTTATATTCTGAGACGTATGCTATAAATAATCATAAGTAAGAAACATTATTTTAACTAAACACACATGATGGCATAAGCAGTAAATTGAGCACTAAAGGAAAGAATTGAAGTTGAAAAATTTAAAGAAATCAGCGAGGCGAAGTTGGACAGAAAAGATGCCTATTGGATCGATTCGATGACAGTCGAAATGTGAACACTAAAAATAACTTTTTTTTCTTCGCGTTTTAATCTTAAATTGATAAAGAACACGTGGTAGCTATTTTCATATTCTAGTTCCATAATTTGAGTCAACTTCTGTTGATTTATGAATGAATAGGTTATAAAAAATTTCCACATACATCTGCAACAAAACACACCATCACTTTTCCTACCTCAGCCACATATCCGAACTGTCAACCTAGTACCCCTTCCTACCCCTCCATGAACGTCAACTGAAAAAGCTGTTCGTGTAACCGATCCAGGTCAATCAAAACTGAGACACATCAAGTCGGTCAGCTGTCAGACTTAGTAAACTAAATACTTGAGCATCCCCAATGAACGCAATTACAAAGCGAATATACTCAAAAGAGAGAGAAGACATTTGAGGAAATTTTCTTCTCGAACTTTTGGAATTAAAATGTGGCTAACGTAGGAAAAGTGATGTTACCGACCAATCTAGATTTTGTGTTCAGGTTACATCTAGTCCAGCCCAATCCAGTTCACTTAAATTTTTGAATGTATCTTTCTTTGCTAAGTTGAATAGATTGGAAAGAACGCGATTAGTTAGCTTAAACGTCCAGTAGCCTTTATTTGGCTAAAAACTGTTAAGACCACATTTATTTTTGAATGTAACTGATTCACGTGATTACGTCAGATAGAGTACACAAATCTGACGGACGACAAATATTTTGAATATGGCCATTGCTTAAGAATAGACAATAGTTCTGTTCCTTTACATTTGTAGTAAGAATGGAAAAGACTGTCAAAATAGCAACAGTAGGGATAAATTCTCTCATAGAGAGGGACACTTACGAAAAAGTTAGGGAACGCTTTTGTAGTAATTTATGAAAATGACAGATAAATAATTCAAAAAAGTGGTATGAAAAGTCGTTAAAATATCGTATAAGCTCGAACAATTTGCTAATTTACGAACAAAATTAGTTCATTCGTCGACCTAGCGATGAAAGTGATTCGGAATTATTCGAACTTCTTCTTCATGAATCCGAGTATTTGGAAGAGAAGAAGTAAAAGCGACACGGCTTTTAAAATGACGTGAAAGAGATTGTCCTTTTTTAAGGAGAACATTCAATTTTATTTTCTCGACTGTTGAAACCGTTTATGTCAAATAGGACAACAAAATTCAAATCAGCTGTGAATGGTAAGGTGACTGTCAGCCTTTTCAATTCTTAAACCAAGAAATTTGTTGAGAAAAAATTCGTAAGATTCTTAGTGGAGGAGTAATATGCTCTCTCGATGACGCTGTCTTTTACGAATTTTTTCGAGTTGAGGAACGGCACTGAGTAAAAATTCGTAAGAATTAGTAAAAATTCGTAAGATTTAAAAGTAAAAGAACAGACCTAATTACATAATATATCAAGCAATGGCATAGGGAATGTTATTAGTAACCTCAAAGGAAAAGACGTAAATGCCCGCAGTTGATGCCCATGAAATGGGCATAAATACTGACACACGACTAGCTGTCAATGCCGATGCTAGAAAAATGATTTTTCTTTAGAAATACAGCTTTGATTTGGAGCTCCAAAAGGATGATTAAAATAAACTGAGACCGTACCTCAAAATCAAACTAGACTTCTTCTTCAAACATTGCGAATGAGTTAAAAGCGGTCACTGACCCTGCCTAACTTTGCTTTATCTCCTCAACGGTAAACGCTTACACACATTGGCGTCTGTTACACAAAAGTCATGATGTATCGAGGTTGGTATACTGTTTCTTTTAAAGAGACCCATAACCATACCATATCAAAACAAATAAAACAACTTAAAAAAATACATTTGTATGAATGTCTTCTAGATCCAAACTTCGTAAAATATTTAATTTCATTCACAGTTTACACGTCGGGATTTGGCAATTGAAGCCAAAGAACTCATTTGTTAAATGCAACTAACCGCATTTTCACAGCATAACAGGATGTTTGTTTTAATTTAGCACACCAATAACGGTAATAGTGACAACCATTCACAAAAGATCACAAATTTTAAATACAAAAAAGGTGTATACACTGTTTCACAATAACTTGCTCTTTTCTATTCTTTTAATTCACATTTATTTGCACGTTTTCAAGATTTGACATTGTCAAATATTCAGTAAAATTACAGCGTTTAACTATTAATAGCAATCCAAGTGAACCTGTGTGTGTTCCGCGTTGAACTAAATTGCCTTAAATTGAAACCTTTTCATGATGGCTTCCAGAATAAAAATATTGTATAGTCGTTAAAATTGCTGGCTCGGCAGATATGGATAGAATAAGAAGGAACACAAAAATAAATAATAAATAAAACAATTATTGTGACATTGTCTGGAGGCAAATAAATAACATACATACACGTATGTATAGCTGTTCACAGGAAAACGTAAACGAAACAGAGAAGAGATAGGTGTCATACCTCCTTTTGAAATGTACACTTAACTTTAATGTACACAACACATCCCAGCTAGATAGATAAAAATTAAATTTATTAAAATGTGTAACAAATCACCCCTTGCGAGGAGACAACAATTTGTTGATGTTTTTTTCTTCTTTTCCATATCATTCCAGATACAATTCCGAATTGCAATCGAGTGTACAGCTACAGTGTACCAGTAGCAGCAGTTGTTGTGTTCATGTCGTATTCGTGTATTCCCTTTTGTCCTCGCTTTCTTGTTTTGCTTTTTCTGGGCAGATTTATAGAGGAAAGTTTTATTTTTAGATACGGATTTGGATGCACTTTTTGTTTGTTTACTCCAAAGAAATTTGCTTGTGTGGTTACTGGTTACTGGTTATAGTGCTTGGAGACAAAATGTCATCGACATGGATCGATAAAAACCAAGCAGAGCACAAAACTGGCTATTGTGACTTAGTTTTGTTCGTTTTCTTCATTTGGTGGGTGATTTGGGAGGGGAAGTCGCGGTTTCTAGATAATTTGAAGCTGTTACTAACCGCAAACACCAGACAACATTTTACCAACTCACATTTAACTGGCGAACTAGTTCTAGTGTAAAGTAGGATTAGCAACACGCAATTACAAAAAATATTTTGAGTCCTCGAAATGTCAAGTATAGCGTAGATCTTGTAATTGCGTGCTGAAATTCGTACTTTACTTTGCTTTACTGAGATCGCAGCTCAAAAAAACAGGCCTTATATCGGAACCTCCACCGGTGTATCCGGTTTCAAAAAAACATTTTAGAAATGCGATGACGCATTGATTTGACGTCCTCGTATTGTTTGGTATTTGTTTATTCGCTTGATCTAGAACTGGAAACACAAATTGAAGCAATAAATTAAAATAAATAATTTATTGCTTTAAAATAATTAACTTATTGCTTCAATAAAATATAATTTTTTTCTTTTTATTGCTCACATTTATTAACTCTCCAAACTCTCTGCTGCTGTTTGTTGTCGGAGGATATCGGAAATCAATTCTTATGAAGCTGTCAAAATGTCACTCAACAGCAAACTTGATCGCACTGCTACGCAAAACGCTGTAGTGCGTAACGAAACATTTGTATCGGAATAATGCTCCGAACGGTATCAAATCGGATAATTTTCCTTTCCGACGGATACCTCGCTAGGGCCGAACATATATTTTTTGGCAAACGTGGTAAACTTTCGGTTTAAGTCGAACTTGGAAATCAAAAGGCCCGATTGAATCTAGTACAACTAACTGCAGAGTCGCAATTTGACAGACCTATTTGGAAAAAGGTTGGTGGAAACGATGTGCCGTATTAAAAACAAATTTTCTTCTCGACTTTAAATTTACGGAAGCTCACAATTGCGAAATTTGTATGGAAAATTTAGCCACTGTGAACGACTACAAATTAGTGTCGAAACTTAAAATGTTGGTAAGGCCCGCAAAACTTGCCACATTATTTGAAGCGAATATTAAAAAAGAAACTTGAAAAATGTGCAGACGCTTAAAAGCGTTGACAACTAGATCTTTGCTTTATCAGAATTCGAGTAGCCTTGCAATTATCTTAAGACCGTCTAGAGTCCAGAAGCTGAATACACTGTCTCTGATATGACTCCGTTGAACGTGACATCTATAATCATGTCAACCTGTCATCAGACAGTATAGTTCTTGACAGATAAGGTATATGCCAGTCTTGTCGGAAGTGACTTGAACAAGTTGATGTAGCACATCCCCTTTAATAATTTATTCGAATTACAATTCGATGCGTAAAAGCTCGTCTTTGTCTCAAAGTTGAAGGTTACGACGTATGCGTCATAAATTGTTCTCCTCCAATTTTACAAGGTGTCTGAATTTTTACTGAAACCGAACTATGCGCAACTTCGGCTCTAAGGAGCAATAAAAACAATTCCGATATCATGGCTAGAGGAAACAATTTTTTTTTTGTTTTACCAGGTGAAAGTAAAATTGATTGGAGTTGGCAAAAAGCTGTCTCAACCATCGGAGGCGATAATTACCGATTTGGTTGGCTCCACTCTGTCCGCAAGATACTCTATGTGCTATGAATGCACTTTATTTCTCCGTATCCAGAGCCCAGACGACTAGTTTCTATATGGAAGCAACGCACTTGTTTTACGCTGTTTACCGATGTTACTAGAGTTTGCTTTCATTTGCGATACTCGTTTTTATACGATTACGACTTTCAGTGGTAATAACATAACCATAATGATAAAATAAAAGCAATAAAATCCATAGAATGTAAAATGCTGTTGCACTGTATTGTCTTCGGACTGCGGAATTGACAACACAAGACCGACATTAACGAAAAAAAATAGATATGTATGAGTTGTGGTGTCCCCATAATTCCCAGGGGAGCAAGAGGGGAGTTCTTGTTCTTGTGCCATATACAATACATACATGAAGTAATTCTTCTTTTAGCCTGTTTTCGGCTGTAAAACGTGTCCCCGAAAGGACTAAAAGGCAATAACGTTTTATTGCCCTTTACGCCAGACATAGCGAATTCCAGTGTCTTGGATTGCCTAAGGGCATTTGACCTTTAATAATAAAAGTATCGTAGTTGCGGAATTTTTTGCTTTTATACGACCGCAAGTTTAATGCGACACTAACATTGAGCAAGGTCATGCCGAAAACAGAGCAATGAATATGGTAAGATTCAATCAGAGATACCCTACCAATGAGGAAGTTGTATAAATGTCATACTAAATACCAATTAATCGATTTAAGTCCCCCCTACATTAGCAGCACATAAAGGTTGATCACATCGCATAGAAAAAAACGAACAAAAATGAAACGTTCCATAGCACAGATCTCAATGCGTAGTGGTATACAAATCTCATCCAAATCTGTTGACAGCTGTCACAAAAAGTTGCCAACAAAGATTAAACTTGTAATTTGGCTTATCGTTGATGTACATACTTTTGTTTTTGTTGAAACTGAAACATTTAATGAATTACCATGACTCTGTGTCGTTCTGTGTGTTTCTTTAATGCTGTGACACAAAGTATTAATTAAAACATTTCAACCGGTGGGTAGACACCTGTCAGATATAGAGTTAAATGTCAGACTGACTGTCATATCATCGGTCTTATCAGAGATAAGTCTGTATAAAGGGGGACATATGTTGCAGGCAAAGTGGCACAACGATAAGACGCAAACCAACTGATTCACAATGATTTAACTTTCGTGGAATAGGGCAGCCAGATAAAGAAGCAAAAGTAAACAGGATGACATTTCGCAGCCTTCATATTATTTGGCTTGCGAAATACTTTCGATTTAGCACCTACATACTCTCACGGGGTGTTTGGTTAATAATCTTACAGAGAACTTAATAGTACGTAAACAGGTTTGTTTTTAAACGAAACGTACATAATGAGTGTGTTCCGTTGCGGTACTTATGATCTAGATTCTTAAATTACGGCGGCGCAAATGTAAGTGTGTTGCCATCTATTTGAGTTAATTCAAGTACACCGGTTTAGAATGGGTCTAAACCTAGATAAGCGAATAGTTAAAATTTTAAATATAATACTACAAGGTATTTCAATTATTATTAGTTAATAAAATAAAAGTAGTTTTTGGAAACAAATTTTATGGTAGGAATTATATATATTTCAAACAGAAGTACTAGTTGATCAAAAGACTCATTCAAGTAACTAGATAGACATCTGTATTTATATTTAAAGAAAAGGCAATTTCTTGTTTTTCCCTTGACTGGGTACCATGCAAAATATCTCTAAATGTCAAAAGCGCCGTGCCACTAACTCCAGCTTTAACTATGTTGAAACAGAGTGGATAATACAGCCACAATCACAATGCAATTGCCAGTGACTTCTCTTCTCTAAACGCAAGCTCGAAATTCGTACTTCTAAAGTTACTCAATTATTCGTTGATCGAAAAAGAGGGCCCCCAAGCGGATCTGCACTGCATGTGTCATAAGTCATAACCACGAGTATAGACATCAAACATAAATTAAAAAGCTTCATCTTTAATTGACGCAAAAGAACGTTTCATATAAAACGTTTGCGTCATCATATACACTAAAGATATTGCGTCATCATCTACACTTTAGATATTTTCCTAATTAAGAACAGTCTTTGAGTGCTCTTTGAATAATAACGACAAGAATGCCAGTAGAATATTAATAACTTTATTTGATTTCTAATCATGCATTCGGTTTAAAATAAACAACTTCTATAAGAATTCCAACTCCAAGGCTGGGACTTGAGTGGAAATTTCTGTCATTGTGAATTAGAATGTGATTAACAGTCTGTTGTTGACAGTTTCCGCATTGCCAGACCAATTTTTCCCTTATAGACACTTTGAGAACACTAGGGTAAATAATGCACTGAATGGTTATGGAGCGGATTGATGTAATTCATATTGAGCGATAGGCCTCAGGTTCGATGCACGGAAAAACACTTTGCACGCAAAATTTTTGACAAACAATTATCTTGATCGATTTGAAATTTGTCTCGAAATTTAAAATGATACAAACCGGTTGTTAGAAAGTAAACTTGGGGTGATACATGGACTTGTCGCGCCATTTATTTTAATAGATAATTGTAAGCAATAACGGGTGCCCCATTTTTTATTTCGGTAGGCGGAAATTGAATAAATTTAAAACAATAAATAAATAGAACGTATTCAAAATACGAGATATTTTCTTTGATTGATGCTGTATTGTTTTTGAATACAGCATCAATCAAGTGGCTCCCTCTATTGACCATAGCAAAATGTGCCCTTTCTGCTGATGCATATTCCATCACTTTTTCGAGAATCTCGGGCGGTATATCGACGATTTCAGAACGATTATTTGCCTTGAGCTAGTCGATGGTCTGAAATTTGCTAATGTACACTTTGCTTTTCAAATAACCCCACGAAACGAAGTCCGCGGGATTAAATCTGGGTCAATGTTGCCATTTTTTGACAGCACATGTCAAGGGGATTTTCGTTACAGAGACTCCATTGTTTGAATTGCAGTGCGGGTGGCATGGCGCCAGACCGTCCAGACCTTTTTTACATAGGCAGATATAGTGACCCAACATCCACCGATAGCGACGACGAATAGTGTTGTCAGACGGTGCTTGACGGCCACGATATTTTCGACGATATACACGTTGAGTTAACAGAACTGAACGACTTTTTCGGCGCGTTGTTTCGGTGTGAAACGATTTACGCTAAAAAATGTACTGAATTGACGTTTTCAAAACATGTCTACTCAAGTCAATCTGTTGATAAGTGTCAAAGTTATTCAATGTTTATATACTGACATAAAAGGTTTTTTTCTCATATTTTTTATGTTATTACTGACAAATTGATTAACAACTTATGAGAGATAAATAAAACAAACTCCTACGAGAAAGATAAGTTGACGTCTAATCGGTGTACACTTCACCTATTGGACTGGGTTAAGATAAGTTAATGCTTAAAATACTTATAACAACTGGTCGAACCCTTGGTCGAATGCATTATTGACCTTGAATGTTTTTTTTTCCGAAAAACAATATTGACAGCTACTAGTAAGCGTTAGTAAAATTAGCTACCCTCACGACCTTAATCAATATTGCATGTAGATTACTGATATTCACATCTAAGCTATAGCAAGTGTATAATTATTTTATGACACATTTTAGGAACAATAAACATTTTTATAATCGGATTAAACGAAAAACATGGTAATTGCCAGAAATAAATGTGATACGGTGTTGTTGCCTAAAAGACTGCGAAGTTTGATTCACAGCTGAAGTGATTAACTGCTTCAGTGTTGGCATGATATGTATGTTTACAACATTTTTCAGCCAGATATCCAGAACCAGATGAAAGCATATTCATTTGGAACTCTTATAACTATTTGCTTCAAATAAACACGGGTTAGATACATACCAGTAAACGTAGTTAGACCAAATTAATACACAGACATTTATTGTTTAATCAGTTTTTGCATGGTATTTCTTTTGTGAGGCAGAATGTAGACAAAGGTGGGCTTTGGATGATATCAAATATTTGAATAGCCTTGAAAAATAATAGCAATACAGGGATATATAGAGGTTGTGGTAAAAATGGCGCAAACGAAAGAAATCTTGCGACTGTGAATGACGAGGTAGTTAGTGCTGCCATCTATGGATAAAAAAAGGTGGCCACCCGAACCAATAATTTAGCGCATTAATTATACATAGGTCTATTCAGTTACGCAATCGATTGAAAATAAACGCAGTTAATCTACATATAGATATCAGTTGAGGTTTAAGAAGAAAATGTGGCAACGTTTTTTTTATTATTGAAAGTTTATGAAAACATCGGCTTATTTTAGACAAAATGTATTAAATAGTCGCTAGATAACTATCCGCACTTTAAAATCGAGTTAAAATCTAAGTAGACAAATTGGCATTGGAGTTTAGAGTCTGACATTAGTATGACATGAAACAGGATCTACATGTCGCATGTAATTTATCAATCACTGGAACACAAATTTGCTCGTTCCCGAACGCTTTGCGCTTAGTATTAAAAATTTGACAGATTAAAAGTCGGTTTCCATCGAAAAATTAACGGGTTTTTGGAAACTGAAGGTTCGACAAATCGATATAAATTTGCTTATATATATTTCCATTTAATACTAGTAGATAGCCAATATCTGTCAAGCCATTTTTGAATGATCTACATCATAAGGACAGGCAAATAAGGAAATCAATCATTTTGTAAGCTTGATGTAAAAAACGGACGTGCAACTTTCATATTCAAGTATACAATTAATTTTTAAATTTAGCAGCCGAAGCGAACTCTAACTCTATAATTCAATCTTTTTACTGTACAAATACTGTCAAATTATTATGTAGTGCACGTTCATATCAATAATTTCCTTGGGATGAGGCACGTTGCAGAGCGTGCCGAGCCCGACAGCGACATATCATTAGTCAGGAGTGTTATTTCGAAAGTGAATTGATTCCAGAGTCAGCTTACTTAATTTCGGAACGCTGCCCAGGCAAACAAAGTTGTAATCTTCCTTCAATTAAGCACGTAGAGCAAAGTTTTTGCAAAGGGATTTTCGCAATCTTGCGGAGATTTTCGAAATTTACATTTTAGCATACAGAAAATGTCCGGGAATTTATTGTTGCTTAGTCTGGCTCGATGGTTAGTGGCTTAGTGTCTTAAACAACTGAACGAGGGGTCTCAGGTTGAACCACCGGGAAAAACTTTTGAAACGAAATTTCTATTTATCCGGAGTTCAAAATCAAAACAAACCCAAACTTTATTACAGCTTTCAATGTGTACTATAACGTGTACTAACTTTGTTTTCGAATTATTCACTGACAATTTATATTTTTTTTACGAGAAAGCTGTCAGAATATTTATTTAAGAAACACTACCAAGACTTCTACTACTCCCATCCATCAAACAGTCATAAACTGCGTTGTGTAAAAATACATATTAAGATTACGGAAGATTTGACACCTCCATTGGAATATTATGAATTTAAACAATCTCCTCACGTATTGACAAACAACCTATCTCGGCCCGACGTTTAATGACTGGCGGCTGCAGCCACAGAGCGATCATCTACTCGTTCCCTTTAGAACGGTCAACGATCATCTTTTAATACAGCTGTCGCTCTGAGGATCAGCCAAAACAAAATGTAGGTATGAAGCATGGATGTGTCCCTGACATACAATTCTGACGCACCCATAGGCATGCAATTGTGTGTCAACTTCAGCTGTCATTCCATTCATAAAAGTTTCCAAGTTTTAAACAGTGTTAACACAAAACGACTACAAATTACTGTCATTAATCACAATCATTCAACGATTACATAAATGCCACTTTTTCAGATTAATTTTATCAATCACACGTCACGCTGCCGCTGTAGGCATTACTTCACAATACGTCATTCTGCAAATGCTTAGCCAAATGGTTAAAACAAAATACCCCCTCGTTTGTTAAATACACCCAAATTCTTAAAACTCAACAAAAAATTCACCTTTCTTTCTTATTATCGGGTGCGAAAATATTCCACCACGAATGACGTTTCTGACGCTGCATATACTGACTGGCTTCCATTTCGAATGCTACCTGATCATCGCCCATTGAATCATCTTCCACATTAACCGACGTTTCGGGACTCAATTGATTCGGATCGAAATTCTTACGACGGCGACGATCCAATTTCGTTTGCAAAGAACTGCGACGACGCCGATTACGTTCTTTGTCGACCGGCGACTCGTAGACGCTAAGATTTTTCGAAACATTTTGCGAATCGGAACCGTCTTCGAAATAAACAACGCTACCGCCTTCTTTCGGCGATGAGGCGTGGAAATTCTCGTCGGATGTGAATATGATGTCGGGACTTTTTGGCGAAGCGTCACTCTTTTCGCTTGCCATTGCTGTCTCGTAGGAGGAATTTGTATCCTTTGTTGTCTGGAAAACAAATGACATTTGAATTGTTAGAATAGAATTTTATTTATTCGAAATGTTGCTGTGCGAAACCTCACCTTGTGACTGTCACGCCTTCCGAGAAACGAAACAGCGATTGAGCTGCGACGCTTCGAAGTTTTGTCTGATTTGCCCAGCATTGCAATGGCTATGGAACTGCGTCTGGGCGGTTTCTGTGGTACTGGCAACGTTGCATTCATGTCATCGTGTTCGTCGATATCCACTAGCGATGGATTTGAGCAGCTGTTCCAGTCTTTTTTCAAACGGTACTTCCCGTTGTCGAGGATATTCATTTCGAATGAGTTTATATGATGTGTATCTTATGTGAAAATTATTTTTAATTTTCGCACAAAAATGAAATACCGATTTTTGTTTCCGTTTTTTTATTCGTTTTTACCGTTTCACCGCAAGTTTATGCTGATTCTTAAATTTTGATCTAGAGAGAGAGGTTAAAATAATGGAGTGGCATTAGATAAGTTTTTGTCGATATTTCTGACATTGACAGCCGTAAACGCGGTCGCAAATTGTTCAAAGAGTTCTGTCACCTCTGTTAGTAGCAGTTTTAAGCTAAAGCATTATGTACAAAATGCCTTCGAATTCGCTTTGCATAAGCAGAATAAAGTATAAACATCGCAAATACGATTTGCGAGACTCAATTTCAATTTAAACGTCCCAGACACTGGGCACATTCCAAAACTTAGTTATCATAATTCGACTAGATTGGTCTGGACTAGATGTAACCTGAACGCAAAAACTAGATTGTTCGCGAACACATGCGAACTGTCAACTTAGTAGGTACGAATTTCTTGACTATATTCGTCGGCTATACCCCTCCACAAACGTCAACTGAAAAAACTGTTCATCTGACCGATCTAGGACAATCAAAAGTGAAGCACATCATGTCAGACTTACTAAACTAAATACTTGAACGTTCCCACTGATAAAGCTGAAAGTGCTTCATAAAAAAAATCTAAACTGTCAAAAAGCATGTTTTCTACTATAGTAGTGGCATACACTACACATTTCTGACTCAAGATTCTCGAGGCTTTTTACATATATGACAAAGAAAACGTCAAAGACCTTCTTGCTGATGCTTCCGATTACAAAACTTAAACAATCATTTCCTCTCACTGCTTACAGACACGTAATCACGTACCCATCAAACCAGCTGCCTCAAGTTCATATTTCAATTTATAGGAGCATTCGATTGGCTTCATATTCATCGTGACCCAAAGTTAGAACGCAACGATTGCGGGAACATTGACAACATTTATAAAGCTAGTTGTTTTCGAAGCGTGATGATGAGAAACAGTTTCATGAATAATATCTGAAACTGCAACTGATTATCATAGGTTCAAAGCATTGTATACGTAACCGTAAATCATTACACAAATTTGTTAATAAAAGCAATTGTAGTGTGACATATTCACAAAACAGCTGTCAGTTTCTAAATGACATTAGAGTATGTAAATGTAGATCTATTACATTTGGGAACTAAAAATAAACTTTTATCAATGAAGAAGATAAAATAATTATGTTAACTCGTGTTTCCGTGCTTAAATGGCGACATCGGTAATTAAAATTGTGTAAAGATAACTGAACTACGAATAGTGGCTTTTACAACAAAACCTCTTTTGATGTTTTTCTTTGATTAAATTTCGTTTTAAAGTGGTAAATTCTAGGAATATGATCGACATTTTAAAAATATTTTTACTTGCAAACAAAAACTACCGATGACTGCTTAATTCACCACTTGCTAAGCGGCAAATCCAACTCACGTCAAAATCAATATAAAAAAATTGAAATCTGGCAAATGATAAGTTGTCAAGTTTTCTATATAGAATTTGACAATAGTTCCACGTTTCACGTAGATTTTACTGTTTTTTTTTTTTTTAATGACAAAAATAGAAAAATAAGAACTAACGAGTTACAATTAAGAAGTAATACTTTACGTTGATACTGTACGCTGCCTGTTATTGACGAACAGATGAGAGTGGTATCGAAAATAAAAACTTAGTGTTAACCGTATGAAGACCATCAAATAAAATAACTATAAGTTATTGTTAACAGACCAAAATAAAATGTGTTTTTGCAGAAATGTATTTAAAAAATTGCTGGCAAATTACAATTTTTTAATCATGACAGAATCGACTTAAAATTTCAAGATGTCAACAGTTTTAGAGGGCGGCATTTCTAGATAGTCCTAGTCCGTACAATCCTAAGAATAATTAATCAAAACCACTTGTGAGTAAATATTTCATGCGTCGTATTGTGTATTTACTGACAGACAGTAGGGAATATCGATCATGTCTTGTGACACATGAGATTCCAACCGCAGATAGTATACAAAAGTACTCCCGGAAGAATGCTGCATATAATTTATCAATAGCAATTAAGTCAATGTTGTATACTCTATCTGACGTTTGCTAACTATCTAACTTTTGGCAATTCGTTAATTAGTACAGTGGCGTGAGGATAAGAGCCTTAAGTCAGTATTTTTGAAGTGTTGAAAATTAGACACACGAATTATTGGAGGGATTGACTGGACACTTTGACAGCTGTAGTAGTTAATAAGGTGGCGGTCTTATTTGCCACCATGTCAATGCAAATTTAGCGGAAATAATTACGAAACAAATAAGATTGTAGGTCCCTTCCATTCGTTCGAAAAGTTAAAGCTCACACTAAACGAAAGGTTGTCAAGGGTACACGAACCTGTTTCGCTAACTATTTATTTATTTTTTAAGTGAACTACATGAACTAATTGTAAAAGTTCATCAGTTTAGTACATTTTATTCACTTGTTTAGATTGTTATACATTTAACAGCTCATAGATGATGATCTGTATAACAAAATAGACTGCACCGTTAATTATAACGGTAGGAGTGCTGCAACCTATCCTGTCTCAATGCATAAATCTTACGTAGGCCTAAACTAAACGAAACTACATAAACGAACCAGTTCAATGAGGAGATTTGAACTGAGTTACGTACGCTCTCAAATGAAATAAAAATTTTCACAAAAAAGTTGTTGAAATGTTATTGACCAATCTGTATCAAACATTTGTGTTATTCGTTTAAGCGACCAATCTGCATCGGGCTTTAGAATACAATGCAGTTGCAGTTACTAAAAGGGTCGATTTTTGGACTCGAAGTTTTCTCTTAAAGGCGACTGATTAATATAAAAGCTTCAACTGAAGTTTAGTCTTCCAAACTCGTAATCCTATTTAATACAAACTCCTGCGGCACGTGCTATTGCAAAAGTGTATACTCGTATTATTATCACTTTAAGGAAATTTCGTAAACAAAAACTCTCCACACAACTGGACCTGAGCCGGAAGTGTATATCACTCCATAAGCCGGTTATAAATCGCTCGACCAAGCATCTCCCAGTTACTTATGCAGATCTCGTTCAAAATAAAAATAACCAGTTTGACACTTTCTTTGCTTTCGCACCCACAACAGGAGCAACATTATCTATAGTTGTTACTCTTGTCGTTCGGGTATGTACCTATCGTTCTTGCATATTTGTAAGCTGTTGCTGTTGTTATTTTTTGCTACCGCTTGAGGTTTATAATTAAATTATTTAGCCTACCATGTCATTGAAACTGCTACATATTTTTTTGTTTCGTTTACAGAATAAGTATGTACGTCTAAGGTTTCACATTTGACCAGTCCAGTGCACGAATTCAAGGTTATTTCGGGCCGCAACGCAAAAGCGAATGAACATTCAAGAATGTTGCTGTTTTGTGTATAGTATCGCTGTCGGGTTTGTTAAACTTGGTGCTATGTACACGTACACTCGCAGTGGAGTGTAGTTCTGTAGACTGCAAATGGGGTGTGTCGCGCAGCGTTTCCTATACTAATAAACCATGTTAGATAACTAATAAGAAATAATAACAATAATCAGGAAAGTGTTAATGAATTGTGTGCGGCATTCAAGCGGTCGGTGGCGGAAGAATGCTGTCACGCGGTAGATCAAGTTTGCTTAATGTACTCGCGCATGTCTACTACGTTATTACTAAAATTGGATGGCTTAACGTTCCTCCTTGTAGTTTGTACAAAAATATGGATTAGTCTAGTCGTAAAAGATTGATGGTTTGTTCAGACTCCACGAAAGAGTACAATTGCTGTTTTTTTTTTTTTTGTTATTTCATTGTAAAAATTGCTGAAATTGATTTGTTTGTTATATCCACAGGGATGAGGGTTATCCTGTTTTATAAATACTTTGAGAAATTTGGTTTCACCTATTAGGGGTTGTCGCACAAAAATAAATTGATACAGTCACTCCACGTGCTTTTGTTTTTTCCTGGCGCATATGTTTTTAGCCTGGGTCCATATGGATGGCGTTGGACCCGCTATGGTATGGCGATTTTTTACATATAAAATAATCCATTGTGACCCACAAAATATGTAGTGTAAAGGTAAACAAAATGGAAGTCATGGAACTGGGAAGGCCCAATTTACACGAAAGATCCCTCTATCAGTCATTGTTGTGAAGGCAGTTTACTGGTGGAGGTATTCCGCATTTTAAACCCATTTCTAAAAACGGACGTCCTTCGGACCATTGGTGCAATACATTTCCTAATTCCCAGAGATAACCACTCGAGATATTGTTAGGCACAAGCTCTGTCGGAACCCAAATTAAGAAATCCAATCTAATCAAGCAACCTGTGTGTTGACCTTTACCAATTGCTTTTTTTTTTGCTTTAAGTAGATGTTACTCCATAATTTACCCGGTTAATTGGATGTAGAAATGTGTATTTAAGCAGACCTTCTGTGTACCTACCTCGTATATATGTACATTTTGTAAATATCTGCACATGCATTAAACAATCTCCAAACCGAAATGTCTACAACCGTAGATATATTGACTGAACAAAAAAAAAAAAAATAAAAAAAATATCCCAAACACGACTACATGCTTGTTATGCCCTGGAAATGTCTTATAAATTTGCTTTTGTCTTTCTTCATCTTCATTAAATAAAATAAAATTAAATATATTATGTTTGCTTTTTGTCCGAGTGTAGTTTGTTTTTGAAATGTTTTTATTCTTTCATTGTTTCTTATGTAAACAAGAATGCATAATTTACACCTTGGGCGAGGGAAATAAGAGAAAAATAAAAAATACATCCGTCTGAGGGAAATAAGAGCAAAATAAAAAATACAACCGTCTGCATTGGGATATTTATTGCGGTTATTCATAAAACAGAAGTAAATTAAAATTTGTTAACATAATGCAGTAGCTTGGAAAAGTTTAAGACTATGTTTATTTTTAAAAATAATTCAAGGAAGTCATAAACTTGCATAACAATGAACCGGTCGGCGTTCACAAATCGCAATACTTGTGATATTCACAAAGTAATAGATATACGACTACATTTTGTCAGGGGATATTTTGACACCATAAACGTTTATCTCAGTAAAGCAGTGTTCCACTGTTCCGACTGTTTTCCCCTTTTTTATCAGAAAAGGCATTCGTTTTTCCCTATATTCGAAAAAAATATCCCCCTTTATTTCCCTACGGGAAATTTGCATTTATTTTCATATGCAAATATAAAAACATGAAGTCGTTTTTATTAACAAGCATAAAGTAAACATTAAAATATGCATATAATGCAAGGATTACTTAAGTGGATCATATGAAAGTTTGAATTTGAAATTATTTCCCTTTCTATTAGACAAAATGTCAAAACCAGTGAATGCTTTCAGATACACAAAAATTGTTACGTAGACGTACATTGGGCTATTTTCTTTTATGTTTGTTATGAACATTTAATTCTAAGTAAACATTCAAATGTTTTGTAATTAAAATGCGTTTTAATTTTACGTTTAAACAATTGAAGTTCCCAAGAGATTTTTTCCCCTTTTTTAAGCTCGTCCCTCGTTTTCCCCTTTCACATTATAAAAGCTCCGCTCGCTGCAAGTAAACGGCGCTAGAAGCAGTTAACTAGCATACTCAAGAACGCATCACAAGCTAGATCAGCACTAGCTTTTACCAAGTGCGAATTTGGAAATTGTGAAGAAGATTGAAACTCCTTTAATTGCTTCCTTTGATCTTAAACTTCATTTGGCTTAAATCGGAAAATTGTTCAATAAAACATGCCTCTTGTTAGAGAAGACATTGGGCACATTCAAGAATCTAGCTATCTAAAGTCGACTAGAATGGTCTGGATAAAATGTAACCTGAACGCAAAAACCAGATTTGTCGGAAACGTAATTTTTCCTACGTCAGCCACATATGCGAACTGTCAACTTAGTACTCAGCCACGAATTCCTTGACTAGATTCGTCGTCTACTCCTCCATAGACGGCTACTGTTCATTTGACCAATCTAAGTCAATCGAAACTGAGATACATCAAGTCTGACAGCTGTCAGACTTACTAAATTAAATAGATAATGTTTCACTTAATGTTCAAACCTCAGCTTATGTGACGTCTTTACCCTTTTGCAACTTTCTAGTCAAAATAACAAATAAATTCGTCAAGTCGAACACATCAATTCAAGCGAATTTAAAACGTCAATATAGAATCAAAATGACTTAAACACTTTTCGGAGTATGTGCAGTTTAAGCAGCTAAGATAAAAATTCCGGTTTAGCTTTTAATTGTATATTGTTAGTGTTCAGTAATTCAATTTCAATTAGAAAAAGCGAGCGAAGAAACAAAAAAAAAAAAACGGCGAGATAACCCAAGATGAAGTGACAATTTATTGGAGGTGTTTACCGTGCTGCGTTCGAAATCCAAGTGGCCGAGGTTACAAAAATGCTCAATACATTACAGTGCGATTGGTCTAATGTTTTAAACATTGTCAAATAATAAATTGCTCTTTAAGATATAAATAAAGACCAGCAATTCAAAAATATAGCAACATTTTCTACCCTTTTCAGTACCCGCAATATCATGATACAAAGTTTCGCCCATCTACAGACCTTTAGAGTGAGAGTAACCAAATAGCAAAAGAACAAAAAACGTACAAACATTACATCGATATTCCATTTACAAGGCTTTCTATTCAGGCAAACCTGTCACCCTGTTTCCGGCGAACCAGTCATGTACATAAGAAGTCAAAATGTACAAAAATATACAAGAACGCTTCTAATTGTTTAAAGAAGTACATCCAACTGTAAAAAACGTTCAATACTCACTAAGTGTCATTGACGCCGACAAGCGTTGTAAATAACTTACAATTTCATTCGTATTGATGTACAGAATAACTGACACCTTGTTCTTAAACTCAAATTAATTTCAATGAAACAAATTCTTGTTTCGAGTAAATATTCAGACACATTTCTGAACTGCCAATCTACACCACTTCAGTGACATCTCAGGACATCTCCATTTTTAATTTAATTTCTTTAGCGTGGCATTGCGAATAAAATGTTTTTTTTTAACTAAACGTATTTAAACATCTCAAAATCGGTATCTCAGCATTTTTATCTCGATAACTAAATTACACTGAAGATGACAGATGACACATCAAATGTATTCTTATCAACAAACCGGGCGAACAACAACTGTTTACAATATCATTATCACTGATTATCATATTCTTGATGATCTTATAAACAAGTTGTTGTTTTTATTTCCCCCTATGCCATAATTCATCGTGTTTCTTTGCGCCATATCGATCGTGTTTTACACCTCATTACATACCTGACCCCGCATCGCTGTTATGACACTGAAAGTTAAGAGATTCGGTTCGAACGCAGTGAAAGTGAAAGCCTCTAACGGTAAGCCGGAATGCAATATCAACGCGAGAACGCCTGCTACTCTAGAGCAATGACAGTGCAATCAACTGGTGCAATTATGGGTAATTTTGAAGAGATACACCTTTGTTTGCATGAAATGATCTGTCAACTATCAATTGAAAGTTGAAATTGAGAAACAACTATCATCTACATTGTTATCTCATTTCAGAGACCATCTGTTATGCACACTTTAAGATAACAGAGCGCGTATACATGACTGAAAGCACGTGATTTGCTCTGAGTATAAACGACTTGCAAGTGCAGCTCGTTTCTTTGACAGCAAGAGATAACAGCGAGTAGGGTTTTCTTTTAGAACGAAATGCTGAATATTTTGCTATTTGCGTCTGGAAAATTTCTTGTACAATTCAAATCAGTCAAAGATTATCAGTTTTACAACCGACTCGCTGGAGGTTGTCAATATTAACTGCTTTGCTGTCCAAATATGGTGCATTCAACTCGGTTTAATTGTAAATTCCTTATCGATTAAACTGTTTTTAATTTAAAGCCAGAACTGCAAATGTAAAAGGTCACCGATAGCACATTGTTGTTTACGGCTTTGTTGTGGCACAGAATTCCATTGAATATTCGAAACATTCTTGGTGCGGATTCCATTGCGGAGGTTATGGTTTTTTAAATATCCTTTCTTTTTATTTTAGTCAAGGACAATTAATCCCACTTTAGATAAGTTTATCTCAAGTGATAATTTGCTTCAATCATCGGACAAGCAGAAAGAGAGAAGAAAACACTTTGAACTGGAAGTGATCATAAATCATGGGGTTGTTTTATTGAAATTTTATTGAGTGTTAATGCGAATGATTCACTCTCGCGTCTCGGGGCTGAATTGTGAAATCAACTTAAAAGACTTGTGGTTTATAATCTTTGGCAATGGACTGCCAAAGTTGCTGTTGTGAATAGACAGTAGTTGTAGCCGAGCGAATTTGCTATTTTTGGTCAAACGTTTTATAAAATTAGGTTTTATGTGAAAATCGTGCTCGTTAAACGTCAACAGATGGCGGTAGATGTTGGATTATAGTTGGTGCGATGGTGTCGATAGGGTGAGTTGCTTGTTAGCAAAAGAACACTCGAATAGAAAATGAAGCACAGTCAACATTGAGGACGTTCAAGTATCTAGTTTAGTAAGTCTGACAGCTGTCTGATTAGATGTATCTTGGTTTTGATTGGGTAAAATCGGTCATTTGAGCTGTTTCAGTTGACGTTTATAGAGGGGTAGCCAACGGATCTAGTCAAGAAATTTGTGACTGAGTACTAAGTTGACAGTCGCATAGGTGACCAATATAATTTTTGCGTTCAGGTTACATCTCAGCCATACTAATCTAGTCGACTTAAGATATCTAGATTCTTGAATGTGCCAATTATCGTGGTTATCGTTGTTGACGTAAACTTATTGACGACGATCGGTCTAGTCCCAATGAAATAAGCATCTGCCATGTTTTTCCGACCGAAGCGTACGCATATACACTTATAGGCCCAAGCGTTGAAGACTAAAGTGTATTTCGACCACTTATTCTTGCGTTCAGTGTGCTTTGCAAGTAACCTTGTTAAGCGCTTTATCCAACTGAACGGGTTTTTATTGCAAACGCCATTATGGCTGTGTTCCTACTGTCTCTCGATATGCTACAATATTTTCAAGAAAAACTAAAAAACCTGTTCTCATGAAAGCTGGAATTGTTGACACATTGTTTTGAACTATTCAAATACCTGTGATCTGTCAATGTCACAAGGGTAATGTACAAATGGAATTTTAAAAATATCCCAAATTTCTATGCAGCCAATTTTGTAACCAAACTTATAGCTGCTAAGCACGAAAGAAGTAAATAACTGACGACGCACATGAAGTGTCAAAATCGTGTCGTGAGCAGAGCCATTGATTTATTTTATATGGACATTCGCCAACGTCAAGTAAATTCTAAGTCGAAAAATACGTTATTGTCACCTGCTAAACTAATTTCCATTGTGGCGGTGACATGAGTTTCTTGACTTATCTTTCCGTTGAAAAACAGTAGCGCTTTAAAACATTCTTTTTCGCACAAATGTATGTGAATGACATCTCACTAACAAAAGCCGTCTATATTTAGTAAACGTTTTTTGATATAAGATTTGACAGCCATTCCACTTTCTGTCACACATGTTCTCAATTAAAAGTCAGAGCGGCCCAAACATTAAGCGTTGACACAATCCATGATCTGTCAATTTATTCACTCAAGGAAGTCATAATGTACATTTATTGCGTAAATTGTTTTTCTATATGCATTCATTAAAAAATAAAAATAGTAAATAAACAAATGTTTTTGCCAATACCAACATAATTTCCTCTTCGACAAATTTTTATCGTGGCATTCTCAAGACAGATTGCTTGTCCCGAAATTAGAGCTATCTGAAGGTCAGCGTAAAGCGTTCAGAAAAAAAAAAAACAAATACGCCTTTGCTTGGACAACATTTCCCGTATGAATCACACGTCTGCACGCACGAGTTCAATGCGCTTAGTCATAAAATGGTTCATTAAAATACAAGTATGTAGGCAGGTAAGGTACATATAAATAAAATCCGGAATATCGCATTGCCGATGGAAAACAAAATAAAAAAAGAACTATTTTGGAATTTATTCGACAAAAAAAGTGTGTTCGACTGCTTAAAATTCCCGCCCATCATTCACGAATATGCTAATTTAGATACCGGATTGTAATCACTTTTTTTTTGCGCTTTTGTGTAGCAAAAGTGTGACCAACTTGCTAGACTTTGAAAAGTCTAGCTTTTTTTTCATTTTTTTTTTGCAAAATTGCACTACACTTGATAAGATATTGTTTTTTTTTTGTAACACCTGCTGCTAATAGTCACTTCTTCGATTGGTAGCCGCCGCGTAGAGACGTAGAGACGTAGAGACGACTTAATTACAACTGCGAAATATATAGTTCCAATTGGAGTACTGCCAAATTCACTGGGTTGGCGATTTTTATTTTCTTCTTCTGTAATAAATTCATTAAATCGGACTCTGATATGATGCCGAGTGTGCCTTCCGCTTTTGTGCGCATTTTGATTTGCAATTATTTATATCCCCAGACTATCTGATATAATGTGTAGAAACGTCAGTCTAGTGTGACATTTTTCTCTCTCCAAGCTTTGGGTATTTATTTTTAGGTGAGGCGTAGGATGTTTCGTTCGCGAATAAAATATGTAAACAACTTAGACATTGGATTGTTTTCTTCTCTTAAAATGTGAAGTACAATTTTCAGGAATATACAGGCTAGAGTGTATTCAAATTTCTAACATATTAGTGAGGCTCAAAATATACCAATTTTAAGATTTAATATTTGTTATTGATTTTTGTGACCAGAGGTGCTAATTATTTTTAGCGATATCCATATGTCAATTAGTGGAAGAAGTGAGCCATTGAGCATTTGAAATTTTGAAAAAATGTTGTAGAGATTATTTAAGGTCACAAATGCAGTGCATAGGAGGCCAAAATAAATGTTTATTAAACAATCATAGTATTTAGGTGGCTACTCAAGCAATTTATTATGGCGATAAAAGTGTCAATCCGGTGCTTGGACAATTTATGATTTCCCAGTCCGACAAAATTCAGTTTGGCTTACATTTTATGAATATTTTGCTGTGGTCAAAATTGACATTTAGACATTTAGTAACCGCAGTTTTGCAGCACTAAACATGCGCCGGCAGTGAGGAGGAACAAAATGCGAACATATACAGGAAGTATATGATTCGAATGCATCATAGAGCAAGGTTATGCAAACCTCATGGGGAACATTATGGAAATTTGTGTTGGGGAATTATGCGCGCTTTCTTTAAAAGAATATGCGAAAAATGCTACAAGTAAAGGGTCTTTTTTTTTGGAAAACGTTTTCACATATACAATTGTAGATTGTCTAAAGTCATCTTCATAGCATTGACTTTCAGATTTACTACACTTTCTGTGAACAAGACAGTTTCTTCGCCGGGCACATAACAGTTTATTTTAAACGGCTATCCATAGTAAAATTACGTGAGAGTAAGTCGGCTTAAGCAAGCGTGCAACTACATTAAGATTAAAAATCGTGATCATTTTAGGATTATTGAACCAATTCAAGTGAATTTTTGTCCAATCTTTACACAGGTCAACGACTTATAATTTACAACTTTCCATTGTTCTTCATGTTGCACACATTCCGAAAATATAAAGTGAGGTTGACAACACATTAAAAAAACTACAAAGATCACTCTCTACCTCGTTCAATTCAAATAAAATGTAACAACCTTCGCAATACTTTAAGAATGAGTTCGTTTGTGGGAAGACAATATTCTGTCCTTTTCAATTCATGATCTCCCATGGTTTAATTTTAAATCATTAACCAAAAAAGTTTTAGTCCCAAGTTTTCCCAAAACAAAAGAACGCAAGACTTTAAAAAATTGCACGAGTAAGTAAGCAAGTAACTAAGTTGCAGATTAGGTGTTGTCAACGACACATGTCTACGAGTAGTTTTTGTCACACAATTGATACGATTGCTTATTTCTCAGTGCTTTTACTTGTTATCACTTGTAGTAAACGAATTACATAAAAGGGAATAACTCGATTATTTTCATGCTTCGATTTGTGTCTGATAACAATATACAAGCCTGCAAAAATGATTGATGCAATAAGCCAATAAGTCAGGAACATCAGATAAATACAGATTGTTTTTGGCTGTGCGTCAATTTGGTTGCGTTTGGTATAAAAAAAAAATCAATAGATGGCGCAACATGTCAACATGGTTTCGCAGAAAATATCGGCTTGAGGTCTGCCTTTTATTTCGTAAAATATTTTTCAAAGTTCGTAACGATGGACAAATTAGTAACCCTTTTTTTGCGTACATAAATTTGACTTTCATTAATGAAATGAAATTTGGTTGTTTAGCAACACTTCGGTTGGAATTATAGATATTTCTAACTAAGAAAAAAATAGATTCTAATAAATAGTTGAGTTTTGACAGTCTTCGTATGAATTCGTCGGAATGACATTTCTATTTTTCGCCTGTCAGGAACGAAAGCGACCCTTGCAGATCATCTGACAAGGCCAATCAAACTTTTTAAATGAGCGACAAATTTGGTACTCAAAACAGCAGACAGCAAGACACTCGTAATGCCCGCTTTGAACAAACTGATTTGGCACGTTCAAAGCCAAGTCGACTAAATCCGTCTGTACCTTGATAGCAAAAACTATATTGTTGGTTAACGCCATTTTTCGTGCGTCAGTCTTATTATGCGAACTGTCAACTTACTACTCAGTCACGAATTTCTTGACTACCGCTACCCCTCCATAAACGTCAACTGAAAAAACTGTTCATGTAACCGATCTAAGACAATCAAAATTGAGACACATCATCTTCAGCCAGCTGTCAGACTTACTAAGCTAAAACTTGCTTGTAAGCCTTTGTATCCAACAAAGCATATATTTCGATTGTTCGCTTAATTTCATTGCTGAATTATTTGCTTTGCGTATATTTTGCAGTGATTCAATGAAATATTAAAACTAACTAAATAGCAATACAACAATCACACATGTAATTAAATTTTACATCCATTTGCAGACGTAATTATGTTTTGTTTGGGCATTTTTGTTGCCGCTTAACTCATGTGTGTTTTTTTACGAGCACCTACTTCGGTTAACGACCTGATGAAGGGTCAACATTTTTTTTACCACCAACTCAGTTTGTTTTATTTACGGTTTAAAGAACCACTTTTGTTTTTGTTTTTCTTTTGGAAGTGAGCTTGACCATATTTCGTTAGTGAATTTCCAAAATCACTCTCTGACAAGGTAATATAACCTTTCTCTGGTCAGAAATGAAGGTCAATAACTAAATGACCGTGTCTGTGGATTTTCATTTGGTGTCGAAAAAAATACCCCATTGTTGCATTTCTTTTGTGACAACATTTTCCATTCGCATACTCGTATTAGACACGTTGGTAATTATTTTCAGCCAGGCCAACCTTGCTCCTAGTATATGTACAGAACTTCGATTGTGCTAATGAAGATAAACATTATTGTTTTATTACTGTCAGTTAGGTTAGATAAACAAAAGTCGTTTGAAGCGGAATGTCGTCTAAGACTTAAATACTTTAATTTTTTACTATTTGACACCTTACAGTCAGGCAGAATCAATGCAGGGTGACGGCGGTGACTTTACTTGAGTAATCTGATATATCTGACATAACTGACGTATCTCTCAATCTGATTTCCACTTTAAAATTATGAGAGAGGTGGCGCTCCGAAAATTGATTTATTTGGGAACTGATTTATATGAAAATGTTGATAAAGCGTGACCAAAACTGATTTAAAAGCTTGTCAACGGGGATTTGTTGTTTATTGTTGTTTGTCAATTTAATATCGCATTAAAGAAGTTATATATTTTTTTTAAATTTATTAAGACAAAGTCGAGTTGTAGGAGATACGTTTTAAAATGTGTGGCAGTCAATTAGATTGGACATGTTAGATTTAATTGGAGCTTGTTTGGATTTCTAGTAAGTCGAATGCCCAAAAACACATGTGCAGAAATTTTGGACAATACAGAATGCAGTGCTGCAAGTAAAACAGATGTGCAGAAAATTATTTGACATGCATTGCATCGGCTAATAGGGCTTTTCATTTACCGACTAAGCAGCTGATGTGTTTGCAACCAAAACAAAAACAAACACGATCAGCAAATGTCAAAAGCCGATGATGCCAAATACTTGAAATTGCAATTTATTTTCATTTGTGTGTGGTTCGCTTGAATTTTGCAGCAAATTTTAGAAATAGATACATGTTGCAGTGCTGCGATGAGTGCAGAATTCACGTGTGCCTAAATCCATATAAACATGTGTATTCTAATCTTTCTGCGCAGTGAATTCTGCACATATGTTTTGGGCATAAGTTTAGATTTGTCAGAACTTTAGCTTCGCCGGATGCATTAGTTAATTAACTAGGTTTTGCCCTCAACATGAAACAATTTTGCGACTATATTTGTGTCAACATCGAAAAACACAATTTTCTGTCACACTGTAGAAATGTCAACTGCGTATTCAGGAACTTTTTTTTGACTGGATTAACTGACTGGCTATCCCTTCATCAACGTCTACTGGAAAATTAGACAAGCGTTTAATATATATATGCCAACAAAAAAAAAGGACAAATGCTAGCAAACTACTGTTATAGACTTATGGCGTTTTTCATTGAAGATTGAAGAGAATTGCTCTTTTCAATGAAATTCGTTGGAACACTTTTGCAATAGTGGTAGATTCCATACGCTACTTTTTTTGTTTTTAAAGTAAATATGAATGTTTTTATAGGCCACATAATTATATTTAAATTAAAGTTTACATTTGCACGTATAATTGCATATTTTCTTACGACACAAAACACATTTGGTGAGTTTGGGGCAATTCTTGAAAAATATCCCGGACACTTTTGTCGTGTTAAGAAGTGACCTGGAAGTGCCCTTTTTTCTTCTATGAAACATAGAAAGGGCCGCTTCTAGATTTACTCTTTTCTTTTCTTCAATCGAAAACGCCATTAGTAAATAAGAAACAATTTGAACGTTCCGATGACTGACTTTTGTAACTGTCATTTTCCACATTCTCTCATTCACAATTTAATTTGTAGTTCCAAGGCAAGAAGCAATTTTTAATTTCTAATTATATTTCTACTTTTTATTTAAAAAAAAACTAGAAATATATTCAGTGTCAGTTGTAGGTTTTCTGTTAGCTTTTTAGTAGAGCTATGTTGTGTATTTCGCTTTTGTTTAGGCAATGAGCACGTTCAAAAATCTAGTTATCTTAAGGCGACTAGATTGGTCTGGAATAGATTAACCTGAATGCAAAAACTAGATTGGTAGGTAACGTCACTTTTCGTACGTCAGTCACATTTGTGAACTGTCAACTTACGAATTTCCTAACTAGATTCGTCGACTACCCCTGCCTAAACGTCAATTGAAGAAGCTGTTCATGTGACCGATCTAGGTCAATCAAAACTGAGGCACATCAAATCAGCCAACTGTCAAACTAACTAAACTTGATAAAAATCATGACAACTCAAATTTCATTATGCACTTCCAGTAAATGACATCGTAAAATATAGTAACACAATTTACACCATATGGCAGGCAATATTTGCCCTTCCTATGCAGACGATAGAAGTTCATTTATTTATTTTTTATTTTTTATCTTATCGCCCAAAGCACTATAAACATTATACAGTATGCACCGGAATAAGAGTGATTACAATCTGTTGCTTAACTGTGACCCATTAAAGTTTGAGTTATAAAAATGTTTTCAAGTCGTGTGACTTTTACTACGCCATTTAATCATTAACTCCCAAAAGTGACCACTTTGGAATATCTACATCGAAAAAGCGATAACTATAGCGCAGTAGACTTATTTAGAATAAATTTCAGTCCACGTATGCGTTTACGTTGCATATGCAGCCAAAGCGCCCAAGACGTAGTTACTTGTTCTTTTTAATTTCAAATAGTTTCACCCTTCTACGCAGCAGGATAAAGATACTCATCGCTCAGTGCATTTTTTGGTTAAAATTTATTTATTACAAAATTTTCGATTGCAAAAATAATGGCAAATGAAAACATGTCTAAAGTAATTTGCCTCTGCAGTACGCAGTTAGGGCGATAAAATATTCATTTATAAAAGCGATTAGTTGCTGGTGGTCTCTGCAACACATTTTTGCAGGAATTTGTATGTACGTCGCATTTTTTATATTCGAAGGGAAGAACTCGCAAGCACGACTCGCATTTTTAAGTGCGTACATCTATTTTAATGGAAATTGGTAAATTGGTAATTCCCAAATCTAGTTGGGAATTATTGGTTTTGAGATTAAGTGCGGTTTGCCCATTTGTCAGCATATATTTTTAGATTTCGAAAACTTATTATCTCAAGACGGCGAGTGTAAAAAAAAACTACGGGAACTTGTCATATACACAAAATTTCGACTAAATGCCTGAATGCAATTGTGCTTCAGCTGCAGATTTTTAGATAATCCATATATCTCTGCATGTTTTTTTAGATATTGATCGTTTTTAATGCTCGAAACTTAAATAGTTTATCGTTAAGGCTAAATACTAAAATGTAGTAGATGAATTTGACCATACGATAATGAGTAAAACTAGCATTTGCTTTAATTAAAAATAATGGCAAAAGTAAAAGCAATTACTTTGAATCGGTATGAGTAAAAACATAGTTTGCTAAAGTAAGTTCAAAATTTCGAATATAGGTAGCCTTTAGTTCACTGAACGTGTACTTGGCCTGTCAAAACTGTCAAGTAAATTTTAATTTTAGAACTTCCCTTGAGAGTCTAAGGATTTTTATATTTTTATGAACGAAATTGAAAATAAAAATGTTGCACCTGGATACCTGTAATTCGTTTAAGCACGTATGACACTACATTTTTTCCTCATTTTTATCACGTTGAAAATTCAGCTGTGTGTAAAAGAGACTAAAAGTGTATTACGAAAGGGGTAGCAATAACAAATGTTCAAACGAATTTATTATCAAATAATCTTGAAATGTCAAAAAGAAAAAACATAGTTGTCAGCAGCTAAAACATGTAATTCGAACATATTTTTTTGACTACATTTAAAAAGTTGGTGTGTATGCACTCAGTCCTATAGGGAATTTTCGTTCTAATTTTTCGTACTGCTCAAGTTTCATTTTAAAAGTAGAACAAAATGCAAACAACTATAGTGTCATGCGGGCTTTACTGAATAATTTGGTAATGTTTCACTTCTTCTTTAGGTGCCGATATGATGGAAATATTTTTGGACTCAAAATTCAATAATTTTGCCTTCGTCTAAACATTATTGTCTAAAAAAATATTAGCCAAAAAGTCCACACTAGTAATTTGTGTTTTTTTTCTACGAACGTTAAGTATAGCGTGCCAACTTCTCGCGTCCACATTTTGTTGGTTTATTTATTTATTTATTTATTTATTTAATATGTATTGACATTTCTTCGCAGGAAGAAATAAGAAAGGTGAAATAGAAAATAAAAAGAAGCAAGGAGTTAAACAAAAAATGGATTTCATTCGTATAATGGATGAAATGTTGATGTCTTCCTCATCAGAAGACGAATTTGTCGGAGAGATGATGGTAAATTAACGTCATCCTCGTCATGTCAAATATCGAATGCACAAGCGGGGTTGCGTCGACGCCTCATGGAGGCTATATACCATGATTCGACTAATGCACTAACAACAAAAATCGGCACACTACAAATCAAATAAACAAAAACACAAATGTCATTATTTGTAAACCCTGACATTACGTGGGTTTAAAACGGATTAAAAACGGTTTAAAGTGTTTTAAATCCGCATTTAAATCCATCTCTAACCCAGCGGATTTAATGCATGTTTTTCATTAATAAATATAATATAAATCCGACAATAATAGGTTTAAATTGTCGGGTTTAAGAAATGCGGATTAATGACCAGGTGTAAAATTAACTTAAACCTGAGTTACACCCGGAGTGAATAATATGGCCGTTGTTCATATGAAACCTAGCAAATGCTTCGACTTTAACTACGTTTTAAATTAAACCACCCAATGTCCGTAACAATTCCCAATGTTACGGAAGGAATTCGACAAAAATGGCTGGTGGCTTAGTTTAGTACCTGCGAAACAGCAATGTCATTATATTTGCGTAAAAAAATTTGACCACCAGTGTTTTGAAACAAGAATAAATATATATACACACCCAAGAGAGAAGTAAAAAGGCTGAGGCTTGCTGAGGACAAGGAGTCTCTGTCTTACCTAATTTAATTTAACAAGAATAGAACACTTATTTTTCAATAAATAAATTTTGTAAACATCTTCATTGGAATATTCAACAATATCCTAATATTTAAAACTGTATATTGAATATATGTATATACTTATTCATTTCCCATTCTTAATTATTTATATAAATAGTTTATATAAATATTATTTATATAAATAATAATAGACTGTCAGGTGCTACTAAAGCGAAAATTGACCGTCCAAAAATGAGACTTTCAAGCTTTTATTTGTTTTCGAATATTATAGTTCCAGCCATCTAAGCCATCGCCCACATTTCCCATTTGGGGGTATTAATAATAATTAATTCGTAAGAACTGTCAAGAGACAAACATTTTAATATGTGTCGCAATTTAATTTTTGAAAGCTACAAAATATTCTCAATTTGGAAAATGTTCAAACACCAAAAAAGTAGCAGATATGTAACTACCATCCGTTGATATTTATCCCAACGTTCATGTTTCTCAAAACATAGGTAGTCAGTATTTCGAATTCGATACCAAAAATTAATAGTTATTATGTCATATTTACAAAGAAAGTTCGAAAGGTAGCATTTTTTATGAAAACAATAGACGTAGTGTCAAATTGCATCCATTGTCAAACACAATCCATAACCCACACTCATGCAAATGCATATGGCACCTGAGACAAAAACTAACAACTAACAAGTCAATTCCAAAAATGCATCATATTTAGTGCACAATCACCTATCCAACTCAGCACAAGACACTTCTAGTTTAGCCTACATCCAATCATTGAGGAGTTCGGGAGATGAAATGCCCCATTATTTCCCCCGCCAAACAGCACACAAAAAGTTTACTCTGGGCAGACATTCTTTGAAAAGGGAAAGTATTAAAAAGTGTCTGTACAGATGTGTGTGTTAAGAGTTTTACATATATATTTTTGTTATAATGCAACGGTACGTTGAAATTTTGCAATAAGAAAAAAAAAAACGAAACAACAAAACAAAAAAAATTGTTTCAATTTCAAGTAAAGTTGGTCAGCAGTTGGGTGCAGAGATCCAATTCAGCAATAATCCGGTTTAGCTTATGACCGTTATACGCTGAGGAGATAGCATTTTTACCACAAACATAGACCTCTTTTCTAGTTCCGCATTTTCTTTGGACAAGTATTTCATTTTCAGTTGAGGTTTCAGTATTCTTTTTGACACTTTGAACAATTTGCGACTATTTTTCGAAGTGTAAGGCTTTATTCGAATTTACTAACCTTTATCCACAAAAATACCAGTTCCTTTGTTAAAACAGAAGACAGTCACATCTCAGGCAAAACTCACACAAACTAACACGAACAAATTTGACCAATGAATTGCAGTATCGTGACGGGCTGACAACTATCTTCGAATTTTCGAACTGCTTTTATAAAATTTTCTATGCAATTTTCATTCAACTATGCACTTGTGGCGTGTTGCACTCGCCGAATATTAAAGGTGTAAGGAAAATTAGCAAAACAAGAAAACTCACGAAAGAAACTTTGACAGAAACAAAAAAAAAATAAATAAATAACCGCCGCGAACAAAACACAATTTCGAAACGAAATCGAAAGTTAAGAACTCGCGCCAAAGAAATATATTCACACAACAATTTGTATTCCACTTTCGGTGAAATAAAAAGACACACAAAACAATTTAAACCACTCGCGACACAACAAGTAGTATTTTTGTGTTGTTGACAGTGATAAACATAAATAAATAAGAAAACACTTTTTCTTCTTCTTCGTTTCCTTGTGTTGTGTATATATATATTTTTTAAATTTTTATTTAACTTATGAAGAACAGAAATAGCTTTTTTATTTTTATTAAGAAATCTTCGAAAACCACGCGCGTTGCAATAGCTATGCGCACAAAATGCTAGCGATCAGTGCAAATGAAAAAATCAAACTGATCAACAAATTTCTCCGCAAAAGCGTCAAAATCGAAAAGCGGCTCGGCGGCGCGCGATACTATACGCAAACGAGAAGCAACGACAACACACAGCACAGCACTTCACCAACAACAACAAAAGCAAGAAAAAACGTACGACATTCGATATATCGTATTTTCGTATCGTGAATATCTTGTATTAGTGACTTTTATTTTGGCCCCCTGTCACTTGTCAGTGGCAGACGGTGGGCACCGTGCTAGTGTGAGTAGATCTATCTCTTTGTGGGCTGCGTTGGCGATGACGGTTCTTTTGTTGGTGCTTGGTCTTCTTGTGGGAATCATTTTCCTGCATAACAACACTTATACCAAGGCATGGAAAATGCACGATCGTTGGGGGGAAGGTCTGATCTGATCATGAAGATGGATACGAAAAAGCTTTGTTGCGCTGAGCGAAACAGCGAAGCGATCGTTGATCTTTTTGAATTTGCAGCGAGCGAGCGAGAGTTTTCTTTTTTTTTATGGAAACTGAGTTTGATAGTAGCATGCATTACACGGCGGAGGGGAACGCGAAGGCTTGGTTAGAAAGCTTTACTTCGAAGCACGTGTGTTGGTTAGATTGACAGATCATATGGTCTGGTTTTGTTTGCGTGAATGCACGGTTGGCCATAGAGAGCAGTGAAGTGTGCCTTTCGGAGAACGAAAATCAACAAAACCAGCTTTAGGCATACATATTGCTGTTGTTGCACGTGAGTAGAAAACAGGAAATGGTTTGCGATTTGGTTTTAGAGACTTAATGGAAAAAAAATGACAGCAGAGATTGCCGTTTGCGGTGCTATATTTAAGTTTCTTTAGTTTTGATCTCCTATTGGTAGAAAAATAAAATTCTAAAACAAAGCAATTTCATTGCAAATATTTCTTTGTGAGGATCTATCAAAAACCGTTAAAAGAAAGAATAGGCAGCAGCCGACAAAATGGATCACTATTTTTCCGAAATTACAACCCGATGAATAAAACAATCCCAATACAGGAAGTAGGTAACTGTTCACATTAACTTTTTACTTGTTATTACAATTGCTTCAAATCTCATTAAATAAACGAAGCAAATTTGTTGACAAGATCAGTTTGCAATTTCAAGGAAATATTCCATCAACAAGTGTCATTTGGAGAGACACAAAAAAAAAACGAAATTCCGATCTAAATCTAAACAGCTTTGTTTGTGCTGAAACATCTGTTAGGTGGGTGAGCTGACAGGTCTTTCTTACAATGACGTCGGAGAAAACTCAGAAATTTTGATGTTAGTAAATATGAAGGATTGGTGATTTGTGCTATGATCACAGAAAGTAGTTTCTCCTGTTCACTTGGGATCGGTGATCTCTTTCTCTTTCTTTTTTGCACACACAGTTTCTCCTATTCGGCGGAAGTAAAGCCCTGTCACTCACTTGTCATACACACTGTTAAATGCCACTCTTAACCACAAAAATATTTATATAATTTGGTTACGCATGTGTGCGCGTCTTCACATTTCTTTTACCTATATTAAGTAAAACCGAGGTGAAAATTTGTCGAAACAAGCCCCAAAGGCCCACAACTTGCCTTCGAAAGTGCAACTGCATCTATAAATAACCAAACCAGTGCTGCCTGGTCACAATATCGGTTGATGGTTTTTTTCCTTATTCCACTTTGAGCGCACTGTCATAACTATACTTGCCGATTATGGTGCACGGCAAGCAAAGTGACTGCATATTATGTACGTCAGAGTCAGATCCAAACGGTCTGCTGCAACGAGATTGGGAAACGACAAAATTTCGAAAATATTAATCTCTCCTCTGTCAACTAATAACTGTTAGTGCACACGAACTTGCGTTCCCAAAAGGTGCGGCTAAAATTGGAAGTACACAAGTTCTCTCAGAGGCACACCTTGCTGTGCAGTGGCTATATGTCGTCGTTTGTCTGCAAAAGCTGCTGCACCACGAAACGTCATTCGGTTGACAATCGAGTATAGTTCACACACTATGATGCCGTCTCGTTTTCTCCAGATTCAAGGTGTTGTAGATAGTTTTCATGCATGAATGCACGTTTGCATGTCAACCGAAAGGCAGAACATATCACTATCTGTGTTAGTGAATATGTGCTGGGGGATAACTATCTGTCAATATAATGCCAAGCTTCGTACTGACTGCTGAGCTGACTTCGGGCCTTGGGTGTTTTTTTATTTTTTTTTATGTAAGTGTGGACCCTCATTTTGCTCGAGACAAGACGGCTGCGGCTTTTATTGTTGTTGGTTTGGTATGGGATGGGAAGTTATGGGGCGGCCCTGTGTGCACAGAGAGAGGGAGTGAGAGAGAGAGATCATTGAACTGTGTGAAGGTATTACTTTCGATTTCATCGATGCAAGGGCATGGGCAATGGGCAGTTATGTTAGCTGCATTAACTGCGTGTGCGTCAGAAATGATAGATTAAATGAATCAAAAAAAGTCAAAACATTTTAACTGACACGAGTGTAGGCGTAGGGCGTTTGGTTTTTACAAAAGAGCGTCACAATTATTATGGTGCTTTGAAGGCAGACAGGTTTCTGTTCTTTTTCTTTCGTTTCCGGCTTCAGTCAGATTAGGGGGTGTAAAAGAGTGAGATAAATAATTTTACGATCGTATTTTGTTATCACCTCGTTAAAAAATTTGCGTGGGTTATTGTCAAAATGAATGCTTTTAATCAAGAGTAATGAACCTAATAAATTTAATAAAATATAAATGAAGATTCGGCCCCCTGCACATATTATTTGATAAACTTCGATGCTCTTTTGGTTTTAAAAAAAAAAATTACAGTGGGTTATAAATTTATGCGAACTTTGCCAGCTCATGCAATAAAATGACATGCGCACAGAGATGTTGTCAGAAGTTAGGAAATTCGAATATGGAGGGCAGTGGAAGGCACCTAAATTTCAAACCTGGGTGTCAACTGATTTCTTTAAAAAAACTGTTAAGGTGGTGTGTAGAGTCTATCATAATTCTTTCGAACCCAAAAATGCACCCTGACATCTGGGAGCAAATTTATTAAAACGGAGCATAGCTGTTCATAACTTCCTTATTCACAGACGTGTCAGCAAACAAAATTGACAACCGATTCTGAAATAAGTCAGTGAGTTTGATGGAAATTTTGTATATATGCACAAGTGCCCACTAGCAAGACCTCTCAAGTCGTAAATTATATTCAGCTGTCACCTGTACAAATAAAGGAAGTGTGATAATAATTATTATTTTTTCAGTTTATTAGCTGGTGCAAAAGTGCATTCTACTCAACACAACTGGGTTGTTAAAAGTAAACAACACAAAAAACCCAACGCGAGCATGTTAAACATGATAGTCTCTTGAGACATAGTCGAGTGCGACTCTCCAGAGCTGAAAAATTTAACCATAATCATCCAACAATCATTATCAACGTCGTCATCAAATTGCAAAATAATTATTGTATATATATTTATCGTTGCTAATTATTTTTTCTTTGCAGCCACAAAGAAGAAAGAAAGTGTATATTAACACATAAAAGAAGTCTACAAGTATGCTGAACCTGAACCTGAAACCGAACCTCGTACATGCTGGATTGAATGGAAATGGCCTAAAGAAACAATTCTTATGACATCATTTCAATTGACATGTTTATGTTTGGGAAGTAAGATTCGCCAATGAAAAAGCCATCGTGAATACTATAGAAATTCTATAGGAGACAAGTGCGAGTTCCTTTCCTAGACTTCGTTCTCTATAGCAAGCACAGTGCGCGCATCTGAGTGCACATAACTGCGTGGAATTTGCATAACACAACTACTTAGTACGTTGAATTGGGTCAATGTCGGTAAACGTTAGAATATTAATGAATATACGAATGGAAAATTGCCTCTTCACAGAGTTTGCAATCAAAAAAATCAAATGAGTTGTACTCATATAAAGATGCATTCGTGAGGATTTTTCTTTTAACTTTAAATGACGTAGATCTATATGCGACTTCATTTTATTTGACATTATCAGTTAAATTCTGAAGTGAAGTTAGTAATACGATTCGATTGTGATAAGAAATGAAAAAGAAAATATAATATTTTATCGAGGTGTAAAATGTATACTTCACATTTGTATTGTTAATCAACATAAATATCAAAAGCTATAACAATCGATAATGGCTATTTCATTGGTTTGCCTTTTATTGCGAAATAAATTATCAAGCGGCGATTGAGATTCGAATGGCTGTGAGACACGACCCCATTTGCGAATTGCGAAATGTGTCATATGACCGAACCAAAGAAATAACAACCCGAGCAGTTTCAAATAAAGAAAAGACACACAGTAAAGATTGAATTGAAAATTGAAATTTGGATACGTCATTTAACGGAAGAAACAGTCAGACAGAGTGCGGACACTCGGATACCTGGTTCATGTAAAACGTCATCTAGATTTGTCTGGATTAGATGTACAAACGCGGTGAGTAGTCAACTTGAATTGTTTTTATATTATCGCGGTTTTGATTTTGGTTTTTGACACTTTGAAATGTCAACTGAGCAGGATTTTTCTTGACTAGATTTGTCGGCCACCCCTTCAAAAATGTCAACTGAAAAAAAAAACAACTATCCACGGCCAATAAAACTGAAAGACATCTAACCAGTTAGCTGTCAGACTTACTAAACACGAAATCCGAACGTTCCCAATGTTTTATGACTGGTCAAAGAGTCATTAGAAAGAAAAATATTTTGCTAGAAAGGGGAATAGTAAAATCGACAATACACACAAATTTTATGGTGAAGTCGAAGCGGAAGCATATACAAATGATAACTTGTACCGAAAACGAAACAGTGTTTTAACGAAAATTAATGCTGATTGGAAAACTATTTTGGAAAGTAAACTTTTGATTTTCTTGTTTTTCTGTCTCCCTGGACACGACGTTCATGAAAATGATTGCGTGACCACGCTCATTGAACTGTCAAGTTTCCACCAATCAATTTGTTTAATCTCAATTCATTCAACAACCATGAAAGCCTTCATTCTCTCAATATTTCCACCAAAAACTCACTTTTACTTTCCAATTGTGAGAGCTGTCAATAGATTCAACGAATAGTAGAAAGTTAACCAAATTTATTCATTTCTGATATAAACTTCTTTGTTGTTAAACGTAAAAAAAAAATGCACATTTTTTACGCCCAAGGTAGTGGTTTTTTAAAATATAAACCGTGTTTTGACATCTATCTGACGCAATTACAACAACTTTATTTTACCTGACGATTCCGAGAATCATAATAGGTATTTAAAAAAATGTATATTTGGGTCCATATGAAATTTTATCCCAAGTAAAAGCGTCACTTCATGTTGACAACTTTCTGTTGATGTGTTGAATTGAATTAAAAGTCGAGAGACACCAAAATATATCACTCAGTTTTTATCACTTTATAAATAATGTTACTGTGCACTGTTTTATTCTTCTTTGTGTATACCCTCCACAGGGAGGTATATTCACTTTGTCATTATATTTGTAACGCCAAGAAGGAGTCACAGGAGACCTGATAAAGTATATATATTCTGACTCAGGATCACATTCCGAATCGATTTAGCCATGTACGTCTGTCTGTCTGTCTGTTGAACGCACGATAGCGCCCAAAGCAATTGGCATAGGCGAATGAAATTTGGTGAAAGGACATATTTTTATCGTCGTCAGGTTGGTATAAAAAAAGGGCTATGTCGGTCAAGTAGTTCGGGTACCTCCCATACAAAACCAATATTAAACCCATGTGTCTTTCTGTCTGTTGAAAACACGATACAGTCCAAAGACATCAACCTAGGCGAATGAAGTTTTGTGAAAGGACTTATTTTTATCGTCGTTAGGTTGGTATTAAAAATGGGCTATGTCGGTCAAGTAGTTCGGGTACCTCCCATACAAAACCAATATTAGACCCATGTGTCTTTCTGTCTGTTGAAAACACGATACAGTCCAAAGAAATCAGCCTAGGCGAATGAAGGTTTCGGAAAGGACTTATTTTTATCGTCGTTAGGTTGGTATTAAAAATGGGCTATGTCGGTCAAGTAGTTCGGGTACCTCCCGTACAAAACCAATATTAGACCAATGTGTCTTTCTGTCTGTTGAACGCACGACAGCGCCCAAAGGAATTCACATAGGCAAGTGCAATTTTGTAAGTGGACTTCATTTTGCTCGAATTTGTTTGCTATAATCGAATTGTTTGTTGTCAAAAAAGTTCGTGGCTAAAAGTAGCTCAAAGTCCATCCACTTGCATTGAAGTATATTTTCAGCTCTCTGACAGAGCTTCGCTCATTTTTTTGAGTTTGACATATTTTTAGTGCTTGGCTCCGGAAAGTACGCGAACAGACCTAATCAAATCAAAAAAATCCGACTATAAATCATCGTGTGCAGCGGAAGCTAAGTACTTGTTTACAAATTAAAACGAACCACTCTTCCCTATGATTACACCTATCTCTGCGATCAAATAATAATAAAACATAAATAGGTACATGAAAATGAAAACAAAAACACGCCATCCAATGAGGTTTAGTAAACTCGATTAGTCGTGCCACTTGATACCTGCTAATCTCGATTCAAAACTCATTGGTTATCGAGTTGAACAACATGTAATTGGCTTCCCTTACAACAATACGGCCGTCCAAAGGTATTCCCAATTGGTTTTGGGTTTTTGATTGGATTAGGCAGATATTGCTATCAGAATATTGATTAATGCACATAGGCATGCGGTGGGACTATGTGAACTCTATTCTAATCCGAGTGATAATCTCTTTGGAAAGTACCCAATTTGGATCGTAATTGTAATGAAATTTCCCGTCATTGGCGACTTTGGTTGATTTCTTTGCGCATTACTTCGAAAACAGATAGCTACCGTTGGAAAGAGCTCTGAACCTCCCAACAATATCGAATGCATACCCCAGGCGGTCTTGGTCTTGTTCTTATAATTATGCAAATTAAATTCGAAGAACTCCATTAATAATTTTAAAACAAAACAAAAGAGGCTATTTTTGTAACTGATATCTTAAAGGTGTAGTTCGGTGTTGAAAATGATTTTAATATTCATTAATATGGTTTGTATAAATGTCAACAACAAAACAATTTTTGTAGTCGCAACCTGATTTAAAAACTAAATGACCACTTCTGCAGATGTCAAATCTAGGAAGTAGAAACTTTATTTGTCAATCTGTTACACTTTTAATAAAATTGGAAATTTTGTCATCTTGTATGTGGATTTGAACGCGAAACTACTCACCCAATCTTCATGGATTCCAGACATAGAAAATTTTTTATTTCATCGGAATTAACCATCGCATTCAGAATATATACGATATTTTGACGAATAGAAGGGACCCATTGAATAGACAAGCTTCAATGGTACCATGTTCAATGCTAGCTTTGACGTTCTAAAGCTCTCCAAACAAATTTAAAGATTTATCAAGATTGCAATTGCATTCCTAACCTAACCTATGAACATACTCTTTGTCCAATAAGCCAACCTTTCGACCATGAAAGACGCATACTACACACATTGGTCGCCCATATACAATAGGTCTGTTCGTTTCCTTTTACTTTTTCCGAATTTATACTCAATGCGAGAAAGCGGCTTCGAGTGAGCAAGATATTACCGTTCCACTGAGAATAGTAACATTCTTCTTAGAGTTCTTACTATTTAAGTACAAATTGGAACGGCTGTCTGTCACCTGACAATAATTGACAGATTTAAAATTTGTTCTCATATTTTTATATCTCATCATATTTCGTGTACATGTTTTGATTTCCTGCGTGTCACAAGTGCCAAAATAAATATTTTCTCAGGACATTACTTTATCAGAACGTAGCGTCTTATAGGCTTCTAACTGTTTGAATCGTTCGCTTATGTTTTTATATAAACTCCTGAATATACACAAAAGTGGCGACGAAAATCTTCCTCCTCTACGTAATTTTTAATGCAGTGTGGCTTTTTCCTTTTCTCGTTTACCAAAAATTTTAACGCCTTTTTTAACACTGCAATTTATTAACTTATCTGTCATTTTCCATAGATTACTACAAAAGCGTTCCCGTACTTTTTCGTAAGTGTCTCTCTCTGAGAGAGAATCTACTCCCACCACTGCCATTTTGACAGTCTTTCCCATTCTCACTACAAAAGTAAAGGAACAAACCTGATATGTTTGGCTCATCACAAGTGACAGGCATACCACTCAATCGATCAATTCCGTTTTGCCACAAAGTATATCTATCAACTTTAAAAGGGGTATGCACAGCACGCAACAAGTGTTTATAACATTACAAGTCTTACACGCGCACCGCATATCGATTAATCTTGCTCTTGTTCTCAGCCAAGAGAACATGTACGTATGTCCTTAAGGAGTTTATTTGTGCTTTTAAATTTTCATTACAACATGTCGTCGTTGTTGCACGCAAATAATTCACACGGTATTGTCCTTCGGAGCGCCTCCACCCTCCAACCCGCACACACATCCCACTTTTACAAGCCGCAAGAAAACAAAAATAGTTTTCCTGTCATAAACGCCGCAGAGAGTGATAAATCATTTACGATAGACACTATTAACGCTTCGGGGAGGATAGAGAAATGTGCCGTATGTTCCATCCAGTCTGGCATGGTTGCGTTCAACGCACGACAACGACAGTGACAGCTTGTTCGAAGCTCCACGGTGCGGCGCAACATTCACCTTGGTTGTTGTCTAGCGTTTATGGAAATCCACTTTCATGACATAATTGCAACTTTGGGGGACGGAAATAAAAACGAATCGCAATCAATATGAATCATGTATTCATATAGAGATACGCGATTGGCACGTAGGCTATGTGGGTAAGAGGTCATTAATTTCTTTGGATTGGAAACGGTTTTCCTTTTTCGAATTTTCGATGTCAAACTATTGCTGTGTGTACTCGAATCGAGTGAACGCAGACTAATTACATACTTGGTCCTACGTAACTGTGGAGACTTCCTTATTTGGACACAGCACTGAGCGTAAGTGTATTAATTGGTATGACCGGTATCTGTGCCGTGATAAAAGTGGTGGAAGACGAACCAGAAAGATTATTTAATAAAATTGAATAACACTGACATCAATTCGAATAAGTGTGTGTTATCTAATTAATTGGAATATTGTTTGTGTTTTTTTTATATTTGCAACACATTTATTGGCAAGTGAGGACGAATCCTTGCCATCAGATGTTGTCTAAAACGCAGTTGGAGATTTTCTTGTGTACTGTAATTGCGCTGTAATTGGAATTTGGAACCTTTTTCGACAGCTCCTTTGAAATTAGGATCTTTAAAATTGCAGTTCGTGTTTAAATGACATTCGTCTACGAACGTCAGATCTGAACTCTAATTATCAATAACTTATACGTTCTACTTGACACTTCGAGGACTCACAGTAGTTGGTTTGACAGTTGTTGTAATTGCGTGCTGAAAATCCTACTTTACTTTGCTGAGATCGAAGCTAAAAATAAAAAATATTATAGTTGCATTTCCGTACTTTCCCGAGCTAAACATTTAAAATCTATCAAACTAAACAAAAATAACGAAACACTTTCAGAGAGCAGAAAATATTAGATGTTTGACATCTACTAGTGTCAAAAATAAAACGAGATATAACAGGTGTGCCTTATAAAAAAAAAAATATTGCAAACTAATTTTCTTCATTTTCACACAATTTTTTTTGAGTGTAATTGACGTTCAGCCGGATTTCGAATTTATTCCTTGTGTATTTGACATATTTATCAGTACTTGTCAGCTGTTTCGCTGCAAGTTTCTTGTCATTTGAATCCCTATAGCCGAGTGGTAGGCAACTCTAGCTAAAAAAACGAACTTTTGCTTTACAATGAACTTTATATACCTGTCAAAAATTAGCTCGCCCATTTAATGGGTCGGCACATTTTTTCAAGATACATTTTGACAGGTCGTTGTGTTGTTTGTTGTTTTCTGTTGCAGAAAAGTAATCAAGGATGCATTTTTTAATGAATACCGCAGGAGTTGAGTTGAGGAGTTGAGATTCGGAAATGGTTTCACAGACAATTGAATTTTTGAAGAAAGCTATTTTCATAGAGCAACTGTTTCCAATGTCACTTATTCACAGCGCACTATGTCAAAAATTAGGTAGAATTTCAGCTAATGTTTGGAAAGAATTGGAGAGCAGCTAAACTTAAATTTACCTCGAGTAGCGTACTACGCTTAAAATGCAAAAATGTTTAGGTATATAAATTGTGGTTAAGATCATCACTGATAGTCCACGCGATTTTGTTTTCCCATAAAATTAAAAATGTTGCAATTATTAATTAATTGAGGCTTATACACACAGTTAGTCATCTGCTTCTATATTATTTTATAAAGTTTAATTATGGAATAATTAAGTCGCCCGTACTCTGAAATGCATTACTGGGTGGGTATGGCTGGTGGACTGATTATTAGACGAACTGCAGTGCGCACTAGGATAGAGGAACTCGGTAATTATCTCTAGATCTTTTACAATTATTTTAAAAGTTACTCTATGAAAATAGCTTTCTTCAAAAATTCAATTGTCTCTGGAACCATTTACGGCCTAGGCAAACCGCACTACGCGTTTCACATTTAACTTGCAGTTATATTCACTAATCTAAAACTAGATCAATACAAGAAACCTTAAAATAGTTTGAAGGTAATTCAGCTATAATTCATCTTTAATCTTCTCCTTCAAAACAGATCTCGATCCAATGAAAAATCAAATGTTTTCGATTGTGGCTCTGATTTAAAGGCGTTCTTTTTTCAAACGAAATATGTTATGTTTTTAAAACAAAAGTAGCCTAAGGCCTACACATTTGAAATAAAAAAAAAAACGAGAAGTTTGTACATCGGTGGACTAGTTCGTAAGATTTTTACGGACATTCATTTTTTATGTAGATGCAATGCAGCACGTACACGCTTCACATATGAAACTCAAACATTTTCATTTAATTTTAATTTTAAGAGTTTTTCCAAACTTTTTAGATACTCCTTACTGACATTTTGTGTCCCACTGAGGATTTATTTTTAATTTAGAGTGCGGTGGGTTTAATTTAGAGAAAATTTGTGCGGCAGAAGTTATTTGCCATTTGGAAACGGAATAGTTTACTGAAAAAGAAAGTAGGTAGTAGACTTATGTAAATCATTGGTAGAAAAATAAATTTTGAACATAAGTACGATATTCTAAATTAAACTCCGTCCGATTTGAGTATTTTATTAATTTCATTCGCGCATGCCTTTTCGGTCTGCTGCCGCTTTTCTTTTTCTCTATTAATATGGCCGGCACCAGCTTGAAGTTGGTTGTCGTGTGCAATATTCTTTACTGGGACTTCTTCGTGGGACGAGTTTTGTTATTTTACTACAATCATTCATTAACTTTCACGGGCGAAGAGTTTGTTCAAAAGAGATTGAGTTTGGTGGCATTTTACATATCTTCAATTATGGCTGGTGCGTCCATGTCACTTTAAGAGTTAGTTTGGAATTTTATTACCGGCGGCTCAAAATAAATTTATACGCAGTCCTTCGAAATTTACCAAAAATGTGGTCTCAAGAATGTCCTCATCGGTAAAGACGACTGTAATATACCTAAAAATGTTGATCTAAAGAAAGAACATGAAGTTAGTAAGTTAGTAGTTAGTACCTAAACTACCAATGTTTGAAGTACAAAAAAAAATTATCGGGCTTTCCAGAATTCAATTTTTGAAAACAAGCTTAAAAGATATTTTATCAAATTGGAGGCTGCACTAAGAAATAAAAATTAATAATATTAATAACGTTGATTGATTTAGCTTTAAATGGTTTTCTTTCCTAAAACGAGTGTTAACATTCCCAATTTCGAAATCAACGTCACAAAATGGCTTCTCCAAAACACCACAGCACATAAGAAGCAGAGTGTTTTTTTAAGTCGTTTCTTTTTCGAATCGGCCACACTTTTCCCAGTGCGACTTAATTTGACAGCTGACGGCTAATAAGTGCTCATTTTGGATTCCCATTTCACCATTTCCTATTTCAAGCCAGCTGCTTGAACTAGTCAAAAGTTGTGCTTACAGATTGATTCAATGGGAAATAACTTTACATAAAAAAATTAAATTATTTCCCACTCGAGGTGAAGTTATTGCCCGCGAATTTATTTCCGTGCAACTAAAAATACTCTCCTTTGATTAAATGGGCACCTTGCTCTTCGATTTTTTTACCATTTCTTGCTTGTGATTTTTCAGAATTGGTAGCCCTGGCTAATAGGCATTTAAACAACGAAACCTTACACCTTGCCTGGAAGTCGTTAATTCATAAATCATAACAAATGGTGCGGATCTCCCGCCATTCATTTATTTACATATTTGAATATACACAAAGTTGACAGGTGGTCTGGTATTTTTTCGCGTTTGTTTTACAAAAGTAGTTTCTCTTGAAATAATTTGCGTCTATCCATCTGTCTATGCTTAGAAAATAATCAATAATAATCAACAACAATCGTCCCTACCTCGCCGTACATAATTACATAGTGTTAATGATCCCAAAACTAGATATATATAAGTTTCGCTGCGACTAATATTCGCACCTGAATTGCTCTAAATTCGGTTCAAAGCATAAGGTCAGTCACGTTGACCGGAGTAACCTTGCGGTGATTACTCAACGAAATGTTTTTGAATTTTTTTTTTCTTTTTCCCAAGAATTACCAATCTCAGCAAACTCTGGACATCATGCATTTCGACACGTATATAATGGCTTGTTTTGTTTCCACTCGTGTGGTTGTAGTAGTTTTCCGTTTTATTATGTTCAAAGTAAAAGCTTGTCTCCAGCGGGCGGTGGGGCCAACAACATAAGACGACTACAGCGTATAATAAGGCTGGAGACTAAAAGCTGTCCCCCGTTGAAGCGAACACAAAAGATGCATTAAATATTTTATAAGAAAATTGGCGGCAATATTGATTTTTCTTACAAGAAATTATTATGAATGTCATGCAATGACTATTATTTTCCATTCACTGACAGGCAGGTGTGGGAGAGGTAGGCAGGTAGGGTATTGGTGAATTGGTGTCATATGGAGTGGTGGAACAGTGACCCAATTCCGTGTAAGCAGGCAAATTGGAAGGCGGTTGGATTTATTTATGCACTTTAAGAAGTGACAGGTGAGTTTGACATTTTTAAAAACCATCTATGTATTTGGTGAACATGGGAGGTAACCGCATTTTTTTCGAGACCGTGACGATAGTTACACCATCCGCAAGAACAGACTACACTTTCAATTTAGCCAACTACAAATATTTGACACCCAACAGTGACAGTGCGATGTCTTTATGACGGGTACAAGAAAAATAAAATAAATAAATAAGGTCATAACAATCTGACACATCCGCTAGACTTTACCGCACATAAAGAAAAAAACAAACCAACCGGTTTGTCACCCAATATTTCGATATCCCGACGAACGAACATTTGAATAAATTATTCACCACGGCAATTGACGCCAACAAATGATCTCATTAAATTGCGAAGAATCAATTAAAGTTCCTGACCTGTTAAGCCGTAACCACTATCCAAATTCTTAAGCATCAATTTTGTACAGGTGCAAATGAGAGTACTCACACAGTGATGAGATTGAGAGCAACAAAAAATTAAATTATACATTTCGGTCTTCGACACCCATAAATTATATAGCACGGCATGACGGAGATGGAAACAACTCGTCCTCCTCCCGGTTGAGAGGGTAAACCAACTGCAACCGTCATTGCCCATAAAGCAGCATTTCCATTGGGATGTCCGACACGATTGTATTACTGATGTGAACGCAATTTTCAACGTCTGGAGGTCTGAAGGTCATGGTGAGCATCAAAAGAGTATTCTCAATTATTTTTAATTTTTTGTATTTTTTGTTTGTTCACCGAAGATTCACAAAGAAAACACGATACGATTATTATATATGAATGTGATGTGGATGTGCCCGTGGAGAGCTTCTTTTATTCGCGATTCGACGAGATGGCGAAACGATGGGCGGCGGAACGAACATTACCGATTTAACAGTATAATCGAAGGCGGATTTAAATGTTAACGCGATAAGAAAATGATTTTGTTATAATTTACAATGGAGAGCGGGGTTATTTTAAAAAAAAAAAATCCTTGGGAATGATAGATGGAATTTTGTTGAAACCTTAATCAGCTGAAAGGTGCAATGGACAAGGAGGCCGTGAATGTTGCGATGCACCCGGTTGGAGGGCAAATTTAGTCGCACTTTGCCCTTCATCTGAGCTGTGTTAAATATCAATTATACGAGAACTGCCTTCAACAGACGGCGAGCTGTTTGATGTGAGGAGGTGATAATGATGGATAAGTGTTCCTCTATTAAATGGGAGTGACGAATATCCACACTTGGGCAACTGAAACAGGCAGTTGGGCGGCCAAAATATATATCAATGAACAGTCAATCGGTTGTACCAACATATGGCCAATCATTTTTGACAAATGAGCATAAGTTTGAATGAGGTAAAGTCTGGGGTCAGATTCTGCAAGGCGAAGATGTTTTCGTCCGCACGAATGATTTGCTCTAAGTTGCTGAAGTAAATCGTACGTGCACACGAAAACGTTTGGACGTTTCGCCTAACAGAATGCCGACCCTGATCTTTAGCGCCGATCTAAAAAAACATATTTAAAAAAATAGTTAGCGCAACAGATCCGTAAGGACCCTTATGCCTAACTTCAGAAAACCATTTGTTGTGTGTGAGTTTTTGGACGAATGGATCTACAATTTTATCCAGACGGCTAATTGGAGAAGCTCTCGGATGATTGTCAGACGTTCGCGAGAGTTGGCGAAGTGAAAAACAACTGTACGTGCCACACCGTAGATGCGTTTCTTGAACAACTCTTTAAAATTAAACTAGATAGACAATTTATTATTCAGAGCAGAATACATTCGACTATCAGTTCAAACTTTATTCACAAGGTGGCGCAAGTCACCACCCTATCGGAAGATGATATAACTGCTGCAAATGCCAATTTTGACATTGTTGAAGTAAACAGATGCAAATACTCCTTCCTCATTTGGATGAATTTGGACAGTAAAACAAGTGACTACAAAAGGATGGAACAATATTGCACGAGCCACAACCGAAGTCCTGAGGGCTGCATTTATGGGTCTCTCTCGTTTTGGCAAGATCTCTCGTTTTGGCGATTTGCACAACCCGGCAAGATGTCGTATTTTTAACTTTCCAGACTTCTTTTTGTAAGGCTTTCTGCAGCATCGAGTCTATGTCAGCAAGCTTTAGTCTTCAGTAGAATGCGAGGACTTTTCCCCTGAACTTCTGGCAAGGGTGACGGGAGCCGACTTTTGCGCCACCTTGTATAACGATCTTGTAGAGTTTGTCATTTTGTATGCGGATTTGAACACGCATCACATGTTTAAACTGCCTACCCACACTGTATGAATGTCTTAGGCATAAAAAGGTTTAACAAGGAGCTAAATTTGGTATTTATTTTATCGCAATCGGCCAACTTTTTAAGAATATATGCGAATTTAAAGTTTTCTGATCCTCTCTTTCTTTTTGAGATGGAGTATGCATTTGGGTCTCTCCTACGCTTCATCCAAGGCTCCAACTGATGCTACCAATAAGGGGATTAAATACGCAGATTCATGTGGTATCACAAGGGACCTATAATGGGCTTAGTGTTTCGACTACCGACAGCCACTTTAACCTAACCTAACCTATGGTCCCAGTGGTTACACGTACGAAGATCAATACTTATAACTGCCAAAGCGACTTTTACTATTTAGATGAAAAATTATTCGAATCAAGTTCGTGAATATATAAACAAAATCACGGTCGTCAGAGAAAGCTGATTGTGAAAGATATTCGGAACCTCATTTATAGAAAAACAACTTCAAAGAAAATTCTAGAAGTGATTTTTTTTATAAAGAAGGCAAGAAGTAGGAAATCCCTAAGGATGTGTCTAAGAACAAACGAGTCGTTTTTCTCGGAAGTGATTTGTGGGAAAGAACCCACTTCTCCCATTGACTGCTCACATGGGGATAGCTCCCTCAACAAACGTTCTACACATTATAAGTACCATCTAAACTCTCAAGTTCTGAATAAACACCATAATCAGCATTTCGCCAGAACTGTTCAAGTCATGTGAGATTTCTTGCTCGAGATGCGCTCTTGCTCTACAGTTTACACTATAGACACTTCATTACAACACAATGACTCATTCATCGCCGCACAAATGCACACCACATCCGCTACTCGAAGAGAAAGGAAACCAATCGATATAGAGATTCATTCATTCAACAACAAAAGTGAAGGACTTTTGAATTCGATTCAAGCCAGAGAACTCGATCTCCACTTGTGTGAGATTGTAATCGTGTGAGCACCTCATATCCATCAATCACTTTCAAAACAACATGAATGGGAGCAAATATTTGCATAAAATCATAACTGCCAACTACAATATAACATTCACAGTGCCGTGTGATATATCAATTACAAAAACAGTAGCAGAACAAACAAATCAATTTCGAGAGGTTCTGCAACAAAAAGGTGATCAACATTTCACTTTATAGTGGGTCAAACGATTTCGCAACACAATGAAAAGAAAAGTCGTGTCCTTTTTTTTTGTGTTGTGTCACAATCGCAATCGCAAAACTATTTTCATAAATCATCGTTTCTTTCCTTTGTGCAAACATAATATTGCCCATCCTCATAGTTCAAATTAAAATGAATTTCTTGTTGTTTTCCATTTCTGTTTTCTCATTTCCGCTCTTCCTTGGCCTTGAATAATCATTTTGTTCTCGTTTCTTAGCAAATAAATTTTACTCGTACAAAATAGATTTATCTCTGCCGGCATCTTTGGATGTACTCCAAAAAAAAAAAAAAAAACGAACAGAACAGCTAACAACTGCAAACAATTATTGTGCATGCTCCCGTTTTGGCAGAAATTGAGGAGGAAGCGCAACAGTGTTAGGAGGTGCAAACAATTCAACACAATAGCCATGTGAACTTGTTAAACGTCAACTTGATTTTGGAATATCAATCCAAACGAATGGGAATGGAATTTTCATGTTTTTATGTAAAGTCAGAGGGCAAGTGGAATGTAACTGAAATCGAAATGGAATTTTAGAGGTGTTCTTGTTCTCATTCTGCCCTCTGGCTATCAATCAGCTGTTTGACGGGAAGTCTTTGTCGTTGCCAGTAGTGTTCGAATTGGTGTCATAAGTGTGCTAATTTTTTCTTTGAGAGCTTCAGGTATAGTAATTTTAAGCCATAGTTGCTCTCGAACTTTAAATCAAAGCTTGCGCAAAAAAATCTCTTCTGCTCGTTTTGACAGTTGATTGTTGGCCTTTTCTTTACTGTTGACGATAGCCTGTGTCAGGTGCAGGTGCACCAAACGCACGCATTCACACAGACATTTTTCAAAGGGAAATTATGTAAAAATGTTGTCAAATCTGTCAATAATAATTTGTGTATACAAAGTGAACAAATGTATAATATAAGAACGTCATTTTGGCACATTAAAAATATGTAATCTTTTATAACGTTGGAAGGCGGTTGTTTCAACTATTGCTGAATTTTTAAAGCGTTTCTTTTCTTTTAAACAGTAAATCCTGGTTAATTTTCTTAGAACGCCCAAACATTTATCTACAATAGGTAGAAAATTTGCATTAGGAAATGTTGCGTAGTCAATGAGAGATTATGCTGATGCGTAGTTATAGTTTGAGAGCCCCAGTTGCTGTGTACAACAAATAAATTTGCACACAAAGTATAGGGTTACGGTTTCTGAATTACAGATTCTTAACCAAATTCAAAGCGGAATTTTGTTTGTTTCGTAACTCGCCTTTTATCATCTTTCGACGAAAACTGGTCATAACAAAACTTGTGGCAATTTCAATCTTGTACAACTTTGGTCCTTTTTGTGGTAGATTTTGACATGCTGACCTCAAAAAAATTCGGCCATTCGGTGGTCGTGAGAGTGCACTGCGGCCGCCCGCGTAAGCAGACGCTTGACAGACGATCACACGTACTGACCAATTTAGGACAAATGTTTACGCCGTAATGACGGCGGCATTTCAAAATTTGACATGAAATGTGTCATGTGGCATGTGTAATCATAGCTTTACAATTTTTTGATCTTGAATTTATGTCGTTTCCAATGGGAAAAAAAAACAATTTTTTTTTTGATTCGGATCACTTTTGTCTGTCAATAATTTAGTGGTATACTTCGAAATAACTGTAATTCCAACAGAAGAGTTCGTTAACAAGTTGTTGTTCACTCAAAACAACTCATCACCTTGTCAAATGTTTGAAATTTCCCAACAAAGGGTTTTTCAACTGAGATCGGTAGATGTTGGCAGCCATCTGGTGTCATTGATGACAAATCACCGTGGCTAGTTACACGATTGAGGAGAACGTCCAAATGATAAAATGTTGTTATCAAAATGAGTGTTCGACAGAGCAAACGTTGCGCCATTTTTTTTTTTTTTATAATTATCACGCACTTCAAGTTATTTATTTCAAAGAATAATAACTGCCAACTACAATATAACATTCAGATAACAGCTTATAGTTTGTGAAGGCTTTAAAAGATTTAGAGTTCAAAAGCAAATTTAACATTAGATAGATGAGGACAGACTACATGTAATTAATTGGAAGCTTACATAAGAAAATTAATAACAAAAACAATAAAAAAATATAATATTTGACAAATCTGTTAGATTTATATTTATGTATCACTGGCCAAGTGTTTGAAAAGGTAAGTTTTAAATGTGCTTGTGTTTGTGGTTCTCCGTAGTGTAATCCATGTAATCCATGAAGACTGAAGAAAATCTATAAAGTGGTGGAAATTTTGTGAATTTTTAAACAGTGATCCTTTCATTTTCAAAGAAGTTAATCAAAAAGGGTACAAACAGATGACTGTGCAGACAATGCACATGTCCAAGTTATTTGTTGTCGATTTTTTTTTCAAATCCCTATTTGGTGCCGACACCGACTAAAAGACCCCCAATGGCGTATACTCGTTAATATGTACAATCTCCAAATGTGTACTCAAAATTTAAGTGTTATTGCTAATTTTCTCATTATCTGCCGCCTCGTATCAGTAAACTCTTTAAAATATTTGCATAGAAATTATATATAATTTTTGTCGAATTTTTTTTCTTTCTTTTTTTTGTGTGCCCCTCTGTCAAACCTATGACACATCAAGTCAATAGAACACGATTGTCTGTCTTGCATACTAATAAAACAGAACAAAAAAAAAAAACTCATACCACAACAAAAGTCTATTACAAACTTTGGACAGAGCAGAAACCACTTAAAAGCTCCCCCCAACGACGTAGTTAATCAATTATCGAATTTTCCCTTCGAAAATGAATAATTCATGCAGGGAACTACTTGGGAACAAAATACTACGGGGGCGAGTCCAACCCGGAACGTTTCATATTAATTTTCGGTTGAAATTTCTCTGCAACGTTCTAATATTACCTCAGCCTCATTCCGCCAGAGTGAGTCGTTAGTTTGTTTCATACTTTTAGTGGATACCAATCTTGGTGATGGTAATAAAAATGTGTCTAACGCCCGTCGAAGAACGTGATGTGAATCCGCAACCCAGAACAACAACGATACCACAATTCTATTGTTTTCCTATACTCTGGCTCGTATAAGGGCTGTTTAGCTTTCGCGTTGTATAATATGGTAGCAAACAATTGAATTTCGATTGATTTGCTGAGTGTTATCGATATTTCAATGACGACTCTGTATATGTAAGCCAAGGTCAAGCGCATGAGTTAAATGATTTAGTAAATCGCCGATGCGAACGAGGAAGAAGTGCCCAACAAATTGTTTACACCAACAGACTTGAAGGCACGCACTCCATGTGACAGTGCAAATATGAATTCGAAATCGAAATCGATTCGAATTAAAGCTACATTACAACTGTCACGTGTGGTTGACGGTGACAGTTCGGAAGTAAGCAAATGTAACGTGATTAAAATTACTTGTTTGCCTTTAGTTGTTGCTTCGAATGTTGTTCAAATCGAAATTGAATCAATACTTGTAAATAAATTGAGTTTGCCGACCAAGTAAATTTTCCTCTTGACAGTTAATTAAATAAATGAAACAATACTCTTGTGGTTTATTTATACAGCCCTAATATATAGTGATCGTTACACGGGAAAGACAAATATTTAAGACAAATATGTATGGCACCTAGTAATTTTAGGAATGAGCAAACCAAAGACAGTTATGAAGCAGTCATGTGACATTTGTTACGAGGGCTTTTAGAAGTGTCTGCATAAAGGGAAGAAATGCATGGAAACGTTTACCTGGGGTAGCATTTTATAAGAAGGGAATGCTAAAGTGTTCAGGGTTCAAAAACGAAACAAAAGAAACGAATTTAAAACTATTCTACTGACGTTTCTCAATTTACTTACCACTGAGCGACTTAGCCCACAAAGTGTGGTAAAAAGTGTGAGCGCAATGGCAAGTTGTAGTGCTAGTTAGTCAAAGCGTTTTTCAACGTTGAATGTATTTTGTAGGTATACATTCATTTGAAATTATAACAGATCGGAACCTGTTACTATTTTTTTTTATGAATGCATTTCGATGGATAAATTCGTTTCACCACCTGCCTTCATTTCATTCACTTCGAGTTGAATTAGTAAAAGATTTCTATTTGCAAGAAAATCGCCAGCGATTCGCCAAAGCCATCGCGGAAGAACAATTGCGAAGATTGACATTTATGCGAGTGCAAAAGGAAGAACATCCACAGGATGGACATGCAAATTTACGGGCCTGTAATACTTTTTTTTGCATATTCTTAGATTTAAAAACGTTTGTAAGGACTTTTAATGATTTTCTACTTAGAATGACTAACAAAACTTATAGAAATTAAGTTTAGTTCGATAGGTAATGTTTCAAAAGCTGTAAAATCCTAGGATTTGCTTTCTTTTTAATTATACATTTCATCAGCACTGGATCCGAGCTGGGAGTCTTCGCCTGTAAAGACTCATTAGTCTACCACTAGGTGCGGAAATAAAAGTGCTTGACAAAAAAACAAAAATATCAATAACTATGCTTTCCAATTTCCAAAAAAAATGTTAATACTGTTGCTGTTAGAAAACTGCTTTCATTCAGTACCTTGTGTGGTTAAAGCTACATCCATCTATCAAACCAGACGATTGTCATTTCGTTCCATGGAAGAACATTTTCACTCCCCGAAGAGTTTATTTAAGAATCATCGCCGATACATACATTCGTAAGAACTAGGTTTGGCGTCGCTGTGGACGTCGACGGAAAAATAGGCGGCGATTCGCCAAAACACTCACAGAAGAACAAAATGCGAACTCTTAAAAGTAGTATTCATAAATGTAAAGAGGTTATGTAAACTTTTTAAGGATTAAAATTTAATATATATTATAGAAAAATTGTACCTCCAGAAGCTGATTGACAAGGCAATAAATAGTCTAAACCATTCTTTTTCTGCATCCATCTGTGGGCCAGTAATTGAAAATGACACTTCTATCACGATAATAAAAACACATTTCTAAAGCCATTCATCCCAATCTCCATACACTTCCTTAATTTACCCGGATATCCCACCCGCATTTCCGCCCTCGTGCGCGTATACCAAACTATTTCTTTCGCACAAATGAATCACTTGTATGATGGCAAACGAAATATCATCTCACTTTGATCGAGAGGCAAATGGATTGCCATCACTCGAATACCTTTTGTACACCGGATGGTTTGTCGTTTATCAAAAGCACCTTCCACATAGTTACCTATTCCGACTTACAGCAATCTGTCTCTTTTAAGAGCGACCAAGATACCACTGGCCGACGCCCAGCATTCCTTGACGCTGACATTCATCATTGTTTCACGATAGAATAGCAACGCCATTTGAATATCCATCCATCAATCAATCAATTAAATTGATTTATGCCACTTGGATGTCGGGCAGATATGTCAATTTCCTTGACTTCAATAGGCATACAGATCACTTGCTCGCTCTACACCCCGACACTAACATAGTTCAGCCTTAAAGTTGACTTTTACAATTTCGTTCCATTTCCCTTCTATCAATAAGTTTTCATAGCTAATATGCGCGAGTTATATTTTAATTGCAAATCGATTAGAAAGAGAGAGGGTTCAATCAAAACCTCCACCACCCCTCACATGAGTGGGTTAGGGTCTTGGTATATGCACTCGAACATATGTCAGTGCACTAGCATAACTCATCAATTATAAAAAAATAAATATAGATAAACAACTTTTGGCGACATTTATACGGTCGATTTGAGACAACTAGAAAACCATTAGGCCTGGTTTGCAATGAAATAATTACAAAACATGATGACGGACTTCCATATCCGGTCTGCGCCTATGTATAGAGAGTAAAACGTGTTTTATCAGCGCTCATATATACGTAAACGAAACGGATGTATCATTGCAAACATAGACGTGATGTTGGCTAATTTGAGAAACACATCTAAACGGACTAATTGCGATTATATATGCCGTATACACAAACACACACATTCTGTGTTAATCGATTAAAGGGTATGTTTTCATTTAAGGCTGCAGCTGGACATTCATCAATCACCCAGTGACAATTGGCTGACACATGAACACTTGGACATTTTGGATGCATAATTTAAAAATGAAAATCCTTTCGAACTTGGAATGCTTAACTTGGCGAATTAGGCTGAAATACGTTCGTGTAACAGGGAGGTTCTAAAAAATAATGTATATGTACCGTGACAGTGTTCGTTTGGATCGAAGGGCGTTTCAGTGATTCTTCGAAATTGAATTTTAGCGATGAACAGTCACACGCCATATCTCATATATAATGTTTGAAGTGAATTTCACATACTCCACACTGACGTAGAAGGGATAGGTATCTCCGGTTGGTTGCTACGACAGAATACAGTGAACGCCTAGTGAGTATTGTAGTAGTAGACTTTAAACTTTTCTTTTAATTTGGCAAATAAAATTTTAGAAAGTCAGGCTTATGGACTATTCACATGAGAGCGAGCGAACGAATTGCTGAAATGCGAACAAACCACTTTTGATGCATTTATGTACAGAATATTGGACATTTTACTATTCTAAGAAAATATTAAGAAAACCAGTAAATAAACAGTTTAAATAACGAAATTTAAAATTCCATACTATTTGCCGCGAACGAATACACCCTTGGCGCGAATTGTCAAAGTTTATTCACAATCCACATCATTCAATTCGCGTTCCACAAACTAGCGAATAAAATATTCGTTCGAACTTAACCTCAAATTTGAAATGCCATTGGCATTTTTTTTTTTACATATTTCATTATTTCATTTTATGGTGTCATTTTGTTTTGGTCCGAATGAAAAATAAAAGAAATAGGTATGACTGAATCATCAGGTAAAATGGTAACATACTTCAAATGGGAAGGACTTAATATAATTTATTGGTTTATTGCTGTTATTAGTTTTGTATAATTAGTTTTTGTATATGTACGGATATACATGCATTAATTTTTGTGTTTTAAATGTCGCTACCTCCAATTGTCGAGTTTTTTTTATTCAAAAAGTAGAAACAAATGACGGCGACTGTCGCGGGTATCTGCGACCGAATAAAATGTATCATGTGAATGGAATGTCAAAGTTTTCGAATATTCGTTCGTTCGTAGGTAGTTGGTCGCTCCCATGTGAAAGGTCCTTTAGTACCCTGCTCGCGCTAAATTTAAGCGTCCCTAGTCTCCACTTCGATTCTCCACACCAAAGATAAATGGCCGCTAAATAATTATTTTGTATTTTAGTTTTGCGTTCTTTTTTTATTTATCACGCCAACGTTCTCTGCGGTTTCCTCCGAAAAATCCATAATAATCACAACACAAGCCCCTCCTTTTTCTTCTGTCAACATTTATCTTCGATTTAATGTATCGGACATTTAGTTCGCGAGCTAAATGAGTGAAGTATTGTCATCGGCCCATCTATATGAAGTTGAGACTCTAGCGAGCGAACAGGATACTGCTAAAATGCCTCGCTAAATTTTATCTTTGTAGACATTTTTGTATGGGAGATAAAATTTAGCGCGAGCAGGATACTAAGCCTCAACGTGAAATATATTCTATTAAATAAAAGTTTATAATTTGGTGTGAAATATAAAAGTTTGGAAAAACAAATCCAAGTGGGTAAGTTACTTTCGTGCCACCCAGTAGAGTCATTAAAAAAACACTTGTTATTTTTATTTTATTAAAAAAAAAAAAACAGTGCAGTCTTTGCAGTCTCCGGAATTGACAAAGAGTTTAGAGCAGAGATGAAAGAATAAAAGAGATGAATATCTTTCGTACGTCTATCCCCCCAAAACCCATTTGTTTACATTGTTGTTTTTGTAATTTCAACCCCCGTCTGTGAATCCGTGTGAGCTACAAAAAAGCATGTTGCTAATTGCCGGCCAATATTCAATTTGCTTTTATCGGCATCGCGCTGTTCAATTGTTTTGTATTTGGTGTTGAACTTTTTTAGTTTTTGTTAAGGCTTCGATTAAAATAAAAAAAATAGTGAAATACACATTTCGGAATAGGGAATTCTTGCATTAAAGTCCAATTCATGAACTCACATATACTAGAAAATAAATGAGCATATGTGCGTGACTTCATGAATTTTTCGGGAAAACAGCTTGTAGGCAGCCGCCTTTCCACTGGAAAGTTATACATCTCTGTATTCCATTATCTTTGGTTTTGGACTAATAAAGGGATGTGTTCACAAAATGTGAATTGATTACAATACTTATGATTATGAACGGCCATGCCATGGGATGAGGTTACAATTTGCAACGGGTGGCCCATATTTAATATCGGTATGTGAATATTTAATAACCAATGAGGTATTGCTATTTAATTTAGTGGGACAAGTTTTTGCATATAACATATATCAGTTAGCGGCTTCTATTGACCATATCGAAATGTGCCCTTTTTTTGAACCGTTTTCGATCACTTTTCGGAGCATCTCGGACGGTAAAGCGATGATTTCAACACGAAAGTTTGCTCAATATTTCGTTGGTGTCGCGTTGTTCAGCGATTCATTGTTGAAATTGTACTGAATTGACGTTTCAAAATAATGTCTACTCAAATCAATCGGTAGATCAATGTCAAAGCTATTGGGGACGTTCAAGTATCTAGTTTAGTAAATCTGACAGCTGGCGGGCTTAACATACATTTGCCTCATTTTTGATTGGCCACGCGAACAATTTTATCAGTTGACGTTTATGGAGTGGTAGCTGACGAACTAAGTCAAGAAATTCGTGACTGAATACTAAGTTGACAGTTCGCATATGTGGCTGATGTAGGAAAAGTTATGTTCCCGACTAATCTAGTTTTTGCGTTCAGGTTGCATCTAGGCTAGACCAATGTAGTCGAATTAAGATAACTGGATTTTTGAAATGTGTCCAGTTTACCTAAACCGACATAAAAGATGGCGCCACCCTATAACAAGTAAGTGACAGTCATAAATTCATCGGAAATCACTGAAATATGTTAGTTCGAAACTAAAAAATGTCAGCCGTTTCTTCTTTACTGATAAAAAATGTTGGCAAAATCTTTTAGGGGTTGTATTGATGCACTTCTTGGACGCAAACAATAACAGCATGGTGGACAAGAAATCTCTTCAACTTTAAGACAATGGACGCTTATCCGTTGCTGAGTCTAAAATGCTATAAAACAAATACCTTATTCGTTCATCTAGTTCATCTGGTTTAAACATCAGTGAACTGTGGTGACACAGCTTTATGGTAAGTCATCAACAGATTCAGAAGAAGCTCATTCATTACTCCCATATGTAAACACTACACTAAACTTTTCGCAGGCCATTTGTCTGTTTGATTGTTACCGGTTGCGGTAAAAACTACTGGACAGATTTCGATGATACTTCTTTGTAAATATTTCCTTAAGACTCGAAGAATGTTTCATTGCCACGCCCACTTTCTGGGGCGCTTTATAATATTTTTTTTTGTAATAAGTGTTTTAATAAAATAATTATTTGTAATAATTTGTAATAAATGTTTTAATAATATTATTAATAGTAAAATACGAAAGAGAAAAAAATGGTACTTGAAGAAATCATAACTTTCTTACATATTTTAGACTCTTCATCTGATTTCTGTCAATCAACAGACCAAAATCGAAAAATATCAGCAACCGTACTGATGGCGTTTTATCAGTTGAAGCGGAATGAAAGAAAAGTACTAGATCATTTAGTTAACTAAGTTCCCCTGTGAGAGAGAAATTTTTAAAAAATTTAGTTAGTTTTGAATTCGTTGAGACTCAAAATTTGACGTGTGTTGTGTAGTTTAAAGACCTTCCTCGATTAAGCCATGTGGCGTTTACTGTAAGTTCGTTGATGACTCAGGTGACTCAGGTCAACCAGTTGATAAATGTCAAATTTGTTGAGGACGTTCAAGAATCTATCTAAGTCTGCTAGCTGGCTTACTTGATGTTATCAGGTTTTTCTTTCATTTTGTCCTAGATCGGTGACATGAACATGGGAAATTACAAACAAGAAAATCTTTTCTTTGCTTGTTAGTGTATCACATCCGGGTATTTTCCCCACGCCACCAGGCTCAACAGAAATTCTAATAAACAGCCTCAAGATGTTGTGAAAGCCGGTTTCTGTTTCATCTGTATTTCGACAGAGAAGGTCTCCACCGGAACAGACATACCCAACTACATAGGTGCTGCAAGGGCACCGTACCCCAAATGCAGTCTCGACTTCCTCAATTACTTCCTTAGTACCATCTTATCAAATTATATTTACAAATACTAATCTCACTTTTCGTTCCAATTTAGTTCGGAATTCAGAAGTTACAATATCTCCCGCCCCCCGTCCATCTCCAGTAATAGCACGTAATTCAGTTACCCACATTTATTCATATTCACCTCACCGCGTACTCGCAATCCATTTGGGCTCACGAAATATCGATCCCAGTTGACATACAAATTCGTTTTATAATTTATGACCGCACGAACACATTGAGCGCACCTAAAACAACAGGTAGAACGCGCCATTAAAAACGCATGAAAAGTATACCGCTGCCGATCAAAAGTTTCAGTACTTCATATACCGAAGCCGATGGTCCTTGACAATGACAACACAAGTTCCACTTGACGTGTGTGCATAACAATTAAGCCGCAACATGCGGTTCGCATCATTAAAAAGCCAGCAGCAACGAAGTCATCGCAGTCCTTGCGGAAGCCAAAGAAGTACGTACTGTCTTGCTGTACGAAGACACAGGGGAGCCTTGAACGGATTGCTATCCGCATATACGGGAGATGTACTTTCACTCTTTTGGGAATACTCAGACTCGTTCTTGTCGCATAAAAACGAAGTCCAGCATATACCTGCAAGAAAAATATAAAACGTGATCGAATTTTAAATTGAAGCCGTTTATTTGAGATGATAATATCATGCCGCGCAGTCGGCGGGCGAGGAGAAAGGCAGAGGTTATGGAATCCTTAAGCAATCTCGTGTGCTCAAGCATTTTACATCGTTCGGAGTCAATTTGGACGGTCGTGCTGGGATAAACAAATTGATGACTTTAATTTTTGACGGACATTTTTTTAACAATTTTCGTGCCAAGAAACATTTTCACTTAAGTGGGGCCTACTTCCTGAAAGTGGCTCATTATCTGAGCATTGACCGCGGCAAAGGAGTCAACCACCTTCGATAAGGAGCAAGGTCGAGACGGAACTATATACAAGGCTTTGCACTCCGAAGTAGTAAGGGAAGAGTGGGCTTGTGTAATTTCGCGAGCAGGCCACCCTATGTGTAACTTATAACTGTTTAGTTGGAATGGTGTCCAAATATTGGCGAAGTGGGATAATCGAAGCATTCAACAAAATTGTAAAATAAAAGCATTTTACTCTTTCACAGGCGAGCGAAAACCGAAAACAACGCGACACATGATTACCGCCGGTCCATGCAATAAGGTCCACTTGTGAGCTGATGTCCAAAATTGTAAACTTTGCAACACAAATGGAGCCAGCTTTAAATCGCATGCAGCTTACTTACTTACTAAGGTGACGCTACAGTTCGGTACAGACCTGGGCCTCAAACAATACGCTTTCCCAGTTAGAGCGATCTCCAGCTTTGGTTGAGTTCCCCTTCTATTTGCGCGCGCCTCCTACGTTGAGGTCCACTACTATACTTCCTGGAGTTGTCCCCCCAGGTTGTAATCGAAGACTCTTCAAGTAAGGTGAAGCTCTTCGTATGCATTCGCTCTACATGTCCCATCGATCGTAAGCTACGATGCACATGACATATTTTGACATGCTAACGTCACCAAAATCCGTCACTAGTGTGTCCTTCGTGCCAGTGCGCTGCGACAGCCCGCGTGACCAGACATCAAATTTACGTCAAATGTTGACGTCGTTGTAGCGTGTGTAATCGTAGCATTGCGACTGTTGCGAACTTTTTTGGACAAGTCTAGCTTGTTCGCTGTTAAAACTCGTCCTCCAAAACTCTTCAAAGAAAATTTCGCGAAGATTTTGCCCTTGGAAGCATCCAAGGAGATCTTCATTCGCTTTTGATAATGACCATGTTTTTGCGCCCTATAATAGGACCGAGACAATGGGGGTCTTATAGAGACTCTTGTTGGTGATTCTCGACAAGGCTCAACAAATCAAACGCATTCTTAGGGCAAAGTAACATCGATTGATGTAACTCTTCGCTTGATTTTTGTTGATACGTAATTTTCAGAGTTAATATCGGAGCCGAGGTAGACAAAGTCCTCCAAACTACATAAACGGTATAGCTGTTTGTCGTGCTGGTCTGTCCGTTGTGTGTCCCTTTTTTGACAGAAAATATTTTGTTTTGCCCTCATTGAGGACATCTGTCATCTGTCAATGATGTCGATGTCGTCAACTATATGCACAGATTTTTAGAAAATTGTTGCGAGTTTTGCACAATTTTCTCAGGAATGATGTTGAAAAAGTCACATGACAGCGCGCCACTTTGTGTAAATCATTTTCTGACATCAAAGGTCTCGGTGATATTGTTTGCGACCTTTATCGAGCAGCGAGCGTTCTCCGTCGTCATTCTGTACAATCTGGCAAGTTTGGCAGGGATGCCTAGACATGGCTCTGTATAGTACGTCTCTAAAAAACGCTGTCGGCCTTAAAACCGATAAAAAGCTGCTGAATACCGATTTGAACTTTTTGAGTTTTTTTTCCAGGATCTGCCTTAATCTGAATTTTGGGGCGTTTAAGCCTAAACCGCACTGGGAGGGACCAATCAGCTCGTTAACTAGGGGTGCAGGCAAACACACAGTGCAGCAGACAGGATTCTATATGTGATGTTAATGAGACTGATGCCTCTGTAGTTGGCGCAGTTTAGAGGTGGATCGAGCCAGGTGGATCACCAGGCATACTTTCCTCTGACCAAATCTTAGGGACGAGTTTGTGTATACTCTATAGCAAGTCATCTCCTGTAGCCTTAAAAAGATCGCCAGTTAAGCATTCCGGTCCAGCTAACTTGTTGGACCTCAGCTTGGATAATGCTATCCTCACTTCATTTGGCTCGGTTGGACGGAAGTCTTGGCTGCCTTCGCCCAGGTCAAATGGTTCGTTCTACCTGACAGCGGAATTTGTGTCGTCTTTGCCGTTTGACACTCTGCAGAAATAGTTTTCCCATGCCCTTCGCACCGACTGTTACTCCAACTATAAGGTTTCCTGTGCAAATCTAAAGGTCTCTGTTTGGGCCTTGTTGCCATGACACGTTCTTTTTACATTTTGATAAAACCTTCGAGCTTTGATCCTGGAGTAACGCTACTCTATTTACTCTATCGCGCGCTATACCATTAGGACATACTGCAATTATCTGTCACTTGCGAGCACAATCAACGAACTTCAGATCTGACGCAGCAGTACAACGTTCAGAAGACCCGCCATGACCCTGTCCTTAACATTACCCCACAAGAAGCAAAATTATCTTCAATCTCGGTCAATAAAATCTATCGTGTCCACTTAAGTCTTTGTATCTTTTCCCACTGTTTGGTGGTTAAAAAAAAGCAAACCAACCACTTTTAGGTACTACACTTGCAGCGACCGAGTTAAACTAATACTTCGAGTAGCAACGAACTTTGGTGTCACATTCATCAGTGAAATTTGCACGAAAGCAGTTCAAAAACTCTTTGTTACATCACACTGCAGTGTGTTGGATCTGTATGCACTTTGCACGGCTTCGTTCAAGGACACTCCGGTATAGATTGAATGGAAACCTCGAGATGGCGATGCCGTCGTATATTGTATTTTTCTTTTCACCATTTGCTTTGTGTGTGAACAATTTTAAAGCAATACAAATGACAGCACCCGCTAGGTAAACAAAAAGAATTCGCTTTGCTTATTTGCATTGGATCTGTGCAAGCACAGCGTACAGTGGGAGTTGATGTTAATTGCCTTGGTATATCCAAAAAGAGATACATTTTTATGCGCACCATACACCGAAAGCGCAATCAACTGACAGGTGTCTGTCGGATGTGCTGTGAAATGAAAGAGGAAAAAAAAAGTTGCCCCATTGGAGGTGAGTAGGCGAAAAATGTGTCTCAAACAATGTCAGACCGACGTGAGATGTAGCTGCGTACAGTTTTTATTCAGCTATTTGAATGAGTATGTGCAATGTGAACAAATTTCAACTCAACAAAATGATTGATCTGACGTTTTTCCGTCTTCAAAGTGGGAATGCTTGGCTTTTTGATATAGGTAGTTGGTTTCACTAATAGGTATGTTTTTGATCACAGATTACGAATCACAGTATTTGCAACATTTTCTGGATCTAATGCGCTATTTGTGACTTGGCGGCATTGGTATATACAATTTCTGTCATACACATACTGTTAGCAAGCAACACGCCCCTTGGGAGCAACATTTTTACAGTCAAATCGCGGAAACCCTCAGAAACACCGGCTCAGAAGAAATTCAACTTTTACAGGTCGATCTAGCTGATGACACATGTGGCGAATCAACAAGCTAAATTCTTTGCCAAAACAACAGCAAGTTCTGCACTACGTCAACCAACTGTCAAATTGGCCTTTTCCGCTCTCTTCCTTTTCTGACAGCGATGGCGAGTAGAAGTTTTGCAATTGTAACGTGTTAAACAAAAACTCTTAAGTTCATTAAATAGAATACAAAAAATTAATAATTTAATAACTTCTTGTTTTCATGACACACACATCTCAGGTCGTTGGAATCACAGCGAAACCAACTTTTAAATATACCAGTATGACAGACTGCGCAAAAGTTGAATTTAAACACAGTTTTGATTCAAACTGAACAGATTCCCAATGGGGCAGTTCGCGACAACGTCAGTGTCAAAAAAGAAGAAAAAGTCAAGTGACAGCTAAAAAACGTGTAGGAAAACAGAACAGATTTTATGTGGTTGTAGTACCTATAATTAAAGAATGAATAGTATATGCATAATAAAGTGCAAAAAAAAAACAAAATACATTGTAGAATTGAAACATGATGTTTATCAAACGTAAGAGCTGAACAATTAAAGCAGTCGAAATTGCGCGCTTTTAAAAAAATATCTGAACAAAACAAAACACAAGTGAAAAAGCTGTTCATGTGACCGATCTAGGCCAATCAAAACTGAGACACATCAAGTCAGCCATCTGTCAGACTTATTAGACTAGATACTTGAAGGTCCATAGTACAAATGTTCGAGCTGTAACGAAGGTAAGAATGCGGATATACAACATTCTTTAACAAAGAAATACTGTAAGAAACTAACTGCCATTATTTGTGCCTACGTCCTACGATCAGTTTTGCCGCAACAATAGCTAGCAGAGGACTAGTGGCAAGAATGCCAAAAAGCCATCATTAATTCAGAAACTAGTGTTGGTGTCTTGGATTTCAAATAACTGTTTTGAAGAAAACCCCTGCTTTGACAAACAATGTCGAACACATAGGAAAAAAAAAATCAACAAAAGACTAGCGGAGGGATGAGAATAATGACGAGAGGTGAAACCAATTACCTAGCAAAAACAAAAAAAAAAAGTTGAAGTAGATTTGCAAAATGCTAAAAAAAAACGTAATGCAAATATACAATCAATGTCACTTGCTCGATCTGAATGCACTCATCGCAAAAATCTACTACATTTTTGCAATGAGATGCAAGTGACATTTCGATTTGCAAAGATGTATAATACACTGCGCAATTAAAATTAAATTTTGAACGTGAGATAAAAACAAGTTAAGCGTAGTAGAAATACGTTGATACGTAGCAAATGCATAAAAATAAATTAATGAAGTGATCTACTACATATGAAGTCAATTCCCATGTCTTAACTAGAGCTGCAAGCGATCGCGAGTTTCCTGAACAAAATTTGCGGGCTCATCACCTTCTCAGTAAAAAAAAAGAAAGGAGTACCTACGAGACAAGCGAGTGATCAAGATATTGTGAAATGCGCTTCTAGATTTTAAAGGTAGTCCTATAGTAGAATCACTTTCTGTGTTCAGATTCTAAAAATATGAAAAACTTATCGCTGCAGACTTTTAAACCGCATCCCATAAGGAACCTTTCAATTTTCTAGAGTTTCATCCACAAATAACCATTTTTAACCTTAGCCTTAGTTTCATCTCAAGTCATCGCCATTGCATTTTTGGAAAGCTTTAATTTGAGCATGCTGCTCAAGATAGATTAGATTTTAGCTGAACTCCAACTTTTCTCTCCAAACATTAGCTAAAATCTTAGCTTAAATTTGACATAGAGTACACCGTGGTAAGTGTCACAGAAGACAGCTGTTCTGTGAAACAACTTCCTTCAAAAATTTAACTCCCTCTTATTTCAACTATTTCTGATTCTAGGTACTTCTCGTCCATGTAATAATTAAAAAAGCTCATCCTTGCATACTTTTCTGCAACAGAAGAACAAATACACAACGATCTGTCACAATTTAGCTTAAGAAAATGTGCCGACCCAGTAAATGGGCACCCTAAATTTTGGCAGACACATGAAGTACATTCTGACACAAAAGTTTGATTAATTAGCTAGAGATACGTAAAACTCAGCTAAATGTGTTCGCTTAAATGTAGTTAAGCTAAATTTTGGAGAGAATTTTGTATGGGAGCGAAGATTTAGCTAAGCTATAGGGTGAAAAAAAGATTCCATGCAACAGGCAAAGTCTCCAACTGCACTATACCCATCAATTTAAACATATTTTTAAAGAAATATGTCGGCATTGCGAAATATTTCCGAAACCACCTCCAACAGTATAATACGTAACAATCAAATTTGCAATTAGTTGGTATATACCTTTCGTTTTCAGCGGGACAATTTGGGTCAGCGCCATAAATTCCCATCAACGGCGCACCGACAACAAATTAACCAGTCCCCGCAACGAAAGCCGACAAAATATATATCGGTAAAACGAAAACCCACAAAAAGAATGGAGAGAAGCAACAAAAAAAAATCACCCAAAGGACACCACGTTACATAATCAATATTAAAAGCCATTATCCTTGTTCGTCCACCACCATTCGCGACATTGCGCCGCACCAACAGGCGCACCTGGAATTTTTATGGCTGGCAATTATCCGTTCCTATCACAGTTTCTGTTTTTGTCAACCCACCCACAATCGGCGCATAAATAACTGGCACGACTCCACCCCATCGCACTGCGAGTTAGTTCAAAGCCGTACGAAGGACAACGAAACGACGCAACCAACAAAAAAGGAAAGAATCTGTCAATTTATGCGATTATATGCGGACATGATAAATGTCATGTCCAATATGTCGCTCGTGTTTGACCGTTTGTGCTGTCCGTGTACGGCCGACTACAACGACTGTGTTTTGTGCTGTTTCCTATACGATGTAGAGAACACAACATCGTCCCGGAAACTGTGCGTCCGATAACGAATCATATCTGCCTACCGGGCTAGTAGGACGAGCTTTGGACAGTAGCCAAACAATTTCAACAATTCACAGTGATAGAGTCCTTTTTTATGTTTTTATTTATAACACTAAAACAGAATACGGCCGGCAGTCTGCTGGTTGATGTTTCAGTTCAGCTGACTGTGATTGTGATGGTCTGTTGGACAGGATGGATGGATGTTTTGTATACCTTGATGTTTTCATATTATCGTTTGGATTTTTGCTTAGTTTGAAGTTGAAGGTAAAAATCTGCAGGTACACCTGTATCTCTGCTGGGGGTGTCTTTTTTCTTTTTCGGACCACATTGGTTTATTTTGTGCCGGGTGTTTTATCGCATCTTAATGGAGTCGAGGGAAACGATAAAAAAACAGCATGCCGAGGGTACGTTCTTGATTTATGTCTTGTGGGTTATGCCGAGAAATATTTTAAAGAACGTGACATGTAACGAAAAATCCCAAATGGGTTGCACAACCCTCGTACTTAAAAATTGAGGCACCTTTTACTGTGTTTATTCCTCGATGAACGGATAAGGCCTTGTACTTGCATAAGCTGACTCGAGCTTCAAAGTCTTTGTAAATAAGCCAAAAAGAAAAAGATGTGCTATCAAGTAGAAACCACTTTTTTGGTGTAAAGGTGGGGAAACTATGATGTTAATCGTTTCTACATCGAAGTCTACATCGGACTCACATTGTAACCTACTTTCCTCGATTCACAAACTCATCCAGTTAAACAGGTGGTGCAAATGTCATTACTCTATCGGAAGAAGCTATTATTTTAAATGGCGGAAAATGTCAATTCAACTTTGACATTTGTGCAGTAAACAAATCTATCGAATGATGAAATTTGTGTAGACTTTTGAGGCGATATGGAAAATAAAATTCTGAATGTCCGAATCTGACACTTGACTTATAACCGAATAATCCTGATGCACACCTACCTAAACTGAATAATTTATTACAAATTTTCAAAACTGTTGCAGGTGTTTCCATTTTTAGTATAGATTTGTGTTCTTTAAGTTGACTGTTACTATGTATATAAATAAACAAATTGTTGTGTCATTCAAATATAAGAACTGACGTTAAAAAACACCAACAAACACATAACTAGAAACAACAGAAAATGATGTACATCAAATAGGCACTTTGGGAGATTTCAGTGCCAGTGCCAAATCCTGGGTTAACTCATCTATGTCACTTGAATAAATCTAGAACCAAAGGAAATATCATTCCATAAGAAAATATGAATTCATTAGAAGTAATCCAGCTTAAACCGATGTAATATTGCAATCGTGTGTCGTTATGTTGAACGACCCGGCGAGTGACAGAACTTTACTTCGTCCACATACACCTACCATGGATCACCATTAAGGGTCAGTTTACACTTATTTTGTCAGATCTTTTAAATTCAAAACATTTCACTTTATTTACTTTGTAACTTATTATTTAAAACAGTTTAATAATATTCAAAGAACTGGCTAAACTTTCATAAAAAAATTGCACATTTAGATTTTGGTTTGGTGTCAACTAATTAACGAATTTTGAAAAAAGAAAACATGAATTTCATTGGAAAAACGAAAAAACTTACCAATCTCAGTTTATGTGTTTATTTTAACGAATTTAAATCCAACAAAAATACTACTTGTGCAACTGTCTAAACTCGACAAAAAAATCTACAAAGTGTGAATGATGAATATACCGAAACTACATTGGGTAACTTTAACTTCATCAACAGATTTTCCAAAAGAAATAACAAAAAAAAGGAACGAAATAATTTACACAAAAAACAAATAAAAACAAATTCATAAGGAGAACAACAAAAGAAAAATAAAGAAACTAAACGAATGGAATGAATCATAAAACTTACTGCCATGTAAAGCTGCCGGTGATGCCATCTTTTAGACGATCGCGCAACGATCTTTGTCTACTTGGTCCCGTTCCACTTAGTGGTGGTAATATTGGATTCTCTCCACTGTCATCGGATATGTTTGTGGCTGAACTGGAAATGGGAGCGCAGCTCGGCTGATGTGCCGTCGGTATGTCATTATTGCTGCCGACATTGGCAGTGCCACCTATTGGGTTTCTCACACTCTCCATCAGCGGTGGATGTGGTCTGTGATGATGATGATACTGCTGTGGCGGTGGTGGTTGTTGTTGCCTTTTTGGAGACGATGACGCAGACGGTGGTAGATGTTGATTTAGTCTAGCACTGTGTCGAGGTGAATTTTCACGTGACATTTTAACTTTATTTTCAATGAATCGGTTTGAAATAGAACTCGAAGGAAAAAAATTTCAATGCATTCAAGACAAGTGTTTGCTTATTAAACGTATGCACACAATAGTTAGAAAATATATATGGAAATGTTGCTTATAATTTGTTTTTTTTTGAATTGACGTTCTGAAGGATTACAAGTGCACTTGAAATATTTTTGAAATTCTCATTTATTATTCAACAACATGACAAGTGTTGCAATCGCATATAAGTAGTAAATAGAAGAAAGGAAAGAATGCACAGATATATGAACTAAAATACTCGAACAGATTTTTATATAACAGATAGAGAAAGACAGAGCAGAATAGAGAAATAGATAATGTTTACAACAACAAAAGCGTTTGTTTTAATTTAGAAACTCGTTCGGCGGGTAGACAGTGTGTATTTTAATATTTCATAGAGCTCAAAAATGTGTATAGTATATCTTGTTTTATAAATGCAATCAAAAAGAAGAAGAAACCAAGCAAAATTGTTCAACGAAATATAAAAGGAAAAAATTCAAATTAAAAAAGAGAAAGGAAATAAGAACGTTCCTTGGGTGCGCTTTGAACAGGAAAAATAAAACAACTTCAAATCACAAATGCAAACAATTTTCAAAGACTAATTTCCAGGAAAACTATCTCGAGTAATTATTGCGAAAGTGGGGGAATATTTTTGCAATTAATTTGGTGGAGAATGAGTTTTGAAATTTATTTGCATGTAAATTTATATGGAAAAAGAGATGCCAAACAGCAGGATATTCATAACTTTTAGTGGAAAATTAAAATGAAAATTAGAAATGAAACCAAATACCATTTAAGGAAGCATCAGAGAATATTGTACACGCACGCATGTTTTGATGTAAAAAATTAGTTTGCTTGTATAAATGTAGGAATGTATTTTCTATATATATATCTATATTAGAACTAGATGTAGTATAAATATGTATATATGGAATACTGAGGTGGTGGTAGCTTGAGCATCTATATCATCATATCAAATACATATAAACTATTTGCTTATGCGCTATGTATATCAATGCCATAGGGTGTAGAATCATAGTGAAGAGTTGCCACAAACCTGAAATGACAAGAAAGGAAAAATTATTTTATTACAATTGAATTCATTTTATAAAGTTAATCGTAGTACGCTGCTCGAGCTAAACTAAATTTGATCTGGTCTCCAACTTTTCTCTCCAAACATCAGCTAAAGTCCTAGCTAAATTTTGACATAGAGTAGGTACGCCGTGGATAAGTGTCACAGAAAAAAACTGTTCTTTGACAAAAACTTCCTTGAAATATTTAATTCTCTCTTATTTCAACTTTTTCTGATTCTAGGTACTTGTCGGCCATGTAATAATTAAAAAAGCTCATCCTTGCAAACTTTTCCGCAACAGAACAACAAATACACAACGATCTGTCACAATTTCGCTTGAGAAAATGTGCCGTCTGAAAAGTTTGATTATTTAGCTCGAGCTGCGTACCACTCGGCTAATAGGATCCGCTTGAATTAAGCTCAGCTAATTTTTGGAGAGATTTTGTATGGGAGCGAAAATTTAGCTAGACCAGCGTACTAATCTTTTTGTTAGATTAGGACATAAAAACACATTTTTATTTTTTGATTAAATTTGTAGTTTTTTATTTTTAGTTTAAAAAATATGTATACTTGGCTTCAATTGCCTTTCCGCAAAAACAAACTTCAAATTTATTAATTGCGAAAGGCTAGGAATTTGTGTGCAACGCAAAAGAGATCAATTACTTATTTTATCCCTGAAACTCAGAGACCATCCCTGTGTTGTGAGAAATTTTTAAGACAAATCCTATCAAGTAAGCCAAGAATTATCTTGTTGACAAAAGAAAACCTATCGCTCTAGTAATAATAAATTTTAGTTTCGACTTTAAGTTTACGGAATCTCACAATTGCTAAATTTATATGGAAAATATATCCACTGTGAACTGCTAAAATTCAGAGACGGAACTAAAAATGTTTATTGGTAAGGCCCCTAGGCTTTAAGGAAGAATCTATTTCTTTAAAAAAAATTTCGTTTGTTTTATCCCAACGAGTTGGATGGAATAGGTGATAATAAAAAATCGACGAAACTTTTCTTGGTACAACCAGTTAAAAGTCCATTTTCACAAATACTTGCATACCTACAGCCAAAAAGATGTCGTTTTAAAGGCAGTCATTGATTCAAAAATACAAAGGTCTCGAGTAAGATCTTCGACCGAAAAAGTCAACCGAAATGTAGCTAGGTCATACTTTTTTGAAAATGAAAACTCTAATGTACGTGTCTGTCGCGATTTTTTTTGTGGAACGCTAAGCATTTCTTATAGTGCAGTTAAAACAGCATTTAAACATAAAGGACCAACTGGAGTTTTTTCTAAAGAAGACGAAAGGGGCAGAACAAATGCTTCAAATAAAACATCGGATGAAAATATAACACACATTAAGGACCACATCGAAAGCTTCCCAACTGTAGAATCTCACTACTGCCGCAAAACTTCGAAGAGGATGTATTTAGATGCTAATCTGAGTATATCAAAAATGTATTCCTTATTCGTGGAAAAATACAAGAGTAGCAAAGTAGCAAAGCTACCTTCATCGACCACCTACAGGAAATATGTGTTTTTGGTAAAGGTCGGCCCATAGATTTGAAAGAAGTTCACATCAAAAAGGTGTATAAAAGCAGCCTTCGTATCAGTTTTGAAAAGAAAAAATATTTACTTAATCTTTGCAAGTCAGGAGCCATCCCGGAAAAGTTTCATCTCTGGTACAAAGGCTTGAAAACAAGCAAAACCACCAGAAATAAGGCCCCAGAACCTGATACAAATGATGATTCGGAATCAAATCAAGATTCATAAATTAAAAATAAAATTTTCATAAAAAAACTCATGTCCATAAACAAATATTTTATAAAGCAAAAAAGGTCTTTGTCCAAGTTTCGTTTTATTTTTGTTTAAAAAAAAGTTGAATAAATTACATTGAATTAAATTTGTTAGTTTCGTCGCAATAATAAATACCTCCACTAACAGATTTTAAAATCGATTTTCAAGTCGAAACAACTTAATGATTTTTTCAGGGGCCATAAACTTTAAATCTTCAATAACTCAGAAACACAATTATGTGACTTGAGCTCTTTTTGCAGCATACCGACGATATGTTCAAAAATTCACTTGAAGGAGACTGATAGTCGAATATGTATGTTGTCGTAAAGCTCTTTTAGTAAATAACATTCTGGAGACAATCTCACAAGGCTAGATAGATAGTTTCGTTAAAACAATAATTGTAACTTTTTGATGTACTATTAGTCAGAATGTAATAATTTTTGAACGCATCCACAAGTCTCCATAACGAACTGTTAAAACTGAGTGCAGCAATTCAATCGTTGAGCAAGCGCAAACTATTTATATTAAGAAACCCAAGTAATCCAAACAGAAACATCATAGGCAAAAACAATGACTGTTTTTTCTGACAGGAGCCACATAATGCACTTTAGAAGGCCAATGGTCTCCCAGTCCCACTCCTATGTCTGCCGACGTCTTAAATTAACAATGCATACAAATAAAGGGTCGGTGGTTTATTTTCAAATCATGGGTTATTTTGACAGTGACAGCTGTTTCCCGCTCGAAATCTTGACATTAAGTCAGTATCATACCTCCGCGAAACGAAATGAGTCGCTTTACACGAGTAATAACGTTGAATATTGAAAACTTATTTCCAAAGTGAGTGCTGTGCCAAAAACAGTGCGTTTTTTTGAAAATAGGTTTTGGCCGAAATGAAGCACCCATCGCGCTTGCTGTACGTAAGCTTGTGCAAAACGTTCGTTAACAAACGAAATTGACGCATCTGGGGTCGGAAAACCCGCACGTTATTGTCGAGAAGCCAATACATCCGTAGAGAGTGATAGTTTGGTGCGGATTGTGGAGTGGTGGCATCATTGGACCATTTTTAAGTCTGGTAGGAGAAATAAAGTTGAAAACTACTATAGAGGTATGTAAGCCATATTCTATTCAAAAATTACCGAGAAATTACATTTTTACTGTAATTCCCTTGTTTCTAATAATCACCATGGCTGCGTTCAAAAGAGATCAACTGTAACCAATCTTTTAGTATTCACAAATTTCGTTATTTCTGAAATTAGTAAAGGTAACCAGGTTGATTTCGTCTATACTGATATTAGCAAAGATTTTGATCGAGTTAACCATAAATTGTTGCTATATAAACTTACAAGACTGGGTTTTCTAGTCTTCTTTTTATATTGGCTTTCCTCCTTCCTCTCGGATAGACTTCAAAATGTTAAGTTTCGTGGTCATATTTCGAAAAATATACCGGTAACTTCTGGCGTCCCCCAAGGAAGTCTTATTGGTCCACTACTATTTATACTATTTGTGAATGACATCGTTAATTTTGTACCTGAATGCATTTTGTTGATGTTTGCGGATGACTTTAAGATTTATTTGGCGGGAAATGATAATCGTCCTTTCCACCTTTTAAATTCGCATCTTCAGAAATTTCATCTGTGGTGCTCTCAAATCAGTCTCGCTTTGAACATTTCTAAGAGTTCTGTCAATAACTTTTTCTCGCTGTAAATCCCCTGTCATGTATGTATATATTCCTTCGATGGTATAGTTATTCCCCGTGTTTATTTAGTCAAAGATTCTGGCGTTTATTTAAATACCAAACTATCATTTACTAATCATGTTGAGACAATCACAAACAAGGCAAACAGAACACGTGGAATGTTATGGCGATATGCTTGTGAGTTTTCGGATGTTTATGTTCTCAAGACTTGATACATCGCTTTTATGCGGTCTATTTTAGAATATGCCTCTCTTGTGTGGTGTCCGTATTATAGATTCATATAACTACAAGGTGGGCAAAAAAAAATCACCCTATTGGAAGATGCTCTTATTTTTGCAAATGGCCGCCAATGTCAGATCTGTTTTGACATTTGTGGACTAGACAGATGTTGAATACAAGTGAACAAGCCATGGAGCGGAATAATCGTGTCTATTTTTTTGCGTAACAATTCGTCTGTAGTGTTGGCGCAGCGCGAATTCCGTCTCACCGATTCCACGGCCGTCCGACACCGACTGCGCAAACACTGCGCCGTTTGGCCACCAACTTTGAAGCGTATGGGACCACACGAGACGTTGCCAAGAGTGGCCGGCCCCGGAGTACCCGTTGTGCCGAGAATATCGCCGCTGTTGACGAGGCCATTTTTTTCGAGAACGCCGCTGGTCAAACGACAACAGTGAACGGTGCGCGCTATAGGGCCATGTTAACCGAGTTTTTTCGCAATTGGACGAATTAGGACTGGAGGACATGTGGTTCGGAGCTACGGCACACACTGCGCGAGCCACAACCGATATTCTGAAGGCGGCGTTCCCGGGTCGCCTCATCTCTCGTTTAGGCGATTTGCACTGGCCCGCAAGATCGCCCGATTTAACCGTTCCAGACTTTTTTTTGTGGGGTTTTTTGAAGTCCTGTGTTAAAGTGAACAAACCCGAGACCCTAGAAGCCCTCAAGGACAACATTCGACACGAGTGCGAGAATCTGTCGCCCGAAGTTCTCACCGAAGTGATGAAAAATGCCATAAAACGAGCCCGTATGCCAATCAATTGTGAGGGCGCCCATTTGGCCGATATCATCTTCTCGACTTGACCAATAAAATTCTAAAGGTTCAAATAAACAAAAAAAAAATCTAAGTTTTCCATCGGATGACTTCTTTTGGCCCACCTGTAGAATTGAATCTATACAAAAAAGATTCTTAAGATTCGCTCTTAATTGGACTTTCGCTCGATCTTAGCAACTTACCCCCTTATTTATCTAGATCAAAATTAATTAAATTAGAATCATTGGAAGTTGATATTTATTCATAGGGTTCTTATAGGAGAAATTGATTCAACGGACATCGTAAGCCTTCTCAATATTAATGTTCCTTTATTCGGCCTACGTAACTCTCGATTTTTTTTAGTGTAGGCCACTCTCGTACAAAATACGGTCTTACTTCCTCAATTGATGGTTTAATGTCAGCATTTAATGCAAATGTCGTTTTAATCGATTTGAATTTGCCAGTTCCCTCCATAAAAAGAAAATAACTTTAGAATGTATCGTCATAGTTGTTTGTTTTACGTTTACTTTGTATCATATTTTTGGAACTTTACCCACTAATATTGTGGCCTTATGCCTACAAAAGATTTTTTGGTCTTTGGTGACAAACAAACAAATATCAAATAATAACAAATAATACATGAAACAAATTTAATGTTGTTCATTGTATTGCAATTTCAAAAAGATACTTGTATTTGGACCACCCTGTGACCCAAACATATGACACACGGACTCTTCCTTTGAATTTTCAAAAGCCTGATATCCATATTCAACAGTTTAAGGCAATTTGTGATTCCATTATACCAACACACCTGATTCGGTAATCTGCACATGGTTGCTCCAAGTGAAGGTATTTAATATTTAGGTGGTTACTTTGCAACCCCCCGAGGACATAAGCCATGCGAATTGTACTTTGACAGCACGAATCGATATCTAATACTACCAATCAGGGTTTCCATCTATCCGGTCTCCGCACGAACTAATTCACGTCCGCATACGGTAATCACATGTTCTAAAGCTGTAGCCACAGAAACTCGGCTTAATGCATTTATTACACCCCCCCAAGACTCAACCGCATGAAATTACTATATCCTGAGCGCTCTGCTATTAATCCAATACTCATCTACATACAAAAACAGAATCTCTCCTGCTGCCGGGCCTGATGCTCTGATGTTCCGGGCTCATCCTATGTGGCAGTCTAATGCATGGCATGCTTTCAGTTCAATTGTATGTGCGTATATACATTGCAAAGTTCCTTCAACAGCGTTATCGCTCTCCTTGGTTGCTATTTTCGCAAATACAAATAAAGAAAAGAGAAGAGAAAAACCAAATACAAATTGAAACAAAAACGAGAAATCCTTTCTTCCATACGGCTTAGCTTAGCCCTGGGACTTTAGGTGGAAAATTTCTATTTTTATTCGAAATGTATAGTTTTCCCAACACCGAGCGTCAGCCGAGCCAGAGAACCAAAAGGAAACGATACAACGCAGTACACAACACACACGAGAACACACGATGTGCAGTGGAAACTGGTCGGGGTTAAGCGCATGGTGGAGAATCTGTGGCATGGAATTGATGCTCTGGAACGTGAATGGCAGTTTAATTTATCCAAAGGGTCATCTTGTGATTGCAATTAAGGCCAATGTGGTACACCCGACCGAGAAGTGGTTGTTTTGTTTTCTCCTTTTTTTTTGTTGTCTTTTATGGGGTTAAACGCAGGTGGAACCCTTGAAGCGCGCACAAACAGTGTTCTCCTATTTATAGGTAGTTTGATTAGGGTAATGAGTTTTATGGGAATATTAGAATAGACAAGTGGGGCAACAGGCGGATGCCGGCACACCGACTTACCGCTCCGACAAAATACAAAGACACCATCTACCTGTAGTTGAGCTAAGCTCCTGCACAGGATATTTGTTGTAGGCAAATAATTGCATTATCGTTTTAGCAGAAACAATTTACAAAAGTGCCTTTGATACTGAATTAAAGCCAATTACTTCCATCTGCGTTGCTATACATCTTGTCTGTCCATAGATATGAAATCGTTAATAGTGTTTTCAATGTCACGCAGGGTATGGATTTCTTAACATTGAAGACAAATTTCAAATCTTATAAATTCATCTCACAAACCGAAGCAAGAAAATGAAACGATTTCCAAACAATTTTTGCTTTCTTGTTTAATTTGTTTTCATTTTCTGCTTACTGCTTGAATTAAGAAAAAATTCGTATTTTTTTCTTAAGCCTAGTACGCACCTGTTCCGGAACGAGAACATACAAAAATGAATCAACGAAAAATTACGCTCTCCTTTTCGTTTTGCAATACGCAGCTGCTGCGAAATGATGGCGGAAAGTGGGTAATTGTAGTAGATTGCTTTATAAAATTCTCCACTCTTTTTTCGCACACATTTATTGTCCGAGACATTATTTGCATGCGAAAGTTTGAAATTTGTACCAGTTTTTATAAGTGGTATGGACCCAAAAATAGCCAAACACAAATATGAAGGATTAAAATTGCACATTTTTTGCAGTTCTTTAGGTATCATTATTCTGATTATATTGTTTTTAAATACGACAATATTAAATTTAAAAAAAAAAACAAAAAAACACATATACTATTAATTGAGAGATTTGTCTAGTTTCCATTTTTCAATGTTAAAAATGTTAAAAAAGAAGAAACGCCTATGGAAACGAGTTTTTATATTAAATTATTTCGAAATGGGTTTGTATAAATGTTTGAAAATCAAATGCAATTGATCTCCATTGCAAGTGAAAAAAAGTGTTTTTGGGGGCAACTCAATACCCAAAGGAAACAGTAAAATTCGGATTCAATTCGATTTGGCAGCAGAAATCTGAAACACTATCGAAAACTAAATAATTGTTTAGAAAGTTTTAGTTATTTGAAAAGAGTACGTTCACAATAGAAGTATTCATTTAATAAATTCCTAATCGGCCTAAAAATCGCCAAACTTTAAAGTGTAGCGTAAATTAGGATAAATCCCAAATTAAAATTTTTAAAAGCCTGTGAAAAGTTCGAGTAGCCAAATCAGATATAAATAACTAGTGCTGGTAACACTGTTACTTGTGTATCAGCTGATGGAACTTTCCACATATTATTTTCCGCTGCCTTTTCGCAGACGTTTCGCTGTCCATTTGAAGGCCACCGGGAAATTTCGTTCCAGAACAGGTCCGTACTAGGCTTTACTTTATGAAAAATATTTTCTGCGGCAAAATTAATAACTGGTCTTTTCAGAAACGAGTTATACAGGGTGGTTTAAAATTAATCATGCAATTTTGTTTTTAAATTACAGTTTTACTAAACAAAAAAAAAAATATTTGAGTGATGCAAATCTTTATTTAAAAAAAGAAATAAATAATTGACGCAACAGATCCGTAGGCCTAGCTTCTCACAACCATTCGTCTTGTGTGAGTTTTTATTTTTGGGACGAATGGAAGAGATCTTCAGTTTTATGCCGAGTCCAAAAGGCCAATTGAGAAGCTCTTTCATGACAGTTATAGTCTCGGATGTTTGTCAGACGTTCGCGAGAGGTGGCGCGGTGAAGTTGGAATTTGGGTTTTTTCGGGATTCGAACCTGGGACCCCTCGGTTAGTAGTCCAACACAGCAGTGGGCCTAAATCTTTTTTTGGACCTTTATTGTCTGTTAAGTGGAAAAGATGATATCTGTCAAGTGGCTGTCGACAGTTTTTATACACATTTGAGCCCGTTTTCGCATTTTCCATGACTTTCCGCAACATTTCCGGCTGAGGCTTGTTGGCATAAGCCCGCGACTTCAAGTAGCCCGAAAGAAAAAAGCCTGGTTTGGTGGAATCGGGTAATCTTGCTGGCCATGCCAAATCGCCAAAAAGGGAGTTTACGCGACCAGGAAGCGCTTCCTTCACAATATCCATTAATTATTCCACGCTTTTGCTGAGTATAGCGCTCCATTGCTTGTCTGTTTTATTTTGCAGCTGCCTAAAGTCAAATATGATTGATGTACGACGCCATTTGCAAAAATTATAACATCTGTTTAACTTTGCGGCACCTTGTATGAATTTCCAAATGATTAATAACATTTCAGAGGCTTATGCTGGAGTTCAGAGCAGTCTTGTTTAGTTTAAGAACAAAACTTTCATAAGTCTTAGACTCGAGTGAGACAAATAATTAAAGGTGTATACACATTTTCAAGGGATATGATTTTTTTAGTGCGTACGTTTTTAAATAACAACATATGAGACTTTAGTATAATTCTCTCTTTTCTTCAGCTGACGACAATGGTCAGTATTTTATTGTAAATTATTATAAATAAATTACTCACTTACTATGTAGTTTTAGTGGTAAGTCTCTCTTTTACTCCATTTATTTTAGTCCTCCATTTTGAATGCTGTGTTCTTTTGCAATATTTCCGTGGCGTGTTTCAGATTGGTCTAAATATTCCGAGCATAGGCAGAAAATATTGCTGTGTCATTAACAAAGGGTTAATTTCGAAAATTAGATTTGTAAGAGTTAAATAAAATAGGGCCTAGAACACAGCCTTGTAGCACGCCTGCACCTACTATTTTTGAGTCCGTGGCGCAACTATAAACATGGACTTTAAAATTGCGACTCGGCAGACATCTTTAAGTCTTTGTGCGAAACAGTATCAAATGCCTTTTCGATGTTTTATTGTACCACTTCCGGAGATTTTCCTAACGTACGATTAATTTCTACATATGGTTACAAATTCTCAGTATTTGAGCTTCTTACTTACTCCGGCTTCTTAGCATGTTAATGGAACAATAACTTTCTAGAGCCAAAAGCCTCTACAGCTGGGCTGGTAAAAATGAATATGTAAATTTAATTACCTGCTAAAAAACAATAATAATAATAATAAAACTTTCTAGGCTTTTTAGGTAGTTTGTCAGCTTTGAGCACATTCAAAGTTTCTACTATTCTCCATTTCATGGGAAATGTTAAATAATTTATTGCGGTCTAAGGCAATTGCCTTTTATATTTTTAAAATGTACTTTAACTGACCCTAGAGTAGACTTTTCGAATTTGCGTTCTTCACGTGATTTTGTAAAGTGAACATTTGATTTCCTGTAAAAACAAATCGTCTTTGAGTCCCAAAATGCGGCGCTTTACCTCTGATTTAGATAGCTTTTGGACCAATAAAACAAAAGTTAAGTGCAAGGGGGAGGACCTTTCCTCGCATCTTCGAGCTTTGGAAATTTCCAGGTGAAATGTTTGAACAGCTCGCCGATGCGGTTGTTGGAAAATGCCTTTAATAATGTTATAATAAAGCAGGTTATCTCTTCGTATTTACAAATTATTTGTCTGTATTCATGTGGATTTGAATTTGTTATACCGCATCACATTAAAACTACTCAATATAGGACTTATTATAAATGTTTTTTTTTTCATTGTCTTAAATTCAGAAAATTGCGAAAAGCTGGAGAAACATCTTTTGGACTTGTATATTTAAGGCGTTTAAGCTAATTTTAGAGAGCGCTTAATTGTCTTTAAATATTCATAAATCATTCGTTGATATAGCTCATTTAGTTAAGACTAGGTGGCTGATTTTATAGCTACGCTTAGTTCAAATTGTAAGCTATATTGATCTTTACAAGTTTAATTCTTATTTCTGATTTTTTGGCCAAAATCCAAATCTCCAGCCAACATTTCCAGCGCTCAGGTGTTTATAGTCGACCGGTTTCTATTCTTGCGTCAGCACAATCTTGGATGTGGACAAAAAAAAACTCTCTGCCCAATACAGCTGTTCGGTTTTTTTAATTGTTTACCAATCTCTATCTGGTTGGTGGCTTTAGGTCCAAAAGAGTGTACTCAAGCTCCAACTTTTCAACGGTGCGACGAATGGCCTGCACACTGAAGTCATGATGAGTTCACGATGAATTTTACGTTGCGTATTTACAATTGAGCCGGAATTTCGATAATATTTTTTTGTAATGAAATCAAAAACCTTACTGAATATTTTGGTAGCTGAATGTCATTGGTAAATTTTATTTCCGACCGGCTGCCCTGAATGAACGTCTTTTTAGAACATGTTCGTTTAGTCTATTTGTCAAAGAGGTTTTTTTTACAAACCAAATAAACGTATGGTTACATAAATATATTTCTTGGCATCATTTTAATATATGTACTTAGTCAATGTTTGACACCTAATGTTTAAAATACATTTTTCTTTGAAAATGAGAAAACCGCTGAAAAAAATGTATAAAACCTTAAACCAAAAAGAAATTATAGAAAAAATATTTTCTTAAAAAACTCTGACAAGTTCTCGTTATGTTTCTGTGTACATTTTCGCTTTTCACTCATAGAAAAATGTGTGAGAAGATTTATGCACAGTCACATATTAAAAAAATCTAATACTTTGACAAGTCTCACTTGGTACCATCTTCTGAAGGCACTCTCACATTAAGTAAGTTGAATTACTTTTAAATGAACTTTGGCAGCACCCATTTGGCATGTACATAGGTTACACAAAATTTTCTTTATATTTCTAGATTGATAGGAAGTCAAGCGCGATACCAAAATGAGGTACTCATTCCTGCTGCATTTACAACAACACACATTCTTAAAACGGAAGATTAAAGGAATGCCCAATAGTAAATAGCCGTCTGTTTGAAAGGGACAGTATTGCCTAACACGCAAAAATACGTGGCACGTATTTTGGTCGGCCATCTTGTTTACGTGGTAGGAATTATGGGAAATCTATATATGTTGATATTTGTATAGCGATGGCTTAACAAAATGGCTTCCGGAAGTGATGAGCGGACAATTATTTATTTATTTCGTATATCTTATGAATTGTTGGTTTAATTTACTGACCCCAGTCTCATTTTACATGTTTTAAATCAGAAATAGAAATGTTTTCAAGTGATTGCAGAAATGTTGATCGCCGGAACTTGTGTTTTTTTCCGTGGAAATGAATGATCTATTTAGATCATGTGAGCATAACAAAAAAGGCCTATTGTCAAGTAAGAGTACATTAACAAATGCATCTCTTATACAAGCCACACAACAATCTTTCCCATACTTATAGTTTCCAAACACTTTTGCTTCACCTCTAACATATCCCAATTCCATGGGGAACTTGTGTGTCAGTTTGGTTTCCTTCTTATCCGGATTATAAATGAAAGAAGAAATTCTCCGACATCGGCTGCTATTATTGGCTCACCCCAATGCTGATTTTATTCAACTCTCCATTCAAGTAGGTAGACGTAGATCTGGAATTGCCTGCGCATGGAGTGCCTGGTTGGGTGCGAAACTCTCACCAAACTAATTCGTTAAGACAGTTGAAAAATTGTTCTTGGCTTTGTGTATCGATTTTTTCCTAAGGCCCTTCCACATTCATTCAGCCAAGTAGAATGGAATGCACATAACCTTCGTTTAACACTTGGGGAAATTGTTAACAAAGAGAACAAAGTATAGATGAAACGAGCAACATTTTGAGGTGGCCAAGCGTGCTGAAAACGTGTACGCGCGTGGGCGCAGAAAGGGTTTTCCCTTCGTTATAATCCTTAAATGACGTACGAAAATTGTTTCATTTCGCTTGATGTTGTGTATAATCGGTTTGATGTGAGGGACACCGTTGGTTGGTTATATTGAAGGATACTCAAGCGATTGCCGTACACATACACAGTCTTTTGTGTTAATCGGTAGAAAGTTTTCCGAATAAGAGGGCAGACTTGAATTTCTACGCGAACTTTATTAATTATATAGGAAAGTGCGGTTCAAAATGGGTTTTGAATTTGATTGGAAGTTTTAAATGCTGTAGCCATTCATTCATAAAATGTCCTTCTTCTCTGCCAACTCCAAAACTAAATGAACTCAGACAGTGTGCGTCTTTGAACGAGCACTTGTTCGATTATTTCTCTGCAAAAATTATATTTGTAATTTTACAGACAGGAAAATTTGTTGACGCCATCTATGAATGTGGAAATTTGTAGTACATCTTGTACGTCTTTCGTAGATGCCAAGCCCCAACCAACTTCAACTTGAATAGACGGCTAACTTTCGGCCTCTTTTTTTGGCGGCCATTACGGCGACCACCTCATCCGAAATTTTGTAATTATAAATATAATTAATAATAATAATTTCAATAATGAGTTTGTAGTAGATTTCCTCTTTTTTGGTGGAATTCAGTGTGCAGTGTGCACAGAAAAAGCAAATTAAGGATTTACACCCAAACAATACTCAAAAGTTATTTGTCAGAAATTGTGAGAAGCTGATATTTCACGATTTGAAAAGGATGAGCATGTCTTAAAGGTAACAAACAAAACATCAGTTTTGTCGGCTTCGATTTCCAGACTTCTCTCATTTTTGCTTTTCCGAAAAAAATACTTTTCGTTCCAGCCCAAGAGATCAACAAAAAGTAGAAAATTATACTCGGTATTTTGTGCCATCAAATGTCATTTCATGTCATTTTTCTGTTGACATCTACTCGAAATTTGAAATACTCCTCCATGTACACCTCTTGACAACCTGCCGTCATGTCATTGTGACATTTTTTCTAGTAAAAAAGTCAATAGTCTTAAAGATGACAACTAAATGTGAACTACTCCTTAATGGAAACCTGCATCCCGTATACATCTTTCACAAAGCTGTCATACATTTGAATCTCCCGATTCAACGTCAAACTGGAAACGACAATCCCGAATGTAAGAGTGAATTTTAAATTGTACAAAAATATTTCTGCAGGAGCTAAAAGAAAAACAATTTTCATACTCAAACCCATTAGTAGCTTCAACCGGATATCCGTACAAATTCAACGGAAATTACATAATTTTCTCCAAGAAAACCCTGCAGAGGAAGCTAAAAAAAAATTACATCGATTGATCGAATTTACTCATCGCAACAGCCGAGGATATTATAACGAAATTGCGTGTCTATTTTTAGACACATCCTGTACAGTTTGGATACACACAAAACCCGGCAGCCCTGAAGGACACAGCACAGGAATATTACCTTTTTTTCTACGATAATGCGATGGGAATCTATCATTTGTCGCCCATAATGGGGGAGGGAATTTGAGCAGACGTAAACGGCACACGAGCATAGGAATAGGATAGGAATTCACTACCCTTGTATCATTTTTAGGTCACTGGACGCACGAAATATGGTGAATGGTGTTTTGTTCTTTTTTATATATACATACCTACATATATAAAATTTCTATCAATCTTGGAGGACATGGCTACCGCACAGTCAAGGACGAATTGGAAGGAAACACCAAACAAATGAAAAAAAAAAGTGTTTTATGGAAAACCATACCAGAGTTGGTTGAATATGTTTTCAGTTGTTCTTCATCGAGGAGGAGTCGTAAGGATTTTAATCAGCTCTTCCTGAAAGGATATCGATTGGGTGTTAGATAGTATGGAAACAATGAACATCACAATATTTCACTGTGTGTGAATATAAACACGATGATGATGATGTTGTCGAGGGTCTAAGTATCTAACCGCACAAAGGGCTATGAAAAACTATCGATTGGCCTAGTTTCGAATGAACGCTTATTCGGGAGGATTTACTACATATCCTGCTGCGATTGTTGGTAGAGAATCTATGATAATGCATAGCATACCTAATTAATGTTGGGGAATTTCGATTACGGATTTTGTTTGAGTTTGAAGTGTTATTTTCGTTGTGGTTTTAATGAAGCACCAGGATGTGTGGTAGGTATGTTTTGACATTTGGAAAACACACTTCATCTATTTTTTTTTTTGTGGAACAAGTTTCGGCCCACTATGACTGATTCTCATTTTTCTGTCCATCGGCAATTTTAATAGTCGTCAATTTTGTTTAGTTGCCATTTTGGTTTGACTGTCATTTGTCAAATAGTGCGCTGAACCAAACCTTTGCAAAACTTTCAATAAAATTCAAAAAGCAGTAAAACAAAGTATAAATAATAATTAAGAGCTGGTTTTGTATGATTGTTTCTTTGCGGACAACAAAATTATATTGCTTTTCACATTGCATCTATTTTATTGTAAGGTACATGAAATGCAACTAACAGACAGCTACAACTTGTCTTGACAGGTTTGACTGTCATCTATCAGTTAAGAACTTGCACAGATTTTTTGTCGGTTCCTTTCTTCTAAGCATGAATGGAAATGTAGTTTATTAAATTTGCCCTGAACGTTCTATAAAAACGTAAATTTTATGTCAAAACGGTGATTAAAAATGAAAAGAAATCCTTCGACGACATATGACGTTTAATTCTTTACTTTTGTGGTAAAAAATGAATAAAAGCCATGCAAACTTTCACATGTTTCTCGTAAGCAATTATGAAGTTTGCCAAATTCTACCACTTTTTAAGCCATCATTACAAATGTCAAAACAGTGATAAAAAAAATAAGAGAAAGAAATCGGTGACTTTTAAGGTTTATTTACTTTTGCGGTAAAATTGAAAAGGCATGCGAAGATGAATTAGCGACGTAGCTTAAATTTGACAGTAGATTCTTTTCAATAACTTTTCAGTTCTCGCTCATTATTATGACATATTTCGAGTGCTTGTCTCGACACCTTATGCGTGTTATCTACATATATATGTATGTAGACGTACGTGTACCTTTTATTGACCATTGTAACTACAGAAAGTTGAAAGGTATAATCTGACAAACTTTGTAAAAATAAATAATCGCTTCAGATCGGGAACAAACCTGGCTTTACAAATCTTCGTCTCCAGTCTATAAAAGAAATGTCGTTCACAAATTATAATTCAGCAACATACAGCACAAACATACTCAAACACGTCACAAAACAATTCAATGAAACTACTACTAAAACTATTACAAATAAAAAACAGTAAGAGTTGTCGTAATTTTGACAGCGAATAATTTTACTTACGTCAAAGATTCAAAGATGTTAGTTTTTAAACATTTCCTTGAATTTATTCACAATAGAGATGAGAAGAGTTAACTCAAATTGTGGGCTTTTTTTGACAGATCCATACAGCTTCTGCTTTACTATTTCCTTTACCTTTCACAAGTAGATAGGACTGTTCAAAAGCACCAACAAATATATATCTACTTACGATACAATACAATACTGAATGCTGTGTGCATGCGATATCCACCTGAAGCAGCCCGTGTTGATAAATGACAACTGCCAACGCGTTCAGTGCAACTGCCAAAGGAAGGCACCTGACGTGAGGCTTCAACAAAACCCATTATTCAGTTATCCACGAACTAATGGAAATCCCTTAATGCAAATACATTCCCGTCCATCTTCGAATACCGCTAATTTATACAACATAATCCCACTAAGCGCGCGATTAGCAAAATAGGCCAGCGCAACGCTCCTCTGTCAAAGTGAACATTCCATCTCTCTACGGCGCGGTGGTTGTGTAAAAATCAAAACAACCCTCATCGAGAAGCACTCTGCGCTTGTGATATGTCAGTTCGTGTGTCCATGGCTAATCCACTCAGCATGCAACATACCAATACATGCATGTAAAAACACATTCGAATCGATTCCATCCCGGCCAAAGAACACTCTGAACATGCACAGAGTTCTGGCTGGCTGCTATATAGGTACATAGGGTAGGGATGAAATGCATGCTTGCACACAATCCGGCAACATTTAGCAATCAGCGTGGTTAACCCGGATACTTCCGCCCCTTGACTGTGTCAGAAGGACGTTAACGAACGAAACGGACGGAAGCCTGTACTCATCGAATGCAAAGTGCAACGTAACAAACCGCGCACACTACCTCCCCCACTGTCATCATGGGTGACACGTGTGAACAGCACAAGAGCGGCACATTTCATTGTTGGAGAATTCAGAAAGCCTCCGCCGCGTTTCAGAGGACTGGAAATCCGGTAGTGCCGTGCTTCATGGTTGTTATGACATTAAACCGTTGTAAATTTTCCTGTGGTTGGCTGTGTGCTGTGAACGGGTTGCGTTCGTTATGCAATCACGTTTAAAGTGCATAACCCGAGCTAACCTATAGTTTTTTTTTTTATTCTACTTTGTTTACACAGTTTTTGGTTGGCTTTTGGTATCCAATGGATTGGCGGGGCTTAGTAATATTAATTAGGACTGGGCGGATGGAGAAGATTAAATAAATTAAGTTCCAAAGAATATCAGCTGTCATATAATGTAGTGTGGATTGACTGAACGAAGTGTAAGCTGTCAACTTTTTTTTAAAGACGTCAGCGGTTGACGATGTTGACAATGGACTTAATCATTCCAAAAGAATGAGTAAGTCCATTGAATTCCCGCGAGGAATAGTGGCGGGGAAGTGTCATATTAAGTGTGTTACGTTTATCTTCTTTTATTTCTGAAATTCCATGTAAACACGGTAACAAGAAGGTCTGTCAGGGAATGGCGCCGTACAATTTTTAATTAGAAGGATTCTACAGATGTTTTAGAGAATTATATATTTTTGTCACAATTTTGGGATGTCCTATTTGACAGCGAATTATTGTGAAACGTCAAATTAATCTTGTTATTTGCCTGGAAGCACTTCGTGATTAATTTAAAACCTCTTGTACTTTATCTGGGCATAGGTAAGTGTGCGCTGGACATTTCAGAGTTCTCTACGTAATAGCCGCTATTTAATTTTTGACGGAACTTATTAAATTATGACTTAAAGATTTGACCTTAGGTGATCTGTTTCGTTGAATTGTCGCTCCATTAGCAGTTTTATCACTTTCTTCTCTTTAACGGCCTCTCAATTTTGTGTCACTGCTTTGGCTAATTCACACCCACCTAGAGTTTCACTAAACTAAACCGGAAGACTACATATCTATCGTGTGTCTTACTGTTTTATGTTTTGTCTGTGGATTGACATTGTGCAACCTCTCGCTGATTAGCGCAACACCCCAACCACTGAGTGTCGGTGTCAAAAGAGACGTTTCTATGACAAGGTGTATTATTTGTCCTTATAATATCGGTGATATTTGGCAACTCTAATACGTCAATCGGATTGTTAAGGAAAGTCTCTGTCTATCCGGGAAAAATTCCTCTATATCTACACTCTACAGGGTGTAGTGATTTTTGCTCCCGTGCGTCCAACGTTCTCCTTTCAGACCTGACTCACAAAATGTTTCCCTCATCAATGGGTTGATTTAACTAACTATACATGAGTATATATTGCGAATAACGTTATCAAAGGTTACTCTACAAATTACGTTGTAAGAATCGTTCAGTTAGCAATTGTAGACATTTGACGAAAAGAGTACTTCTGCAGCAATAAAGCCCCACTTAACCTCATTGCTGCAGTACATTGCGATTGCACGCTATTTGACTTACTCAAATAAATTCTATTTCCATGAACTCAATTACCTGTGCATACATTTGCCCACATATTTAACCTAAAAAAGAACGCATATGTTATCGAACATTACACTCAACTTCAGGGTGTATCCTTATCCTGATCGCTTAATTGACTACAAACGTATAGAACAATAGCACAGTAAAATGTCAGAAATATGTCACAAAATGTCAGATTTAGGACAAGGCAGAAGATGACACATGAAAAACGAGCAACAGAACAACTGCAAAAAAAAGTCGAAATGAAGGTAAAGCAACAACACAAATAATGTCGTCCTCAAACCGAGAGCACTCCCAGAAAGTATCAGGTCGTACAAGTTCATACACACATATATCCTCCCTTAAGGCGATATGTTTGTACACGCTTACTCCACTCTGACCATGTGCAACAATCCACTGACTCATCCCATGGCCTCGTAAGAAACAGAAACCCCCACAAGCTCCTTTTAACGAATGCATCATTATATCCTCCATAAGAATAGTTCACATTCACAATTATGATTACTTCGACCTTTCTCCTTGTCTTATCCTGTTTTATATCTTACACAGCGGGTGGAGGGGGTACACGATTTAATACGCTTTTCACTATAAAACACACAAAGCCTCCCCAAGCCCCCATTATCCTATCATCAGGGCCAGCCTTCCACACAATTCATTTTGTTATGCCTTAAGTAGAAAGATATCTTACAAGACTACAACCAAATACGATGCACACGAGCATATCTTTATCGCACAAGGCACAACAAAATTCTAAGGCGCAGAATTGAAAACCGAAGAGGACCAGGACATACGAGTAGAAGCGAAAAAAAAAATATTCGCAAAGGAATGGCAAAACGAAAAAGGCAAAAACAACAAAACACGAGGAGGTGAACAGAACAACGAAATGTATTGTATTCAAAAAAGTTCAAGTCGAGGAGACGTACAGCGTAGAAAAAAAAAGTAACTGCTCAAGGACACCTTCAAAAATGTCAGCTGTACAATTTGATTGTATGTGTTTCGATTGCGTACAAACTAGAAACACTGTGCGAAATTTTCACCGAGTCATGCAAGAAACTGAGACTGCTTGCGTTGAAATCCACAGATGTTTGCGTTTGGAATTTTGACAGTTAAGTGTAGTTTTAGCTCTTGTTTGCGGTTTCACAAGTTCCAGGCGATAAAGCTAGTCACTCACTTACTCATAGTGTCCAAATATTGAAAAAAATGCACTTCTGACAAGTGCTTAAAATGTGACACGATATACAAATCACATGTAATCGCACATTGACTTAAGCTAGATCAATTTCTTGCAATGTCAATACGTTTCTGCCTTTATACTTACTTCCAATTTATAAAACGGGAATGGGCGTTGCACACAAGCACCAATTAATTGTTTTTGAGACTCGAAATACATTCTATATAATGCGATAAATCAATTGAAATCTGGCACAGATTTTTGGAAATTTATTAATGCAAAGCCCGAAAAATAAAGAGTCGGTAATATAAACTGCAGCTCGCAAGAATCATAAGAGCTTCCTGGAGACAATGGAAACTGTCAAGTATGGAATACATACGCTTTCAATGTTGCGACCACATTGAAATGCATCTGGAACAAGTTGGTTAACTGTAAATACTTATAACTGCGCCAATGAAATGTGTTCTTTTTATTTTCTTTATTATTTCGTCTTCATTCTCATTAATTTGCGAGTCAAGCACAACAATGACTTAACCTCAATAATTATTTTTAGACGTGATAAAAGAAAAAAAACTGTCTTAAATTGAACGAGTGACAGATCGAAAGTGGGAGTTCTTTCGAACTAATTGTTAAGCTCAAAATAGAACCAGTTATTTTTAATGAAACGTCAAATATATGACACTTTTCATTTGCAATTGATCTTAAACAATGGGGACGTTCAAGTATTTAGTTTAGTAAGTCTGACGGCTATCTGACTTGATGGATTTTGGTTTTGATTAGATGAAATCCGTTAAATATGAACAGCTGTTTCAGTTGGAGGGCTAGCCGACAAATCCAGTCAAGAAATTCGTGATTGCGTTCTACGTTGACAGTTCGCATATGTGACTGACGTAGGAAATGTGACGTTTCCGACCACTCTAGTTTTTGCGTTCAGGTAACATCTATTCAATCCCTAAAAGTGTAACAAAAGTGTTCCATTGAAATGTTTCAGTTCTGTGTTCCATTTTCCATTAATGAAACATATTTAGTATTGAATAAAGCCGGAAATTTCTAGTTTCCATTGAAAGACCATTCAAAGTTACCTCTATCTGTTGAAAGTTAAGTCTTTTTGGGGAAATACCTTGTTCGCAATTAACGCCTTTTATCTAAAAGATATTTGAGTAACTCGCATTTTGTTATTGAATTAAAATTTTTCCTGATAGCCAGCTTTGAAACAATTAAGGGAATCGGGTAATACACTGACTACTGACTGTCACTTTTTATCAGTATTCTATATACATTTGTTAACTTATTTTGCAGTGGATATCAATAAATGATTTTTTTTACTGACTAACCTTGGGGTCTACCGCCGTCAACATTTTACCAGATAAGATCACTGTCGGCAGAGATATCATTATTTGATTTCCATTGATAAACGTTTAACTATATTTCTGTCAAGATCTGACATCACTTAAACAAATTCGCAAAATGGCAATGCCTCGATTTTAAAGTCAACTCATGTCGCAAGAGAATTATAGCTGAATCGCTTTACGATCAGTTTAAGCCAAGAACAAGATCTGTAAGGATCTTTAGTAAAATATCTATTAAGCAGCGCTTTACTTTAAATATAAAGTTATTTGCGTTTAAGCTGCGTTCTATACTGTGTGTCGGTGTAATTAAAATTAATTGGGTGCTCACTGCTCAAGGTCTGGTGGCTCTTGAAGTTTAACGAACGTATTTTGACATTAAGTAAGGCAGTGGCAGACTATAAATAGCTTGTCGTTGTTTAAACTACCACATTGTGACTAATAGCAGACAATAAATTACAATATTATTGCTGATAATGATAACTAAATATGCTATACATAAATTGATAGTTCTAAAATGAATCTGTTTTATTGCCTTCACCTTCTGGATTTGGCTAGGAGAAAGATAAACATTTAAGGGGTTTTTATTGCTGATTGCATATTGGCTTAGTCACGCCACATTATTTTCTTATATTGTTGTTTTTTTAATAAATTTCATATTTAAAATAAGAATATAAATCCCGACGAATGCAACGATCTATTTATACCATCAAATTGCAGGCGGTCTACGGTCTACACTTTACAAGTGTGGCTACAATTTTGTTGGCAAAAAAAAAACAAATCAACCCAAAAACGAATTGCAATGGGGATTCCCTTAGAAACTGCAGACAGATTATTCTAAAGCAAAATTTGTAAACATGAAGAGAATACTGAGCTGAGAATGTCTGGTGATTTGGCATCATTGTTACCGCGAAGTTTAGCTAAAAATAAATTATAAAACGAAACTTGTGCAAGTCCGGAATGTTTATGCACACAATAACGAGTTTTTTTTAAATTAGAAGAATTCTTCCCGATGGCTGATTTACAACGAAAAATTTTAAATTCCGCCAAGGTATTGGACAAATGACTGCAGAACCAGCGTTATCGACGTATGCTCTTTATGGAATATCTTATTTGACAGGTGTAAGGCTTGTTTATGTCCAGGCTAGTTTAGTATAAGCTCGGAGGAATGCCTTCAGTCTTCAGTTAAAATTATATAAATATATACAAATAAATAAATATATCAAATGACACAATAAAACAGATTCCATGTCATGATCATCTTTTAGGTAGGAATATTATTTGTTAGCAAATTTTAGATTATAAGTAGACATACATGTTGTACACAGCTGTTACGTATTTTTCAAATGCTTCCTCGTGTAACAACAATTATCCTAGATTTTCACAATTGCGTTTGACAAGTAGATTCAAGTGCATTTTCCAAAATAGGTCAGACTCTTCTGATCTGGATTGCCTTTTTAACTGTTCTATTTGTAAAAAGGGCGATTAAATATTTCCTACATCGAAAACGCAATTAGTAATCTAGACATAGCCAATAAAAATAACAAAGCTGTACAAATATTTACTGAGCTGTCATTTTGTACTGACATTTAACGCAATATGTTCTTTGTTTGTTCAGATTAAATCTTCATTTGACGGATCAATGAACAAACACAGACCTTACAGAAACCAGGAATGGATAAAAAATATTTATTTATGTCAACTAATTATTGAAACAAGTTTATTGTTGCATAATCATTTCAAAGTTAGAACTTCTGTCAACAAAACTATTTTGGCGACCGGTTTCTGTTTTCATTTTTTTTTTTCTACCCTAACTTGAACAATTGAATCATCAAATTAGTTTATGTCTGGTGTGACTTTAAGGTGTTGTCATCGTAACAGTAACATACTTCTAAAGCTTGCGACTTTAAAACTAAATATGATTGGTAGAGGAACGGAGTAAATTTTATGGAATGAGTTGAATTAGAAAGAATTAAAAGTCCGGCGCGTTAAACCGCAATTAAAGATCACGAGCACGACCAATTAATTTATCAACTTCTTTCGACATTAAAACGTTTCGAAACGTAGGTTTGGCAACTGTGATGGGAAATGTCTGCTTTATTGAAACCGGCACGAAATTTGTTTGGTTATTGTGAAGCGTCATTTGTTTTGTTTATGTGCTTTAAGAATATGCCAAGAAGAAAGCAACTTGTATGGTTTCATGAACAAATACCTAGAAGTTCTGTCAAACTAAGTTATCATTATTTTTAACAATTAACAAATAGTAGCATTTTTTCATTATTTGACAGCGGATGCTGGTAAATGTGTCAAATGAACTTCATTTCAGACACGAAAGAAACAACTTGAATCTTCAATTGACAGTTGAGCAAATATTATGTCGTTTTCCATTGGGACCACCAAAAATCTTTTTCAGATCTCAGATTTTATGCGGCTCATGGAACATGCAACGAAATTGATCTGCTTTTGTGAATGGATTAGTGCGTTATTTGACAACAATATCAGCTGTTCAAATTGCATTTGTTTTCGGTAAAATCGACCATGGAAATCGGCTTGAAAAATATTTCCTCTGTTGTAGATATAAATGGAGTAGTTTTGGTGATTCGTAGTTTCCAGATGCTGAGGAAAACAATGAAGATAATAATTCCTCCAAAACTATGTCCATTGCTGTTTATGGATTTCTTTATTTTGGATTTCACGTAACTTTGCACTTGTATTTGCATTTGTTTTAAAACAAACTTCTTTAAATGACGTAAAACAGCTGTGCTAGTATGTGTAAATCTGAAAAAATATCGAGATCTGCAAAAAGTGATCCGAATCAAAAAAAAGATTGATTTTTTTTCCCCAATGGAACGCGAAAAGTGATTTAGATAAAAAAAAGATTGATTTTTTGTCCCAGTGGAAAACGACATTAAAAAAGCTTTGTGCGACTGGTGTGTTCTTTATAAAACAGCACACAAAACATAGATCTTTGGAGGTGAAAATAAAGTCTCGTTAAGTCCGTATGATACCACAATTTGATTCGCATTTTTTATACATAATTTAAAAATGAAAAAAGAGCAGTAACAATTAGAATGAAAATTGCCTATAGGAGAGAGTGAATGCACGCCAACTTTATTAATTAATTAAAATGTAGGTACCTATTCAAATTACATTTTTCTGCTGTTGGCAGTTTATTTTTTTGACATTTCAAGATTATTTGAAAATAAATTCGTTTAAAAATTTGTGGTTGCTTTGCAAACAATTGCTATCCCTTGAGTAATACACTTAGTCCCTTTTTACACACCGCTGATTTTTTAACATGATAAATATGAGGAACAAAAATGGGGGACAAATGTAGTATATGGGCTTAAGCACGATTCTATCTAAAAAGATGTAGGTACTTGTCAAAGTCAGTCAGCGCCTTAAAGAGTTTTCCAAACCTAACATGCACCGTCGTCTAGATTTTAGAGATTTTTTAATTCGCCCACCGGAATACCCGAGAAAAAACGAAAAACTCAACTGGATCAATCGAATGTTCGCTCACTGTACCAGTATTCGTTCCGTTCACCCTCAGTCAGTGTTTTTGTAGGAAAAAATGCTTGGAAATTGGAATTCCTTTTCATACAACTTTCTCACAAATACTCACACAGCCACCCAGCTGGGGATAAAATAATGTATGTATTCATGCGTAGGCGGAAGGATATACTGCATACACACACCTCTCGACTCATTCCATCGTTTTTTCTTCCTTTTTTTTTAATCCTGGGAAAATTTTCTGCTCAGCTTAGTGTAACGACGATGACGAGGGGGGGGGGCTGGGTTCTCGTATATGCAAATCTGTGTGTAAATTACAACAGATTCATCGAGTTTAATGATGAGAAGAACCTTGTGTTTACCCGCCCTCTCAAAGTCATCGACAACCCCTACCCTCCACCCAACCGCCCAGCGTTTCAAGGATAATTTATATACTCACATTGCTTCGTTGTACGAGGACGAGGATGAGGATTCTTCTCAAAAGAAAATTCCTTTCTGATCTGATGATGTGTTGCTGTTGCAAAGAAGAAAAGGATAATCCAACAAACTCGAAGCACAACCACTGTTGTAACTTTTTTTATAGATTTTTCTTTTTTAGGGGGTAAACTTTTCAGTGCGACATTATTCACACCCGGATCGACGCTTTCTTATAAACTAATGCAGGCAGCACGTAGATATCCGCGACGCGACGTCTTGTGTCCTTTTTACGAAAACACGAACTCACTCAATACCGAACATATGGATCTAACTACTAGAAATTAAAAGATTCACTCTTTGGTGACTCCTTCGGATTGGGCAGGGCAGCGGACAGCGGAGACTCGCTCGTCGCACTCTAGGTTAACTTCGATTTCGATTTTCGAATAATGGATTTGACGGCACGACCTTTTCGAGAGACGGATTCTTATACAAAACACAACGGTAACAGCGCACTTGAAGCCAATGCCACAAGAGATGCCAATAACGCAAAGTAGGAAAAAAAGGAACGAATGTAATTTTCTGCGACGGAGAAAAGAAATGCACAATAAACTGCCAAAACACCACGCATACACTGTGAAACGACGAAAAACGACAACACGACACAACGGCGACAGAGATGGTTCTGTTCTGTTCGTTCAGCCAGAGCCAGTCAGTTCAGTCTTCCTTCACAGTGTTTAGAATGGATTGTATTGTATTTTGTATGTTGCTGAGAGACAACAAAACAGAATAACACAAACGAAGAGGAATTTGTGTTTTCTTTTTTGTGTTGGTTACAAATCGCTATCTGTTCTTTTACATTCAGCACTTGCGCACGGGGTCACCGTCACACGAGTAGAGATATAATTATGATTGAATAGATAGATTTGTATCTATTGCGATATAATGTTCTCTTCGATTTTTCGTAAAATGCGAGAAAATTTGATGTTTTCACTTATTCGGGTGTGACAGTTGAAATTGCTTACAAACTTATGAAATGCCACACATTTATGTATGAGGTAGAAGGCGAGCACTGAGTGGAGATGGAGAATTTTAATAATTAGAAAAGATCTGTTGTGGGGATTTGACTACGATTCACGATCAACAGACGAATTCGGCATTTAAACTCGTTTGGGTCTAGGATGTGACTGAAGCGAAAGACAATTGGAAGTGTTTGACCCACCAAACAGCAGTAGACTCGGTTATATGATGACGATGAGTCTGCTGCTGCTGGTGGGTGGTAGAGCTTTTCTTGGCCAAAGAAGAAAATGTTGAACTTTTCAGTCCTTGCTCGTTGTTTTGGCAGTGAGTTTCTTCGTTACGGATGGAGGAAGACAGACACTCGTTAGCGCCACACGCTGTCACTGTCACTATCGCAGCTAGGCGCAATGTTGGTGAGTACACTTCTCGCAGAACAACCAGATTCGTTGTAGAATTGGGGGTGTGTATCTATGATTGTTGTGCCCTGACATTCGCAAAAGTGTACGACACAGTAAGGTAGGTTGAATGCGGAAGTGGGTAATTGACATTGTCTGCCCTCTTCTGCTTGAGGAAAATAGTAGGTATATTGGAAGTTAAGTTTTAAGTTTGACATAAATGTCATTTTTTGTATATGTTGGTAGAATTTACCAGTGCACATATGGCTTCAAATGCTATTTCCTAAAGCGCGTATGACACTACATTTTCTCCTCATATTTATCATGTTGAAAAGTCTGCGGTGTGTAAAAGAGACTAAAAGTGTAATACGAAAGGGGTGTTATTTTCAAAAAAATGTTGAAATGTCAAAAAGTAAAAAAAAAAACGCTGTCAGCAGCTGAAAAATGTAATTTGAATACATTTTTAATGCATTTTTTTGTCGTTGTCGTTTCTACATTAATAAAGTTGGTGTGTACGCGCACTCACTCATATCGGGAATTTTCTTTCTATTTATTCGTACTGCTTTAGTTTCATTTTAAAAGCAGAATAAATGCAAAAAAAAAATGTAGTGTCATAGGTATGGGCTTAAGGACGAAGATAGAAACATAACTATATACGTAACGTGCCTTTGGAATCGATCTTCGTTTTAATTTGTGTTTGCGTTAAGGGGTTTCGAAAGGTTTTCTCTTATCCATTCAAATTCAGCAAGATTTGTTCGTAACTGAAAAAGTTATAAATACCTAGGTGCTTGAGAATATATAATTTTTTAATGAGTTTTAAGGTGAGATTAGACTGTATGCCAATTTCGGTGTTTATTTTAGCGGAATTGCGATTTATTTCCATTTTCGTTGACTTTTTGTACTACCACATTTGCTAATAAATAACAAATGCCTTGAATGATCGTCAAGGCAAATATGACCATATTGGTAGTTTTGGTCATATAGTCTTATATACAGTTTTGATAATCCTGATATTTTGGTCATTTGCCAGCTAATCTGGTCATTTGCCTCTTGGCATTCATATGCATAATTGGCATACAGTCTAATCTTAGCTTTAGGCTTACGAATGCATTTGGATACGCTGAGTATACTAATTTGCAAAACAGCACACAGCCGCTGTACGAGGCGTGTATCACTACACGAAGATTATCTGTTATCTCTATGAAAAACCGTTAGGAAATATGCACACTGAATAGATTGAAAAAAAGGGAATTAAAAATAAAAGAGAAAATGCTCCGATACAAGGAAAGTAGTTGTCATAGACTAACCATAGACTTGGTTAGTCTATGGTAGTTGTGATGAAGCGGAAAAGTGAAGAAACACATGCTTTTTTCAATTGTATGTCATATTTGGATAGCGAAATATATCTCTTGAATCTATTACCACTATTTTCGAAATTGACAGATATCAGATGTCATAGCAAAAATCTTTTTTTGTTTATTTTTGGAAAGTTGAGTACCGCTCATTATTTCAGTGTTTTAGACTCCACAAAGAAGTTCGCAGAAGAAATTTGACAAAGACTACTGCACTAAGAACTCCGACGCTGCTGAAAAAAAAGAAAAACCATTCTACTTGTTCGCAATAACAATTAAAAGTCGGATTATATGGTTCCATCAGCTACATACACCAGTGTAGAGTTCCCCTATTCAAAATCAAAATGGAACACCAACCAACCCAACTTAGTTGAAAATTGAACTCCGTATTTATTGGACAAAACGTGAATTGCATTTCGTGTTCCTGTCAAGTGTCAATGTGAGTTTTAATATACTAATTGCCTTACGACTAATCTCGAAATAAAGAGAGAAAACATTGCAAATGCCAAAAGCATGCATACGTCGGATAGCTCCATGAATCATCGAGGCACCTTCAGACTTTGCGCCTCCATTGAATTGAACTAAAAAAAAAAAAAAATCCAGAAAGCCCTTAATAAGATGTTATTACAACTCCGTGTGAGGGTATTCCGCGTCCTTGTCCTTCGGCACAATGTACAGCCCCTCGGCTGTGGTCCATCGTGAACCATGCTGCGGATTACCGAACCCAACAATCTCCATCTGGCCAGATATCGGCCGTCCGAACGAACGACCCGACATTCCCAGATAAGCTCCAGTGTCTACGTGCCGCAGTCGTATTGGAGAATCTCTTAACCAACCATCGCCACTGCAGATTACCTCCCAGTGGTCGCCAGTATCACCGAGTCCATCGACACCATAACAGGATACTTCCTGCTCACCTGAAAGAGGCGACGAGAACATATGCGAGTGTAAATTCTTCTTTGTTGTCAGATGCTCTAGGCGAATTGTGTCGCCGCACTTGACAGCTTCTCCGCGATCACAGAATTTCCCAGTGGCCGCCTTCACATTCCAGTGACTGCCGACATCCTCTTTAATTTCGATGCCGGTCACCGATTGTTGTCCCGAGCCGGAACCATATTTCACATCATGCGAATGTAGTCGCGACCCATAGTCTGAGTTTACCAGCTTCACAATGGACCCACAAGTAACGTATTGAGTTTTCGCACCTAAATGGGCACGAAAACAAAGATTATTTGTATAGATTTGGTCTAGTTTATGGGAAAAGGGGGCGGGTGGCCAATCAGAGTGGGCCACATAGATAACACCAAAAGTGATTACGTTAACTTACCATGTATGGAATATATGTTGAGCAGGAAACTGAGCGCAAGAGTTAATTGTTTTAATTCTAACTTTGGTTTCATTTTGAATATATTCTGTTAATACTTTTAATTTTTGGTTGCAAATGAAAGATTGAGCCGAAAAATGCTGAAATTTGCAAGGCAAGGGACACGACAACTTAAAAACGTCAAAATGACTTTTCAAGTGACATTTCGCAGAGGGGCAAAGTGTTTTCTCTCGTTGGGTTGGTAGTGTGGTGAAATGTAAGTACAGTAAAGAAGAAAATCGTAAGGGCGTTAAAAATGTAGGTTTTTGATTTTAATCACGTAACCAGCTTTAAGCTTAGTACGCTGCTCGAGCTAAATTAAATTTTATCTGGTCTCCAACTTTTCTCTCCAAACATCAGCTAAAGTCCTAGCTAAATTTTGATATAGAGTACGCTGTGGATAAACGTCACAGAAATCAGCTGTTCTTTGAAAAAAACTTCTTTCAAAAATTTAATTCTCTCTTATTTCAACTATTTCTGATTCTAGGTACTTCTCGTCCACGTAATAATTAAAAAAGCTCATCCTTGCATACTTTTCCGCAACAGAACAACAAATATCTGACACAATTTAGCTTGAGAAAATGTGCCGACCCATTAAATGGCCACGCTAAATTTTGACAGACACATGAAGTAGATGTTGAAACAAAAGTTTGATTATTTAGCTCGAGCTGCGTACCACTCAACTAAATGGGTTCGCTAAGATTTAACTCAGCTAAATTTTGGAGAGATTTTTGTATGGGAGCGAAAATTTAGCTCGAGCAGCGTACTAAACTTTAGTTGTAAATACATCAGCTGCTTACTCGGCGAATGACAGTAGTCAATATTACCCGATGCAATGCATGTCAAAAAATGTTCTGCTCTGCATATCTGTTTTACTTGCAGCACTGTATTCTGCGCTGCGTCCAGAATTACTGCATAATACCTAAGCAACGCAGCATTACTATCCACTCCATCTTTATTTTCGCTTCCGCTTTTCCATTAAAATGGCAGGTGGCAAAAAGGAGAACAGTGTGCAATCGAGTGGCCCCTTGGCATAATAGAAACTTATCCAAAAGTTGTAATAAAATCCACAAAAACGTTTTAAAGTTTATTTATTTTTAATTTTATTGGCTAGGTATAGAAAAATATCTCATTACAAATCTGCCGTTTCCGAGTATGCAAGTTAGAGTAATAAATTTGAGTACAAGCGTTGTCTTAATTAAGAAATAAAATAACCAACATCAGTTGGCGTTGGTATAGGTAAGCATTTATACTTTTACAAATCGTTAAAAAAAAAAACATACAATCAATTTGTTTCGAGATTCAAAACTATTTTCAGTAATTCTTTTTTTTATGTTAAAAATCTAATCTCAATATTGGCAATATCAGTTTTGCATAATCTCACATTCAGGCAGTGTCAGTGCGATTGGTTTAAATGATTTTTTCATATACGAGTATTATATATACAATTTTCGCTTTTCTTTTAAATAATTTTTTTTTTAACATAAAAAATAAATCAACCAAAATCAATAAAAAAAATTTAACAGAACAATTAAATTACACACAAAAATAGGTTTTGGAATATCAAAAAAATATTCGATTTCTAAATTAGTTCTCTAGAGTATTTCTACGCTGTTTTTGTTAATAACAATTCTTGTTGTTTTTTACAATCTTCCTGTAATATTGTTGTTATTGCCCCACGAGACTTGGGGATTTCGTGTCGTTAATCTCAGTGAGTTGCCATCTTCTTCTTCCAAAACATGTTCGTACCCTGGATTGGCAGTGCCGCCGTTTAATCCGTAAATTTGCTATAATCGAAAGAAGTTGAAAAGAGCTGAAAAATGGATTCTATTAAGAATTTTACCTCAGCTGGACTGCCGTTTACATTGAAGACATCTTTTATACTAATTCCGGCATTTGATGTGCGACCACTTCGATTGGGGGCACCGACACCGCCATTGTTTAACTGAAATTGTAAATAGGTAAGTGGATTCATTTTTTCATTATATTAAGGTAAAGTTGAACTGAATTTGAGTAAATTTAAGCTCATAATTTAAGGTGTTTGGAAAGATTTGACAGATATCTGACAGAAGTCACAAAATGTTGTTAAGTTTTTGTTCGACTTTTTTGCTGCTTTTGAAGTAAAATATTGAAAGCTGACATTTTGTGCAGTATATGGAGGAGGGTACTCACCGTACTATTGGTGGTCGCGACACCATACTCATTCTTGGCGCCCAACGTCTGCATTGCCGACTTGCGTCTCTCAGCCATCACTGAGTTCTTGCGAACCTCCAATGCTCGAATGGTTTCTCGTCGCATTGTCATTCTCCGTGTCAAAATTGGCGTAGCTAAATAGTTCCAAATTTAAATAGCAATACTTGCTTCAAATAAAACCCAACACCAACCTGGATTATTTTCATCTGCTGTCAATTTCAAGAAGCGCTTCTTGAACGCCACATCCAATGTACCAATCTGTCGCCGTGGTTTACTGGCTTTTTCTAAATTCTGAATTGTTCTTCTCCTTGCTATGCGATCAGGGCCACTACCGGAGTCGTTGTCGTAGTCCCCATCTATGCCTTGCAGTCTTTGCAGGTTCTTTACTATTTCCACAGCGTGCTTTTAAAACAGATGGCAACGGTCAAAAAAAAGGACAGCTTGTCGTGTATTCAAGTCACTGCGACTCACCTTATCTATGAGAGCATCCTGTGACAAATCTTCAGATTTCTTTTTGCACCAATTTAGCTCGGTCGAGGCTAAGATATGCGATATAGTTCCAAAACGATGGAACAACATGGCAGTGAATTGTATCACCAAAATCAACGCGAAGAAGAACACAAACACAAGACCAATCGGTTCCAGTTGTAGGTATTCCTTTGATATGTGAACCTAGAGCGCGCGAGGATAATCGAAAGGAGATTCGAGTTAGAGGATACTTTGGCGAGTTGATATTTAGTCAATGTTAGTGACATAACTATTAATAAATTAGTTTGGATAGTAGAGGTTGAAAAGTAAATAGAAAACACATTCTGAATATTATTTAATAATTTATGTGCAATGTGGTGGTTTTTTTTTTTTTTAATTGGTGGATGCATTTATACAATTGTTTTGTTTTATTTTTGGGATAGGTACACATAACAATAATGAGGAAGGACATTTCTCTTTTTTATTGTGCTTGCTTTGAGCATAACGAATTTACTTTGTCTCTGGCACCATTTTGAAGATAAATTGCTGGTGCTTTTTCTTTGGGACTGTGGTATTTGTTTCTATTTTTATTCTGCTTTGTTTACGACGATGACTTTGGGGTGAATAATTTACATTTTACTAATACTAAACAAATATCTAACATTAAGGATTTTAATATTGGCAGTGCCTAGTAAAAGTGTGACTTAATTTTAAGAATTCTGCTTGAAAGTGCGTTAGTAATTTTGTTGTTGGTATTAAGGAAAGCTGTCTTCATTTAAAAGACATTCAGTGACACAAGTTTACTACACCGAATCTACAGTTGAATATGTGAGTTAAATTTTTGTTTATAGAGCGGTCTCCTCCGCCGTAACTACAGAACTGGCGCCCAATGCGAGACCCGCAAGCATTAGGAATTGGGTTGTCGTGATAATCTAGGGGCCAATAAAAATGGAAAATGAAGGCGAATTGAATTACAGACGAATATGAATTATCTTGCAAATACTATTTGCTGAATATATCGGCGGGAAAGCCTCAGGGAGTGCAATGTCAGCTGTTCAGAGCAATGCTAATTCAGGCCAAAATTGAATCCAGAAATGTATTCTCGATTCAAAAGAATAAACGAATTATTTAAACTAAATTTAAGTATTATAAAATATAGTAGCCGTCTTTCTGTTGTATCAGTTTCAGCAGTACATTTAGCGTTGACAGATTGGGAGCGTTCGGATAACTAGTTCATGTAAAACGTCAACTGGATTTGTCTGGAACAGGTATGCGAACGCGTTGAATAGTCAACTTTAATTAATTTTTATATTTCCGCAGTTTATTTTGCATTTTGACACTTTGAAATGTCAATGAGTACGCAGACAGGATTTTCTTGACTAGATTTGTCCTCCTCCATAAGGGTGAACAAAAAAAAAGAAGCTATTCCCGTGACCAATCTAAAATAAATAATAAATAAATAGTTGGGGCGACAGGTCCGTACGGACTATGCCTAGCTTCCCACAATCATTCGATTTGTGTGAGGAGCGAATTGAGGGGATCTACAATTTTATAACCAGTCCAAACGGCTAAATAAATAGCTCTTTCATGACAGTTATGCTCTCGCATGTTTGTCAGGCATTCACCAGAGTTGGTGAATATGAAATACAACAAGTCAGTCAGCTGTCAAATTTACTTAACTCGAAATTCGAACTTCCCAATTGACTTTGAAACACGTCTAACATGTTCTGCTTTAAAGTACATATCCGAACTTACATATAAAACTTCTGAATCACCAAGGCGATAAAGAGGCGCCTTTATCGACCTAAATAGATCTTTTTGCCGAACTTATATATAAAATCAACCGACTATAATTACTGTGTTAATGTTTGAAATACTAATACCAACAATTCAGCGTGCTATATAAATCTACTTGTGTTTGTTTATCTACCGTTTCCGAATGGAACAATTGCCGAAGCAAGCACTTTTTTGTAACCAATTATTGAGGGCGCTAAAACGGTTTGAACGTGTTTTAGTTAATCAGTGCATATATGTACAAAAAGTGTGCTCTTTCCTGAAACCATTACCTTTTGAAGAGAATGTGTTGTTGGTCAGAAGTGTACATATTGGATTCAAAATGCAACTTAACTTTGATAAAAGGTAAGCGTACTTTTATTGAAATAAATTCTATACATTCTCGTTACAAATCTAGTGAAATAAAGTTCCTATTTTTAACTGTTTAACATTTTTCACCAAAGTACAGTAATGGCCAACATTTTCTTTCTAAAAAGAAGAAAGTGTCGATTGCGCTAATGTAATTATAATTCACTGTTTAATTTTTGTCATTGAATAGTAAAGCTAAGAAACTCCCATTTGGAGATATAATTTTCCTTTAATTAATTGAAATTCTAAAAAATAAGCATCAATTAAATAGCACACAAATTTAATTTAAATTGGTTTTTAAAAATGGATAGCTTTCTAAAGCTATATTTTAAAAATTAGACAGTGATAATTCATTCACTTAAATATTAGAATTAACTGCTGTAAAAAAGAGGAGTTACTAGACTTATTTTTTATGATTTATGCCAAACATTGACAAATCTAAACAAATAAAAGTAGTCTAACTGCATGCTTTATTAATACAGCAACTAATTCTATATTTTTTTAATAATAATAAAACAAAAAAGCTAATAAAATAAAAAAATAGACTCAAATGCCAGGAAAATACACTCGATTCTGCCTTAGCACCAGTCTCATTAAACTTGACAGAAGCAACTATGTGACAAATTTAACCTACGCCATCGTTAAAGGAGAAAATAATCCAATAATGCAATAATATTTCTCGATGATAAAACACGATTTAATATATAAATAAATAAATATAAACAAATTTTCTCGCTAAATGATCTATCTCGGTGTAAAATGTAAAACATTTTTGCAACTGTCAAATTTTCTGAAACTCCTCATCTAGATGATTAGATACTTTAAGAAGGAACTACGAAAAATGAACGAAATGAAATGATAACGATGATGAAATGCAGTTTATTTTTTTTTAGCAACACAGTTCCAAATTAAGAATGATTTGACATTTCATGTGGTTTCATTGGTGACACTAGTTGTGGTAGCAGTGGGGGAGTGGACGGTAGCCATTCTCGGAACCCTTTAACCACATTAATATAACAAGGAAATAAAACCATGAAAACAGGTTGTATAGTAGTAAAATAGTTATGTGGGAGATGTACATAAAAATGGACAAGGAAGATTTGGTGATACAACAAAAAACAAATTAAAAAATAGGAAAACATAAAAAAATGTTAAACAAATAAAAATTTGCTTAGAAAAATTATTTAGTATTGATAATTTCTTTTTGTTTAATCATATTTATGAACCTCAGATGTCTCTTCAATATAGGTTATGTTCGTTTTGACGCCAAGCGGCCATTCGATGTGCAATTTATCTTTGTTGAGTTGCAACAAAAACACGATCAAGACAAATAATGCGTTGAACATGAAAAAGGCAAAGACCGACTTGTTGCGCAGCTCGATCAAATCATTTGCAATCCGTGCCTATACAGCGGTTGTCATTATAGTTTATTTATCATTTATTTGAATGTTGTTCCCATATACGTCCGAAAAAAATTTACATTATGTTCGTTGACGTTCACAATTTTGTATGTCATTTATGTCACATCACATTACAGCACAAAGCATTTTATAATTGTTTGTTTTTGTTTAAATTTTATGATGAAATTTTGCAAATAAATAAAAGAGAAAAAAAAAAGCATGTTAGTATTATTGAACTTTTGGGATTTCAAGAGACGTCGACAATGCGCGTTCGATTGAGTGATGTGGCATTGACGATATCAGTGAAATCCCAGTTTAAAATTTACCTCTTGCGTTGATTCGTCATAAGTTATATTTGTACGAACACCAAAAGGCCACTTAACATGAATATTATCCTTGTTCAGTTGCAGTAAGAATACAATTAAAACGAAGAGAGCATTTATCATGAAAAACGCAAACACCGACGAGTTGCGTAATTCTTTGAGATCATGAGCAATTCTGGCCTAAAATTATTATCACAATGGAAAGTTTTATTTTGGGTTTGAATTGCAATGTTTTTCATAAGTTTGAATTGCATTGGGACTCTGGATTATCAGCATTGGAGAGAGAAACAAAGCTACCTACTTTTAAAAACAGCCGCTGTACAAGGTAGTTATGAATGTAAATATATTTTTCGCTGTCAACGCATTTTAATTGACAGACACGCGATGGGAATTGTTTGCATAACTGTATATTCTCTAAGACTGTTTAAGTTTTACATTTACAGTAATGTTCGTGAAATGTGTTGTTTTACTAGGAAGCGAAGTTACTAAAAAGTACGCGAATGGTTTGAGCACCATTTTCAAAAATATTTAAATTTTTTAGTAGTAAATAGATTCGACAGGAAAGTGAGAACAAATTCGTAAAATATTCTAAAATTTAATATTTTCTCTAACCATCAGATTATGAACTTATGAACATTTAAGGAGCAATTGGCTGTTGGTAGTTAGACAGAATTTCAACTAAAAACAACACAGAAGCACTCACTTTCCTCCCTCCAACGCTTATAATTACAAGCTCCAATAGCAAATGCCAACTAAAACGTTAAAAATTGCGATCTTAAGCCAACTGAATAACTCGGTTTGTTCCCTGAAAAGAGAACACAAAACTTCCTTAAATTCAATCACTCAGCATCGTATTTACCTGTTCGACAGGATCATTATCGATGGGATATAGATATTGATCAATCAAATCTTTCCAGAATTGAATTTCAGCACTTGACAGGAAGTCGACTTCGCCCTTCCTCAGTTCGGGATCCTCAATCCAGAAGGGATTTGTTAGAAAATCACGTTCCTGGTGTGGTTCACCCGAAGTCTCTGACTCGGAGTGTTCTGATTCATCGCCCGACTTCTCAGCAACTGACATCAGATGGTGATGGTCCTTTGAGCTAGCCGATGTCGTACGGCGGCGATGATGCGAATGCGGATCGATCGTTGTCTCGATATTTTCTATTCGCTTTTGAATGGTGTCTAACGAGTCGGAGATGTGTGTTAGTTGAATCTTCTCATCGCTTGTCTTGCCATGAGTGAAAAAAATACAGCGGAACAGTCCGGCCAGCGAAAACTCCAAGGAGCCCTCGTCGTCTTCATTGTCGCCGATCCCGCCCTGAAGGAAGCCCAGCATGCTCTTTTGTTTCACACGCTTAGTGGCCGTTTCGGCGGCTTTCTTTTCGGCTTCCATTTCCTTTTTCGTCTTCTTCGCCACTACTTCGCGAGTTCCCCATGAGACGACATTCAAGTTGATCACCGAGTACAGGATCAACAGGAGGTACATAGACGGAATAGACAGAAGATAGATAAGCCCAGCCGTAATACACCAAAACTCCTGCGGATGCAGGCACGCCGCTATGAAGAACGACCCCACCATAGATATCAAGAAAATCGCCGACGGACTGCCGATACCGTCCTCACCCAATTGGAGAGCGGTACCAACAATCACAGCCATCATAATCAGGGCATACGCAGTGGACAACACCTGCGCCACAAATAGCTGAATGTTGGCCTTGCATGTGAAGCAGACAAACATGAAACCGAGGATCGGGAAGATGTTGTAATGGAAGGACGTCCAATTGTCAATTCGGAAGGCGGCCACAAAAGCACCCACCAACATAAGAAAGATCGTGCCAGGTCCCAGGATCGTGCCACCCATCAACATCATCTGGTAGAAGATGTAGAGCAGTGAAATGTTGTCGTTGATCTTGATGGTGCGTTTCGAGTCGCCCAGCAAGTCCATGATGTTGGCTATGGTCGAGGGTACCCAACGACGACGTTGATTGTAGAACTCATTGAAACCTTCCGGGCAATGGGTGTAAGCATCAGAGGCAGCAGAATATTCGACACGATATCCCCTCTGCAGCAACAGTGTGCATAGCCAACGATCTTCTCCCTGATCGTATTGCACGTAATGACGGGCTTCATCGGATCGCATGGTATATTTCTTCATCACGTTGTCGTCCATCAGACTTTTACCACGGAAGAGTGAGAAGCACCCTGGACTACAGAGTACGCAGCCGATCATATGTTCGGTGGCCTTTTGCAGCCAATGACCGATAGCGTATTCGAACATTTGATACCACACCATGGGTCCGGATCCGATCGGGTGGATACGACCACATGCGGCGCCGAGATTCTTGTTCTTTTTCATCAAATCGATCAGCAGGGTAACAGCATTCGGCTGGAAGTCGATGTCCCCATCGAGTGTGAGCAGGTAAGTGTTTTCAGCGACAACGTCCTTGCGATCCACAGAGATCGGCAGTTCCATGAGCCTGTGACCGAGCAGGTAGTACATGTACATCACTTGCGACCAACGTTTACGATGACGAATGCGATCTTTGTCCTTCAGATGGGCAATCATCTTCGTTTTGCCCGGCAGTGTCCACACTAGCCGTCCTCCGTAGGGTGTTGGGTATTTTTTCGGTGGCCGCAAACGGATTGTCGTCTGGTGAATATCGGAAGCGGCCTCATCGAGTGTGGCCACAAGCAGCTTGACGAACCGATTCACTTGAATGTCGTCGTCGCTGTGATCGGATATTTCAAAGGCGTCATCGAAGAAAATGTGTGCTGAAAGAGGAAGAGACAAAGCATTTAGTTGGGTTTGATACAGCGCCACAGTCTTACACGTCACATTGAAACTATAGCCAATATAACTACTCACTCTCGAATTCATAATAATCCGGATCAACGATGCGCAGATACTTCTGGGCTACACGTCGAGCACACTGATCCTCGTCCATCCGCATGATGCTCTTTAAGAACTCCACCATCTCGTCTTTGGTCTCGTGCCACATCGTGGCGCATGCATAGATCCTAGTTATGTGATCCGAGCTCTTGATGCTAGGCTTCTGAATAGCTGATCCATCCGTATGAACAGAGATGGTCTCGTAGTATTCATCGCCTTTCTCCTTTTCGATTTGCTCGAGGTCCTACAACGAAATAATTATCAAGCCATCCTTGATCAACAAAATCGCTTGTTCAACTTACCTCCGTTTTGACATCCGCCTGATCGTCCCTCCGCCTATTCATCGCCATTGACTGATCGATCAGCAACGACGAGTACATTGGCGAAACGAACAACTTCTCCGTCGTAGCCAAACGTTCGCATTTCGGGGTCCAAATGTGCAGTGAGATCCAAGTCTGGCTCAGGAGCCACAGGATCCACGCCCAGGCCATTTGTCTGGTTATAAAGTCGTCCAGCCTAAAGTTCTGCGGACTTTCGAAGAACAAATAGTCGGGAATGGTGCCGTGGAAGAAGCACGGATCATCCACCCTTATACCGCAGGCTGCAATCAGCATCGACACCGCGATTGGGACCGTCAAGCTAACCGGGAACGCATAACTGAATCCTTGAATGAGAATTTTGCACGCAAACTTGCCAAATATATAGCACATGTAGGCTCCGAAGACTTGAATCAGGAGCACATAAATCACAGTATTTTCCGACGCCTCAACGTCGATGCTGTCAATCTGGGAAGCCTCCAAGAAATCGGGCAGACTGCTCGTCACTGTTGTTGCCAGCTCGTCGACTGCAATCTGATGCGGTCCAAAGGCATCGCCAAACATCGTGAACATATTCAGCGGATCATCTCCTCGCAGCCAGTAAATCAGGAGGGTAGAGCCCATAAACAACGACATCTTCCATATCGACAAGAACATGCAGTTAAAGTACCGCGTGTACTTAAGGTCTTCCTTCACACGACCCATGGAGCGAACCAAGCCAATCGGTGACTGTGTCGACACAAAGTTCTCCCACCATCCACATGAAATCATGAAGCATGAAACAGGGATCAACCACAAGACCGCACGATTCTCCAGCAACGGCCACACTACGAATCCCGTGACTTGAGCAGCAATGGCAGCGATATCCACTAACGCCTTAACTGCGCGCTTTCCCTCCTTCGATGATCTTGACAGAAGGCCAAGTATACCGGGAACCAAGCAGAGGCAATTCGTCAGCATAGCCCCTTGAATGGCATCGATTTCGGGTAACACAACAAACATCAACAGCGCCGTTCCGCAAGCGCTCATACTCTCCATTAGTGTTTGAAATAAAAAATGGCCGGCCTTCGGCACTTTGAAGTTTTTAAAGAAGCAAATACGAGCGGCACGGATCAGAGCACCAATCTCGGGTATTACATAGGCAAAGACCAATGCCCATAGCCATGCTATCCGTTCCTCTTCGGGCAGTTTCACTGCAAAGGTTTTATCACGACCCTATTTACAAGAAGAGATAACTTTAAGTTTGACAGGAAGTTGTAAAAAGTCCAGTCATACTTACAAGGTCCTTATTGCAATATATGATTTTCTTATCTCTACGAATGTGTGATGTCATAAATAATACACAGCCCTTAGCTACGACACCTCCCGACAATACTATGATAAATGTTATTAAATACGCAAAAACTTTTAGTATTTTGACAGTTATATCTAAACAGGCTTGATTGGCCGTCGAACCACTGTCCACTTTGAGGGGTGGATCTCGGAAGACATCCCAGCCTTTTGTTTCTTGTATTGTTCGTTGGCTGCAAATGAAAGGTTTATTATTAGCCAAAGTGACAAGACTAGATTCCTCAACAGTTTACTATTAGACAGGTAAAACGAATGCCAAAGCTATAATAGATATATAACTATTACTTTAAAGTACCCGATAGCCCATTTGGAAGATATAAAAAAAACTGTTTCGGGTTAAGTTTACCCCAGGTTGTAGACTATATAAGGATGGTTTCGTTTTAGAACTTCGTATCTTACTCTATAAAACGTCTCTAAAATTGTGTTAGCTACCTAAGGATTCCCTAAAAATTTAATAAAACCAAGCAATTCAGCCAAACTTCAAACACGACGTGTCTGCTAATTTTTAGCAGCATTCTTTTCGGACTGTACAGATATCTCTCTACCACAGTTTTTTCCTTGTATCACCATTCTATTAATACGTGAACATCCAAAGTTTCCGTACACCTTTTTAGTATTTATTATGAAATGAGGGAAGATATTTTGCGACATAAATTGTTTGCTTTAAATCGTCATAGTACCGTATTAAAATGTAAATCATGAGTAAAATTTGCTTTCGAAGGGACGTATTTTTTCGATATCTAAATGTCACTTTTTCGTTTAAGCTCAGTACGCTGCTCGAGCTAAATATTCGCTCCCATACAAAATTATCTCCAAAATTTAGCTGAGCTAAACTTAAGCGAACCTCTTTTGAGTGGTAGCAGCTCGAGCTAAAAAATCATGCTTTTGTTTCAGAATGTACTTCATGTGTCTGTCAAAAATTAGCGTGCCCATTTTCAAGCTAAATTGTGACAGATCGTTGTGTATTTGTTGTTCTGTTGGTGTATTTTATGTCAAAATTTATCTAGGACTTTAGCTGATGTTTGGAAAGAAAAGTTGAAGACCAGATAAAATTTAGTTTAGCTCGAGTAGCGTACTAAGCTTTAAAAAAAAATCAACATAAATATAGAAAATTGCGGTACGTTTTTTAGAACAACATATTTATAAAAGGTAGGGTCGATTTTCAGCCACAAGCGAAACTAGTTGAAATAATATGCGTGACACATTTTAGTAAGCTCAATTTTGACTGGTGAAGAAAAAGTTATTTGAATTCGATCCGCATTAACAATTATTAACGTATTAAAATAAAAGAGCTGCCTTAAGTCGACTAGATTTGTTTGGAAGTGATTCCTGTACAGTCCGAGTAGAAAGTTGTAAGAATGGTAAACATGCGTACTAAAATTAGCGCAAATGCCTGAAATATACTCTCTTTTAACTAGAATGCAAACCAGAATGGAATCGAATAATATGACCTTCTTCGACGCAAAGCGACAATATTGAATGAATCCGAAATGTCCACTGTTGGTTTTTGGTGTAATCAATTTTGACAGTGCGATGCAAAACACAAGCCGCTACTACATCCTGGTAACGCAGTCCAATGCTACTTGTGAAATTCTTAAAAAAAAAAAAACTGACGAAAAAGGGAGTACGGTGTAAGTTGTTTTATTTTAATGGTTTAAAATTCTGGTAAATTTAGCTCCAGCTTCAGCTCCATAGATGGCGATTGAAGCATCTCACAGTAAAGAATTTATAGCTTTAAGTAAACTTAAAACAGTAACTCCTATAATACATGGGTAAGCTAAAGTGTGAGTTGAACCAACAACCTGCTACTTGAGAACAACATTCAGCTGTCAAATTACTAATAGATGTCACGTCTCCTTAGCCCAACGCATACCTAATATCCAATAAAATAAATAGTCACGCATTTTCCCATTAGCTTCTGGCATTCATTTTAAAGGCAATAAACCATTACTTATATAATAATTGCATGCAACTTACCTTCCACCATAAATATCATGTGTCAATGGTGTACTCTCGTCGTCTGTGAAATTGTCATCACTGTCGCCAGTTCCTGGCGGAGCCAAAGGGCGATGTCTTATGCCAGACATCTCCCACGGCTAATGCGAATGCGCCCGGTGCTTAACGAAAACCACTCTGCAAATAAAAAAAAAATACGTAAGACATTCACAGCAAAGTTATATAAATATAAATCAATGTACAGGATTCAACAATCAACAATCCATTTCAATTAAATTACGAGTGAAACCAAAACAAAGTTCCCACATCACCCCACATGTGTATAGGTGGTACTACAGCTGGCAAGATATGTATATTTTCGTCTCTGACACTTTAAATGTATCTCTGGCCAGAAGTAAGTGTATGATGCTGATGGAGCTATTCCCAGAAAGAAGACAGCAACCGGGCTCGGAAATTGCAATTAACGACAAATAGAGAAAAATGTTAATGGTCGGCAGCACCATCACAGCCGCAAAATCTCAATTTCAGAAAATAAATTGTTCGGAACATCGGTCGGTGGCAGGCGCGCGAGTCAATGGTCAGGGTCGAATGGCCAGAAAGTAATGGGTATCGTATCCCTTTTCCAAGGACAACATCTCTATATTGAATGTAGGTATACAGTAGAGGTTTCATTGTAGCACCTGAACCATGAAGGACATTGACATAAATTCAGACACGAAATTTAATGCGGCTTATGTCAAGTTAAATCGATGCTGGTAAGAGGAAGGCTGTTTCTGCGCTTGGGTCTTCGACTGAAAATGCTTAATCATCTTCATATTTATAGTTCGATTCATTATTCAGCAGCCAGCATCGATTTAGTATTAAACTAAACCAATTACAATAATTGATCATAATTAGCGTCAATAAATGCTGGTTCACCATAAAATATTTAAGGCATTTCCGATGAGACAGAGAGCCCGTTTGTTCGTAGTCAATGCTAACAAAGCCGTAAGAATAAGATCACAAATCGATGCCTTAAGTCTCATGGATGTTATACGTAAAACGGAATTAAACACAAGTTCCGGCGGCCAACATTCCTGCAATCACCTGAAAACATTTCTATTTATGGTCTAAAACATGTAAAATGAAAGCGGTAATTAGTGTCAGTGGATCAAATTCATAAACCAGTTATATGATATAAATAAATAATTGGCCGTTCATCAATAACGGAAGCCATTTTATTATATATAAAAATATCAACTTAAAAATAACAACTTTCCTATAATTCCTGCCACGTAAACAAGATGGCCGACCAAAATACGTGCCACGTATTTTTGTGTATTAGGTAATGCTGTCCCTTTCAGTCAGACGGCTATTTAGTATTGGGCATCCCTTCAATCTTCCGTGTTAGGAATGTGTGATGTTTAATAAAATTCGCTACTACATGTCTTGTTCAAGTGCCCAAACTGTCCGTTTTCCAAAAGTCGAACATGATGGTCGGTGAACTCCATAGATCTTAAAGGTCTAACAATTAAAAATCGATAAGGTATATTTATGAACATATCCACCAAACGTCAAAATGTAATATTCAAACGCTGTTCTTGTTTCTATGTAAAGAAGTTTCGTTTCAAACCCGATTTAAACAATTCTTATTCATTCAGGATATCGGAACAGAACTATTCGCCTAAAAGGGGTTCACGCCGACAACATCTTAACACAAACAAAAGGCGAACAACAAAAAGAATTCCCATCATATTCATACGTCGTACGTTCACAAAATTCCTATTTTTTTAGTATTCATTCGTACATGTTCTCGAACACGCGCAGTCAATCCACACCAGCTAGTAAATTCTCTTTGAAACCTTGTACCAGATATGTTTATATCTCATAGCGACTCTAGCCAACAGACCGAGGATTCTTAGAATACAAAGTAGAACCAACCCAATGCCCTCTAAAAGGCCAACAACAACTCTCGTAAACCGAGTTCATTTAATAGCACACATAAAGTATCTTTGCAGTTAGCTATGTCTAACGCTAACGCCACTGCTTAACGTCTAATCAGATGAAGATGAGTTAAGCCGAGAAATCTCTCTTTCACAGTTTTCCCGCGCGTGAGAATGAGAAACGGTTACGTGTATCCACCTATAGTACAAAAGTTTTGCTGCTTTTGTTGTTGAGGATACGCTTCACATAATTCGCTCTCATAATTTGGCATTTGAAAGTGAAAGAGAAAATTTACGCGCAGATATTGGGTTAGCGGGTCAGTGAATCTGGATACAGATGTTAGGTGCCTACTTGAATTTTACATTTCTTAATTAACAAGTTAAAAACAAACAACAAAAACTGCGCTGTCAAAATCAAACGAGTAAAACAACTTAAGACTGGCCCAACCAAACTGTTAGTCCCACGAAAACAACTCCAAATCACACCACGCGTTGTCGCTGTTGGTGCATTTCAATGCGATTCCGCCGAGAAATACGTGGAGACAGAAATTAATTTCATGCAAACCGTTGACCAACGCAATTACCGTTGAACACAGTAGTGGCTGCTTGTGTGTTAAACCAGATCGAAATGATCGCTCGCTTCGAGTTGGTTCCATAAACATGGTTTAGCGCCCAACCCCGCCGCTATATGTGGATTACCTTGAGACAGACAACGGTAACCAGATTCAAATCCACTCAGACATAATCTGTGTATCGGTATCTGTATTGAAGTTGGATTTCTTGTTAAACACTCTCGTATACAACGAGTGTCTATAGATGAATTTTAGTACACTTTGTGTGAAAATTAGCTGTCACCAATGGACACGTTTCACTTTTAAGTCTAAAAACGCTGTCGGTGTAGTGAAACCACCATGTCCAGTTTTTTTTGGGATTAGTTTAGATACATGTTATTATGGTGGGTAACTAATTAGCCAAAGATTTATTCAATTCCGTTGTTTAGTAGGCTTATGTTTAAGTATAATACCCATAGTCGGTCACAATGGCGTTTTGACAAATGCCATCGGTGAGCAATGTAGCTTTTAATTGCCGTTGTAACACTCAATTAACATCGGAACAGAGGAAAGAAGAAAAACGTGACTGAGAATTCATAAGTTTAGGGGCACGAAATTTTGACGTGAAGAAGATCATGAATCGTGTCAGTGAGAGCCACCTATAGGCGAGACAATGCAATTGGAGTGAAGCGAGTGATGGTCTTGGTATGTGGTTCTTATGTGTGCAGAACTCAAAGTTAAGTTGCAATTGCTGAACATGCAAATAAGTATAGGGCGAGTTGGCCAATTTCGTGCGGTTCTACTACTTTTGGAGCAAAAATGCCAGAGAGCTGATTTCATCAAACCCGTTTAATGTTACTTAAGTGTGAATAGCATTAAAAGTATAATGAGATTCTTGGAGTAATAGGCGATTGGTTGACTGCGATTAGATTAAGGAGTACGAGTATTATCTGTTCAAGGAAAGACACAGAAGCATGAGGTATGAGTGTCCGAAAAGACTTAGATACAATACAAAGGATTGATAATTTATTCAATGTAGGGCTGTATTGCAAGTTCCACTAAACTAATAGCAAATGATGGAGACATTTGTAAGAGTTGAAAGATGGTCGGGTGAATTTAAACTCTGACATTTAGGTTGTGTGTTGAATAATTATCCCCGATTATTTCTAGACAGCTTGTAGCTGTAACAAATTACAAAACGTTGCTCCAAAACATCTCCCACAATTCGAATTTTAAACTCGTTCCTACTTCATGCAAAAGCTCTCTTTTACCTACCGGCTACCTCCTGTACAGTTTTTTTGTTCAGAAAATCAAAGCAATATAAAAGAATTCCATTTCATATTGCGTATTTAATAATATCCACGTATGGTATAATATATGTCGTGCTTATGGAAACTAATAAGCTAAAATATTTATACAACATAAGTCCAAAATTATTTTTCTGTTCAACTAGTTTTGGCAGCATAATCGTTAAAATTCCAATTTAAGATTCCATCATTTGCATCTAAATTTGCATGGGCTTCGAAGACTAGGTTTGTTTTTAAAGTAGTTCCAAGAAGTTTGTTAAACTCTAAATTTTGGCTATAATTGAGAAAGTACCTATTGTAAAATGTGAATTTAAGTGACTTTTTGACAACAAATTTTACTTGTGACTTGAGGTAAATAAATAAAGTCAACTATCGGAAAGTCTCCAAGATTGCTGTGTCAGCTTTGTGAACTTTGTAGATTTGCGAATTTCTTAATGTGAACACATTCCAAAACAATGATTATCTTCACTCTTTCTCAATTACATTATCAGAATGTGTAAAAATGTCAGCGGATAAAACTGACACTTCAGTAACTCTAGCATTGGGCACAGTTAAAAATCGAACCCCCTTAAGAAGTCAAATAGAATCGGCTGTACGTACTTTTCCCTGAATGCGAAAGTTAGATTGGTCGTAAACGTCGCTTCTTCTACGTTTAACGTAGAATCGAATTGAATCGTCAATTGTATCTGTACTCTGTCAATAAATTCATGTTAAGATTTTTCGACTACTATTTTTCGAACGCCAATTGATATGTTTTTAATACACAGCCAATAAAAACGAAGAAATCCCAATTCAGTCAGTTGTCAAACTTACTAAACTAGAGTTTTGAACGTGTTCATCAATAAAATATTAAAGCTTAGTACGCTGCTCGAGCTAAACTAAATATTAGCTAATATCGTAGCTAAATTTTGTTATAAATTACGATGCAATTAAAAAAGATCGTCCTTGCATCCCTTTCCGCAATAGAACACAACGATCTGTCACAATTTATCTTAAGAAAATGCACCAACCAATTAAATGGCCACGCTAAATGTTGATAGATATAATAAGTACATTTTGAAACAAAACTTTGATTCAGAAGTGATTTGCTTATATTTAGCTAAATTTTGAAGAGAATTTTGTATGGGAGCTAAAATTTAGTTTGAGAAGTGTACTAAGGAGATTAGGATTAATTTCCGATAATCTCGTATAAATCTGGAGATTTTTCTTACAAAATTACCAGGGTTTGCATGTAGCGCTCGATTTGTGAATACACTCTCGGGAAGTCAAAAATGTAAAATAAACAAACCCGCATTTTAGAGGAATAAAAATGGAAAAAACGGTCCTGTCATTCTGTCTCTCAAATGAAGAGAGCCAGAGAAAAATGCGTTCGGTGGAAACACTTTAAATAAGAGTAGCTTAAAAACTCTTGTGCTTGGGATTTGTGGTGGTTGAGCACAATACCTTCGAACTAAATTCCAATTTTCAATATCACAGAGAATTTTGTTTTGTTGGTATTTTGACGCCAAACACAATTACGCTAACCTCTCTACCGTTACAATACTTTCATTGCATCATTTAAAAATGGCAAATCTATCGTTCGCAATCGAATCACTCGATTCGTAAGAAATATTGACCGCCTGACATTTAGCACAAAGTTGTTCGCATATTTTGCGAAGTGGAAAGAAGTGTGCGAACCGGATTTTTCTTTTTATTTACTTGATACGACCTCATATTTATGTATTTTAAATACCATCTGTGGTTGGTATAAGGTTTGTGACTCACAGGGAACGCGCTATGAAATAGCAATCGGAAATGTTTGTTAGTTCTTTTGTCTGATATTTGGTAACCTTAACGCGATTGTAGGTCAACTGTAAACAGATTGTGTTGGCAGCCTGTGCATGGGGTAACATTTTACTTTTGGAGTGCACAAACCTACTGGAATGCAATCCGTTTGGACGGGCGATTAATGAAACTGCCCACCGACACACTTCGTTTAGCTGCATACATTGTCTAAGCAAATTTCACGATCTACTAGAGTTAGAGTGCCCAAGTCAGTGGAACAGTTCATCGTAATAACACCAATGTGCAGGCAAGAGTTCGTTAAACTTTCGAAAGTCTTACAGAGAGCCTAATTGAATTGTTCATACAAGGCGAGAAGCCAATAACTACTTCACACCTTCCAATACAAGCGGCTGCTTTCCATACAAAAAAATACTTCTCTGACAGCAGAAAACCGATTGAAATCTGAATAATATTTCATGTTTTTCACGAATTAAGCAACAGTTTTGTGTTTGCATGTGGCTAACAGGCTAACACACATTCAGAGCAAGAGGTGGGAAAGGCAGCGCAGAACATACCTGCAATGTTATGCCCCAAAAGACTGACAGCGCTCGCGAATCATAATCATAAGTCACAAAAGGAACAAGAAACATGCCATGTTCGTTTCTTCTCAAAGATTGTGTGACGGTACGCGGACTGGAAACGGGGAGTTCCCTACATAAAAGTACAAAACGTGAATTGGTTTGTTTGAACCAATTTAACACGACAAAAAATATATAAAAAATACTTTGAAGTTTCTATCTTGTCGAAATTGCATAGTTGAATATTTTTGATTTGTGTTGAATTTGATTAGACACACTTTGTTGCGATAAATGTCATGTCCCTAACTCGTTGCAAACATGCGCGGCAGTATTCCAGTGGTAGGTATGTCTGCTTTTGCCAACACAAAGGTGGGTACTGGGTGGGTGTCAAAATGTCGTAGCAGGATAGGGAAACATTTACATGGAGAAGGGAAAGGCCTCACCCAAACAATGGTGGGTGTTTTTTTTGATGTGATGCATGGTTCTGCTGGGATGGTGGTGTTTTCAAAACTCCCCCCTATATTTATTGTGCATTTTCCAAATGATAGATATACAGACTTACGTAACGAAACGCGTTTATGCCGGGATGCAGGGTAGGATATTCATATAGACCGTGTGGCCTAATGGATAAGGCGTCGGACTTCGAATCCGAAGATTGCAGGTTCGAGTCCTGTCACGGTCGAGTAGGGTTACATTTTTTTTTTATTTATTTGAACGATAGAGCGACTATTGTAAGGATATGCTTTTATTTTTCAGCGAAGTTTTTGTGTGCTTTTTATATCTTTTCAGTTGGATGGAAATTGAAGTGCACATTGTTTGAAAGGAATATGACATTAGGTCCTTGTATAAAATACTTGTTAGTTCCAACAAATCTATTACAATCCCACTGTCTTTGGCAAAATGAGACATGTAAACTCGACGTATCTATAACGCAAACAATTATAAAAACGTGCACCTCTGTGTCTGCCTTAAAATAAAAATTCGTAATGTATTTATGATGATATTTAGTTAAAGGTCCGGTCCTTGAACCACAATTGACACAGTCTTTAGATAAATGATGCACATATATAGTAACATAACAAGGTTAAACATTTGTAATACACTTTAAATTTTTGACGTTTTCCTTTCTTTTCTTGGTGTCAATGGTCATTAAGTAGATTTAAATTCGCCTGGCATTAAATATTGAAAAAAAAACTTATATTGTCAAATCCGTATAAATACTATTGAAAAAACTGAAACAAGAGATTGTGAGATCACCTCCAAATATCAGACACCCATCCGCATCAAACTGAAAGCAGCTTTGGATAGACTATTGCTATCGGTTAACAACCAGCCCAATATATAACTGTCCCGGATTTGACATAAAATGTTCGCAAATACAGAAAAAAAAACTAATAAACGAATAGCTGCAATAAGATAGTCCCAGAAATGCGATGTATTTTTTATTTTACATAATTCGCGCAACTGATCCGTAAGGACCCTAGGCCTTGCTTTTTACAACTATTCGTTTTGTGTGAGTTGTTTTTTCTATGGCGAGTATCTACAATTTTATGTCGAGTGGACACGTTCAAATGACAAGCTTTTTTAGAGTAGGGGGCAGAACTCACATTGCTTGAATACCCATTTACCTGTTATTATCTAGTGCGATAAATCTTTTAAATATATTCAGCAGTTAATAACATTGTTGTACTAAGTAACTCTTTAGAAGCACAGCTTCAAAAGAGGGTATACAGAGGGATAACCAAATTAATTGTAATTTTACTGTCAAAAGTTCAAAGAGCCGTCATGTATACTCTTCTCTCATAGCTGCACGCTCTGCATTATTCAGTATTCATTATCAATCCTGTACCTGTACTAAGACTGGTTACATAAGCGAATATGTACGCAAAACTATGTAGAGTTGTTTTGCGACGATTTTCTTGAAGGCGTTAACCTGTTTTGAAATATAACTTAGAGCAAGGTGTGTCGGTTAATAGCTTTTTTTGGGTTGAATATAACAAAATCTTACAACAGATCACTTGAGTGATTATTCATCAATCTGTCTAAGTAAATAATCCAGTTAAAAAAAAAAAGTTCAACAGCACATGTCACCACCTCGAGGCTAAAAGTATTCCACTTCCTGTTTTGTTCCATGATAAATATCTAACCTCAAATGGGTTGTCCAGTTCTCGTTTACACACCCATATAAGACAACTCACCAAAGCCCATTGATCTTTCGATTGATTATATTATACACCCTTCACAAACTTGCATGAGTTGTTTTTGCGCAATTTAATTAAATTTCCATGACATTGCAACTTAACCGCAGCACTCTGTTAAAGATTTTAATTCTTTTCTTTTTTGTTGTGACTCTAATATAAAAGAACAAAGGACTCCTTCTTTGGACTATGTACCGTTTACAAAATGAGAGATTATAATGACATACGCAGCATTCTGAACAACTCATTATAACTGGTTAAAATATCGTTGACTCATTGTGGATTGAGGTTGATTGCATTTCATAACCCCAAACGGCCACCGCAATGGTATGCATGCAAGCGATTTTATCATATTTTTGCTTGACTGACGTCCACCCAAAGGAGGTAAATTTGAATAAATTTTCCTTCTGCAGCACTTAAGTCAAAAATAATATGAGTGGGCGACGACGCCGAAGATAGAGGTGGAGGTAGAGATAGCCCAGCCATAGCCATTGATTGAATAACAGCACGACGTGCATACTCGTTTTGTTGTTTATGCAAAAGTGTTTATAAATGAAAAATAGAAATGCAGATTTTTCCGATTTTTCAAAAATGTCATCATCATATTTTTGGATTGATTAATAGACAGTTAATTGAGAGGCCAATTAATGGTTTATTAGGTATGCTAGTGTTGACGAAATAAGTAGTTAACTGTGAAGGTCTGGTTCAACATATCGCCATTCGATGAGTGGCGGAAAAAACTTATCATTTGACACAACGGCAGGACTTCTGAGGCTTCCAATCAGAACCACTGTACAAGTATCATTTGTACAAAATAGGAATCGCCCACAATTGAATAGTTTATAGAAGGTTTTGCGTCCCTTGTGAGTATATTGCGCCAACTATTTATAAAACAACCGTACATAGGCAATTTCTTTATTAAACTCGACACGAAAGCTTCTGTCACACTGCCGAAACTTACCTAGTAATCCAACTACCACACAGTTCAACAACATCTTTTGAACCGGCAGATTGAAAAGAGAGGCAATTAGCACCACAAAGATCCAATATGAATATGACTACATCCGGCCTCACCACAGCACAGTTTAAACCGATCTGACTCAGTGGCGCGATCCAAATCAATGATCTGCCAGCTACCTGTGCTAGAAATACTTGGGACTGCGTTGACTCTTCGTCAGAATAGGGTGAAATCATCTCGAAGGGCATTGCAGATCGGTATTAGAAAAGCTACCACCGAAAGAAGGATCCCTTAAGTGATCGTCGGCGTTCACAACTGATCACAACTTGAGTTTCGAGGATTTTTTTTAGTTTTCATTCAACAGATTTTTACATCAATCATTAACCTTTTTCTGTCCGAGTTTCAACATTAAAAAATAAGAGGTGAAGTCTTGCCAACAATAAAAACAAAAGAGTTTCGCATTAAATCAAACGCAAAAACCAGCTCATAATGAACAAGAAAACCTGACACCGGATCTAGACGGCTTTCATAAACTCAAGCATTCAGGGTCATCCCCTGTCTCTGTCTAAAAAAGCGCTGCGTTTATCTGTGACTCAATTTAATTGAATTAGCAAGTAAATCCGCAGTCTCACCCTGGAAGATGCGCAGCCATCAATCTTGTGGGATTTCTATCTCATGAGTAGTCATTTGGGTTGCTGTAATTTTATTTCTTACAAAACCCAAATAATAATGAGTCATTTGTATTTGTGTCCGCGGTGGCTTAGTGGTTAGTTTGCTGAACTTCTTAGCGAGGGGCCCCAGGTTCAATCCCCAGAAAAACAGAAATTACATCTTGAGGTTTTTTCCACCTCTTGCGAACGTCTGACAAACGTCCGAGAGTATAACTGTCATGAAAAAGCTTCTCAATTAGCCGTTTGGGTTTGGAATAAAATTCTGAATGCCTTCCATTTGTTCCAAAATTCAAAAATTCACACAAAACGAATGGATCTGAGGAGCTCGACCTAGGGTACCTACGGCCTTGATGCGTCAACTATTTATTTTGGAAGCGGATGTCTATAAACTTCTTCTGCATGACAATTTTTATCAATTTCATATGAATGCGTTCCATTTGCTGTGAATCGATAACAACAACGGTTGGCATTTCATTAGCATCAATCACACATTCACAATTTGTACCGAAGAACCAGTTTCATCTTGAACCGACTTGTCCATGGAATTGGGTTTAATTAAAAATTTCTCGTTTGGGGTCTAGGCTAAATTTAAATTTTTCCATTAACCAAATAAAAGTAAAAACATAATACGCTCGAGGTGATAACGAGAATAAAAGTGAAAATTATATAAAAACTGGGTTGCTTTCATATGGTTTGCTATAATTTAAATTCAACTGAAACCTCTTATGTAAATGGTGGTTCTAGGAAGAAAGTTATTGATTTAAATTTATTATGAAGAAGTTATTAGAAGTGATTCGCTTTTTGCGAAATCGTTTTCGGCTTGACATAGACTTTCCATAGAGTATTTAAATTTAATTTATTCAAAGTCTACTTTGTAATAGTTTCGACGTTATGAGGAGGAGTAGCCGCCATAAAATTACCCCAGAGCGTATAAAAACTGGTAGATGAAAGATTAGAAACTTACCTGGAACTAAATACCTCTCAAACATACAGTGACAGTATTCGATGTGCAGCGCTCCACCAAATGTTTCTTTAAAGCTGAACCGAGGATATACATTTTACGGCTTAGTCTGATTCTGAATTATGGCCTATTTTGGCTCGCTCGATCAGGGTTCTCTCGAATGTTCTCTCTTGGTAAGTCCAATTTTCGAATGGTTTATATCCTTATCCATTCTGTGCACGAGTTCTCTGAGATGTAAGGGCAAGAGTTTTGATCGTCGTTGAGTTGGGGATGGTGTATGATTCTATTCACTCGAAAGATACACAGAAAAGTAATACAGGTATTCATTTTGTATGATCGGTATAGACAGCTTTTTCCTCCTTTTGTCATTTGAACAATTTTTTCCAGAATACTCCATAGAGATCACAACTAATTTAAGAACTAGACGCTAGAACACCAACACAGTACTGAGCAACTGCCAAAAACTAGACTTCACCATCCTGTATGTAAGAAGGTTAGTGAGGATGCTCCAATTGCTTCACTTATCTTGAGCCCATCTAAGTCTCGGATGATTTTACATGGCAAAATAACTTTGAAGCCACTTTCTACGTCAAGGAAAACATCCAACTCAAAGACCTTGCTTGAAAGGGACAGGCCAGTTTTGTTATACTGCATTTACAATATCACGCATGTGCATTTTTGCACCAGACGTTTGTCCAGAGTTAATGCTGATAAAGTCGTGGGAATGAGATCACTAACCAGACGCCTAAAGTGTCTTGGATCTTTAACCCATCATTTAGATACGTTAAATGGATGTAAACACAAGTTCCGGCGACCGACATTTCTGCAATCACTTCAAAAGCTTTCTATTTCTGATTTAAAACATGTCAAATGAGAGTGGTAATAGTGCCAGTAGATTAAACCGACTATTCATCAATCAGTTATACGAAAAAAAAAAAAAAATATTGTCCGTTCATCACTTCCGGAAGCTGTTTTGTTTTATAGGAAAGCGAAATTTTGTACAAAACTTTCCCATAATTCCTACCACGTAAACAATATGGTCCACCAAAATACATGCGTGGCAGGTAATTTAGTATGCCCCCTTTAATCTTCCGTGTTAGGAATGTGTGATGTTGTAAATGCAGCATTAGGCTTGCATATGCATAATGTTTGTTTGTGTTCTCTTAAATGTCTTCTTTTTAAAAAAAGAAGCGAGTTCAACACCGAACTGGAGAACATTTCTGAAGAGATGGCTTGTAGTTTATGAAAAGTTTGGGTCAAGTTTAAGCGTTTTGGCGTGTTTTGTAGTACTTTTCATTTTACCATTACCAGGCAGGGTATTAAAAGAGGTTACCCATTCTCAAATAATAAACCATATCTGTGCCGTACAAATATGTAATACCCACTCCGCAATACTAATAATCTTTTTTAGTGCCCAGTGTACATTTTTCGAACTCACAATAAGGAAATTTTCATATTAAATTACCCATTGTGACCTACAAAATATTTACAGTGAAGGTTAAAAATGATTATTAGTACCACCGTCTGTTTAGTTTGAATTAATTGTGGCCTAGATTCATAGCGCTGTACTAATAATAAATTTAAGTATCGACTTTAAATTTACGAAAGCTCACAATTGCGAAATTTGTATGGAAAATATAGCCATTGTCAACTGATTAAAAAATGTTTATTGGTAGACACTTCGACGGAAAGAGAAAGAGAAATTTTCCATAATAAAATTAAACAGTCTGACGATGAGTTAGCGGTATAGTTGCAAAGTGTTTTTTTTAAAAAAATCGACAACGAATGTGTATAATTTCTTTACTAAAAATTAGGCCGAATCAATATTTTCAAACCAGGAGTGAAAAAGAAAGGGCATCCAATGGAGAAGCCAGCGTGACCGTTGTGCGACTAAAGTTGCATTTCGGCACTTCTTTCGAAAGCCTGCCACAATTTTTTGTACTTTTTTAGTTAGAGAAGGAGCTTTAAAAATGTTTCAAATGCTGTTATTTCCAAATAAAAACTTTTTAAGTGTAATGCAGTTGCCTATTTCAACACTATTATATTATTTAGCGAACCAATACTTGTTAAATATCGTTCAAAAATTCTAAATTAGCAATTCTGCTTCAGAAATGATACTTTTTTTTCCAAATTGGCCCTTTTTCTTGCGACATTTCAGAACTCTGCAACGGTGACACTGGGAGTAGCACTGAAAAATTACACGTTTACTTTGTGGAGCAAGAGTTCTCTCTATGGGTATGGGTAGTATAATTTTCTAAAAAAAAAGCCTTAGGCCTGCAACAATTGAATATTGCAAGAAAATTTCCATAAATCTTCAACGCAGTGGACGGACAAGTCCCCATTCTACAACTAATAACCGCGTCGAATCGATGAATTTGTGTCCATGAATTGATTCCCCAGTTTTTTTTTTAAGGTGAACAGTTCGCATCAGTTAAAAAAAATAACTTAAGTGTGAAATTTGACAGTGGACTTAGATATTTCAAATAAAGCTTTGATTTTGGAAATGAAAGCATTGCTGCAGTGTATTTTCATTTTGCGGATTATAATATACAAAAATATTATTTTGAACGAAAGAAAGACACATTTTTGAAGAGTTTTCTGAAATTTCTGAGCTGCGGCATGGACCTAGATGTCCAAGCCTGCACGCAGAAAAATCACTTATTTAAAATCAAGCAACTTTCGGTTAAAAACCACCAAGTACTACTGTTAAATTAACTCCTACAGAGTTGGTGGATTAAAAATAATCGAATGAATTTGTTTAAGGGAACTCGGTTAAAAATAACCGATTTATTAATTCCCCCTGCAAATTTTCTCGGTTATAAATAACAAACTAATTCTGTAGAATTTAACCAACTTACTTTGTTTAAAACTAGAAACTTGGTTGATAAAAACTGATAAAGTGCGCTTTTTCAACAGTAGGTATCCATTTCACCTTTTTAACAAGGATTGGATTTTTTTTTCAACAGAGGCTTAGTTAATTTTAACCCGATTTCTTTTTCAATCGACTTCTTTTTTACCGACAAATATTCTGGCATAGAATTGCTCAAAAATCAACCCACATAAGCAGAGTACAATCAGCCACGTAGGAGTTTTAGGAAAATTCGAAAAAAAACCCGCGTGACCCTTCCAACGGATAAATTGTAGCAATATATTGCACGGAGTCATACGAGCCATGTAACGTCCGATTTGACACCTATTGCTGCACAAAGAACTCTGAACTGCAGCTGAAATAACAATATTTTCCACGTCGCATTCGCCCAGGCCCTGCCCACGACAAGAGGTATTAACAAAGTCCAACCTAAAACTAGTGCAGTCAATTCAACGTGTGGGCATGTCGTTGTCATTCAACACCAATTGTTGTTGTCTCCTTGAATAACATTGCACAACAGGCTTAAAACAAGTTTCACACAAGTGTACGCCTAGTCGGACATAATAGGCATATATGAATTTCCCACTCAATAGCACACCCAAAAAGCCCGAAAGCCGAAACACTCGTGCGAAATAGAAAGTAATTATTATTTGCAAAAAGTACCCGTTGGTCATTGTCGGTTTTTTTTTTTCTTATAGACATCACTGTGACATTTTCATTTCTTTCGTACCGTTCAATCTATCAACAATTGACAATAAATCAATAGCGACCCAAGCTGTCAAGAGCTGGTTTCTGAGAAACGGAAAACATTTCGTAACCGAACCGACACGATCGGTCGACATTTTCATTGTCTTCATCCGCTGTGCTATAAAACTTAAAATATATGTACCTACCCCTTTTCGGTGGATAGTGATGTTTGACGTTTAAGACTTTTAAAGAGTTTAACCTTTCGAACCACCGCAATATGAATCGGCATGGTTTTCAGTTCTCTCACAGTAACGACGCACAGGAGTCTGGGGATGAATACATAATGAGCGGGCTATCCCGGTGGAGTAATACCTTATCTATACGATGCGATGGTTTTTTTTATGGCTTGAAGCATTGATGGTATTTTCGTGTTTTGGTATTCGAAACAAAAAGGTCATAACCTCAGTTAAATACGTTTTTAAACTTCTCCCCTCGCATTAGATATTCCATCTGGCAACAGGCTACAATCTTGCGTTCACTTTTGACGAGAACCGATCATGCGAAAAATGGTGGGCATATAGAGGAGAAAACACGTTTTCTTGTGCGTGAATAAGAGAAAAACTAGTTCACCCCAAGGAACAATAGCATATCTATGGCAACAACACAAAGATTAACCCAATCATTTTGCATTCTAATCAACTTGAATCGAGCCGTACGATATACAAACAAAGCCCCACATAGTGTGGAGCCGATGCCGATACCTATTTCAACCTTCAGCTCGCTATAGTTATGGTTAATCAAACTACAACCGAGTAGAGTGTATATTAAAATCAGGCTCAGATACATAGATACACCATTGTTCCATCCGTATATGCATAGAGAGAGAGGTTAGAGAACTTGCGGTGCAACTTCAACTGAAGGTATGGACAATTTCAAAGAATTGCGGAACTTGCTGCTGGCGAATGTTGTAAATGGTAATTTTGTAGACTTTTTGTTGTTGTTTTCTCTTTGTATTTGCTTTGCACAGAGCGAGTGCTAGTCGAAACGCCCACACAATAAGTGTCCGTGGGACACGCCCGTTACTGCTAATTGAGTTAAAATAACAATACATACCTTTACGGAATATGCTTTTGTTGTTCGGATTAAATTGATTGATGTATTCGAATGTGTCCAAGTGTATAGCTTGAAATTTGGCGAAGATCATGAAAGTGCCAACTGCCAAGATCCAAGATGATGTAATTTCAGTGTCGTTGATGTCCATCATTTAACACATATAAGCGTGTTGGGCAACTTTTTGGTTTCGCTTTTTTTTAATGATCGTGAGAAAAGGTCTAGACATTGGCTGACGAGGTCGTAAATCAAATGATAACTCTTTTAAAATAAATTGGCTTTTAAGAAACCTTTGGGTTAGACAGAGAAAATAAGCTATGACACTTAATCCGAATTCATTAATCAGGAACTATCTAACTGAAAAACGCCGAAAAGTTCACATCAGCCTTGCTATGATTGTTGCCGGGTTTTATAGGGGTACAGAAAATGCTCAGCGCCTCTAGAAGCTTGGCTAAGAAACCACCAAGGCAGGAGGTGAATATCACAACTATATATGAATATAAAACATATGAGCGCCAGTTAAAGTGGTAAGAACGGTCGCTTAACTAACCACCCGGCCAGATCAGAGTGGGCCAGATCGCGATGTTCTGTACAACAAACAAACAGCTGTCAATATGGTTCAAAAACACAATATGACACGAAATCGAAGCCAGTAGCTATAGAAATCTTTAGAGGACTGACAGGCTTTAGTACATATCAACAAAACGGCGGAGACAATTCCTAGGGAATAACAATAGCTATCTGGACAACATTTCTCAAAAATTCTTACATACACAGATAAAAAGGACTGTAAAAATCTTCGAATCCATGCGTATAACTTTAATTTGCAATTCCGGAGATCCGCATACGAGAATTTCTCTTCGAATGTTATGTGAAATTCGATTGGGCCCTTTTTTCGCTCTAATCCCCTTTTTATGTTCGATTGGCACGAAAAAGAAAGGAATCTTTTTCCGATTTTAGAGCACTTTTGTGAATCTGGAATTTTTTCTCTGAGTTGGACGAGATTTACCAATGCAAGTGCGTTTGAGTTTGACAACTGGTGGAGTTTTGTTACGTTTTGCGGAAATTTTTCAAAGAAAGGGTGAATCTTAATTATTTATGTATACAAGTATTTAGAAATCAATCGTGGCGCAAATTTCAAGTGATTTAATTTAAAGTTCAACCAGTGAATGAAAAATGCATTTGAAAATTGTCAATGGCTGAACAGAACACCAAGTGACATTTTCATGTTCGATAAGACACACGAAATCGGAAATCTGAGAGTGAATCTGCAGAACCCCAATCGAATACAACATAACTCGACTGTGTTTTCCATGCGAATGCAGTTTAGATAACTGTCAACAACAAAAAATCTTAGTGAACACAAAATCTATAAATACACAATTTGTCAACACCAATTGAATAAGTTTAAATTATATCCACAAAATTGGCGCTTACGTCAAACATATAATCAAATTTGCGTCAAAGTGACACTAGTTATCTCAGGATTGGCTAGAGATAACTGATATAAGGCCTGTTTTTTTGAGCTTCGTTCTCAGCAAAGTAAAGTAAAGTAGGATTTTCAGCACACAATTTACAATAACTACTGCGAGTCTCGAAGTGTCAAGTAGAGCGTAGTTGTTGTAATTGCCTGCGGAAAATCCTACTTTACTTTGCTTTGCTGAGAACGAAGCTCAGAAAAACAAGGCTATACTATATATTAGCCCTGTTCTTTTGAGCTTAGTTCTCAGCAAAGCAAAGTAAAGTAGGATTTTCAGCACACAATTACAACAACTACCCTCACTTCACAATTCGAGACTCGCAGTAGTTGTGTGCTGAAAAGCTTACATTACTTTGCTTTGCTGAGAATGAAGGTAAAAAAAACACACCTTTTGTTGTTCCATACAAGCCCTGTCAAAAAAATTCCGCCAACATAACTAGCACTCTTGGTTCAAAACGAATAAAAAGGGTAACAATATGCCATCCATCTTTGATTTATCCATTGAATGCTAGAGACACCTATTGGGTGTTGTAGCTTTGCTAAGGAAAATTGTTGAAATTCAAATTGTTGCGGAATGTTTAACAATAGACGTCGCATCGAAAATGTGGTAGATCAATTTTTAATAAGAGATGAAACAAAAAAATTTGAATAAATTGCACAATTTTCGTATATTTATGGCGAATGAGTTTTTGAGTTGTTTTAATTTATTTATTTTTTGAAGTACATACTGTGCAATAACACTTTTTTATATATTTCAATCAACAAATTTTTCTTGGCAGATTTATACATTAGTCGTGTTTTTTTTAGCTTCGTTCTCAGCAAAGCAAAGTGAAGTTAGATTTTCAGCACACAATTTACAATAACTACTGCGAGTCTCGAAGTGTCAAGTAGAGCGTAGTTGTTGTAATTGCATGCTGAAAATCCTACTTTACTTTGCTTTACTGAGAACTAAGCTCAAAAGAACAGGTCTATTATTATTTTGGATAGATTCACAACTACTGGAGGTTCGTAATCATTTAAACGATGGAAAGGCTGCAGTATCGGATGGAATTCTCTCCGAATTTTACAAATATAGGACAGGGAAGCTATTAAATATACTTCCTTCCTTGTTCATCTTTTTGTTGTAGCCTTTTCTGTCTTCAATGTATTTTAAAAAAAGCTATATTTAAATTACTAATACTCAAACCGACTTTATTTTTACTTCTTATAATTTGTTTTGATTGCATTCCGCTCGGATTCAAGAACGCTAATGTTGGAAGCAGTCCATATTTAATAAGTCTATGCTAGAGATACATTTATGTAAATAGATGACATTCGATGCTAACGGCGTACCTACCTATACATCAAACCAATTTTAGGGCGAACGTAATGTTAACATTTTCTTGAGCTGTTAAAGCATTTTGATTTAAATTGACCAATCAGATCAAGGAATCAATGAATTGCTGTTCCAGATGCTTATTTAACCGAAATAGTTTAACAAACTTTGGTTCAAAGTACTCTTGGGGCTCTCGAATAGTTCGGTAGATTTCGCTTAACTGCTTCATTGCCAATTAAGCAATAATGCTTATCCCAAAGTAGCCATTTCGTAAATACATCAATCCTCATTAAACAATCTTCATTTTGATATTGTTGTTCTTAACCGACGACAAAATATTTTTTAAACCAATTTAATTTCGTATATTGGTTAATATTTTATTTTTCTCCAACGACTTTGGATTACTAACTTGACGTTCTGTAAAATTCCACCTCACTCGAGAGGTGAATATAATTTTCGCACAGGTGAGTACCCTTTTTTTTTTTGATATGCGAAAATTTCAGACGGATTTGCTCGTAGGTATATGAATCATGCGACGCGGAATTTTAGAAATTGGGGTCCTGTTTTCTTAGAATTTTGAACTTTTGAACATTTCCAATTCCAGACCCTGCACATAGAAGAACTTGCTTTGGTCTACTAGATCCAGATTGATATATGTTACGTTTACGTCAGTAAATGCAAGAAGCATATTTCTGTTTGTTGATATTAAGTTTATTATTTGAACAGCTTTTTAAAGTTCCTTACAAATAAGACCAGCAAATAAAATCCATCGAATCGGAAAGAGGACGCAGAGTGTGCTTTTTTCAAAACCCCAATAAAAGCCAGTTCGCACATCAACTCTTTTGTTTTCAGAATTCGTTGTGGCATTTTTAAGAATATTTTTTCTGTCCATTTCCTAATTGCTGTTTCGGCCGTTCATTTATACGATTGGATTATATAGTTTGACTATCTCCTACATCCAAATCTCAGCGTTCACCTTCAGAAGAGCCTATATAGCCTCGACAGCCGCATTCTTGCAACAGTGCCCACCAGTTTGACTCATCATATTCGAGGGGTATTATTTCGTAACCCCTTCGAATTGATTTGCTATAGAAAATATGTGAAAATTAATTGGAAAGGCGGGCAGACAAATTAAAAGCCAAATAAGCTTAAATCATGCACTCCATTGTTTCCAACTCGACTACACCACTCGCCTTTGCTGCACTTATACCTTTCACGGTAGCGCAGCGTTTGTACACATACGAGTATATGAAGGTATTTCAAGTAAAAAAATAAGTGAAAGTAAACCCTGGGTGAATGTTGATCCATGATCCGAACCACCACAGCCACCGCCGACCGGGGTGGGGATGATGAAGGAAATATGCAACCCAACATGTGGCAAAAATTATACAAGAATTCGTGCACACTCACTCGCTCATAGTATATTCACTTACCAGCTAAACACAATTAGTTGCCGTGTATGGCTTTTTGTTTTCCTCTGTTTCTAATCCGAAATGCGTTCCAAAACGTACTGCTATCTGCCGACTTCCTTGTCACTTGATGGCATTCGCATAGATATACATTTATGGCTATCCAATAAAAGACCGTCCTCGTAGCACGTTCTAATTTGGCACTACACGGATAAATCGTAGATATTGAACATTAAATTGAGAACAAGCTACAATAAAACTATAAGAAACGAAGAAGAGGGAAAAAAAACAGTAAACATTCACTCAGCAGAATACGTAATGGTGGTGATTTGAACACGACGACAGTATGCGACCGATTCGAATTCAACAAGAAGAAGAAATAGATACAAAATTTGATCTGATGCTAATTTGAAACCGAATGAAACAAAATATGTATTAGATTACGAGCTTGTGAGTATAATCTATATGGTAAACTGGTTTTCGTAATCCCAAATAACGGATCGCTTTAACAACTTGTTGATAACTTTCACACCCGAAAATGAAATTGAATTTTGCTTTCGCAACCACTTCCAATTTCACTTTAATTGTAGCGCAAAATTAATTACTAAACATCAATGCTCTCGTGTCATCTATCTCTTCTCCGGTAATGGGTATTTTTATTTTACTTTCTTGTCTTTGTGTTATGCGAACGAATATTTTCAATTTCATCTAGATACACGCAAGTACATATACTCGAACTCGTACTGGTGTTTTTCAACAAGGAAAATCCGAAAGTATGACCGAAAATGTAACGAAAAACAGACAGAGAAAAAAGAAAACCGTCGCGTTTGCGTGGTGATGCGTCACAGTACGTGTCAGTCCTACCTCGGAGCTCCAATCGAGTTCGTTGTCTCTGGCCAACTGAATTGAAGTCTTTCGTTTCTCGTCTTACGAACGAGGTACGACCACGACGAGTCACCACAGTCGGTTTCGGTATAGGTGTTTATACTTTGTGCGAGGTCGTCTTGTTTGGCTTAGGCTTCTTGTTTCTCTGCCATACCACACACAAGACACAAGCACAACACACCATCACTTTGTTTTTCAGGCCACCATTCTACAGAGCGTAAGAGCCGAGTCGCGAGCAGCACAGTCATGTCGGCCAACTCTCAAGGGGCTTTGCGCCTGTTTCTCATAAGCTTGTTCGTTGGTTCTGAATTTGTTTTTCCATTTGCTTCCTCTTACATTTCGGTTTCTTGATTTCTTCTTTTCTGTTTTCATAAGTTGTTCTTGGTGTTATTTTATGAATGGTAGGGGGGGCTTTCACTGCAACCAAACGGTATGCTCTACTCTGTGGGTGATATTTAGCGGCGTGCGGGGATCGGTGTGCCAAGTGGTCAACTCCAGGTCTAGGAAATGATCGTTGGTAATGAGTTTGCGAGTTTACTTACCGCAACAATCGGTATAATTTCGACTATGACTGCCGAATGCAGAAGTAAGTCAAATGTTTGCCTATGGTATACCAACCGGCGACAATTAGGTTAGTGTTTGGCTTGTCGATAGACAGCTGAATGGCTGGGAGTGCGACAAGTATTTACATTTGAATAATGTGTCGCAAATTTCTTTGTTAGTTTCGAGTTTGAGCGCGATGACTGGAAAGATGTTGATAGTAATCGGCTGTGGATATAGCAATTAACGTGCATTTCTGAATTTCTCTATCGTTCAAGAGTAGCTGTGGCTACTAGTAGTTGAAACAAATAATGCAGAGAAACTTGTTAGTAGCTTACAGTAAATCATGTCCTACGCGCTTCTCTTTATCACTTGATGTGTGTGATCAGCAGCGCAAACAGAAACAGTTCGCACGTGATCTCTTTTGTTTTGAGTTGCTCCTCTGCCTATCTGGTCTGTATATATCCTTATATTACCATCTACTTTGTAAACGTGGATAGCAGGAAACCCTAGGACAAACTCCTAACAACCTGTTAATGAATGGTTTGGAATGGTTGTTATGCTCCTCAAGAGCGGCGTTCAATTATAAAATGGTATACAGTGTTCTCAAAGCCGATAATGCTGCAATGCATTTCATTTATAATCCCATCTTCTAAGCAATGAACCGTAACTTGGTTAACTTTGTTTTTTTCAGAACTCCATATACAGATAGCACCCTAGGATTTGTTTCGTTTTTGTGGTGTTGTTTTTCGGGACAAATGGAAGAGACCCACAAATTAATTTCCAATCCGAATGTCTGAATTGAGAAGCTGTCTTAGGACAGTTATTTACTTTCGAATGTTTGCCAAACGTCTGCGATATGTGTAATTATAGTTTTTCCGGGCATTGAACTAGAGACCCTTAGCTCAGTAGCTAAGCACTTTGACGACTGTGCCACTGTGCCCGATGTAGCAAGTGCCTTGCATAAATATTGAGGCATTCGGTGACTGGATAACTACCACTGACTTTCATTTTATAGTTGAAGTGAATTCGCCCTTAGCAACTTTTAATTTAAGAAATGTTATTGCTTACATATTTCAAACAAACATTAAATTTTTGATAAATGAATAAACAGCTTGCAGGACAGCTTCATCAGGACCACATACCTAGCTCCTCAATCCCGGATTAATAAACTTAATTTAACATATTTAGCTCCGAGAAATAGTACGTCTGTTCCTTTACTTTGAAATATTACGAATTTTTGACTAACTATCCGAATTTTTACTCAATGCCGTTCCTTAACCCGAACAATTCGTACAAGAGATCGTCGTCGAGAGAGCAAGATATAACCCCTCCACTGAGAATAATACGAATTTTTGCAGAACAATTTTTTTCTCAACAAATTTTTACTCAACAATTTTTTTTGGTGTAAGGAAAGGCTGTCAGTCAGCTGACTATTGACAGATGATTTAAAATTTGGTGTCCTTTTAACAACTTTTCTTAATACTTCTTCGAATTTCTGAATTTTTGTACTTGTCATTTCCATAGTCTACTCTTTTTCGCAAGTGTCACTCTCTGAGAGAGAATTTATCCCCACCAATGCCATTTTGACAGTCTTTTTCATTCTAACTACAAAAGCAAAGGAACAAATATATAAATATACTTCCAATTACAAATTTTAAACAAGTTTTCTGTATGGGAAGTGACGGGAAGTCCGTTTTCGAGAAATAGTTCTGAATATATATTACCTCTTTGTCTAATTTGAGCCAAACTTTACAGGAACCCTACCGGGTCATTACCGAAGAATTCTTCTTTATTCCAATGTTTATTGTTTTTGTTATTTTCAATGTGATTGAAGGCTTTTGTATTTTTTGCCTAACATCTTACTGTAAAGCTAAGATTAGACTGTATGCCAATTATGCATATGAATGCCAAAATGCAAATGACCAGATTAACTAACAAATGACCAAACTGTCAGGATTATAAAAACTGTAGATTAAACTATATGACCGAAACTACCAATATGGTCATATTTGCAAAAAAAGACAACGAAAATGAAAATAAATCGCCATTCCGCGAGGGCTTTATGCTGGCATTCGTGCTTATTGTCCGATTACACTATATGCTATTTGGGCATTCTTATCTGTCAAATTCAGCCTGGTCATATGTGGCATTTAGGTCATTAGAGCATATGAGATATATCAATTACATTGTATGACCATATTTTGACAGGAAAACTCACCCTAACTATCCACCTACATTATATAAAAAAACGAAGTTGGTTTCAAATTAAGAATTAAGAGCGTTAAAATGAAACTTACTTTACTTACCCATTTTGATGTTTATTTAGATATAATTACATTGCAAAAATATTTACGTATAAGTCGAAGAAATAAGTCTTTCCTTTCCTCAAGCTACCCACCTACCTATTTTTTGAATTTCTATAGTTTTTGAATGATTCCTCCAACAAATAAATTGAATAAACAAAAACACAAAGCTCTGTTATGTTTTAATCCAATAAAATAGCACAAAAATAAAATTTTATATCAAAAACGATTAACAATCAAAATGTACCTATTCGCCACAATGCCATCCCCTGCCAAGAAAAATACGAAAAACTCAACAATATATTCACCACCGCCACAAGACACTGCTGACAACACAAAAACACCAAACAAAAATTTAAAAAAAAATCTCATGCATTTGACGTCTTTATCTGTCAGTCAAAAACAAAAAAAATATTCAAAGGCGAAAGAGAATTTTCTTTTTGGGAAAAATGTTTCCAAATTTATTTTCTATAGAAATTTTCTGCTAAAATCCATATCAAATTATTCCGCGTAATTGGATTTCCTCAAAATTACCACAGTACTAAAAAAAATCGCACGCGTAACACGTTTTTGCAGCTAAAATTCCCTAAAAAAACCATCAAGGACAGAAACGCAACAATCGCACACACATCATAAATCGGATAAGTCCTGCAGTCGGAGACAAGAGTGACAAAAATATGCACAATCTGTCGCACATAGAAGCACAAAAACGCAAAAATAGTGAATTTAGAAAGATATTTATATTTAATTAAGTAACCAACTGTATTGAGGAACGGGGGGAGAATCTTTGCAAGAAACAGCATTAACGCAGTGCAGAGAGATCACACATCATGGGCGGTTGCATTGGACTCCACAGTACGGATAACGAAACGGTCAGTGTGTCATCGGCGAGTGTATCACGGCCAACGACAGGTATGTTTGCAAAAAAAAAAAAAACCAAAACTTCCAAATTTGGGTAAATTATCATTTTCTCAAGCATTAAACGGCACTCTTAACCTTGGTTGTGTTTCGATTGACTTTTTATCTTCGAACTGGTGTTTGTTGTGGTTTGCTTATTACTTTGCCATATCAGTTCGAATTACTACATCTGGGACGAAAATAAGGTGTGATGTCATGTCTGATTTACCTACTGGCAATCACCGATTTGTTTTGGTTTTGAGTTGTTCTAGCAGCCAGAAGTCAGTGCAACTGTTAACCGAAAGGGTTGAGTCGGTGTAAATCAGCTTGGGTGACGTATATTCCCGATGTTGCTGGTTACCAGCACCGAAAATTTGTATTACCTCAGTAATCGCTGAGCAGGTACTTTCGTAAATTTCCAATTACCCGAAAATTTGTATTACCTCAGTAATCGCTGAGCAGGTACTTTAGTAAATTTCCAATTATGTAGTTATCGTTATCAGCAATTTGTTTAATCGTGGCAGGCATCTGTTTGTGGCGATTAGCTCCTTGATACCCACATAGTTACCTTGTTTTGTACATTTTATCGGCTGTTTATCATTTGTGGTTCTATTGACAGATCAATGTGGGAGAACAGTTGTCAGTGTCAAAGGTGTCAAAGCCAGGATGGTTGCGACTTATCCACCGATGTTAACCACAAGCAGATGGAACCAATTTCAAATCTCCTCATAGTTCTCTCTGTTCTGGATGGTTCTTTTACAACCGCTTGTTGTATTCATTATTACGTATTAGACAGGCGTAGGCAAGGGAAGCAGTCATTTACAGTCAGAAACTTGTAAGGTTCGACCTTTTGTTTTGTGTAATCATCAAGGCGACAATGGAAATATGACCCGCTGTGGTGTATTACATTTCCTCTACAGGTGGTCGACTTTTCCAAGTGACCTTTATTGGCTAATGGCTTAATAATGCCACACGCTAACGTCTGCTATCCGACACCATTATTCGATCGATAATGCGTCCGGCACGCTTGTCAAATGCCAATTGAATAATTAAATCTGTAACCACCCAGCTGAATATTAAAATTGAAACTCTATGCACACCTCTCTTCATTTTCAGGTCCAAATGTAGGCCCATCACGTAAAAATCATCCCCTGTGCCATGAGACGATACGTTGGCGCTCCGATGTGCCTTTAACCGAGGGTCAACTGCGTTCGAAACGAGACGAATTCTGGGATACGGCGCCAGCCTTCGATGGCCGCAAAGAGATCTGGGACGCTCTGCGCGCGGCCACAACTGCCGCCGAAGCGTTAGACTTTCAATTGGCTCAAGCCATTCTCGACGGTGCGAATGTCTCCGTTCCGAATGGGTAAGTGTTGTATAGTTGTTTTATTTTCTCCTGTCCAAAGGCCAAAGACAGCTTATCGCTGACAGCACATCGATAACGATAACAATAGACCATGACCTCTCCCATCCGCTTAAAGAACGTGTCACTTCGTCCATTAGTTATCGCCAAGGAAACGTCATAAATTGGCTTATGCTTGGAAAACAAAACAAAATCGATAGCACTGTACTAATGGTGCAACAGTTGCCCAACAAGTGTGGTGCTCAGTTACTCCACTGTTTTGGGGGTTTGGCAAAAAAAAAAAAACAAAAAAAAAAAAAAGAACAATTTAAAAGTTGTTACGTTACCAAAACCATTTTAAAAGAATGTGATTTCGATCTGTAGAAGGTGGACAGGAAATTTGAAATTTCCACCTGCTGTAGGTACACAGATTTGCTGAATGGATTGAGTTTTACTCAAAGCAACAATGTTGCCAGCCGGTGTAACAGACCGGCGTATAGACTACAATTTGAATTGAAAATCCCTGGAAGAATTTCCGTGCAGTTGAATAATTTTAAAGTTGTGTTTTCTTACCCAACTTACAGTTTGTTAGTTTTTCAAAACTGCAAGCTTTCAATGAAATTATAGTGGAATTGAATGGAGTACGCAATTTGTCAGCGAATAGCTGAAAACTTTTTAATGGTGTTTACCAACGCAAACGGTGTGTAGTTATAAAGTAAGAACAACAGGGAAGCTTTGTTGTAACATGTGCAGAAAACCAAGAACACATTTCAACTGCATTTATGTAAATCGGGAGTTTCGTAGCGTTTGGAACGAGGAGTAGTATCAATAACCTGCTTAACGGTGGATAACTGCAACAGTAGAGCGGTACAACACGGAAACACAATGACATCGGGCATGATTCTCTGTCTAGATGCCTGTCTAATGCATCCCAAAGCGACTTAGACTTGGCTAAAGAAATTAACTAGTTATGGGGACTTCTCACGCAAAACTTGTCATCAAAATAAGCCCACGGCGAAGCATTCAAATCAGATATTCATAACCAAAATTGGAACTTATATCTCCATTCGTACGACAGCCATAACCAAATTGTTTTAATCGTGGCAGAAATTTGTTTGTGGCAAACATTTGTTACCCAGCGAAGTATTCACATAAGAAATTCATAACGAAAACGGCAACTTATACCGCCATTCGTACAGTTGCTATCGATAATAATCCCTACTGTAACTCTAGGATCTCCCCGCAAGGTCTAGTACTGTCGGATGCCTACTTTGCCGCATCTCTGTGCTCTGAATGCTTTACCCTAGCGATTCTTTGTCGCGTAAGCTTTAAGCCACTGCATGCATCCGCAACGTGCATAGACATTTTTTTTCGTGTAATAAGTCAGCTTGTATAACCCGTCTTTGTCTCTTGCTCATTTCAGCTACCTCACAGAGTGCTACGATGAACTGGGAACGCAGTACAAAGTGCCAATCTACTGTCTATCGTATCCCATAAACATAGTTAAAGAAGAAAACGGTCGGGATTCACCGGCGGAGTTCTCCGAACCCGTTGACGGTGGCACCGAAGTCTTACTTAAATTGCGCATATCCTCGACAATGTCGGACGTCAAACTCTCAGTATACTCAAAAGACATGATTGGTCAGTGTAAAAAGAAACTACAGGTAAGCTTGCGTTTTCCCCCAAAAATCCGTCACAATCTATCCAACTTTACTGTCGTCCGTAGGCTGTTGAAGGAATTGATGCATGTTGCCAGCGGTGGTTCTACAGTGGTAAACTGCTCGGCGACAAAGTCCCCATTGAAGATTGCCACATACAAAACGGCTATGTGGTGCAAGTCATTGTCAACACGGAGCACTACAATCATGATTCAATAACAAGTAGTATACCCGTTGCTAGCTAGCCAGAAACCCCGCAACTCGCTTCAAACACTACTCAACAGCAACAACAACAACAGCAACACCAACAACAACAAGAAGAAGAAGAAGAACAACAACAAATACTTACAGTAGCAGACGCATTAGGAGAGCAACCTCAGCAGAAAGCCGCCGCACGCTCAGTCGATTGGCAAAGTGTACACATCAGTGTTGTTCCTCAATCGACACCAGTTTTGAGATAGAAAACAGGAACACACTCTTAACTCTTTTCTAGTTCTAAGCCAAGCAATGGGATTGACTTTTGCGCATCGTTAACTACAATTAAACAAAACAAATAATGCAAACTGTATACCGTATAACTGTTTATAAAAGCCCAGTGTAGCCACGATACCAACAAACAAAACAAAAACAAACAAATAAAATAAAACTGTAAACAGAAACGATTTGTTAGGACTTAAGTATTTTGCTAACTGTTTTTGCATCTAACCCACACCAGGAACACTCATCATCGTCAGTGTGCGTAGCGTTAATTTGTTAAATATATATTTAAATAGTTTGTCCATTGACTTATATATATTTTTTATTTCTCAACATTGCATTCGACTGCAATAAGCAATAGCTGAAAATGGTTTTAGCACACATACATACACACACAGCATTTTAGTTGTAAAATGTACCAAACAGAAAAAGAAAAAGATTGAAACTGTAGGACCTGCTCAAGCGCTGGAGCGCCTAGTTTACTTATATTGTTTTTGTTTTGTCTTACGCATATTATAAATTAATTATTATTATTTTTTTTTATTTTTATTTAGTATTTTTGTTTACAAGTGTATTTTTGCGCGGTGGCCAGCGGTAACGAACGGCTGGTACGTTTTGTTTCTATTTTTGAAATTCTATTAAGTAATATTTAAACAAACAATATTATTTACTAAACAAATTGAAAGATTAGGTTTTCGTTTTCGTATAATATATATATATATTTTTTTTGAAATAAAATTCGTTTATGTATTTATCCCCCTTTTTTCTATATATCTCTCCATCTTTTTTGTTACTCGATATTCGAGATTGATTGTAAATGTAGAGTAAAATTACGAAAACATAAGAGAACAAATTATATATACAAAAGCGATTTATTCGAAATAAACAACAAAAATGAAAATTTTCTATATAAGAAGTTGGTTGTGTTTGGTTTTTTTTTTTTGTGTTGTTCTTACCTAACTAGATTGAATTCAGAGACTACAAAATAGTGATTAGCAGATAGGAGATTTATGTCGTTTTCGATTTGGCAAACAGATCAATCTTTTTGAGAAAAAATCAATTTTTTTTGATCGAGATTGCTTTTCATGTTCGATTTGCCACAAGAATCATTTTTTTTTTCATTTCAGATCACTTTTGAGAAATCTCAATTTTTTTCTCAGATTTTACACATACTTTCACTAATACCAATGTTTATGACACACAGCTGGCGGTAACGAATTGTTTATCGTTGCGGAAGGATTGCGTTTTTAAATGAATTATTAATTTTTCGAGAATGGAAACGATTTTTTATATTAAATTAATGCGAAATGAGTTATTTCTAAATGTTATTATTTATAAATGTTTTAAAATTAATTCAAATGTATTTCCAGTGCAAGTGAAAAAAAGAAATATTTTGCGGCCAAATCGATACACACAAGAACCAATAAAATTCGGATTTTATGTTCGATTTGGCAGCAGAAATCTGAAATCTCAGATCAAAATCTGAAAAGCCAAATCGAAAGCGACATTAGTTTCCCATTTTTGTTTCTGTTGGGGGAGGAAAAATGCTTTACGCTTCATAAGGAGGCCTGTTTGCGTTGACCATCCCCGTGTCATGCCTACGGGACATATGGACTAAAACTCCTCCCAACCCTGTGGTTTTTGACACACCCCCCTGGGACCGCTCTTCGCAATACTTCAAACGGGCTGTAATCATACGCCCTTTCGGGATCACGTGCTTTCCCGGTATAGTTCTTCTTCTCTTCTCTTTCTTCTGAGAAAATCTTCCACAAACAAATTTTTCCCCGATTTAAGTAGCTCGTCATCATTTTGTCGGCTATGTTGGCTGGATTGAAGGCACCAATGCTGCTTTCCAGGGCTGTGCGTTGTGTTTTCCATCTTCTGTAGGCAAAAAACGTGTGCTGTGAGTCGTCTCTCGGAGAGTCACCGTACTGGCAGGCTGGGCTATCCGTTTTGCCAATCTTGTGGAGTTTCCGTGTCCGGTGATTAACTGGGTGACGAAGTAGTTGACCTCATCGTGTTTCCGGTCGTTCCACTTAGCCACGTTTCTTTGAGCCTCGCTGTTCACCTTCCTCTGCTTTCCGCGTTCCAGCGCTCTTGCCACTTCCGTGTCCCTGTGCTGCTCCAGATGTTACTTCCTTATTTCGTGGGCCTTCTGTGGTCTCGTAGATCAGCTCCCGATCTCTGAGATAGTCCTTCACCATATTTAATAGATAAGCTGGGATGTTGAATCTCTTTTCTAATGCATTTATTATATCGCTCCACCTAGATGAATTGAATGCATTTCTTACGTCTAGGGTTACCAGCGAAACGATCTTCTTTTTTGTTTCGGTATTGTAAAACCGAGTTAATGGAAGTGTCAGTAGCATTTTTGTGATTTCCATTTGCATTCAATGTCAATTTAATCAGTATTTTTCATCCCGTAAGTCCGTTACAAACATTAATCGTAATTGAACGCGACTGGAGCTACCAAAATCAAAAATCGGGCTTCCAGGTAAAAGCGGTGTTCCCGTCGGCAATGGACAATGTCAATGGGGTCCGTAGTGTCAATTGCCGACTGAGTAAAGGGATGATGTCATTTCGCATACATTATTTATATACAGAACTTTCAGCAGCTTTGTTTGAATTTCGCGTGTGGTCATTCCAGGTACAAAAGACCGGAAAAAGGCAATTCGTTGCCATGATTGAGAAATTTCTACTGCTAAATGATATAAGCTGCTAAACTCTTACGAATAGCACATTGACGGGGCGTCATCCTTGCAATTTTGTTATAGTTAACGACAAATGTTTCAATCCGCAACAATTCGTTTAAGTGCCTTGTTGCTAATGCTAAAGGAAAATGGTAAAATTTCCCCCACAAAAAAGGAGTATTTTCAAAGAGTTCGTCAATAATTATATAAATGTAATTTTTTGTTTAGAGGCGCTACTTAGCAAATGTAGTAGGTAAGTCGAAAATAAATTCATATCGCCTTTCAGCTCTATGCACAATAATTAAAACATGGACAATAATTCCGCACTGGCAGAAAACCCGCAAGATACAGAATGAGTTGTATTTACCTGCCTACAATTGAAGGGATTCCGCTTAAAACCAAGTAATCGCACCTAGATCGTAAATTGAACCGGAATCTCAACGCAAATGAACGAACAAAGAAGTCAATGTTAGCTGTCTATGATTGCAATTGAATATTTGGCAGTATCAAGTGTCCTAGTCCTACAAATTGTAATGTCGTTTTCCATTGGGACAAAAAATCAATCTTTTTTTTTTATCTAAATCAATTGCCGCGTTCCATTGGGAAAAAAATCAATCTTTTTTTTGATTCGGATCACTTTTTGCAAATCTCGATATTTTTTCAGATTTACACATATTACAACAAATACACTTCAGCTGTTTTACGTCATTTAAAGAATTTTTTTTTAAAACAAATGTTCAAAGTTCCGTGAAAAGCCAAATTAATAAAGAAATATATAAACAGCAATGGACATAGTTTTGGAGGAATTATTATCTTCATTGTTTTCCTCAGAATCTGGAAACTACGAATCACCAAAACTACTCCATTTGTATCTACAACAGAGGAAACATTTTTCAAGCCGATTTCCATGGTTGATTTTACCAAAAACAAATGCAATTTGAACAGCTGATGTTGTTGTCAAATAACGCACTAATCCATTTACAAAAGCAGATCAATTTGATTGCATGTGCCATGAGCCGCATAAAATCAGAGATCTGAAAAAGATTTTTGGTGGTCCCAATGGAAAACGACATAAGTAAGATAGTAAGACCGGTACTTTACGGCAGTCTTGTATGGTTGAAGGCGCTATCTAAAGCCAACAACCTTAAAATAATGGTAAAGATCTATGGAATGCATTAGGCACTACGGAGGAGCGAGGCGTGAGGCCATACTAAATCTTAAAGCAGATGCTTCTGAAAGCGATGATGAAAACAGTACTTTTAACTCTTTGGATGTAAGCGAGATAGAATCCTTAATTCATGATTCAATAAAGTTACGAAACATGGATATTTAAAACATTTTTACTATTTTATTTGTACATTTTTGATTAACTTCGCAAATGCAAAAGACAACTAAATGCATCGACTATTTTTGTCAGCTGTTAGTGGGTTTCTGACGGCAGTGGGGCTGAAATTTGCTGTTAATAGTGAGATTCGATGATTTTACGGGGTCATGGGAAGGACTTCGCCTAAGGTGGGGTCTTCCTCTGCTGCGTTGTCCCTCAGGGGTGGATTCGAAGACTCGTCGGGCTGGTGCGTTGTTGTCCATACGCTCCACGTGTCCCAGCCATCTCAGCCGTCATCACTCGAAGAATCTTTCTCTCAAAGCATACCAGAAGGTTCATCCGCTTTTGGCATGGTCCATGCTTCAGCAGGACCGGGATGATTAAGGTCTTACATAATATCTCCAGTTCTATGAGAGAGGGCTTTACTTCTTAGATGCCTTCTTAGCCCGTAGCGATTGGCAAGAGTGATTCTTCGCTTGATCTCTGCGTTGATATCATTTAGCGAAGTGATAGTGGAGCCCAGTAGACAAAGTCTTTAAATACTTCGAAGTTGTATCTGTCAATCGTGACGCTTTGTCCGCCGATGTTGAGAGTCCTTTCTCGTTGACAGCATATACTTCGTTTTGTCCTCATTAACAGCCAGACCCATCTTCGCCGCCTCAGGTTCGATGCTTGCAAATGCGCCACTGACAGCTCGCCGCGTTCTCCCAATAATGTCAATATCATCAGCATAGGTAAGTAGTTGAACGGACTTTTGAAAAATTGTACCTTGTACGCCTTGTCTCAAACCTTTTTCGACATCAAATTGCTCGGTGATGTTCTTGCCGACTTTGACGGATTTCTCCACCGTCATCCTGCACAAACGAACGAGTTTGGCGGGGATGCCAAAATTTGATATGGTTTTGTATAACTCGTCGATAAATAGATGGTGTGTATCGAAATTTTAGTCGATGGTTGACTTTCCTGGCCTAAAACCACACGTTCACACAATACAGCCGACAAGATCTTATACGCGACATTCAGGAGACTTATTCCTCTGTAGTTGGCGCAGTTCAGAGTATCTCCTTTCTTGTGGATGGGGCACACGATGCTGAGGTTCCATTCGTCGAGCATGCTTTCATCCGACCAAATTTTACAGATGAGTTGGTGCATGCTCCTTACCAAGCCATCTCGCGCTGCTTTGAAAAGCTCGGCCGGAAGGCCATCCGCTCCAGCAGCTTTGTTGCACTTAAGTTTGGATATCGCTATCCTCGCTTCGTGTAGGTCGGTTGGACGGAAATTTTGGCTGCCATCGTCTAAGATGAACAGATCATTCTGCTTGACAGCGGGTTGTTGGCTATCTCCGCCATTTAACAGTCTGCAGAAGTGTTCTTTCCAAATCCTCAGCACCGACTGAAAATCTACTACTGTATTCCCATGCTCATCTCTGCAGGCGTCTGATCGGGCCTTGTACCATTGGGTGGATCGTTTTACCCTTTGGTAGAACTTTCGAACATTGCCTCGGCAGTAGCGTCCCTCAATTGATTCGACCGCTCGCTTCTCGTGCTCTTTCTTTTTCCTTCTTAGAGGTCGGTGTTCCTTCCTTCTTTTTTGCCCGTAGAGCTCTGCCCGCTCTCTCTCAGCCGCTCTGGTTCTTGTCTGCAGCAATAATTGAAAGGCATCGTTCTTGGCGGCATGTGCCTGGCGGCATTCCTCATCGAACCAAGGGTTTCGTTGTGGTCGCCTAGTGAAACCCAGCACTGCGGTAGCGGCTCTTCTGATGGCACGCTGGGAGTGTTAATGGTTAAACTTATTATTACTATTGTGGAAAGTGACGCATATTCAACGTGCTGTCACACGCGCCGGCTGCCACGATTTGCTGCCAGACTGTTATTTTCAATACACTCTCTACTCAGGCTACACAGTAATGCAAATATCTTTGCAATGGAAATAGTGCCCGAAAGGTAGTGTCACAGCTTTGTGGTAGTGTCACAGCTTTTGCAGATGATCTTGGCATCGCATATGCCTCACCGAGTTCTTTGGATCTGGCAGCTGAACTGAACCATGATATTCATTTGCTGAGGATATGGTTTGCTTCACACAGGTTAATTGTAAGTAACAAAACTAGATTAATGTTTTTTAGATTGGGCTCGTCCGACCCACCGTACACTGATATCAATTTCCACTCTTTTGATTGCCCTCGCTTTAATTTAATTGACTGTATTTGTTCCTCAACATCTGGTGAAACATTTAATAGAAATGCTTCATGCAACACAAATTGTTTTCAAATTGAAGTGGTTAAGAACTTTAAATACCTCGGTATTACTATTGATCAAAACATGAGTTGGACACAACACATTTCGGTATTGAAGCAGTACTTACGCTCTTCCATAAGATGTCTTTACCGCCTGAAAAAATGTTGCTCTAATAAAACTCTTAAATCAGTCTATCATGGAATTTTTCATTCGAAATTACAATACGGAATAAGTTGCTGGGGGGGTGCTTACATCAACAACCTAAAGTCACTTATCGTTCTACAGAAATGCGCCATAAGAAGAATAAGTAATGTCCGCCGCCTGGCTCATACTATGGTTTTATTTAGGTCTTTGAAAATACTACCAGTGCGACATTTATTCTTTTTTAGAGTCTCTAAGATATTTTTTATACGGGGTGGCTATATGCGGAGTCCAATATTTGGCGCTAGAAACTTACGTAGCGCTTCAAGCCATATTGTTGAAATTCCATCTTTTCGCACCACTCACTACAGAAACTCCTACCCAGTTGTATCTTGTAAACTCTATAATCGTCTTCCTCCTGATATAAAACTCATAAGATCTCAACACAGATTTTTAAGTGAACTTAAATCATGGCTTCTCGATTTTGATCATAATGAAATTGAAGTTTTGCTCACCTACATTGCATAAATAATTTAATTTTGTCAACACTTTTGGAACTTTTATTGCTAAAAAAAAAAAAAAAAAAAAAAAAAAAAAAAAAAAAAAAAAAAAAAAAAGGATATGAATATTGGCACCCCACAAGAATCACAATAATTACTAACTAAAATAAAAAAAATTATATGAAGTGACATTTAACACTATTTATCGCTATTTAAGCCGAATAAAAAAAATGTCACTAGCTATTCTCAATTGCACAAACTTAGTAAGAACTTATTATGAAATTGTTATGTACCTATATAAGAATGAGAATAAAGAAAGAAAAAAAAAAAAAAAAAGGCGTATAGTTGGATTAAGAAAGGGGTGAAAGTAGGAAATACAATAATACAACCGGAACATAGGGGTCTAAGTCCGTAGAATCCGTTGCACTCGTCGCTTCGACGGACCTGTCAATATTGACGTATTGGGCAGTCCATAGAATCCGTCGCATACGGTGACATACAGTGGGCACATTCAAGAATATAGTTGTCTACTAGATTGATCTGGATAATATGTAACCTGAAAGCAAAAACTAGATTGGTCGGGAACGTCTCTTTTTCTATGTCAGCCATATATGCGAACTGTCAACTTAGTACTCAGTCACGAATTTTTTGGTGATAAGTATAAAATAAGTTGATTTTATTTAGACGTAAAACTTCGAAAGGTATTTAAAAAAGAATTTGACAAAAATAGATAGCTTCGGTAGTAGAATTTTTTTGGTAAGGTGCTAGTTGTAAAAAAAAAGTTTATGCAATGATTGATTTTTTTCTGAATGCATTAAAAAGTTCAATTACGATTTATTGATTTCTTGCAAAGAATGAATTCTTTTACATTTGGATAGAAGCGAGTCTCCTTCAAAGATCATAAGTGTCTTCCTTTAATTAATTTTTTTATGCTTCTCTCAGACCTAATTAAAGGTGAAAAAATGCACCAAAAACGACGAAACGATTGCAAAAGAGCCATCGTTCATTCGAATCCTTTCGACAATAGTATTTGACATTTGAATAAGTAACGTGAAGCAACAAGAAATGATGATCGTTCAATCGTTTCAACGATTATCGGTTTTTCGTTGTTACACGAAGTAGAAGCATCGTCGAGACGATATCGTTCTTTTGTTTTGTGCTTACGCGATTAGAGCCCCGAATAAAAACATTTTAAAATTAAAAAAACATGTTTATCAAATTTATTAGGAAAAAGGAGAGAAGTTAAGATAATGGTAATTGTGCGCTTTTTAACAATATTTGAAGAAAAACACTACTCTGGCCATTATAAACCGGCTTTGTTATCCTACAAGTTTTTTCGCCGTTTGAACCAAAAAGATAGCAAATCTGTGACATAGGATGGACTTCGGGAAACACTCTGTCTGCAGTTATAACTTTAAAATATTCAAACATAAATATACAATGTTCTACAAAACGAACATTTTGAGTCGGCCTGCAATTATAGTTCGAATGGTATAATTGAAGGAAAACCGCCGATCTTAGGTAATATTGTGTGAAGACCAGCATCTTGACTTTGAAGGCACATGTCTAGTCTATCAAACTAGTGCAGTTTGGTTGCTCAAGGTTTAACACACTTGTATCGAATCACACATGAATTATATTGTTTGACTCATGTGTGAGCATATGAACAAGCTGGAGGCTCTCCACTCTTCGAGTGAAAGTTCCAATCGAACCATAAAAAAGTACAGACGTACAGAATCGAAGTAACGTTAATTAGAAGTAGAAATAAAGAATTAACCATAGTCGGGTTCTTATATGCTTTCCCGACTCTAAACAAAACATTGCTTCATTTCTCGATTATATACAATACTAGAACTTAAAATTAAATAATTATTGGTACCTAATTCTGAAGGAACTTTTTTAAATATCCTGCAGGTCAGTGGGTGTCAAAAATAGACACTTTACTCCACCCCCTTGACATATCTAGCTTTTTCTATTTCGTAACAACCCCATGAATTAGCTCCGAAAATAATTGTACCTACGATAAAACGAACCACCCTGTAATGAGCAGCCAAGAGCTGTTTGGAGTTATAAGGGATAAGTAGTGCGTGGCATGCAAATCATTTAAGACCACTTAGCGGTCAATTAAAATGTAATTACGGTTGATGCGCAAAATGTTGAGTGTGCATCTTATTCTCGTGGGAAAGTCGCAATTTGTTTAATTTAATAAAACAAACGCACATTCTGCGACCACATAATTAATTTAACCGTTGCAAGGGTATTTAAAAAATCACTTTAAACAATCACCAAGAAGTCGGTTGTTTGAAGTCAAGCGGTGCAGACGCTATATTCTCATTTGAAAAGATTTCTCAACAAAGGTATTGCTCAATATTTTTGTAAAGTTTATATACATATTTGTTGAACCCTAGTCTTATTTTCCAAAATTTTAATTGACAAAATCAGTTTAAAATTACCGATTTCTTTTAGACTACCTACATAAATATGATATTAGATTTTCTATTCGATTTAATGGTTTATAGTTTTAAAAATGATTTTAAAAAAATGTGATATCAGTTAAAACGTTTAAAATCAACTCTTTGGGCACTGAAAATTCACATAAATTCGATAACAAAAGGAAACAGACAAAATTTGAATGGTTACCTAAAATATTTTGAAGGTTACAAACTGGCCACCAAAAATTATTGTTAGTACCGGCCATTAAATGTTAATGTTTAGAAGCCCATGTTTATCTCGGGCGTTAGCTACATAAATCCTCCCTAAATGTCATTTTCAAGTGTTGCCCAACCACCAAAAATGGCTGTAAGGAATTTCGTAATAGGAGCGAATTTAAATAGGTACCCTATTGTTCAGCCTGGACCTTTACAGTTGTTAACTAATTTTAGTAAATTGTAAATGTTTTCTGACTTTATTCGGTGGAATACAACAATGCAAGTGGTTTCTAAGTTCAAAAAAGACAAATTTGTAGAAATGTATGCACAAAATTGAAAAAATATTGAATTTTTGTTTAATTTCTAAACACTTGTTCTTGACACTTGACTTCGCGGAAAATGTAGACAATAGAATTGTCTTTCAGCAAAATCCACGCGAATTAATAAATTTACGAACTTCTGGGGGACTAATCACAGTATGTTCGATTTCAAGATATTACAGAATTCTTTGTTTTTTTTTTTGGTGTGTAGAAAAATGTCCACGGCTTTCAATTTTTAAAGTATAAAATTATATTTATTTTTACATTTCCATATAATTACTTTCGCTGCTTGGCCAATTGTAATTCAAACGGAAATGAATTATCAGGCTATCATTTCTTTCAAAGATATTTGATAATAATTCAAATGTTATCTATAGACTACCAATAAGCTTTGCATCATCAGCCTACGAATAAATCTAATAAACTGTTACCGGTTATTACATAATTTGAAAGGGATCTTATTACGGCACAAATTCACTCATAAATCAATCGCGAAGTATTAGAAAACAAAGGAAAGCGTACTATAAAAAGTACCGAACATTGTGTCCGATCGAACGATAAGGGCAATACTGATTTGCACATGATATTTGACAGATCAGTGGATATTTTGTGTTTTGTTTTTTGCTTATAATAAGCTTCAAAAACCCTTTGAAGGATATCTGTTGGGCAAATTAATTTGCAATTTTTTAATTTTCCTTTTTTAAACCCTCCACAGGAAGGTACATTCACTTCGTCATTTGACATTTGTAACGCCAAGAAGGAGGCACCGGAGACCTTTGTGAAGTTGGCACGCAGTTTTTATAAAATGAAAAACGTGAAATGCAGTTCGATAGACATTCGTTTGTAGTTGTTTGTAGTGAAATTCTTTTTTCTCAAAAATGTCTTATTTCGGAAATGTAAGCACATTTGTGTTTGCATCTATAACTCCGAATTTCCAATAGACATAAATTATTTGAAATTACTGGTGCATAAGGCATATATTAACTTAAGTAACTGCATTTAAAATTTCTGAATTCACTCAAGCGTTACTTAATAAAACGCAATAAAAGTAAAAAAATGCATCATTTTACAATTGCATTCATTATATCGCTTTCCCAACAACAACAAACAAACGGTAAACACATAAAGTCATCCGTGCCCATCGATATGAGTCATAATTTGTCTATTATCAACAACAACCAATCAGTAAAGCCCGATTTTATCCAAGAACTTTTTCTATTCCTTTGAATAACATTAAAAAACCACCACTTTTAAACAATTTTAGCAACAAAAACATAATTTTTGCAATCTCTGTACTCCTGGCTATCTAATCCAATTCAAATGATTTGATTTTAACACAAACGAGAAGCTTTCGATGCAACTTATGCATACAGTTGTTTGTCGTTTATATGACATATCAGTGTTTTGGTTATTAAGCAACTCAAAGTAGTGTAGTACAGTAGTCCCTCGATAATGTGAACTAATTAAAACAAGGCGTTTTCGGATTTTAGAGGGATTCACATTACTGGAACTTTTTTTCATAACTTACTAAACTAATTGAAACGATTTTCAAATTTATTAAAAACAACACAAAATGATTTTTTAAAGCACCATTTAAATGTTTATTAATTTAGAAGAAAAACGAAAATCGCCCACAAAACGAGCAAGAGAAACAAGAGAAATATAAAAACTTTTACAAAAAAACTTTAGAGGTTGAAAATTTCGGAAGTTCGGAAGTTAGACATGACAATGTAAAGTTTTGCCGATTCACATTTTAGAGAAATTCACATTATCGGTAATTCACATTATCGAGGGACTACTGTAGTAGTAGCACGCACTTTTTCTAAAATGAAAAACGTGAAATGCAGCTCGATAGAAAATCGTTTGTAATGCATTTTTTTTTTCGTTTGTAGTTTAACCGTTAGAGAGTTAGAACCATTTGAAAAAAAAATCCCTTAAATCCGTGTTATCTCCGAAACCGTGAGTGATAACATTTTCTATTTTCGAAGGTGTCCCACTTCACTAATCTAATAAAATCCAAATTGTATCAATTGGCCTAACGGTTTATGAATTATTTAAAATTTAGGCAAAATTTTAGCCCCATAAACTTCCGGTTCCCATACTTCAAAAACTGTTGAACTACGAACGACGAAATTCTACATTTCTATTCTAGTTAGGGGTAGTTTCATTGGAAAAAAAAAACATATTCCACGCTTCATAGCGTTTTACCAATGTAAATATCGAATCTCTTAAAAATGGACCAGATAGAATTAAGTTTCTCACAATAAGTTTTTGCTTTTTCATAGAAATGCTGTCAAAATCTATAGCAACCTACCGATGCGAAAATTTACAACCACGGGTAAGCCTCCATTCGTCAATTGGTTGTGAGTAGATTTAATAAACAAAACAGTTGAAATTCAAATTGTCGCGAAATGTTTAACAATAGATGTCGCATCGAAAATGCGGTACATAAAAATTCCTATTTTAATGCATTTATTGCCTCATAAATTGCATTACATTTGTATATTAATGGCGAATGAGTTTTTTTCGGTTTTTTTTTTTTTAATTTTTGTTTCGGAAATATTATGCAATACCACTTTTGCATAAATGTATTTCAATCAACAAAGTTTTCTGGACAGTTTTACAACTTTTCAACTGATTTTTTTTTGGATAGATCCCTCCGAATTTTTCAAATATGGGAGAGGGGACCTATTGGGTAAACTTACTTCCTTGTTCAAATAACAAGAGGAACCCAATTATGAAGCTCCTAAAACGTACTTTATCTCTGCTTCTTATAATTTGTTTCCAATTTATTCCACTATGAGGCAAAGAGCGCTAACGCTAATGTTGGAAATAAATATAATGGAATACAGAGATATATAACTTTCCAGTGGAAGGCGGCTGCCTACAAGCTGTTTTCCCGTAAAATGCATGAAGTCACGCTCAAATGCTCATTTCTTTTCTCGTATATGTGAGTTCATGAATTGAATGCAAGAATTCGCTTTTCCGAAATGTGTATTTCATTATTTGTTTTATTTCAATCGAAGCCTTAACAAAAACCAAACTAGTTCAATACCAAACACAAAACAATTGAACAGCGCGATGCCAATAAGTGGAAAAGGAATGTTGGCCGGCCATTAGCAACATGCTTTTCTGTAGCTCACACGTATTCACAGAAGAGGGTTTGGGGGGAAAGACGTAAAAAAGATATCCATCTCTTTTATTCATTCATCTCTGGTTGGAACCACGCGAATTTGGTTATATGTATATTAGGGTGTCCCTTATTTTTCGACAATTTTTTTTTGTAACGCTTATGTTCTTATTTTATTTATTTTATTATAAAACGCAACCAAAAAAAAATTAGGTCATTTGGATCATGTTTACCCGTGCCGACTTCGATCGAAACATGTCAGTACAAGTTACACTGAAATAGTAGCACGTGCCTAAGGAAATTTTTATTGCATTTTTAGTTTTTAAACGGTAAACTAGTTTTTTTTAATCGATTAAAGATGTCACTGCAATTAAGAAGCAACACAAAAAGCATTTACTTAGTGGGAGATGTAAATCACCGAATAAAGGGTGCTAAATTACCGTCAAATCGACAAGTTCTTGCAGTTTTCTTTTTAATATGCGGGAAGTTAAATTGACAGTTAGCGAAAGTGCAAATCTTGTTATTCGCGAGTGTACTATTTTTTGGGAAAAGGCAAGAATCCCTACAAAATCACTACCCAACTCTGTGAAGAAGCTTATAAATTTGTATCAAGCTTGGAGAGAACTGCAAAAAAATTCAAAGAAAACCCAGGAGGTGCATAAACAACGAGAAGCTGATTTCCAGGACGATTTGGATAACGTATTTGACATAGCTCATGCTGATGCTCTTCAAAAAATTAAAATAGAAGAGGACATAGTCTTTTTACAGCGTCAGAGAGAGCCAGGACGACCGGGCTGCTTAGCGGGTGTTGATAAAAAACAAGCTGAAAAGGAAGATAGGTTAAGACAAAGGCGATTAGGAGAAGAACAAAAACGTAGTAAGTACATGTCATCGGCAATACCATCTACTTCTTCAGCGTCGTTGGAGGATTTAATTCCTGAAGAACAGGACATATTTACAAGCTCCGACGAAAGCAGCGAAGGTCTTCCTACTGCTCCTAAACCGTCATCTGAGGCAATCTCAAAACGAGGAAGGAAGGACTTTGTTACTCCAAAATTAGCCTCAGCCTTAGACAGATGTCAGTTGAGCATAAGAGACTCTGTTTATATACTTCAGGCTACAGTGGAGGCTCTAGGGCTTAACTTTGAGGATTTTCCAATTAATAAGTCATCGATTCAACGCGTGCGGACACGGATTAGAAAAGAAAGGGCAGAGAACATTAAAACCGATTTTCAAAATAATATTCCGGAGGTTGTTACTGTTCATTGGGATGGAAAATTGTTACCTGGCTTGAATGTAAGGAGTGCTAAGGAAGAACGACTTCTTATTGTTATTACTTTTGGAGATGGGGAACAACTTCTATCCGTACCAAAATTGGAAAATTCTTCTGGTAAAGAACAAACTAATGCTGTTTCTAGAGCAATTAGAGAATGGAACTTGGATGATAAAGTTCAGATTATGTGTTGCGATACAACTGCATCTAACACAGGTCGCTTTAATGGAGCATGCGTGCTCTTGGAATAGGAATTAGGAAGAGAGTTAGTCCTTTCTGGTTGTCGGCATCATATGTATGAGCTCGTGCTTAAAAGTGTCTTCGAAACGAAGGTCCACCAAGTAACAATAAGTCTAGAAATACTTATTTTTAAAAAGTTTCGAGATGAATGGAAAAATATTGACACTAACAATTTTCAAACCGGTGCTGACATTGTTAAAGAGAATTTTAATGACAACGAAATTACCGAAAGTTTTTACTTTGGGGAGCTACGAAAACCAATTGTTAGAAATGACTACCGCGAACTTATTGAACTTTCAATAATATTCTTAGGAGGAGATGTCGATAAGCAACTAAAAATCAGACCCCCAGGTGCAATGCATCAAGCGAGATGGATGGCAAGAGCAATTTATGCTTTAAAAATATTTTTGCTACGCTCGCAACTTAAATTGACAAAAAAAGATAGTGCCGGATTAAAAGAGGTCTGTGTTTTTATTGTGATGGTTTATGTTAAACCATGGTTGCAGTGCAGTTCGGCAGCAAAAGCACCCTTTCAAGACTTATGCTTTCTGAAAAAATTGAAAGATTATGAAAAAGTAGACGAGTCGATTTCGAAAGCAGCCTTTCAAAAATTGTGTCAACATCTATATTATTTGACCGAAGAGGCTGTAGTTTTATCTTTATTTGATGATACTGCGGACTTTCTTTCTCTTAAAGTAGTGAACTATACAGCTGAAAGAGCTGTCAAGCTAATGCAGGATTTTCATGGACTTCTGACAGCTGAAAAAGAGCAAAAACAATTCCTTCTTCGTTGTGTGAAAGAGCACAGGAAGTTATATCCTGATTGCAAGAAAGAAGTTTTGAAGAGAAAGTATCCGCAATAGTTTCTTTTTGTTACTAATTATTCTTATTTAAGTGTTTAGTATAGTTATTTAATAAAAAGTTGAAATTGAAATGAAATATTTGCAGGTAAAAATTTTTTTTTCTGAATTTTTCATACAGATTTTCAATGTTGACTTTGCTGTCTAGTCGGCACGTGTTAACATCGTCCCAGGAGCAAAATATTTTGCATCGAAGTTAGTATTGGCATTAAGAAAAAAAAAGAAGGGTATGCGTGAAAAAATTCTGATGTTTTTTTTTTTAGCCCATATAAGGGACACCCTAATGTATATATGCTCCATATTCTGTCTATCTTTCCAAATTAATCGGTGCACGCTGCGCAATTGTTATTCTATTATTAGCTCTCTGTATCGCTCTGCACACTCTGGGGTTTCAGGTTGCAACACTACTCGACTCCCCCGACTTCGAAAAGACAATTTTTGTCAATTTAATATTCCCTAATAGGGGGAAATAATAGCAATAAGAACAACTGATTTCCCACGAATCAACAATACCCATATACAGACGGACATCGCGATTGGAGCGTTATTCTACTCTGTAACACTTGGACTATGCAGTTCAAAAAGACTTCCTGACTACAGCAGTGTGTTCCGGGCTAAGGTTCTGGCTGTTGCAACAGCTGCGAAACAGGTTACAACTCTGGTTGTACCTCATGCAGATTTTACTTTTTCCATTGACTAGCAAAGCGTTGAGATTAATCTTGTAAATCGCTGCGGCATCTTTGGCAGAAGGCAAGCTGACTAATCTTGACCTGTATATTGGCCAAGACTCATATATTTATATAGGGAACGCTTTCATTTCTGATTAAATGTCTCCCCATCTGGACTTTGACAGACTAGTCTCTTGCTCCCTCCCGAGTAGGGAGGAATGGAACTATCCACACATATGGACTGTGGACCCGGTGCCGGTATATTCTCTAAGGATTTAAATGTACTCTGCTCAATTAGGCTACCTGATAGCTGCAGTGCCCTATCAGCATCCGCAGAAGCGGCACGTGATGCGTCAATGTTGGCAATACCAGCGATATTACCATCCTCATTGACAACCAGACGGCCATAAAAGTGAAGAGCTGAAGGAAGCGTTCCATTGCCCGCTAAATGACTAGCAGCATGCCAAACTCCATAAGAAAATTTAAATTTCACCACTTGTTTGGTTAGTCATCTAGCGGGCAATGGAACGTGACCAATTATACTAGCGCACCAAATCGTGTCCACTCCGTAAAAATATAGTTTGCAGGCAAATCGGCCGAAGTTGGAGGTTAGTATATGATTGTAGGGTTCACTCTGCTCTCCCTACACGTTTACCTAACCTCACCTAAGTCGCTGACGCATAGAGCTACAAGTCCTTGGCGCTCAGTACAATGTCAAAATCTGTTCTGTACCCGGACACTAAGCAGTTCCCAGTAACATAAAGCTGATGATCTGTCAATATTTGGTTCCCGCTAACCCACTTACCTAACCTAAACTAACAATTGTCGTATCCACAAAATGGTTACAATCCAAATTGATTATAATTCTGATACAACATTAATGTCTTCACTGGTACCAATGGTAATTACAAAATTTACAAATCTAGGTAAAATATTCAACTCAATTACTTACAGATAGAATATTTAAATGTAAGTCTATTTCTCTAATGGGGTCAAGCACAGCTTGACTCTCTGATTTGACTGTCGAGAGTTTTAAAAAAAATAACTCTGACGTATTACCGAGCACGGCGGAGTTCAGCCTTCTTAAATAATCCGTTTATATTCTCAAAGTAGTGCAAGGGATTAAGCTGAAATGCGGCATATCGAATTATCGAATCCGCCTTGTTAATTGGTCTATTACTTTTACTGTGTAGTCAGTCATAGTTAATGAATAGTCTATATAAGCAAATACAAGTCAAACCTATAATTTGTGGCTGATACATTGTCAAAACAAACCGAAAGCAATCTATTATTCAAAATTTTTCAACTCCCTAGTGGATATATAAGAATGGTTCATCAGGCTTTTGATTTTCAGTTCTTATTTAGAATTTGACGGCAAGTACAACATTTAAATAACATTTTAAGAGCTACACAAAAAAATAAACGTCAGAAGAGTCGAGTTTTTGATTTTGAGTTTGAAATTTTTAGCGATTGGTTCGGGAAAGTTCGCGCATTTTGTCCAAATAAATATTATTTTATATATTTTTTTATTAACTTCGAGTATGAGTTCTGACTTTTACGAAAGAATTCTAAAATAACCTTACTGAGATGATTTTATTGCAAGTTTTAATGGTGAGGATTCTTGTAGAATTCAATAAAAATTTTTGATATAAAAATTAAATTTTTACAGTGATGTAAGAAGGTGGTTATAGAGAGTATAATATTCTTAATGAATACTAAATTCTTGAAAACGAGTTCTTGTTATCAAACGTTATTATTGTTAAATCAAGAACTTTTAGCTTACAATTTATTTAACAATGTTTTTTTCCGAGTGTAGCTCTCCGCTAATATAAATTGTTTTTTTTTGTGTATACAAATAACCGTCAAAAAGTTCATCATCATCATTCATCAGGCATTTCATTTAGCGATACATAAATGTGAATATTTGATTTCTATATCCCAGTTTTGAATTTAAATACTTTCAGTGACTTTCCTTCCGCTTTCTGACTTTCAAAAGCTCGTGCTCTGTATATCCTTGGGCAATTTATGTCGATGCAGTGGATGCAGACCATATTCCGCAGTCTAAACCGAACTTGGATAGACGTTTATCTGACTCGATAACTCTCAGCTCAGTCGCTTGGTTTTAAACTTGGTTTTTACTTGTGAATAATTTGAAAGCGGTTTGTTGCAGACCCAAAACTGCTCCTTAAACAAAGAACAGCAGCACAGCTCCTATAGCCTTTCGCCATTTCCTCACTAATAACAACTGCTCATCATGACAAATTCATTTAGAGGCCTCCTTGAATTCCAAAAGTCAATCTTCTACTGCATCTTTATAATTAAATTCCCCTGCCTGTCGGATAAGTCCCCAAAGCCAGCTATATACCTGTGGGAATGCATATCGTGGATAAATGTGTTCCTGCCGCTGCACATGACGATCTGTATTACAAAATACGTTTACGATCAATTTTTGACTACCAGCATGCTCACTCTAGCCTCAATTGGTATCGAAGCGGCATGGTTCTTCTTTAGCTTCCTTGGTATGGTTCATTTTAAGCGCCGTGGGAAGGACATCATTGATTTGATGGACACAATTGAACAAACGTTCAAATGGAGATCGCCCAGAGGTAAGTAATGTTCATAAAGAGACTTACATACCTTGAACGGACGCGTCTTCTTTTTAGGAAAAACCTATGTGCACATGGAGAGTACGTACAAAACGGCAAAATATATTTCGATCTTCTGGCAAATTGCTACAACAATGACTATTGCCCTCTCGCTTGCATCCCCTTTGTTTAGACACCCGAGATTGCTGCCGACAGTATCGTGGTACCCAATTGACAATGAAGTAAGCACAACCCCTCGCACGAGCTTTTAACGACAGTGGTGCCTCTTTCAGAACGTCTATCAGTTTGCTGTGGCATATTTCATACAATCTTGGTCAAAGATGGTAATGGTTTCCAGCTTTGCGAGTGGAAGCTCGTTTTACATTTTCTTCAGTTTAATCTGCTCTGGTCAATTCAATGTGTTGCGATGTGGGCTGAAAAATCTTATCTACACAAGTGGACTCTATCAGAGGTACGTAGCCGCATGTAAAAAGTAAAGTCGAATAACAAAGAATTGTTAACAGATTCCCGGACACACTCAACAACAACTTCGACTGGACAGAACATGCTGGCGAATACGCTTTAACGCATGAAATTGAGGAGAGCCCACCAACGGAGCCCAGGTTCAGCTTGAGACCGTCCGATTTGAACAACCGCAATCTGAGTCAGGCTGAAATCGAAAGCTTCCAGGCTGCTATCAAGAACTGCGTAGTACATCATCTTGGCCTTGTAAGTATTTGCGCCATGATGGAAGACTTTCTAAACCCCTTTGCGTTGCTTCGGGTCGGCGAGATGACCCTGCAGATATGTTTCCTGGCTTTTGTGTACGCGAAGACTAACTCTGTAAGTTCAATTAGGATAAGAGGGAATTTTCGAAAGAATGTTTTTAAAATACTTGTTCTCCAGATGAAATCTCTGTTTTTTATGTTTTTGACGTTCGTCGACTTGTTCCTGATTACATATCCGGCGGATTATATTCAATGTCAAAGCAACGCAATTGGGCCGTCACTGATGTTGGGACCGTGGTATTTGGTTTCGAAGCACTTTCGAATTGATTTCATCATCATAATGGCGTATTCAATGCGACCGATCGTTTTTACAGCCGGCAAGTTTCTGCGATTGAATATCGAACGTTTCCGATTGGTGAGTTGCGCATCAGACAACTTTTACCTGTACTCAAATATTTAATGTTTTTTAGGTCATAACTACTGCCTTTTCATACTACGCGTTGTTGTCGACCTTTGACAACAGATAGATGAGATAATTATACCTACGGATGGACTACAACTTTAAAACGACAATTGCTGACTATACCGAATGCTTTTCGAAATATTATTTTTGTCTTCGAGCTGTTCTTTCTAAATAGTTTAGAGGAACTACTGTTAGGAACTACCCTGTTATTACACGTTAAACCCTTTTCAATTCACAAACAAAGCACATTTGAGTTTGATATTCAAAAAGAGCTACAAACGGGCAGACGTAACTGTAATACCCTGTTTTATGCCGCACCGAAAACTCGTTGATGCATTCACACCGAATACGAACTCTCAATCAATCAGCCGTGAGACACTAGTCGTGAAACTTCTGTATAAACTATTTTGGTTATTTGGCATTAATTAACAAATAAAAAGAATTCAGAGCAATTTAAAAATAATATTACCCCATCAATTAAAAGTGAAAAATGATTTAAAGTTGTGACTTGAGACTTCTGTTCGGTCAGCTGTTCTACTGAATTTCCTGAATATTGCAAAAGGTGTGTTTGTTTCAACAATCCAACCATTGGAAGACGTTTGTGAACAACTCATTTTGAAACCTTGTCAACTTGAATTGTTTTTGTATTCTCGCTGTTAATTTTGAATTTTGACATTTGGAAATGTCAACTGAGCAAGCCAGGTAGGATACCTAACTGCTAACTCCTTGTCGCCCGGTGAGATACGACCACATCATGCTATAGGCTCCGTGAAGTAGTTCTGACTAATGTTTCGGAGTTTGGCAGATGGGTTGGTGAAATCACGGATGGGAGGGCCGAGCTCAGGCTACGGTGGGGTCACACAGGTGGCGGATTACATTTGCTTTATTGAACTTTTGGTGCATACAATTTGACTTAAACTAGGTAACAAATGATGGTGAATAGTTAATATTTAAGTGTGTTGGCTCAGGAGAAAAAGCGGCCGATGGATTCAGGGCTACGGGAATTCGACCACTTGACAGAAACATCTTCAGGGATAGTAACTTCCTAGCAGCTGACGATGATGTTACCCCAGCAGAGGAGCCTACAAGTAAAGAACCTCTTGTTGAACTACTAACACAAGCTATTGAATTGCCACTTCCAAACGCCCAGAAACCATATGTAGATTGTAGACCAGCTGGAAAATCCATACTGATAACCGGGTCGCTATACAAAAGAACCTTGGAAGATTCGCTGGTGGTCCATATTACCCTACTTTACTTTATATATATTTTTTTGGCATTAAGACTGAGTCGGGTAATGTTTTAATTACGACATAGTTGAAATCGAATTTGAACAAAAGCTTTGAGGGCTGACAGCCTATAGTATTCTGTTACCTGAGTAAACAGGATTTAAATTCTGCTGAAATGACTTTAAGGCTTATGCTGGAAGCGCCCACGTCCCGTTAAAACCTTGGCAGGCATCAAAGAACGCTCAATATTTCGTCGCCATTAAGTTTGTGGGGTACGTCCAGATGTAACATTCTTGGTTAGCACCGATCCGGCACAAAACCCTATAAGGGCTTGTGTCAACCCTCGCATGGCCTCACTGCTTGCATAGATAGCCATGGGATCATAAGGTGACTACACATCCGTATATTGATATCGGCTTTGAGTGAGGACCCAATAGAAATTATAATAACAAACCAATTAAATAACAACGAAGAAAATGGGGTGAACCCCTTCCAGAGAAGTTCGACTATACAGAGATCACCCATTAGTAAAGCGTCCACGCCCCAGAGGTATATAGATGAAGGTATAGCTCCCCCAAAGCGTGTGACTTCGGAACCGCAACCACCCAGTCGTCAGTCTTCCTCACACTGGGAGAACAAATTAAGACTATGGTGGAAATGTTAGACGTAATGGATGGTAAGAGAGCTCCATCCACCAAACCACTGAGAGACGCCATTGAAAGCATTAAGGCACTGTACGAGCTCTCGGCAATTGAGATGCACGACGACATGGAGAAGGAAAAGGGAAAACAATTGCTCACAAACATCACAATGGCTTAAAGCGGCAAAGGAGACCAGAGTCCAACGGCAAAACACCAAGCTCAAAACGCCGGCAGAAGCCACCATCAGTCATTCGGAACAGGGTAACCCGGAGTACAGTGGACAGCAAAAGCAACGGCAAAGTCGAAAAAGGTGCTAATGACAAGCCTTTGAATGTTGACAAGGTCCCGAATGCCGGACAGACCGTAAGTAACGATAAAAACGACTGGTCAACAGTCGTGAACAAAAAAAAATCCAAGCGCAAACAAAATGCTCAAGTCGGGCAGAACTAAGATTGGGCGGACACTGCCGCATACGAGTGCGTTTAGTGCTGACTAAATGCTTTGGGTGTTTAAAATTCGGGCACACGGCGCGTCACTACAAAAGCGAATACAGTGTAGAAGATGTGAGAGAGACGGTCACATTGCCATCGATTGTGCAAAAAAACCTCTATGTTTCTGGTGTAAAGAGGACAAGCCTGAAAACGCGGGACACGTGGCTGGCAGTGGTCAATGTCCAGTATTCAAGAATGCCCTGACGAACAAAGTGTGACGAAGCTCGTCCAGATAAACCTTAACCACTGTGCGGCCACGCAGCAGGACAAGGGAACAAAAAGTAGATGTTGCCTTAATCAGTGAGTCTTTGGATGTTTGTACCTGGATAGACGACATCTCAAAGAAGACAGCGATATGGACCCGTGGAAACCACGCCATGCAAAAAGTCGGTGGGCGCGCGGACAACTTCGTAGCCGCTAAGAAAAACGACATCCGCTTCTGTAGTTGCTACGCACCCCCTAGTCTAACACATAGGTATTATATGAAGCTGCTGGACGACATTGTAGCTGATGCGCGAGAAATACACCGAATTATTATTGCTGGCGATTTCAACGCATGGGTTACAGAATGGGATAGCAGGATCACGGACGCAAGTGGATGAGCTCTCATAGATGTATTCGCAATACTAGAAGTAAGTTTGGCGAACAAAGGTGTGAAAAACACATTTCGGAAAGCAGGCAAGGGGTGTATCATAGATATCACCTTTATGAGTAACTCACATCTGCGCACAACAGATGTGTTATACTCCTGTTATTTATATACTTGGTGGAAGTATGTAGGGGAATTGTGCTCAAGATGACATACTTTTTCTTGAAAGTGAAAAATAAAAATATTTAGTAAACATAGGGATGAAAACAAAGTGAATTCAGTCAATTCATTTATTGGTAAACCAAATAAATTTTAAAAGAATTCAGTAAAACAATAAATATTACTTTTAAAAGAATTTTTAAATGAGCTGAAACGAGAGTTCAAGATGGCATAGTTTGGTATAAGATGACATATGCCAGTAGCCAACCACATTTATTTTCCCTAACGTCTTGAGTAGCCTTAGCCATATCCTCTTTCGACCAAGAATGCTTGTTTGACGTCTTTTGTAATTATTTGGCATACTGAAATAAAAAGATATATAAATTAAAATAAAATGCAATACCTTTTGTAAGATGACATACCGAGTTATCTTGGACAGTCGGGTACTATGTCATCTTGCCCGATTGGATCGAAAATATTTAGCAGAAAATATCGCACAGAAATCACTAAATATACCAATAACTGTAGCCACAAAACACTTCAGACACAACACAATACTTACCTTATCAGAAATTCTGAAACAAACACTTAATACAAAAAAAAAATTTCACGCACAAAGTTCTTATTTCCGATCACAATGAAAGCACGTTGTAAACTGGCAGCTGCATTACTATGGGGTTAAACAACACCGTCAAACTACACATCTAGACGTGTCAGGTAGAACAGTGGCGCTTATGGTTAAAGAGTAATTGCCAGTATGTCATCTTGTCGGGTACGTCATCTTGAGCAGAATTCCCCTACATAATTAGAGCGTTAATAAAGTAATCTAAATGCGCACGAGCTGCTTCCCTTCACTGCCACTCGAAGACTGACTACCATAAACTAACTATTAAATAGACTGACAGCTTCAGCCAAAAAAGAGAAATTGCCTACAAGCTGAATTTGACGTTGGATGTAGCCCAGTTTGAATTCATGTATTTGTGCCTATGTTAATCAAAGGGTACTCACTCATACTTGAAAAAAACCAGCCTACACTCTTTCGGTTTCGGTTTAAACCGCCATGTCGGTAGCCTGAGGTGGACTTTCATTTCAATATCGAGGGCTATGTTGTAGACCATAGTTTTTCGGAGTTCCAGGCTAAAATTTTTCGCTACTTTTTATATAAATTATTGTTCGATTTTCTTATAATTGAATAGAAATTAATGTTCAAATAAGGAATATTTTTTTATGTCATTTTATAATGAATTTTGGATAGATGGACATTATTTTTATGATATCGATATAAAAAAATTGTTCGCATGTTCGCCGCCATAGAATTTCCTTTAAGTTTCGCAACCAATTTCTCCTTTCACATTCCCATTTTTTTTTAATGATCGATTTGGTGAGACTATTAACAACAGTATTAAACGAGACTGACAACTGTACTGTCACTTAAAAAAGTGTAAGAAAAATTACCAACAAAAAATAAAGTAAAAAAAAATCGCCAGTTTCCTAGAAGACAAATTGTGAAGAAACAATAATAAATGTGCAGTCATCATTTTGCAACTTTATTTTACTTTTCACATAAATATGTACATAATTTTCATTCATAAAATGTCTACCAAAAACTTTTCAGTTGTGTTTTTTTTTTTATTAAAAACTATCACTTTTCATGTTCTTGGCTGAAGCAGTTGTTTTCAAATGGAATTATTTAAAATGTTCTAATGAATTGTAATTGTTTTTTTGTTGTTTTCCGCTTGAAATGGAATCTTCATGAAAGGATTATAACTCAAAAATCATATTTCAAATCATAATAATCGTAATCAATCCATTGCCGTTTTTCTATTGTCATTCCTGGCGAAATATTTGCTAGCATAAAAAAGAGACAACAGGAAGACATGTTTGAATAAGCTTCATGAGTGAACGTGTCACGTGAACGTGAACGTGTGGTTGATATATAAATAAAAAGAATTGAGTTTGTCATTGAAACTTCATTTTGATTATTTCCGTGTGTTTCTTAATTTTGAGTATTTCAATAACATATAAAACAACAAACCAAAACAGACACATTAATTGTAGGAACAAAAATATCTTCTTTTATTTCAACGAATGAATTTTTCACACTTGATTTCTTTATTTATTTATGTTGATTACATTCGCTATTTTAAAATTGGTAGAATAGAATACAAATGTTATCGTTGTGCAATGAAACAACGAATTTAAACTCTCAGAACGCATCCATCAGCTGACAGCAACTCACGAAATACACTAAATCTCAGTCAGTGTTCCTAGCACTCTCTCTTTATTTTTCCCACGAAGCGTGTTTATTTTTCCCTTTTCACTAAACTCGAATTGCCTCTACTTTTTATGAAGAAAACATGTAAAATATGTATTGTTCGGAAAGAAAATCACATTAAATTAATCTTCAGTATAAAAATCGCAGTTTGCTAACATTATAATCATTATTTTTGGTACTGGAAATTGTTGCTAAAGGCAAATCTCCTTATTATGTACATTTAGTGCGTTGATATTAATGGTGAAATGCAGTTTGAATGTTTTCTTGTCAGATGCTTGATATTCCCACAATTTTGATGCTTTACGCATGGAAATTTTACCGAAAATTCAAATTCCCACAAAAAGGTAGACATGCCACAATGTAGGAACACTGCTGAGTGTCAGTATTTTTTTGCTGCTTCACACGTCTTCACCGACAGTAAAATAGCGAGCGGTGGGAGGGGCTTATATTGAAAGAAATCTGCGAGTTAATCGGGGAAGGAAAGCTGTCAGTCTACTTAAAAGTTAGTTAGTGTTGAGGCTGACTACTCTGTCATACTCTCCCGCTCTCTGCCGATTCATCATTATCAGTGCTGGCTGCCACTGCAGGTCGCCACAGCGAGTAAGCGAAGAATATACGCACAGCGATCACCAAGCGATCATATTTTCCTTGACAAAGACAAGCCCAGGCAGATCCCCAAACTAACAGGGCCAAAGTGGAAAGGCTCCTACTTTGACAAAGACGTGCTTGAGGAAATGATGAATACTGACATTGCATTCAGCAGCGGAGACGCTGTCACGACAATTAACACAGTTAAGGTACCATACTGACGAGAGAGTTAAGTATTATAGCGTTAATGCGGGTGTACTACAAGGCTCGGTACTTGGACCCCATGGAACTTAATGTATGACGGAGTTCTTAGATTAACGCTGCCACAAGGAGTTATGGTTATAGGCTTTGCTGACGATATCGCTGCGGTTACTGTGGCCAAACATATCCACGAGATAGAGCCCGCCACGGATGAAGCAGTTGCCAGAATCAAGAATTGGCTAGAGACTACAGGAATTGAACTAACTGACCACAAGATCGAGGCTGTCTTGATAACCAGTTGAAAGACTGTGGAATATGGGAATTTTCGTATTGGGAACCAAACTACTAGGTCAAATGAGTCATTAATATACCCAGGAGTAATGCGGAACAGGTTAAGCTTTAAAACGCACGTCCAGTACACCAGCAAGAGGGCGTCCCAGATGCAAGCATCTCTTTCCCGGATTATGCCAAACATCGGTGGCCCTGGATATGCCAGAAGGATTCTGTTATCCAGAGTGGTCAGCACAATACTTCTGTACGCTGCACCGGTCTGGGCGGGGGCTCTTACAACGAAGGAAACATCAAGGAAGGTCTCGTCAGCATGCAATAAGAACCATTGCGGGAATGATTCCCATAGACATTCTCGTCAACGAAATGCAAAGGATCTACCTTAGACGAACAGTCAATCAACAAGAGGCCATCGTTACCAGAAGGATAAAGGAAGAGGAAGGGGCAACATCTATAGCACTGTGGAAAGCCCGGTGGGATAACTTGGCAAAAGGCAGATCGACCCACAAACTGATCCCCACCATCGACGTCTGGATTAAGAGAACACGCGGGGATTCGGCCACGATAGCTCGCTTTTCTGCCCTGCATGCCCAGATGAAGAAGAAGATACGGAGCACGCAATGTTCCACTACCCATTCCGCAGCTTATCAAGGTCAGACGACGACTGGTTGGAGACGTGTTAATTCGTAACGAGGGTACAAAACGAGCTGAGAAGAGTCATAGTGGCAAACGCATTTGATGATTTAGCATGAGTCCGTGGGGAGAGTGGTAGATGAGTAGAGGGATGTGGTTTAGTACGTAAGGCGCGTGGCACTGGAGAAACATATCCCGCGAATCGTGCATGCCAGTTAGTGGGGACTACCTGCATCTATGAATATTACACATCCTTCGGACGCAACCATAAGAAAATAAACCTAGCTTCTAACTTTGTATATATTTTATATACCTACCTATAAAACATACTTTTTTCCCTAGTATTGGAACCGCCAAAAATGTAAAACACAAAACTCAATCCTTTATTCTGGAAAATAAAAATCCACCACCGTAAATCAAATGTGCCTTCTTCTACACAAAGCTGGCAACACAAATCAGACCCAACATAAATATATTTTCTATACTAAGAGAAAAAATAAAAATAACATCATCAAGGGATTTTCAAAACGATTGCATTTTTGTTTGGGGAACAAGAAATCAATCATGCTTTTCATTCCAGCACTCGTATTACTGAGCATGCCAAGGATGCGGTCCCGAATTCTTATGAAATCCCAATTCCATGCCAATCATATTGTTTGCGGATCCCCAAATGGTTGAAAGGAAAATGTACACGTATACCCACGTGAGGGTCGACAACAGCTTTGTAGAAGGAACCCACGGATTTTGTGTGTCCATAATCGCAATATTTACCCTGGCAAAAATGGGTTGCCTTAGCCTTGATTTCTAAATGAAAAGAAACCGAGTCAATTGATTGCAGAATTTCATACGATGTGGACAAGGGAAACACTGTAAATAAATAAATATATAAATAATATAAGCCGCAAGAAACAATGATTGTTTCCTTGTATTTTCTTCATACTCGAATGCAACGACTGACTATAACCAAAATGGACAGTCAGCTCCTGTCTTCTGTGCACTTACCCGATTTTCTCGGAAATTTTGAAAGAAAGGACGATATTCTTTTGGAGGTATATTTGGGATGAAAAGATGGAACCTACAATACGGTATGCAGATTAGGCAGTAGGGTAGTTCGCGACAACGTCTTCTTCTTTCTTTCATTTCATTTAGTAAGAAGAAGAAAAAAACCAAGTGACAGATAAATTTTTTTTATTTTTTTAGATAAAAAAACTTGTAGGAAAACAAAACAGGTTCTATATGGCTGTAGCATAAATTTGTTCAAAAACTTACTGAACGGTTTATAACAAAGTGCAAAAACACAGAATAAAAGCATTTTAGAATTGAAAAATGATGGTTATCAAATGTATTAGGTAAAAGGAGAGAAGTTAAAATAATGGTAATTGTGCGCTTTTTAACAATATTTGAAGCAAAACACTACTCCCGCCATTATACCTAAACCGGCTTTGTTATCCTACAAGTTTTTTCGACGTTTGAACCAAAAAGATAGCAAATCTGTGACATAGGATGGACTTCGGGAAACACTCTGTCTGCAGTTATAACTTTAAAATATTCAAACATAAATATACAATGTTCTACAAAACGAACATTTTGAGTCAGCCTGCAATTATAGTTCGAATGGTATAATTGAAGGAAAACCGTCGATCTATATTGTGTGAAGGTAATATTGTGTAAAGACCAACATCTTGACATTGAAGGCACATGTGATAATAGTCTATCAAACTAGCGCAGTTTGGTTGACCAAGGTTTAACGCACTTGTATCGAATCATTCATACATGATTTATATTGTTTGACTCATGTGTGAGCATATGAACAAGCTGGTGGCTCTCCACTCTTCGAGTGAAAGTTCCAATCGAACCATAAAGAAGTACAGACGTACAGAATCGAAGTAACGTAGAGTTAATTAAAAGGAGAATTAAAAAATTAACCATAGTCGGGTTCTTATATGCTTTCCCGACTCTAAACAAAACATTGCTTCATTTCTCGATTATATACAATACTAGAACTCAAAATTTAATAATTATTGGTACCTAATTCTGAAGGAACTTTTTTAAATATCCTGCAGGTCAGTGGGTGTCAAAAATATACACTTTACTCCACCCCCTTGACATATCTAGCTTTTTCTATTTCGTAACAACCCCATGAATTAGCTCCGAAAATAATTGTACCTACGATAAAACGAACCACCCTGTAATGAGCAGTCAAGAGCTGTTTGGAGTTATAAGGGATAAGTAGTGCGTGGCATGCAAATCATTGAAGACCACTTAGCGGTCAATTAAAATGTAATTACGGTTGATGCGCAAAATGTTGAGTGTGCATCTTATTCTCATGGGAAAGTCGCAATTTGTTTAATTTAATAAAACAAACGCGCATTCTGCGAGCACATAATTAATTTTACCGTTGCAAGGGTATTTAAAAAATTACTTTAAACAATCACCAAGAAGTCGGTTGTTTGAAGTCAAGCGGTGCAGACGCTATATTCTCATTTGAAAAGATTTCTCAACAAAGGTATTGCTCAATATTTTTGTAAAGTTTATATACATATTTGCTGAACCCTAGTCTTATTTTCCAAAATTTTAATTGACAAAATCAGTTTAAAATTACCGATTTCTTTTAGACTACCTACATAAATGTGATATAAGATTTTCTATTCGATTTAATGGTTTATAGTTTTAAAAATTATTGAATGATTTTAAAAAAAAATGTGAAATCAGTTAAAACGTTTAAAATCAACTCTTTGGGCACTGAAAATTCACACAAATTCGATAAAAAAAGGAAACAGACAAAATTTGAATGGTTACCTTAAATATTTTGAAGGTTACAAACTGGCCACCAAAAATTATTGCTAGTACCGGCAATTAAATGTTAATGTTTAGAAGCCCATGTTTATCTCGGGCGTTAGCTACATAAATCCTCCCTAAATGTCATTTCCAAGAGGAGTGTTGCCCAACCACCAAAAATGGCGGTAAGGAATTTCGTAATAGGAGCGAATTTAAATAGGTACCCTATTGTTCAGCCTGGACCCTTACAGGACAATTTTAGTAAATTGTAAATGTTTTCTGACTTTATTCGTTGGAATACAACAACGCAAGTGGTTTCTAAGTTTAGCAAAGACAAATTTGTACAAATGTATGCACAAAATTGAAAAATATTGAATTTTTGTTTAATTTCTAAACACTTGAAATAGATATATGTACTTATACCTATATTTCGAATATTTTGATAAAATAAAATCGTTAGTGGTTTTCTCTGCTTTATCTTGTTTAACGGCCAGTGCTTGCTTTTTGATGGCCTTCCTTTTTACCCGACTGCGCACAGAGAGGGTTATGTGTTTCGCGCGTATCCTATGTACGTTCCATCGGGACACCCTGTGGTCTAAACGGCTTGACCGATTTTGAAGAGTGAGGTGTCATTAGATTCGTGTTCTTCCCCGGAGTGTCATAGGCTAAAAAGATAAAAAATAAAATAAATTTTAATTAAAAAAAAAAACAAAAAAACCCGACTGACTCTCGACACATTCAAGTACCTACCTATACCTTACTATTTGACAGTCGGAGGGTACTCAATACTCATATAAATTTGTTAGGCTATGTAGGTATATACTCTCCGATTGTCAATTAGTTAGATATAGGTAGGTACTTGAATGTGTCTTGTTCATATCTTTTTATTTCCTTATTTTACAGTCAGTCGGGTTTTTTGGTTTTATAAATTAACTTTTTTGTATTCATTCCTGAATTTCAGCCGTGGAAAATATACTATATGGGAGTCTTATCCTGTACTCTAGTACGAAGCAACAAGTCTATATAAATAACACTTTCTTTCTGGTACCTAGGTACTCATGAGATTTCATTCTCCACATGAGAGTGAATCGCGAACTGTGAACAAGCGAATATTCCTAGATTCTAACATTTGATTCGCAGTGGGGCCATAAAAGTGTGACGAACGGAATATTGCTAACACAATTTAAATTACATTTTTCCTTTGACCCTATTTTAATAAACTTGATTCTGTTTTGGAGTTCACATGAGCTTGATCATCTTTTCTTTTTTCCTTCTTTACGATGTCGTTTAAACATCTGAATAACTCACAATGGAAACGAAATATAATCGTGGAAAAGGGCTTCAGAAACCATAAATGACTAAAATTAATTTATTAGATCCATTTAAAGATATTTGGAAGTCTATAAATTTGAGTAAAGTGCTCCTCGGTATAGTAACTTCGAATGGGCTATAGCCATCTCCAATTGAACGTCACAAATATTTTATTTTTTAGGAAAAAACATATTGCGAGATACCAATAACAAATTTTGTTTTAGACTTTAAAGCCACTGTGAAGTGTTAACTACTAATATTTCGAGTCGAAACTACGAGTAAAAATATTTATTGCTAAGGCCCGTTATCTTTGTTGAAAAAAACAAACAAAAATTCATAAATCACAACTTATATACGACGCCTTTTGTTAATAATTACTCGTATTATTATTTCCGACATTCTGAACTGAAGAAACAAATTAAATTAATACAGAAAGCGAACAAGCAGGGCCGGAATTACTATGTTCCCTAGGCAATGCAAATGGTCGGGGCTCCTTTACCATTTCCTAACTTCTTAAAATACATTTTTTCTACCAAAATACAATTATATATTCATAATAAGGCTAATTTTTTTTAAGCTAAACTATGAACAAGTGAAAGGAAAGTATGTGTATTTTTTTCATTAAATAGGTAAGTAAATGAATATTTTTTAAAACGAAAATAAATTCACGGTCGAAAATTCTCAGAAATCGCAACTAAAGAACGAGTTTATCGAAACCTTGATTTTGATTGCCGTCCCCTCTCCTAATAGAATCGGTGTTAAAATCTCCACGAAAGGAATGGAATACAATTTCATAATAATTTAAAATAAAAAATCAGTGTCACTAAGGAAACAAATCTTCAAAATAAATTTTCGAAGATGAAACATTTTTAAATTTTTTTTCTCGGCGCGCGCCCCTTTCAGATGCGAGGCCCCGAGGCAATTGCCTTCACTACCTTATGGATATTGCGGCCCTGTGCACAACTTAGACATAGCCAGTGATGCCTATCCGGACCGAAGTTTTTATGCCTAAACCTTTCGGCTTATGCATTTTTTGTTAAAAATAAAAAAATTGCATATTTATTTTTAATGGTAGTACAACGAAACCAAAATGTTGGTCGATCGGTAGGTAACTAACCCTTTTTTTATTTCTGTAATTGAAGAATCATACAGAACATTTGGTATCCACTTTTTTGTATATATAATTTTGTTGGCGTAAGTTAAGTTGAAAATTGGAAAATTAATATGAGGAAGAGCTGTGAATGAAAATGATTGATGTGATTTTAAACCAAGTACCAGATTTATAAAATACAATATTTATTTGTATGGATTGATTGTTAAGGCATAATTATACCGCAGTTGGCATCATAGGTAACAGGGTGTATTATTTAAAACAGTTTAGTACACCTTTGACAGCGGTTTATGATTTATCAGAATCGCATCAAAAAAAGCTGGTGTGGAAATTGAGATGATAAATAATTTATCATTTCATAGCTTCACAGATCGGGAATTGACCCCCTGGACAAATGCGCGAGGGGTCTCAGGAAAAAAACACTTAATGTTTTTCCCACTTTTTCGAATTTTCCAGCCGTTTGGACTCGGAGTTGGTATATAATTGTAGGTCCTTTCCAATCGTTCCAAAAATAAAATTTCACTCAAAACGAATGGCTGAGTGAAGGACTGTGTCGCTTACGGACATGTTGCGCCCACTATTTACTTATATTTAATTCAACCATGAGCTAAAGCAGCACCGTATTTAAATTTATCGTAACCAGTTAGCTGACCACATACCTTAATTTAAATAAATTTAAAGGATTTAACTGAAACACTGGCTGTGGGCGATCTACCTCTAAACAACTATAGCTGCTATCCATCGATGGGGAGTTATCAAATCCACCCTGTTAATTGGTCTATTATTCCCAGTTGTTGTTTGCTTATGATCTGTACTTTGTATGCAAGGAATTATGGCATCCATGTTGTTAAACGAGCGAATATGGTGATATATTATTCAATATTTTTCGCCTCCCAAAAGCGATATTACAATTGTCCTTCCGGCATTCAACCATCAGTTGTAATTCAGCTCTTGACGCAGGGTAAAACCCGCTGTTGGAAGAGAAACGGCTTAAACAAATTTGTGCGGACTTATTCCTATTTAAAAGTATCAATAAAAGTAATTGGAATTCCTTTAAATTTCTTTGTTATTTAATCGTTAAAAAATGTAAAACACATCACTCAATCATTTATTGAGGCAATTTAGAATTTACCATAAAAAATTCAGCACCCTAAACCGAAAATTTGGCCAAAAGTAAATGTGCCTTCATCTACACACAGCTCTTCGTGGTTGCTGGCAACACAAATCTTACTAACCTATATATTTTCTGTACAAAGACAAGAAATACAAACAACGTCGACAAAGGATTTTCAAAACGATTGCATTTTTGTTTGGGAAAAAATAAATCAATCATCCTTTCCATTCCAGCGCTCGTATTACTGAGTGTATACCGCCCCGAATACTTGGACAAACACAGTTCAATGCCAATCATCTTGTTTGCAGATCCCCACATCGTCGAAAGGGAAATGTATGTACTTCCCTATTAGGGTAGACAACACTTTGGATTCGTAGAGGGATTCTGCTGATTTTGTACTAGATTTACGTGAGTATTCCCAGAAAGGAAAATAGCTTGCCTCGCGTGAGATTCATACGTCGATTACAGAGGGTCCAAGCGGTAATCCAAATCTTGTTCTGTGAACCGAACATTTTTTCGTGGTAGTCAATTTTCAGGACAAGGCACCCCTCAACACTGGCGCCCCCTGGAACCAGCGCTGCCCCCTTGCTACAATTGTAGCGTTTGTACTACATTTTGTTGTTCAAAAAAGTGAGTACGTACAATTATTAATTGCGTACTTTGTACTACAATTCTTCACACTTCAAAAATAATAATAAAAAAATTATTAAACTATGTTTTTTCCCAACGCTTGGTGTTACTACAACCTGACAAACTGTATGTAGTAACAATGTGTTAACATTGTGCGTTCTCCCACATAGCAGTGCCACTGCAGAGCGTTATTTTTCTAGTTTAAATTTAATTAAAAATGACACAAGAAATAGTTCGAATATTGATACGGTCGATGCAATACTGCAATCCAAGGAATAAGTCAGGGATCAGGGAAATGTATATAATCCGCCTGAATCCTTATTAACATACCTATGCAAAAACTTTTTTTTTTATCACAATGCCAACCATTATCCAAAATAATTTTTAAATGTCATATAGTTCTTATTTTTCTTTTTGATTGCAGGTAGGTACTATGTACCAACTTAGTAATATGAAATATTAATTTTAGTTTCTGTCATTATTTTTCGAGCTGTGTTATTATATGTATTTAATTTTTTTCTGAATTGTTTAGTTATGCATTTATGTGAATTTACTTAAAAAAATCATAATGAAGTAATTATTCGTGTTTTTATTTGTTGTTTTCAAATTGTACTACATTGTACTACATTTTAAAATCCCCCGTACTACATTTTCGACCTCTTGGGGGGGCAGCGCTGCCTGGAACCCATCGAAAGGCCGTAATTGCTGTGAATTAAAGTTCCAAATTCTGCATTGCACTTAAAGCCATAACGACCTTTCGACAAAAAATTCTGGTTTATAGACTTTAATAAAAAAAGTCTTGAAATTTGATGGTCTTAGCCCTAACGCTAAAATTTGGTCAGTTGTCGATCTTGAGACCTTCACACAAAAAAAGTTGTTTTGCCTCAAGAATTGTTTTCTTCGAATAAGACTTTTTTTCTTAGATCATTCATAGGATTTGTTTACCCAAGAAACTGTTTGCTTTAATAAATAATGTGAAATCAGAGACAATTTTCTTTAATTAATAAATTATTCCTGAAATCAAGAACAATTATTCTTGATCAAAGAAAGTAAAATGTCGAATACGGAATGTGACTTTAAGAAATTTTTTTTTATATAACTTAAATTAATCTATATAAACAATATTATTTAATGTAATAAATTATTTTATCTTTTCTCCTTTAACAAATTCTATAAATTGAAAATGATAAGAAATTTATTTTCTGTTTTTGACCCTTCATCTAGAATTTTTAATAGGGTATCTAATCCTAGTTTTTAATTAAAATTTTATAGCTTTTTTTATTTAACAAATTGTTATTCTTAAATCGTGAATTTATTATTCAGCATACATTTATGACGAAATATGTCCACCAAACCAAGTGTGGGGTCAGTTGGACCAGGTGGATTTAAGTAGACGGTTTTTATATGTATCTTTTGTTATTTGGAATTCCTAGAATGCGAACGTACAAACGTGTAACGGAGAGAGCCACAGCTGGTAGAGCGCAGATCAATACAGCTATTGCAGCTGTTCTTTCGAAAGAAAAATCTTTGAGGGAAGCCACGTTAGAGTTTAGAATACCAAGAACAACACTAAGAACATATCTTATTAAAAATAAATCGCAAGAAAATCCCCGTATTGGTTATGTTGGGCCGATGCAAGTTTTTGACGAAGAAAAAGAGGTTTTGCTTAAAGAGTATTTGCTTGTACTTTATGGAACTTGTTTTTCAACTTTTCAGGGCTTGGTCCAACTAACCCCACACACTGGTCCAACTTGCCCCCCCTATAGGGGCTAGTTAGACCACTTGGACTTGGTTCATTTAGTGAACATTAATCATCTGCGGTTACATATTTTCAATTTTATCAAATTTATTTTAGGAGCTAGAGGTTCATTCTTTCTTACGAAACTAGTTTCATAGTTATATATTGAATAGTTTGATTTATATGAGACTTCAAGTAAAAAGTGGTCCAACTATCCCCGCCCTACCCTACTTACTTATTTGGATAATTATAGAAATCATTTTCTTCAGTCAAAACAGAATTCATAACTAAATGGAAATAAAATTATGGAACTGGAATAAAATTTACTTTTTTTAAAAAAAAAAAACAAGTTATGGAGTTATTCCATCAATTTAATATCAAAATCGGTTATAAGGAACTCATTGGAACTGATGAATTTGTTCGTTATATCCGGTGTTTCGTTGTAACCGATTTTTCATTTTTTGTTCTTTGTTCTGAAGTGCACAATTTTTTTTTTTTTTGGTAAATCTTTTATTTTATTTATGAGTGAGGTGCAAAGTAGTTTGTCATTTTTTGGTGTAGGCATTATTGTTTTATGAACTCTCTTTCTATTTTCAACTCCATTTTGGTCAAAAATTCTTCACAACCTTGGTCAAAAGTATCAGTCAACAAAACAAACGATTTCAAGGTATTGACAGCCTGAAGTTCATCTTCAATTTCACTCGAATCATTTCAGTTTCTGTAAGTAAAAATGATGCAAAATGTTTTTATACTGTCAGAGAAAAGACTTAAAACTCTTCTGACTCTTCATTTTCATTGTCATCACTTTTAACATTTTCATTTTGAATAGACTCAATGATTTGTTCGTCGGTTAATATTTTTTTATTTGTTTATGTGAAAGGGGTTGCTGTAGGTACTGCGACATTTTGGTCTATTGTACTCCCTGCTTACGAATCTGTGAGTTCCCCTCACATTGTAATTCCTTTCGGAAACGTTTTTGAGGTTCTTATACTCTCGTTTCTCCTTGGCGGCGGAAGAAATCCGTCCTATAGCACTCTCCCTAGTCCAGTTTCCCTTAAGAATCTTACGATGACAGCTGGCTTCAGTGGCAGTATTTCCTCATTAGATAATTGGTAGTTGGTACTTGCCCAAGTATTTCAGCCTTTTGCGAGTCAGTGTCCCACATGACCCCAGCATGTGTTCTGGGATTTCACTGGACTCATCGCAGAATCTACAGATACTTCCTTCAGATTTACCCAGTTTCCTGAGGTGTTCATTGAGTCTACAATTATTTTTACTAATGCCGATGTAAGCTTGGAATCTTTTCCGATGGTATTGCCCCAGAAGTTTCTTGGCCTGCCTCATGCCCTGAGTGTTATGCCAGGTGATTGCCCTCATTTCTTTCACTAGTTTCCTAAATTCTCCTGTGAGGGTGTGATCCCCTATTCCGCAGAATGGTTCAGGACCTATGAAAGCTTCAGATGCTCCCTTACTTGCTGGGTAGTTGGCCATTTTATTACCTTCATGGTCAGGCACCCAACCAAGGGTTCGTCGGTTAATACCTCAAAATGTTTTTGACCACATTAACCAAATCTTCAAAAGTGCATGAATCAAAAACGTTCTGATATGACTGAATATTAGTAATGCAGTGACTCAAAGGCCAATTGTCTTCAGCTTCGAACTCAGTTTCGATTGAATTATCAGGTTCTTGATAGTTGCTACAGACACCCTATGACAAGATCTGGAAATCAGTAGAATGGAATCTAAAAAAAAAATCATTACATGTGGTCCACCTTGTTTTTCGATGTTACGAATTATGTTAAGTACTTGAAGCTTTCTGTAAGGCTCTTTTAGCGATCTGATTATACCCTGATCCATTAGTTGTTTTAGGTGTTAAAAACACAAGCTTCATAGAAGTAAGACTATCAATCTTTGGATGTGCAGAGCAATTGTCCACTGTTTCGTCAACTGTCTATCCCAATTTCTTAAATGTTTTCTTTTTCGAATATGTCTGATGTGTTCCAGGTTCGTTTATTGGACTCGTACAATTATGGAAGCTTCTTGACATTTTTAAAGCACCTCGGGTTTTTTGATTTTCCAACAAGCAACAACTTTTGTTTAGCAGTTCCGGTCATATTAGCTCCTACAAAACTCGTAATTCGTTCCTTTGGCGTTTTTCACAGTTTTATTATGTGTTATTTTGTAGAACAAAGGCTTCGAGCCATGAAATTATAATAGGTTTTTCTACAATTTTGAAAACTCTACGTTTAAAAGTTATTTAAAAAAAATAATTAACTTTTGTTTTTGTATTTAATTTCAAACCGTTCGTAATAAGAGATAATTCGTTAAAAGCGATATTCGGCTAGTACAATTTGTATGAACAGCTGCAGGGACTTCAAGATAAGTTCGCAATAACCGATATTTCGTTTTAACCGATTTTGACTGTATTTCGAATTAAATGTTACCTTAAGTTATAGTGTTTTTGTTTTTTATAATATTCATGTTGAACTTCCAAGTTTTCGTTGTCTTCAAGCTTTAATGCGGTGCAGGAAATATTTTCTTTGGATAAATAATCTGTTTTTTTTTCTGTTTAATTGAAAAATAATAAGTAATAAATATAATAATAATGTTTACAAAATAAAATCAATATATACCTAAGAAGAATCCACGACAAGTTCAAGTACTTATTAAACTAAAATAACTTTCCAAAATTATAGACGAGACTTTTATCTTTTACAACACTTTACACTCGGTCTTATTTAGTAAGAAGTGGGCTTAATGTTTATACTATGCAATTGCAAACTCGAAGCAAGGCAAACAAATGTGCTCATGCGCGACTTCTTTGAAACAGAAAATATTGGATTATAAGAACCTGGTTCTAATTTGTAGTAAATATGAATCGAGCAGATCATCGAGTTACTTTAAGATAATACAAGAGATGTTTTTTCTATTCGTCCTTGTTTCCTGTATACTAGAAATTGGTTCTTGTATGTAGCGTATACGGAAGGACAATCCAAAAAAGTGACCTAAAATGATGAGTGAATTTCTTCTGCTGGTCATGTTTAACTCGATATATGAATTTGTTTCCTATAAGCAGTAAATATTAGGTAACCCTTAAATAAAACTCTCCCAGCAACTTCTCCTCAATGATATAAATCTAAACAAAAGGCGATAATCTTTACACATTCCATCTGAAATAATTATGGTGAAATTAAATCATATTTTCTTAATAAGTTTAGAAAAAGTCTTCTAAGCCGTTGCAATTATTATTGATATTTGAAAATCTGTACTAGTTAAAAATTAAGCTCAAAATTCATAGTATCAAATAACTACTTCCCGATTTCAGAATATATTTCTTAACTTTGCTATACAAAATAAAAATTAATTTCTAGATTCTAGAATTAATTTTTAAATTCAATTAAATGCGAATAAAAAAGAATTTGCTAAATTTTTAATTTTCTCGATTCAAGGAACGAAATTCCTTTTTGCACCATTTTTTATTGCAGGCTCCGTTTACCACATCTAAGTATCATGCCACGTCCAGCTGGAGATTATATGGCATTCCAAAAGAACATCTTCTACATTCTGTTTTTAGTGAAGTTCCCCTTCATGTCAAACGAAACACCCAAGCCTTTTATTTATCTCTGGGAATGCATATCCTTGGTAACTGTGATTCTGCCGCTGCACATGGCGATCTGCATTACAAAAACCGTTTACGACCAATTCGATATGGAAACTATAACCACAGTTGGTATTGAAGCAGTATGGTTCTACTTTAGCTTCCTGGTGATGCTCCATCTCAGAATACGACGAAACGATATAGTTCTGTTGCTGATGACGATTCAGGAGACTTTCAAATGGCGATCACCAAGGGGTGAGTGATTATTAAACAACTGGACCAAGAACACGAATGATACAATTTTTAAGGTAGAACATACATAACTATGGATAAGGTCTTTCGGATTGGAAAATACATTTCAATCTTCTGGCAGTGTTTTCCCGCCTCATTTATATTCCTGACCATTGTAGTGGCGTTCATAATGCAACCTTCCATGCTGCCCGTTCCAACGTGGTACCCGATTAACCACGATGTAAGTGTCATCAAATGTTCATTGCAAAGTGCGTAGGTATATTCTGCATCTTTCAGAATCCTTACCGGTTCGCTCTTGCGTATTTCCTACAAGTCTGGGCTAAAATGGTGATGGTTTTCTGCTTCGCCAGTGGAAGCACGTTCTTCATATCCTTCAGCATGATGTGCATTGGGCAGTTCAATATCTTGCGATGCTCATTGAAGAATCTTATCTACACAAGTGGACTTTATCAGAGGTGTGTATTGTGTAGCCATGTTGTAAAATAGATTTTTAAATAATGTTTCCGCACAGATTTCCCGAGACAATGAACAACATCATTGACTGGACAGAGCATGCCGGCGAATACTCATTGGCCCACGAACTTGAGGACACTCTGCCATCCGAGCCAAGGTTTCTCTTGAAGCCGTCCGACTTAAACAGCAGAGATCTGAGCCCAGAAGAAATAAAAAGCTTCCAGGACGCTTTAAGGAGTTGTGTTCAACACCATCTGGATATTGTGAACATTTGTGTCATGATGGAGCGCTTCCTTAACGGCTTCGCATTTCTTCGTGTTGCCGAGCTGACCCTGCAGATATGTTTCGTGGCCTTTATGTATGCAAAGGCTAGCGGTGTAAGTGTGATCGTAGTTGTAGCTGGAACTATAGTCTAAGAACTGTATTTTCGTTTTGTCCTAGATGGACAACCTTCTCCTACTGGCTATGACGTTATTTGACTTGTTCCTGCTTACTTATCCATCTGAGTACATTCAATTTCTGAGTAAAGCTGTTGGCCCATCACTGATGCTCGGTCCTTGGTACTTAGTTTCCAAGCACTTTCGAAAGGATTTCATTATCATAATGGCGTATTCAATGCGACCGATTGTTTTCACTGCTGGGAAGATTTTGGTATTAAATACTGAACGTTTCCGATCGGTGAGTAGATGCATTTAAGTACTTTAGTAGCATTTTTAATACTTTTCCAGTTTAACTTACAAATTTTACTGAAAATCTCTTTTTTTATAAACTTAGTAAACTTTTCTGTTTGTTTAGGTTGTAACCGCAGCCTTTTCCTACTACACCCTGCTGTCGAGCTTTGATAGTAAGTAGGGGAGAGTACTGTGGAAGTGGATCACTGATTCGGATGGTCTGGTAGCACTGAAAAGTTGAATGTCTTGTGTATGCTGTTTTGAAATGTTTAATTGCATATATATATAAAATAAATCTTGCAAGAAATAAATTGATTTAAACACTTAAATTGGATTGTTGTAATTTGAGGTGAAAGATTAAAAGGGGTTTTCCCAATTTAGTGTTGTCGAGTCAATTTATAATGGTCCCGTGGCATTGTCAAAACACGGATGTCTAGCAAATACCAAATTTAAGGCTCGTGAGAACTTTAAGCCTATAGTAATGACATTAAGCTACAATTAAGCAACCTTTGCTTTGAAATTATATCTGGAAAATTGTATCACAAAGCCAAATTATAAATTTATGAAACTCGCTGTTAACTTATTCATCGCTTGTTATCCCAGCTAATTTTTTGTCGTACGGAAAATAGAATTCCTTATCTGTGTATTAAGAGTTAGCTAAAATCAACTGCACAGCTGGTAGGTTTGGAAACGCTTTACAGCTGACCAGCTTTGTATATTTTTATGAATAACTTTGTATCGTTTTAAAAATAAGAGAGAACCAAAATTTAAAAATCTTTTGGTCCGTCGTGCATGCTGGACACCTTCAATCTTGATCCGGGACTTGTCTCAAGCACTGCATCATTGTAAACGTAGTTTAATAGTTAGGACCTCTCCTGAAGCTGCGGAGACTTAAAATGAATTATTTGGAATGTCACTTTGTGACTGCCCGGAATACTCGTTACAACCGGTTGGTCGATCTAACCAGAAAAAGTATTGATATAATGGGCGCAATAAGTCCTTTTATAATCCTATGCTTAAAATAGGTCCGAATAACCTTTATAGACTGACGTTTATAAGCACTATGGCAGTGGACAAATCCTTATGGTTGGATTTTGTCGATGGTTAAAGCTCTTTTCTGTAACCACTGAGCCTCTGCCAACAGCGCGGTACCCCTAACCGGAACTTAAACATTCAATAATAGTTGCTAATGCTCCTCACTGTCAATTTTCGCCTATAGTCAAAGTCAAAATTTCCTAGATTTAGTTGATTAGACTAATTATTTCATAAATTAAATAAATAAGTTTATATAAATTCCATTTGTTTGCAATTACTTAGTCTTTTATCGGTCGAACATTTCTAGACCTCTTATGGAATCTTTGACATCAGACAGGCTTATTCTATAGGTATGACCATAACGAGATGAATGGATCTAGTTTGACAACTTCAATTTTACACTACGGAGATACCACTGATATTTTTAACCCGGTAACAGATGAGACAGGGTTTTTAAAAGCTCTCTCTTGACAATCGCCCGGACTTCTGCAATGAAGTAAGCTCCCCGTGGCGGCCATTTTGTTTTGGTGACGTTTGTCTATCATTCAGTCACTAATGCCAAACAAGCATAGTCCAAATGATAAAATTTCATTATCAAAATGAGTGTTCTTCAGTGTAAAAGTTGCGACCAATTCACGTCCGAAGTATAGTCGCCCTTCAATGTTTGGGGTCCAAATTTAAAACTCGGTTTGGTAAACAATCAGCTGTAAGTCAAAAGAAACGGCAGATCGGTCGAGAAAATTGGCGCGGTCTGTGAAAGTGTTCAGGATAACCAGAGGCAGTGCATTCCTCGCCGTACACAAGAAATCGGCCTCTCACAGACCTTAACTTGGCGAATTTAGCGTCACGTTAGAGCCGACAGACGTACAAGATCTAACCGACTTAGAAGCTCAAAGTTAATGATCACGAACAACGCAGTTTTTTCGCTGACTAGGCTTCGGGGCGTTCGGAAGAGGACCCCAATTTTAGTCGAAAAACTATCGCATTTTTGAAGGAGTGGCTAATAAGCAAAATTGCATAAGACGACGCAATGCAACCACAAAAAGTGACTGTGTGGATTTTGGTCAGGGCGGCATCATTGGTCCGTATTTTTTTGAAAATGACGCTGGTGAGAATTTTGTTTTCGTGGTTTCCTAAAGTCACAGAAGGCGCAGTGCTTAGTGTGTTGGACTACTAGACGAAGGGTCCCAGGTTCGGTTCCCGGAAAACACATTAATTACATTTTAAGGATTTTTCGACTGCGCCACAACTCGCGAACATCTTGAGTCATGACTATAACTGTCATGAAAGATCTTCTCAATTGGCCGTTTGGATTCGGCATAAAATTGTTGGTCCCAAAAATGATAAACTTACACAAAAACGAAAGGTGAGGAGCTAGGCCTAGGGTCCTTTCGGGCTCTACCCACTATTTTTTTTTCCTGAAATCTCAAGTCTGCACCAATTAGCCGTAATCGATTAAAGCTAACAAAACCAATGCTCAAATTATTTTAAATTGGACCACTCGGTTACGTGCCGCCGTATAAACTGCAGCGGATATTTGAACGATGATATATTCCATACGTAAAGGCATATACGTGGGTCTTTCAAATAAAAAAAGAATTTCGTTAATACCTCACACAAAGCTTGTTTAATTCAATTTCAACAGCGACCAGTCCTTATTGAAAAACCCTTTAGATTGTTGGCACACCCATACATTTTTCAATATTTTAAGACTCAAATGTGGTCTTGAATGAAAATAGTTCTAATAACCCCACTATTTTTCATGTCATGACCCTTACTTAGATAAAACAGGCACGCCCTCCTAAACGAAACAATTTCGGTATCAACTCCGCCTTGTTGATTTCTTGGACAATGTGAACCCGAATTGTAATTGTTGTAAATTCAATAGGCACAACATCCGTAAACATAATAAATATTTTAAATGCACACTCTTTTGACAGGCAGCTGCTGACACGTTACCTGGATTCGGTAATTGGTACTTTTGCTTTGGTAAACCAATCCAAAGAAACGTCAATTGAATCGTTTAAATAAATAATTCGATTTCGATGGCAGGTACGTATTTCTCTTCTATGAAACGAAATATTGGGCCTTAGCAACTAATTATCATTTTTAACAGTCACACTAAATATTTTGTAGGTCACAATATGCAATTTTGTATGAAAAATTTTGAGTTGGAAACATTTTGCCTGGACACTAAAAGTAATTATTACTGTGCCGTACTAATATTATATTTTAGTCTAGACTTAAAGTTTAGGGAAGGTCACAATTGCGAAATTTGTACGGAAAATATAGCCATAGTGAACTACCAAAATTTAGAGTCGAAACTAAAAATGTTTATTGGTAAGGCCCACTATCGTGAAGAGTTTTCCAAATATTCTCTCACTTGATGGTGCGGCCATCTGTGACCTCAAATGTGTCTGTCGAGGCAGATCCATTCGTAAGTACTTGTCCCATTCTGGACAAACCATACCGAGATCACCAATTTCGGCCAATTTCCAGTTACTTGCATACTAGCTATATTTTTACGGAGTGCTCACGATTTTGTGCGCAAGTACCGTTTCATAGAAATTCGTATTGACAAATGTCACTTAACTTCAAAAATTCCGGCTCACCAACACACTCGCATAAAACATGAGCCACTTCCGTGTGCAAATTTACTGGCAGGTCATAGAATGTTATCCGTTTAATTTGAAATTTACGTACGGATAGTAGTTTATTTAAGGAATAAGTGTACATTTGCTTTAAATATTCATGAAAAGTTATCAATGTAGATTGGTTGAGGGAAAATAAAAACATTTTGAGCAAATTTTCTTCATTAATTAAGAAAAATTTACACACAAAATCAAATTTAATGATATCCAAAAGCGGAAAACACACAACCATGTTACTCCTACTATGTTGCTAGTGTATAGAACATCTACTTTATTCAGTTTATTAATCAAACAAATCAAATCATTCGACTTAAAAAAATATATAATAACTAACCAATAGCATTCAATTTCAATTTCAATTACAATTTTTAATTTTTATTTTATTATTATTATTATTATACAATATTAAGGCAGATTAAGATAAATATCTTTTATAGTACATCTACATAGAGTTCAGTAATGTTAAAGTGTGGTATTCCCGAACTTTATCACATTTCCCCACGGTTGGCAGCGGTTGGCAGCATTTATTTTTATTTTGTGTGAAAATGGCGGAATTTGAAAAAAAAAAAAAGTAAAAGTGTTATCATCGGCCTGACCGATGCTTTGATACCCTCCACTGCATACAAGTCATGTAAATTGGTTTTGTATGGGAGGTACCAGAACTACTTGACCGACAGAGCCCAATTTTAATATAAACCTGACGACGATAAAAGTAAGTCCTCTCACAAAATTTCACTTGCCTAGGTCGACTTATTTCGAGGCTATTCTGTTTTTAACAGACAAAGAGACACATGGGCTTAATATTGATTTTGTATGGGGGGTACCCGAACTACTTGACCGACATAGCCCATTTTGAATACCAACCTAAACGACAGACAGACAGACAACCCAGCATTGTGGAGTGAAACCAAAAACTCTCAAGTTTTTCTTTATAAAATAATAGCTGACCCGCGAACTTTGTTCCGCCTAAAATCGTTAATGTAATGCATATAATAATTCCAAGTATGTACATGCTGCTTCATATAATTCGGACAATTCCAGTTCTTTATTCAAATTAAACTGAAGTACATATAACAATGTCGACATTTGTCAATCAAACAGCAATGATTGACGTGTCGGCCAACATTCCGCTATTCCGACACTTGAGCTAGCCACATACAATTGACCATTGGAATTCAAGATTGATCCCACATACATACAGCGATTGTCACTGCGGCTTATTAATTATTGTCAAAGCGAAAGCGACACGTACAAATTTAAAGCGCGTAGATAAATTTCAAATCGGTGGAATACGAATTCTTACGAATTTTAACTCAATGCCGTTCCTTAACTCGAAAAATTTGTAATAGAGAGAGCAATTTATTACTCCTCCACTGAGAATCTTACGAATTTTTACTAAACAAAAAAATAATTGGAGAATGTGGCACCGGACAATTGACACATGTTTTGGAATTTGTTGTCCTAAAAAAGGTGGGCCAAAAGAGATCACCCTATTGGAAGATGTTCTTATTTTAGCAAATGGCCGCCAATGTCAGATCTGTTTATATACACTCCCCAAGAACGCGGAATAATCGTGTCTATTTTTTTGTGTAACAATTCGTCCGTAGTTGTGGCGCAGCACGAATTTCGTCGCCGATTCCACGGCCGTCCGACACCGACTGCGGAAACACTGCGCCGTTTGCCAACCAACCTTGAAGAGTATGGGACCACACGAGACGTTGCGAAGAGTATAGCTGGCCCCGGAGCGCCCGTTGATCGGCCGGCTTGAGTTCTTGTGTTAACTGAATTTTATTAGCCTTAAGACCCAAGTCTTTATGCAAAATACGGTGTAATGACGTTTGTGGAATGCCCAATTCCAACGAAAGACGAGGAATGGACAAACCTGGGTTTTCTTCAAACACTTTGGGCTACAGCAGCAGTATTCTCAGTTGTTCTTGAGCGACGTGCACGGGTTTTATTCTTCACATCACTAACTTGTCCCAACAGCTCGAATTTTTCCACCAATTTCTGTATTGTGGTTCGATAAGGTGCTTCACGACGACCAAAAAATGCTTTTGTTTTGCGAACTGTTAATGCAAGATATTCACCATTTTTGTAGTGAATTTTAATAATTTCAATGCGTTGTTGAAGCGTGTAACGTTCCATTTTTAGTAATGGCGTAGTTTCTACTTGTCAAATGTCAAAGAATAAAAGCTTCAAAAGTGACAGCTACCGAAATAGCGGGTCATTCACAGTAACACCTCTCATTGGAAAACCCTTTAGAAAAAAAATGACAGCCAAACAACATCGGATGAGAAAGTTCGTCCTCCTCCACGAAGGGACAATCTCCTCTACGTAATTTTAAATGCTGTGTTGCTTTTTCCTTTTCTCGAATGCTTGTAGTTCAATCAGTACCAATTCTTCCACATACTGGGATTTACCATAAACAAGTTCGAGTAACTGCAAATCACTTTCATCGCTGGACGAATCAACTAATATTGTTAATAAATTAAAATTAGCCAAATCTTCGACTTTATCAGACATTTTAACGACTTTTCGTACTACTTTTTTGAATTTTTGAATTCGTTGAAAGCGTTTCCTAACTTTTTCGTCAGTGTCCCTCTCTGAAAGATAACTTATCCCCAACACAGCCATTTTGACAGTCTTTTCCATTCTTACAACGAAAGTGAAAGAAGAAACTTAGCCTTTGATTTACCTCCTTATAACTTCACTGACAATTGATTTGAGAGTCTTCACAATCAAACGCTTTCCGTTACTAAGTTTCGGTTGATGTTGCGCAACAAAATTATGGCTGAGCCGGTTTTCTATTTCGAATTGTGCCGAAACGAAAACAAATGCAGTTGGTTAACGTCATTCTTCACAATGCAATTTCGATAGATATCTGACCGCACGCAATATAAATAGAATCACAATTTTCTCCATCCCAAACAAAATTTAATTTTCAGAAATTCCCTCTGAAAGAAGACAATTTCTCATTTTCACGGCTTAGAATTTTCGGGTAAAAAATGCAGAGTGACATATCACAGTTATGCGACACTTCACGTCAAGGATGGTTTCCATTCTACGAGAAAAATTCCATAGGACAACGACAGATTGGAAATTTGATGAAGATAACTTGAAATAGCTTGAGAACACATTTTAAAAATAATCGTGGAAATACCATCGGGCCTGGGACTTGAATTGTGCTTGTGACAATCAAGAACAAAGAAACTGTCGTGAAAACTTAAATGCAAGAGGCCAATATCAGTTCTGTAGCTTGCATCAAACTAGATGCATTGGGCAGACATTGGGTACAAATATTCAAAGTAAATATAAACATATTAACGGTCTTTATTTTATTTTCTATTTGAATTACGTAATTTTTCTGTAAACATTTACTTAGCTCAAGAAAGTCTTTACGCAGTTTGTCAAAATGTTCATAGTTCTCGGGACCACTGAACTTTTAAACCTTACCGGTTGTATGAAACTTCAAATGAAATTGTTGCATGAAATCCATTGGAAAAATCATTTTCCAACTTATCTTCCACTAAAATGAGTAAAGGTCCCAATTGAACTTGGGAGCATTAATTCATTTGCAAGAAACATGTTCGCAGAGTTGCCGAAGGTGTTTAGAAAATTCCCCCATCCACAAGCAGTCCTCTTATAGAGGTGATGTAAGACACAAATCCTAATGGCTTTGGTGGAAACTTTTCACTAATGGACGTAGATAACGGTTGCTTAACTTCGAAGTCGTTATACAGAAAAGTTGGTTGCTGGTGGCAAAATGTTCGCGATTTCAAGTGTATTCGGCGGCATATCCGCCCTTTCGGTTCCATTGTCCTGGCATCTGCTAATAAAAATTACTTCTAGAAGTTTGTAGTGCGGACGGTTAAAAGGTGTAATTGGGTGAAGTCGACATTGCAATTGTGAAGTCGGCGGTACAGTTGTATATCCGACGAAGGGGCAAATGTTACTATTTGAGAGGAGAAAGGTAAGAGCTTGCTGGGGACAATAGCCTTTGAGTATCGTGGACCGTTTGGGGAGGTCGTTTTAGAGGTGTTTTGGACAAGCTTTCTAACAGATCTCGCCCAGGTACTGCATCCCAGCCAACATTGCATCGATGAATATTAAAATAGAGCTACGTTAGAAGGAGCTTGCTTTAAGTGGCTTCAATCTTCTGTTTGTACTCGAACTTTCAGAGAATCTAACTCCAACTAAATTAAACCTAAAAAACACAAACCAATAGTTATTGTTTAAAATGTTTATTGACAAAAGGAGAATATGGTGCAAGCGGTGCATATAGTACGAATAATTGAAAAAAAAAACCGAAAGTGCCTATCGAGTATGAGTGCGTTTATGAATTTCTTTACGAATGCGCTGACAGAATGCTTAGCAAAAATAAGCAAGATTGACTTTAATATTGGATCACATGGGCGATGGGACCATTGCAACCTAATCGATGTTCAGCTGCCTGAAGGAGCCCTCAACTCCGAACAGATCGTCGGAGGTCTTGGGTGCTCCCGGACGCAGTGACTCATCGGCCTTGGAGTTCTCCTGCTCCTTGAACCAAGGTGTATACTCGGCTAGCTTTTCCTTCCATTGCTGGTTGAAGTCCATGATACTGCCGATCTCGCCACCATACTCATTGGGCAGCAGCTCCTTGGGCACCGTCTTGTACAGGCTCTCCATATCGCTGTGGAAGATGATGCGGCTGCGGATCTTCTCGGACAAGAAGGGCTTCACAAAGTTGAAGATTGTATCGACCAGCGGCGAAATGTTGATCACATGGACTTCTTTAACTTTGACCGGATACGCTTCCTGAACAGCGATGAGGAACTTTTTCACAACCGATGGCGAGAACTTGGCAAAGTTGGACGCTGTCGCAACAGCCGCGTCCAGAATGAAAATATCTCCGGCGATACCTTCGCACTCTTCCAGCAAGCGGACATCACCGATCATCAGGGCAACTTTCATGGCGTCGTTCACCTGGTGTGGCTGGAAGTCGCAATCGATCGCACGGATGAATGTCACCCGCCGTCCATTGGGCGTTAGGCCGGGCAGTGTGGGACAGTGCCTGGGGGAAGAAAATGAGCCATCAACGAAAATAGTCATCGTGTGTGCGTACAAGCAACTTACACATAATCTAGGACCACAGCCAGATTCTCCTTTGTAATGTCCCGGTCGGAGAAGAATTCGGGCACAGCATTCCTCATGGTGTAGTACATGTCGAGCTTCCGCTTGACCTTCTCCAGGCTGAACTTGCAGCCGCGCAAGAACGTCCGCAGACGTCCGTCGTCCATGTCCTTTGGCAGATGCGGTTGAGTCTGAAGCCAGTCGCGAACCAGACCAATATCGCGATCGATGTCGGCGGCATTGTCGGGCTCACGAAGTTCCTCGCGAATTGACACACGCTGAGCTGGAGTTGGCTGAATGAGAATCATCTGCGGAAGAGAAAGAGAGCGAGAGATGCAGTGAGTTATGAAATGTCAATGAAGTAATTCACTGGAAAGATACATATTGCCATATAATGGTAATGACTGCTGTGACTAAAGCATTTCATGGGCCTAGTGCCTGTTTTGGGTTATCCAATGTACACAGAGACAACCGGATAAACTTTCACTTTCATTTCGCATTAAGAGCCCATTGCAAATAACCGTACAACAAACGGAAGAGCGCAGAAGGTGAAGTTTTGTTACGTAAAACTTTTGCCATATTGCAGTTCGCGAAGAAAACAGCAACACAAAACTCCACTGAACGATGCAAGCAATGATGCTGTGTGTGTGCGCAAAACAGCCAACCAAAGGCGGCTTAACAAAGTGCACAAAGTGTAAATAAAGTTGAATTACGCTGTCGTGGTAGCAGGTTTTCCTATTATACAGTTCTTTTTTCTTTTTCTTTTTCAAAACCAGGTCCGATTGAATGGAAAAGAAAATGTTTGCAATACCGCAATTTCCAATTTTTTGGTTATGAGGTGGAGATACTACTGAATCGGTTTGTAAGAGTGTGTGATTTGATTGATGCTTGGAAATAGTTCACAGTTCATTGCATATGTGAAGTTTTATAGCACGATGGGGGGAGCCAACGAAATTATTTCATTTAGTAAAAGACTTTAAATTTAAGTGGACTACTGGCATCACGCCCTGTGATGGCAAATTGCGTACCTTGGACATGTGAAACGAATAAAGCTGCTCCCGGACAGTGAAGCTAGAGCACTTTGTCAGGAGTAGTATCCCCTGACAAGCTTCAGACAGTGAGTATAGTCACTACTGGAAACTGGGCCATCAAACTGTCTTGGCTCCATTACCGGGCCCCTGTGATGAAAATTGTACTGAAAACTAAAAAAGGAATAGTAATTTTCGGCAAGTATAGAGCCACAATTACACGTGTCGTTTTTCGTGGCAAATTTTGACATGCAGCCGTTACAAAAATTCGGCTATTAGGTGGTCACTCGTGTGTCTCTTGTGAGAGTGCGACAGCTCGAGTGACCAGACGCTTGACACAATTAGGGACAAATGTTACGTCGACAGGTTAAAATTTGGCATGCAAAGTGCAATCACAGCTTAAGCCCAAACATACAAAGTTAATATTTCATTTAAGCCAAGAAAATGTAATTTTATTAGATTTAACTAAAATAAGCTCTGATTTATTTAAAAAAATACAAATAGTATTAATAGTACTGTGACTTGAGAATACTAGCGTACTCCAAAAAGTCAAATAGTATTGAATTCAGTACAATAGTAAGCGTTTTTGAAAATTAAATGTTGGAGAAATTTCAGGGGCTGTTAAAAATTGCAGTGCTACCGACTCACAGTGTGAGAATCTGCTCAACTAGAGGAATTTATTTAAAAAAATGATTTGCACCAGCTGATGTTGTTTGCAGCTTTAACCTCCTATTTAGCTGTTGCGTCGGAGTAGCAACAAAAAAGAACAAAAATTGGTCTTGAATTTATATTTTTATATCTTAAAACGTGTAAAAGACTGGGCCAAATCGGATACTTGCTTCTGCGGATTTGTTCGTGATTGCTACGCGAAGGTTTTGGAAAAAAGTAAAGTCGGAAAATTCTCAACAGGTGCTTCTTCTTAGACTGGTTAGAAAACCGGTTAGTGTCACTTCCAATACAAAATACATATTTCGAATTTTTAAATTTTTAATTCTTGGGGCTCAGTTATAGATTTGTTGCCCAACTCAAATCAATTGTCATGCAAGCGAACCTTTTGAGGGTAAATTCAAAGACAAACAATGTCATTCCGCGGATTCCGCTTATTCAGAATGCATTACTATTCGTCTTCAATTTTCAGTGCATCACGCTTTTACTGACTTCAGTATTCAGTAATTTCTATTGTATTTAATATAACTTTTGAATAAAGAATTGGAATTGACCAAATTACTAAAGGAACATTTGCATTGTGCATGCTCGGAATGATTATTTTTATTACATAACCGAGTTTGGGCGGATCAAAGTTCGCCGGGTATATACTAGCTGATATTTTTAAATTTTTATATTTTTAATATTTTTATATTTTTATATTTTTATATTTTTATATTTTTATATTTTTATATTTTTATATTTTTATATTTTTATATTTTTATATTTTTATATTTTTATATTTTTATATTTTTATATTTTTATATTTTTATATTTTTATATTTTTATATTTTTATATTTTTATATTTTTATATTTTTATATTTTTATATTTTTATATTTTTAAATTATTATATTTTTATATTTTTATATTTTTATATTTTTATATTTTTATATTTTTATATTTTTATATTTTTATATTTTTATATTTTTATATTTTTATATTTTTATATTTTTATATTTTCATATTTTTAAATTATTTTATTTTTATATTTTTATATTTTTATATTTTCATATTTTTAAATTATTTTATTTTTATATTTTTATATTTTTATATTTTTATATTTTTACATTTTCTATATTCTTATAATTTTGTATACGTATTTGAAAATTTGAAAATTTCTAACATATAGTGTGATTGAGAAATAAGTCACAGAATTAGGCGGACTTCACATGCAAACCAATAACAAATTGCATCACGTAGTATTCAATTTTGCCCCAGCTTGAAAAATGTTAAAAACGCATTAAAATTAAACCGCTTGATCCCAGTCTCATTGTATTTATAGGTAACGTCTTTAAACAATAAACGCCTAACCTCTGGTATCGTAAACCTTTTCCGCTCAATTGTGAAAGATCAACATCATAGGTATACTCGCTCAGAAAGAGCAAGAGTTCAAAATATTTATCGCCAGTAGTTAAAGTAATCTCTTTCTTTTTGGATCGTCAATTCTGAATTGTATATTGTACGACAAATAATTTTTTAGACACTTAAATAGGGAGACCGCTTTAAATATTCAAATCTACCTAAAATTGGAGCTTGGACTAAAGAGATAAAGCCGATTTATTTTTATGCCGACAAAAATGGGCTTTGCAAATAATTTAAATGATTTTAAGAAATGTACTGCCATTGTAGATCCCTTTCATTCGTCCCAAAAATGAAAAACTCACCCAAAACCAATGTTTGCGAGAAGCTAGGCCTAGGGTCCCTACGGACCTGTTGCGCCAATTATTATTTTTTTTTAAGCTTTTAGGTTTTTACCAAATACAGTCCACGACGGAGGTAAAAAAAAAATCTATAAGAACAAATATTTTTTTTTTAAGCTTTTAGTTCTTTACCAAACCACGACGGATATATAAAAAGAACTCCATAAGAACAATAATCGCTTATAAGAAACGCATGTGGATATAGGAACAACTCGGATATAGGAAACATTTTTTTTTAGATTTTATCCGCCTTTGACTGTTTAATTAAAAAAAGGAGACAATTCAATTTTTAATAAACGAAAAATTTTCGCGGGATCCATTAATGCGCGTTACTTCTCTTTGAACTAAACTTGTTTTTTGTTTCTAAGACTGTACAATTTCGACAATTTAATTAGAGTGAAATAAATTTGCGAAAATTTATTCGGGTTTAACTCAGTTCAGACTATTTGATTCAATATAAACTAAAGTTTTTCTAGAGTAAGATCGGGTGACATAAAGTAACCTTATTGTTTCCGGCATTTTTTCATAAGTTCAAACTAATTTTGCTAGCCCGTATGACGCAAAATTTTTCTCATTTTCATCACATTAAAAAAATATTGAAAAGTCAGCTACGTGTAAAAGAGTTAATAAGCGAATTATGAAAGGGGAAGGAATTGCTTGCAGAGAAACCACAAATTTTCAAACGAATTTAATTTCAAAAAATATTGAAACGTCAAAAAAAAAAAAATAAAGGCAATTTGTCATCATTTATAACATTTTTGTGATACACTCACTCGTATCGGGAATTTTCGTTCTAATTTTCCGTACAGCTCAAGTTTCATTTTAAGAGCCGGAAAAATGCACACAAATTTTGTGTCATACGGGATTAAGAGCGGGGCGATTGTTATTATTCATTGAAATATTGTTGTCAACTTTAACTTGACTAATAGCTTAATTGTTCATAAACATAAAGAAAAATATTTGCAAAAGTTCAGAAAAGTTGCAAAATTGGTCATTTTCAAAAGTGTCGGGTAATGTGAACCCACATGTGCGGGTATTAATTTTTTTCCATTCTTTCCTTGTTTTATTATTTAATGTATCTTAGCTTAGCTTATCGCGAACGTCTGACAAATATCCGAGAGTATAACTGTCATGAAAGAGCTTCTCAATTGGCCGTTTTGACTCGGCATAAAAATTGTAGATCCCTTCCATTCGTCCCAAAAATAAAAACTCACACAAGACGAATGGTTGTGAGAAGCTAGGCTTGGGTCCATACGGACCTGTTGCGCCAATTATTTTTTTTTTTTTTATCTTAGCTTACTATTACGATTCAGTTTTAAATATAAAAATGACTCGACTTACAAAATGCTTTTCAAGGTACTCTATAAAGCCTTCGAAAGGAATTACTAAGCGAATCGCGTTGCTTTTGTAAAAAAAGTAGTTAAAATAACGAAGGTCAAATATGTTTGGAACTCAGTTTGCGTACGAAGTATATGTTTCGGAACAAAAAAAAGAAAATTAAACGAGTTCATTTTAGCCGTCAAAAATTCGTGACAAACGCGGTACAACGCAATGTGGCAGGGTGCGATATATTTTATATGTCATCGGAGAAATTTTTCGATTTCCGGCAAAACAAAAATTACATCTTAGGTTGCAAATTCTCAATTTAGTCGTTCTAGCTTGAAACAACCGCCTCCAAGCGCTCGTTTAAATAAATTGTTTTACAAATTATTCTATGGGAGTTCCCTACCAACAGGTTGGTCGAGCAAAAGTCAATCGGTCAAGCTCAGTCACAGTTCAGATTTGTGATAACACTTGGAATTGCATCAGAGAGTTTATTGATCGACTTTGTTTGCCTTGTAATGGAGCTTAATTCAAATGTTTGTTATAATTATCGACTCATATTTTTTGCGCAATTATATGTTACCTAAGCATATTTTATGACTACCAGTTGATGGAAATTATTTTATGACGTTGGACACGACTCATTAAGCTCTTGTTTACGATAAATATTAGGTTTTTAATAATCATTTGGTTAAATGGTTTTGTAGAACTCAAAAGTTCCTAACCTCATTGATAAACTGGTACCGATAGCTTCGGTTCTGCGCGAGATCAATCAGTTGCCCGCACGTAGATATTCTGATGGACTTTGTGGAAAATTTTATTTGTGTGTTCATAATTAAGGAATTGGTACCAGCGCTGCCGCTGAAAAATTAAAAAAAAGGGAAATAAAAAGGGGCCCGAGCCAAAAAGAGGCCTAGTACACTAATATAGGTAGCTAAATAAAATAAGAAACAACTAAAAGTGTTATCATCGGCCTGGCCGATGCTTTGATACATACAAGTCAAGCAAAATTGGTTTTGTATGGGAGGTACCAGAACTACTTGACCGACATAGCCCATTTTTAATACCAACCTAACGACGATAAAAAGAAGTCCTTTCACCAAACTGCAATCGCCTAGGTTGATTGCTTTGGACGCTATCGTGCTTTCAACCGACAGACAGACGGACATGGCTAATCGATTCAGAATATGGTCCTGATTCAGAATATATATACTTTATGAGGCCTCCGGTGACTCTTTCTTGGCGTTACAAATGTATTGACAAAGTGAATATATCTTTAATGTCAAAAACATTTATTTATAACAAAAACAATTGCTTCCATTACAAAAAACTTTTTTTTTTAATTTTTGTTGTCTTCTTATTCGTTCAATGAAGAATAAAATCGTATTTAAACTAAAAAAGCAGCCATTTTGATAATTTTTATAAAAGTGGAGTCCACGGGTCTTGAGACTCAAAAAGGAGACAACCTAAAGGATTGCTTGGTGCGATTTGGATTGAAATGAAAATTGGGTAAAGGGCAACATTAATCGCTTAAGAATTATGAAGAATCTCGCAGCAATGAGTGCGTGTTTTAATTTTATACATGAGTGAGAAAGGTCCGCTTTCGTATTGCATCGAAAACTTTGGGAACTTCCGCTCGACTGGGTTATAAGTTGAAAATCCATATGAATCTCTTTTAAAGCAAAAGAGGAGGGAAAACTTTCTCCTACGTGTATGACCTAGGTAACAACACTGCAAAGAGTCTTAGAGTTGACGACGCACCAATCATAGGTTAATGGGATTCGAAAGACTGACCATCAAAATTAGCTGATCGTCGAATACAATAACATTCAATTTAAAGGTGCAAACGCGAAAGATGGTCAAAATATGTCAAATCAATCAAATATTCAAAAATGTTCATCGTAACAATTGCGTTTACTGGAACCGCGAGTCAATGATGCAGCCTGATGCTCCGCAAGTTGTGTTCAAACGTGAATGTAGGAAAATAACGAATCCCTTCACAGACGGATATCAAACAGCCTCTGCTCCTCAACATGTATATGGGGCAGTGTCGAGAGTTTTGGCGTGGTAACCGAGGGAGATTCGCAGTTCAGCCGTAAAGGCTTACCAAATAAATTTGTAGCCTCCTTCCGTTCGTACTGACCTGTATGCTCGGGTTAGAAATTTGTCAATTTCGGTAGAAAAAAAATAAAAACTGTCACACATAGGTTCCAATGGACGACAAGAAATAATTCTCAATGGAGGCTGATGGCACCTCCGAAAATACTACAGATTACCATCATCTCAATCGCGCACACAATATTAATGGAACATAAATCGGCTGCAAATGTTGCAACTACGAGAAGCTCAACACGCTGGCATAAGGTCACGAACATTTTCAAACAGTTTCACATCGAAATCTAGATAGATCTTGGCCATCCAGCAATTTGCAACGATCGTTAGCAATATCAGTTTAGCTGCATCTATAGGTCGTGCCCAAGAACTCATTAGTTTCCACATCGGGCAGCAGATTTCCCCGGCTGTAATTAGACATTATGAAATATCCAATTGTATTTTAAGAAGCGCGTGCAGTTTTGCAATTGCCCAATAGTTCCTTGAGAGTCGAAGAAACTTACACTTTCCATGTAGACTCGTATCTAAGCACTTACTACGCCAAAAGGAGGTCAGCGCAACCATATCCGTAGTCGACTGTCTTAGTCAATTGGCCCTCCCGTTAGAGTTTCACTTTTTTAGCCATAAATTCGAGAAGTAGAGTAATTAAAAAGCACATCAGGTGAAAATATGAAATTCAAAAACAAAAGAGTTGTCTCGCGAACTGGTTATTTTTTTCTTATTCGCAAACTGGATTTCGTTTTTTGTTCGGTTGCGGAATGCGTCTTATCCTTTAGAGAGAGTATTGTCCTTTCACTTACGTTGAATTTGATTTTCTGTTTGTAATCCAAAAGACGGGCTTGTAATCCACTAATTGGCTCTAGATCCACACGGGTTTAGAACAGGATCCACACAAAACTGATCGTAGCACAACACAATAAAGCACCGGAACTGGACTGGATTTTTGGTTTTATTTGTTTAAATAAAGAATTGAGACACTACAACCTACTCGAAGTTGATCAAATCTGCAACTGAACTATAATAAACATGCACTGCCCCAATATATACGAAGAGAGCTAACATTGGAGAGTTTCTGTCTCTGAATACAGTTGCGGATCACGCCAGAGAAACACGCAGAAGCAGAAGTAAATTTTCTTCGTTTCCATTGGAACGAATCGACAAATGGATGGTTGTTGGTGTTACGCTGCTTGGATGGACAGAGTTTGGAGGGAGTTTTTTTTTTGGGGGAACATTATAGCATATGAAGCGAAAAGGCACACGAAAGGCGAACTGTAGACGCTGATGACGCTTCACTGCAGAAAGTAGCGGGATAAGTAGCTAATAAAATGTCCAAAGCGAACGGAAAAGAAAGAAAATAATTATCATTGCTCACCAGCAGGTACGAAGCGAAAATGTACGTTTTTATGGCACAGAGAGAGACCTTTGGCGGCTTGCTTGAATGCACTTTGACTGAAACATATGGATGAACTTGTTTACTGACCTGTGTGCTCGGGTTAGAAATTTGGCAATTTCGGTAGCGGAATTGCTTTTTATTTCTCTACTTTTTTGAAAGTGCGATATGAGTTAATGTGACATTTTAAGAGCAGCCGATGTCAACGTGAGTCACTGTTACTGGCCCAGATTGGTTGCGCAACAAAGTGGATTCACATGAATGAATTTCGGAAATTGTATGCAAAGTTAATAAACCAATTATAAATATCGGCCGTTGTTTTGCTAATGATGATGATAGCCTGACTTAGAAGGTGATGTGGTTAGCAGCAATCGACTCTGTAGATGGAGTAGAACCTTATTGAATATTCAAACTGGCAGTTTATATTCGTTTACGCATTTCTATGTAGGTGGTTGAAATTTTCTCCAATTGGGGGCTGGCGAGAATATTTTTGTTGCGGGTCTGTTTTGGTTTGATTGCATTAAACAGCACGTGCATTGCTGCGTGCTGAATGAAACAGAAAGCTGATTTAGAAGCGTAAGCTGTTTAAGGAAGTGTTGGCCCCAAAAAGTACTATATTTAGTTTGTGTTGATTAACAACTATTTGACTACAGTGAACACAAAAAACATAGGTTTTTGTTAAACAGCTCTATAAACTGGGCTTCGCGATGGATGAACTGCTCCATAAGCTTGGCTTCGCAATAAACGAAATACCCAATATCCCTCTTCGAATATTGAGAAATATTTCAGAAAAAGTTTTAATAGTTTTGATGACAACCGAAACAGACATAAATCCTTCTAAAGATTGATTTAATTTTTGTGTATAGACGACTATCTGAACCTGTCCCGTTTTGCCCGTGCCTTACCTTTCAATATTAAGTCCCGTCTACATTTTGCAAAGTGCTGTATTTGGACAATGCTATTTAAAAATTAAAATTTTACAACTTCAGCTACAAGAAATAGCTTTTAGAAATTACCACGAACACTTTTCTATTGTGTTAAAGGCTTTCAACACTCAATATGCATCCAATTGGAAAATTTCAAGACTAAAGCTGTCATAAATATCAAGATATGGTACTCTAAAAAAAGTTACTTTTTCCAAAATTATTTGAATTCGTTTAGATAACGCATATCAAAGCTCCAAATTTTACAACATTTGCTCCCATCGAGAAATAGCGTTTTGATTTTTTTTTTGCACTGATATTGCCACTCCCCTTTTTGACCAAACTTCAAACGAAAACTCCCCGCCAAAACCAAAGAATGCCAAAAGCTGGGCACTCATTCCGTAACCTCCAAAAGTAGCAACTAAGTGCCAAAATTACGAGTTGGAGACCTTAATCCAATTCATTTTCTAAAAATGTAATGAAAGCTGACGATAGTGAAACAAATTCGGGCAAGATATAACTTCTTAGGGTCATCAAAGTTTCAAAAACGATATCGTCCCGACGATTATTGTTATAGGGAATGTGCCCCCTGATGATGATGGTGACGAGTTCCCAAATTTTCAAACTAGAAAATTTAATTGAGCTTAAAGAGGTGGGTCTCGGTACTCTGATGCCTGATCCCTTGGATAAGTCTACCCAGTGTGACCATTGCAGAATTTTAAAAAGTCTCAAGAAAAAGGTCCAATGAGAAAAAAAAGTGTCATTTTTTAAGCGCTTATTTAGAAATTTTGAACGATATTTAACAAATATTGGTCCGCTTAACACAATAAAAGTTTTGTGATAGGCAATTGCGTACCATTTTAAAGGTTTTTATTTGGAAATAACAGAATTTAATTTTTTTTTGTGCCAAAATAGCAAAAAATTGTGGCTCTCTACAAAAGTGCCAAATTGCAACCTTAGTCGTGCAATGGTCACGCTGAATGTACTTTCGCTTCAGCCTACACGACTAAAAAGAGTTGCTCCCAACTTTGATATACCTACCTACTTGGTCTGAAAGGCGTTTCTAACGAATTCAAAAAAATTATTTTACCCAAGAGAGCTACATGTCTCTCTTTTTGTATCCGATTTTTTGCAGTTCTCGGAAACGATATTAAAGATTTG